>CM059871.1:26068356-27407631 GCA_030490815.1 Acer saccharum
GTAGTTTACTAGGCACTACATCCGAAAATCTAGCTCATTGTCCTAGTGATGTGGCTAGATTTGATGACGTATCATTGGCCAATGATCCCCCTTGACCAGTTGACTTTCTGATGACATGGCGCATTATTCCTCCGCTATTCCTGCACTATAGCTGACGTGTCACACCGAGTAGCATGTATAACAATTTAAAAAGCTACTTTAAAATAGAGAATTATGAAGACATGAAGACTATGAAAACGAAAATATGAAGACTATATAAAAGAATTATCCAACACCTGTACGTGAGTTGAGTTTGAGAAGAGTTCTCTGAGAGTTTACAAGGATATTCTGAAGGTGATATAAGGTTGGAAGAAAGGAGTTTATAAGTTGCTCACATTGAAAAGTGGATGTTGAAGTTGTCAAGCACAAAAATGAATATCTTGCATACATTTAGTTCACCTAGAACATTTTGCATGTGCTTGAATTGCTTTGATGTTTGCATGAACATGCTTGCTTGAATATACTTGTGATGTTTGTTAAATGAAGGTGTTGATCGGATCTAGGGAAGTATATTTTCACGTAAAACACGCTGCAAAAGCGTAATATATCGACAAGACATACTTAAAGTTACCGGATCGATCGCGTATATGACATTCAAGAGATACACTGCGGGTATTTGAGAGTTGCCATGAATCGGTAGAAATCAATTCTAGATCCATAGTTATTGATTTGTTCTTGAATTAAATTTCAATCACCTTCCTAAGAACATGCAAAAATAACAAAATGTTATTCTTTGCGGTTGATTTTCACTCTAGATGCTCTGGAAACTCAAAGTCGCTCTATTATAGAAAAGGAACAAGATCAGAGATCGCTAGACACTTTTATTTATTTATTTATAATGGTTGCCGCTAGGGTTTGGGAGACAAGGAAAACTTTATTTTCTTACGCTAAAACCCTAGCTAGTTTCTCACAAATGGGATACTCTAGATTCACACCTTGGTCGACCCCATATATATATGCCCCATATATGGTGTGCAATTAGGTTTATTTATTTATTTATTTATTTTTAACGATTGCACATTTTTATCTTTTACCTTTGGTTAATATAAGTCCATAATTTTGAGCGAGTTTTGTCCCAATACAATCAATTTTAATGGGCTTATTAAATATTTAAAATAAAAATTAACTCAAGAAAATTCTAAAGCTAATTATGAATTAAAGCGGAAATAAGTGTGTATATATATATATATATATATATATATATATATAGATATATATATACAGTGAGTCTCTCATGAGGGATCCCTTATTTTAATTTCGGTAAGGACCATGATGAAAACACATTGACTTTAATGAATTTTAATCTGAATTTTTTGTGGATTATGATGTCAATGAAATATACATATGTACAAAATTTGAGAATTTTCCGAGTACTAGAACTATTTTCTTGAATTTTCCTATATTTCACCTATTTTCCGATTCCTTCATATTTAACAAAATTTGAGAATTTAGTACTCAGAAAATTCTCAAATTTTGTACATATGTATATTTCATTGAAATCATCATCCACAAACAAATTCAGATTAAAATTCATTAAAGTCAATGTGTTTTCATCATGGTCCTTACCGAAATTAAAATAAGGGATCCCTCATGAGAGACTCACTGTATATATATATATACAAATTTTCTATTATCGGTTCGTCCTGACGAAGAATGTGAACCACTGGATTTACATACTTTGACTTAAAGTGTATGCATTTGTCAAAACTTCTCCATAATCTGTGGTCCACATTCTTCATCCTGATATATTTATTGTCAGGACGAACTGACAATGTAAAGACTATATATATATATATATATATATATATATACAGTCTTTCTATTATCAGTTCGAACTGACAAAAGTTATATCAGTTCTTTGTATGTGGGCCACTGGATTTAAATACTTTGACTGACAAATGTATACAGCCAAGTCAAAGTATTTAAATCCAGTGACCCACATACAAGGAACTGATATAACTTTTTGTCAGTTCGAACTGATAATAGAATTTCTGTATATATATATTTATCTTTAATTCATTTTTAGTTAAATAGATGTTATATTTGAATGTTACATTGTACTTCTATGGATGACAAAATTATTCATGGATACAAATATCCATAAGAATCCATTCCATTTATGGCCAATTTGGTATTGCTTTTGAAAAGTTAAAATCTACTTATTTAATAATTTTGACTTAAAATAATGTTTTGTAAAACTTCAAAAAGTGATTAATTGATAATCTGATAAGTTTTGACAATGATTTTGAGAAGTAGATGATGGGTTACTTTTTGAAAGTGATTATGGAATAATTTATTTCAGCATTTAATGAATCTTTTAAGATATCATTATTAACCTTACAAAATCAAAATAAAATCATTTATACCTTATTTCATCTAAAAATTAAATATTCTGCCCAAATATTGATTTGATTTATAAAATCTTTTCAAATATCATTATTGCTCTTATGGAATTTATTTTTCTAATTTAAAAATTCTACTTAAATATTAATTTTATCTATATGATTAATGAAAAAAAGAAGTACGGTTTTAAAATCATGTCTATTTTAATCATTGTAACTAATCTTAGCAATTTACAATAAAATTATCAAACATATGTATTCTGCTTTTGAGATATACAGTAGTTTTAAACCTACAAGTAATCAAACATTTGCTGATTAATTTCACAGTTGATTATTTTTTCAGCACAGCTAACAACAATTATTTTATAAGTTATAGCAATACCAAACTGGCTCTTAGTATGTGGATGAATATTATTATATCGGGGATGAATATTATTGTATTTTTGTATATCCACCCCACCCATTTTCATTATTAATTTTAATATTTTATAAATATAACAAATTTATTACATCATTGTTAACTCTACTTATATAAATTATTTTTTATTTTTTATTTTTTACCAACCAAAAACCTAAAAAGCTAGTTTATAAAATAAAAACTGAGCCGCCGACCAAACTTGAGACTACTATAAGTAAAATAAAAAAATTTAACATTTTTTTTTTATCGGATACGGGTTGGATGAAGCAATGATGGATATCCCTACCACAATTTGTTGATTCCACAAATCCATCCCGCTTACTTAGAAACGGGGATGGATTGGATGGAAACATAAATTTCAAACGGATAAGGGGGGGTGGTGATTAAGGTAACCGTATATCTTCAATTCACTCCTCTTAAACCATTAATGAATCTCTCTAACACGGTAAGACAGGTAAGTTCTTAAACTAAACTGATACATTAATGTGCATGCAACCTTAGGTGTTTATTATTACTATTATTATTATGTGCATGCAGTTCCCTTTCTACGTTTGTGATAGGGTTGAGTCAATCTTAAATATGTGTAGGGAGTTTGAGAGTAATTATTCAAGCCACTTCTATAGTACTTAATCTCGAAAGGTGTTATCAAACCATCGACTCGTTGAAATGCATTAGCTTCAAATACTTTTAGTTAAAAACTTAAAATTAACATAAAACCAAAACCTGTAAACAGAGAGTAACTAGAAAATTAGAATAAGAAGAGACGAGACACAGTTTCCAATTTTCTTATTTTTGCTGTAATTAATAATGATATGTTGGGAATCTTTAAATGATTTTGGGTCATACTCAAGAGTCACATGCGGTGTATAAACATGAGGATTGAGGACAAGTTTGGTGGAGCCAACCCTCACATGTCCTCCGCTAGTAACCGCTGATTCATCTCCATTCTCTCATCCAAAATAGTGTTTCATAATCATGGATGGAAGAGGAATAACAAATAAAATAACAATATAAAGAAACGTTTTTTTTTTTTCCTTGTTTTCTTTTTCACATGATCCAATTGAGTCTTGATTGATGGCTGTTTGAAAATGACTTTAGATTGCTGTCTATTTCAGCTGTTATCTTCATATATCAATTGGAAATATGTATATCAAAAATATTTTCTCAATTTTAACAAGAAAATGTTATGCCCCTCAATTTCACCTATATGCTAGATGTTGTAGGTTTGAGTCAGACACCATCTTCAATCCCGAAATATTGTAATAGTTATATATATATATATATGTCCATTACACTTACACCATAAAGTTATGGATTTGAGTGTCTCCTTTTCCCTCAAATCTAGAGTTTATTATAATAGTTAAAAAAAATTGAATTTATTAATTTTTTATTATCAAATACATCTTTAAGAAAATGAATTGTCAAAATGATTATCTCGAAGAGAAAATGAATTGTTGTCAACGAGATAAGGTTGTGGTAAGCTTCCAAATATTTTATCAATAATATATGCTACTTTGCTCAAATCTGGTGCTACTTTGCTCAAATCTGGTGTTCAAATGATGTGACAACGTTGTAATCTATTCATTTAAATTGTATTATATTTACATGATTTAAATGAATGGATTAAAGTGTTGTCATATCATTTGGGCACAAGATTTAGACACTAAATTTTGACATTAAAAAAAAGAATGAATTGTTGTCAAAACTATCCATTTTCCTACAACTCTTTTTCTTCCTGAGATGAATAGTTGTATTCAGATTAGAAATCAAACACTCTTTTTTTCATCTGCATTTTGATAAGAACTCAAAAAAAACTTATTAAAATGATTTCAATAATATTTAAATATATATACAAGCAAACATATATTAAAGTAGATGTTTTATTTTATTCTTGCTATACATATTGAATAGCATCCAATGTACCTCAAATTTGTCCCATTTTGTCTGAGCTTTAAAGGTAGTTTAATGTGGGTAGGTTTGTCGCCAATTGACCCACTCTGCAAATAACAACGATCATTTCAGTCTCATAAATAAATAAAATTAAAAATGATAGCAAAATACAAAAATTTAGATGACTCATTAATAGTAAATATTTTAATACAGTTTCTTAGATCCTTTAAAACTTTAGATTTAATTCTTCTATTATTGTCAATTAGGTTCACCAAAAGAGAACACATAGGAACTTTTAACTCTATAAAATTACAAAGTTGATTCACACAAAAAAATCATGTGGAATCCCTTACTTGATAATTGTTTATAATATATATATTGTTTCTTTTTAGTGTGTATCAATAATAATTTCATTTTTCCAATTATTAACCTTTAGATTCATTTACTTTGATTTAGTCAAGAAAACTCTTATTATATATATATATATATATATATATATATATATATATATAATAAGAGAGAGAGAGAGATGCCATTCTAATGCTAACTTATTTTTTGTTGTTTTTTTTTTTTTTAATTACTGTTACATATCCCTAGAGAGAAAAATCCACTGAATATCCGAAGAAAGCACAAGGTTTTCAAGAATGAGAGGACAAAGAATCACAACTTTTCAACTTCAAATCTTGAGTTTTTGATGTGGACTTTGAAATAAACAATTAATATTAAGTTAATTACACTTGAACATTTTTTGTTATAGCATATGAAATTCTTTTTGTTATTCATGGCTTATGAATATTTTCGGTTCTTAACGAGATATTGAATTTCAAACGACTTTTGAAGGGGCAAACAAAATCATTGTAGAAAGAAGATAAAGAAAAATAAAAGAGAGAAGAGAGAGAAACACAAATAAATAACTGAATAAGAGAGACTCAATGACAAATTTAATAAATAAAAATTCATGGATAGCAAATTTTGAAATTATCAATAATTTGAGGGTCAAGCAAACAATTCTGTCTTATAATTTACTAACCTTTTGACTCTTGAATTATAAAATTATATCCGATGTAATACAGACTATAGATCTCTGCACCAATCTACGGAAATAAATATTTTTTAAAGGGTGCTTTTATCCATAAAATTCAATGCTGAAAATGTTGAACACGTGAAATGAAAATAAAAGTAGTAATTTAGAAACAATTTTTTTTATATTTTTTTTATTTTTTATTTTTATTTTTAAATACAAAGTTTGGAAGAGAAATTATCTTTTCGAACTGTATTAAAAAGAGTTATTTTTGTAAGTGCAAACCATTACTGGTTTATTCTATCTCACGGATGAAAATATCCATATTGACAGATATATCAGTACTATATGATTTGGTGAAAATATCGACTAATATTGATGGCTTGATGTAAAATTTATGGAAAGTGCAAAAATTTGGTTAAAATCATTAAAAAAATTAATTAAACTTTAAAAAATATTAAAATAATTAATAATTTTAAAAAAGCATATTTGTTTTAAAGAGACATAATATCCGACAACTATATGAAATATAAAATTGAAATATTTCATTAAATTATATTTTATGTTCATTCCGTACTCATTTTTTATGTCATAGAAATTGGTACATCAATTTAAAAAAATAAATAAACAAAAATAATAGATAAAAACATTAGAGAATATCATCAATTTTTCACTTTAAATTGATGAAAATATCACCGATATTTCACGGAAATTTCATGGATATATCTACGATATTATGTAAAAATACACTACAAGTTCACCGATATGGATATTTTACGGATTTATCGTGAATATTTACGGATATTTTACAAAAAAGATATTTCACTCCATATCTTTATCGGTACTCCTAAATTGCGGAAATATCATGGAAACTGTGGATATTTTAAAATATAATTCTATGTAGGATACGACAAAAAAACACAAAAATTATATTAACCGATGGATCATACTCTCATCATAGTAAATTATAATGTCCATCAATCTCCATATTCAATATAAGTATATATATATAATCTCTATAAATTAATAATGTTGAGACCATGTAAAATCTATTAATTATTCGTGATATTAATTAATTAATAGTTATTGATTTTTGGAGATAATGAAAGTGTATATTGACAATATCACCAAAACTTTTCCCAATAACATAGTTTAAAGCATTACACCGTTACATAAATTTGAGGTTTTTTTTTGGGTAAGGTAATGACTCAAACCAGTAATCTCGTGGTGCATGTGTAAGGGGTTTACCACCAGATCAACCTTATCTTGTCTTCCCAATAACATAGTTGATTATGATAATATAATAATTTTGGAGCCGAATGCCAAAAAAAAAAAAAAAGCTTAAAACATTAATGACACTAAATCAACCCCTTTTAATGCATTATGAAAAATTAGAGATGAAATACAACTAGTCTTAAATATAAAAAAATAACAAAAAACAATAGATTTATATTGCAAGATGATATTAAGGTCTATATATTTTTAAGTAAATTATTAATTTATGAAATAAGTAAGAACTCTTATTTTAATCAGATTTTTTATTTATAAAAAAAGTGTACTCTCTTATAATTTAATAAAAATTATCAATTTATTTCTTTAGCTCAATTCTAGACATACAAAATTTATTTTATAAAACATATTATCAATTTATCCATCGATTATTAATTTAACAAGGTTACAATCTTACAATGTATATAAAAGGAAATAAGAAAGAGAGATTATTTAAAAAAAAAAAAAAAGATTTTTCAAACAAAATTATTTATACTAAAATTAATAGCATAGACACGTGTAAATACCTTATTCGAAGGAAATTAAAGAGGTGGTGTCCGGTGGCATCCATTAACTATCAGAAGTACGGTTTATGGACAATATAGTCATTTCCTAATCTGAAACTGCCCGACAGCTTGCGCGCGAATGTTCCCCATCTCGCTTTCTCATAATCTCACGAAATTATTTAAAAAAAAAAAAAAAAAAAAATCGTAATTAAGATTAATTGACTCATACGGTCATACCTACAAATACAAGATCTTATTACCTATTAAAATATTAAATATATAATAATTAAATGATGTAACTTTTTATAATGATTTCTCATTACTCCTCCATCATCTTTGCCTCCCTGTCTCTTCCCCCCAGTAAAAAGTAATTAAAAATTATAAAAATAAAAATATCCCATTCCTATATTGAAATCTTTTATCTAACTGTTTTAAATGGTTTGGTATTAAAAAATGTTCATACAGTTTGATAATATCTTAGATTTCAACAAAATATTTATACGGTTTAATAATATTCTAGATTTTGATAGAAGAGTCGTCTTGATAATATATCATATTCCAATAAAAAGTTAATTCAGTCTAATAATGTCTTAAATTTAAAACGGTGGAATATATACAAAATAAAATTAGTCAATGGTTTGACTATCGCACTGGAATATTGAGATTATGGATTGGAGCGTGTTTAGACAAATTTCGAATTAATTAAAATTATCAAAACTCTAAAATCGAGAAGACGAGGAGGATTTATTTTAAAAATAAATATTGAAGAAAAAGAAGCTAACAACCTCACTCTCTCTTTCTCTCTCACTCACACTCTCACAGTAATCACACTTTTTCTCTCTTTAAAGCAAATGTGAATCACTGGATCTCTCTCTCTCTCTAGTCTCTACTCACATTTTCTTCACAGAGATCCAGCGGGAATGAGACGTCGTTTTGTATGATCCAGGCAGTTCTGTTCAGTTCGCAGAGCTTTTTCGGATTCGATTTGGCGTGTAAGTTAAAATATTGCCTTATTTGCTTTTGTTGTTGATATCATATGATCTTCTTTATTGGAGCAAATGTGAATGGACCATAGCTCTTGATGGTTATTCTTTACTTGGATCATTGATTAAAGTTGCTTATTCTTCTTTTTTATTTTTTATTACTTAAAAATCATTTGTTTGTTGTAATTTATGTCTCGCTGTATAGTTTTAGTGATTGAAGTGGCTTTTTTGAATGATAGCTTGATTTATATATCTGTTATTTCTCTCTTCTGTTAAAACAAACTAGTGTTTCTCTCTGGTGATCAAGTATGTTTTTATCTGTGATTCATCTTTAAACAGTTACTTTTGTTTCTGAAATTAGTATTTCTGCTGTGTGTCTTGAAATATTTTAGCATTTTGATATCCTTTGAAGTGGGATAATCTTTTTTTTTTTTTTTTTTTTTCCATTTAATCTGGGAAGTTCTTATTTTTCGTTTTGGGTTATATATCTGGCTGGTTGATGAGAAAAATCAGATAACAATCAATTTGGAGCTTTTCTTTAATGTTGGTTTTAACAGTACAGGAATGGAGGAATTACTCTTATTACTGTTTTCTGTACTCGTGTTTCTGAATTTGGCTGGGAGTTCTCTGTTTATATTTTCAACAATAAGATTATATCATTATCACTATTACTAATATGATGTTCATTATTTTCTCCTATATTGTTTATTTATTTATTTATTTATTATTTATTTTTTTAAAGTTATTACTCCTGTGTCAACTCTACTATGCTAAATATTTGTGATTGTGATGAAACAGATCTCGTGGTGTCCTGAGATTGGTCCTTGAACTGTGGAAATGATGGCAACCGAGTTTTTGTATATATTTATTGTGTTATTCGCCCTTTTGATTATTGGAAATGCAGAGATTTACTTGGTGACAGTTGAAGGAGAACCTATTATAAGTTACAAGGGTGGTGATAATGGTTTTGAAGCCACTGCTGTGGAATCTGATGAGAAGATTGACAGCACCAGGTATCCACTGAATCATCTTATCAATTTTTTCAATTTTTGGCAGCTTATGCTAGCCAGTGAGTTGCTTGGAGCTTTCCAATTAGTCATGGTATTTTGCATCAAATTGTACCATTTCTTAGTGGGTTCTTCACTTGTGATATATCTTAGTTGAAAATGGACTTTCTTGGGTTGCTATGAAAAGTGTCGGTTCTCGTCAGTTATTGGATTGACTTTGGCAGTTCCTGGTAATGTCACATTTATATATCCATTAGCTACTAGAAGTGCCAAGGCAAGTGATGTAAATGTTATTGACATGGGGCCATGAGGGGGTATGGATGGCTATATTTCTGGGAGAGAAGAACAGGCTTCAAAGCTTGCCAATTTATAGTTGGTGTGCGAGCTTCGGATGTCTAGCATCAAACCTGATTTAAATCAACTAACTTGACCATATAATGTTAATTGCCTAATATTAATTAGTTAATGTTCATCTGATTTCTTAATGCATATATTAGTGGATTTTGGAGTTTTATACCAGCTTAGTCTAATGTCTACATCTCTATTAGTTTTGCTTGCTTTTTACAGCTTGGACACTGTTTAGCTCAATTTTCTAAGAATTATTGCAAGGTTTTGTTGTAAAATCTTATTGATGACTTAAAAGTAAAAGAGTTTTAAAGATTAACAGAAAGAACTCAGTCATTGATGCCATTTTTTTTTATTTTTTTTTATTTTTTTGTAAATATTACAATAATTCGGGGTTTGGGGGACGTGGTGTAGGTGTGAGGGACTTTTACCATTGGGCCAACCTCATCTTGTCAACTCAGTCATTGATACTTATGTTGTAATTATCATCAATTAATTTTGGGGATAGGAGAGTAAATTTTATGATGCTCTGCTGTCTCAACATGATGAAGTTCCTTAAAATTGTTATGCCTCTTATTTTACCCTGGGGAGATTATTTTATTTTATTTATTTTTTCTATAATGTCTTATGTCCTGTACAACCCCTATATTGGTGATCTTTCTCTCCCTCTGGAGAAACATACAAGTAGGCTGTAATACTGTAAAGTGTGATTTATTACTCATTGTCTATACTTGGATGCTTCATACAGTGAATTGGTCACATCCTATGCCCTTCATCTTGAAAAGAAACATGATATGCTTCTTGGGATGCTGTTCGAGCATGGGACTTACAAAAAGCTCTACAGCTATAAACACCTCATAAATGGTTTTGCAGTTCACATGTCTCCAGAACAGGTGAAAGCTTCAGAGAATTTTAATTCTTGTACTTTCTTTTCAAATCCTGAATAATATGAAACTAAATGGTTTTATGATTTATTGATTTTCATTCATCTTGCAATCTCATTCCTTTAACGCTATCCCACTTATATTGGTAGGCAGAAACCCTACAACGTGCCCCTGGTGTGAAATCGGTGGAAAGAGATTGGAAGGTCAGGAAACTTACGACCCACACCCCACAGTTTTTGGGGCTACCTACTGGAGTATGGCCAACTGGAGGTGGCTTTGACAAGGCTGGTGAAGACATTGTGATAGGATTTGTAGATTCTGGGATTTATCCTCATCATCCTAGCTTTGCAACCCACAATACTGAACCGTATGGGCCTGTCCCAAAGTACAGGGGAAAATGTGAAGTTGATCCTGATACTAAGAGGAGCTTCTGCAATGGGAAGATTATTGGTGCCCAACATTTTGCTGAAGGTGCAAAAGCAGCTAAGGCATTCAATCCCACTATTGATTTTGATTCTCCCATGGATGGTGATGGACATGGAAGGTAAGATGCCACAGCATTCTTCAATATCAATTTTAATGGATATCTAATGTTACCATGTATCCATTTTTATCTTATTCTGATCAGAAGTTCCTTTTTCTCAGTGTTTCTATAATATGAGCATTACATGAACGCTGCATGATATTTTAAATAAGTTATTCCTTTCTCTTATGATATACTCATGTTACACTTTTGAGTTT
The DNA here is from genome assembly GCA_030490815.1 of Acer saccharum. NCBI lineage: Eukaryota > Viridiplantae > Streptophyta > Magnoliopsida > Sapindales > Sapindaceae > Acer > Acer saccharum. The sequence goes on from CM059871.1 coordinate 26,079,802, forward strand.
GCAATTACCATATACAGGTTTTCACCAGCATTATGTCTTCATAAAAAGTTGTTTGAGACTTTGAGTTAAATATTTATTTTGCATTGTAAGTTATGCTTGCATTTTTAGGATCTCAGTTGGGGGGTGGTGGGGGTGCAATTTACCTGGTGAAGTAGCTCAGTCAGCAAATTAGGGATAGAAGTAAACTTCAATAGGTTACTAAGGAGAAAATTCCTTTTTGCATTTCTTTTGAAAATGTTACCTCAGAAACTTTTGTAGTAAGCATTTTCATATTCTTAAATCATTTCTCTCTCTTTTTTTTTTCATATTCTTTTAAAATCTTAAATTGGAAGTTAAGATGCCTTTTCTGTTCCTTTGGCTGCTGTACAAACCTCTCAACTGTGGTTTTTAAAAACACAATATAACTTGGAAGCTTTATTATCTTTCTGTTGATTTTTAGCAAGACGTGTTAAATTTAAGGTCTCTTTGGCTGTGATTTTGTGGTATTGAATAACAGCCACACAGCAGCTATTGCAGCCGGAAATAATGGTATTCCTGTGAAGATGCATGGCCATGAATTTGGGAAAGCTAGTGGAATGGCTCCTCGTGCCAGGTGAGGTTTAATAGCCTTACAATAATAATAATTCAGTGGGTAGATTCTTTTCTTTGATATGACGTGCCTACAATTATTTGTGTCCAGGATTGCAGTGTACAAGGCACTATACAGGCTCTTTGGAGGCTTTGTTTCAGATGTGGTAGCTGCAATTGATCAGGTGTGCTATTATTCCATAAATAGCTGCTCATAGGAAATTGAAAGATGCTATTGATAAACTTTGGGTAATGGATGGAGTATTGACTATAGCTCATGTGTGTTCCCATGCGTCTATGTAAGTTGACACCTTCAAAGGATTTGGTTACAATAATTTGAGGGGAAGGATGTTCGTTTGGTATATGGCCTAATATAGGCCTATTACAGCTCCCTTATTGACAGTTGAGCTGCAGTCAGTAGTTCAGATATTTTCTGTGTTTCTGTGTGTGATCTGAACTTGATCTGCATTAAGAATAAAGAATCTTGCTCTTTTTTTTTTTTTTTTTTTTTTTTTTTGGTTCCAACTCTGGGGAAAAATCTCCATTGCCCATCACCTCCTTTGAACCCATAACGATAGATACTTCTTACTTTAATAGCTGTTAAAAGTGGGGAAAAAAGTAAGAGGTTCTCCATTAATTGGTTACCTGGTGCTGCATTTCTTGCTATCAATTTAATATGAATACATACTTCTTTGCCGATCAATTTTATATTCTATTCGGTTTTCATTTGTTGTTCTATCTGTGTGTTGATTTTAATGCAAGACTTCTGTTAACAGGCCGTTCATGATGGGGTGGATATACTCAGTCTTTCAGTGGGGCCAAACAGTCCTCCAGCGACCACCAAGACCACATATTTAAATCCTTTTGATGTTACACTTCTTGCAGCTGTGAAAGCTGGTATATTTGTTGCACAGGCAGCAGGAAATGGTGGCCCTTTTCCCAAAACTTTGGTTTCCTATAGCCCATGGATAACATCTGTAGCAGCTGCAATTGATGACCGCAGATACAAGAACCATCTGACCCTGGCAAATGGAAAATTTTTAGCTGGAATTGGGTTGTCACGTAAGTTTTGTCCATAAATATTTGTTTTGCTTGTAATGATGGTCTTCAGGAAGAGACTGGAGAACCAGCTGACACTTCTACCAAAAAAAATACTAAAGATAACCCTGAACTGAAAAGTATACATGAAAAATCATATTAGTAATAACAAAAGGCAGTAATTGTGTATTTTATTTATTTATTTATTGAATTTGTTCCTTTTCTATATTGTTCTTTATACTTGTGACAATCTCAATTGACATGGCTGTTTATTCATTCCTTTTTTTCTTTTAATAGCTCTATTTAGTCATATGTTATTTTCCCAGCCAATTTAAGTTCAACTTGTAAATGTTACATAGGCTTTATTATGGGCATTGGGTGTGAGCATGGTTACTAGGGTTCATTCCTTTTCAACATATTTCCATCATTTCTAGTGTTAATCAGTCATACCCTCACCAGTTTCCAATTATTCTGGAACAACACTGGTCAGGGTGCATGCCACATACGTTTAGGAGTCTTGAGATCTGTCCTAGTGAGGAAAGTTCTATGGCTCTTTATTAACGTAGAGCTGCTTAAGAACTTGTTTCTGGTAAGAACCATATTAGAGATGCAGAATGCAATTCAAGTTCATCAATGATTGTAGGCAGCAATTAGAAATTGACTTTGACTATTTTCCTGTGATAAATCATTGAATGTCAAAGATCTAAATAACAATAGACACAAGTATATAATGTCCTCGTTGTACCTTGTTTATTTTTAAACCCTTGCTGAGTTGAGCTGTGTGATATCACTGCAATCTTGTAGCAATTTTCATGACTGTTCTGCTGTTATATCATTTCAATTTCCAGTAATTTTCATGCTTGTTACTGTATGGATTTGATTACATTATACCCAAACACACTAAACATAGTAGTCAGTAGCTGAAGATTGCCGGTTAGTTGTGCACCTAGGTTTTTGATTTTCACTTTTACATAGAGATCATTTGTTCTAAAGCCAGTACTTCTCATGAATTACTGCAGCTGCTACACATGCAAATCGAACATTTACTTTGGTTGCTGCAAATGATGTACTTCTGGATTCTTCAGTAGTGAAGTACAGCCCAACAGACTGCCAGAGACCAGAATTGTTAAACAAAAACTTGGTTGAGGGTAACATTCTTCTTTGTGGCTATTCCTTCAATTTTGTTGTTGGTACAGCATCAGTCAAGAAAGTTTCGGAAACTGCCAAGAGCCTTGGTGCAGCTGGCTTTGTTCTTGCTGTTGAAAGTGTTTCTCCAGGAACAAAATTTGATCCTGTTCCTGTCGGTATTCCTGGGATACTTATCACAGATGTCACCAAGTCAATGGTAATTATTTCGACTCTCAACTTTCTTAAGTTTTGTTATTGTCTTTATTAGTTGATGACTATCCATCATGGGATAGAGGCATAGTGCACAGAATCACAGAATTCTGTCTGCTAATATTTGATCCGACATTGATACACTGTTGCTGAGTTGGTGATGCTCTTCCATGTTGCTTATATATGTTAAACATTCAGGAGTACATTGTTCTTTTGATGTGCTGCATAGTTACTGCTCAGTGTTGATCGGATAGGCATGAAGCTTTTATGAAATGGATGAATGAAAGAAAATGAGATTGGGAAAGAACATGCAGAAAATATATTACTCTTCATGCTCTATCCAATTTCACTTTTGCCAAGTCCAAGTTGCATTTGAACTTGAGCCTGTCTGATAATTGTTACCTGTAACTATAATTAGGCCGCTTTTAGCTCACCCCACACCCACACCCCCACCCCCAAACCCCTTTTGCTCTGATATTTTCCTGTTTCTCATGTATTATGTACTTGGGCATCTTTATTCTAGGATCTTATAGACTACTACAATATCTCTACATCAAGAGACTGGACTGGAAGAGTGAAGAGTTTTAAAGCTACAGGTAGCATTGGCGATGGTTTGATGCCTATTCTCCATAAATCAGCACCACAGGTGGCATTATTCTCTGCTAGAGGACCCAATATAAAAGATTTCAGCTTCCAAGATGCAGATCTTCTGAAGCCAGACATTCTGGCTCCTGGTGCTCTCATTTGGGCTGCTTGGTCTCCAAACGGAACGGATGAGGCTAATTATGTAGGTAAGAAGTGTGCCGCAATCTTATGTATTCTTGTCTGCTTAGTCAACAGATGTTGGAAATTGAAGAGCATGTTAGTGCAAGAGGAACAGGATAATATAGTACTATACATTTAGCAATGATGATTCTTGCATCGTAAGCATTAAGCAATTGTTTGCTTTGAGCAGGAGAAGGATTTGCCATGATATCTGGAACTAGCATGGCTGCACCACACATCGCTGGGATAGCTGCTCTTGTGAAGCAGAAGCACCCACATTGGAGCCCTGCTGCTATAAAATCAGCCTTGATGACCACATCAACTACGTTGGACAGAGCAGGAAGACCCCTTAAAGCACAACAATATTCTGAAACAGAAGCCATGAAACTCGTTGCAGCTACACCTTTTGATTATGGGAGTGGCCATGTCAGTCCAAGAGCTGCCTTGGATCCAGGACTCATCTTTGATGCAGGTGTAATTCTTCTTCCCTTTTATACATTTGTTTACTTTTTGACTTGTTAATTGGATGCAAACTAAGGCCTAGTTAACCTTGCAACACACATTCGCTCAAAACTAGGGAAGTCAAGGTAGGGAATAAACTCAAATTTGATTTTTCCACAGGCCAAAGTGAATTTACCTATCGGTTAGTGGCAAGAGATGGCTTTAATCCTATCACCAATAAGAATTGAATAAAGATGAATAAATGAATAAGATAGCTTCTTTTGACATTTTATTACAATAATTAAATTTAGGTTAAATCCTTCCAAACCCTATTGGGGATGAGAATGAGATTTGATCCCAAGACTTCTTGCACAAGAACAAAAGATCATACTAGATTACTATCTTGTAAGTGTGGCAACAATTTTAATAAATGACTAAGGGTTGTGATATTGAAAATGGAAACTGAGTACATGGCCAAAGAACCTTATCGAAGAATCTGGATGTAATGAAGTTTAATCAAAGAATAGGAACTACAAGGAAACATAGTGGGAAATTGAATCCTCAATCATAGATGATGGTTACATATTGATTAGTATCTAGGCTGTTTTTTGTAGGCTATAGCTAGGCCTTCTGCTTCACACCTAGGAAACTTGACCACTTTAGTCCAGGCCTGTTTCTTAGCAGTGGGGTGACACATGAGCTTCAAGAAATCAATTGAGCAAAATCTCAACTTGCTAACTTTAGAAACTCTTTTTGTAGGTTACGAGGATTATTTGGGGTTCTTGTGCACAACACCGGGTATTGATAAAAATGAGATAAAGAACTACACAAACTTACCGTGCAACTACACATTGAGCCACCCATCAAATCTGAACACTCCATCAATCGCTGTCGCCCACCTTGTGAAGACTCAAATAGTTACTCGGACAGTCACAAATGTTGCTCAAGAAGAAACCTACATGATCACTGCCCGGATGCAACCTGCCATCGCCATTGATGTCAACCCTCCAGCCATGACTATTAAACCTGGTGCTTCAAGGAAGTTCACTGTGACTCTCACTGTCAGAACGGTAACCGGATCATATAGTTTTGGAGAAATTTACATGAAAGGCAGTCGAGGGCACAAGGTACGGATCCCAGTGGTATCGCAGGGATACTGGCGATAGGTTGAGATGGTCGAATCTTGATGAATCTGTATGGGTTGTAATATTCTTTGTAATATTTGGTTAATAAGATATATAAGGCTAAATATTTTTGTCAGAAATATATATATATATATATATATATATGTGGAGTAGCTGTAAAGATAAGTAGTATAAAGGATGACTCCCAGTTTCTTCCACTCTTAAGTTTTGCTATATTCTTTAGTAATTTGAGATATAATGCTTCTGAGAGGTTTTTCTTCGACAGATAATGATGCTAAGTTACCATTCGACCCAAAACCGTAAGCATACAAGTATTTGAATGTTATCACACAGTTTCTCTCTTATTCTTCTATTCAATTTCTTTGGATAGTGTAACGAAATTTAATCACCGGGGTCCATCAACATTGAGATGATAAGATGTGAAATCGATCAAGATGGAAACATGTTTTGAGGACATCGACATTGATCAACCAGTAAAGAACGGTCTGCTTTGCTACTCCCAGTCCCACATAACAGGTGAAAGGTTTCAGTTTTCTTACGGTCACAAATGTGAAAGGAGAGGATGAAGGAATATATGATCACTGGGTACATGCAAGATATTGTGTATTAAAGTGTGGTCCACACAAAATCAATAGACGTGAGTTAGGGATGTCAAAATTACCCATCGGTTCGGGAACCCGTGTGGATCCGTTCCATTGGGGGCAGTTCTAACTGTACCATTTAAGTTGTTGTATGAGACTGGTATTTTTTTTCAATCCCCGATTTAATTTTGATATGGTTACGGGATCTCAAGTCCCCATCCCGCCCCGTCCCCATACCCCGTACCAATAAATATATATATATATATATATATATATATAAACATAATTTTCCCTCGTATTTCTCCCTCCCACTAACATAATATTTCCTCTCTTTTTCCCCCATTTTTCCCCTCCATTGAAATGCTACTTCATTCCATATCATTATATATACCCCGTACCAATATATATATATATACAGAAATTCTATTATCAGTTCGAACTAACAAAAGTTATATCAGTTCCTTGCATATGGGCCACTGGATTTAAATACTTTTACTTGGCTGTATACACTTGTCAGTCAAAGTATTTAAATCCAGTGGCCCACATACAAGGAACTGATATAACTTTTGTCAGTTCGAACTGATATAACTTTTGTCAGTTCGAACTGATAATAGAAAGATTGTATATATATATATATATATATATATATATATAAACATAATTTTCCCTTGTATTTCTCCCTCCCACTAACATAATTTTTCCTCTCTTTTTTTCCCCTTTTCCCCCTCCATTGAAATACTACTCCATTCCATATCAATATATATAATATACCCCTTACACTATTATTTTCATATTATTCAATAATATTTATATGATCTTTATCAAAGTCATTAAAAAAAAATACATTAATGAGATGGGGATGGTATAAGGTAAAAAACGGACCCCATGATAGGGAATCCCTGTAATCGAGCCGTTTATTTTAAGGTGAGTATTCGTCAGGGATGTATTTCTTATATAATTTGGTATTAGGGATGGTAATGGAAAACACGTCCCCAACCCATACCGTTGACATCCCTAACATGAGTCCATGACAAATCGGTAGACTAGACCGGGCTGTAAACCTGTAACCGGTCTATAAATTTGAAAATAAAATTATATATATTATTGGTAAGAACCCTGATGCAGTCGAAAGCAAAGAAAATAGGGATAGAAGGCTGCTCTCCATTATAATATAATATCATTTTATAGGCATCATTTTCCCACTAGACTAGGAAATTAATAAGAAAAATTGCCAAAATAAGGAAAGTTAAAAAATAATTAAATAACTTAGGGTATATTCAATTAGGATTTCAAAAGACTTTTAAAGACTTTTGCAGATTTTAAGGACTTTTATGGACTTCTATAAATTTTACAAAATTATGAAAATTTTTCATAGACTTTCAATTTAAAAGACTTTCATAGACTTTCATTTTAAATAACTTTCATAGATTTTCATTTCTTCATCCTCACCCTGAACAAATTCCAGTACCAATTAGTGGAATGGGAACCTATCATCATCTAATGGGTTTGATGTCGGACATCCGGGCATAAGAAAATAAGAAGGGTGCATTCGATTTGGGTTTAAAAAGACTTTTAATGACTTTTATGAAATAAAATAGTTTGAGTGTATTCAATTTAGACTTTAAAAGATTATATAAAAGTCATGAGGTATTCAATTCAGACTTTTAAAGACTTTAAAAAAAGTCAATAAAAGTCAAGTGATATTTAATCAAGACTTTTTAACGGTCTATGAAAGTTAGGAGGTATTCAAAATTACAATGACTTTTAAATATTAATAACTTTTAATGAATTTTTAGTTATAACAAATCTCACAAAATTGTCTTATCAAAGACTTTGAATGACTTTATTTTTATTTAAAAAAAAAATAGAAAGAATTTCACTTTAGAAGAAAAACAAAAAACTCTTTGAAAGCCAACGTCATGCATATATTTGTATATATATTCTTTGTCCCTCCTTGGCTTTAATTCCCAAGTGTGGGTGCCCTCTCCCCATTAGTGGGAGTAGTATTCCGGACTGTGCTTGTAGAGTCTAATTCTTACAGGGTCTCGGCAGTTGTAATTAAAAATAAAAAATAAAAATAAAAGCATATGTTCTATTTTCAAATAAAAGCATGCTTATTCTTCACAAATTTCACAAATAAAATAACATGAATAACTTTTAAAATGAATAAACATTATAAAAAATAAAAAAAAATAAAAAAAACATACAAACACTAACAATCTATAACAACATATATATATATAACAACTCTCAATCGGTTATGCAATTAAGGATGCGAGATTTCATTTTTTTTTACCTCTATTTTCAATGCAACTAAACAAAATCGAAACAAATAAAACGAACTTCATTTATGTTAATTATAAATAATAAGAGACAAAAACCACTACTCAACCATTAAAATATGCCATAATCTATGTCATAATCAAAGTCATGTATGAGCATTTCTCCATGTAGTTATGATCAATATCAAACTCCCCCCTTTTAGGCATAGGTTTTGTTCAACAATTAGATGCGATTTTTATGTTTTATCTTAATAATTTGAATTAATTTTGGGTAGAATTCTTATACCCATTATCATACTTTCGTAGAGACATGTAAACGTTAATATTATTGTCGATTTGCTACATTTATTCTAAAAGAAAATTTATAATATTTTGATTAATTATAAAAGATAAATAACATTTTGACTAATTATTAAAAAAAAAAAAAAAATAGGTGCATAATGTCTTTATGATGCAAAATATAATAAAAATACAAATAAAAATTTTAAAATCATATATATAGGCATGAATTCTTTTGTCAAGTTTAATTAACGATGTTTTTTTTTTTAAAAAAAAAAAAAAATATTTTTATTGGCATGAGAAATATATATAATTTAGCTAAAATAAAGTATATATTATATTTAAAAGTCAATGAAATTGTGCACAAAACCTTTTGATGTAAAAGTAACTAGTGCATTATCGAAATAAGAACAAACTTTTTTTTCTTTTCCTCTTGGCCGAATTTATCACACTATTGTCTAGAGTCGGATTTTATTTTTCTCAAGCAAAAGAAAAATATTCTCTCAAGCAAGAACTCTAGGGTTTTTTTGAATTCTCTTTGCGCAATATATATATATATATATATATATATATATATATAGGTCGCAGAATCCACTTGCCTAATCTAATATATATTATTGCACCGAATCCAACTTTTTAATTATATAGTCTATATATATTCGCACGCCTTTAACATGCATATATAATATATAATCTATCTTAATTCATTCTTGCATTATATATATTCTATATATATCTGCACGACTTTGCATATATATAATATGTAATCTGCATGAATTAAACTTGCATATATATATATATATATATATATATATATATATATATTATATTATACAGGACACGAATTCAATTGCCTATATTATATATAGTCATGCACGAATTCTCTTGCCTGTATTAAAGGGTGGCCGAATTCTCTTGATAGGAAACCTAGGGTTGGCCTCATACCTCACTTTAAGAGGATTTGTGCTTTACCCAAATTCCTATCAACCTTAGAATCTTAACCCTAATCCAACTCTTTAGTATTTTTATGACTATAAAAGACTTCCTTATTTGACTAGATAAATAAATCCCTTATTTATCTATTTATCAAATAAAGTCTTTAATATTTATTATACTACCACAATAGTATACTACTATGAAACATATTTCCGAGTCAGAAAAAGATTTTGATTTTTAATTAAATAATTAATTAATCAATTAATTAATTTCCATTTAATCAAATAATAAAAATAAAACAATATAATATCATATATATCTCGGCCATGTGCCATATATATTAATATATCTATATATTGTTTTTCTATTTTATTAAATCCATTGGTCCTTAATAAAAAGCCCACATGTGAACTAGGCCCATTCTTACTAAAAGAAACAAGTCCACATGCCTTAATACAATTCTAGATGGACCCATAAATTAGTCTGGTAGAATATATCAAGTGATTCATGCAAGTCCGTGTGGATTGGGGATCTTGGCGGGCCTATCTAAATTTAAGCTCCAATAGACATAACCCAATCACAATCAACAAATGATTCACTTAGGTTCAATCTATTAATTTTAGTTCATTCCACTAAAGAACTAAAATTGCACTCTTAAATAAAGATGGAATAAGTAAATGATTCTCATTCATACCCTAGACAATCTTATAGGAGATAGTGAATCCTCGTGAAGAATATCAGTAATCGCCAAGAGCTCATAGACCGCCTATAGCTCTCCAAGTTACCATATTTACTCATATGACCACACTTTGAACTTGGATATATATTATGACTTGTCCAGAAGTCATCTTTCAATAGTCACTATTAAAAACTCAACGTTAAGATTTAATATCCAAAACCTCAAAACATCCATATGATGATATTTTACTCACATTTAATAAATGGAGCCACGATGTCTATATCTATAAATGAAGTCCTCTATCGATTAACAAATGAATATCACCAAACTATCGAGGATAGACTATGCTATATAATCGTACTCATTGATAACTCAAATGATACCACTTGCAACCATAAGTCCATCATTTATCTCAGGATTAAGATAGACTCTCCGATTGTCCTGATAATGAAAAGACTATTATCTATTGACGGTTCTAGATGAAGTATTTCATTGTGATCCAGTTCAATGCACCCAGTGCACTATATTCTTTTACTCGAAGACCCTCCGATGATTTTAGACTCATCATAACACATTTGATCCCACTCAAATGCTAGTAAAAGAATTCTACAACTTTAACAAGATAAAGGTGTCCAACCTTTAACTTAAGTTGTGAACATTATTCAAGACTAACTAAAGAATTGTGTCTACCTCATACATATCCAGATGTACGAACAATTCTTCTTTTCTCATAGTCTTTTGACCTTATGATTATTTACTTTTGACAATTATAATATTCAATTTATAAATGCTATAAGATTTGTTTAAATCAGAAATCACTTTATTAATATGAAAAGATTGTCAAAAACAATATTATACTCTTGCTATTGAGCATAATCCTAACATCAACTTGGTTACCCACCCCCCCCCCCCCCCCCCCACAAAAAAAAAAAAAAAAAAAAAAAACTACTAAAGTGGAGCTAAAAAAGAAGAGAAGAGAATTATAAAATATCAATAAAATGCTCAAAATTAAAAATAAAATAAAAATAAAAAAATTAAGCAAGTTGTGGGGGTGTGGGCTCTTCAACTAGAATGACAATGTAATTGCAATAATATTAAGACTGTAATTTTACAAAAATTCAAAGAGAAACAACAGGAGGAAGAATAATAGAAAAGAAGGGATCAATTAATGACCATGATCCAGAATCCAAATCAGAAACTAAGTCGATGTTAACTTTAATTGTAGTAATTGTCCATGTGAGAGTTGATTTTCACAATCAAGAAAATCATTGTTAAGAAAAAATCACTTTCCTACGCTATGCAGAAGCGTTGCCAGATAGTCTACAAACAAACACTAGCAAAGAAAAGAATAAGATGGAAGAAAGTAAAACAATCCAATCACATGAACAACACAAGAATTTTACATGGAAACCCAAGAACAGGGAAAAACCACGATTGTCAGGACGATAAGAGAAAGTTTCCACTACATAGTAAATTGTTACAACTACACACTCAAGATTCTCTCTCTAAAATACCCCAAACCCAATTACACCCAAAGCCACTCTCTTGAAAATCTCTCTAGTGTTTGCTACTTTGGCACACCTTACATAATGGATACAAGGAGGGCATTTATAGTAAGGCAATGGCAACCAACCACATCAATGTCAACCAACACATTAATGACATCCAACCACATCAATGACAACCACCATATTTGTGGCAACTAACCACATCAAATGCACCCACCACATTTATGGTAACCATCCACATCAATGGTACCAACCATAATAATGGTGTCAACCAATGTCAAGTCATGATTTGTGGCTTCACCACCTCAATAGGAAATTCGAGCCATACCTAACAATCCTCCCTTATGGCGAGAATTCCCAAACCTTCGTCCATAGCCACGACTCTCAACACCGAGAATCAACATACCCACCTCAGGGTATAACCACTTAGGAACGCCTATCCTAAGATTTCATCCGGCACATGTCAAAATAATCTGCTGAAATTGTGGTGCAACTCCTCACGTTAGGTTCCTAGGGAGTTCGTTCAGCCATCGACATCCTTGTCCACCACACACCTTGTATCACCTCCTAACCAATGCCCATGCGCAATTGTGGACCCGCTATCAGCAACACATCCTCTTCCATGGCAACTAGTGGTCATGCCATGAGGATGTTCATCCTCATTTAGAGGAAATCGCCATGGTCGTTATTCTCAAGAGGGACGATTACCAAATCCCCCTATTTGGAGCCTTTAGCCACACTCGCCTTTTTATGTTGACAATCCTTTTTTACATGTCCAGACTGTCCACATCCCCAGCAAATGACTTTCTTTTTGGAGTTCTCCTTCTTCCTACTATCAATCAAGAGGGCAGAGTTATCAGAAAATTTACCTTTACTCTTCAGCCTTCTTTCCTCAGAGATTAGCTTGTTTGCCACATCTCTAAAACTTATAGTTGAACTCCCATGCATCAGAATAGGCTTCATGTGCGCATAGGATGGTGGAAGAGACCAAATGAGTCTTAACCCTTTGTCTTCCTCATCAATTTTAACTCCAATCGACTCTAATTCAGAAATTATCCCATTGAGCACTCCCAGATGATCGGAAACCTTCATACCTTTAGACATTTGCAATGTGTGAAACTGCTCCTTTAGGTAGAACCGGTTGCAGACGCTCTTTGCTTGATACAATTCTTCAAGCCTCTTCCAAAGTTCTTTCGCAGAATATGTTCCTTGAATATTTTGTAAGAACATTCTTGGCCAGACATTGACAAATTGTACTTGCAGCTCTCTCATCCATATCCTCCCAATCATTATCGCTCATCACAGGTTTTCCAAAACTAGTACTAGTCGTTTCTTTTCCAAAGTCTTTAGAGCCTTCAGGTTTTCCAAGGATTGACTTGCCTTTCAACGCCTTGTGTAACCCGTATTGGATTAACAAATCCTTGACTTGAACTTGCCACAAGCCAAAATTAATCTTCCCATCGAACTTTTCAATTTTGAATCTCATCATCTTTCCTGCCATAACAGTTTGTTAAGATTACTATCAAGTAACCTGGCTCTGATACCAGTTGTTAAGAAAAAATCACTTTCCTACGCTACGCGGAAGCGTTGCCGGATAGTCCACAAGCAAACACTAACAAAGAAAAGAATAAGATGGAAGAAAGTAAAACAATCCAATCACACAAACAACACAAGAATTTTACGTGGAAACCTAAGAACAGAGAAAAACCATGGCTGTCAGGATGACAAGAGAAATTTTTCACTATGTAGTAAATTGTTACAACTACACACTCGGGATTCTCTCTCTAAAATACCCCAAACCCAATTACACCTAAAGCCACTCTCTTGAAAATCTCTCTAGTGTTTGCTACTTTGGCACACTTTACACAATAGATACAAGGGGGGTATTTATAGTAAGGCAATGGCAACCAACACATTAATGACAACCTACCACATTAATGGCACCCAACCACATCAATGGCAACCACCATATTTATGGCAACTAACCACATCAAATGCACCCACCACATTATTGGTAACCATCCACATCAATGGTACCAACCATAATAATGGTGTCAACCAATGTCAAGTCATGATTTGTGGCTTCACCACCTCAACAGGAAATTCGAGCCATACCCAACAACGATATCATAGCAACAAACAAATGTTAAAATACAACACAATCAACTTCTCTCACAAGCAATTATACATACCTTGTAGTTCAAGCTCCTCGAAAAAACACCTCGGAAAACCATGTACTACTAAAACAACTCCTCTTGTGATCCCATTTTCCCATGCTACCCATTTCCAAAAAAATTATATATGAACTTTGACAAGTTAAAAGAAAATATGGTGATTGAATAATTTGGTGTGTATTTCTTTGTACAATGAGTATACATATATATAATAGCTTGACAATTAATGTCTAGATCCTATGTCAATGGTAATTAAATATAAAGAGGGAAATAATAGTCAATGGTGCAATCAAAGCAAATCAACTCCTTATGAAAGGTAATCACAATAATAATTATGTATTCAATCTTGGTCAAAGTCTTCATAGAAAGTGGCTCCTTATGGAAGGTAATCATGATAATAATTCTGCAATTAAACTTGGTCAAAGTCTTCATAGAAAGCGGTTCCCTATGGAAGGTAACCATGATAATAATTCTGCAATCAATCTTGGTCAAAGTCTTCCTTGAATCATGGCTATAATGTTGATTTCTAACACTCCCCCTCAAGTTGGAGCGTGTATATTTAAAACGTTCTACTTGGATCGTAATCGTAAAAAAGTTTCATGTCCAAATGCTTTCGTAAATATGTTTTCGATCTGATCCTTGGAAGAAACAAAGGCAGTTTGCAATAATCCGTCTTGAGTTTTCTCATGAATGACATGACAATCAATTTCAATATGTTTGGTTTGTTCGTGGTAAACTGGATTTTTTGCAATATATAAGGTAGCTTTGTTGTCACAATAAAGTATACTAGGAAAGGAGTGTGGCACCCCAAAATCATGTAGAAGATACTGTAACCATTGCAGCTCACAAGTAGCTATAGCCATAGCCCGATATTCGGCTTGTGCGGAAGACCTAGACACAGTTGGTTGTTTTTTGTTTTCCATGAAATTAGGCTTGTCCCAAGAAATACACAATAACCGGTGGTTGATCTTCTTGTCATTGGGTAACTTGCCCAGTCAGGATCACAAAATGCTTGTAACTTTAATTCATTGTAGATAATAAAATACCTTGACCAGGAGAGCCTTTTAAGTAATGAACTATACGTGTAGTAGCCTTCATATATGGTTGACGCGGTTGATGCATGAACTGACTGAGAATGTTAACTGCAAAAAGAATATCTGGCTTTATAACAGTTAGATAAATCAATCTTCCAATCAAACGACGATATGAGGCCAGATCATTTAGCAAGACACCATCAGTGTTGCTAAGTTTCAGATTTTCTTCTATGGGAACTGACTCGGGCTTTGCTACCAATAAACCTATGTCTTTGATAATATCTAGTGCATATTTGCATTGATTTAAACAAATGCCTTTCTATGATCTTGACACTCCAATGCCAAGAAAGTATTTGAGATTGCCCAAGTCTTTGAGCTTGAATCGTTGATGTAGAAACTTTTTAAGTCTTGAAATTTCATTTGTATTTGAACCTGTAATTATAACATCGTCAACATACCCCCAGAAGATTTAGCTTTGTGTTTGTAAAATAGAAAGTAGTCGGCCTTTGATTGAATATAACCGGCTACAATAATGGCATGAGAGAATTTGGCAAACCATTGCATGGAAGCCTGCTTGAGTTCGTATAATGACTTATTTAATTTGCAGACAAGGTTCTCTCTCTTATGAATATAACCAGGCAGAGGCTGCATGTATACTTTTTCATGTAAGTCACCATGCAAAAATGCATTGTTGACATCTAATTGGTGAATAGGCCAAATTTTGGAAGCTGCAATAGTGAGTAAAACTCAGACCATGACCAATTTGGCGACAGGAGAGAAGGTTTCTGTATAATCAATGTCTTCGATTTAGGTATAACCTTTGGCAACAAGGTGTGCCTTGAAAAGCTCAATAGTGCCATTAGAATTGTGTTTGACCTTGTTTGTTGGCAGGTTGGCAGTTAGAGGGACAAGAGACCATGTGGAATTTGTTTCAAGAGTCTGTAATTCAGCATGCATTAAATCACACCAGTGGGGAATAAGTGAAGGTGAATAGGTTCATCTACAATAGATATAGATGCTAAAAAAACATTGTGAGCTGTAGAAATCTTGTCATAATTGAGATAATGAGACAAAGGGTATCGCGTGCCTTTCCGAACCGGAGTATAAGAAGAGGAATTGGCATGAGTGTTGTAACAATGGTAGTCGAGCAACTTGATAGGCGGTCCTCGGATACGTGGGCCAAGAACTTCCTCGGAAGGAGGTGGAGAATGAGAGGAAGAAGATGAAGTGGATGAAGGGGATGAAATTGAGGGTAAGGGATTGGGAGAGTTTGTGTCAGTGGTGGTGGGGGAATTTCTGTCTAGGGTGGATAGTAGAATTTCATTATCAGAAGTGGCAATATTTGTGGGTGTATCAATGGGTCCATTTATTGGTGTAGCGGAAGGAGGATTTGGAATGGGGTCACTGTCGTAAGGATCTATGAGTGGTGGTTGGATATTTTGAGGATGAATGAGTGATGTATTAGTGGATGTTGGTATGGTGGCATAAGGGAAATAAGTTTCAAAATTTTTTACATCTCTACAAATGAGTATATTATTTGAAGCATAATCATAAATTTTGTACCCTTTTTGACCATGTGGGTAACCAACAAAAATACTAGGAATTGCTCGTTTATCAAATTTGTGTTCCTTGTGTAGGACATTATTGCAAAACAAAGACAACTGAAGACTCGTAAATGAGTATATGTGGGATGGTTACCAAATAAAATTTCAAGTGGTGTTTGGCCTTTTAAAACCTTACTTGGTAAGAGGTTAATAAGGTAGGTAGCCGTCAAGATGCATTCTCCCCAAAATTTTAAAGGAAGATGAGATTGAAAGCGGATTGAGCGTGCCATATTAAGAAGGTGGTGATGCTTTCTTTCGACAACGCCATTTTGTTGTGGCGTGCCAACGCATGTGCGTTGATGCAATAACCCCATCGAGGAAAAAAATTGTTGGAGATTAGTATTGAGAAATTCCAACCCATTATTTGTGCGAATTTGAAGAATAGAAGAATGAAATTGTGTTATTATCATGGAAAAAATAATGTTTTATATAAGTTGATGCTTCAGATTTAAAATGCATGAGATATGTCCATGTACATCGTGAATAGTCATCAACGATAGTTAAGAAATATTTAGCACCACTTAAAGAAGGCGTTAAGAAATATTTAGCACCACTTAAAGAAGGCATGGAGTATGGACCCCAAACATCATAGTGGATTAGATCAAAATATTTTGAACTTGAAATAATACTTAAAGGAAAAGGACTTCTAGAATGTTTTGCTAATTGACAAATTAAACAATTATCCTTATTGAAACATGAACCAGAATCTGAAATATGAGAAATATGAGATTGAACTGTATGGAAAGGATGGCCTAAACGCCAATGCCAAAGATTGAAATTTGAAGACATCACATTGGAGACAATCGAAGCATTTTCGAAATCTAAATAGTAAAGACCACCACGTTCACTACCCTTGCCAATCCTCTTCTTCGTAACTAGGTCTTGAAAAACACAATGGTCATGATAGAAAGTAACAGAACAATTTAATGACTTTGTAAGTTTATGAACATATAGTAAATTGAACTGGAAAGATGGTGCAAGGAGTACATCTTGCAAAGGTAATGTGGAGATGGGACTTGACTGGCCTATATGAGTAATAGATGCAGTTTGGCCAGTTGGTAATTTAACTGGTGCCGAAATAACTGGTTTTTTTTGTGTATAGTAATTTTGGATTTGATGCCATATGATCTGTGGCACCTGAATCAATTATCCATGTGGAAGGATTGAAAATAGAAGTGAGGCCATATGAAATACCTGTAAAGCTATTAGCTAAAGGATTAGTTTCATTGGCTAAGACCATGGAACGAAATTATTTATATTCTTCTGGTGTGAGTTTCACGCATGTACTTGTTGATGGGCTCGTGTGCAGAGCAGCTGTCAAAGTTGGTTTGTTTTGACTGTTCTTGCCCAATGAATAGTTTTCATTGGATTGATTTCTTGTGGAATTATTCATGGTGAAGATTGAAAAGGTTGAAAATTGAAAATAATGATGAAAAAAGATAAAAAGGGGATAAGAATTTTGGCTCTGAAACCATAAATGAAAATATGGTGATTGAATAATTTGGTGTGTATTTCTTTGTACAATGAGTACATTTATATAATAGCTTGGTAATTATTGTTTAGATCCCATGTCAGTGGTAATTACATATAAAGAGGGAAATAATAGTCAATGGTGTAATCAAAGCAAATCAACTCCTTATGGAAGGTAATCACGATAATAATTTTGTAATCAATCTTGGTCAAAGTCTTCAAAGAAAGCATCTCCTTATGGAAGGTAATCATGATAATAATTCTACAATCAATCTTGGTCAAAATCTTCATAGAAAGCGGTTCTTTATGGAAGGTAATCATGACAATAATTCTGCTCAATCTTGCTCAAAGTCTTCCTTGAATCATGGCTATAATGTTGATTTCTAACACAAGTTCCTTCAATTCTAGATTAGGTCCTAAATGGTAAGCCATTTGACGTATTCAAGGTATGTCAAGAAGAGTTACCTCATCACTATTGGGTAACCCACTTTATTTATAGGTTAGAGTGAATTTTAGGGTTATGGATGCACAACAGGTGTAGTACAACTCGGTTATGGAAAAGTTTTAAAATAGTGCTTTTAAGGCATACGCAATAGGTGTAGTACATGTCGGCTATAGAAAAGTCTAGAGAGAGTGCTTTTAAGGCATGCACAATAGGTGAAGTACAAGTCAGTTATAGAAAAGTCTAGAAAGAGTTCTTTTAAGGCATGCGCAACATGTGTAGTACATGTCTGTTTCTACCGAAGAGTCTAGAAAGAGTGATTTTATGGCTATGCATGCGCAACATATGTAGTACATGTTGGATAATATAGAAAACTCTAGAAAGAGTGATTTTAAGGTTATGCATACTCAACATGCGTGGTACATGTGGGTTACTGTAGAAAAGTTTAGAAATAGTGATTTTAAGGCTATGCATGCGCAACATGCATTGTACATATTGATATATTACTACATAAATTTAAAGTCTAGAAAGACTGCTTTTAAGGCTATGCGAGCGCAACATGTGTGGTACATATCGATTACTTCAGAAAAGTCTAGAAAGAATGCTTTTAAGACTATGCATGCGCAATAGATGTGGTACATATCGGTTACTTTAGAAAAGTCCAGAAAGTGTACTCACTTTTAAGGCTATGCATGCGTAACACGTGTAGTTTCAGTGCCAAATGAGATAAGAACACATTTGTTGCCACTATAACGTCTAGAACATGTGAATTTTAAGGTTGTGGATGCACAATACATGTTGTTTTCTAGAAAAGCTAAATCAATATGAACCATAAAAAGATAAAAATATGTAACCCGTTAAGTTCATCATACCATAAAAGGATAATAAACAAAAGACCAAGAGATATAACAAATAAGCATGAGATAAGAACAAATTGATTACTATTTAGAGTAATGCTAGGTTGTCCAAAAAATTCGCCCAAATGATATGGCATGGGAGTTATCAACATCAAATCACTTTTCACATTACGGGATGTTAACAACTCACATACCACATCATTTGAGTAATTTTTCTGGACAATATAGCATTACTCTACTCTTTATTATTTGACTGAGCTGTGATTTTGTGCTTAGCCGAAAAAGTAGTGGATGTTTATGTTAATTTCATAAATGTTTTTGAAGTCTTGTAAGATTTAATAAATTGAGGGTTGTTAGTGCAATTAACCATTTTACCAATTGAGTTTAGAAATAGAAATAAATAAAGGGAATAAATTGTGTCAAATGGGCTTTGTTAAGCGTTCGTTCGTTTGGGGAGTCTTCAACATCAAACAGGTTCGAAAAAACATTTCCACTTCTTACAAACTAAGGTGTTCTTCTTTCTTATTATTATTATTTTTTAATTTAATTTTCATTTTGATACTTATTCTTGCTCATCCCTAATGAGTAATCATTCATTTACTTGCTCAAGAACGAGAACAAAAAGAGAAGAGAATAACAGCCACTGTAAATCTGTAATCCCAATATTTTCAATTTCCTTACTATATTTTCCTATCAACCAAAACGCATGTAAACGTTCTGTGTGAGCTCAATGTTACATTAAATGTTTTTATGATCTGGGTTAGACAAATTTGGCTGACTATTTCTAAATTTTCTAGTTTCTGGAGATAATGCATGGTACATGTTTGAGTAAATGTTTCACAGAATTATGTCAATCCGTTTGCAGATATGTTTTGAGGAAATATTATTGCGCTACTTGTTTGATAAGAAGTGTCTCAAACAGATAAAATGGGCATCTTTATATTTTAGCACCCTAGTCAAAAATTTTGAGTTTTTACTTCAATGGGATGTTAAATTTGCTTGAAATGACATAGCATAGTAGTAAGCGAAGTGCTTTTTCTAGATCATGTTATTCATTGATAATTCTTGCAGGATAAGTGAGAAGTTGGTTTGATTAGTTGCTAAGTTCAATGGAAGAGCCAACATTTTTTGATAGAATGATCAATCATCTTCGTACGGAATGCAAGTATGGACATTTTCTTTTATATTCTTTTGGAGAGTGCTATGTGCATTTTTGTTTTGTGCTCACTGCAAATACAATTCACTGTTATTGCAATTTTTTTATTGTTAATTTTTTATTCAATATGGTTTTATGTGAAACAATGCCTCTTGTAACAGTTTCTTATTTTCTCTTCACCCCTTATAATAACATTCTGTCATCTTGATTATTATACTCGGACAATTTAATCAATTCTCAATATGGTTGTGTATAAGTCGCATGATAAGAAAATTCTTTCTTCAAATTTCAATTATAAGGATTTCTAATTAAACTCCTCGACCATCAATATATTGACACGTGTTGTTTCAGAAAAATCCATTAGATCTCAGGAATAGTGTGTGATGTGTGCATCATGAGACTTGAGAACAAGCTCCATCAACAAATCATTATTTACCATATGAGCTTTAATAAAACTTTAAATACTTCCTCTTAATTCTTTGAGTTGTTGAATTTTTTTAATATATGCTTCATCTTTGAAGTCCTTAAATTCATTTAGAAATTCTTCATTGAATTTCACTTCTCCTGTTTTGCATTATCA
Source organism: Acer saccharum (assembly GCA_030490815.1). Taxonomy (NCBI): domain Eukaryota; kingdom Viridiplantae; phylum Streptophyta; class Magnoliopsida; order Sapindales; family Sapindaceae; genus Acer; species Acer saccharum. Next base: position 26,100,678 of record CM059871.1, read on the forward strand.
AAACTTCTCCCGAAACTTTTCATGGGACTTTGTCACCTTCTTTACTTTTTATCCTAAATTTGGCGTACATTTTTTAAATTTAATAATCTGCTAACATGTTTTTGTATTAGAATGGATCGCAGAATTTATTTCAGTGCTTGAGTGTTGTTGTTTACAATCTCTTGTAGCTTGTGGATTTCCTTGGACATTTTTAGAAATCCATCTACAATTTGTCATAGTTCAGTATGAATTGACTTTTTTTTTTTTTTTTTGAAAATTCAAGGTATTACAACGGTTATCCTAAAGATCTTGGACCATCGCGTGTTATTCACTTTACTTCTGAGCGTGAATTTGTCCAAATTCTTCACCAAGGACATCCTGTGGTGGTTGCATTTACCATTAGGTGATTTAAATCAGGCAACAGTCCCTTCCCTTTTTTATTCTTCTAGCTAGTAGATATATAACTTTGTGGATCTAAAATTATTTATTTGTGATAATCAGGGGTGATTTGACCAAACATCTTGACAAAGTATTGCAGGAGGCTGCTGCAGAGTTTTATCCACATGTAAAATTTATGCGTGTAAGTTGATTGAGCTTTTATTTTCGATTGAATGAGAGTGTTTGGTCTAAATGATATAAATCATGAAAACTATATAAACTTCCATTACAAAATGTGAAACCACATGTCCACATTCTAAGATAAAATTATAAGGCACTGTACTTATTTATGGTTGTTGGAGTTAGATGAATTTTGTTTTTCAATACAAGAAATTTTCTTAATGCTTCATTAATCTTGTCTTCTTGAGCTGACTTAAGGGTCCTTAACATGTTTCTCATGATCTTTGGTTTTGATGTTGATTTGTTCCAGGTTGAAATTTTCTTAATGCTTCATAAATTTTGTCTTCTTTAGCTGACTCAAGGATCCTTAACGTGTTTCTCATGATCTTTGGTTTTGATGTTGATTTGTTCCAGGTTGAGTGTCCAAAATATCCTGGGTTCTGCATAACACAGCAGAGGAAAGAGTATCCGTTCATTGAGATTTTTCATACTCCAAAACAAGTACTGTGACTCAATTTATATATGCATGTTGTGATTTTTCATACTCCAGAACAAGTTTAAGTACATGCTTCAATTGCGATTTTTTTTTTATAAAAGAAAAATTCTTTCTAGTAACAATGATGGATTAGTGGTGGACTGATACTGATTAAAGTGCTAGGTTAGAAAGTGGATGCTTATTTGCGGAAGGTTTCATTTTGCATAGTTGTGGAGTGAGTGTGGGTGGCAAGAAGGGTTATAGGGACAATATGAATTGACGTGATTTTGATAATAGTATTCAAAGTATTTTGCTGGTGACTTGGTATATCATATTGACAATGGTGATGCCTTAAAAGGTGGTGGTGCTAGTGATAATGCCTCTGATGCAGCGGAATATTCAACGCAAAACAACAATAGATAAAAGACAGGATAAACGATTCGGATCCGTTGATTCGCGCACGAATACCGGAAACGAACCCTACTATTATGCTGTTGATCCGCGCACGGATACCAGGATAACAGGCTACTGATAACATTCAACTTCGCGCACGAAGGATTGTTAACAGGCTTCAAATACTTCAATCTTCGCAAAGAATGTTGTACATGGATATTGAGAAACAATCTCTGTATTTTTTATTAATCAAAAGCTCATTTTCAAACCTTAATACAATCTACTTAAATAGAATTGCAAAACTTGACTAACAAGAAAATCCTAAACAAACGGGGAAAGAATCCTAAATGGAAAAGATATCAAATCTCCTAAAATCAAAAGAATCATAAAACATTAAAAACCTATCTAAAAAGGAAATTGAATTTGATTTAATAAAATCAAATCATAAAATAATTAATATCAAATCATGAAGATAATTGGAAATAATAATTAAAGCAACAATTGTCTTGCCGCGCACGAAACTTAACGGCCAAATTCGGATATGCTGGAGCCCATTATAGAAGATGGAGTCTTCATAACATTTGTAGGGATCGTCTTGGGCTTTTCGGAAATATATTATAATAGATGATCCGATCTCATATGCCCTCTGTAGAGGTCCACGAAGTTCAGCCAGGATCATCTCGTCCAGCTCAATGTGTCCAGCTCTCGTCCAGCTCAAGTCTTCGCGCAATAATCTAAATGGCCGAATTTGGGCCTGTTGTGATCTGTTATGGAGGACGGAGTCTTCATAACATATGTAGGGCTTGTCTTGGGCTTTCCGAAAACATATTATAATAGACGATCCGAGCCCATATGCTCTCTGTAGAGGTCCATGAATTTCAGCCCGGATTTGGTTGGTCCATGCGACCAAAATACGAATTCGCCACCCGCTCCATGTATTCCATTGCCTTAGCTGCTGCTGCATCATTCTCTTCAGGTTGGAGAAAATTCGTCCTCGAATTTTGACTGTTTTGAGGAACAAATAAGTTGGAGATGCTGTTGAATGATGAAACACGGCAACATCATAGAAATAATCCTCAAAAATTGAGTCCCTCTCATGCTGCTCATTCTGGAACAAATCTTCATCAAAAACCGATGGCTTATCAAAATCGACAATAACAGGTTCCGTCACATATTCCTCATCAAAAATTGGTGGCTTATCGAAGTCAACGATAACTGGGTCCGACACATAATCATTATCGAAAAACAATGAATGGTAGGAGAAAATTTTGTTTTGGGGATTCATGAGAATTTGTGTGTGTGTGTGTGTGTGTGTGGATAAATATGGATGGTGAATTTTTGGCGTTGAGGAAGATAGTTGGTTGCGGTCGTGGATGCTGAGCCTAGCACAGAGGTAGACTCGATGGCTCTGATACCAACTGATGCAGCGGAATATTCAACGCAAAACAACAATAGATAAAAGACAGAATAAACGATTCGGATCCGTTGATTCGCGCACGAATACCGGAAACGAACCCTACTATTATGCTGTTGATCCGCGCACGGATACCAGGATAACAGGCTACTGATAACATTCAACTTCGCGCACGAAGGATTGTTAACAGGCTTCAAATACTTCAATCTTCGCAAAGAATGTTGTACATGGATATTGAGAAACAATCTCTGTATTTTTTATTAATCAAAAGCTCCTTTTCAAACCCTAATACAATCTACTTAAATAGAATTGCAAAACTTGACTAACAAGAAAATCCTAAACAAACGGGAAAGAATCCTAAATGGAAAAGATATCAAATCTCCTAAAATCAAAAGAATCATAAAATATTAAAAACCTATCTAAAAAGGAAATTGAATTTGATTTAATAAAATCAAATCATAAAATAATTAATATCAAATCATGAAGATAATTGGAAATAATAATTAAAGCAACAATTATCTTCCCGCGCACGAAACGTAACGGCCAAATTCGGATATGCTGGAGCCCGTTATAGAAGATGGAGTCTTCATAACATTTGTAGGGATCGTCTTGGGCTTTCCGGAAATATATTATAATAGACGATCCGATCTCATATGCCCTCTGTAGAGGTCCACGAAGTTCAGCCCGGATCATCTCGTCCAGCTCAATGTGTCCAGCTCTCGTCCAGCTCAAGTCTTCGCGCAATAATCTAAATGGCCGAATTTGGGCCTGTTGTGATCTGTTACGGAGGACGGAGTCTTCATAACATATGTAGGGCTTGTCTTGGGCTTTCCGAAAACATATTATAATAGACGATCCGAGCCCATATGCTCTCTGTAGAGGTCCATGAAGTTCAGCCCGGATTTGGTTGGTCCATGCGACCAAAATACGAATTCACCACCCGCTCCATGTATTCCATTGCCTTAGCTGCTGCTGCATCAGCCTCTATGTTATTGTTATGGATTAGACTAAAACAACTTAAATTTGCGACTTAAAATTTAGACTTCAACATCTGAACCACCTATGTGCTTTTAATCCAAGAGTTATAAATGCATTCAATCTCAACCATTGGATTAAGAGCATATGAGTGGTTGAGATGTTGAAGTCAAAATTTCAAGTCATAAATTTAAGTTGATTTAGCTTGACCCTTATGTTATTTATTTTTTATTTTTTGAGAATGAAATAAACCAGGAAGAAATGAATCTCTAAAGATGGTTTGGATGTTTGGGTTATTGAGTTTTTATCTTTATCTTTTAGTTAGTGTATGAAATAAGTTCATATTACATTAATACTTTCTGTAATCTGTAGCAGTTGAAACTAGTCATGCGTGCAAGAATAGTTTTCTAAAATATTGCTTTCCCTTTAGTTCATTGCTTTCATGTTAGAGGATTTTTTGTGCTCCTTTGAAGCAAAAAACTACATGTTGGTGACTTATGCAAACATGCCAACTTGTTTGGTTGAATTCTGTGCCACGATAGCGATGCTTGATGTATTTTAAAGCTCCCTGTCAATGATGTATATAATTGTGTTTTGCAGGCAGCTAATGAAGGAAGGGGTGCTGATCCAAATATAACCAAATACTTTGTAAAAGTTTTACCAGTGAGTTCTGGAGCTTAATTTTCATTTATTATCTTCATATATAAGATTCCCATAGTCTCCATGGATAACCATTTTGTGTTCATTTTATATATTTATTTGTTTTTCCTTTTTACCACATACCCAATTCATTGAAGTTTTGTTGAAGGGTTATGTTACTAAACAGGACTGATCTAGGTCTATTTGATTTCAGTCTAATGGCTTAAATAAATGAATAATTTAAAAACTAAAACAGTTGAAAATCAATAATGGCTCTCTTTTATCCTTAAAGTTCTTGTATACTAGCTCAACCTTTTGTTGAAACATGTTTCTAAATTGTTTCTTTTTGCGTCTTTATTATTTTATTTACCCACAACATATTAATTCTTAAACTTGTGTGCATCCAGTTCAATTACAGCCTCAGTGCTTACGGATTTAGAGAATTTTTCAAGCGGTATGGAATACAGTCATCATCAGAACCTAAGTAACAATTTGATGGTATATCGTTATCAGCTTTGTAGTATCTTGTATCTTTTGAAGGTTGATTATCACAGGAACTAACGGTTGTGAAAAAAATCTAATCGCATTTGGGATTATTTGTACTTTTACTTGATTGATGCTGGAAAATTGTTTTATTATGATTTATTATAGTTATTTTACTCTCTAGTGGACAGAAATGGGTTTTGAGCTTTTATCTAACAAGTAGTCTTATAAGTTGATTGCATATGTTTGGTTAGTGAGTAATGGCCGTTTATATGAATCACTGCTGTTAAATGACTAAATTTTCTTCAATGCTTCAGGTTTGGGTCTATCTAGGGATTGCAATCCTACCCACTGATGCAGATATCTACGAGTACCTGCCCGCGATGGGTGGGTATTGATATTGCTATTCATGTCTCGGGCAGGTATGGATGACAAAACTCATACACGCTACGGGTATGAATATTTCATACTCATAGCTTACCCGTGAAAAATTAAATATAATAATAAATTTTAAAAGGAATTCACTAATTAAAACGGTGATGATTTTGAGTTGAAATAAAAACCGAACCTAAAATCATTCTTCACTAAAGCCCAACTTAAAATAATTTTGAGATTTTATTTTGTTTGTAATAAATATTTTGGATTTTTAATTTGTATTGTGGTGAACTTGGAGATTTATTTGAATTTTATTTTGTTATTGTTTTGAAACATGTAAGATTATTTGAATTTCCCGTAAATTTGTATTGTCATGTAATGAACAAGATTAAACTGCTTATTAATTCTTATGTTTTTTTAATTTAATTTTATTTTATAATTTTACGGGTACAACTGTACAAGAGCCTATAGATATAGGTAATACCCGTAGGTAAATACCCACATAATTTCACGGGTAAGCGGATGGTATGGATATCTATATTGGATGCGGGCATGAGTATGGATGTATATGACATTACTTTGTTATGGTTAATTTAGAGAAGTGAGAACGAGGGAAGAAACAAAAGAGTGAGGAAGAGATATTTGTTGGCAAAATATTTGTTGCCTTTATTGAATTCAAATTGAGCCTTATATAAGCTTACAACCAACATCTAATCCTGAAAACAACCTGAGAAATAGGGAACCAATATCCCTCTAACAACATACTTACATCCACTATGATAATGCCCAAAAGAAAAGGAACCAATACATACTAAATGCAAACTAACTTATTTTGACCAAGACTTGGTCTTCCTAGAAACTCACCAACGGTAACCATGCATGACTTGCATGGGAATTCTGGACCATATCATTCCCTTTCCTTTGAAATCTCCTTGTTCTCAAGGAGGAAATCTGGATATATCCTAGCAAAACGTCTCCGATTTTCCCATGTTGCATCCTCTCGTGGTGCACCTACCCATTTGACGAGTATCTCATCTTTGGGTCGATATCTATCTTTCCAAACCACTCGTGAATCCAAAATGGCTTATAGCTGGGTAAGTATCACATAATCGATATTTGTTGGAGGAAAAGATGGTGATACTAGAACATCTGGACCCAAATGCTTCTTTAAGAGGCTAATGTGAAAGACATCATGAATTAGGGACCCAACAGGTAACTCTAGTTTGTAAACAACAGAACCGAGTCGGGCAAGTATCTTGTATGGCCTGAATAATCGTGGAGCCAACTTGAGAGACCCTCGAAAGACCACGTATTGTTGACGATACAGATGTAACTTGAGGTACACATAATCACCCACATTCAAGATAGTTTCTCTGCAATTTTGGTCTGCTTGTGACTTCATTAGATCCCAAGCAGCAATCAAATTGCGATGCAATTCACGCAGAGTTTCCTCCAAAGTCCGTAGAAATTCATCCACAGCTTGAATCTTTGTAGTCCCAGGGACGTATGAAAGTTAGTTTGGCGGAGCCGTACCATGTACTGCTTCAAAATGAGAAATTCCGGTAGAAGTGTGTACGGACGTGTTGTAGCTATACTCTACCCACAAGATCCAATCACTCCATTTTTTTGGTTGGTCGTAGGCGAAACAACGCAAATATTGTTCCACTGTCCGATTGATGACTTCGATCTATCCATCCGATTGTGGATGATAACTCAAGCTCAGGCAAAGCTGAGTACCCTGCAATTGAAACAGGTTTTTCCAAAAAGCGCTGATAAAAATTCGGCCTCGATCACTTACAATTGAAATCGGAACACCATGTAAACGAACCACCTCTCATACAAAAGCCTTTGAAACTGATAGGGCTGTATAGGGATTAGACCCGACGCCGGTTCGATTCGAACCGGCAAACCGAACCGAAAAAATCGGAACCGGGACTGGAGGAGGGTGGTTCCAGTTCCAATTTTGAAGGAACTGCCCGGTTCGAATCGGTGGTTCCTTTATTATTATTTTTTTTTAAAATTATAAAAAAAAAATAACACTTTATTTATAAAATAAAATGTTTAAAAGAGAAATGACATTGAAGAGTATTGAACCATAGTCCATAACCCTTGTCCAAGACTTCAAGTAGATATATTTTTCTTTGCATTCTCCTCCTTTTTATATAGATTAGACCACTCTTTACTTTTCTTATTTATCCGATATGAGATATGGGATTTTCTTATCCTTTATATTCTAATTGTTTTGTTTTTCTTTGTTGTTAATTCTATCATAGTATTTTTCTTTGTTATATATATATATATTATAAAATGTTTTTCTTTGTTGGAACAAACCAACAGATCAAGGGCTTGAAGAACCAAATAATATACGCATACCTGCAAGAAACAAACCACATATATATTGTACAACTTCAAGTCTTCAATATACATGCATATATGATGATGATGATGTGTGATTTTGATACATTTGTAGAAAACTTACTGCATTTCTAAGATGGGTATGGGTTGGTGGAAGAATGAGATTGAAAATGACATTGCTATGTATGAAAAATTATAAAGTTAAATAGATGAAATTTTAACAATATGAATCCAAGAAACAAGACATTATACGGTTAAATAAATCAGCTTTATAATTTAATTTTTGCTGCCCGGAAGTGGCAAAATCCATCAGCCAAACAAAAATTGTCAGCATGTTATTATCAGTGCACTAGACTGATTTACAGAATAGATTAAAAAAAAAAAAACTTGTTTTCAAAGATTTTGAATATACAAATTAATAATCCTTCCACATTATCACAATATTAGTGTACAGTAAAATAAGCAACATGGGAGGTATGACTCACATGATAACCAATGATTGTCATTTAACATCATTTAACAAAATATAGAGACCTCAGTAGACTTTCATGGATCCTTGTAGACCAGCCAAGCAAATCAATTAAGGTTTCATTTTTTTTTTTAAAAAAATTTTAATTTCTTTTTTTTAATTTTAAGTTTTAAGTTAGAATATTCCTCCTATATTTCAAGGAAAGAAAAATACTATGATAGAATTAATAACAAAGAAAAACAAAACAACTGGAATAGTAAGGATAAGAAAATCCCACATCCCACATCGGATAAATAATTGAAGTGGAGAGATGCCTAACCTATATAGAAAGGAGAAGATATAATTACCTGGACAAGGGTTATGGGCTACGGCACAATACTTTACAATGTCCTTTCTAATATATATATATATATTTTTTATAAATAAAATGTAATTTTTTTTGTAAATTTAAAGAAAAAAAAAAAAACCGGTTCGGAACCGGAACCACCTAAGACCAGTTCTGATTCCGGTTCCCCTTGACCCTGAATCGGAACCGAACCGAACTGGAACCGAAACCGACGTTAGGTCTAATAGGGATGCTTAAGTGGTACGAAGTGTGCATATTTTGACAAGCGATCCATGGCTACCATTATAACAGTATACACTTGAGATGGTGGTAGACCATCAATAAAATCCATTGACACCTTGGTCTAGACTTTCTCAGGCACTGGTAACGATTGCAACAAACCTGATGGCCAAAAGTTTTCAGTCTTGCAATGTTGACAAGTTTCGCAACAATGGATGAACTCTTTGACTAATGTCAGCATTCCAGGCCATGTAAAACTAGTTTTGATCCAACTGAGTGTCTTGTGATATCCGAAGTGACCACTCGTTGGTGAAGAATGTCCCTTTGACAAAATAACTGGTAGCAGAGATGAGGTAGGACTCAACAAAAGCCTTCCGTCTTTTATCCAAACTCCATCACGTTTGGAACATCATGATGAATTAGAATTCTAAAATTGATCGTAGAAGGAGTCTTGAGCAATTTCTTCCCTTAATTTTTCCCACCATTCCGCCACTGGTAACGAGATTGCAAGAAGTTGGAACTCGGCGACACGTGATAAGGTGTCTGTACCTTGATTTTCCTTCTCCTTCCGGTACTGTATTGTGTAGTCATACCCTAATAATTTAGGCAGCCACCGTGTCTGTGCCGAAGATGTGGCTGAAATAGATCATTCATGAGGCTCTGATACGTAAAAGGTGTGTTCGTCAACTCGAAAGGCATCACCACAAATTCGTAATGTCCCTCATCTGTACGAAAGGTTGTTTTGTGCACGTCTTCATGCTTCACGTGGATTTGGTTGTAACCTACTCGCAAGTCCAGTTTAGTATAGTATTTTGCACCGTGCATTTCATTGAGTAACTTGTCTATGATTGGAATCAGGTACTTCTCTTTAATCGTAATGTTATTCAGAGCTCAATAATCGATACAGAAATGCCATGAACCATCCGATTTTTTTACGAGCAGTACCGGCTAGGAAAAAGGACTGTGGTTATGACGTATTAAACCCGAATTAAGAAATTCACGAACTATCTTCTCAATCTTTGTATTCTGATAGTATGGATACCGGTAGGGACGCACACTAATGAATCCTTGATCAGGCTATAGGGGAATTTGACGATCATGTGGACACCCCAGAGGTAACTATCAGTGTCTTGAAGATGTGTGCGAACTCTGCCAACAATTGATCGAGGTCAGCTGGAATGGATGGCTTTTCTTCTACTTGAGTACCTGAAACCGTGTGCAAAAAAAATCCTACACCTGTCATATGCATCAATTCTTTATCTATGAAAGGTGTCAAAGAAGGTTGTTTCAATCCATGAAATGTATGGGGTTGTTCTTCATATTTGAAAATCATTGTGAGCTCGCAATAATTGGTTTCGATCGGCCCCAAAGTCTCCAACCATTGCACTTATAGCACTACCTGACACAAAGCGATTGGTAGCTCATAAAAATCGGCTTGAATTGGATGATTCTGAATGATCAGAGTGAGTGCTAAACAAGGACCGGAGCAGTCGATCTTCTCTCAGTTTCTCACCACGACTTGGAGAGTTTTATCCCTAACAATAGGCAATCCGAATTTAGACACCACCGACCAATCAAGAAAATTACGTGTACTGCCACCATCGATAAGAATTGTGATGTCCTTGTTCTTTAGCTTACCGACCACTCACATGGTTTACGGATGAGTTATGTCGGCCATGGCATGAAATTAAATTTTAGGAATGGTCTTTGTGACATCATCGTTGTAAATTGGTTCATTAGTCTCCATGTTGTCTGTTGGTGTCACGTCTTCAAGCATGAACAGTTGCGGTCGCTCACAGTGGTGGCCTGGTACGAACTTCTCATTGCAATAGTAATAGAGTTCCTTCTTCCTTTGTGCTCGAGCTTCCTGCCCTATAATTCGTCAGATTGGAATTGAAGATGCACTCAAAGTTGGGGCTGTCTTTTGATTTGAAGGGGGTCCAAGAAGAATGGCTGTTGGACTAGGCGTGACCCGTGACAGAGGTGTGGATAATTGCAATTGAAAGGGAGGGTCGGTTTTCCACTAGAGTTGATTCTGCTCCTCGATCAGTCGTGCCACACTGATTACGTCTGAGAGTGTTCGTGGCTGTTTGACTTGCACATCTAGTCAAACCTCATCCTTGAGCCCTGCAATGAAACAACCAACAAGAAAGTTATTTGGTAGATCGTCGACGCGATAAGACAATTTTTCGAAAGCTCCTTGATAAGCGGTGACGATGGTTATTTGTTTGAGGCGGGAGAGAGCTTTCATAATCCGTCAGTCCAAAGTGGTGGAGAATAGCCTGAGTAAATTCACCCTAGGTTTTAGGGCCTCTAAACTTAGTATACAATCGATACCACTAGAGAGCGATACCCTCAAGATGGAATGACGCCAATTGAACCTGTTAAGGAGGAGTGATTTGTTTGAAATCAAAGTATTGTTCAGCTTTGAATATCCACCCTATAAGATCATCGCCACTGAAAGTGGGAAAGGATAATTTAAGCTAAGTGTTGTTTCGGTCTGGTATGGTGCGAAGAGCTAGCGTGGCGGGTTGTGTAATGTGGGGACCGTGGGAAGTCTCAGCCGGAGCAAAGGGATTGACTTCTCTCTTAGCGATGTGGTTATTTTGGTTAAGCCGTAAGGCCTGGAGTTCAATGAGGATGGTTTGCATGGTGGTGGTGACTTGGTTGAGGTTGTTGTTGAGGTGGTCAAAGCTAGACTAGTGTCTAGTCAGGATTTCACTAACTTCATTTCGAAACTTGGCATTGCTTTTGCTGTAGGTATCCATGGAGCTTTTGGCTAGGGGTGGACAAAAAAACCCGTACATCGTAAACCGAACCAAACCAAACCAAACCGCTTGGTTTGGTTCGGTTTAGTACTTAAAAAAAAAAACCGTATGGGTTTATTTTTGTAAAACCATATGGTTCGGTTCGGTCTATGGTCCAAACATATTAAACCCGGACTGGACCATAAACCGAATACTTTTAGTATTACTATTATATGTCACACCCAAAACTTTTTAATAAAATTTTAAAAATATAAGGTTAAAGTCAAAAACCCTAATTTATTATTTCATATTGAGGAAATAGGGGGAAATAGCACCAAATTCCATTGGTTTTGTGGTAATATCACCAAGTTATTAAGTGTTGTGGAAATAGCACCAAAGTATGTGATCTGCCAAAATTACCCCTCACTTATTCTTTCTTCCTCTCTCTCTCTCTCTCTCTCTCTCTCTCTCTCTCTCTCTTTCACTCTCTTTCTTCTTCTCTCTCTTTCTTCCTCTCTCCTCTTGTTTTTCAAAAACCTCCATTGATCCATCAATGGAGATTGAAACGACCTCTGTTGAAACAGTCGACTACCTTTGATGGAGATCAAAACGAACTCCGTTATTAAAAAAATTCTGGAAATAAGTCTCGGGTATTTTGAAATAAGTCTCGAGTATTTGGATATAAGTCTCGAGTAAGTCACCCAAGACTTATTTCAAACTATTTCCAGCTACCCGAGACTTATTTCAGCTACCCAAGACTTATTGCAAAATAACCGAGACTTATTTCCAGATTTCTTTTTATAACGGAGGTCGTTTCGAAGACCTCTAATGGAGTCGACCGTTTCGACGGAGGTCGTTTCAACAGAGATCGTTTCGATCTCCATTGATGGATTAATGGAGGTTTTTGAAAAAAAAAAAAAGGAGAGAGGAAGAAAGAGAGAGAAGAAGAAAGAGAGAGAGAGAGAGAGAGAGAGGATGAAAGAATAAGTGAGAGGCAATTTTGGTAGATCACATATTTTGGTGCTATTTCTACAAAACTTATTAAGTTGGTGACTTTTCCATAAATGGTTTTGGAAAGAGTGCCATATAAAAAAATGTCCCTTTCATATTTGTTTTTTTGTTTTTTTTTTACACAAACCGTACAAGTTCATACAAAATGAAAATCTCCATTAACAAATAAAACTCCAAGCATGGGATGGTCAAAGATTTCAATTTGTTTCCATTATTTTACAAAGTTATCACTAATAATAATAAATATTAATAATATTAAACTAAATTAGTACAATTTTCATGATTGAGTTGTAATTTTTTTTTTTTTTTTGACTTGCATACATTCAATTGCATTGTCATGATTATAGCAATAGCAAGTGATTTTATTTATTATTATTTTTTCTACTTCCAGAAATTCTACGCAACACTTTATTTTTATTTTAATTAATCTTTTAGCTTTCGTTAGTTTGATGAACCGTACGTAACAGTAACTTGCATGTCTCGTTAATTGATCACTTTATCATGTCATATATATTTTTAAACGGTCAAATATTTGGATTTCTAGTCAAAAACCGTTAGACCGAACCAGATCGAACCAAATAAATATAATTTGGTCTGGTCTGGTCTGAAAAAGAATGGTCCAAACTGGTCCTATTTTTCAAAAGACCAAAATTTTTGGTTTAGTCCGGTTTTAGTCGAAATCAGATCAAACCGGACCGTGCCCATCCCTACTTTTGGCTTTAATACCAAATTGTTATGGTTAATTTAGAGAAGTGAGAATAAGGGAAGAAATAAGAGAGTGAGGAAGAGATATTTGTTGGCAAAATATTCGTTGCCTTTATTGAATTCAAATTGAGGCTTATATAAGCTTACAACCAACATCTAATCATGAAAACAACCTGAAAAACAGGGAACTAATATCCCACTAACAACAGACTCACATCCACTATGATAATGCCCAAAAGAAAGGAAGCCAATACATACTAAATACAAACTAATTTATTTTGACCTAGACTTGGTCTTCCTAGAAACTCACCAACGGTAACCATGCATGACTTGCATGGGAATTCTGGACCATATCATACTTGCACTCTTGAGACTTGAATTGTCGAAATGGCGTTATATATATATATATATATATATATATATATAGTCCCGTTCACATCAGTGACAAAAAATATTTGTCACTATAAGTGAAGAAATTGTCACAAATTCAATATTGTGACAAAAAAAGTGTCACTAACAATTCGTCACTTTTGCCCCCGTCACTAAAAGTATTTGTGACAGTTTTTTGGTACTTGTCACAAATCATAACTTTTAGTGACACATTATCATTTGACTTTAATTAGTGACAAAATAAAAATTGTGTCACCATATTAGTATTTAGTTACAATTAACCGTTTGAAGATTTTGTCACTGTACATATTTTTAGTGACAATTTATTGTTTAAAAAATGTCACTATTCACAAATCTAGTGACAAATAATCATCTTAAAATTATGTCCCTACAGACAAGCTTAATAACAATTAAGTTAACCATATAATAATTGTCACTACAACGCAAACTTAGTGACAATTAACAATATGAATATTAAGTCACTGTATAGATACATAGCAATAATTTAATCAATTGTCAAAATTTAATATAAAAAATATAAAATATAAAAATATAACCAAATAAAACATGTCACTTATTGAATGACATTGAGTTCTATAAATAATCATTCCATTAAAAAATATCCAAAAATTAACATAATATCGAATTGATACAAAAGTAATCCAACATCTTTCAAAGTCTACTACTAAATAACGATGTAAGTCGGCTGGTCTAAGTTAACATAAGTGCTAGGTCATACACAATAACTTCCAACTGCATTACCAAAAACTTGAAATTTTCGAGGTCTTGATTGTGAAATATTAGAAGCCAATGATCCACTGCCAGTTGTCAGGTAGCTAAAGAATCTTTAGATTTTGCAAGAGAAACCTATATACATGAAGACATGAAGAAAAAAAAAATAGTGAGAACAAATTAAAGTCACCAAAATAAAACCGATGAAAAATGCAACAATATTGACAAAACTTAGTACAAGTATAAAATAAATTTTATAAGTTTGATATCCAAGTATAAAACTTATTGGAACCGTTAATCTATTCATCTTTATATAAAGTCCTCCATAATGTCAATCTATTCATCCAGCTAAATATCAAACAATTGGTATGCATATAAAAATTGGTTGTTCTATAAGAATCATTTTATCAAACAGTTAGTATGCATATAAACTAAATTGACATATATTGTGAACATTTAAGAACAAAAAACTATAAATCATGAAATAATAATAATGATTCCTTAAAAATTTTGAAAACAAATTAAAGTTAGAAAAACATCCCTAAATGTATATATAATCCTACATACAAAAAAAAAAAAATAAAAAAAAAATACAAAAAAAAAAAAAGTCATACCTTATTCGAAGACACTTTCAATATATGAAACTCGAATTTGAGATTCTAACATTGAAAAAACAAGTATCAAAAAACAAACCCTAAAAAAATGAAATCAAGAAAAAGAGAAGCGTAAGAGTTTTCTTTTAATGCTGCATCAAACAATTGATTGTTTCATAAGAATCATTTTATCAAACAGTTAGTAAGCACATTAACTAATATTGATATATACTGTGGAAATCTAAGAATAAACAACTATAAATCATGAAATAATAATAATGGGTTCCTTAAGAAAATTGAAAACAAATTAAAGTTAAAAAAACATTTCTAAATAGCTATATACAATTCTACATTAAAAAAAAATAATAATAAATAAATAAATAAATAAATCATACCTTATTCAAAGACACTTTCAATATATGAAACTCAAATTTGAGATTCCGACCTTGAAAAACAAGTATAAGAAAACAAACCCTAAAAAAAATCAAGATAAACTTATATTTTTATCCGGGCAAAAGTTTCTCTATAATCTTGGTACTTCTTCTGATGAAACATTGTTTCAAGCCTAAAAAGTGATTTTAAGGTGAAAAAAAAAAAAAAAACACACAGCATGATTGTGGCATTTTTTTTTGTGGCTTTTTTAAAAAAAAAAAAAAAAGGAAATATTAATTGATTTTTTTAATGTAAATATTAATTGATTCTGATGCCTTTTAAAAACCTAATTATTTATAAAATAAAATCTTCCCTTTTAAAAAGGTAATTTTGTGACTAATTATATTATTTGTCACAAATTATCAAGTTTTGTAATTAATTGTGACAATTATTTTTAAAAATTGTCAATTGAACAAAACATAATGACAAATAGTAAAATTTGTCAAAAAATAATGCCAACAGTGATATAATCAAAATTTGTCACAAAGAAATGTGTCACTATAGGTCACTTTTTATCGATGTAACTATATCAATACCAATGCATGTGGACCACTGATTATGGAGAAGTT
This sequence comes from Acer saccharum, assembly GCA_030490815.1. Taxonomy (NCBI): domain Eukaryota; kingdom Viridiplantae; phylum Streptophyta; class Magnoliopsida; order Sapindales; family Sapindaceae; genus Acer; species Acer saccharum. The sequence continues at coordinate 26,116,537 of CM059871.1, forward strand.
TTGATAAGTGCATACACTTTGAGTCAAAGTATATAAATCTAATAGTCCACATCCAACGCACTGTTGAAGTTATATCAGTGCGCACTAACTTGAACATTTATATATATATATACAGTTTTTCTACTGTTAGTTCGTCCTAGTATAAAATATATCGGGACGAAGAATGTGGACCATAGATTATGAAGAAGTTTTGACAAGTGCATACACTTTGAGTCAAAATATGTAAATCTAATGGTCCACATTTTTCGTCATGATATATTTTATATCAAGACGAATTGACAATAGAAAAACTATATATATATTGAACCGATTCAATATATATACAGTTTTTCCATTACAATATTTTGGGAGAGAGGAGAACATGACTTGAACCTATGACATCTTGGATGTAGGAGTAAGGGGTTTACTAATGAGTTAACCTCGTATTGTCTAGTATTACATACTTTAAAAGGTAGAGCAGCATTTAGGTAGGCCACGTTTGAGTTTGATTTTGTTTTTTAAGTTTTTTTTTTTTTAAGTCTCGACATACATGAATTAGACATAGAAGTTTGAATATGTTTGAATCAATATATCTTACCAATATGTTTATTTTTCATTTATGAACACTACAACAAATATAACATTTTATAGCATATCATTATTATAGCATTCTTTTAAGAATGCTATAAAATATACACTTATTATAGCATTTAAAGCACAATGCTATAATAAAAATACCATTTTACTTTTTATAGCATTTTTAGTTGAATGATATAGTATTTTATGGATGCTATAAAATAACATTAAATGTTTAAATTACATAGCATTTTAATAGTGCTATGATATGCCATAAAATTATAAAACTTTTTCTATTAATTAACATAGCATTTAAGAAATGCTATAGTAGCTAGGATATTAGTTTGAAATGTTACCCAAAAGCTAAGAGGGAAAAGTTCCGCCTAATTTTTGTTTTCCCTCTGTTTTAAGTTGAATGATATAACATTTTATGTATGCTATAAAATAACATTAAATGTTTAAATTACATAGCATTTTAATAGTGCCATGATATGCCATAAAATTATAAAACTTTTTATATTAATTAACATAGCATTTAAGAAATGCTATAAAAGGATATTAATTTGAAATGTTACCTAAAAGGTAAGAGGAAAAAGTTCCGCCCAGTTTTTGTTTTCCCTCTATTTACACTTTTTGTTTTTTGAAATGCCATTTATTTACTTTTTTAACATCTCCAAACCCCATCTTTTATTTTGTTTATCCTCTTCAAACTTGTTTTGGCTGCCACTCACTTCCATCTTCCTTAAATCATTTATTTATTTTTCTTCAACCTCTCCTACATCTATTAGATGGTTAATCTCTTTATTATGAAGTCATTTCCACTATTTGGTTAGAATCTCTCTCATCCCATGGTTGTCACTATTTCTACTACAAATAAATAATCAACAATTTTTATTTTTGGATATTGTTATTAATTTTCTTGGCTTTTGGTTCAATTTGTTGAGGCACTTATTGTTGATAGTATTCATGATGAAGTTTGTTGGAAAACCAAATTGATTGAAATCTGAACATGCAGGGTAAGTTATAATACTTTTAGCTTCTTTATTTTATCTTGAAATTTAATATATAAATTTTTATTAAAGATTTAATTTCTGTAATTTTTTAGTTATTTTGTGAAGTTGATTATTGTTCTTCATTCTATTTTGCAGAATTTGTGCTATGAAGAATTTAATAGTGATTTTAGGCTCTCAAACAACACCTTTTCTTGGCTACAAAAAATTTAACCATTGGATCCATTGACTACATCGTTGATGAATGTTCATGTACTGATAGCCCAGAATATTGTTGGGAGAGAAATCATTATTTCCAGTGATTCAAATGAGGCAGTTTCATGGGTTTCCAGTGAGGACTTTGGAAGCCTTGAGAATATAGTTTAGACAAAATAATACCAGTTTATACATAATTTGTAGTTTCTTTAAAATGCAATAAAATAGATTTTATAGCATATAAGAACAACTACGATTTGAAAAGCTTCTAACTTCGTCAATATTTTATAGTTTTTAAGATTGCAATGAAAAGAATTTATAGCATTTGTAAAAAGCTATTATATGACTTCTGAGTTTTGATAGCATTTCAAAACACCTTTTACATAGCATTCATAAATTGCAATAATATATAACATTTTTTCAATAGCATTCATAACTTGCAATAATAGATAGCATGCTTTTAATTTCTTTGGCTGTGTTAGCGTTGGTAAAAACACTATCTATTACTTATAATAGCATTCATCGCATACTATGAAATATGAAATTTGTTGTAGTGGAAGTCTGAATGTAACAAGAGTCTAAACATAAATGAATTAGACATAGAAGTCTGAATTAGTTTGAATAAATATATTTTACCAATATGTTTATTTTTCATTTATGATGTTTGAATGAAAACATTTGAAAATGTGTAACAAGACACATACTATCTATATACCAGTAAATATGGAGGATCTCGAGACTAATTTGAAAATATAAAAAATAAAATAAAATTATATCTTACCAATATGTTTATTTTTCATAGTGATGGACGGTTGGAGATATATTTAAATAAAACTGTTAATTTTTTATTTATTTTAAAAATAGTTTTAATTCACAATTGAGTGACCACAATGTAGCGTTGGATCAAATAGGGACCACTAGGGTAATTTTCCTATAAATGACCATTTTTGTGACACTACTCGCCTATAACGGTCAATTTGAACCAAATTTCCCATCTAATAATAATTTTGATAACACCCTGCTAAACAGGTAGCCACTAGTTAATTATCCTTGTAGTTTTTGGAAAATTTCATTGGAGTCATAGTGTGTTCGACTGCACCTAAGTATTTTAACTACTTTGGAGTCATAGTGTGTACAGAAAATTGGAATCAGTGAGAGTATTTATAGAAAATTTTGAAAGGTAGGTAAAATTATAAGCGTGCCATGCTAGGCACTGCCTGCCTTCCTTGGCGGGCCTAACGGGTCGGGCACGTCAGGCCCAGCCCAATTGACAGCATTAATTTTAAGTTTTTTAACTAAGGGTGGGCACCAACCTGCCAACTCAACCGAACCCGAACAATCCAACCCAACCCGACTAGATTGGGTTAGGTTGCTTTTAAGATTGGGTTGTGTTGGGTTATATTTGTATAACCCAACCCAACCCGACAACCCGAAATAATTAATAAAAAATAAATTAAATAACTTTATTTATTATTAGATTTATTATGAAATCTCATATTTTAAAATATTTAAAATTTTTACTCATGCACCATTTATAATATTATAAATGACAAATATAAATACATAATTTTAAATATTTTATACCATAATATATAATACTTTTATTAAAAATATGCAATTATATTGTCTTCATCTTTTATATTAATTGGTACATCCTTGATTGTATCTTAAAATGCTTTTTTTTTTCTTAGGATTCGATTAAGAATTTGGTAAAAAAAAGTTTAATAATTGTATAGAAGCTCAAACTATTATGTTGGTTGAAATAAATAATATATTATTCAACCACGAGATATTCGGCGAAGCGATTATAATTGTAAAATAGATGGGAGGCTTAGATGAAGACTTTCCAAGTTGGATAAATTGTTATATTTTTATTTTTTTAATTATGCAACAGTATTATATGTTGTGATTAGGTTTTAATGTCTTTAAGTAATCTAAACTCTATATAATATAATATTAGGGTGAAAAAATTATTTTAAATTTATATTTTCATATAACAAAATTTGAATTTGAATATATATTTTTTATTGGGCTTAAAAACCCAACCTGATCAACTCGATCCAACCCAACCCGACAAATATTGGATTGGGTTGGGTTAAAATTTACGTTGGGTTGGATTGTCTTGAAAAAATTTCAATCCAACCCGACCCCAACCCGAAAACGCTCACCCCTATTTTTATCTACACAAATACAAGATAAAAGATGAAAATATCTGCGAACAAAAGGAAGAGGTCGTTGGCTTTGTTGGTACAGTCTTTCCAATGGCGGCGAGAATCTCAGTGATAACAGTGACGATTGCTGCGGCCTTTCTCTTCTGGGCATCTTTTGCTGGAGCTTCTGAGACAAACCCAGAAGCTGATTTTGTCAAAAAGACCATCTCTTCCCACAAGATCGTCATATTCTCCAAGTCTTATTGCCCGTACGACCTTTTCTCTCTATCCAATTTCTGATTCATATTTATAAACTGTTCAATAATTTCTTTTGAGATCTGAATTTCATTTCACGGTTTTGCTAGTTGTTTGATATTGGTAAGTGCTTGCTTATGTTTGCATTTCTCATAAATGCATATCTAATTTGCAGAAGAATAAAAATTAGTTGTTTTCACTTAGATTATTGATAAATTTCCATAGAAGATGTCATTGAAAATTCAAACTGACATGACTCAAAAGTTTATACTTAATCAATAAAAATTACATTGAACCAATATGCAATAATGGGATATAAACAATTAATCTGCAAGTATTGGTTTGTTGCATATATCAATTACAATAACATTAATAGATTTGACCAGATTGAGAGTTCTGGTTGATCATATGAGAGGCCCCTTTTGATAGCATTGCTCTTTAGCATCCAGATGCAATTCTTTTTCCTAATATGAGCTATGAGTTTTTCAGTCACCTACCCGACATAAGAAATTTCAAGCTGGACATAATAATTGTTTTGTCGAAACTCATCTGAATCAAAGGCTTCTAGGAATAATTATAAAAACATAATTACTTGTTTTTCATGGCATTGCTAATTAGAATAACTTTCTAGCTATGTGAATACAACAAACTTCCTTTATGTGGAAATGGAATGCTTCCTATACTACGACAATGAAATCTTTTTATGTTGTTTTTTTATGTTTGCTGTGATGCATCTCTGAAGCCAACTATTGCTTCCCTTTAACTGTTCACATTCTCAATGAATATCGCTGTTTATCTATTTATTTGGTGGGGTGGCTGCTGTTGTCTGCAGGTATTGTAGGAAGGCAAAATCTGTCTTCAAAGAGTTGAACCATGTTCCGCATGTAGTTGAGCTTGACGAGAGAGGTTTGTTCTCCATTAACTTATTGATGTTTTCATAAAGAACATGAAGGAAAGATCTTCTATTGTACTAACTGCTAGAAGAGAAGCAAAAAACAAATGATAAATTGGTGAATTGGCACCTACATCGTGAAAGCATTTCTTGATCTCACTGCTTCAGTTTTTTACTTATGTCTCTATTCGTAGGACTTGGTATTTTATTCTTAAGGCGTTTATGACGTTGGCTAGAAGTCGATTCCTGCCTTTAGTAACCTTTAACTTATGTTTGTGATAACCAAATAGAATGACAAGGGTTTCATGGCATCTTGATCTGTCTGATAAGTTTCATACTACCTTTATTTTTGCTGAAGATTTCCTGATATGCTTGTGCATCTTCAAGAATGCTCTGGTTGTAACCAATACGTGTTTGCCTTATTGCTTACAGAAAATGGCTGGGATATTCAAGATGCCCTGAGCGAAATTGTAGGCAGGCGCACCGTACCACAGGTTTTCATCGATGGAAAGCACATCGGAGGCTCAGATGGTAACTGATTCTTATATTTGCAATTAATTTGTCTTTCAAGAAAAACATATCAGATCACTGAATAACTTGAGAGATCCTTGATATGTTTTTTTTTTTTTTTTTCCAGATACTGTTGAAGCATATGAAAGTGGGAAGCTGCATAAACTTCTGGGAATTGCTGAGAAGCACAGAGATGATCTGTGAGCAAGTGTAACAACAGACTTGTTCCTCAATAGCGCAGCTTCGTTTGAGTGCAAATGCTTATTTTGGGAAGCTGACTATGCGTTTGAAAACTGCTTGTAAGGATAATGTGATCTTTCAGCCAATAAAAAGAGACTTATTATTGATTATAGAGTAACTTGCAGGGTAGTACTTATAATACTTGTTGCTCTCAATTGATTGCGTTAGCATAGCAATTATGGGTAAGAATTTGCATAATTTTTGTCATTTTTGGGTAACTTCGATAATTTATTTTTCAAAGTCTGTACTGCCACCCAAAAACCTTTTACCCGCACCTATTTACTTTCATTTTTTTTTTTTTAAATCCAAGTCAAATTCAATTTGTTTGTTTTAAAAACTTTTTTTTAGGTTGTTTTACAAACCCTCTCTCTTCTTTTTTTCCTCTGCTTTTTCTAAATGCTAGCAAAATGGGTTTGGCTTGACAGGCCAAGACCGGCTGGCCCGCTCCACAACCAGGGCGAGGCCTGTATAAGGCTGTAGGCCGAGCGAGGCCTGCAGGCCGGCCTGGATTTTAAGGCCTATCAATTATTTTTTATTTAAAAAAAAAAAAAACACTTATTAAACAATATATATTGATACATGCATAACTAAATAAAGCTAAACTTGTAGTGAAATGGTTAAGTAACACAACCTCTTTGCTAAGGATCTTGGTTAGATTTCCACCCATTGCAATTTTGCAAAAAAATAAATAAATAAAACTTATTAAATAAATAAATAAATAAATAATATATATATATTACAATATGTATAACTTAACAAAGCTGAACTTGTAGTGAAATGGTTAAGTTACACGATGTTTTCCTTAGAAACCCTGGTTTATTTCCCACCCAAAACAATTAAAAAAAAAAAAAAAAAAAATTATACCGGTCCAGGACTTGGCCTGTCGGCCCGGCCCGCCACCGGTCGAGCTGCATGTATTGCCACCTCTGCTTTCTTTTGCTCACATGTTTTCACACACGCTTTCAAATGTTCCTTTATATGCTTTCAATTCTTTTAGCTAGGAATAATTGATTGATGGATGAGACTTCCTCGTGGAACGAATGCCTACTTGCTACTATACGACCGTTCAAACGATTCGTGTACTTGCAGTGATTATAAATGTAAAACCCGCATGTTAAGGAGTGTGTCAACGTTAAACCCTTTAAATAAATTAGTCATGTTTGGGTTGAACCACTCATAACTTGCTAACTCATTTAACATGATTAAATGTCAGGGTTAAATATGTAATTTACATATAATTATATAAAGATAAATAATTATTTGTACATTTGAGTTACTTGTAGAAATTTTTAGTGGATAAAACAATTAACAAATAATGCTTATATAATTTAGTTGTTTTGACCCAACTTTAAATTTTAAACAATTAAAGTCCATTAAAAGTTCAACCAGAATTTTGAATTTGACCGGAGAAACTCTAACCATTTAAAATTACTTTAACAAATAAATCAAGTAAATAGGTAAATAGTTTAATGGAACTACGATTTGTTATATATCAAAATTGACATGACTTATAAATTAGAAGGTTAAACGGGTCTTATTGGGTAATCTGATAATTTAATGGGCCGTATTTAGGTTTCGAATTGTGACAAGATAAGCTTCACGGACAGTGTTCGAGCTAACAGGTCGTGTTTGGTTTGATAACCATTATTGCCACCCCTAGTAGCGGCAGCCCACCGATATAGTGGTGGCACCCAATGCCTTCTTGCACGAACTTTTTGTTTTCGCTATATCTTGATCGTTTTACACTCGTTTGACCTCTGTTTGTTTCAAACTTTCCATAATTAGTTTTCCTATATTTTAAAGTGTTTTAAACTTGGAAAAACTTTACTGGGTAAGATATTGTTGAAAATTTGAACTGATGAACCCGGAAGCGACATGCCTAATATTCGCCCATAACTCATAGCAATTAACGTCCATAGCAGAAAAATAAGATGAGAGAAAATAAACAATCACACAACACAAGATATATGTGGAAAACTCTAAATCAGAGAAAAAACCACTGGCCGTTAGGACAACAGAGAAAATTCTACTACATGATAAATTATTACAACCATATACTTCAGGATTCTCTCTCACACCTTAACCCCAAATGATAGAGCCTTACTAAGTCCCCAAGCTCACAACCGAGCTTTACATCATGACTCTCAACTCACAACGCTCACAAGATCCTCACTAAGAACTCCCTAATATCCCCTAGGTCTCTCCTAAATATCACCCATGGATCTCTAACTTGATCCATTGATATTCCCCGGATCCCTCCCCGGATATTCCTTGGGGTCTCCCCCGGATCTCACCTACTCTCTGATATTACATGGAGTTCTTTTTTGCTTCACCCAAATAACCTAATTACCATGTTCTATTTATACTAGTTACAAGGGGTTTAAGATAAAAGGAAATCCTATTCTTAAACTTACAAGACTTTCTTGTTTCACAAAAGACTATTTCCTTTTATGTATAAGTCTTCTTATTCCACGCAAAGAGTACTCCTTTTCCTTTAAGCACAAGAACTTCCAGAAGAACACTTTCCTTTTCTACACAACATTCCCGATCTTAGCAAAATACACCGTCACCGTGGTCTGGGTCTCGTTGTGCACCCCGCTCCCTACACCGTGGAATACTTTTGGAACCGACCGCTCAGTAAATCGTGGTCTGCGTCTCTTGCCAATGCCACAGTTTGCACCGTGCTGATCTCTTGGAATCGACTATTCCCTGTGCCGCGGTCCATGCACTTTGTCCGCACCATAGTCCACACCGTGTTTCCTTCCGGAATCCGATTATTTAGTTCTTCTTTGGTCTTCAAACCTCCCTCAAACACCATTTTTAACTTCCAAACGTTATTCCACGTCTCCAAGAAGTTTCACATCAGTTGAGTCTCGTTTGGTTCACATTGGGTTCACTTGAGAATATGAGTCAAAACCTAACAGATATAATTACCATTAATTTTTGGAAAATCTTTTTTAGGTGTAGATATGATTTAAGAAAAAATCTATCTTTTCTAAATTGATTTTCATATATAACCCCTTTAGAGCTAAGTATGCTTATTTGTACTGCGATTCTTTAAGGCTAGGAGGCTATAAATAGTGAGTTTTGTCTCATTGTTTGGTAACCACTAATATATCAAATGTTTGTGCTCACACTGTCTCTAAAAGATTTATTATTTTGTGCGAATTTTTTTAGAGAGTTAAGGCTACTTATTTTCTTATTATAATGCTTCATAGTTCTAACCTTTCATAGTGTGTCATTTATCTCATGCATTCATTCATGAGCACTTGGATTATTCTCTAAAGTGATTAGAGATTGGATTCTTGAGGTGTTCAAGAATGAAGAACAAGAGAAGACTTATGAAGATTATACTTTAATTTGTGAGTAAAAGAAGAAGACTTGGGAAAATCGTACTTCTGCAAAATCAACTTATCGAGATACATTAATAATAATTACGTGGTCAGTGCAAAAATCTAACAAATCCTAACACAGGCTTTGTTGAGACACATCTGGATCACATAGTCTTTTAATTTGAGCCAAAGATTTCAGAAACAAATTAAAGTAGTTATCTCTGATTCTTTATATTTGGTTGTAAAGTCAACGAATTGAATTTAATGAAAAAGGTAAAATGATATAGATGGAATAAAAAATGTAAAAAAGTGAATTTAGAGGATGATATTTGGTACTCTAATTAAATTTAGAGGATCAAACTTAGAAAATCTAAAAAAAAACTCTTGGAGACATAAATTTAGAATATGGTGGGAGCAACCCTTACTCTAAAATATCTTGGAGACATGAATAAAGAGTTGGGTGGGAGTCCGGGAGATGCTCTTAGTTGTCACCCCTCACCATAATTTATAAATTCATAAATGATATCCCTATGAACAGTCTCTCTTCATCTATCTGTATTTTCACTATTTTGAAAAAAACATGCGTGGAGGTCATCCAACCCAGAAAAATCATCAGTACGATAACCAGAAAAAATCTCTTGTTTCTTATTGAATCCTACGTACAAAACATAATAAAAACTAGTTATAAAAGATGGATGCAACTACATTGATTTGATGGACACTTAAAACAAGTTTATATTTTAGCTTTGTAGAGAAATATAAAGTACGTGGCTAGTAGCATTATTTTATAAATTGTTTTTGAAAAATGAATTTTAAATGAAATAGAAAATGTATAATTTATTTTTAAGGTATTAAGAATGCATTTGAAAACCTAAAAACCATCAAAAAGTTATATGAAAATAACCTAAAAAAAATGAATGTTTCATTTTTATATGAACATTTTGAGAAATTACTAAGTGTTTGTTTGGTTGAGCTTTCTACTTGCTCAAAATGTCTACCAACGTTTATTTGAGTTTTTTAGAGTCGTTTGGTTGGGCTTTTGAGATTGTCTATTTTAAATTGAGTAGAGGCTAATAGAGTTTAAACCTCTACTGGGCAAAAGCTCATGAGGAGGTGCTTCTCCAAATAGACCTTTTTTTTAAAAAAAAGTCTAACAACCAAACATCTATGATTTTTTTTTTTTCAAAAACTCTATTTCCAGTAGATCTACTACAAGTAGATCTTTTACCGATAGAGGTTTTTCAAAAGCCCAACCAAACATGCTCTAATACCATAATCAAATATAAAAAAATACATAAATTATACAAGGTTAATTAATTTGTTATAATATTTAAAAATCTGATTTTTAATTAAAATTTTAGAAAACAACAAGTGATACAAATAATGGTAGCCTTGGGGTTATTTTTATTTATTTTCAGTTTTTAAAAATCTTTTAATGTATTTATGTAATTGTTTTTCTCATATCATTTATATGGTGGATGTGGTGATCCCACCATTTAATATATATAATGTAAACATATATAACCATCATGGACCCCGCCATTTAATATATATTTTTTGTTTTGTGAGTATCAGATCATGTTTAAACTCTCTTATTTTCTTCACCAGCGGCCAGACTCTCCCCCTTATTTTTATTTATTATATATATTTTTTTAACAACTCTGAATATTACTCTTCATGAGCATTAAGCATGTATGAAATAGATAAATTATTATTTACAATTTCATTATATGTTATGATCTTAAATCATTTTTATGATATTCACAACATCCTGTTGGATGTTTAGATCCTTCTATGAATATTGCACTTCATGAGTATCATGTATGAAATGGATAAAATATATATTCCAATTTCATTATACATTAGGATTTTAAATCATTTTTATGATACTTTCAACATCCTGTTGGATATGTAAATCCTTTTTCTCAAATAAATGATATGTAAACATATCATTTCATATATATCAGATAAAATAAAATCATGGATCATAATTATTTTTTGAACTTCCGGTTTGAACATGAACTGTAAGTTCATATATAAAATCTAGAAAACTTCAGGTTTTGAGTGGATTTGAAACCCCAGGTTCCAAGTAGTAAAGTATGGCATTCATGAATGTAACACTGGATCTAGAACTCTAGGTTCATATCAGTTTTCAAAACCGTGCCATATGGCATTCATGCATGTATATAATTAACACTAGATCCAGAACTTCAGGTTCTCATCGGTTTTCAAAACCGTGCCGACTTAAATATCATCATTACAGAAACTTTAAGTTTTGGTTAATCGGTCTAGCCAATCTCATATATTGCGTATAAATAAATAATACGAATATTTAAAGAGAATATGTTCTATCGACACGGCCGTAGCCAGTCTCTGTCGACACAGCTGTAGCTAGTCTTATATATTGCAAATAATTAAATGCGAATATTTAAACAATTTTTCTGGAGACACAGCATAAGCCAGTCCCGAGACACAGCATAAGCCAGTCTCATATATTGGATAAAAATAAATGTTGAATATTTAAACAATTTATTTGGAGACACAACATAAGCCAGTCCCGAGACACACCATAAGCCAGTCTCATATATTGCATAAAAATAAATGTTGAATATTTAAACAATTCCAAGAGGTTGAGCTCACCTGTTATGTGCATAAAATGGATGCAAATATTTAAACAATTTAAATAATTCCAGAACTATATATAGAGGATCCATTGACGGCATAAGCCATCTTGTATACGGAACTATAAATAGATCCAGAATATTGAGATGTAAGTAAAACACCCATCAGGGGATCCTTTTTACTTACATACACGAATATCGAGCCATAAGTAAATCACTCCCTGGAAATACTTTTTACTTACATACGACCATGCTGATAACGTATTGTAAATAAATAAATAAATAAAAAGATATGAGAGAGAGTGGAGAGATATCACTATATCAATAACACATGAAGAGAGATGAGAGAGGGAGAGAGAGAGAGAGAGAGCATAGTACCTTTGTATAGATTTTCATAGCTCTGATTCAAACCTTTATATTTACAATCAGGGTCGGCCCTAGGCATAGCCCACAAGGCGACCACCTAGGGCACCCATTTTCCAAGGGACCCAAAATTCAGGTTGAAAATAAATTTTGTGTATTCAGTTTTTAAACAAGTCTGGAGGCCCACGTATTAGTTTTTTTATATAAAAAAAATTAACCCATATATCAATTAATCAAATATAAGTTTGGAGACCCATGTACTGTTAAATATATATATATATATATATATATATATATATATATATAAAACAGTCTATATATACCTACATAAAAGTCTGGAGGCCTACCTTATATATATATATATGTTTTTTTTTTTTTTTTTAAGGCCTACCAAAGAAATATAATTGAAAATAAATATAAACGTGTCTTAAAGTAATCTAGGGGGGGGGGGGGGGGGGGGGGGGGGGGGGGGGGGTGGTGAATAGATTTTAAACATTTTTACCCAATTTTTCGAGATTAGTCCAAATTACAAAAAAGCCCCAAACTAGTCAATATACAAAAATAAGCATACAAATGCGGAAATTAAAGGACACACAATATTTACGTGGAAACCCACACGGGGAAAAACCACGGGCTGTTATGTGCGCCACACGAGAACCTCGAATCCACTATTTGCAAATACGATTACAAATTAGGTTGACCACATCACACCTAAATTTACTAATCCGTCTTTGCTACCCGCGAGCCTTTAATAGTGACTCTAGTCCCTTGCTTGCAAACTACCTAAGAGGTAAATACAAGACTTGTCTCTAAAGTGAAGAGATAACACAACCTAAGGTGAATATGTGAAATACTCAAGATGCTAAAAATGCAAGGTTAGACATTTAAGCTTATCTAGGCATGGATGAACATGTTAGACATTCCTAGATATCATATTACTAGATGACATGCATAAACAACACCAAATAAGCAACCAAAGACCTATATGCATTATCTATCACAAAACAACTCACAAACCACAATAAAACAATCTTGAAGCTAAGTCAAGTCATAAAGATGCAATCTTGAATCAATTCAAGTGATAAAAAAGCTATCTTGTAAAGCAAGAACATATAGATATGAGAATGATGTTCTAGATACAAGTCATGTGAGCAAAACTAAAAACCCTAAATGAAATCAACCTAGAATCATGCTAGATGATGAATGAAAGATGCAAGATGAAGGGTTTTGTGATTTTGAAGCTTAAAGATGAAGTCTTGATACCTTGAAGTGGAAGATGCTCAAGAGGCACTCAAATGTGTAATTTTTGGTGTAAAAAACGAGCCAAGGCTGTCAAGACATATATAAATGGGATCCAAGTAAAGTGACATCGTTTTGGAAAAGTGGCCTGAAATTGCCTTGGGCGCTGTACAGGTCGCTGTACGTAGAGCGACCTGAACAGCGCCTGAAGAAGAAGATGAAACGTCTTCTACATGGGCGCTGTTCAGAAGAGCGCTTTTGAACAGCGCTTGAACAGCGCCAAGATTCTGATCTTGCTCGGCCAAGGAAGGGCGCTGTACGTACAGCGCTTTCGTACAGCACTCGTACAGCGCCTACACAAAAAATGCATCAGGTCTGATGCAAAAATGACCCAATCTCATCAGGTCTGAAGGGGGCGCTGTTCGTACAGCGCCTTATAGGGCGCTTTGAACAGCGTCCTTTGCAACAATTGTATTCCTAGGACTAATGCATGGCAAGGCTTTGGGAATACAAAAATGCAATCATCAAAACATGCAAAATGTGAGTGTGTGCAACTACATCTCTTTAAAATAGAGTAAGTCAAGAAATCTACCTTCCTTGAAGCTCTTGATCACACAATGAGATTTTCTTCCATTCTAAGCTACCCTTACATATAGAACCCCATTGTGATTTTGCCAACGAAATACGCCAATCAAAAGTGAGGCACTTACAATAATTATAATACTTAACCACATTCATAGCAAATCGAATTGTGTATCAATCTATCATACATTCGAAAAAAAAAAAAAAAATCAATTCTAGGTTTCTTAAAATAAACACAATTATAATACTTAATTAGTACTTTTACTTCTAAAAATGTGAGACGGGTAATGTTTAAGTGATACATTATTTGATGTAATTATAAAATTTTTATTTCGGTGACCTTTTATTTGCTATTTTGTTGTGTTACAGTCTTGATTTCTAGTTATTATATTGATTTTTATATGTATTTACTATTTACTAGAGAAAAAGAAAATTAAGTAAATATACATAGAGGATCAAGGGTCTCATTTTTATAGTCCATCTTTGACCCCAAAAATCTCAAGACTAGCCCTATTTACAATTGAAAGCCATATATATATGCAAATAAGAGAGGGACCAATGTTGTAATATTCCAACCACTACAACAAAATAATACCTTCCTTGACAGTTAAAAACTATCAAGAAAGGTTTCATTGACAGTTTTTCAACTGTCAAGGAAGCTAATGTCAAGAATAATCTTGACAGTTATTCTTGACAGTTTTTAACTGTCAAGAATTCTTGACAGTTAAAAACTGTCAAGAATAACATTTTTTTTTTTTTTATTCTTGACAGTTTTAAACTGTCAAAAATAATATATTTTTTTATTATTATTTTTTTTAATTTATAAACAATCCGGCCGTCCGGCCACCGGATCCGGCCAGCCGATAGCCTGTCCGGCGACCGGCAGCCTCCACCCCCTCACAGGAACCGGACCACCACCGCCGCCGACAACGGAACCGGACGCCACCGCCCCACCACCACCGTCGACCACCACCGGAGATCCGGACCGTCGACAACCGGACCCGGGTCCGACGGCCGAATCACCGACGACCACCGCCGCCGTCGCCCGGATTGCCGACGCCCGCTGCCGCCGCCACCGCCCCAATCGTCGGTACCGGACCGCCGCCGCCGCCCACCACCATCAACCGGGCCGCCTTCGTCCACCGCCGCCGCCAGTCGCCGCCGACCGGACCGCTACTGCCGCCGTCCACCACCTTTGATAATAATGAAATGTCATTATTGGGAGTTGAAGGTCTCAAGTTCAAGTCTTTACCACTTGACTAAAACCCTTTATGTGTTACAATTGAACAATATTTATATATAAACTATATGAGTTGTTAGAAATTAAAATAAAAACTTTGTTAGATAAATTTAAATTTATTCAACTAATCAAAATTCTAATTTCCATGACAGACATATATTTAAAAATATTTATTAAAACTTTTAATAAAATTATATTTTTTAAAACATATATAGTCAAGTTATTAGTCAATACTTTATAGTCACGTTTGGTTACATAGTGGAATGGTAATGAGAATGCAAGGGAAAGGAAAACTAAGTTTTTTGTTTGGTTGGAACTTTAGAATTAATCTATGAATTAGTATTATTTTGTTTGGTTAACAACGGAATGGAATGAAGTTAACCGTATTTTGACCAAAATACCCCTAAGTATGAATGCATAATAGCATGATATATTATGGATAATAATAATAAAATATAAAAGTATATTATATATATTATTATATATAATACATATAATAATATAATATATAAATATATTATATTATATATGTTTATAGATCGTTATATATATTAAAGTTTGGAATGGAATGACTTTCCATTGGTTTTTGGATAGAATGCCCATTCCACCAAAATGGTGGAATCCTCATTCCAATGGAATCACCATTCTATTGCATTTTAACAAATCAAACGAATGGAATGACTTTCTTTCCATTCCATCTAACCAAACATGGCTTATAGGAGACTCGTGATATCAGTTGTAATAAGCATGATTTTGAATACAACTCTCACTTCATATGAGATATTTCTCAACATGCATCTTGCAATTTATTGAACAAATGTAAGACTTAGATTACTAATTTATATGGGTAATTGGATTATTAACGTGTCTCTTAATATGAAATAAATAGGGTGCATAATAAATAAACAATTTTTTTAAAATTACTTTTTTGAATTTTTTAAAAATAAATGATTTAAAAGTAAATTTATTAAATTTAAAATTTTATTTATCCAATATCGGTTTACCCAAAAACCGATATCTTACTGTAAAATAAATCCATATCGGGATTTTGTTTGGTGTTGAAAATAAGAAGTAAAAGTTTAAAAAAATTATTAAAGATAATGAAAAAATTATATATTATGAATGTTTTATAATATTATATATATATATATATATATATATATTTATAGCAAATCACACCTAATATATATATATATAATATAATATAATATAATATAATATATTATATTATAAAACATTCATAATATATAATTTTTTTTTTATCTTTAATAATTTTTTTAAACTTTTACTTTCTATTTTCAACACTAAACAAAATCCCGATATGGATTTATTTTACAGTAAGATATCGGTTTTTGGGCAAACCAATATTGGATAAGTAAAATTTTAAATTTAATAAATTTAATTTTAAATCATTTACTTTTAAAAAATTCAAAAAAAATAATTTTAAAAAAATTGCTTATTTACTTTGCACTCTCTTGTTTCATACTAATAGACACGTTAATAATGCAATTACCCATATAAATTAGTAATCTGAGTCTTACATTTGTTCATTAAATTGCAAGATGCATGTTGAGAAATATCTTCCTTGTAATGAGAGTTGTATTCCAAATCATGTTTATTACAATTGATGTCATGAGTCTTCTATAGGCCATGTTTGGTTTGTTAAAATGCAATGGAATAGTGATTCCATTGGAATAGGGATTCGACCATTTTGGTTGAATGGGCATTCCATCCAAAAACCAATGGAATGCCCTTCCATTCCAAACTAAAAAATTTATTCCATAAATACCATCATATGCCCCAACTCCATTCTAAAAATACCCTCCTTTCCAAAAATAATATATTATTATTATATATTATATTAATGATATATAAATATATATTATATATAATATATATATTATTATAATATATAAAAAGATATATAAACATATATAATATATATTATTATATATAATATATATATTATTATTATATATATTATAATAATATATAAATTATATTATATTATATTATATAATAATGTATATATAATTTATAATATATATATATTATATTATACAATATATATAATATACATATTATATAATATATATATATATATTATTATTATATTATTATTATATATTTTATATATTATTACATATATATTATATAATACATTAAATAATATATGTAATAATATATAATATATAATAATATAATATATATGTAATAATATAATATATATATATATAATATATATAATAGTATAAGATATATATAATTTGTATAATAATAATATATATAATAGTATAATATATATAATTTATATAATAATATAATATATAAATATATTATATTATATATGTTTATATATCGTTATATATATTATAATAATATATAAATTATATTATATTATATAATAATGTATATATAATTTATAATATATATATTATATTATACAATATATATAATAATATATTTATATAATATATATTATTTGATATATTAATATATAATATAAATATATAATATATATTATTTAATATATAATAATAATATATTATTTTTGGAAAGGACAGTATTTTTGGAATGGACGGACGTCGGCGGTGGGTGGCCGGCGGCGGTCGGTAGTGGCAGCGGGCGGTGGTCCGGCGGTGAGGGAGGTGGTTATTATAAATATAAAAATATTATTTAATTAAATATTATTATTAAATATTAAATAATGATTTTTTTTTAAAAAAAAATTATTAACATTTCTTGACAGTTTTTAACTGTCAAGAATAAAAACTGTCAAGAAAAAAAAAACTTATGATTTATGACAGTTTTTAATTGTCAATAAAAAAAACTGTTAAGAAAAAAAAAAAAAAAAAAAAACTAAACTGTCAACAAAAAAACTGTCATTTTAAAACTGTCATCTATTAAGGTTTTTCTAGTAGTGAACTATTTTACTTAACACCAAAGCAACTAAGTGGGTGACACCCAAGAAGATACGAAAGATGAGATGGTGGAAAGCCCTGGATTATTCATGCATTCATTCATAAACACTTGGATTATTCTCTAAAGTGATTAGAGATTGGATTCTTGAGGTGTTCAAGAATGAAGAACAAGAAAAGACTTATGAAGATTATACTTTAATTTGTGAGTAAAAGAAGAAGACTTGGGAAAATCGTACTTCTGCAAAATCAACTTATCGAGAAACATTAATAATAATTACGTGGTCAGTGCAAAAATCTAACAAATCCTAACACAGGCTTTGTTGAGACACATCTGGATCACTTAGTCTTTTAATTTGAGCCAAAGATTTCAGAAACAAATTAAAGTAGTTATCTCTGATTCTTTATATTTGGTTGTAAAGTCAACGAATTGAATTTAATGAAAAAGGTAAAATGATATAGATGGAATAAAAAATGTAAAAAAGTGAATTTAGAGGATGATATTTGGTACTCTAATTAAATTTAGAGGATCAAACTTAGAAAATCTGAAAAAAAAAACTCTTGGAGACATAAATTTAGAATATGGTGGGAGCAACCCTTACTCTAAAATATCTTGGAGACATGAATAAAGAGTTGGGTGGGAGTCCGGGAGATGCTCTTAGTTGTCACCCCTCACCATAATTTATAAATTCATTAAATGATATACCTATGATCAGTCTCTTCTTCTATCTGTATTTTCACTATTTTGAAAAAAACATGTGTGGAGGTCATCCAACCCAGTAAAATCATCAGTAAGATAACCACAAAAATCTCTTTCTCGTATTAACTCGTACGTCAATACATAATAATAACTAGTTATAAAAGATAGATGCAACTACGTTGACTTGATGGACACTTAAAACAACTTTATATAAGATAGCATTATTTTATAAATTGTTTTTGAAAAATGAATTTTAAATGAAATAGAGAATGTATAATTTATTTTCAAGGTATTAAGAATGCATTTGAAAACCTAAAAACCATCGAAAAAGTTATATGAAAATAACCTAAAAAAAAATGAATGTTTCATTTTTATATATGAACATTTTGAGAAATTACTAATGCCATAATCAAATATAAAAAAAATACATAATTTATACAAGGTTAATTAATTTGTTATAATATTTAAAAATCTGATTTTTAAATAAAATTCTAGAAAACAACACGTGATACAAGTAATGGTGGCCTTGGTGTTATTTTTATTTATTTTCAGTTTTTAATTTATTATTATTACTTATTTTTTAAATCTTTTAATGTATATATGTAATTGTTTTTATTAAAGCAAGGACATGTCTCAATTTATTCGATGATATATGTGTAAATTGATTAAGTTTTGAGTGATGTGGGTAACGATTCACTCAATATCTATTAACGCCCTATTTGTAATAATTTTTTTCTTTATTATAATTTTATCCATAATTAAATTATTAAAAAAAAAAAAACAAAAAATTATAAAGATACTTTACTGTGTTTAGGATATTTAATGTATTGACTTCTCTTCCTCTTTTTAACGTTTCGTAAACCTTAAACTATATAATTCTTTTTTTTTTTTTTTTTTTTTGTATATTTAAAGATTTATTTGATTCCAAAGCGAATATATATATATATATATATATATATATATATATAAATATATATACAGTCATTCTATTATCAGTTCGAACTGACAAAAGTTATATCAGTTCCTTATATATGGGCCACTGGATTTAAATACTTTGACTGACAAGTGCATACAGTCAAGTCAAAGTATTTAAATCCAGTGGCCCACATGCAAGGAACTGATATAACTTTTGTCGGTTCGAACTGATAATAGAATTTATGTATATTATATATATATATATGCTATTATGCAATGCAATTACAAAGAAACGTTAACTATGATGTAAGTCATTAATCAAATTTAAACTTACAATTTTTTATTTATATTAGACGGAAAAAAAAAAAAAAAAAACTTTTAGAATTGATTTTAATGTTATTAATATGGAATGCGTTTAGAAAAGAAGTGTGGAAAAGAATTAAAATTTATTTATTTATAATATCATGAGCCTTGACAATAACCTCCATAGAATCTTAAAAAAAAAAATGATTAAAAAACAATGGTATTACAAATAAATGTTTTTATAATAATAAAAATAAATAAATGTCTTTAGAAATATAGTATAAAAAGATTTAAAAAGAAAGTATTTTGGAGTAAATCGAAGTGTCTTTATAAATTTTAAAAATTTAGCATTTTTAAAATGAAGTCTCTTTAGAAAAGAAAAGAAAAGAAAAAAAAAAAAAAAAAAAAAAAAAAAAAAAAAAGGTATGAAAAGAAAATTGATAAACTTTAGTCAGTGAGACAGATTAATTTGGTACTTTTGAAAAATATAGGGATTGGTTTGGCTAAAAACAAAAAGGTGAAAATCGATTAAAATTCAGAAAAAAGTTAAAAACTTAGCAATTGCCTTTGGTTTCAATTTTAATATAATTTAAAAGTAATTATACAGATACTAACCTTATAAAAAAAAATAATTTCACATAACCTACCTGAGATTTGTTTAGTCTTCTATTTAATTTTTTAATTTCGTTTTTAATTTTTTAATATTTTTGATGTTTAATTTGTTAAGTAATTATTTTTATTTTTTATCTTTTATATTATTTTTAATGATTTTTTTCTATTATTGTATTGTATTTTTTTTTTAAATTTTAAGTTTATTTTTTGGAAAGACAACATCCTATCGCTAGGAGCAAAATATTCAATTTTTTTAAAAAATAAAAATAAATTATAAATAAATTTCATTGAACTTATTATTCACAAAACAATTCAAATCAAAATTCATTAAAATCAATGAATTACATCAAAGTCCTTACTTTATGTTAAAATAAGGAATCCTTTAAGAAAGAAGAATTATTTGAAGTATTATAAATTTAAAGATTAAATGAAACTTAAAAATAAGAGAGAGAATAGAATAAGAAATATTTTACTCGTATTTAATAAAATAATAATAATAATAATAATGTCATTGAGGGTGATTATTTTGATGAAATATTTATTTTAAACGTGTTAATTTGCTTTTATAATATGCATATTTCTTTACGTTCAAAAATACATAAAATATATTCTTCTATCAGTGGGATTCGAAGCTTTTTGGCCTTTGGACTGAATGATCTGTGTTGATGGCCTCGGCTCTGATCTGTTAAATATGGTATTTGTGGATAATGTTTTCGTTAATTTTATTTTGGTATCGTTTTGCGGTTTATTTGATCCGATAAATATCTATTAAACATGCAGCAACAATCTCTATCAAAGTTATTGCTTTCGTTAATTTTAATGTTGTTTCTTTCACCATGTCCGCATGTTGACTTCGTCTACAGCCTGAACTCCAATTAATGCCTCCGCTGCTGTTTAATAGCCAACTACACTGACAATTCCCTTCCACCAAACAAGCCTAATTGTATCGATTACCATTCATCGTTGATAATGTCTCAGCTCCACCCTCTTTAAATTTCTTTTTAATTTTTTTTAATAATTTTTTTTACTGATTTCATTTTTTAAAAGGGTTTTGTTGTTAATTTTAAGTGTTTTGATATTTTTTAGATTTTTTAAAGATATATCAATTTTGTTGTAGTGCAATTTGTCTTCTGTTTCAGCATTGACTGTGTAGCTGCTAATTAACATCAATGGCCCTCATAATCAGTTTTGAGTTTCTTGAATTCTGAATAATTATTTGGAAGAGCTGACCAAAATAAAGAAACCAACTAGTTAACTTGTTATTACTTACTATTAATCATCATCAAACAGAAAAATTACATTGTCTTATTATTTCAAATTGACATAAGACTCATAACCAAGCCATGAGCCCATGCAAGTACAACTTGGAAATGGAGACTAAGGCTATGTTTGGTAGGAGGGAGGGAGAATATGAGGGATTGATGAATTAAGAGGGAGAGAAAGTAGGAGGGATGGAGAGGATAACATCTATCCTTTATGTTATTTTGTATATATTGAAAAGAGGGTTGAATGGATAGATTAGTATTTAATTTATAAAATTACTATATTAGCCTTAAAAAAAACTGGAGGGCATTATGGTCATTCCCCTCCAATCCTCTCTCCCTCATTTCTCATCCGCCCATCATTGGGCGGATTCATTTTGGTTGGCCCAGATGGATAATATCTCCCTCCTCTTCTCCTTTTCTCCCTCTTATCACTACAAAAAAAGTGACATATAGTGACACATTTTGTGTGACAAATTTCAAATGTATCACGGTAGGTATTATTTTGTGACAAATTATATTATTTGTCATTATGTTTTATTCAATTTAGACTTTTAAAAAATAATTGTCACAATTAGTTAAAAAAAACTTGATAATTTGTGACAAATAATATAATTAGTCACAAAATGACCCTATAAAAAAAGGAAAGATTTTATTTTATAAATAATTAGGTTTTTAAAAGGTATCAGAATCAATAAATTTTATTTTATTTGGAAGAAAAAAAAAACGCCACAATTGTGGTGTTGTTATTTTTTTCCTTATTCCATCTTCACATGTCTCTTGGTTCTCCCTTTGTCAACGCCATATATAGATTTTCTCTTTATTTTCTCTTTTCCTTAAACGCACTTTTTAGGTTTGAAACTATGATTCATCTGTAAAAATCACCAGGATTGTAGAGAAAATTCTACCTTGATAGAAAATGGTAAGCTTCTATTGATTTTTTTTTTTTTTTTTTTTTTTTTTTTTTTTTTTTTTTTTTTTTTTTTTTTTTTTTTTTAGGGTTTGTTGTCTTTTACTTGTTTTTCAGGGTCGGAATTTCAAATTCGAGTTTCATATAATAAAAAGTTTCTTTGAATAAGATATATTTTTTTTATGTAGAATTTTATATATATGTTTAGGGATGTTTCTTAATTTTAATTTTTTTTATAAATTTTTTTCTCTTTAGTTTCTCTTTTCCTTAAAAACACTTTTTAGGTTTGAAACTGTGTTTCATTTTTAGAAGTCACCAAAACCGTAGAGAAAATTTTGTCTTGATAGAAAAGGTAAGCTTCTCTTGATTTAATTTTTTTTAAGGTTTGTTTTCTTATACTTGTTTTTCAGGGTTAGAATCTCAAATTCGAGTTTCATTTATTGAAAGTTTCTTTTAACAAAGTATGTTATATATAGAATTATATATGTGTTTAGGAATGATTCTTAAGTTTAATTTGTTTTAAATTTTTTCTCAGGAACCCATAATTATTATTTCATGATTTATAGTTGTTTGTTCTTAGATTACATGATATTTATCAGTTGATGTGCATACTAACCATTTGATTAAATGATTCTTATGGAACAACCAGTTGTTTGATGTAGAATTGAAAACAATAATTATATCTTATTGAGGTGTTAATAATATACTTTATATTGCAGTTTGTATCTAAGTGAAAAGTTTATTCTAATCTTTTCATTTACGAAAGTGTTCTAGTATTGAGGCTTGAAGAATCTTCATCATGGTTATCCGGATATAATTGATGTAATGCATTTATCTCAAAATTTGTAGCAAATTGGTGTATGTTCACTAACAATTTTGTAATTTTTTTTTTCACTTTCTTTTTTCTTTTTCTTTTCTTTCTTGTGTTCTGATTATCAATTTCTTATTGTACTTTTTGTATTTAAGTTTTCTTGTAGTTAATAATAATTGAATAGACCATTATATTAACTTTGATTTAATTTGTAACTTGTCATCTTCTTGTTAATTGTCACTAAATTTGTGTAAAACAAACATAATTTTCATATGGTTAACTGTCACTAGGTTTGTGTATAGTGACAATACTTAAACAATTAATTATCGATAAGGTTGTGTATAGTGACAATATTTAAATAATTAATTATCAATAAGGTTATGTATAGTGACATAATATTTAAATAATTAATTATCGATAAGGTTATGTGTAATGACACAATTTTGACATGGTTAATTGTCACTAAGTTTGTGAATAATGACACAATTTTAAAACAATAAATTGTCACTAAGAAGATGTATAGTGACAAAATCTTCAAACAGTTAATTGTCATTATATATAAATTTAGTGACATAATTTTTATTTTGTCACTAATTAAGGTTGAGTGATAATATGTCACTAAAAGTTATGATTTGTGACAAGTAGTTTAGTAGTTCATGCCCTGTACTTGCGTCGACCAACATGTTGATGTGTGGGAGTGGGAATAAATCCTTGAGACATGTTTTGTTGAGGTCTGTGAAATCGATGTAGACTCGCCATTTCCCGTTTTTCTTCTTTACTACCATGACGTTTGCTAGCCAGTCGGGGTATTTTACTTTCTTCACAGAACCGATGTTGAACAATTTTGGATCTCTTCATTTATCACTTTATTCCTTTCTGGAGTGAACTTCCTTCGTTTTTGCTTTACTGGTTGGTGATCTGGGTCGACCTACAGTCGGTGAACTATTACCTCTGGGTCGATATCGACCATATCTGAGTGTGACCAGGCAAAACTGCTGCGTTGTTCTTTTAGGAATTCAATCAATTACTTGCGGATGTCATTAGATAACCTGGATCTAATGAAGACTTTGTGGTCTGGTTGATCAGGGTCGATTGAAACCTTGTCGAGTTCTTCTATGTTTGGATTGTTTGGAGTCGATTCGACTTTGGCATCCTGTAATTGCTATAATTCCTGCTACTTCTTTTTCATGGTGTTCTAATAACATTCTATGGCTGCTCTTTGTTCCCCTTTAATCTCTTTCACTCCCTACTTGGTTAGGAATTTTATCATTTGGTGGTACGTCGAGGGGATAGCCTTCAACTCATGTATCCACGGTCTGCCAAGGATCACGTTGTATGGAGACTGGCAGTCGAGTACCAAGAAATTGATATATAAGTTGACTCCTTCGGCGTAGACAGGTAGTACGATTTCGCCTAGAGTGCTTTTCTATTCTCCACTAAATCCTGTCAGTATGGTCGCTCGACGACTAAGTTTGGATTTATCGACCTGTATTTCTCTTAGAGCACTGTTAAATATTATATTACAAGAACTACCATTGTCAATTAAAATGCGTTTAGTTAGACAATTAGCAATATGTAATTAAACAACTAATGTATCATGGTGAGGAGAAAACAAATCTGATTTGTCGTTAGACTTGAAAGTGACAGTCTCGTCGGCTTTCGGAGGGTGTTCCCGATTTGGTCGAATTTCGGCATTCAACACTTGTCGTGTATGTCTCTTTTTTGCAGAATAGCTTACGCCATTGACTTCAGACCCACATACTATGTAATTGATCACTCTATCCTGTCTAGGTGGCTCCGGAGGACTATCTTTTGCCCCGGCTTGTCTTTGGTCGTCGCGTCGTGCGAGAGTTTGTTTCCCTTTGTCAGTTAGGAATTCTCGTAGATGTCCCTGCTTTAAGAGCTCTGCGACTTCATATTTGAGGGCGATGTAATCTTCCGTATGATGGGCATGATCACCATGAAACTCGCATCGGAGCTTTGCATCTCGATGTTCTAGGAGTGCATTCATCTTTTGTGGCCATTTGACAGTTTTTCTCATTTCTCTCATCACTGCAATGAGGTCGACCGGTTCAATGCTAAGGTTGTATTCTGGTGCTTCGACGCGCGGTCGATTCGACCTTGGGTTGCCACGCCCATAAGAATTTCTATCGCTGGAACCTTCATGTCGTGACTGATTGTTTTTCCTGTCGTGACTGATTGTTTTTCCTGTCGTTTGTTAGATAAGGTTCTGACCTTCTGTCATTAGACCTTCTGTCGACTCGATCGTTTTGTCGACTTCCATAACTGTTGGCTTTTCCAACGAAATTTGCTTTGTCTTTCTCCCATTTGATTTGGGCTCATGCTTTTGCCACTACGTCTTCCATTGTCTTGCATGGATATTTAGTGAGTTCTTTATATAAGTCGGAATCAAACTTGAGGCCTTTCTCGAAGGCGTAGATGGCGATCGCTTGATTACAATATGGGATCTGTACTTTCTCTTTGTTGAAGCGTCCGACATATGTTCTCAAATTTTCACCAGGTCTTTGCGTTATTGTATACAGGTCATTTGACTGTTTCTTTAGCTTGCGGCTGCTTGCAAATTGCTACACGAATGTATTTGTCAGCTGCGTAAAAGAATTGATAGAATTGATAGAATTGTTAGGTAAATTAGTATACCACTGTAAAGCAGAGCCATTGAGGTTAAACCCAAAGGCTTTGCACATACACGCTTCTCTTAGGTCGCGTGGAATTGCAGCAGTGAACATCTTTTGTTTGTATTGTGTTATATGGTCGTCCGGATCTGTTGTCCCTTCGTACTGCATCATGTTTGGGAAGTTGAATTTTCTGGGCATTTCGGTGAGAGCAATCACGTCGACAAATGGTGAATCGGTAAAGCTGTTAGCTATACTTTTCTTTATTGGAGCTGGAACTCTAGGAATTCTTTGAATAAGAGCTTCTATTTCTGCAAACCTGCGAGAGAATTCCAAATTAGTAGACAAAGGTAAATCAGATCCAGGTTTTACCAATTCGGGTGTCGACTGCAGCGAAGCAGTCGTCCTGTGGACGTTGTCAAGCTGTGGATCCATTGCTGGATCTTACTCGTTCAGCATCTCATTTCGGATTGGCATATTGTTGAGGTCGATTTTGACTCGAGCTGTTTGAGGCGTCAGCTGATTCTGCTGGTCGCCTGGATTTATATCTGGTCTGATAGGGTTGCCTGGTGCTCTTGGAGCTGTTCGATCGAAAACTTGTTCATCATTTGGAGTTAAGATTGGACACTCCGACGTCACTGAATCAGGTGCTACTCCGTCGATCAAGGCTCTCAATTCCTCATTTGTCGCTCGGATTGCTGCATTCTCCGCTTCGAGCACCTGTAATTTCTCGGCGTTTGCAGTTATCTGAGCAGTCAACGCAGCGATCTGCTCTTCGACGGTTGGGATAGATCCATCTTCAGACATGTCGATTTGCCGCTCAAGTGATTTGATTAAGTTCAAAAATAGTTGCAATGGGCCCCACGGTGGGCGCTAAATTGTAGGTGGTCGGTCTACGTGTAATGTGAAACAGGTCGGGTTGTACTAGGCCCAAAGCAACTCGTTCGAACTCGTAGAATCAATGATGTCATATCTTCGTTGAACCTGTAAAACAGTGTCTATCGACCTAGGACGGGTGCCTTGTTGAACCTGCAAATATAATTAGAGTAGAAGAAAAACACGAATAAAAATGATGAAGATGGTTTTAGGTTTCTTAGCCTTATGTGTGCTTGGGCTGAGCAATAGATGATAAACAATAATGGTCGAAATCTTGATCAAATTCTGTGACCTGAATATGTATTTCTGTAGAGTTTCAATATGCTTTTAGAGAGCTTTAGTTAAGAGAGATTTCAGAGAGCTTCACTGTGAAAGAGCTCTCTTATTTATGGGGGAAGAGTTTAGTAAACTGTTCTATGATCATGATTTGATCGTGGGAGAGATTATGGGAGAGATTCTCTCTTTAAGTTATCCATCTAGCATAACTGAAAATTGACTTGGTCTTTCAAAGACCAAGTTTTGCAACTGATACTTATATTGGGTCGGTCCAACATAACGGGCCTAGGTAGGATCTAGTATTAAAAGGTTTGGGTTTTAATATATTGGGCCTATGGGCCATTTTTAGCTACCACGTATCCCATTTAATGATGTAACAATCCATAAATAAATTTACATTAATAATGATTAATAACCTTGATAGTTGATAGATCGATGTCATGAGTCAAATTGTCTGGTCATGGTACAAGATGCAAAATGGAATGTGCATTAGTGTAATTATAAAAATGGAATGTGCATTAGTGTAATTATAAAAATGGAATGTGCATGGTACAAGATGCAAAATGTAACGTTGTCAGTTGTTACTGTTTTTAATATGTGTTTGTCCACAGATGGTCAACAGTGATAACAATCGCCCACTTGTTAGGACAAAATTATGTACATAAATAAAGTATATAATAGGATAATTAATAAAAAGATACCAAAATTAAAATCATAAAAAATAAAAAATAAAAGAAAAAGCTTTACAATACCAACTCTCCCTCTCTTCCTTATTGTCGCTCTTCTGTCTCCCCTTTTATATTATATATAGAGAGAGGAGAAACACGCAGCGCAGGAAGCATCTAACCAAAAACCCAATTCCAGTAAGAAGAAAACAACACCAAACAGTCTGAATTGAATCTCTCCGGCCAAAATCTAAAAGCAGATTGCAGAGGCGCTTCTTCAGTATTCGTTCTCGCTCTCTAGGCTCTATTATATATTTCAGGCCCTTCTCGTCAAATGGTACGCATCATATCTCTCTCTCTCTCTCTTATACATGATAAATATTTACATATATGTATAGCTTCTTTGTTAAATAAAAGCACCTGACCTGTTTTCCGGTAAATAATAAAAAGCGGGTTTGAATCTGAGAAGCAGTTTTCCGATGGACTTGTTTAAACGTGATGTCCAAATACAGTAAGAAAGTAATATTTATTTATAGATATTTTTTTATATATTTATTATTTATCGCAAGCCAAGGTGGATGTGAAAGGAAGTTGAAATCCCATTTGTTCTTTGATATATTCCTTTGACGTCAAGACATGCATTTGACTTTTTGTGTTTAACATAATTTTGTGTCAATAGGGTGTTGTGATAGACAAACAAAATCTGCAGGCCCTTTTGTTTTACTGTTTTTAAATCTTTTTTGGTATTGTAAATTGATTGTAGTAGTAATTTACATTGCAATAATCTTCAATATCGTCATGCAAAATTGTAAATTCATTTACATATATATGAGGTAAAGGATCATTTATTTTAATTACGGTAAACACATTTATTTTTATGAATTTAAATCTAAATTTTTGAGTGGATGAAACCGAAAGCAAAATATAGGAATATGTATAGTTGAGAATTTTATGCAGCTCCAAATTTACCATTGAATCAAAATCAACCGTAAATTTATTACCATAGAATGACAATGGTATTTTAACCTATGACCTATCAGAATTTTCCATTTTTCCCATTTAGTTAACTTCCATCTAATTGAAAAAGTCTATTTTACCCTTAGTACAGACAGAAAATTACCATTGTGTACTAAAATATTTATAAAATAATAATAAAATTTTAAAACTGAATAAAAAATTTATATAAATAAAAAAAGATCTCCTCCACTAGTCCGCTCTGACTAGACTCTCTCTCTCTCTCTCACATATCTGAAACCTCTGCAACTCGCTCCTCTCTGTCTCTCTTTAGTTTGGATTTTAGTGGATTTTGGGTTTTGTTTGTGGTTTTAATAAAAAAAAAATTAGAACAGAGATCCGGCGGCCGAATCTCCTCCCAATGGAAGAGCAGCACCAGATCTCTTCCATCGGTGGTGGTTGGATCTCTCATTTGGTGTTAAGTGGTGGTGGGTTGAATATGTATCGGTGATGACAACGATGGAGTTGAATGTGTTGGAGATGGACGGTGATTACGAAGATGATGAAGATGAAGTTAATGAAAAACAAATTGAAAAAATAAAAATAGGAGAGAGAGAGTACTGCCGTACTGGATCTTCAAATTAAATACTGTTTGGTGTTAGGATAGGGTGGTGTCTACTGTCTAGTGGTAGGTTAGGGGTTGGAATGTTGGATATGTGACGGTGAAGGGGGATGGGGATTGTAATAATGATGAAGAAGAATATGTATTGGTGATAACGACGATGAAGTTGAATGTGCTGGAGATGGATGGCAATTACGAAGATGATAAAGATGAATGAAAAACAAATTGAAAAAAGAAAAATAGGAGAGAGAGTAGTGCCATACTGGATCTTCATTTATTGTTTGTTACGTGTTAGGATATTTGATGGTGATGGTGATGGGGAAGATGAAGAGAGTGGGGATGGTAATAATGAAGAAGAAGAATGTATGACCATGCCCATGCCCCCCCCCCCCCCCCCCCCCCCCCCCCCCCCCCCCCCCCCCCCCCCCCGATGGTGATTGTAGAGACGAAGACCATGTTGAAGATAAAGAGAGTTGTGGGGATGGTGACAATGATCAAGAAGATGAAGATGAATCTAGCAAGATAGAGAAAATGCATGCCATGCCTATATGACATAATAGATATCTTCAATTATGAGACTACTTATTTGTTATTTCTAGGCCAATTGTCCTGCTATACATGACCAATATAGTTACAGGTATAGGTCTGTTTAGAAGAGTTTCTTCGAGTAGGTCTATTATGGTATATTTTTTACAAGTATATATTCTATAAGTAGAGCTTCTGAAAAAAAAAAAAAAAAAAATTGTGTCAATTACAAAAGCTTTTTTAAATAATAAGATTACAAAAATACTTTTAAAAAAAAATTAAATGATAGGGTTATATTAGATATTTTATTGTAATTAATTAAAAATAAAAACTTAGGTCAACTTGAAAAAGCCTTACATTTGAGCTTCTCTCGGTAGATGTAAAATAGTTTTTTTAATCATCCAAAAGATTTACCGATTTACAACCAAACGATATAATATTTTTTTTTAAAAGCTCTTTTAACGTGCAATAGAGTTATTTTAAATTTTTTGATCTAAGTATTCATGTAACTGCTACCTTTATTAAAAATAAAAAAATAAAAAAATAAAAACAGTAAAGTTCAATGATGTTGTTTCGGTTGGAGTTGAGGCCGCACGAGATGCGTTTTGGTTTCATTCTAAAAGGAACAATCAATGTTTAGTTATTAATATTCTTGAATTATATTTTCTAAATAAATATAAAATTATAAAAAAAACAATATATATTCATGAATTATTTGGCATGTTTGAAATTCCAAAAGATTCTGCTTTTTTTGGCCGACTAACATCTTTATTGCCGAGATCAACAATTTGTGCCTGTTTTGACAAAAACTAGATTTGTTTCCATTATGAGATTTGCTTTAATACATTGTGTATCACATATAATATTATGTCACTACTTTGATTCCCACTTAAACCAAGATTAGAAGAGAGGGATATTAGTTAATTATATTATTTCCCACTAAAATATATTCAAATTGAGTTTAACTATGTTATGTTACTGTTCAAGCAATGTTAACCTAATATTCTTTGTATTTACTTAATTTTTTGAACTATTAAAATATTTCAAGATTAAGGGAGGAAACATGACTCAAACCCACTACTTCTTAGATGTAGGTGTGAGGGAGTGTGCGGTGGTGTGCCAACCTCCGTCTTGTCCATTTTGTTTCTGTTTTTTTTTTAAAAGTAAAATTGTATTTTTATATTTGTATACAAAACAATTGTTGTTATTAGACCGCCAGTAATCTTAATGAAAAAGTGGACCCGATAAATTAATAAAAGGGTATAAACTTTCGTTATAACATAAGTATTCTATGACAGAGAATAATTGGAAAAATATCGTGTTTAAACAAAGACAAAAAATGATATCACTTTCAAAGTTGTCTTCAAAATCAAAGTAATGTTTATGTGTTAGGTGGAATTCTCGTAAGTTGTATTTTAATTTTATTTATGTGATTTTTGTTATTGAGTGAAGAAAGGAAATGATATACTACGGTGTGATGCAGGTTAAGGAAGGAGAGGAAAAGAAAAGAGTTGTGCTTACAAAGCCATTAACCTTGGATGGGGACTCAAGTGTGGATTATGCAGCTCCTAATCTTCTACAACGCATTTTAAGTCTCTTTAAAAATGTAGGGACAGGATCAGATCTTACGAGCTTCCAGGCAAGTCAATATTATATATATGTTATTATTTTTTATGGACAATGGTAATTAATAACATATTTAATTGCCTAATTAAATATGGGTTTATTCCTTTATTATGATTAGGATCTTAGACTTTATTTTTTATTTGATTCGACCAGGATCATCTATTTGTTTTTTTTTTTTTGTAAAAGGGAGGCATAAAAGCCCAAACAAACAAAAACTAAGAGCTAGGAATCAACCTAGCAACAGTAGCACCCTTAAAGTCATCATCTAAAATGTTAGAGAGCTGGGAAAGGGGGTCTTCAAAGAGAACAATCCCCAAATCTAAAGTATGACCAAATTTAGCCAAAAAAATCAGCAACTCTGTTGCTTTCCTTGTAAAGGTGGTTAATGGAGCAACTCCAATCCCTCTCCATAAGCAGCTTGTTTGTGTGAGTGATGTTGAAGAGAGGATGATTTGGAGAAATATGATCGGTCAGGAGATGAACAACACATTTGGAATCAGATTCCACTTTAACTTTCCTGAAGCTAGCATTCCATGCCAAATTCAGACATTCAAACACACCCCACATCTCAGCTTCCAAAACAGTACCATCTCCCTTATTAAGAGAGAAACCAGTCAACCAGATCTTCCTATCATCTCTAATGACACCACCAACCAAGATCGACCCCAACTCAGAGTTCCAGCTACCAACCACATTCAGTTTAACCCAGCCATGAGGAGGAGGAGTCCAAGCAACAAGACAAATCTTCTTAGCCGCAGCAGTCTCAACACCCACGTTGGTAGACAACCAATCTTCAACATATTTTAAAATAATCTTACTAGGGCATTGAGGGAGATGAAAATCAGAATTAAAAACTTCCTCACATCTCCATTTCCAAATGAACCAAAGCGTCACCACGAAAAGAAGGTAAACAGGCACCCTGTTCCAACACAGCTTGTTACACTTCAGATTTTCAAACAGCCATTCATTCCACTCGATTTTATAAGACACACTAGTGGTGATGCCGTTGCAAATATCCTCCTAAATCCGTCCAGAAACATTTCAATTTCTGAAAACGTGTTCAATATCTTCGATCCCAGTCTTGCATCTATCACAAGTGACATCCAAAGTTAGACCTCTAAAAGCACTGTTGTCATTAGTCAGGAGTTTGCTATGGAGAAGGAGCCATAAAAAATGGAGGATTCTAGGCGGCAGATTAAGATTCCAGATGAATTTCCATTTCCAAGGTCTATCATCAGCTAGATTGAAATGAATATTGTAGGCACTTTTCACAAAAAAATTCCCATTCCTATCAACACCCCATATAATAGCATCTTCCACATTACAATAGCCATTCAAGTGAATGCTAAAAATATGATGCACAATGTTCCAAGGTCAAACCGAAGATAATTTCCTTAAATCCCATTCATTGTCAGTTAGATAATCATACACATTTCACTAGATTGGGCCTCTGAGAGGGTACAAGAGGCGTGCCTGAGAAGTTTCCCCATCCCAGGAATCCAATTATCAATCCAAAAACCAACATTCTGGCTATTACCTATTCTCCACTGCAACCCTTCTGAAAGAAGCTTGGCTCCAAAAGAAAATCCACTCCAGATGCTCGAACAAAGCTTAGTATTCAAATTATCATGGCAGCCATATTCTCCCCTTTGAGATATTTTGCTTTGATCAACTTGCTCCAAAGACCGCTCTCATTCTGATACAATCTCCAACTAGTTTTGGCCAAAAGAGCTTGATTCATCCTTTTCATCTTTCTAATGCCTAAACCATCTAAAAACTTAGGTAAACACACAGTATTCCAATTCACAAGGTGGATCTTTTTTTTCTCAAAAGTACTCCCCCACAAAAAATCACGATTAAGTTTATCAAGATTATGACAAACCTCCGAAGGAAGCTCGATTGACTGTATAGCATAAGTGGGGAGAGCAGAAGTTACAGCTTTAATGAGAGTACACCTCCCAGCAAAGGATAGAGATGCACTTTCCCACGCCAAACGTTTTTGAGTCTTAACAATGATTTCATCATAAGTTCCTCTAGTGACCCGGCCATGAATGAATGGGACAACAAGGTAATTTCCCAAATTATTAGTAATAGGAGAGCCACAAACATCCGCCAAAGATTTAGCTAAACTGTGATTCACATTATTAGAGCAATGAATCCTAGATTTTGGAAAACTTACTTGTTGACCAGAGAGGTCATAGAACAAGTCCAAAGCCTCCCTCATGATAATAGCTTGTTGGGGAGACGCCTTACCAAACAAAATGAGATCATCCACGAAGAAAAGATGAGAGATCTCCGAGCCACCTCTCGAAGTCTTAATAGGCTTCCAAACACCATCAAACAACTTTTGGTGGATAATGTGGGAGAGCTTTTCCATGCATAACACGAAAATATAAGAAGATAGAGGGTCTCCTTATCTGATTCCACATTTAGTATGGATAGTCTCTATCAATTCACCATTAACAACCACCTTATAATGAACATTCGATATGCAGCTCATGAACAAATTATTCAACTCCCCAACAATACCACTTCTTCCAAGACTTGCTTAATAAAACCCCAATGAAGCTTATCGTAGGCCTTAGCAAGATCAATCTTCCAAGCAATAAAACTCGTCTTACCCCTCACTGTCTTGAACTTATGAAGCACTTCTTGCGCAACAACTATATTATCTTGAATTTGTCTTCTAGACACAAACTTAACCTGATTCGAGCTCACAAGGTCAGGTAACAATCTTCTTAATCGTTGCACCAGAATCTTACTGATAATTTTATAGGAAGTATTTCATAAACTGATAAGGCGAAATTGAGTTAAACTGATTGGGTTAGGAACTTTTGGAATAAGCGAAATCAAAGTGCTATTGACCTCACTAGGCATACGACCTCTCCTAAAACAATCTGACACCATAAGCATCAACTCATCCTTGCAGGTGTTCCAAAACTTTTGGCAAAAAAAATAGCTGGGAAGCCAACCGGTCCAAGCGCCTTTATTCCCCCTATATTAAACACATTTTGTTTCACTTCAACCTCTGTAACAGTCATACCAATGCTGGAAGTATCAAACTCATTAAGCTTAGGGAAAAGCATGGGAAGTTGCGAATACATACCAGTGCTTTGTCTTTCAATGAAAAGATCATGAAAATAATGGACCGCCTCATTCTTCATCTCCTCAATATCCCCAGTCAAAATACCATCTCTGTTCTTGAAACCCTCAATCTTATTTTTTTCTTCTTCTAATAACTGTTGAGACGTGAAAAAATCTAGTATTTCTATCACCTTTCTTGAGCCAGCAATTTTGCGATTTCTGTTACCAAAAAATTTCCTCTTGCTCAAGAATGGTCCTATATTCCTTCAAAAGGGTTTCCTTAAGGTTAGAAAAGAAAAAGGAAGGCATGTTGCTAATACACATTTGGATCCCCTGTAGCTTGGCTAACAATCTTTTTTTTAATTTTATTTTATTTTATTTTTTATTTTTTTTTATTGTGAAAAATGTTTCCAAACGTCTCTTTATTCCAAACTTTAAGCATACCAGTTAGATTTTGGATTTTATCAGCCACCGAAACCCCTTCCAACCGCCAATTATTCTGAATAAACTTATCAAAATCCTTATGCTTAAGCCTCATAGCCTCAAACCTGAAAGGCTTGCAATTACTATTAGGAAAGTGGTTACTATGCAGCTGAATAAGAATAGGGCAATGATCTGACATGATTCTAGGGAGATGTCTTACAAAGCCCTCTCCAAATTGGATTCTCCAATCCATTGAACAAAGAGCTTTATCAAGTCTTTCCCAAATCTCATCACCAATACCTCTCTTGGTCATCCAAGTGAATTTAGGACCCATAAACCCCAAATCAATCAGATTATTTTTGTCAACCCAGTTACCAAAACCACTATTTGAGAACCTGGGTCTTCCCCCTCTCTTCTCAGAATTATTGATGACTTCATTAAAATCTCCAGCTACTAGCCAAGGCAGAGAATGGCATCCAGGTAGTTCCAGAGTAATCTCCTAGTGGTAATGCATGGGTTCGCATACACCACTGTAAGAATCCAAAAAGATTTATTATCATACACCTAAGCTGACACACTGTACCTTAAACTAGCAATCACATGTAGCTTAATTTTACTCTCATTCCACAGAAGCCAAATACCCCATGAAAATCCTTCAGCATCCACAACAAAATTCTTAGAGAAACAACAAAATTCTTAGAGAAACCTAATTTATCAATAACATGTAGCGCCTTTGAGCCACTAATTCTTGGTTCAAGAACCGCCAAAATATCAAAATGGTATAACCCACGTAAATCTGCACTATTCCTAAAGAATAGTTGTTTCCTTGCCCCTCTCACATTTCATACACAAATCATAAGGAAAATGTAAAACAATAAGGGGGATCCCTATACGGAGATCACTATCATTACCTCTATAAGTTCAGAGGCAATCTTCTCAAAATTATCCAAACTCGAGACTGCCACATTAGAAACCATATCAGAAACCATGTCAACAGCTTGGCCATCCCCATTCAAAACAGGCGGTTTGCCTCCAAAGTTATTAACATCAATATGAAGCTGCCGCAGCACTGTAGCATTATCTAAATCGTCCAGCCCTGGCTCAGAATGCGTAGTAACAGCATAATGATTAACACACACTGCATCAAAAGAGCTTCTGGCAAAGAAGGCTCCCCCATCGAGATTCCCTGAAAAACTAGCCTTCGAAACCACCTTGGTTCCCTTCTTAGGCATTTTCTTGTTGCTTTGCGAAAGAAACCTGGGCGTTTTCTTACTTTGGAAATTGTTTTGGTTTGTGACCTCAATAAGAACAGCTTTCCCTTTATTCTTGATGCCACCCACATGTTTTTTCAGTAGTTTGAGCACTATCTTCAACCATAATAACATCCACATCTTCGTTTAAAATATCAAACCTTGAACTACTTGCTACCATAGCATTCGATACAGAGCCCAAATTACCACTCTTAGTAATGTTGACAGATTTTGGATAACCACCTTTACCCATTGCAAAACTCACAGACCTACTTTCCTCCTTCTTATCACTAATAAAACCACTGCTATTCTGTTTCCCAGCCAACCCCGAATACTCTGAAGCCCCAACATTATCATTTCCTTACCTACCGCTTTTTCCTTTAAGGACTCTGTTACCCTGTTTACCATATCAGACCAACAACCAAGGGCCATACACAGGAGCTTCCTCAATCGGCTTCTCCATATAAATGTTATTCACCACGACATCCTCTTGAATTGGAACAACCAAACCCTCCCTACAAGCCTCTTTACTATGTCCATACCGATCACATTTGAAACAAATTGATCCAAGATTTTCATACTCTACCCTAATAGACCTATCTTCAATGTTTAGGGAAGCCACAAGGGGTTTAGATATGTCAATTTCAACACAAATTCGGGCAAACCTACCTCGGGCTTGGTTCAACGTCACAGGATCAACTTTACACATACGTCCCAACATTCCACATATATTTCAGAGCAAATCTGAATCCATCCATTCCATGGGAAGTCTTGACAACCTCACCCAAATAGGCATACTTTGAATATTATCTTCACTTGGAGCAAAGTTTGGCCTCCATCTCTGCACAACCAAGTATTGGTTTGTAATGATCTAGGGACCATAGGTAAGCACATAGTCCAGGTCTTCCTTCACCTGAAAGTGAGCAACAAAGTAACCGTCGCCAAGGTCCGTGAATTGCCACTGCCCCAACAAAGACCACGTATGCGATAACTTGGCAATCATAAAATTCAAGGTATGGCCTCGCCCCATATTTTTCAATATCAAAGCATTCTCCCAAGGTTTCTGCAATTGTTCCTTCAAATTATTCGAGAGAGTCATCTTCAGGCCATTGGGACCCTCTGTTACCAGAATATCCTTCGGGTCAATTTTTAGTTTCTCCTTAGAATTTCCAACATCGGACCAAGAACTAGGGCTTGCCATATTCATAAGCTTCGATTTGAACTACCCATGGCATCTTTCCTATCACTCTATTGCTACATCATTACGGCCAAGCATGTCTGATTCCGCCCTAGCTCGTTTAGTAGTACCAACATTCTCCAAGTTATGGGTAGAATCAATAATTGGATTTTGGGAGGGAGGAGGTTGCACAGAGAAGACAAACTTATCACTTGGGGGTTCTATGATCAAAGCGGGGGAAGAGCTGTACAAGAAGAACGACAAAGGGAGAAGAAGAGGATGGTGCATAGACTAAAAGATGAACTAGACCTAAAAATGCACCAAGCGCGTACGATTTAGTCCCACACGTGTATCTTTTTCCTGTTTTTGTCTTTAAAAATATCTATTTGTGTTTTTGTTTTCATAGGTTAAGTACTTAAGTTGTTAGAGATCTTTTTGTTTTGAAAGGTAGATTATTATCTCTTTTGTTTTTTTGTCCTATAACTTGAGGCCTATTTCTTGTCAAGGATTTAGGGTTAAGATTTTAAGATAAACAAAAGTGAATATTATGATGGATAGAGTGATATTTTTTTGGGTTAATATTGACATATTATTGGATGCTTAAATGATAAAAAAAACTTAATGGTTTTATGGGTGCAATATCGACACCCACTTTTTAGGCGGTGGTTAAAAAAACGGGTGACTTGGCCAATTTGTTGGCCAATTTTGCCAATAAATCGGTCTAAACGGAATCAAAGTCGTTTTTATATCCTAGTTACACTCTTTAAAATTTGAATATTAAATATTTTTGAAGACATTGAATATTGGTTTTCTATGTAGAAAAAATAATTTAAATAAATAAATAAATTCCCGGCCGCCTAGGTGCTAGGCGCTGGTCTGCCGCCCGACTAGTGCCTAGCGTTTACTAGAACACTACCAAACACAGACACTTCTAAACACACAAAAGCAGATTTTCTCCCTATCATATAAATTTATATCTTCCAAACCCTAATTTTCTATTGAATAATTATTTTTGTGATATTTGTCCTACATCGGTTTTATTATGATGAACATGCACGTAAAATTATAATAAAAACTTAAAAGGATGTTTAATTAATGAATTGGGGTGCAAGCAGCTGCCAGCAATGTTCAACTTTCCAAAATCACAGCTTCAATGTTTTGGGGAATCAGTGTATTGCGTTGGTAATGATATGGTGAGTAGCATAAACAAAATGGAGAGCTCGGTGGAAAGATTTACATGTGTAGTAGCATGGAGTATTTCTACATTACGCCCTGTAATGTTTGGATTGGCTCCGTACAACCCTATTCTTGGTGAGACTCACCATGTTTCAAATGCCAACCTCAATGTTCTTCTCGAACAGGTACCTCCTCGATTCGCTTCTTCTTCCTTATCATTTAATTTAGGATTTTGCTACTATACAGGATCGATCTGTAGTTATATTACTATGTTCTTTTTTTTTTTTTTTTTTTTAATGTTTGTCCTACTCTATGCTTTGAAGGTCTCACATCACCCACCAGTGTCTGCCCTCCATGCAACTGATCAAGACCAAAACGTTGAAATGCTTTGGTGTCAACATCCTCTTCCTAAATTCCGCGGTACCTTATGATCCTATTCTGCTTTGTTTTCGGATTCATAAAACAGAAAACAGTTTTCGAAAACAATCCGATGTCCCATTTGATTAAAACATGTAGACATTGTAAATTGTAGGAGCTTGGGTGGAAACAGAGGTGCATGGGAAAAGGCAACTGAAGCTCCATAATCACAGAGAGACTTATGAAATGAACTCACCAAAGCTCCTGATAAGATTTCTTCCAGTGCCTGGTGTTGATTGGGTTGGCAACGTTAAAATCAAGTGCCCGGAGACAGGCCTCGAAGCTGAGTTATGTTACAGAGCCAACTCTTTTTTAGGGCGTAGAAAGAACTATAGAGCTATTAAAGGAAAAATCTACCAGTCCTCTTCATCCAACATCCTTTATGAGATTGATGGCCATTGGGATAGGTACTACTAATTTCTCTGATAAAATATATATATATATATATATATATATATAGAAATTAACAAGCGTGGACTGGATTGCACAAACATCTTTATCTTTATCTAGCCCAATGACCTGAACAACTAGTCGTGTGATTTATGCAATATTTGGGACTACTGGTTGTGCAACTTGGATATAACTCGCTAGCTGCACGACCTAGACAACTGGTCTCACTATTTTTATTTGTATAGTGTGATGATTTTATTTATCATCTCTCTAATTGAAAATTACAGAACCGTGACTCTGAAGGACATGAATAGTGGGAAAACTAGAGTTATCTACAATGCAACAGAAGTTCTTTCTGGGCTGAAAACTCCTACTGTCAAGGATTTGGAGGTATGAATTGCATTAATTAATTTTCCTAAAATAAAAAATAATAAAAAAAACTTTACCTGATGATATATGAGTTTGAATTTGTGCAGGCAGTGTGGGGAAGTGAATCAGCAGCAGTGTGGAGTGAGGTGAACCAAGCAATATTGAGTAAGGATTGGGAGAAAGCCACAGAAGCAAAGACTGATGTTGAGAAAAAACAGAGAGAATTATTGAAAGGAAGAGAGTCAGTGGGAGAAACTTGGGTTCCTAAGCATTTCAAAGTCACTTGTAGCATGGAGGGTAGTTGGGATTGCTCACCAATTCACAAGTGGGTGCCACCAGCCCCAATTGTTATACCCCTTTGATGTATTATTCATTGTAAACTCATTGCAGACCGCATATCAAATCAAATTAAATCAACAAGTTAGGTTGTTAAATAGGCTTGAAAACTTGTCTACACTACTTATACTGTGAATTGGCATACGAGTGGGTCAATTAACACACTCTAGGACCTAATAATGTCCACTTTTAAAATTTATTTAATATTACATTTATATCCTTTTATCAAAAATATTTGTGTTCCTTACATACACATACACATACAAAATATTTACAGAAGATTCTGGTAACGACACCATCCATCTTGAAGCAATGTCTTCTATTTTTTTTTTAAAGTAAGTTTGTAATTACTTCTTGTAGTGTTGACTTTTAAAATATAGATTAAAGGTTTTAGATCTCTTCTTCATTGACCCATTTTTCTTACTGTCTTTCGGTATCTATGTATTGAACACACAATCACAACACTTGTTGCCTCACACACATTCATATAGTACTTGGTGTGTTTGTGGTTTAAAAATATAAGATTAAGGGTCTGTTTAATTTTTTTCACTTTAACACCTAATGGCACTTAATGTATATTATTAAGTTGTTTCGTTTGATTTTTGAAGTGATAAAATCATTGAATGGGCTCTTAAAATCACTG
Organism: Acer saccharum; assembly: GCA_030490815.1. Taxonomy (NCBI): domain Eukaryota; kingdom Viridiplantae; phylum Streptophyta; class Magnoliopsida; order Sapindales; family Sapindaceae; genus Acer; species Acer saccharum. Next base: position 26,157,594 of record CM059871.1, read on the forward strand.
GTTATGTTCACTTTTCACTTAACAACAAATCAACTAAATATATATCAATTTATTACTTCCAAATTTATTCTCAGAAATCTTATATAATTTTCTGTTTTATCTTCTCTCACAACCCTTAACCATATTAATATTTTTTTTTTTCCTTCTCACGATTAGAGATGGACATTTTTCCCTGGGGCCCCAATTCCCCACGTCCCCATCCCCATTTGGGGATTTTTTTTTTTTTTTTTTTTTTTGGGGGGGGGGGGGGGGGGGGGATAGGGGTGGGGGTGGAATGGGGAAATTGGGGGGAGGGGGGGTGAGTCCCCCCATCCCCATTTCCCCATTTCCCCCAAACATATATAAATATAATTATAATATATATATATATATATATATATATATATATATATTTTATTCTTTGAAACCCTAACTCCCTAAGTATATATACACATTTTATATAAAATGCACTAACGAATTTTATTTTGTATTTGTGATGGAATGTTTGTTTTTTTAGTTTAATTTGTAATTTTTAGTCAAATGGGGAAATTGGGGAACGGGGGTAACGGGGAAATAAGGAAAAATGGGGAAAAACGGGAAAAAAACAGAGAATTGGGGATGGGGGGTCCCCCCAAAATTCCCCATCCCCATTTTTATTTATTTATTTATTTTTTATTTTTTTTTTTTGGAGGGGGGGGGGGGGGGGGGGGGGGGCGGGGTGGTGGATGGGGGAAGGGTCTGGGAAGTGGGGATGGGGATGAGGGGATCTATATCTATCCCCATTCCCCGAATATGCATCTATACTCACGATTTAAATAATTTTAGCAGCCATAAAACCTAGGTTTTCTCAAGACTCCAAAATCTACATTTGAATCCAACGTTTTTTAATTGTATTCAAACCTATTTCAACTTCTATTCATATTTCGGTAAGGACTTTTTTTTTCTCATAATTTGATTAGTTTTATATTATGTGGCACATGAATCCCCCAAGTAAAAAGAATGCAGGAACGCCCCTAAGCAAAGAGAGGAAAGTCTAGGGAGGAGCACTTGACAGGCACAACGCCATATGCACTGAAATTGTCCCCTAGTGCACCGGATAGTGAAAATGACCCCACACGACAGCTAGGAGCGAGACCAATCAATCTGGAAGCGGGCCTGAGCCACTTGAACATCACCAAAGAGCCAAGTCAACACTAGGGCACAGGTGGACGAATCACAGCCTTCCAAAGCACGTATACCCCATGAGGCTCTTCAAGGTAACGGTGGGGATCTAAAAGGGAGGTCCACTACTTTCCCGCCTAAAAAAGATCCCTCACACCTACCCTCAGTAACCAACTCTATAAATACCCTTCCTCACCAAAGGAAGGGGGCATGTTAACCTAAAAAACTAGAACTAGAATTATTCTACTTGGCTACTACTTGTAAGCTCTCTGGAACATAGGGAGTTCATTATTCTACTTGGATACTCTTTGTAAGCTCTCTAGAGTCATATTCCCATTTAAATACAAGTTGTCCACCATTCTTCCCTGTAAAATTTGGTATTTGGGAGAAAATAGAAGAAGAGAATTTGTGAATTTTCTGTATATTTATTAAATAGAGAATTACAAATATTTATACAACTAATACAAATAAGGAAAGGGAAACTAACTTAATTACAATTAATTACAATTGATTCTAGTCAACTATACTAATTAATATTGATTGATTCTACTCAACTATCCTAATTAATATTGATTGATTCTACATAATAAACACCAATGAATGCCCATGATACATGACAATAATCAACGGGATTCTTTCCTTTAATACTCCCCCTCAAGTTGGAGCATGAATGTCAAGAATGTTCAAGTTGCGAAGAAGTGTGTGAAATGGTGCTTGACCCAATGCCTTAGTAAATATATCTGCAATCTGATTCTCACTAGACACGTAGGCCATTTTGATTTCTCCTCGATCAATGCTCTCCCGAACAATATGATAGACAATCTCAATGTGCTTCGTTCTTTCATGGAAAATAGGGTTAGCAACAATATGCATGGCTGCTTGGTTGTCACAGTATAATGTCACTGGTTGCATGTGTCCGGGAGGGGGCTCATCATAAGAATTGAACCCCGCACGGTGGCATATGACTCGTTGAGTCCCATCAAGAATTGCATGACCTTTTCCTTCTCCTCACGCTCAGCAAGACCTTTGATAGCCCCACAACTGCAAGAAATTAGGTTGTGATAGGAAGCCAACTCATCCCAAAGTGACTTTATCTTGGTGTAATAGGAAGAAACTGATTGTTGGCCTTGACGTAATCCCACAATCTCTTCCCGGATATGATAGATTCGAGAATCATTCCCTTGTTCAAATCTATCCTTCAAATCTCTTCACACTTCATTAGCAATATCTACATAAATAATACTACTAACAATATTAGGTTGAACCGAATTCAAAATCCAAGATAATACCATGTGATTGCATCGCTGCCATGCCGGAAATTTGAGGTCGGTTGATGGCGGTGCTTGCATCATCCCATCGATGAATCCGATCTTGTTTTTGGCACTTAGAGCAAATCGCATTGCGCGGCTCCATTGTCCATAGTTGTCTCCTTCAAGTGGTTTCGAAACCAAAACGAGACCCGGGTGATCCGAATGGTGTGGGTGAAGGAATCCATGTTGTCTGTCATCTTCTTCATAGAAACAATCTCATCTTCTTCTTTCTCTTGTGCAGTGAAAGTCATGTTTAGAACTGATGGCTTTGATACCATGTAAAATTTGGTATTTGGGAGAAAATAGAATAATAGAATTTGTGAATTATGTGTATTTCTTAAATAGAGAATTACAAATATTTATACAGCTAATACAAATGAGGAAAGGGAAACTAACTTAATTACAATTAATTACAATTGATTCTAGTCAACTATACTAATTAATATTGATTGATTCTAGTCAACTTATTCTAATTAATATTGATTGATTCTACTCAACTATCCTAATTAATATTGATCGATTCTACATAATAAACACTAATGAATGCCCGTGATACTTGACAATAATCAACGGGATTTTTTACTTTAATACTCCCTTATAAGAATTCCTATCACTTGTTTCTAAGGAACCGGACCCGCTCCCTACGACCCTTGGTTCCACATAATATTGGATGCGGTAAGATAGATAGAGATAAAGAGCTACAATTCAACGACCCCAGAATCGACCTGACTAAACACCGGTACTTTCAGATCCGACCCTAAACATTAGCATAAACACAGTCCCCTACCTCTCCTACCTAAGCACCCCCACCGCGGAGCATTGGTACCCCCCCTGCCAACTGCTATTCGGAAGTCCAGACGAATTTCCTAGATAACAATTATCATTAATAGAAAATCGGTAAACCATAACAGCATGTACTCATAACATAAAATCCATAAGTTTGACATGTACTCATATAAGTTTCCAACAACAAACATAAAAAACTTAAATTAAAAACTAAATATTAGACTAAACTATTTCTTCTTTTAAACTAAACTAATTCTTTTGTTTGCCGTTGTCACCATTCTTAATTTTCTGCTACTCCTATTTGTCGTCGCCGCCGTCGTTCCCTTTCTTTTCCTCTTGAATGAGAAGTTTCTTCAATTCCTTCTGGTCTTCCTGCTCTTTATTAAGCATTATCGGTTCAAGGAGAACCATCCTAAGGGCTAGTTTGATATTGCTATAACTTTTATAATAATCACTGTTAGCTGTGTTGAAAAAATAATCAGCTATAAAGTTAATCAACAGATGTTTGGTTAATTGTATTTTTAAAACTACTGTATATCTCAAAAGTAGTATACATATGTTTGGTAATTTTATTGTAAAAGTGTTTAGATTAGTTACAATGATTAAAATATACATGAGTTTAGGACCCTATTTCATTTTTTTTTTTTTTCATTAATTATATATATTAAATCAATATTTAAGTAGAATATTTAAATTGGAAAAAAAAATTCCATCAGAACAATAAAAAAAAAAAAAAAATTAAGATTTTATAAATCAAATCAATATTTAAATAGAATATTTAATTTTGAGATGAAATAAGGTATATAAATTATTTTAATTTGATTTCATTAGGATAATAATGATATTTTAAAATATGTATTAAATGCTGAAATAAATTATTCCATAATCACTTTTAAAAAAGTAACCCCTCACTTACTTCTCAAAATCACTGTCAAAACTTACCAGATTATCAGTTAATCACTTTTGGAAGTTTTACCAAACACCATTTTATGTTAAAATTATAAAATAATTTGATTTTACTTTTCAAAAGCAATACCAATATGGCCCTAAAATTACCCTTGCTTATGTGAACCAAAATAGCAGGTAAACACTTCACCGGTTTTATAAACTTTTCAGAGTCTCAAGAGCTTTAAATGGTGCTTTAATCTTCTCATACCATTTTATAAAAGCATCCATTCCCACACCAAAGTTGAAATTAAAGATGGATGAGATGATGGCCCAAACCCAAGTTTTTCTAATGGCGCACTTCAATGAAAATGTCGGGAGTGTTAATTTTGTGGTTGCAAGCATGAGGTTCGGCTGATGCTTGTTCACCGCAGACGCCGTGAAAGGTTTGAACACATCGGCACAAACGGAGCAAGAGGTTTTGGTGATTTCGGTCGGTTTCATGGCTTCCAACTTGGAGGTCACGGCAGCTAATAGTTTTTATCCAATCAACATTTAATCAAATAGTAAATTATAACACTCAATTGTATTTCCATAGAAATTAAAAAATTATATTGGAAATTACAGGTATAAGAATCACAGGTATATATAGCCGTATAGGAATTGTGACATGAAAAAAAAAAAAAAAAAAAAAAAAAAAAAAATAGTATTAATGTTGGATTTTAAAAATTGGTTTGTAGTGTCTTTATAACTTTTTTTTTTCCTTTTTAATAACTTTAATTAAAGATAAAATTTCCATTAACAAAAAGTAAAGGCAATTTTATCTAGATATTTGGTGAATATGGTTAAAAAAACAAATTAGTCACTATCCTAAGAGTTATTTATGAATTTTCCCTAAAATATAATGTATTAATGTACTTTGTATTTGATCGTATATTATATGTAAGAATATGTTTGTAAGTGAGCATTTTTCAATGTAAAGTCTTCACTCTTCATCTATGAAACCATCAAGCAAAAGAGTCAAAAGAGTGCTCAACACTTTGTAATTAATTGGAGTACTTGTTGATCAACTACTTTGAGTATAGAATGGTTCTTTATTGCGTGTTCGTGGGGGTGATTCTTTTTATTTATTGCATATAGTCTTCACAAGTTCTAATCAACTGATCTTGAGAGTCAAAGTCTTGCTTTTGTCGTGAAGGATGAGCCAACTTTTTTGCAGCAAAGACATTTTTCAAAACAAGTCACAGCAGATAGGAGCAATTGTCACTAATTAACTAGGTAGGTGATCAGAGATTATCTTATTGGGGGATTGGGTTGGATTTGACTTATTCAACTACGTAGCCAACTTGTTGCATACGGATGTGTCATCATTTCAAGACTACTAGCGATTATAAGAATTGATAAAGAGAGTTTCTATTAGCCCACAGCAGATTGTCCAAAGTAGTTGGCCAGCAAAGTAGTCTTAAAATCTTAATTAAACAGACACTAATATATTCATCTTTCCTTCCATCTGGAGAGAAGAAATTAAACCAGCTGAGATGGGTTGTTGTTGCTCTCGCACTTGTTCATCATCATCAAAATCAACAATTAAGAACATACGTGTTGTTCATCTGAATGGTCATGTTGAAGATTTCATGTTTCCAGTATCGGTAAGCCAAGTCACCGGGCGATCTCAGAAGCACTTTCTGTGCACTGCAGCCCAGCTTCTGGTCATCGGCTCGAAGCCTCTGAAACCCGATACCCTCCTCGAACCGGGCCATATTTACTTTCTCCTTCCATCCTCAGCATTGCAGGCTGATGTTTCTCCTTTGGACTTGGCTAGTTTAGTTAAAAGGCTCACAGCTAAAGCAAAGTCTAGTAAGTCACAACAAGGAAGTCCTTTACGTAGTCCGGAGATGGAGACTGGTGTAAAAGGGTTGTCCAGGACACGGCGGCCTTGGAAACCAATCTTGGATACAATCAGGGAGATGTCTTTCAATCGAAGGAGTGAATCCGATTTACAAGAAGCGAACCTCGGATAAACAGGGATGCTTCATGCTTGATTTTGGGGTGGAAGCACATTCTTGTAAATATTTTGACTTTCATTGTGTACCAGGTTTTCTCTGTTGCAGGGCTATAATTCAGACATGTATTTTTGGTGGTTTTGTTTTTTATTATTTTTAAGTTATATGTTAGATTGAAGAGGAATGGAATAGAAATTGAATACAGACTTAATTTTTCTTGATTCTTCACATTTATGGGCACTCATAGTCATGGAACCCATAATTAAATTCATCTACTCTAATTCAGTAAATTATGTTGGAGGGTATTTTGGTAATTTTATTGCTTTAGGATAAAAGAAATTTTCACACTTGTTATTAACAATTAAACTTATAAATATGGTTAAAAATAAATTTCTTAAAACTTATACGGTTATTATTGATAATTTCCACAAAAATAAATTAAGTATTCAAATTACAATGTCCAACCAATTAAAAGTAATAAAACAAATCACATTCATGTTAAACTCAAGTGATATACACATTTTCCTCCGAATTGCGATTGTAGTGTTTGATTTCAGATCGTCCCGATAAACTCCTTTTCTTTATTGTAAGATTTAAAAAAAGTAATTAAACAGAAGCTAGGTAAATACAAATACGACTTTAAATTAATTAATAATTCTCTAAAATATTATTAATATCAATAATTATTGTAATATAAGCTTGCTGTTGACGTTATCGATTATCTAGTTATTATAATAATCAACCCACAAAAGAAAAACTTTTCAAAGAAAAATCTTCAAATTAGCTTGTAATCTATGTCATGAATCATGAAGAATATTAAGAAATTTATGATCAACTAAAAAAAAATCCAACAATAACTTCTATTAATCTTATTATGCTTTTCATCTCCTTCTATATGCTCAATATTTTTAGTGTACTTTCTTTTACTTTAAAAATCAGAAAAACATATAGAGAGAGATGTCAAGAAAGAAAAAAAAAGTACATACGTCTAACATTTTAGACTTGCAATTGAAATTTGAATTTTAAGCTTGATATTTCCTGGAAACAAAGTGCACTTCAATGTTGTTTTAAACTTAATGTTATCAAGTTTTACAAAAATTCAAACATAAATTACAACTAAAACAAATCCCCCAAAATTTTCTGTCCTGTAAAAATAGAACATTGATAGCCCAATGGAGGTAAAAAAAAAAAAAAAAAGAAGTAGAAGACCAATTACACAGCCCAAAGGAAACAAACACTAAATTGTTAGCCTCCAGCCTGACTCAAGTAACAACCTAACTGCTCTCCATGCTGCCTTTCCTTGTACTTTAAGAATTGTGGAAGGGGACCTTCCAACCTTATAATGTGGAATGTGGCGCTTTACAACTTTGCAACATATGTTAGAGAAACCCGGATGGAGAGAAGGGGTCGAACGGGACTGTTGATCCGACCAAAGAATTTATAGTCAAAAATATTTCACTCAAATGTTGTATGATTGGAGAAAAGGTTTAACAAGTTATCAAGGGTGTCTGGGTAGAATTTCCTTGCAAATAAGTAACATGGCCGTCTGATACCATTCCATACGCATGGCCGTTTCAACACTGTCTTCTGTAATAGCATTGAGAAACAAAACTACTTTCAGATATTACTTTCACAATATATATATATATATATAATAAGACACCACAAGCCAGCAATGTCATGTAAGTGTGTATACCTGCTCATCGCTTGTTGCATGCTCACTGAAATCAACAGACTGCAGGTAGATATACAACAACATCAAAATGGCATAATCAAAATAATCAAGGAATTATACAAATCTACATAACATGATATAATTTCATGTGCCGATGTCCAGCATTTGTGACCCAAAATAGAGTCAGTTTCAACCAGATTCACTCTACATAATAAATCACCCGTTAAGGAGGGCATGGAGATCTTTAAGTACATATACTTTCTTTTTTTTTCTTTTCGTTTTTTTTTTTTTTTTTTCTTCATCTTTTGGTGAAAAAAATTCCCCCCTGATTTCCATGAGCATGCTATAGAAGGTGAATATTAGCAAAGATGAACTACCTATGATTGAATCAGAGGTTAGCTGGAACCTCTCAATAAATCCGAAACTGCTCATGGCAATATCCAAGGAAATTCTTGACAATTGAGGATATAATCTATAAAGAATATAAGAGACATAGCATAAGCATACCGTAATATTCTTCAGTAGATCATATGAAACATCTCGAGCCTTGTATGATTTAGGATGCCACTTTCTTTCAGACCAATCCACATGTGTAACTGATCGGTTTGCAATGCCAACAGGATCAATCATCTGAAAAATCATATAAGACAAAACTCTTTAGTAGATGAAGCTGGAATGCAAAATTAAAAACATATGATAAGGATGATTCTCACATTGAAGAAGGTTGGCAAGTAATGTTCATCGGCAATGCAGTTTTTTCCGTCCACACCATGCTGTCATTATCAATAAGCATCCATGTCAATGAAGAGGTGGTCTAAAGCGACTTAAAATTTTTATATTCTTCAAGATCACAAACACATATAACTACCAATCTAATTTGCATGTCAGCTTACAATGAAACTTGCTACACGACATTTTACAGAAATTTTTTACCATTTCCAGGGTTCAAAGAAGTCAAGGAACATTTGATAAATGTCAAGCCAAACCTAAACTAAACCAACTATCATACAACAATACTATATTCTCTGAAATCATAGCCATCATTAGCACTTGGCAAAGTTCCAAGAGTTGCCAATTAATAAAACTTTAAGCTTGCAAAATGGTAATGTTGATCATAAGGATACCACCCAAACTAATCATTACACAGAGAAACGACAATAAATCCATTATATCCCTAAAATAACGTGAAGAATTTCTTAAAATACAACACTGTTCATGAATCATCTCGTGAGCATCAAAAGACAATGTTTCTCTTGTTAGACAAATGACCAAATAGAACCAATGACTAGAAATATAGTCATTTTCTCCTCAGTACGCACCAATATTAAATCCATTATATCCTAAAAAAATGTGATGAATTTCTTAGAATTCAACATGTTCAACAATCATCTCGTATTCTCGTGAGCATCACAAAAGACAATGTTTCTCTAGTCAGTCGATTGACCAAATAGAACCAATGACTAGAAATATAGTCATTTTCTCCTCGGTACACATTGATATTATAAAATCAATTTCTTAACTAAGTCATTGGATTCATCTACTTTTGTTTAATCAACATTCACTTATACTTAATCAGTGGCCTACCTTTTATTAAATTTGATGTGCAATGAGGAGAAAACTCGTGTGTGTGTGTGTGTGTGTGTATGAGGACTTATCAGGTGCGAGATCCCACACGTTTTTTTAATGCAGGATTCGACTTTGTAACATTACAAGTCACTCAAAGTTCACTCGTGTAATGTTACAAAGTCGGGATAATGCAAGAAAAAACGTGCAAGATCCCGCACCTAATGTATAGACACACACACACACACACACACACACACACACGCAACTTTCTATGCACATTTGCCTACAACTATGGTACTGAGAAATACAGACATGATAACAAAAAAATAAAACATGAAAACAAGACCAATACTGTTGGACAATAATTAAGTAGGGTTCTCGGAATTTAGAATTGTTTATCAATGACTTCAAAGAACTTGGAATCAATAGATATAAGAAACAATAGAAAGAATGAAAATAAAGAGGCAAAATATAAAAACAATTTAAATACATATTTGACTTTTGAACTAGATAAATGGCAGATGACAACATAGGGCAAAACATTTAATATCGATTTCACCTTGCAGTAATCTCGGAATTTTGAGTAGTAAAGATTGTCAGCCATAACTATCAAAGCATGCTGCCGCTTCATTGTAAACCACTGCAGAAAATTCACTTATTAAATTTCCTACAATATAAGTACAGGAAAAAAAAAATCATATAAACAATGCTGCCTCTAATAAAACTAAAGATCCATTGTGTCACTTAAATTGGCAGGTGAGATAAAGGATAAGTTTAAAAAAAAATTAAAACTAAATAAAAACATTTTACAGTTGTATGCAATAATCTGCACTTTTGATGACTATCTGACAAATTGACACCTGATAGAAGCACTTTGTGATGGTTGAGAGTCAAATATACCATAAAAATGTTTTAAAGTGCAACACTTTACATATGTGATTTAAATGCTACACAGATATTTTGCATATTCATAACCAATCAGAAATGCTGAGAAACAAACAGCATGCTCTATTCCACTCACCCTCCATGTTCCATATATAAGAAGGAATCCCAACGAAACTAAGTAGCTATATGCCTAAATTTGAAATCAGCTCCATGATGATATTAACAAATACGGAAAAGCACATTCATCTCTAGATAATATCCATGAAAACATACCTGTGCACCCTTTCTGAAGTCTTTTAAGTCGACCTCAGGCAACATGTGTTCTGAATACCTGCCGTTACCATGAGGACCTGGATCCTCAAAGCTGGAAAGAATACAAATGTGCATCCATAAGAGGAAACAAATTTCGTAGAATCAACATTCTATTAAATTTTCACCATCAAGGCATACGAAATTATAAATTGACAAAAGAAAATACAAAACTATAAACAAATTAGATACAAAATAGATGTAAATTGAAATTAATTTTAAATGCTAAATCCAACTAACCAGTCAATAAAGCTTGTATTTGAATACAACAAATAGTTGTAGACATAGTCAAAATGATGCAACGGTACACAACTGCAATACCAGAAAGAGTGCTTCAGAAAATGATACAAGTAAATTGCACTTCAGGAAAAGATAAAGTAATTCAATCAGGGCACCTATCAGAAAGTAACACGAAATGTTGATTATCGGGATCTTTGAGAGCATTCGCCAATAATCTTCTCTCCGCATCAACCATTGAAATTCTTCCCCACACAACCTGCAAATTTAATCAACCAGCCAATCTGATATAGCTGTTCACATCATACTATTTTATTGAATAACGATAATATAAACAACAAAAATTTATTGAAAACAATACTTTTTACAGTACAGGAGAACGTTAATTTATCCACACCAGTTCTAAGAAATATATTGGCAAAATCATGTAAATCAATAATGCAAGATAGAAAATGATCCAGACTAATATATGATGTCAAGAACAATGATGACGATTACTGACTGTTAAATGAGTCAACTATTATCACTGAGATTCTTCCGCATTAAAAAATATAATAATTATAAGTACCATTCTTGGAAAATAGGATATCAGTCTTGCTAGATAATATGAAAAAGGATTCAATAACAGAAAGGTGCAGTTGAGAGGAAAATAGTTATAATAAAGATGAAAATCTCCAGCACAGAATTATTTCTAGCCTAGTAAGCCAACTCTAATTTTTACAAAGTGTATAACCTAGAACTGACTGTCAGAAGAACAAGAACATTTGTTGAATATGTTGTGCAAGATCTAAAAATACCATGAGCGACAGACATTCTGCTTAAATAATTTAAGATCTATAATTTTCAGCAACAACATCAGCGGAAAACCGTGAATTGCTGCACATAAAATATGACAAATGACCAACCAATAGGGGAACCATTGAAGTACAAGCAAGAGACGGAACAAGATCAAAATAATAAATTTGGGAACCGAAATTTCAGACAAACTTGCAGTGGTCAATAATTCATGGCATATTGAAAAATCAGTGAACGGGTCTTAAGTTCTCCCAAAAAAAAAAAAAAGTGTGAAAAGATAATTATGTATAAAATAATAGTACAGAACAAAAACAAAATAAACACACACACACACATATAACACATATAAGTGAATATTATTGAGGATAGCTTTTGAATTGAATCTACAAACCTGGTCACTGCGTATTTCCCGGTTAATAAAGTAACGACTCAGATGCACTGGTTTATCCTTTGAAGCATGGACATAAACTGAGAATCTACCCTCATGACCCTGCCCAAAAAGTGAAAAGAAAGTTTGAGCTAAAGGAACAAATTAAACAATATAACTGGTTTTATAAGCTGATATCAATGAGCAGAAAGAAACCAAAATTCCATATTACCAATTACAGGTTTATTGTCACATCTTCACTATGCCATAAACAACATGAATATGCTTTCTATACAGAAGTGAAATATAACAGCCTCAATTGTCTGGTTCACGTTGAACATGATATCACTGTTACATAAACCCAACTGTCTATCTTGTGCCCCTAACTTAAGTTCTTTCCATAGATGGACAGACAGAAGGGTAATAGGAAGGTTCTTGCCACTCTCTTTTTATGTGAACATTGTAACAACATCAACCATCGCCACAGAACTCTCTAAAGCAAACAAAGACAAAACCTTTTCCATATCTTCCAACCTTCATACCAACTAAAACTCCTAACCTTTAAAAAAGGACATTTTTGTCCAACTATCCTTTTATGAGACCAAATGAAGGAATCAAAAGCTAAGAGCATCCAGAAAGGGGTTTTGATTGCTTCCTTAATTATTCAATACATCTACTTAAAGCTGGTGCAGTTTCATTTAAAAATTGACAAGCATATTCTGAAAGACCAGGTGATTTGCATACCTTGATGATAACCACATAGATATAGATAGATGAATGGATATATATTAATATATATATATATATATATATATAGAGAGAGAGAGAGAGAGAGAAGCAATTAAGAGTGTTGTAAAGTCCACTGTAAGATGAGAACCCCAAATATCAATCCAGTCACACTAGCCATCTATATTGCCACTCTCTTCCATCCAACTAAAGCATGTAACTCGTTTGTTTCTTTTTAAACATAAATTTATGAGTGTTCTGTCCCAGCTGGTCATCCTTGAATGCAGAACATGTGCAATATCTAACATGATACCACCAAGTCCAGGTTGAGGGAGGTAAACCTAAACATATGACCTAGATTGTTTTCAGTTTCAAAAGTCAGTGAATAAGGCATACTAAGCATCATAATATCATGATTCCATCCACTGTAAAAGAACAAATTATGCAAGGATATCTGATCACAAGGTAAAAAGCATGCTCCTAGCAGTGACCAATTCTTGAATGGACTATCAGTTTAATAGCTGACACCTCCCACAGGCCAGAGCAACTTGATGAGGAAGTACCATTGGTCAATTGCGACTTCCAAAGAAATTGTCTTTGAACATAATAGTCCTCTATCCATATGAGAAGCTTCTGCTTCAAAACAAAGTAACGATCCTGCTTTGGCCATACCAATGTCTTAACTTTCTCACAAAAAGACTAACAATATAATAGCTGAACTTAAGAATCAAAAACACAACTCAAAATAACATAGCACATTTTTCTGCTTGATCCCATCCTTAATAAATAAAAAACCATTGCCATCAAAACTTCTCACTAGATGAAGATAATGCCTCTTACTGAAAATCTCAAGAGGCATGTATTTTTTGTCTAAAATCTCAAGAGGTCTGAATCTAACTGAAATCTTTAATAGGGTTTGAAATCCCAAACACGACATGTTTGTTTTAGAGTTCTGATGTCTGAATATAATTTTTAAGTTTTTATATAATTTTTAAGTTTTTAGAAAGCTAAGAAACGAACTCCAACTTGGCTATGTGATTCCCAAATTCTAAAAGATTCACCACCTCTCTTATAACTTATAAGAAGTCTCCACTTTTATTTAAGGTACATCCCTGGCCTGAGTAACTCTACAACTAAAGGGAGTTCAAAATATATTTTTTTGTCCTGACGAAGAAGCATTGACAAACACAAGAATATAGGCTACTTAAAACTATATATATCAAAGATGACACACAATTGCAGACTAACAGCATAAGCTGTCGTTGGATTTTAGATACAGAAAGTATGTCCATCAATTAACAAAGTTAAACATGTAAGCGTGCAGATGTTGACATAAACAGAATTGTTCACATGCAGAGTTCCATCCATCCTCAAGAAAAATCACAACAGAACTTGAAACCAAAAATCATCCATGCCACTCAGGTTCACGAAGCAATAAAAATATGGAAGCATGCGCATTTTCAACTGAGAATATAAGGAAAAAAATAAATAAACAAACAAGAAAGATAACCTTACATGTAAAAATTTATCCCACAGCTTCTCAAAAGGCAATGGACCCGGAGTCAAGAACAGGAAAGCAATTTTAGAGTTTTTGGACCGAATGGGTGGTGTGCTCAATATATCCCTAATGACTACTCGAGACGCGATCTCTTCATCGGTGAGTTCCCGTACAGGTGCTGGTGGAAGCCAATCAGAGAGAGCCTTGCAACCTCTAGAAGAGAATACGTAACAGGCACTACGCGAATTGGGTGGATAGATATAAGCACAAAGTAGAAATAGACAGACAAATGAAACCAACACAATAATCCACATTGGCCTCTTCAAATGAGTCCGGTGGCGAGTCCCAGGCAAAAACTGTAGATCGCTCATGTTGCCTACACGCCATCCATGACCTGACTTCATCTTATTAGCATAAAGACAGTCACAGCTTTACCTCCACATAATGTGATTCTTTACACTTAAAACAATGATATATTATCAAATAATAACAACTACAGATTCTTCAATTGACTGATGTGGAAATAATCTGAAAGAAGAAAAAATTAATAAATCCATTAATATCCCATCTGGCTAAAATAACAAAAATGCGTTTAAAATTTAACAATTCATCATAAACTATGGATCAAAACATAAACTTTCGAATTTTGAAAGCAGATCTCTAAGCATAACTACCCATAAAATTAAATTAAATTTCCCATAAAAAGAGTCAACCCATCAAAAGAAAAGAAAAGAAAAGGGAAAAATAAAAAATAAAAGAATAAGAAAAAAGCGTCGAATGTTTCCATACCTGATACAACATACAAATTGAAACGTAAAGAAATAGAGAATGAAAAGCAAACTCAGGAATCGAATTGAATTGGAAAGTTATCGATTTGCACAGCTACAGAAAACCCACCAATGAATTATGAATTGGCTATCTATCAAAAATATCGTATTTTAAAAGAAATACGATACTTACAATAAAAGTCAACAAATATAACGCCACACAAGTCTTTTTCAAGTTACAAAAATAAAATAAAACTAAAAAAGACTCATTCAAATCCAAATTCAAAATGCACACTTAATTCCATTTGTCTAGTCAAACACCACCCAATAATTCCACATTTCCTGTTAGTTTCCCGGGAAAATAATACAAGGAAAGAACATGTTCCTACATTGAAAGAAAGAAAGAAAGAAAAAGAATACCTTAGAAAGAGAGCTGAAAAGGAGCTTGAAAGAGATCTCACAATTGAATGCGACGCAAGACTCAAAGATCTAAAAATCTGAAGTTTGTTTATTTGAATCCAAGATCTAGGGCTCAACAGTGTTAACAATAACAATAATAATGAAGAGAAACAAAACACATATAGAAGGACCAACAAAGAGAGAGAGAGAGAGACTCAAATAATTATTAATATATACAAATAATTTAATGATTCTGGGTTGTTTTTTGATTCCTTAGACGATTCGTTTTCGTGTTTTTATGTGGAGATTGACTCTCTCTCTCTCTCTGTTTATAAATAAAAATTCTTCTCAAAAACAGACGGAGAAGATGCAACTGGTTCTTTTTTTCTTCTTTTATTTCTTTTATTTTATTTTTTATTTTTTATAATTGGCTCTGCTCCAAAGGGCCAGAACACAGAAACAAATAACAATTTGCAAGCCGGCGAGATTTATTTTATTTTATTTTAATATTTAAGTGATCAATTAAGGTGTGTTTTTTTTTTGTTTTTTTTTTTATAAAAATTTTAATTTTGTTTTTGTTTTTGTTTTTTGTATGGATAATAAATGGTAGACCTAAGCGCTTTCCAAGCGCGTTCTCTGCACCAATAGTTTCCTCACAAGTCATGGCTTGACGCTCGATCGTTTTGTTGTTTTATCCATACAAAAAATTAACTCAATTTAAATAAGGGGCAATTCCTATATAGTCCCTACAGTTTGACAACATACTAGGTTTTTTCATTGTTTCAAATTTTACCATGTTCGTCCCTAATGTTTTAACAGAAAGTCTATGGACAATCCGAGGTTGCGTCCCCTTTGCGGCCACGCGGCCTACGTGGCAAAAAAAAAAAAAAAAAACGAAAACCACGCGTCCTATGTGGCAAAAAAAATGAAAACGATGTCGTTCTCATCTTCATACTGATTTGGGTCTCTCTTTTCATATGCTGACTTTGGGTCTCTCTTTTCAACCACACAATCTGTCTCTCTCCTTTTCTCCATCCCCATTTCAAACCCTAGGTTCGCCGCTCAACCTCTTCTTCTTCATCTCTTCGTCTTCGAACCCTGTGTCTCCATCCGTATTTCACTCTTCGTCTCCATTAACCCATGAAAACACCGAATCAATCCACGAAAACACCGAATCAACCCACGAAAACACCCACACCCACACCTATGAACCAGACCTTTCTTCGTCTCCATCAACCCACGAAAACACCCACGAACCACGACCTCTCTTCGTCTCCATCACTCATTCTCCATTTGAAATCCCCTTCCCACAAAGCCCCGAAACGTTAACCCTAACCCTAACCCTAACCTAAACCCTTTCTAAGTTCAAAACTTCAAAGTTCAAATCCCCTTCCCAGGTAAGTTTCCATTTTCGAAGTTTTTCATATCTGCATTATTATATTGTAGTGCTGTTTCTTTATTTGGGAGTTTTTCGGGTTTTAAAAGTCTTGGTATCCTGATTTATTGGTTTATGACAATATCCTGTATTTTTATTATTATTCTGTTGTTGTAATGGTTTATGACAATTTCATGAAAAATATTATTATTCTGTTGTTGTAATGGTTTATGAATTTCTTGTAAATTAGTATTCTGGAAATGGTTGTTGGAGATTGGTGGTGGCGTTGTTTTAATTTAATTTTTTAATTAGGTAAACATGATGGATTTGCATGCTAAAGTAGTGTAGATTTAATGTGAGATATATGGGCTCGGATTGAAGTTGCAACGTTTGATTTATAATGTGCTTTGCATTGTTTGCTTTGATCTTAAAATTAAAATTGGGAAGGGCAAATGCATTGATATGTTCTTATCCTATGCCACATATATTTGTAGTTTGAGTTGGGCAAGTAATGCCACCTTCCCACTCATCTCAGTAATTAGGCAAGGGAATAAGGAATAATAATTTCAGGAAATATGCTTGTCTTTGAGTCTTGTGAGTTATTGTATGTTTCACCTAAGTCTTCTGAGTTATTATATGTTTCACCTGGACATTGTATACCTATGGCCAAAGTGTTTACCCACAAGTTTCAATATGATTTAGTTCATCATAATTAGTCATGAAAACTGTTTAATGCATGTAGTTTTTTGGATTTTGCATGTAACAAATTATAAAACATCATGTTAGAATGTCATTATCATCATCAATGTCTTCTTCATCATTTGCAAAACGTACTTTGGGACCACCACACTGCTTCTGTAAGGTCGAAGCGACATTGAGATACAAGAAATCCAGGTCGACCCTTTTTAGGGTGTCCAAAATTTAACACTGGGGTAACTACATTTGTTCATCTTACATTTTATAATTATAGTGATTAATATGTTGTACATCTAATATTTTTTATATATTATTAAAATGATTAGGGATCACCATATTGTAAATTCTTCAAGTGGACAGATAGTAATGAAGAGATCCAGTTCCAACTTCAATAATTTAACAATGAACTATTAAATAAGGAGAAAAAGCTCAAGAAGATACTGGACGATGTCGAAAAGATAAAGAATGAGCTCCGTAAAAGAGTGGATGATGTCGAGAAGAGAGAGATTGTGGTATCCAATAGAGAGATGGTGTTTCTGGAAAAAGAAACTGACTTGAGGCATGGACGCACACTACTGTGGGTGTATTTGACAATTTTATTTGTAATAGCATGTTACTTGATAGTGTCTAAGTAATTGCTGCCTAGTGTTAGTATATAAGTATGTATTGGACTCTGTACATTCCAATGTAAATATATTAAGTTCAATACTGCCTACTGTGTTATGCCTACTCTATACTTTATGTAAATATATTTATAGCCATAATATGGTCTGAATGTTTGCTATAGTGCATTTGCCCTGTGTTTTCTGGAACAGCATGTATAGTTGGCTGTAATTGAGATTCAGACAATAAGTGGAAAATTGCATAGCTATGAGTGTTGTAAACACAAGTGTACAACCTTGTATTAATCAAATGTTGGAAGTTGGATTTTGCATGAAAAAAATAAAAATTGATTCTATTATTGAAACTGTTTTAAGATTTTTTTTTTTTTTTCATTAAGTTCTCATCATCAAAAATCATCTTTCCACTGAAAGGCAAAAAACAAGAAGTTACAGACCAAAATTCTTATATGTTAATACAAGAAAGAATATTCAATCTCTATAAAGAATCGAATTCAAATACAACAATTAGTTAAAAAGGTACGCATTAGCAAACAAGTGTACAACAATGCTGCAAGCCTGGAATACATTGTAGATATATTTTGTCCACAACTATAGTTACATCACAATGAAGGAATACATTCCAATACACAATCCTAAATTCCATCCAACCCAGATAAGCAAGCAATACCCAGATAAGTGACAAACTAATAGGCATACCATCCAACTCGATTCCAATACACAATACTATATTCCAATACACATTTATATTTCAACAAATACATTAAATACATAATAGGCAGGTTCCTATTAATATAAACTAAAAATTATAGCTTACACTTTCTTGACTTTGAATCACTGTTCCCTGGATCTGAGTTCCACTAATGTCAAAAACTGCGTTATCTAGAATGGCCTGGTGAGAAATACTCGTAAAAACCCAGTAAAAAATTAGAATTCAAATATAAACAAGGGTCACTTCAAATATACCTGCACATGTCCAGCATTTGCCATATCCATCTCTGAATGGCCAAATAAAGATCTTTGTGTGTTCAAGATGGGTGCATCTCCTTCATCTCGCTAATAATCAAATAGCAAATAAGAACACAAAATTGTCATATTTTCTCTTGTCAAAGTGGAAAAAAAAATGTCATATTAAATAAACACACCTCTTTGCGTTTCCCCTTTTATGGTGCTTTTTTTGCTTTCGCTTTAACTTTTCGCATATCTTTCTCCATCCTGAATGCTTTCCTCAGAGATGGGGGTCTGCCTTTCCCAAGCACAACATTTGGACCGCGTACTTGCCTAGAACCACTTACAACAGTTGTGTCCCCTCTCATACAACCGACATTGGAACCTGTTTGGGTTACCAATGGGGGTTCTTAGTTGGCACGATACAAATCAATCATGCCATATAACTTAACTTTCGCATCCTGAGTATGCTCTCTTGATCCCGCTACAAGAGTAATCATCTGATAACAGATATTCAACATCTCAGAATATCTATTAGAATCTGCTCATTGTTCCCCTGCATCATAGCTACTATGGATCAATGTGTATCACCTTTTGATATCCTTCCTCCATCGATCTAAAATATAGCTATCTAGTAAAAATTTAATATCGTAACATTTGAATACAACCAAAATGTGCCTACACAATATCCCTCTCATATGAAATAATCCACAAGAACACTTTGCAGATGAATCTTCTTCACTAAAGTCCACAGAATATGTAACCAGCTTAGTAAACTCTTCCAAATGAACTTCATCCTTTACCAGATAGGTCTTTACTGCACCATCACTCTTATGTAACTTTGGATTCATATCGATCATGCCAGTAACTTGCTGTTGTACTTCCTTGAATTTAGAATTCGTGTACAACTCTTGAAACCTCTTCTCAATTGGAGATCTAGATATGCAGGGGGTTATGACACTAAATGAGTGGAAGTCCGCAACATTTTCATTCTAATTTTTTTTCAATGCGTTGTCAAACTGGTCGACAAACTCTTTCAGGTTGGTCTTAGCATGAACATACTCGTCAAAAAAAGCATTCATGCTCTCGCTCCGCTGCATTGTACTCATTCCAGCCCAAAAGTAGTCTTTCAAGAATGCTGAAACCCAATGCTCACGCTCAGCGTATAGACTTTGCAACCATGCATTCTCATGCAAATTGTACGTGGTAATTAACTGATCCCAACTTGTTTCAAACTCTTCAACACTTTGGTTGTCATAGACATATTTCATCAATGCACTTTTCATCCCAGTTTTGTAGGAACCATAGGAACCAAGCTTTTCAGGAACTTTCTTTAGTATATGCCATAGGCAAAATCTATGTCGGGTCGTTGGGAAAACAATAGCAATTGCATTTTTCATCACCCTATCTTGGTCAGTGATAATAGTTTTAGGAGCTATACCATTCATACACTGCAACCAGGTCTGGAATAACCATACAAAGGTCTTTGTATCCTCACTGGAAATCAATCCTGCTCCCAAGAGAATTGACTGTCCATGGTGGTTTACACCAATAAATGGTGCAAACGGTATCCCATATCTATTCGTCAAGTATATGGTGTCGAATGTGACCACATCACCAAAATAATGGTAGGCTGCTCTATTACGGGGGTCTGCCCAGAAGACATTCTTTAACCTCCCATCATCATCTAAATCCATCAATGCAAAGAACCCAGGATTTTTGTACTGTATCCTAAGAAAATACTCTCGAAATGCATCAGCACCACTTGCGCCAAGTCTAAGATGTCTTGCCTTGTCGATGTAATTACAACAATCCTTCCAAAAATGGGAGGTTCTTAAATCCACCTACACCAACAACAAGAGATCCAAAACTCTTGTTCATTCGGACATCAGCCATATCATTCGTATCTAGAACTCTTTTGACGGCGTCACTCACTTCTCTATTACATCGAAAGAAGCGAGATTTCTTTGGACTGAGGCCGTGGTTATAGATATTATGAACCGTAGTCAACCGAAGTTGTCCATCAGATCTTAAGGCATTAATCTTTGCCTTACATTCCGTCTTTCCTGTCAGACGTGGGTTGGCGACATTAAAAGTCCTATTACGGGCCTTCCCACCACGAGCACAAGCAAGGGTGACATACCTAGCAGTCTGGTCTTCTCCCCTCTCAGTCCTTTTTGTCATCACCCCAAACCCGCATTTCTTACCATAAGATTTATAATAGCTCAATAAATCTTCAAGAGAATTAAACTCCATCCCCTTCTTTGGCTCCTCAATCATATCATCACCATTGATTTCAACATTCTGACATGTCCTGGAACTGCAATCCTCCGTTTCCTGTGGATTTGGTCTATCCTCATTAAATTCCGTGGATGGGGGATTTGAGCTACATGGTGTTAGAGTAGATGGTTGTTCTTTCCCGTTTCCCATGATGCCCTCGATCTGAAGAGTAAAAATTGCAAATAAGGGAGCAAGGAAATTTCAACAGCTATAGATATTCCTCCAAAGAAATATAGGAGTATTTAAACAACAATAATAAATAAAAAAAAGAGAGGAAAGAACTCATATAAAGAAAGAATTAAAAGTAAGGAGTATTAAATAAGAAAAAAGAGAGGAAAGAAATCATATAAAGAAAGAATTAAAAGCAAGGAGTATTTAAACAACAATAATAAATAAGAAAAAAGAGAGGAAAGAAATCATATAAAGAAAGAATTAAAAGCAACACTAGCCTGAAATAGAGGTACAATCTAGGCCACGCCGAATAATTCTTCAACTAACAGAGGTGATAAATATTGGAATAGGTGAAGGAGCATAGGAGAAGGAGAATGGGGCTTCGTGGGAGAATAGAAGACTTTGTGTGGGTGGAGAAGAGAAAGACCCACCCAAATTAGTGTGAAGATGAAAACGACATCGTTTTCATTTTTTTGCCACGTAGGCCGCTTGGCCGTAAAGGGGACGCAACCCCGATTGTCTATAGACTTATTGATGTTTTAAACGCATGCCAACTTAGTTCCTGATTTTTTTTTAATTTATTTTTTTAATCACAACATTTTTAACCGTTTGTATCCGTTATCAAATTGTTAGTTTGATTAGATTTGCCTTTTGAAAAGATAAAAATACCATTTTCTTATCAAATCAATATTTTAAAATTAAAAAAATATTATGGAGAGCACAACCAATGAATATGGAATTAGTTTATTAACCGGTGATTTATTATTTATTAAAGATATTTAATATATATTTTAAAATTCTCAGATTTTTATTTTTATAAACGTAAAAGATGATTATATTATTTGACCGTTTAGTTTGACTGAATGGAGTTAGAATGGAGGACTAAAATTGTATTACTTCAAACATGAGAGATTGTTTTGGTTAAATTTGAAACATTGAAGAGAAGTGGTATTTTATCAAAACCATAAGGACTGTGTTGGAATTTCCCCTTTAAATAATATTAACGAAAATAAATTAATACCCACTCACCCACACCACATTCTAGGGGTGTGCAGAATCAATTGTATTATAGTGGAATTAAGCTCATGATTGGATCTAGGGATGGACATGGGCAAATGGGGGTGGGGGATCTTCCCCCATTCCCCTACCTCTTCCCCAACCCCATCCAAAAAATCCCATTTTAGGAAAATAGTGGATTGGGGTGTTTGTGGGGAGGTTCCCCCACCCCCACCTATTTCTTCCATTTTTCCCTTTTTCTTAATCCCCAATTCCTAATTCCCAATTTGGATTTTGGAATCCGGTAATCTCCAATCTCTTGTTTCATCTCACTTTTTCCATTTGAGTTAAAATTAAAAATAATTGTACAAAATAAAATTAAATAATAATTCAAATATCCAATCTGAAATAAATAATTGGTTTAATTTAATCCAAAATAAATACAAGTTAAGAAAAAAAATTAAAATTAAATGCTTGTATTAAATATATATATATATATTTGGGGGAAATGGGGGTGGGGAGGTTCCCCACCCCTACCCCCATTTAGATTTAGGGGTGAAATTCACCCCACCCCCACCCCTTCATCCCAGTTTGGTTAAAAATCAAAAACCTCCCCTAACATTTTAACTATTGTTGGATATGTAGAGAACTATACTTTATTTAACAACCTTCCTTAAAAGTTAACACAGTTAGGTTGGCTTCGTTTGACCAACAAAAAGACTATTATGCTTTTGATTTTTTATCTTTGAAACAAATTAATTAAAAAATAAAATTTTATGAAAATATATAAAATAAATATAAGAAGGTAAAATAAAAAAATAGACAAAAAAAGAAAAAAAAAAGGGAAAAATCAACATCACATCACATGCTTTTACATCTATATCCTTTCAATTATTATTATTATTATTATTATTTGATAGTTTCTATAAAAAATATTTAGTTATTGATAATTAAAAGTTTATCCAAAGATGGCCCTTACTCCAAAATTAAACGTTTATCAATAAAAATTTATATTTATTGCTAAATTCCTAGTTATTTTCAATTTGGCCCCTCTCAAACATTTCATTAGATTGCTACAACCCCACCGAATAAAAAATAAAACCATCGCTCCGCCCTTACGAATCAAGTAGGCATGAGAAGAAAAGATATGTGAAGGTTGTGTGAAATTGTATAACGACCCGACCCACTAGTAAAATATTGTCCACTTTGACCCAATAATCAAGCCTTACATTTTTGTTCCTGGCATGAGCATGCCCACCCAAAATGTATTTTACTAGTTTCAGGCTTGGTGAGACATTATATATGTCATTCACTTCTCTCTTCCTAAGAGATTTAGGATGCCACAATTACCCCCTCTTGGGATTTAGTGTCCTTGTTGAGGATACTCTCTCTGAGGATCTTTTGCACATCACCAATACTTCAGGTCAAGATTGGTTTTGATATCAATTTGTCATGACCTAAACCACTAGTAAGTTATTGTCCATTTTGAGTCTTTGACCCAATGATTGGGCCTCACGGTTTTGTTCTTAGCATGGGCTTGTCCCAGCCAAAATGCATCTTACTAGTGAAGGCTTGGTGAGACTTTATTTATTGCCTTCACTTCTCCTTCCTAAGCGATGTGGGATGCCACATGTTGGAAAATATTGTAAATAGATAAATTTTATGAGGATAGTTTTGGAAGTAAACATTTGTTGCGTGTTAATTACTTTTCTATTACGTGAAAAGTGAAAAACATTTATCTTTAGGGGTTAAAAAAAATTCATTTAATGAATTTCATTTACCAATTTAGTCCCTTTTTTTTTTCCATGGTCCTTAAAGTTTCATAAATACATCAAACCCCTAACAAAAAATGTAACAGTCATATGTAAATGGACCCTTTAACCCTTAATTTTAATTGAAAAGTTTAAAAGTACGATTTTACGTTTTAAAATTTTGCAATTTAACCTTGACTAGTAACTCAATCAAAATCTAACACATGTCACCAAATTTTAAAATAAAAATTAGACAATATTGTTAATAAAATCATGACAATCTGATTATTTTTAAGAAAATAAAAAATACAGAAAAAATATATATTAAAACATTGAAAGCTTATTCATGGATGGTAGAGATCAAAAACATTTAAAACAAAATTTAAAAAAACGAAAAACACAAAAAAAAGAAGATAAATTTGGGTGGGTGGAGAATGGAGAAGCAGATTGGATCTTCAAGAACCCATCTCTAGATCTTTGTGAGTCTGTGGGAGGGGGATGCTAGAGCTTCTCCAAATTCGTGTCCCCGTCGAATATCCATTTTTTTTTTTTTTTTTTTTCAGTTTTTTCAGTTTTATTTATTTATTTTTAAGTTTGTTTTAAATTGTCTTGATCTTCACCTTCCACCTATGAGATGGACAATGGAGATCAATCTTGTTTTGTTAAAAAAATATATTTTATTTATTTATTTTATTAATTTATGGATAATATGAGTATTTCAAAAGAAAGTTTATTTTGTATATTTTACTTACTTTATTTTATTCTTAATTTATTGTTATATATTATTTATTTAGTTAAATAAAATGTCTTAAAAATCCTATAAATCTCATGTTTTTTAAAGACAAAAATTTCTCTGTAACTATTAAGTTTAAATAACCGTTATCTAACAGAAAGATGTAATTAATGTATCTACGAAACATTATAAATCATGAACACCAAAAAAGGCAATCATAATTAAAAATTCATATTTTCTTTATTAAAAAAAAAAAAACATATCTTTTAAAAAAAAAATATAGAGAGAGCTAATTTGATAATCGGCCAACAAACAGCCGTTCAAGTCTTCAACTCTTCAAGTTTCAATGCACTCCCACCTTTGTTTGAAAATCGGCCAACACAAATATCAAATTGAACATTCTCTAATTAATAAATTAATAAGTTGATCTCAATAATGTCCCAAATGTTATGGAAAACAGAAAACGTGGTGCATTGCATTTTGTTCCAAAGTCAGATCCACTTCCAATGTTGTTTCCATTTTAATTAATTATTTTCTATAATCAATTGATGGATAGACAGCTTAATTTTCATCGATCAAACATTGACAAATTTTGTAGTCAACCAATTAAAACAAAATCAACTTAATTAATTTGCAGGTGATTAAGAGGAAAAAAAAAAAACCATTCTCCGCCGTGAAAATGGAATCATTCCAACGTGAATTTGATCCAAAAACTCATGCCAAACCATGTGCTAACTCTTATAATACTATTATTATTATTATTATTATTATTATTATTATTTATAAAATTTTTATATTAATTTTTGTTATTATTAATCCCCCATTCTCCACTAATTAAACTTATTAAATCCAACCTATATAAACTTGTCTTGTTACATTAAAATAATACCTTTAATTCTTCTTTATTGAAATATTGCCAAATGAAAATCGAAACCCATCACATATTCACATGAAAGTTCTTAATTAATAGATCAATTATTAAAAATATATTGATTGAATAAATTAAATCAATACATGCAGCTCAATCAGTTTTTTTTTCTCTCTCTCTCTCTATATATATATATTCTTCTTTTTAATATAACAATTGATTTAGGATTCAAGGATGATACAATTCGAACTCATAATCTCAATTGTGTAAATACGAGGGGTACACCACGGACCAACTTCACTTTCTCGTAGCAGTTTTAATTGTTGAAATTTAATTTGATTTTTTTTTATTTATAAGTTTTCTCAAATTGTTGTTTGACTGTGATGAATTGAAGGAAACAACAAGGAAGGCAACATCGTGGAATTATCAAAGGTTGCAAATTTGCAATAGGCGGCTATATTGACCCAATAAATGTTCCCTAGTGGACTGAAAGTGACCATTAACGAAAATAAAATAAAGGACAAATTGCACTAACTTATCTTAACTATATACATAATTACACTAAAATCATAAAAAAGAACTATAATAACACAAACATACCTGGTCAACGGTTGACAATATTAGTTAGCAACTTAGCAAGAACAGAGGAACAATTTGGTCTTTGTGTCAATGACATTAAATAACTGAATAAAAGCTCCAATTAGATATCGACACGTTAGCCCTAATTTTTTTTTTTTTAAAACATTTTATTTCTATCCTTGATCCCGTCTCTCTCTTTCCATTTGTTTCCAAATCTAATCTTTCCATCTCTCAATCCTCTCTCTCACTCTTTCGGGTCTCTCTCATCTTTCTTCTATCTCTTTGAATTGATGGAATGGGTGTGTTCGATTTTTGGTGAAATTAGTTGTGTTTGAAAATGTGGTTAGTGGAGAAAAAAATGCAAACAAAATAGACAGAGATCAAGTGTCGAATCTCCACCGGTGTTGTGTTACACATCAGTAATATGTGGCATTTAGTTGTGTAAGTCAGCTTTGAATAAGTCTTGAGTTGTTAGTCAGTTTTGAATAATCATCTGGGTAGTTAGTTAACATTTGATTGTTTTTGAATTCAAGTTGTAAAGCTACAGATTAGTTGATTGATTTAGTTCCTGATCTGTAGCTAGTTAGTTATGTTTGAGTTGTATAAAACAGCTCAACCTTCTTCAATAAAGGACAAGCTTTTGAGTCCAATTACGTAAAATTAGGAGGCAGGGTTACCTCGAATCAACTCATTTTATTTACTCTGTTTATTCTATCATTGTTTATTTCTCTACCACATTCACAGGTTTAACAAATTGGAGGTCCCACCGAGATCCTCATGGCGAACGTAACGAGACTAAAGGACTTGCAAGACTCCATTAATCAGCTCAAGAATGCTATGATTCGCCTTGAGGAAAGAACTACCATATCCGACAAGTCCAGTGCTGACATACAGCAACAAATTGATATGTTGGCTTCATCTTTTGGTGTTATCAGCTCGGCCGATAGAGCCACTTCGTCAAATCACGTGGATCATGGGGGTGTTCAATCCCGTTCTGTGAGGCTTGATTTTCCCACATATGATGGAGAAGACGACCCTTTAGAGTGGTTGTTCAGAGTCGAACAATTTTTCATTTATCATAATACTTCTTCGGCACAACGCCTTCTCATTGTATCCTTTCATCTGAAGGGACCTGCACTCCACTGGTATAAGCTCCTTGAGACAGATCAAGCTATAACTAGTTGGGAGGCTTTTTCCCGAGCCCTCACTCTTCGATTCGATCCAACCGAATATGATGATCCTGCCATTGCACTCTTCAAGCTGCGTCAACAAACCACCATCTTCGCCTATCAAAAGCACTTTGAAATTCTTGCAACCAAGGTGGAGGGATTATCAGAAAAGTTGCGTACTGCTCAATTCATTAGTGGCTTAAAAGATGAGCTCCGATATGATGTTCAACTCTTCAAACCAGCGTCATTTTCTGTAGCTGCTGGGTTGGCTCATCTCTTAGAACAAAGACACCAAGTTTGTCGCAAGAGTCGATTTGAGACTGTCAAACTAGGTATTCCTACTCCATCTTTTACAACTCTACCTATCAAGCGTCTTTCTCTGGCTGAAATGCGGGAACGCCAAGAAAAGGGTTTGTGCTACAACTGTGATGAAAAGTACTCTCCTAGCCATAAATGCAAGATGCAGAAGATATTTCTCCTTGATGCTCAGTCATCACTTGATATGGAGGAACCAATTTCCGACAAACCAGAAGTTCTTTCCATGGCAATCCCTAACACAAAACCCAGTCCCACTCTTTCAATTAATGCAATCCAAGGAACCTCATCACCTCAAACAATGAAGGTATTTGGTGTCTTCCACCAACAAACCGTTCTAATCCTCATGGGTTCCGAGTTGTCTCATAGTTTTATCACACCCGAATTGGTTAAACGAGCCAAGATACGAGTGTTACCTTCTAGTCCCAAAGTTTCGATTGCTAATAGTGAAAAGATCTCTTGCTTAGGCAAAGTTCTAGACTCAAATGTTAAGGTGCAAGACTTCCAACTCAAAACTGATTTTTTTTTGTATTTCCAGTGCATGGTTTTGATATGGTGTTGGGTGCTAATTGGCTACATACGTTAGGCCCTATTACATGGGATTTCTCTAAGCTCACTATGTCCTTTGTAACTGAAGATACTATGGTTACGTTGATTGGAAACTCTCCGGCATCGATGCAATGTACACCTGATATGGGGGTTTGCAGTGCCAATATTGAATGTTTCCTTGTTCAATTTCACTCTATGACTGATACAATTCCAACGCAGTAACTTGAGGTCTATATTCAAGAAACTTTATACCCGTTTAGTGATGTCTTCGAACTTGTTCATGGCCTGTTACCTTTCCATAGCCAAGACCATCACATTCCACTTGAGGAGAATGCTAAACCTGTTACCATTAGACCGTATCGCTATCCACCAGTTCAGAAGGATGCCATTGAGTCCATGGTCAATGAGATGTTATCTAGTTGTCTAATTCAGCACAGCTCGAGCCCTTTTTCAAGCCCAGTTTTGCTAGTTCGAAAACACAATGGTAGTTGGTGATTTTGTGTGGATTATAAAGCCTTGAACCGTATTACCATCAAAGCCAAATATCCTCTTCCAGTGATTAACAAGCTACTTGATGAACTTCATGGTGCCACCATTTTTTCTAAGCTGGATCTTCAATCAGGTTACCATCAAATTCGGGTCCATCCAGAAGATACATTCAAAACAGCATTTCAGACTTATGAAGGCCACTATGAATTTTGAGTAATGCCGTTTGAGTTGACGAATGCTCCAGCCACTTTCCAACAGTTAATGAATGATATCTTTCGATCTTTCCTTCGTAAGTTTGTTCTTGTGTTTTTGGATAATATTCTTGTTTATAGCCCATCCTTGGATTCTCATGTGCAGCATTTGGAGTTGGTTCTGTCTATGCTGCAATCTTAAAATTTATGTGCTAAGCCATCAAAATGCGTTTTTGGATAAAGCCAAATGGAGTACTTGGGCCATTATGTATCTGCGGAAAGAGTTTCAGTTGATTCCTCTAAAATTTCAACTGTGTAAGATTGGCCACAACCAACCAAGTTGAAGGAGCTGCGAAGTTTTCTCGGCTTGACGGGTTATTACTGTAAGTTCATCAAAGACTACGGCCTTATTACTGCTCCATTGACATGAT
Source organism: Acer saccharum (assembly GCA_030490815.1). Lineage (NCBI taxonomy): Eukaryota > Viridiplantae > Streptophyta > Magnoliopsida > Sapindales > Sapindaceae > Acer > Acer saccharum. The sequence goes on from CM059871.1 coordinate 26,187,103, forward strand.
TGTTAAAAAAAGATGCCTTCCATTGGACTGATGAAGCAACTAAAGCTTTTCAGGCCCTGAAAATCGCTTTATCTTGTCCTCCAATGCTATCTTTACCAGATTTTTCTAAACCATTTGTGGTTGAGACGGATGCCTCAGGTGCAAGGGTTGAAGCAGTTCTCTCACAAGACCAACGCCCCATTGCTTATTTCAGTCAAGCTTTCCAAGGGAAATCAATGTTGCTACCAACATATGACAGAGCTTTTAGCCTTGGTTTTTGCCATCATGAAATGATGATCTTATCTCTTATGCAATAAGTTCATTGTTTGCACTAATCATGAGAGCTTGAAACATCTTCTTCACCAACGCACCAGTTCTCATCATCAAGAAAAATGGATTGCTAAGCTTATGGGTTATAATTTTGAGATTCAATATCGCACATGGGTTTCTAATACAACTGTAGATGCTTTTTCCCGCTTACCTTACACCATTTACAACAACCTGATATATGCTGAGCCTAACAATACTTCAACCTCAAAGTCCTTGCCTACTTTACTGGCCGTCTCTAGCCCATTGCCGTCCTGGCTGGATGAACTGAAACAAGAGTATGTTACTGACCCTGATTATGCCTCTAAACTATTTCAACTTCAATCAGGTCACCTTGATCCAGTATGCTATACCACCTATAATGATTTGCTCTTTTACAAAGGTCGGTTTTACATCTCTCCTACCTCCCATTTACGGCCCAAAATCCTGTATGAACTACATGATTTGCCTAGCTCAGGATATCCTGGTTATGATAAGACCCTACATCGGGTTCGTCGAGATTTCTATTGGCAAGGGCTGTGCAACTTTGTGAAGTCTTATATTCGCGAGTGTGATACCCGTCAACAGGTAAAATACTCCACAACATCACCTAATGGGCTGTTGCAGCCACTCCCCATTCCTTCACAAATATGGACAGATATAGCTTTGGACTTCATTGACGAGTTGCCACCTTCTTACAGCTACACAGTTATCTTAGTCGTAGTGGATCGTTTATCAAAGTATGGGCATTTCTTGCCTTTGTCGCATCTGTATACTGCAGCAAAGGTAGCCGATTTAATCTTCACTAATGTTTTTAGACTTCGTGGGTTGCCAACCTCTATTGTGAGTGATATGAACACTACTTTTACTAGCAAATTCTGGAAGGAATTATTTAAACTACAAGGGACAAAATTGCACATGTCTTCATCCTATCACCCACAGTCCAACGGTTAAACGGAAGTCCTAAATAGAACTTTGGAAAGTTACTTGCGTTGTTTTGCAGCAGAGAAGCTGAAGAGTTGGTCTCACTGGCTGGCCTTGGCTGAATGATGCTATAATTCGAACTGGCACTCCACCACAAGAATTTCCCCTTTCGAAGTTGTGTATGGGTTTAAACCACCTTCCCTAGTCACATATGTCAAGGGTATGAGTTCAAATGTTGCAGTTGATGATACGTTGAGAACCAGGGATGAGATACTTACCTTACTCAAGGAAAATCTGAATCGAGCTCAAACCAGGATGAAGCAATATGTTGATCTATGCCACACTGAAATAGAGTTCAAAGTTGGGGATTTGGTGTTCCTCAAATTACGTCCCTATAGACAGACTTCAGCAAGAATTCACCGCCACATGAAGCTTTCACATCGCTTCTATGGTCCTTATGAAGTTCTAGAACGAATTGGTTCTGTGGCTTACAAGTTGAAACTACCTGGGCATTGTTGCATACATCCTGTTTTTCATGTCTCGCTGCTGAAAAAACACTTGGGCAGCCGTAACATACACCCGACGGACCTTCCCATAAAGGGATTTTGCTACCTGAACCATACAAGATCTTGGCTTATCGCACGACAACTCGGCACAAGAGGTCAATTCCACAGGTGTTGATCCAATGGGCCCATAGTACAGAGGAAGACGCCACTTGGGAAGACTCTTCTCACATCCAGCAGGAGTTTCCAAACTTTAGCCTTGCGGACAAGGCTGCCAATTGAGGAGGAGCGAGTTGTTACACATCAGTAATATGTGGCATTTAGTAGTCTAAGTCAGCTTTGAATAAGTCTTGAGTTGTTAGTCAGTTTTGAATAATCATCTTGGTAGTTAGTTAGCATTTGAATGTTTTTGAATTCAAGTTGTAAAGCTACAGATTAGTTGATTGATTTAGTTCCTGATCTGTAACTAGTTAGTTATGTTTGAGTTGTATAAAACAACTCAACCTTCTTCAATAAAGGACAAGCTTTTGAGTCCAATTAAGTAAAATTAGGAGGCAGGGTTACCTCGAATCAACTCATTTTATTTACTCTGTTTATTCTATCATTGTTTATTTCTCTACCACATTCACAGGTTTAACATGTTGGATCTCTAGTTTGATGTTAAGGTTCTGGGTTATGAGTTAGAGATGGATAGTGATGATGGAAGATTAATGGTGATGATGAAGATAGATGGTGGTAATGTATTGAAGATGGATGTGTTGAAGTTTTGATGTGTGGGATTGAATTGGAGATTGATGGTGATGATGAAAGTGTGGGAGATGATGACTAAGATGGATGGTGATGATGAAGTGTGAGAGAGATATGATAATTTTTTTAAAAAAGAAAAAGGAAAAAAAAGATTATAATTATGGCCGGTAATTTTTGTGAGATTGGACTATTTTTAGAATTTTTTTTTAATCTTTAGTATTTTTATTTTTTTGATTTTTTAATAATTTTTTCTATAAATCTTTAAGAGCAACAATTTTCTCATAGATGTCTCCTTCTTGGAGAAGATATCTTTTTACAATCTCTCCTTCCTTGAGTGTCCTAACATTCACAATCTCGCCTTCCTTTATGCAATGTCGCCAACAGGAGACTGGCAACGATTTGCAGCAATCAGCCGTTAGATGCTTCTTATACGAAAACTGAAATACAATTAGAAGGCAGTAAGCAACAATTGTGATAAACATATATACAAATTAAAGGAAAAGAATGACGTTATCTTAAAGCGCCAATTGTCATATAGATCAAAATAATGGTACCGTAAAAGAAGACTTATTGCCGCCACATTCTATTGATATAGCCTCTTGATGAGGCGCGATCCAAAGTAAGTCATCCAGGAATTTCGCAATTGGAGTACAGATCTCGTATGGAAATTCAAATGTTTGACACCAAATAGTGGGGAATTTCTGATCTCCCTCAACGTAACTGGAATAATCACATCCTTTACAAAGAAAATTAAAGAAAGAAGTTAGAGATGCATATAGTAATTATCCTACAAGAGAATGATTTTTTTTTTTTTTTAAGCACAAACATGCCTTGCTACTTTCAATGGAAACCATTTTGGAATGGCAAAAATTCCCAAGAAACTGAATATATATTCATCATTCCGAGAGTAAAATTGATTGGTGGAAATGCAGAGATTAGCTTCAGATAAATACAAAGCATTTGAAGAGAACTGTACTATTTTGCCGTGATATGTGAATTCGCTTAATTTAGGAGTCTCGATCTTGATTGAATTTAATCCGAAACTTCCATGGATTATCAGTTTCTGAAGAGATAGGCTTGAAATCCTAATATTCTCCAACTTTTTACTCTGGTTCAAGCTCAAGTACTCAAGCTGATTGAGTTCAGAAATCTGGTTGGACAGCCATTCATCTGTTATAATAGTATCTAATATTAAGCTTTTAAGATTCTTACACAAAGCTATATCGATCTGTCGAAGAGTATTAAGACTAGAAATAAGTACCGATTGGACATTAGCTGCTCCGATCTCCACCCGTTGGAGTTCAAAATTGTTCTTTACCTTGATTTATTTGAGTTTATCGAGACCAAATAACTTGATACTTGTAATCTTTCTACATTTATAAACACTAAGATCCTCAATCATCGGACACCCGGCTATCAAATTCACCATAAATTCATCATCTACTTTAATTTTGTCTAAACACAATTTTTTCAAAGAGCATAACTCCACTATATTATTTCTTGGTAAGTACTCCAGTTTACAACTTGATAACTCTAACACATGTACTGATTTTGCAGAGAGAAAATCATCTGAGGCAAAGAGTAGTGTCTTCCACACAGAGCAAATGCAATTTTCAGTTCTTTTACATTGCTTGCAACAGCATGAAAAACCCATCTATCGATAAGTGATGCGAATTCTCGATCACATGATAAACTGATCAACTTAATTGCAAACTTATTTATGTATTTATCTGTATGCTTTTTGCGGTTTCTTAGAGTGTTGTCCAAGAACTTGAATATTTTCTCTTTTCTCCCGTGATAATACCAATCTTCCTCGATAGTCTTTGCTTCGAATTCCAACACCGGATATGTATGCCAAGCTTTGAACCATGTTTTTTTGATGGTTTGCTGGTTTCGTAATCTGGTTCCAAATTGATTGGACTTGCACATATATGAAGAAACTTTTAACTCTTAATTTACTGAAGAAATTTGTTGAGTACTCTGGTTTTGCTTCGGGCAAAGCCTATTTGTATTTCTTGTACATCTTTCTCACAAATACAATTTTAACCGGATTATTTTTCCGGCCAAGTATAATTTATAAGTCAAAATATTTTTATAGTCATGTTGTTTTGAAAAACCGCGATTATGTAACGTTACATAACTATGTTTTTTTATTGATTTCCATGCAACACTATGTAATATTACATAACTGCGGTCTTGGATTTTTATTTTTATTTTTTTTTACAGTACCAACCGGACTTGAAAATCACCAAGCCTTTGTCACAAGCTACTAATAGTTATAAGGAAATTTAACAATGAAATCGGAAATCCAAATTATATTAGAATAGAAATTAAAACAAAATTCAATCAATTAGAACTGCTAATAACTTCAAAAACATCATAATCAAACAAAGGTTTTCTAAATATTTAATGTTTTTGTCTAAGGGCGAAAGTGTAATTGCTCTTCTACCGTTTTGACTAACGGTGGTCAACCGTTGACCATGGTTAGTAAACAGGTCAGAGAGTATGCTTATGTTATTATGATTTTTTCACTAGTTTTAGTGTAATTATGAATATAATTAGGGTAAGTTATTACAATTTGCCCTAAAATAATATTATGGTTAAAAAAAAGCGATTTAAATTACAGATATTAAGCAACGTTAGGCGATTTGCTTTGAAGTTTGAAACACGCACGAAAGGATGTTTCATTGTTTAGCTTGATGATAAACAACAGGAAATGTTTACATTATTCATCCGTGTTTTTTATTTATAATAATTTAAAAATATAATTGTGAATTTTCAAAATAATAGGATTTTTAAAAAAATAATAATAATTCTTTTACATAAAAGCTACTTGAGGAACATACAGGATTAACATTTACAATCGTTAATAAATTCTCTTAGTTAAGTTCATTTTACTGTTTTGTTAACACTGGAGAATGGCAAAATGTCCGTAAACATAAATATGAAAATAAAATTAATTTATAAAATAACTTATTTAATTTAAATTATAATTTAAAAAAAAAATAGTAAAGTATGGAGTGGTGTGAATTCAAATCAGTTGTAACTTGTAACAACTGACAACGCAGCAAAGGGGACAAACAATTTTGGTAATGGTCTTAGAAAAAACAATGAGAAGGAAAAATCAAAAGAGAGAGAAAGTAAATATTAAAACTAAAAAACAAGAAGGATAGAGATAAAATTAGATACGGAAACCAAAATAAAAAGAAGGAAGACAGTAATCGAAGGAGTTGAGACTTGATAAGTCTGGATTGAAGGTTGGCTTTGACCAAACATAAATCGAATATTGGTATATTATTTGAGTGATTATATTTACACCACTTTAAAACTGTACGCGCACCATACGTATTTTATAAGTATGTGTGAGGAGTTTTCTTCTGGTTTGTGGGACTAATTATCTAGACCACATATATATTGTCTTATCTTGGCAGGCCATGACAGTCCTATTGTAATAGTTGTAACTTGTAATACTTAAAATAAAATAAAATAAAATAAATAAAAAGTGCACCCCAAAATAGTAACTTTTTTGAAAGTTTCAATATTACCCTTATGGCTCGTTTAGTGCGTGGGATAGGATATGATTATTTTTAGGGGTGGACGTTTAATAAATCGGTTCACTTTTTGAGTGAATCGATAAAAAACCGATAATATTCGGTTTTTGAAAAAGTAAACCAATCTGATAAACTTTATAATTGTGAATCGATCAAAAACCGATTGAACCGGTTCGGTTTGGTTCGGTTCGGTTTTTTCAATTTTGGGCTTATTAGGCCAAATTATTGGGCTTTAATTTTTAAAATTTGCCATGGTTAGAAAATTTGTAAAAACACAAGTTTATTAACCATTGTTACTGAACAAACAAAGTTGTCCTCCTTTTGAATCAATTCTTTCTAAGGAATTCTTTTTTGCATAAACTGACAAATAAAGGTCTTCAGCTCTTTGAATTATTGTTTCAGGAACTCCTTCCATTTTAGCTGTTTCAAATGCAAGGCTTTCTCTACAGATCCCATCTATTAACTTCTAAGTTGGTTTTGTTTGTCCGTCAACATATTCTGTTCCCATTGCTGTATATATAGTGTTTTTTTTATATTAAGCGGCAATGCAAATATCCCGTGCAAATGAGTAGATATAATTCCCAGACAACCAATCCCAAAAAAATTTAGGGATTTTTGATTATATACACCAGTTCTCGGTTTGGTTCACCGGTTCGAACCCTAGAACTAGAAACCGAACCGAACCGGTTAACAATGAAAAACCGGAAAGGAAAAAAAACCGATTGGACCGGTTCGGTTCAGATTAATGGTTTTTTACCCACCCTTAATTATTTTCATGCGATTGGATTGAATTAGATTGGATGTGATAGGATTGAATAAAAATTAGTGATGTGATATGTTTGGTGTTGTATGAGATTGAATTAAAATAGTCATATCTCTTGTTTGGTGTAGTATGAGATTTGATAAAAATATAATTTTATCATATATTTAATACAGTGTGAAATTGATTAATATAAAATAAAATAAATTATTTTTTTAAATAAAAATATTTTAAATTAATATTAAATAAAATGAATTTTTTAATTAATATTCAATATTTTAAAAATATTTTTAAATATTATCATAAGATATATTAAATAAATGTAAAATTTTATAATTAAATAAAAAAATGAAAGATTTTTTTTAAAAAAAAATATGGGACTAAATAGCCCCACCTCACTTGGATAAAATAGTTGCATAGAATTTGACCGGTTAAAATAATTATTTGAATTAAATTTTGAAAAAAAAAAAAATATTTAAAACCAATTTTAATCAAAATAATATTCATTTTTATTTGTAAAAAATTGAAAATTATTATTTTTAAAATGTTTAAAATAAAATATTTTATTAATTAAAATATATTTATATTTTAATCACATACAAAATAAAATAAATTGAAACGAGAAAATAAAAAATAAAAAATAAAAGTATAAAGTGGTGGGATGGGACTAATATTAGTCCCACCATTTGTGACCACATTGGTGGGATAAATTGCTTGCATAGGATTAAATAATCTCATCCTATGCAAGCAACAAACATGGGAGATAAGACTAAAATTAGTCATATCCCATCTCATTCCATGCACTAAACATTCCCTTAAGGCGTGTTTAAGGAATCTTTTATGGGAAAAGTAATTAAGTTAATGATTTTGGAATTACTGTGTTTACTAAATTTATGGAGAATTATGTTTCGTAGACCCCACACACATATTAAGAATCAGGTACCTGAATGAAAGGGAACTTATAATTTCCCCCACTCAACATAAGAATTAGGGATGGCAACATGTCGGGTTCAGGTGGGTTTTGCAAAATCCAAACCAGCACCTGCAAAATTTTTCCTCACCCACGCCCGCCCACGAACCTGCAAAAATAAACGGGTTCGGGTTCGGGTTTTATACAAGTTCGTTGGTGACACCCACCAACCCACAAAATATATTAATTTATAAATATTTAATATTTAATTATATTTATTTATACAATACAAAACTCCTCTTTATTTATAATATATCATGGAGAATAACAAATACATGTACAAGTGTATTTCTTAGTTGAGACAAGAGGCAAAACACATTATATATATAGTTAAAAGTAATGCTAGACAACCCAAAAATTTAGCACAAATTTCAACCAAAATGATGTGGCAAGTGAGTTGTCATTACCACACACAACATGAGATGATGTGGTTAATGAAAAAAATCACTTGCCACATCATTTGGGTTGAAATTTGAGCTAAATTTTTTGGCTGTCTAGCATTAGTGATATAGCTAATGGTAGAACCTTGCACTCTTGTTTTTTCAATGTGGGACTTTCAAAAGTCCCACATTGAAAAAACAAAAGTGCAAGATTCTCCCATTAACTATATATAAATGAGAGTTGAGAATTGTAATTCTCAAACTTAGAATGAGTGAATTTTTTATATTTTATTCTTTATATGGTTAAAAAGTTTCCATTGGAGTTTAAATTTATAATATTTTAAATAATAAATATTATATAATTTTTATTTATGAGGGTTCGCGAGTTCACCACCCAAACCTGACCCTACAGGATCGGGTTCGGGCGGATGCTCGCGGGTACGGATTAAATTGCCATCCCTAGTAAGAATCATGTAATTTTACTAAAATATCTCCATCTAACAGTAATAAAAATAAATATATTTCTATTTTGTTATTTTTTTTGGGAATGTTCTCTAGCATTTTCTTTTGTTCATTTTTTTCTCCATATCTTGTTCTTTATATATATTCTTGAATTTGTTATGTACAATTTTTTTTTTTCATCAAATCTCATATGAAATTATGTTTTGAAGATATATATATATATATATATATATATATATATATACGGAAATTATCCTATCAGTGCATCCTGATAGAATTATATAAGGACATTGAATATGAGCCACTCGTTTTACATACTTTGACTTGGTATGTATGCACTTGTCAAATCACTGTTATAAATTAGGGGCTCACATTCAATATCCTGATAAAGTTATATCAGGATGCACTGATAGGAACGGGACCGTAAATATATATATATATATATATACACACACATGAATTGTAAATTTAAAAAAAAAAAAAAAAAAGTGAATTACGGCATTGATTTGGTATATATGAACCATTAGGTAAAAAAAAATAATAAAATAAAAAAAGTAATGCTACTTTGCTCAAATTTAGTGCCCAAATGATATGACATCACTCTAATGCATTAATTTAAATCATGCACATCTAATACAATTTAAATAAATGGATTATAATGATGTCACATCATTTAGGCACCAGAGTTGAACACTAGAATTGGACAAAGTAGAATTATTAAGGAAAGAAAAAGATTTGAGGTTCAAGGTTGAAGGTTGCTGCCCAGATTAGGACGAGATACTTTACTTGTATTTGAGGTTCAAGGTTGACATTTTTTTTTTTTTTTTTTTTGAAAGAAAACACAATCTTTGTTGTTGTTGTTTTTTATTTTATAGATATTTAATAATTTAATAATTTAAAATATTTTTTCCTAAATTAAAAGGGAGGTCATATTTGATAACATTGTGCTGTGCTTTAAAGTTCTAACATTTTAGAAAAAATTAATGGGGTGCTACAAAAAGGGTTGTACATACGATTTTTTAGGGGTGTTAATATTGTCACTCATTCTATATAATTGGTGTTATTAAATAGAAGATCATAACTACTAATCTGGCTTGTTTCATCTGTTATTCTTGTATTTCTCTTTCTCTTTCTCTTTCCTGTATCTTAAAGTCTCTTCTTTTTCTGTTCTCTTTTAACTCCATTTTTTTTTTTCTCTTTTCTATTTCACAGCTGCAATTGTTTTATGGCTAGCACCTAGATGTGTTGATTATTATAATAAACTTACTATTCTTCGACAGCTTTTTAGTGAATTATAAAAAAATAGTTTGTTGTAATCCATAATTTATATGAGTGATTTGTGTGAGCCTTGTCAAGTAAGTGTAAACGATATCTTTATTCAAATGTTTTATTGAGCATCATGATCTTGTATGTGCATCATGAGCAAGCTTGTATGCACACTTTGGAACATCATCTACCAGAAATATGAAATTTTATTTGATTACTTAAAAAAATGATTAAATAATAAATTAATCAGAAAATAAGTTTTATGTCACCCTAAATTAATCAAGAAATAATAATAAGTTTGATGTCACCCATAAACAGGAAATATTGCCCATAAAAATAATAAATTAATCAAATCATTAATTTTATATAATTAAATAATCAAAATATATAAAATATTGCCCATAAAATTCTTTATAGGTGCCATGTTACAGATAACGGCAGCTTTCTGTTAGATTTTGATAAAATGACTGCCAATGAACAATGTTTTAGAGCATCTCCAATGCAAGTGTGGCTTCTGAAAAAAAAAAAAAGATGCCACGTAGGATAAATAAATGTTATGCTAATAATTGTGTCTCCAATGCAGCCGTGCATATTCAACCTCAAGCTGACGTGGCAAAAAAAAAAAATAGACATTGTCAACATGACCGTCCACTTTCAGACGGTCTGTTGCACATCTATTTTTTAGGTTAACTCAGCAAACATTTAAAACTGACATTAATTTTTCATATATTTTTGGTAAGGAAATAAAATAAAAAATAAAACAGGAAAAAAAGATGGACATGTCAATAAAAAATTGCGTTTTAGACGGAAGCATTGGAGGCCAAATTTTGAGTTAATTGTCTATCAAGTCTATTTTTATGCCACATAGGAAGCAAATCTCTTGACATTGTTGTCATGTCAACAATTATTGGTATGCAAGTCGCTTTTGTATTAGAGATTCTCTTATTAAAATGGTGATTTTGGAACAATTTAAATAGTAAATGACCTTTTTGGGACTCCACCCACCAATTAATGGTGTCTATTGCTATTTTCTCTTCTTAGTTCTTATCCGATTTGATTTGTGATTGGGCCAAAAATAATTCAGGTTAACCAGTCCGGTTCAACCTGATTGACACTTTTTGGCTACAATTGATTTGTATTTTCTATTTTAAAGATAGATAATTCATAATTGTATTTGAATCACGATCTAATATCGATCCCTTTCGATTTTTATTTTCATGTCTCAATATATGTTGTTTTCTAATTTGTTTTTTCTTAATGGGAAGTTATTTTTGTTTTTCTTAATAAGAAGTTATTTAATTAATTATATTATGATAGTCATAGCACATAATAACAATTTGGCACAATTTTCGACCAAGAATAGGAAAAAAGAAAAAGAAAAAGAAAAAGAGATGAAGAGTTCAACTGTAAAATTGATTGACGGGTATTGCTTTTGAGTAAATTAGAAGTCAAAGTCCAAGTCGGGCTTGGGCACACATATGAGTCGCCTTATGATGGAGTCTAACAAAAGCCAATCTATTAATATCTTGAGTGAAGATATTTACACCCTTTAAAAATTGTATGTACATCACAATTTAGTATATTTTTGAAAACCCAATATTATCTTTGAGTAAAATTACTTAAATCACTAAATAGTTTGTAAGTATACATCAATAATTATTAATTGGTTTTATATCAATCCTTTGTAAAAAAGAAAAAAGAAGTTTCCTATTAATTGTTTGATATGATAATAAAAACCATTCTATTTTATCAAACCCTAACTTCTATTTTAAATACTAATTTCAATTTCTTTTAAGGAATACAAATTGATTGAATTGACAAACAATTTACTGCTATAATTGAGTGAAACAAAAATCAATACCAACAATAAACTTTCTTATGAACAATTGTTATTTAAAAAATAAAATAAAATTCTTAGGAACAAAAGAATTAAGATACACTGTTGTGTGCTGAAAGCCTCTTTTTACATAAATAATTAAAAAAAAAAAGTTTTAATGCAATGAAAAGAAATTTTTTCATACAATTTTTTAGTGACATCAAATGTTTTTGCAGAAGTTAGCAATTATTTTTTTAAAGAGAAATTATTTATTTGAATAAAAATATATAAAATAATAAAATTTTAAATAAATCTAATTAGATAACAAAATAGTGGGGTGTGCTATCAAAAATATAATACAATAAAATTAAAGAAATGGTATTTTTGGCATTAAGTGGGGTTTATTTACGAACCAGAGATTTTTAAAATATTTTAGGGGTGTACTTACGAAAGGGGTGTACATACATACAGTTTTTGAGGGGTGCCAATATCGCCACTCTTATATCTTTTACTCTTTTTTATTTTTTAATTATTTGAGTTATATACTTATAGGATAGTTCTCCTATCTGGTGGTCTTGAAATTATAATTTCAGGACGATCAACCACAACCACAACAACATGTTTAAATAAAAGATTGATTTTTTTTTTTTCTTAATAAACATTTGAACTTATTAAAACATGTGGCTGTTGATCGTCCTGAAATTATAATTTCAGAACAACCCAATTGGAGAACTATCATGTATATATATATATATATATATATATATATATATTACATTTTTATTGTAAGACTACATCGTTCCCATGCAACTTTCAACTCTTTAAATTTAAGTGAATTCTATATTACTAATGCTAAACAATCCAAAAATTTAGCTCAAATTTCAACCCAAATGATGTGGCAAGTGGTTTTTTTCATTAACCACATCATCTCATGTTGTGTACGGTGATGACAACTCACTTGCCACATCATTTGGGTTCAAATTTGGGCTAAATTTTTGGGTTGTCTAGCATTACTCATTCTATATTTATGAGTTGTATGCTAACTTGTGAAGTGGAAGGACAAAATTTATATAGTTTTATTAACATTATTATATTATAAATTATAAACATTTATATAACTGCTCAATTAGTGGGGGACCCAGAAATTTATATGAGAAAGGGTGTTTAAAAAAAATAAATTAAAGATAATAATAATTACAATTAATATGACTTTTTTGTTTGTGAATTTTATCACCCAAAGAATTTTATGTACAACAAAAACAATTCGTATCTAGTTAAAATATTTTAAAAACTTTTCATAATTGTCTCTATCAATTTTATTGAAAATAGTTTTCTCTAGTTCAAATGGACTATCATTCATCAATTCATTAATCTTCTATTTGATAATGCAGTTGAAATAATTTCTATTTGTCTACAGGGTCAAACTATTTCAACTCAAATTTCTAACACAATGTTTTGACTTAAATATCTCAACCACCAATTTACTTATGTGCTCTTTAGTCCAATAATTGAGTGAGTGAAGTAAAAAAATTGAGTCATAAATTTGAGTTGATATAGTCTGACCCTTATCTATAATAGAAAATTGATTACTAAACTAAGACATACTAAAAAAAATAAATCACACTATAAAAATCAAACTAAAACGTGACACTAATGCATATTTATGGTTCATCGAGTTTTGATGCTATAAATTTAGATTATACAACATAACAATTACGAAAGTAACAAGGACTTTTATTCAGGAAATTGATTAGATAATGTTTGTGTAGATGATTTCTCTAGGTTCACATGGACATATTTTCTTAGAGAAAAATCTGAAACTTTTGACAAGTTTAAAATGCTTTGTAATAAAATTCAAAATGAAATGAACTCAAACATTAAAAGCATAAAACATATTAGAAGTGACCATGGGATGGAATTTGAGAATGCTTCTTTTGAAACCTATTGTGATAGTGTAGGCATCTCCCATGAGTTCTCGGCTCCTAAAACACCTTAACAAAATGGAGTTGTTGAGAGGAAGAATATGGTCTTATAAGAGATGGCCTGTGTGATGTTGCTTAGCAACAATGTCCCTAGGAACCTATGGGTTAAAGCCGTCAATACAGCTTGCTATATAGGAAATAGAGTTTTCCTAAGACCCGGTACTAGGCAAATCTCCTATGAATTATGGAAGGGTAGGAAGCCAAATGTTAGCTACTTCCAGACATTTGGAAGCAAATGCTACATTCTAAATGACATTCTAAATGACCGTGATCAACTTGGTAAATTTGATGCTAAGAGTGATGAGGGTATCTTTATTGGCTATGCCTTGAATAGTAGAGCCTATAGAGTTTTCAATTTGAAGACTCGAACCGTCATGGAATCATCAAATGTTGTCATTGATGATACAAGGCTTAAGTCTAATAACCATGAGGAAGAGGTTGCTTTAGATGATGACTCTCCCTTGGAGAAGATTGTGGAGACTCCTAATGTTGTGACGTCCAACCTTGATAAAGAGGCCACTCAACCTCTTGATAAAGTTCCTTTTGTGGACTCTAATGAACCCGCTCCATGGGTTAGAAGACTCCATAACAAAGAGGATGTTATTGGAAATGTGAATGAGGGTGTAAGGACTAGACGTCAAATTGCTAATCTCATTAGCTTTACATGCTACACCTCTCAAATTGAACCCAAAAAGGTTGATGAAGCCTTGAATGATGAATTTTGGGTTCTTGCCATACAAGAAGAGCTAAACCAATTCGAAAGGAATGAGGTTAGGACTCTAGTTCCTAGGCCTAAAAGCACACATGTGATAGGCACTAAGTAGATTTATAGGAACAAATTCGATGAGGATGGCAACATAGTGCGGAACAAGGCTAGACTTGTAGCACAAGGATACTCTCAAATTGAGGGTATCGACTTTGAGGAGACTTTTGCTCCCATTGCCTGTTAGAGTCCATTAGGCTTCTCTTGTCCATTTATTGTGTGCACAAGTTCAAATTGCACCAAATGGACGTCAAGAGTGCCTTCCTCAATGGCTTCTTGCAAGAGGAAGTGTTTGTTGAACAATCCAAGGGGTTTGTGGATGCACACCACCCCAACTATGTCTATCGCCTCAAGAAGACTCTATATGGGTTGAAACAAGCACTGAGGGCTTGGTATGAGCGCCTCACTCAATTTCTTGTTGACAATAACTACACAAGGGGTAGTGTTGACAAGACTCTATTCATCAAGAAAGACAATGATGAGCTCTTCATAGCTTAAATCTATGTTAATGATATAGTGTTTGGCTCCACCAACAATATCAAAGTTCAACAATTTGTTGATGCTATGTCTCATGAATTTGAGATGAGTCTAGTTGGTGAGCTAAGTTACTTCCTAGGTTTGCAAATTAGGCAAATGAATGATGGGATTTTCATAACCCAAGCCAAATATGCTAAGAACCTAGTGAAGAAGTTTGGTCTAGAAAATGCCAAACATTGTGATACATCCATGAGTATACTTTGAAGCTAAGCAAGAATGCTAGTGGTAAAAGTGTGGAACAAACGTTATATCGGTGCATGATAGGTAGCTTGCTTTACTTGACCGCAAGTAGGCCCGATATCTCTTTTAGTATGGGTGTGTGTGTGCTAGGTACCAAGCGGATCCCAAGGAGTCCCATCTCTCTTCCGTAAAGAGAATCATTCGCTATGTGAATGGGACATCCAACTATGGGATTTGGTACTCTTTTGACACTAATGCTAGTCTTGTAGGCTTTAGTGATGCGGATTGGGTAGGAAATTGTGATGATAGGAAAAACACATCGGGTGATTGCTTCTTCCTAAGCAACAACTTGGTGTCTTGGTTTTGCAAGAAGGAAAACTCGATTTCCTTGTCCACGGTCGAGGCCGAGTACATAGCCGCGGGGAGTGAATGCACACAACTCCTATGGATGAAGCAAATGCTAGTGGACTACGGATTCAACCAAGGTACACTCACTCTCTTTTGTGATAATATGAGTGCCATTAATATTTCCAAGAATCCGGTGCAACATTCTAGAACTAAGCATATTGACATCCGCCATCATTTCATTAGAGAGCTTGTTGAAAATAAATGCATAGTACTTGAACATGTAGGAACTAATGATCAACTTGCGGACTTATTTACTAAACCCTTAGATGCTACTCGATTTAAAACTCTTAGTGGATCTATCAATCAATCAAGATGCATGTGTTAGGATTATGCTTAATAGCAAGAGTGTAATATTGTTTTTGACAATCTTTTCATATTAATAAAATGATTTTTGTTTTAAACAAATCTTATATCAGTTATAAATTGAATATTATAATTGTCAAAAGTAAATAATCATAAGGTCAAAAGACTATGAAAAAAGAAGAATTGTCCGTACATCTGGATATGTATGAGGGAGACACAATTCTTTAGTTAGTCTTGAATAATGTTCAAAGGTAAAGGTTGCACTACTACAAAAATGTTAAAAGACATCACTAGAAATCACTAAAAGAAATTGCTTTTTGGTAACCGATTTAAAAAAAGCTTTTAGACATCGGTTTTTATAAAAACCGATGTCTTAAAAATTACAGTTTCAAAAGACGTCGGTTTTTAAGAAAACCGATATTAAAAAAAATATGTTTAGACATCGGTTTTTATAAAAACCGATGTCTTAAATTTTGCGTTGAAAAGACAGCGGTTTTTATAAAAACCGATATTAAAAACAAGCGTTTAGACATGGGTTTTTATAAAAACCGATGTGGATTCAAAAGCAAAATTCTGCAATGCAAATTTGACTTATGTCCACATTCAAGTGCATATACTCAATGTTATTTGCTCAAATTTTGATACAAGAAAGTAGACATGCAAAAAAATACTTTTAATTGAGAAAATATTCCAAAAATCGATTTGGAAAAGTGTGAAAATGAGCGATGAAAATAGTTCACTTGCGGATTCTCGAATCGCTTCTGACATTTGACTGAATAATTGATCATAACTTTCAAAACACCTCCCAAAATTTTACGTTCTTTATACCGTTGGATTCGTATCGAAAAATTGAAGAACCCAACATAGAAAAAAAATTTATTTCCTTGCCAAAAGATATAGTTTTAAAGAAAGAGTTTGCACAAAAATATCTCCAATCGCTTCAATTCTGACCTTTGACTGAATAATTGATCATAACTTTCAAAATATTACCCAGAATTTTACGTTCTTTATACCATTGGATTCATATTGAAAAATTGAAGAATCCACCATGGACAAAAAAAATTATTTCATTGCCAAAAGATATAGTTTTAAGGAAAAAGTTTGCACAAAAATATCTCCAATCGCTTTTGACCTTTGACTGAATAATTGATCATAACTTTCAAAATACCACCCGGAATTTTACGTTCTTTATACCGTTGGATTTGTATCAAAAAATCAAAGAATCCACCATGGACGAAAAAATTTATTTCGTTGCCAAAAGATACAGTTTTAAGGAAAAGGTTTGCACAAAAATATCTCCAATTGCTTCTGACCTTTGACTGAATAATTGATCATAATTTTCAAAATACCGCCCATAATTTTACATTCTTTATACCGTTGGATTCGTATCGAAAAATCAAAGAATCCAAGGTGGATGAAAAAATTTATTTCGTTACCAAAAGATACGGTTTTAGGGAAAAAGTTTGCACAAAAATATCTCCAGCAGAACACAAAACCACACAATAAAAAATGAAATGAAAAATAAACCCACTAATAAAATTTATTTAATATATATATATTTGTAATAGAAATTAGAATTTTGATTAGTTGAGTAAATTTAAATTTATCAAACAAGTTTTTATTTTTTTATTATTTATTTTTTTATTTTTTTATTTCTAACAACTCATATAGGTTATATATAAATATTGTGCAATTGTTAACACATCCAATCTTGTAGTCAGGCGGTAAAGGCTTACCACTTTGATTTTGTGGTTGTAAGTTCGATTCCTCATAATGACAATTAATTGTCATTATTATCAAAGGTGGGGCGGGCCGATGACGGTGGCCGGTTGGTGGCCGGACGGTGGAGCAGGCCAACGATGGTGGGATTAATTTTTGTATTACATCAATTTTACATCAGGGTTTTTAAATCAGTTTTAACTAAAATCGATGTCTTTTCTCCTGGGTTTTTAAATCGGTTTTAAGTAAAACGGATGTCTTTTCTCTTGTTTATATCGGTTAAAAACCGATGTCTTTTGCACTTTTTTTCTAAAACACTCAAAAAGACATCGGTTTTAAAAATTTCAAAAACCAATTTCTTTTGCATTTTTTGTAGTAGTGTTGGGCACCTTTATCTTGTTAAAGTTGTAGATTCTTTTGCTAGCATTTGAATGGGATTAAATGTGTTATGATGGGTCCAAATCATCGAAGTGTCTTTGAATAAAAGATTCAAGTGCACTAGGTGCATTTAATAGGATCACAATGAAATACTTTATCTAGAACCGTCAGTAGATAAAAGTCTTTTCATTATGAGGACAATTAGAGAGTCTATTTTAATCCTGAGATAAATGATGGACTTATGGTTACAAGTGTTATCATTTGTGCTATCAATGAGTACAATTATATAGCATAGTCTATCCTCGATAGTTTGGTGATATTCATTTGCTAATCGATAGAGGACTTCATTTATAGTTATGGACATCGTGGCTCCATTTATTAAATGAGAGTATAATATCATCATATGGATGTTTTGAAGTATTGGATGTTAAATCTCAATGTTGAGTTTTTGATAGAGATTATTGAAAACATGGCTTCTGGACAAGTCAGAATGTCTAAGTTCAAAATGTGGTCATATGAGTAAATATGGTAACTTGGAGAGCTATAGGCGGTCTATGAGCTCTTGGCGATTACTGCTATTATTCACGAGGATTCACTATCTCCAATAAGATTGTCTAGGGTATGAATGAGAAACATTTACTTGTTCTATCTTTATCTAAGAGTGCAATTTTAGTTCTTTAGTGGAATGAACTAAAATTAATAGATTGAACCTAAGTGACTCATTTGTTGATTGTGATTGAGTTATGTCTATTGAAGTTTAAATTAAGATAGCCTGCCAAGATCTCCATTCCACATGGACTTGCATGGATCACTTGATATATTCTACCAGACTAATTTATGAGTCTATCTAGAATTGTATTAAGGCATGTGGACTTATTTCTTTTAGTAAGAATGGGCCTAGTTCACATGTGGGTCTTTTATTAAGGTCCAATGGATTTAATAAAATAGAAAAAATAATATATAGATATATTAATATATATGGCATTTGGCCGAAATATATATGTATTATATATGGCACATGACCGAGATATATATATGATATTATATTGTTTTATTTTTATTATTTAATTAAATGGGAATTAATTAATTGATTGATTAATTATTTAGTTAAGAATCAAAATCTTTTTCTAACTAGGAAATATGTTTCTTAGTATTATACTATTGTTGGTAATATAATAAATATTAAAGACTTTATTTGGTAAGTAGATAAATAAAGGGAATTTATTTGTCTAGTCAAATTAGGAAGTATTTGATATAGTCACAAATACACTAAAGAGTTGGATTAGGGTTTGAATTCTAAAAGATTGATAGGAGTCCTTTGTGGAAACACAAATCCTCTTTGGTAGAGGATTTCGGTCACCTTATCAACTTAGACCAAAGAATTCGGTCAACCCTAATTGTAATAGGGCAAGGAATTCGGTCACCCTATATAAGACAAGTGATAGAATTCGGCCACCCCAATTGCAAGGCTTGAGAGTTAATTTCTTTTGCTTGAAAAAAATAAAATCCAACTCTAGACATTAGTGTGATAATTCGGCCAAGAGAGAAAAGAGAAGAGATCATTTTACTTCAATAGTGCACTAGTAGCTTATACATCAATAGGCTTTGTGCACAACTTTGAATAAGGTTTACACGAGTTCTGATCATTAGATTGAGAATTCAAAAGTGACCGGAACGTTCTTTGTTATCTTTTGGAGGTTTAGTGACTAACGAAAAAGAAAAAGTTTTGTTATCCATCCTCAGTTACACAATTCAAAGAGAAGGGAGACCACACTCTGATCGGACTTTTGCAAGTACCAAAATTCCACACTCGGAATACACAAATCACTGAGATGTATAATGGCAAGTGGGATCGTTCCTCAGGGAAAGGGAGGATATTTGGCTATAACTAATTTATGTACACTAATCTAAACTACATGCGAAAAAGTAAAATTCATTTTTGGTTTTGGAATTTGTTTTAACAACTAAACTAAATAAAATTAACCAATCTAAAACAAGTAATCTAAATGAAATGTGTGATATATGATGATGATATTGGGGAATTGAGTTGACAACTAAAAGATTTCCTAATGTAATGAACTAGTCCAATTAAGCATTTTCATCCTACTCAAGGGTTGTTCTTTTAATTGATTTAACTCATTAATGTGCAAATTCACACCTTGACTCAAGTAAGCCCTACTATGAGTCTTGGTGGAAATAGATTCAAACTCTTACTCAAGTGAACCCCACTATGAGTAATTGCCCAAATAATATTCTTAAGAACAAATCAAAGGTCTTTTACCAATTAACACATGCATGTACCAATTTTCACTTCATATAAGCTAAAGATTGGAGAATGGGTTGAAAGCCATTCAAACCCTAAACCACAACCTTCATATGTGAACCATTTCTACCACAAGCTAAATTGAACCCCAATATTAACAAGTAAGTAAACATGGCAACTTCAAGACAATGAAATGAAAATGTACCAAGAGAGGATTTGTATAAATAGATAACTAGTTCAAATACATAGGATCATCAAATAAGTTGTCTCATCAATTCCCCAATAAAAGGGGTTTAGTTACACATAATGAAAATAGACATGAAAAGAGAAAGGTTGTAGAAAAAACCCACAAAAATCTTCATGAGTCTCCTTGTCCCTTGATGAGCTTGAAATCTCCTTGACCTTGGTGATTCCCTTCTTCTCTCTTCAATTAATTTCCAAAGTGTGATGGAAAGAATGTAGTGAAATGAGTTAAGGAGGCTTTGGATTGGTGGGAGCTAGAGAAATGTTAGAGAATTGTAGAGAGAGATTAGGGTTTCTTGCTAAAAATGGTGGAGAGTGGTCCTAGGGAAAGAGAAAAGGGGGGTATTTATATGGGGACCATGAAGTAGGGCTTGAAATCCCGGTGCTGCTGACGTGGCCCGTGATCGGCGGTCGTAAACGGCGGCCAGGCCGCCGTTTGGAAACCGCCGAATGGAAAATGAACCTACTGGAATTGATCGGCGGCTGGAACGGCGGTTGGATCTTGGCCGCCGAATTGCACCTGACGCGTCAGGAATGAAACGGCGGTTTCAAACGGCGGCCAGACCGCCGAAAGAGACCGCCGAATGCTTCTTTTCTTGCCAATTGTCCGTTTTGCCCCCAAATGCTCTCCTTTCGCCGCTTCTAGCCCAAAATCACCGGATTTCTTCATTCCTCCACCCAGAATACAAAAGGTACCTGTACAATCAACATCGAGCCATAAATTTCATGAATTTACTCGAAAGTCAATCAAAATTATCGGAAATCAGGGGCGAAATTCTATATATATAATGGCTCGATCAAATACCCCCAAACCTAGCTTTTGCTCGTCCCCGAGCAAATTCAAAAACAAAACTAGGGAAATCCGATAAACCAAAATAATCCTACCTAAGAACTAGTACTAAAGCCGCCGATATACACAACTATGAAAACAATCAACAAGAGTGCGCATGCCCAATATGATGAGATACCATGAGAAATGTGCTAAAGTTGAAAGAACACAAAATCAATCCAATGGGTGCAATGCTAGTCATGAATCCCACACTAAATTGTCCTTGCTTTGGCGACCACCCACGCAAGCGCTTCGGCCATATTTCGCCTCGACTCTAGGTCCTTACAAGATTCACTCTTATTTTTCCTCTCAGAACCTAGGTTTACACTCATACAAGCGTATGCGAATGAGTTTATGCAATGGGAGCAAATTAAGACGCATACATGAGTTTCAAACATTGAACGCTCTTTAAGTGAATAAGTCTCATGAAAGGAACCAAAAACCATGAACGCGGTAGAGCATGACAAGAGCTTGCATTCTCAAATGGAAAACCTACAAGATCAAATTGACTTTCCTACCAATTGATGAGGCCAAGGGTGTTGTATGGTGAATGGTGGATACGGGAAGTGTGGGGAATTTCCGATCAAGCTTATAACTCTAGAGCAATGAGCTAAGTTTGAGCTCAAAAACTACAAAAATTCCAACTAAGCTCATTTTGAGTAACTTGTAACAACATTTGCTACTCAATGAGAGCAACACCAATTTGGGCTCATACAAGGCTCCATTTATTTGTATTTATTTCTTTTTCTTTTTCTTTTTTTTTTTTTTTTTTTTTTTTTTTTTTTTTTTTTTTTTTTTTTGTGTCAAGAACATACACATTACAAAAGCTTGAGTACACAAGATCGGAAAGTTTAGGTATGGTTTGTGTTTGGGTTTAATGGTGTTTGGGAAAATGTTTAGCTTGGTGCTCGGCCACCTTTATTAGACCCTTGAGCACAATTGGGTAGGAATTGAGTGAAAGTGTTTCGGTGTTTCCTATAAAAGTCATATCATCCTTTCAAGTAGGCAAACCACAAGAAATTGCAAGCTAAAGACATGATATCCACTATTGATGAATGTTCTATGGCTAGTGGTGCAAATGATGTGATGAGACTTCAATGATGCACAATAAAATGTGAGATGTGTTTAGGAGTACAAAAGAGAAACATAACCCTCATGGATTCGCTTTTTAAGGCACATGAACTTAGGGTAGTCTCCACTAATAGACCTACACACCCACACAAATGGCCACCTCTACTCAAATCAAGAAAGTATGGGACTAACTCATGACATGCACGCACTCCTAGATTGCCAATGAGCACATAACAAAGGTATCAAATCAAGCAAAATATGCTCATTCATGGCCTATATCGCACAAGCTTGGCAAAAATTTTGTTCCAAAAAATTTTATTTTATTTTATTTTTTCAAACGAAATAAAGTCAAGTAAGGTTAAGTCATTCACATCCACACCCCCAAACCTAAATCCAACATTGTCCCCAATGTTGACAATGAGGACCCGGCAAGGAAGGCGCTCAAAAAATTCTATAAACAAAAGGTCATGCATAAAACCATGTGCAAAATATCCAATAAAGCACCATAAAGTTCCCAAAAGTAGACAAGAAAATACGCATAAGCAACTAAAGCTAAGTCTGAAAAGTAAAACTAAAATCCGACTGAAAGTAAAGTGCTAAAATGCTCCAAAAATAAGTGCGAAACTAAAACTAAATTAAGTAATGTAAACTGAAATAAGTAATGTCCAAATGTGCATCCCTGTCGTGCTCTGGATGTGCCTACTCATCCTCCTGCTGGTGCTGCTCCTGGTGCTCTGAGCTAGGCCCTGCTCCACCATGGCGCTCTGTAGCTGTGACTGTGCTGTTCCTCAGGATCTTAATCAGCTCATCTATCTGTTTCTGTTGGTCCTTCTGAGCCTGGATGAATGTGTTTGCCCATGGGGGCGCCTGTTGATTGTACTCTGTCACCCAAGTCTGAAACCATGCTGGCCTCTGCTCTGGAGGTGCCTCTGTGTCAGCTGGCACTGCCCCAGGATCCTCCTCATCATGACTGTCCTCATCTCCTCCTTGCTGCTGCAGCAACCTCTGTCTCTTCCTCGATCCCAGCGGTAGGAGGCGCTCCACATCCTGAGGCTCTGTCAAGTCGTGAAAGGTTCTGGAGTTGCAAGGATCCCCATAGTGAGCAGGTCATCTCCTCATCGCTCTGGAACACCTGCATCCCTGCATAAATCAGCAATCAAGCATGGAAAAGGGATGACCGACTTTTCCGTCTTTCCGGCTCTGCATATGGCCGAGCGGATCAGCTGCCCCACATCAATCTGCAACTGGTTCTTGATGCAATACAAAATCTGAGCGATCTCCAGAACAATCTTTGTCCTCTGCTGTGTCGGCTTCAAAGAGTGAGACACAAAAACAGACCAAAAAGCTATGTCTCTCTGTAGTTCGGATTGACGAAGATGATGGTCCGCATCCCACAAACCACTGTCATTCATTTCTCTTCTGAGAGACGCAGCAAGTGTAGAATCATATAATCGGAAGGTGCCTTCCCTCGGGAGCCCATTCTGTAGGTCATCAAGCGAAGTGGTCCCATAGTAGTGTTTATGTCCTGGGGGCGAATGAACACATCTACATCTCGAACCCTCACAGACTTCCCCTCCAGGAATTCATCAGGGATCATGGAGGCATAGAACTCCCGAACAATGCTCACATTGGCCCTGTTGCGAGGTTTAGTGACAAATTGGCGCCACCCCATTCTTCCACTTGACGCACAATATCGGTTCCGCCTACGTCCTCCAAATCTATGGCCCTGTCATGGTGTACAGTTCTAGTGAGAATGTTCCTGAGACGACCCGCATATAATGCATTGCGAAGGCTATGCTCATCAATTCGTCGGTTACGGGATCCCGAAGCCTTGCCCTTTCCCTTTTTCGGTGCCATTCGGGAAGCAAAAAGAACTCTACATAGCACAAACAAAACAACCACATACTTCAAACCACATCATGCCACATTTTCAATTAATCCATAACATAGGCACATTTAGTCATCAAAATAATTACACACCCATAGCAAATGGCCAATCTTTCATCCAACAAAAACCAATTTCATGCCCACATTTATTCACAACAATAATCTTCAGCAAAATAAGCATGTTATCTAACAAGATTTTGGCAATCAACGGCATTCTTAAAGCATTCAAGCAACAATATTTCCCTGCCAATGGATTGACACCACGCAACTAAGAATTTTCGGCCAAATTTGCACCAAAACAAAAATTTTCAATTCAAAGCATATTCAAGCAACAATTAAACACCTAGAAGCATTTGATGACTACCACAAACAAAACCCAAGCATGCATTACCATTAATTCGGCCTCTAATCACAAAATCCCCAATTTTTCGAACAAAACCTAACCCTAACATTGTCATGCAAATTTTCGGTCAATTGAGAGATAGGCTAAGTTAAATTCTTGTAAAAACAAGTTTAGAGGGGAGAATTACATACCTTGAAGCCTTGAGAGGGAAGAGAGGGAGAGAAATGCACCTTGGAAGTGTTTTTGGAGGGTTTTGAGAGAGAAAATGTGTGGGGCTCGTGAAAGAGACGACCCTTTTAAGACCTGTTATCGCGAATCGGCGGCCATATTCGGCGGCCAGGCCGCCGAATTAGACCGCCGAATGCGTTTTGGGCCAAAACGCAGTCGTTTCATTAATTCGGCGGTCATATTATGCGGCCAGACCGCCGATTTAACCGCCGTTTGGTTGAGTGAAATTCTGGACTGAATTCGGCGGTCTAGTTTCAACCGCCGTTTTGACCGCCGTTTTGTGTGGTTGGAGACCTGATTGAATCGGCGGCCTATTTATGCCCGCCGTTGTAACCGCCGTTTTGTTGGCAGAACTTCTGTTTTGATCGGCGGTCACTAATTCGGCGGCCAGGCCGCCGATTTGGACCGCCGATGTCTGAAAATCTGGCAATCTTCATTCTGCACTCCTTCATTTCCACTGCACACTTCACAAAACCCATCAAGCAAAAAAAACACCCCCAAACCTGTCTTGGATATGGTACTCAACACATTTTGCTCAACAAATTTCTTGACTCAAAATCCAATACAAGTTTGGGGAAACACTCCATATATACCAAAAACCTATTATTGAACAAAAAGAAAATGCATTAAGTTAAAACTACCTAAGTGGGTTGCCTCCCACTAAGCGCTTGATTTAACGTCTAGGCAAGACGTGGTGATGGGCGCTAAGGCTCGCCAAGTTTGACTTGTTCGATCATGAATGCACTCCGTGCTCCTCCATAGTATGGCTTCACTCGTTGTCCATTGACCTTGAAAGTGTCTCCGGTTCTCAAGCTTTGCACTTCAATTGCACCATGTGGAATACCTCCTTCACTCGAAATGGACCGGTCCACCTTGATTTTAATTTCCCCGGAAATAACTTCAACCTTGAATCAAACACAAGAACGAGCATCCCGGGATGGAGGTCTTTCCTTAGGATCACTTGGTCATGGATCTTCTTGGTCTTTTCCTTGTACAATTTTGCATTCTCATAGGCCTCATACCGGAGTTCTTCCAATTCATTTAGTTGGAGCTTCCTTTCTTCTCCCGCCAATTCCAAATCAACATTCAACTTCTTGATTGCCCAATAAGCATCAAACTCCAACTCAACCGGCAAGTGACAAGCTTTCCCAAATACCAATCGGTAAGGTGTGGTGCCAAGAGGGGTCTTGTATGCCGTTCGGTAAGCCCAAAGTGCATCATTAAGCTTCATTGACCAATCCTTCCGATTAGGCTTGACCGTCTTCTCTAGAATTCTCTTGATTTCCCGATTGCTCACTTCAACTTGCCCGGAAGTTTGCGGATGGTAGGGTGTGGCAACCCTATGAGTTACTCCATACTTTTTCATCAAGGTGGCAAAGATTTTGTTGCAAAAATGGGTGCCCCATCGCTTATGATTGCACGAGGAGCACCAAATCTTGAGAACACAACTTCTTTCAAAAACTTCACTACCACATGACTATCATTCGTCTTAGTTGCCACCGCTTCAATCCACTTGGAGACATAGTCAACCGCCACCAAAATGTAATTGTTGCCATTTGAAGATGGAAAGGGACCCATGAAGTCTATACCCCATATATCAAAAAGCTCCACTACCAATTCTCCTTTTAGGGGCATCTCATTTCTCTTTCCAATACTACCCATCCGTTGACACCTATCACAATTCTTGCAAAACGCATAGGTGTCTTTGCTTAGTGTTGGCCAAAAGAATCCGGAATGAAGGATCTTGAGAGCGGTCTTCTTGTGACTAAAGTGACCTCCACAATGCATTTCATGGCAAAATTTGATCACACCTTCTTGCTCTTCTTCCGGTACACACCTTCTAATCACTTGATCGGGCCCATGCTTGAAGAGATAGGGTTCATCCCAAAAGTATTGTCTAGCCACAAACTTGAATCTTTTCTTGGCTTGATAAGATAAGTCCTTGGGCACTATATCCCTCACAAGATAATTCACAATATCGGCATACCATGGTTCTTTTCCACCAACCACCCACAATTGCTCATCCGGAAAGCTTTCTTTCAAAGGAAGCATGTCTTCTTCTTCATTGGACCCATGTATCAACCGGCTTAGATGGTCGGCTACCACATTTTCCTTGCCTTCTTGTCCTTGATTTCCAAGTCGAATTCTTGTAAGAGAAGAATCCAACGGATGAGTCTTGGCTTGGCATCTTTCTTTTGCATTAAATACCGGATAGCCGCGTGATCGGTATAGACAATTACCTTTGCTCCCACCAAATATTGCCGAAATTTCTCCAATGCAAACACAACCGCCAACAATTCTTTTTCGGTTGTAGAGTAGTTCAATTGAGCATCATTTAGAGTCCTTGAAGCATAGTAAATTGCATGTGGAAGCTTGTCCATTCGTTGCCCAAGAACGGCCCCAACCGCATAATCCGATGCATCACACATGATTTCAAAAGGGAGACTCCAATTTGGTGGTACAATGATAGGTGTTGATGTGAGGGCCTCCTTGAGAGTATTGAAGGCTTTCATGCATTCTTCATTAAACACAAACTCCACTTCTTTTTGAAGAAGATTACACAAAGGTCTAGAAATCTTGGAAAAGTCTTTGATAAATCGTCGGTAAAAACCCGCATGGCCCAAGAATGACCTTATGTCTTTGGGAGTCTTTGGCGGAGGCAAACTCTTCATAACTTCAATTTTCGCCTTGTCTACCTCTATTCCCCGGCTTGACACCACATGCCCAAGAACAATACCTTGTGTCACCATAAAATGACACTTCTCCCAATTCAAGGTTAGGTTCTTCTCTTCACATCTCTTCAATACTTGAGTCAAATTGTCAAGGCACATATCAAAGGATCCTCCAAACACCGAAAAATCATCCATGAATACTTCAATGATTTTTCCCACCATATCCGAGAAAATGGACATCATACACCGTTGGAAAGTGCCGGGAGCATTGCATAAACCAAAGGGCATCTTCCGGTATGCATAAGTGCCAAAGGGACAAGTGAAAGTTGTCTTCTCTTGATCCTCCGGTGCAATTGTAATTTGGTTATACCCCGAGTAGCCATCCAAGAAGCAATAATGGCTATGCCCCGCTAGTCTCTCCAACATTTGATCAATGAATGGAAGGGGGAAATGATCTTTCCTTGTTGATGCATTCAATTTCCGGTAGTCAATGCATACTCTCCATCCGGTTTGCAACCTTTGAGGGATAAGTTCATCTTTTTCATTCCTCACTACCGTAATCCCCGACTTCTTAGGTACCACATGGATTGGGCTCACCCATTTACTATCCGCAATTGGATAGATAATGCCCACCTTCAACAACTTCAACACTTCATTTTTTACTACTTCTTGCATGATGGGGTTGAGTCGCCTTTGAGCCTCTCTTGATGGCTTGGAACCTTCTTCTAGATTGATCTTGTGCATACAAATTGTGGGACTTATCCCTTTGATGTCTTCTATGGACCACCCAATTGCCGCCTTGTGCACTTTAAGGACTTCAAGGAGTCTTGCTTCTTCATCTTGATTCAATTCCGAAGAGACAATAACCGGTCTTTTCTTCTTCATCTAAGTAGCATACTTGAGTGTTGTTGGAAGTTCCTTCAACTCTAACCTTGGTGGTGTAGGCTTGTGTCTCTAACTCTCCACTTCCCACTTCTTCAATCTCATTAATTCTTTCTTCATCCACCAATTCTTCCATCAACTCAAGTTCTCTTCTTCACCATCTTGTTCATCTAGAAACTCCATTGCACTTGCCATTAGAGCCTCCAACTTCTCCTTCAAAAATTCTTCACTTTCCTCTTCAATAATTGTGTCCACCGAATTTACATTAAAACTATCATGTGCCCCAATAGGATATGCTCCCGACTCAAAAAGCTTGAACTCAATTACCTCATCTAAAACCTTCATAGTGAGCTTCCCCTCATGCACATCCACAATTGCTCTAGCGGTCGCCATGAATGGTCTTCCCAAGAGTAACATTTGGTCTTCTTCCTTGTGCCCCTCCATGTCTAACACCACAAAATCGGCCGGAATAATGAGCTTCTCTACTTGAATCAACACATCTTCTATTATTCCCATGGGGTGTCTTGATGATTGGTCCGCCAATAAAGTGACATGGAAGTGGTCTTGAGGTCATTAAGTCCCAATCTCTTGTAGATTGTGTAGGGCATTAAATTAATACTTGCCCCCAAGTCTAGCATGGCTTTCTCTTGCTTTCCTCCACCAATAGAAATGTTGATGATGAAGCTTCCGGGATCTTTCATCTTTTGAGGCAACTTCTTTTGGATTACCGCACTAACATTCTCCCCGAGTCTCTCTTGTTGCCTAGGCTTGAACTTGATCTTGTCTTTGTTCAACTCCTTGAAGAACTTTGCATAGGAAGGCATCTTTTGAATTGCATCTAGAAGTGGAAGATTCACATTTACCTTGGAAAGAATGTCATAGATGTCTTGAAAGGATTGTTCCAACTTGTATTCTTCAATCTTCCGGGATAAGGTATGGGAGGTATGTACGGATTTGATGCCTTGTGTAGACGAGGAGTTTCTTTTGAGGTGGGCACCACTACATCTTCTTCTTGTCTTGTGTCTTCTACCACCACATCATTCTCTTGTATTCTAGGCTCACTTGCATCTTCTACAACTTCATCATTGTCAAGGATCCGCCCACTTCTAAGAACCGTCATGGCTTTGGCTTGCTCGGGTTGGCTAGGGAATTTCCCTTTGTCTTGCTTTTGTAGTGCTTCGGCAATTTGGCCCATTTGAGTTTCCATGTTCTTCATTGATGCCCCCATATTAGTAACTAGAGCTTCAAGAGAACTTAGCCTTTGCCCATCCGACAAAACGGCTTCCCTTTGTTGTTGCCTTGCTTGGTTGTTGAAGTTCTCTTGCCGGTTCCATTGGTTAGCTTGGCCACTCCCCGACCCTTGACCTTGGTAGAACCCTCGGTTGTTGAACCCTTGATTATTGTTGAACCCTTGATTCACCTCTTGGCTAAGCATGTCCGAGTTCAATGCATTGTTGTTTGAGTAAGAAAGGTTCGGATGTTGCCGCCATTTTGGATTGTAGGTTTGAGAGTACACACTCCTCTATCTCTTTGTTGATATCCCATCGCTTGGACTTCCTCTTGGAATCCATCACAACCTTCTCCATTGAAAAACATATCCCCACTTCCATCCCTTCCTTGAACATGGCTTGCATTCCCTTTGTTGGTTATGAATGATTGCATAGACAACATCGTGGCTTGCATGGATTGCATTTGCTTGGCCAACTTTGAAACTTCAATTGCCGTCTCGGTTCCTCCTCCTATATCATGCCTACCATTTGCTCTTGTGCTAAAATTACATTGTTGGGACATAAGAGCAAGCCTCTCACATACGTCCATCACAAAAGCCGCCGTCTTGTCCGCGGTTGAGCCTCCACAAGCATTAGTAATCAAAAGTTGTGTATGAGGAGAAAGTCCTTCTTGAAATGAAGATACCTTGTATTCTTCGGGGAGCATGTGGGGAGGAAGTTGTGCAAGCAAGGATTGGAATCTCTCCCATGTCTCATGAAACGAATCACCCATCTCTTCTTGAAATCCCGTAATTTGCATCCGCAACTCTCTCTTCTTGTTTGATGGAAAGAACCGGTTGAAGAATGCTTCACACACCGCCTCCCATGATACAAGAGATCCGGGCTTTTGGGTATTGAGCCATTTTTTTGCATTGTCCTTCAAACAAGTTGAGAAACACCTCATTAGTAGTTGTTCCTTTGAGAGTGTACCCATCCTTGATGTAAAGGGGAAAGTTTCCACCACCCCACTAAGATCCTTCATAAATTGTAAGCAATCTTCATGTGTCTTGCCATAGAAGGATGGTAGTTGGCTAATGTGCATGGTCTTGAGCTCATATGACTTCGTGAGCTCATCAAGAACAATGGGGGTTTCATTTCCAATGATAGGTCTTGAATATTGTCCCATGGTGAGTTGTCTTGGAGGGTTTTCCATGTGTGGGGGTTGCATATTTAGTGGGATATTCATTGGTGGGGGTGGATCATTGGGTGGGTTTTGGTTTTCTCTTCCGTCTTCCATATTCACCCGTGCCCTTTCAGTGCTCTTGCTAGTCTTCCAACTTGATTAATACGATCGTTGAAGGGAAACAGAACACCTCCCCTAGAACGACGTCCGTGCATACACTAGCAACCTGAAACACCAAAAACAAAAACTACCAAGAAGTAAAAAGATAAAAATAACACAATTAAACTACTAAACTATGTCCTAAACTAAAATAGCCAAATATAACGCTGCCGATCCCCGGCAACGGCGCCAAATTTTGATCGGACTTTTGCAAGTACCAAAATTCCACACTCGGAATACACAAATCACTGAGATGTATAATGGCAAGTGGGATCGTTCCTCAGGGAAAGGGAGGATATTTGGCTATAACTAATTTATGTACACTAATCTAAACTACGTGCGGAAAAGTAAAATTCATTTTTGGTTTTGGAATTTGTTTTAACAACTAAACTAAATAAAATTAACCAATCTAAAACAAGTAATCGAAATGAAATGTGATATATGATGATGGATATTGGGGAATTGAGTTGACAACTAAAAGATTTCCTAATGTAATGAACTAGTCCAATTAAGCATTTTCATCCTACTCAAGGGTTGTTCTTTTAATTGATTTTACTCATTAATGTGCAAATTCACACCTTGACTCAAGTAAGCCCTACTATGAGTCTTGGTGGAAATAGATTCAAACTCTTACTCAAGTGAACCCCACTATGAGTAATTGCCCAAATAATATTCTTAAGAACAAATCAAAGGTCTTTTACCAATTAACACATGCATGTACCAATTTTCACTTCATATAAGCTAAAGATTGGAGAATGGGTTGAAAGCCATTCAAACCCTAAACCACAACCTTCATATGTGAACCATTTCTACCACAAGCTAAATTGAACCCCAATATTAACAAGTAAGTAAAATGGCAACTTCAAGACAATGAAATGAAAATGTACCAAGAGAGGATTTGTATAAATAGATAACTAGTTCAAATACATAGGATCATCAAATAAGTTGTCTCATCAATTCCCCAATAAAAGGGTTTAGTTACACATAATGAAAATAGACATGAAAAGAGAAAGGTTGTAGAAAAAACCCACAAAAATCTTCATGAGTCTCCTTGTCCCTTGATGAGCTTGAAATCTCCTTGACCTTGGTGATTCCCTTCTTCTCTCTTCAATTAATTTCCAAAGTGTGATGGAAAGAATGTAGTGAAATGAGTTAGGAGGCTTTGGATTGGTGGGAGCTAGAGAGATGTTAGAGAATTGTAGAGAGAGATTAGGGTTTCTTGCTAAAATGGTGGAGAGTGGTCCTAGGGAAAGAGAAAAGGGGGTATTTATATGGGGACCATGAAGTAGGGCTTGAAATCCCGGTGCTGCTGACGTGGCCCGTGATCGGCGGTCGTAAACGGCGGCCAGGCCGCCGTTTGGAAACCGCCGAATGGAAAATGAACCTACTGGAATTGATCGGCGGCTGGAACGGCGGTTGGATCTTGGCCGCCGAATTGCACCTGACGCGTCTGGAATGAAACGGCGGTTTCAAACGGCGGCCAGACCGCCGAAAGAGACCGCCGAATGCTTCTTTTCTTGCCAATTGTCCGTTTTGCCCCCAAATGCTCTCCTTTCGCCGCTTCTAGCCCAAAATCACCGGATTTCTTCATTCCTCCACCCAGAATACAAAAGGTACCTGTACAATCAACATCGAGCCATAAATTTCATGAATTTACTCGAAAGTCAATCAAAATTATCGGAAATCAGGGGCGAAATTCTATATATATAATGGCTCGATCACACTCCTAGGTGATCACGTTCGTTATTGGATCAGAAGATCTTGCAGATTACCATCGACGCAACGTCAATCGGGTCACATGACAAAGGTACGATACTTTTAATCATATATGTTAACTAATTAAAGGGTTAAGGTTCAACTTATGAAAAAATTTTAAACTATACTAAAACCTCTTTAGTCTTGCTTCTGCTGCATGCATGCGTTTTCCCTACAGCATGAAGAGAGTTCAATAACAAGAATGCACATAAAACACCAACATACAAGAAGTATAGATATGCATAAGTTGTGTGTGTGTGTGCAACTAAGATCTCTTCAATGCAAGTAAGCACAAGTATTTTACCTTTGGAGTGCTTATTTTTGAGGTCTTGAGAGGGCCTTTGTTATGCTGATCACCAACAATTATGTGCCTAAGCTACCCTTACACTTCAACCCCAAATGTGGTTTGTCATCGAAATAAACCAATAAAAAATGGAAACTTACATGTGTGTTGTGGAAGACAAAGGTACAACAACGTGTGATAAAGGTGTGTAGCCAAATAGAAACTTACGGCAAACATGCAAAAGGGTTTGTGTTGTGGAAGAGAAACTTATAACAACGTGCAACAGATGTTGTTGCAAATAATCACCTTTTAACAACAAGTAATACGCGTGTTGCCTAATAAAAATCTACGACAATGACAAAAATGGTGGGTTGCGGAAGATAAAGAGAAGATAATGTGAGATAGAGGTATGTTGCAAATAATCAGTTTTTAATGACAATTAACGTGTGTGTTTCCAATATAAACTTATGGCAATGTGCAAAAGGTTTGTTGCAGAATATCACATTTTAAACAACGCACAATATGTGTGTTGTCAAATATATCTTTTTCACAACATACATATTTATATGTTGCTAAATATATGACTATGGCAATGTACATAGAATTTGCGTTGTTTATTTAAATAAACAACGCAATGTGCAGTCTTTGTGTTTGTCATAAACCATATTTTTAATGTCTTTTGTATGTTGTAATAAGTGTTCTTTAGAAATGTACACTCTGAATTGTGTAGTCATATGTGTTTAATTATTAGCAACATTTACTGTACGTTGCCATAAGTTGGTTTCACATGTACATTTGATATGTGTTGCGGTAGATCACTTTTTGCAATATAAGCCTATGTGCGTTGTTTTCTAACGTTGCCAAAAGTGATTTTTCTTGTAGTGAGAGTGTATAGTGTTGATTATTTATCCCTCATAAATGACCAACCTATAGTGTATAGTATTGGCCACTCACTTGAGATTATCCTCATAAGTGATCATCTAGAGTGTATAGTACTGACCACTCACTTAGGGTTTTCCATGAATGCATATCTATCAAATAAGGGACTAATCTATTATAATGTAAACAACCGAGTGTATAGTGTTGATGCTTAATCTCTCGCAATGATCAACCTAAGTGTGTATAGAATTGACCACCCATTTGAGATTAGAAAAAAATTGAGATTATAGAGTTTTCTTGGAGTGTACTCTTGCTCAATCCTTCGATTCAATTGAGTCTTTAGAAAACCAAGTAGAGTGTATGCCTAGTTAATCCACTCAATAATTCCTAAATCAATTTGTAAAGAGAGTGTTGTTCAATCCAAGACAAATTAATCTTTGAAAATAATTAAACCAAAGAATGAACATACTTGATAGATTTATATAAAAGATAGAGTTCATATACAAATGCCCAACATCCACAAATGAATCACATCAACCCCTTAGTGGGGATTTAGCTATCATGACAATTCAGAAAATTTAAGAGGAGAGAGAGAGAGAGAGAAGACTCGTGTAGAGACCTTCTTTCTTGAAACTTGAATTCCATCTCTTAGTGTCCTTCCTTGAGTAGATGAAATGAAAGTAAGAATGGTGGATTTGGTGTAAAATAGGCGAGGAATTGGTGAAGGATGATGTTTGGATGTGTGGAGAAAGCTAGATCTAAGTGATGTAAGAACATGAAAATATGAAAGCTTAGGCTTGTCAAGCCGTGGGTGTGAAATTAGAAAAGGACGTATTTATATCCATGCCGAAAATAGGTATGAAATGCTGATGCAAGCATATCTGGGCCTGTAATGCGCGGGTGTAGTGGCTGGTAGGTGTGCGAGTGGGACTCACACACTGGGCAATTTCTGAAATCCTAAGTCCACGGTGCGCGGGGGTAATATAAGGTTGGTACCCGCCATCTGGGCATTTTTGCATTTGGTGACTCCTGGTTTCGCGGTTGATGTGCTGGTTGGACCAGCGAAGTCTTGGAAGTGCACGTTAAGGCTACCCGCGTAGTACCGCACATTTAAGCTTTGTTCTCTTGAAATTTGACTTGTTTCGAGCTCGAAATCCTGCTTTCCTTCTCCAATACCTGAATTACATCGAATGCTTGCAATCACTAGAAAAGATCATATAGACACATATATACATGAAAACGAGACAAAGATATGGAAATGGGGGCTAAAACATAACACCAATTTGGCAAGATCATAACTTCATAGGTCTTCAAGGTTGAAGACAAAGGGGATGAGCGCACCATAACTGTCCACTAGTCATTCGAGGAAGATGTAAGAAGTCTATTTGAGTTTTAGTCTTCAAATGGGAGATTGTTGGGTATGTGAATCCTGAAGATCACCAAGAAGTGAAGACCGCTGCATAGACCGTGGCCAAGGCAAGGAAGTGCAAGCCACGGAACACATATTAGTCAATTCTAGAGAGTAAGCACGGTGTAGACTGCGACTAAGGCGAATGCGCACACACCGCGTTTATTGAGCGGTAGATTCCAGAGTTTTACCGCAGGTAGGGTGTGGGCTGGAGACCGTGGTTTGGCATGTTTTGTGCATGATGGGTTTTCTTGTGTTGAAAGAAACCTATTCCTCTAGAGTTTTGGCTTACCCTAGCGCTCCCATATAAATACTAATGTTTCCCTATGTTTAGGGATGTGAGAAGTTGCTAGAGAGAGAGAGACAACAAGATTGTAATCAAACTTTAATAGTGGATTGAGTGCATGTGCGCGCTATGGATAGGCTTTTATTGACCATGTAAAATTTCTCATATCGTTTCTTTTTCTTCTTAATGCTTTCATTATTTGTGTGTGATTTAGATTTGCGCGTGTTCAATTTCTTACTACAGTGTTGTCTATGTTTTTATCTTCTCAATGGAAGATGCGAGAAGGGTTTTGGAATTTAATTGATAAATCAACATATGATCCGTTATCTTTTACTATTACTTAGCAATTAGCATGGAGATTTATAACGAAAATTTTCGTGAATTGATTATCTAATTGATTTTACTTCTGCAATTTGGGGCTTCAGGAGGAATCTGAAAATGTGACTCTTCTTATTTTTGGATTCAGTTTGATGTTCTTATAACAGGAGATATAATCTTGTAGGATGCTTCGGTTGGGACCTACTCAACTTTATCCTAGTAAAATATAAAGAAAAAATTTGTCGAGCAAGATTTTCCAACACGTGAATCATTTCTATGCTTCTTGTTGGACCCACCGTAATCCTATGGGGATTGAAGAATCTAAACTTATTATTAGATTTGGATCCACCATAATCCCACCTATACTTTTATAAAACAAATATAAAATTGAAAAATATTTAAATTTATTTAAAAATAATATAAATATATTTTAAAAATATAGTTACTTTTATAATATATAAATGCAAACATTTATTTTTCTTAAAAAAAAAAAAAATTCATAATTTTTTATTCAATTTCAAAATATTATTAAATTAGTCAAATCTCATGTTTTTCCTTAAACAATATAATATTAATTTAGTTCAGTCAATTCAATCAATT
This sequence comes from Acer saccharum, assembly GCA_030490815.1. Lineage (NCBI taxonomy): Eukaryota > Viridiplantae > Streptophyta > Magnoliopsida > Sapindales > Sapindaceae > Acer > Acer saccharum. Next base: position 26,223,534 of record CM059871.1, read on the forward strand.
TCATCTAATTATAGTTCCATCTAAATCCAATTCAATCCTATAAAATAGTTCAATCAATCCCATGCACCAAATGAGGCCTTGGTGAAAAGATATTAATTTCACAAATACATGTTGGTTGTGCACCTCCCTTCCACATTCATGGTGGTCAGGGCTTTGAGTTCCACTATACGCATTGTAGAAGCATGTGTAGAGAGTTTTTCTTCCGAATTGTGGAAATAGATATCCAGACTGCGCATGATTGTCTAATCAATCTTGACAGTCATATTGTAATAGTTGAAAAAAAAACCGTTGTTATTTTGTATCAATGAACACCATCTTTACTTGGAATACGCTATTCAAGATTTATAATATGTGAATGAGATAAATGCAATTATTGATTGGACTCAAATCAACGGTCCAAAAACAGCGTCCTAATTTGTGTCTAACTAACCAAATTAGGACATGTGTCTACATTTAATTATTTTTTTCAACTTTTTCCATAAATGTAGACACATGTTCCAATTTGATTGGTTAGATAAAAAGTGGGATACCATTTTTAGATGGCTGATTTGAGTCCTTATTGATCATTCACTTCATATATTTTAGTTTTAGATTGCTTTCTTTCTCTTCATTTTTTCATACTTGTTTTTCTCTTCCTCTCTAAGTTTTGAACAAATAAAGTTTTATTTTATTTTATTTATTTTTTATTTATTATTTATTTATAAACTGAACAAATAAGTTTTCATGCGGATAGTGAGAATAGGACACTGATTATCTTTCCCAAAAGCAAGAGTATCAAGTGTACCATAACACGAGTCAAAACTTTATCCATGTTTCTTTTAATTTTATTTTACAAACCTTATCTCTGTTTCTATTCTTTGAATATATATAGAGTAAGCATCGATGTATGAGAATAAATTCCCTTTCACATATCACAATCATACTTATGGCGTGTCTCAGTTGCGTGAGTTGACTTGATAATTTAGAAGCTTTGATGGATCGAGCAGCTAGTGGTAGTAAAACTGATGATACCCTATATATGATATAATCCTAAACTTGACCTAAATACTTGGAGTGTGCATACGAGTTTCTGATTAAGAAGAAGTGATGGAAGACTGAAGAGACAGAAATGTTGCATGAAAAGATAGAGAGTGTATACGAGCCAGAATGACTTGCCGGCCAACATAATATTGCATGCATGCCTCTTATCTTATATATACGGGCGTGCAGGTCATTCTTGGCTCAACTTCGCTCTCTATTTTCTCATGTCAGATTCTCTGCCTCAAACCCAACCTCAGCACCCATTATTTTTTTCTCTTTCTTTAAAGCTGCATGCAGAAATATTTACTCTATTACCATCTATAAATAATTTCTACTGTATATACGTTGTAACACTGCAGGTCGTTGTTCTTGGCTATATCTTGACTCAATTCTTTGAAACAGCCCCTGGAGCTAGAGTTAAAAATCATTAAAATATTGCATATAATAATTTTCAAAATTTTGAAGTTTTCATTCGTATACATGCAATGCAATCTTTGGCTCGGGAAGAAACCACAACGGTGATCATGATTCTTTAGAACTAGCAATTGGTGTTTGTAGCTTTCTATAGATTTTTGAATGGTAATATCTGATGAGAACTTGCAAATACTGGTTGTATAATTTTGAATGGTAATATTTCTTAGAGAGCTTATTAAATTGAATAGTGGAAATGGGCCTAAATGGCACATATCCGATTGGAGTTTTGTGAATATCACTAAATTTATGATAGTTTCTCCTTATAATCAAATGTTTTCTTTTTTACACTTCATTTCTAAGGACAATCTATTCTAAAAATTTAATTTTAAAAAATTCTAAAGACACTTTATTTTTCTAAAATTATCCCCTTTATCTTTTGACACCTATTCTAAAGACACTCTATTTAAAAAATTAAATTTCTACAGACACTCCATTTTATTTTAATATTACCCGTTTGAATACTTCTCTTTATAAAATTTGAAATATGAAATGGAAAAGAGATGTGAAGTAATAATATAAAATAAAACTAAACAAAAGTGAGGAGATCAAAACAATAAAAAAAACTGTTTTGGAGATCAATCTATGAAATAAGAAAACAATATTTTTTTTCTTTTTGGATTTTAAGTTGATTAAAAAAAATTCTATTGAGTAAGAAAAAATTTTAAATAATTTTTATGGAAAAAAGATTTTTTTTAAATATTTATATTTTCTAGTGATGGTGATTATGAATTACGTGGTATTTGAGAAAAAAAAAAATTGATATCAAATTTGGTTGATGAATGATGGTGTGTGAAAAAAATTATTTGAAAAGAAGCAGAAGATATTTAGGGTTTATAAAACCGGAAAAAAAAAGTGGAAAAAAAAAAAAAACTAAAGATGGAAAAAAAACTTGTTTTCTAAAAAAATGGTTTGGAGTGTCTTTAGAACTTTCTTATTTTGTTTATTAATTTTAATTCAGGTTTAAATTGTCATTTAAAATAAATTAAAAGGAAGTGTAAACAGATAATTAATGGATTGTTATAGCATTTCTCAGTTTATAAGTAAGTTTATATAGCACCAAAGTAAGTGAGTGACAAAAATGGCCCTCTTGTCTTATTCTTTTATTTCTTTTCTCTATCTTCTTCAACGTATCTTCCTCATCTTCTTCAACATATTACACAAATGGAATGAATCCCATTATTTAGTAATTCTTGGTGCAAATAAGCTTAATAATAATAATTAAAAAAAAAAAAACAATTATGGGTCCATATAAGCTTTAATATATAATAATATATATATATATATATATATATTGGATACAAAAGCTTCAAAAAAAAAAAAAAAAAAAAAAGACTTTCAATGGAGGTCAACATCTCCTTCAAAGATGTTAAAGGGAGATGGAATAAGAGAAAACCCAGAACTTTGAATGACCGTAGACAACAACACTTTTGTAAATATACAAGAAAGAGAAAGAGATAAGCAACTAGTGAAAACAGAGAGAGAGAGAGATACGAATCAAGAAAACGCAGAACTTTGAATGACTATAGACAAACACTTTTGTAAATATATGAGAAAGAGAAAGAGATAAGAGTGAAAATAAAGAGAGAGAGAGAGAGAGAGAGATGGGAATAAAAGAAAACGCAGGAACTTTGAATGACTACCACACACACACAACAACACACACACACACACACATGGGAATCAAGAAAAACGCAGAACTTTGAATGACTGTAAACAACATTTTTGTAAAATACGAGAAAGAGAAAGAGATAAGAGTGAAAATAGAGAGAGAGAGAGAGAGAGAGAGAGAGAGAGAGAGAGATGGGAATCAAAGAAAACACAGAACTTTGAATGACTGCACACACACAACACACACACACACACAACACACACAGAGTAATAGGAATCAGAGAAAACCCAGAACTTTGAATGACTGTAGAACACTTTGTAAAATCTGAGAAGAGAAAGAGAAAAGCAACTAGTGAAAACACACACACAGAGAGAGGAGAGAGAGAGAGAGAGAGACGAGAGAGAGAGAGCGAGAGAGAGAGAGAGAGAGAGGAGAGAGAGGTGGTTGCAAACCTGAAAGAGATTCAACAAATTGTCTATTGATGAACATATTCGACCTCCATTGGAGGTCGATATAGAAGACGAAGAAAAAAAAAATTCTGGAAAATTTCTTATTTGTCCAATAATTCTCAGGAAAAGCAAAAATGTCTAATAAGTCTCAAAAATACCAAAATAAGTCTCGAAAATACCCAAATAAGTACTGGAAACACAAAAAAAAGTCTTGAAAATACCATAATAAGTCTCGTAAACACAACAAATAAGTCTTGGAAAAAAAGTGTGAGAATTATATATGTGAATGTGTTTTAAGAATATTTTTGTCATAACAACACTTTAGGTGCAATTAAAAATTAAGTTACTCATTTAGTGATAGTCTTAAAAGTTAGAGAGTATAGAGTGCTATAAATTTTTTGAACCCAATTGAATATTGGGTCTTTACTTGATACCCTAAATTTTGAATCTTATGTTCGAGTCCCAATATATATATATATATATACACATCTAATATTTATGTATTTAGTATTTCAAGTCTGCATCTACATTAAGGCTTGGTTCATGTGCAAAACTGTCAATAAAAGTTTCAGAGTATATACCGTTCACATTGGGAATCTGAAATGTGGAAGCGATATATATATATAAATAGAGAGAGAGAGAGAGAGAGAGAGAGAGAGAGAGAGAGAGAGAGAGAGAGAGAGAGAGAAATGGGTGTAAATAGCACTATTTACTCCCCTGGTTTTGGGACTAGCACCACTTTAATAACTTTAGTTTTATAAGGACCTTATTTTATGATTAACTTATTTCTGTAACAAACCATATGGGGATGTCTTTGTAATGGGTAGCTTATGTTCTTTTTGAGTTGGGCTCGAAGGAAAGATTCAGTGGCATCTCAAAGCCTCAAGATCAAGAGCACGTAAGGTATAATCACTTGAATTTGATTCTTGAAGAGACTAGGTGCACACACATACTTACATGCATTTGTACTTTGTCTTACATTTGTACTTCAATTGTTTATATGTATGCATTAGTTTCACATCAAACTTGCACTTAATTCTTAGTCTTAAATGTGGGTTAATTTGTTTCAGTTTGATTGATTAAAAATGTCTACGTTTGCACGGTGGTGTGCATGTCTTAGCGCGATGTTTGACCAAGAGAAGTTCTTTTTCTTCTCTTAGATTGGTCTTGGTCACATGGTCTTGTACCATGATGCTTGGAGTGGTTAAAAAATTTCTCCAGGGAAGGTCGTTACGAAGTGGTTGCTAACTTCAGGTAGCGATCCTTCAACCAGAGAATCTTGCTTCAAAAATGTCGCTACCAAGTGACTGTGACAAAGGTCGCTACGAAGAGGTCGCCGTCTTCAGGTAGCGACCTCTCTTCTAGAGAATCTCGCTTCAAAAGTGTTGCTACCAGGTGACTACGACAAATGTTGCTACGAAAAGGTCGCGGTCTTCAGGTAGCGACCCTCAGGTAGAGACCTACGGGTTTTTTTTTGTCAAAATGATGGAGTTTTGATTTGGGTTTCTATATAAACACCCATCTTCTCTTTCAGCTGTTTTTTGAGCTTAGAAAATCCATATCTTTGAGTGAGAAAGAGTTCTTTAAGTGAGAGAAGCTCCAAGACTTCTTATTTAACTCACCAAATCCCAAATCCATATGCATCCGAGCATCTACATGCATTTATTAGATAAGGGTCTTCTTAATTTCATGACTTGGTAAGTAGAACTTCCATAACTTCTTATTTATTGTTCTACTTTCCAAGAACACATCATTATTGCTCTCTTCTTGCATAAAATCATTTATGGTTGCCTATTTATGATGAGTTAGGTTATTTTGATTGAGGTTATTTAATAGCTGGCATTTTAGGTTGTTTATGCCATCTAGCTAAGTCTTTATGAACATTCATTTAGACATTTGATAATTAGGGTTCTAGATTTGCATCTTTAACATATAATTAAGCATATAGTGTCTTGTCTTGCACCATATTGCATTTATAAAATAATTTCATATTCACTTAGACTCTATTTCTCTTCTTAAGTCAAAGTCTTATGACTAGAAGAGGTAGTGCACAAGCAAGGGTATATACCATTATAAAAGGCTTATGGGTAGAGGTGTTTGAGTTACGTACCAAGAATAGTGTGACTAGGATGTTAACTTAGGTTGTAATCAAAATCTCATATAGTGGATTCGAAAGACTGAAATGGCTAGCGAAGCTAGTCCTGTGAGTTTTGGTCCCAGTGGGAGGGTTTCTCACACAAATGAACAACGTGTCATTTTACTTTCCGCATATTAGTTTGTTGTTTTACTTGTTGAATTTGTGTGTTTGTGATTTATATTGACTAATCTGAAAAATTGGTAATTAATTGAATTAACAACCCATTCACCCCCCTCTAGGTTGTTTAGACACACAACATCTTATATATTTTCAATTGGTATCAGAGCGGGTTCGTAGACATACTTAGGTGATCCTTGTTCTATTCTAGTGTGTCTTGCATTTCATCTTGCATTTGTTACATCCATTTGCATACATACACCTAAATACAATGAGTGGGAATGGAATTGGAAATGAGGGTGCCTCAAGCACAAGACCTCCCTTGCTCACCGGTGTCAATTACTCATCTTGGAAAGGGAAGATGAAGTCCTTTCTCTCTCAAATAAATGATTGAGTATGGATGTCAATCAAAGATGGATACTTTCCACCAACAATGACACTTATGGATGGAAGTGTCGCTCTTAAGCCAAAATAGTAATAGACTTCCAAGTATGAAAATGAGAATGATGACTCGGATGAAGACATGACCTTAATGGTGAAGAGATTCAAGAAATTTATGAAGTTAGAAAATAAGGGCATGAGATCCAAAGGCAAGGATTTGAAAAAGAATACTCCTTTCAAGAAAATGGAGCTTGTTCAAGAGAAGAATTCAAGGACATGTGTCCAATGTTTTGAATGTGGTGGTATTGGACACATTGCTCCCGATTGTGGCAATTTGAAGAACAAGAAGAAGGGAAAGGCGATGGCCGCTACTTGGAGCAATAGTGATGACTTGGAAGATGAAGAAGGATCTTTCGAAGATGAAGATCACATTGCTAACTTCATTGCCTTCTCATCCACCCACAAAAGTAAGAAGTTAGTAGCGATGAAGAGGAAGAGACTCAAGTTAAGGATGAGTTCAATGATGAGAGTACTTCATCTTTCTCCAACAATGAGGATGAAGAGAAGATGGACTATGAAGACTTTATCAAGTATTTTCAAATCTCTAGGTTAAAGAATAAAAAGGAGATTCAAAAGCTAAAGGAGGAAAATCTTGAGCTTACAACCAAAGTGACTCACTTGAATGAAGAAATGAGAAGAGCCAAGAAGGGTGTGTTGAGATTTATGCCCAAAAGCTTGTAATTTGTAAATGTTATAAATTCATTAATAAAAGAAGTAGTTATTTCATTCAATTAACATAACTCATACGTTTATATTATATGTGCTAAACATCCAAGATTGTTAGATGTAATCTCAAACTAAGTATATGAATGTCATATACAAAGGAATTCATTTTGAGACATACAATCTAAAGAGTCCGTAGAAAGCAAATAAAGCTGGTTACGTTATTTGTGGTTAGTTTGCAGTTGCAGTCCATTCCGTAATATACGGTGATCTTATTCTAGACTACTCATATAACGATATGAGAATAAAGGCACCTTATATGATGTGATCATATAGGACTGGGCCACAATCTATATGAATTTATCACCAAGATTCGTTAGTTGAAAAGATTCATATATATTGACAAATGATGGCTGTATATGGGTGATCTAAATCCTAAGTGTCTTATTAACTCCTTTGAGTTAGATCGTGTTTCGTGAAATACCATGGGTGAGATCGAAGTAGCATTCCTGATCAATAACTCCGTATCTTGGAATCACGGTTTGTCTTATGGCTGGGAAGGTATGCACACAGTAGTGGAATCCACTCCTTCTTACGAGAAGTAGATGAGTAGTTCCCTTAAGGGTTGATTCGGGACTTGAACGATTAAGAGCGCTCTCCTTCTTTCGTAAAGGAATGAATGATATAATTATTCATTAGAGAATCAATGGTACTTAAAGGAAAAGATATAGTTAGAGAGGTATAACGGACTTTGTGACCTAGCTCTAATTATGAACTACTTATGGAGGATCATACCATATGTAATAACTATATCGATGGACACTGATTATTTGGTTGTGTAAAACATCTACAGCTACGAGAGTACAACCTTGGGTTTTCAGTGGAATAACTCCAAGGTTAATAATTGTGAAATATTAATTAAAGAGTTTAATTAATTTTTCTAAGTATTATTGGAGTTCAAAATTGTGGGTCCATTAGGTCCCCTTGCTAGCCCTTTACGATTGATAGTAACAAGGCTCAAGGAGAATTGGATGGTCAAATTAATTATGTTATGAAAGTAACTTAAATATATTCTGGGAATTAATTAAATGATGTGATTATTTAATTAATATATTATTTAATCGATTAATTAAATATTATTAAATAATTGACATATTAATAATTAAGAATTATTAATTGTTATTTGGAGGTTTCAGTTTCGAACCTTGACAAGAGAAAAAGAATAAAATAATAAGAGATTATTTTTATTTGCTTTAAAGAGGTCAAAGGTTCAAACCCTAGTGGTGATCGAATTAAAAAGGATTTAGAATTATATTTTGACTTGGTTTACTAAACCCTAGGATCCTAGTATATAAGATATACTTGTCAGGAAAAATTAACAAAAACCTTAACCTAATTGAGAGAGAGGGGTGTGGCCATATAGAGTAAGGAAAGAAAAAGAATTTTCTCTTCCCCCTACCTTGGCTGAATTCACAAGAGAAGACAAAGGGTTGTCTTCCGAATCTCTTAAGCTGCCATTTAGTTGCTCTCGGAATCTGTGACATGCCCACACACACATTAGCTAGTTCGCGGGACATAGCTCGGAAGGCTTATTGGTGAAGGATCAAAATGTAAACAAAGGAGTGTTCTTCAAAGGTATGAAAATAAATCTCTTCCTCATATTCGTGTTTACAAAAAGGTATAAAGATGATAAAATTTTAAAACTATCGATCTTAATTCTTGATTTTTCTGCTACGCGACTTACAGAGTGAAGATAATATGAAGAATGAGCTTGAAGAAGCTAGAGATGTAGGTTCCAAGATGTTTTTGGGTACTGAGAAACTTGATCAAATGTTGAGGTATGGAAAGACGCCAAGTGACAAGAGGGGCTTTGGATATGTGGGTAAAAGATAAGGAGACTCCCTCTTTGGACAAGATGGTATTTGTCAATGGCAAGGGCATCAAGGAACCTTCACCTCCTCAACATCCTAGGAGGAAGATCGAGATTGAGAGTCCTCTAAGAGTACAAATGTGAAGTTGCCTACAATGAGTCAAGCTCAATCTCAACCAATAAGAACTTTGAATTCAAGATTTCCTTAACCGAAGTTCCATCAAGCTAAAAGGCAAGTCATGCAAACTCAACCAAGCTAGGAAGCACGGATACTCCATTTGGTGAAGGTAACTCCTATCGAACTTGTATCCGGTTTGGATACTCCCGGGATACTCTAGGATACGTATCCGATATGCCAAATGACGTATCCGTTGACTTTTCCACAAGTTTGATTGGAGGATACTTGGGGGATACTTGGAGGAGTCTTGATGGATACGTTTGGGGCAATATTATAATTATTTCAGTATAAAACGGGGTCAAATTATAATTTCAAAATATTAGGGTTCAAAATGAAATTGTAAGGAAATTTTGGCTTTGATTCAATTGACATAGAGAATACCGGAATACTTGAGATTGCAAACCTTTCTCTTGATGAACTAGAGTTAGATACCGAATTATTTAGATCATTTAACAATGTGAATGATGATAATGAAGTTAATTAAGAATTTAAAATATGTTTTATGATTTTTTTTTTTTTATGCATTATTTGGATTTTGTAATATGTTATGGCTTATGTGACGTAAGTTTTATTTGGATTTTGTAATATGTTCGACTTATGTGACATGTTTTATTTGGATCCTGTAATATGTTACATTGTTATAACTTATGTAGTTATGTGATATGTTTTATTTGGATTCTGAATATGTTTTGATTTTGAATGAATTATCAAATATGTTTTTATATATTATTGTTATTTTTTAAATGTAAATATATATTATTTTAATTGACGTATCCTGCCGTATTCGTATCCTAGTTTTTGAAGATTTACCGTATCCCCGTATCTTGTCATATCCGTATCTTGTATCCGTATCCGTATTCGTATCCGTGCTACATAGCAACCAAGAAAGCAAAAATTACTGGTTCAACAACAAAGAAGAAGACCACCGGTACAACACCAAAAGCAATATCCAATGAGCTCATAAGGAAATGGTATGATTCCTACCTTTATACCCACTTGTCATTTTTATGGTGTTGTTGGCCATATTAGGCCAAATTGGTTTAGGTACATTAAGAAATGTAGAGTTGGAAGCATGATAGAAAAGAATAACAATAGAATAGCCAACATGCATGTACCTCAGAAGTCTAGAGCCAATGAACCAAATGCAACTAGGAATAAAAATGTATCTCCTAGGTGGATTAGAAAGATGAATATTTTTGTTATGTAGCTCAAATTGCCTTGAAAGCCAATGCCTCTAACAATTGGTACCTTGATAGTGGGTGCTCTTGGTATATGACAGGAAACAAGAGTTCTTCGAATCTCTTGTTATGGAGGAATGTGGATTTGTCACTTTTAGTGATTGATCTGAAATATACGAGCACAGTTAAATTGCCAAAAGCGAACCTGGAGGAGGGGGGTGGGGGGTTGGGTTTGGAATAGGTAAACCTCTTTCAATCTCTTGAAACAAACAAAAGTTTGTCCCTATAGATAGCTTGTATCACAACACATTTATACATGAAGGCACATATATATTATTGAAAAGCATATTCAATTAATTGTGTCAATCAAATTTTATAACTTGCAAGTGAAGATATCTAACTAAAACATAAATCAATTCTAACTTGTATATATAATTAATCTTCAATATTCACAAATACAAGTGTATGAGTAACTATATACACCTATATTAACTATTAACAAATACAAGAGATATGTACAAATTGACATCACACAAAATTATGCAAATCACATATGAAATGTATGGATTAGGTACATTTCATGAAGAACTAGAAATAGACATGAAAGTTCACAAATAATATTTTCTAGTTCTTTATGCATGAACAAAAACCTAGAAAATGTAATCCAACCAAATCATACATAAATCCTAGATTTTATTCATGCAAACTAAAGCTTGAAACATAACATATTCATTAAGCACATGTTCAAGGCTTTAGAACTAAAACCAAAAATGTTAGAATACAAAATAAGTTCAATCAAGTTTCTCTAGCAAATATTTAGAGCACATATTCACAAAATAATCAATTAAATCTCAAAGGCTCTAAATATAAAATTAAATGTGTTAAACTTAAAAATCCCAGCATATTTAAAGGCTATCAATCATCATAATAAATTCAAATAACACTCAAATAGCCCTAGAATATAAGCTAGTCACAATACAACTCCCAAACATATGAAGTTTTAGATTTAACAAAACCTAAATCACTTTTAAGTCTCTAATTAGACAAATCTAGCTTATAATAGAAGTTTTATCTCCAAACAAATTTGTTCAAGTTGTATACACTAAAATAGGGAGAAGATCTAAGGTATTTGAACATTTAAAAGCTTAGAAATCAAAAGATAAGCAAATACCTTGTAAAGTGTGTGCAGCCACGAAATTGGTGTTAGAAACCAAAAATAATTAAACACTTTTCTTTCAAATCATGTGGAGAAGATAGAAGACTTCATTACAAATCTCTCACTTTTTGAATCACTCAATTTGGTTGAGAAATGAGTGAGTTATGGTGTTTTGAAGTTGAGAGAAAACTCAAATAATTTATGCACAAAATCTTCTTCAAAAGACAAATGAGAGGGATAGGGGTTTTAAAAAGAGAGAATGGAGGGAAGATGATATGGCGTGGTGGAGATCACGGGTGGCCAGGGAGGGCACGCCACCTTAGATCCCCATGGAGGCGCTTGGCCTCTACAGGGGTCGGGAGGTTCCCTTCTCGTGGAGGCCACGCGCCTCCACGGGAGAGGGACTTTGTGGCACTTTGCCACTCCCTCTTCCCTTGGCTCCTTTTCACGTACCTCTCGCGTTTTTCGACCGTTTTTCACCCCTCGAACTCCGATTTTGAATCTGTTTTTGGATTATGAACCAGGACTCTCTCACAAATATGGATGTCAATGAAACTTCAACCAAAAACTTAGAATTCAACTTGATACACGAGGATGAAAACCATGTATGATAAACACACAAAGTTTCATAAAATCCAACTCAGAACTCGAAAACATATGAATGAGTAATTGAAATATTCAGAACTCAATAAGAAACAATATGAGAACATATTCAAGTATGATGCCAATAAAACACAAACAAATAAACACAAGAACACACAAGTATGTCATTTCCTAAAAATATTCCTAAAACATGCAATTTCATAAAAGTTGTTAAAATAAATCTAATCTATGTGCATACAACAATATGTGTGTGTATGTGTTATACAAATTGAGCACAATGATGTAGGAACACATATGAATGCAATGTGTGTGAAATTCTCTTAAGCAATATAGTGTAATATATACCTAGGGGTGAATAGGTATAGGCCCAAATTCTTCCAATTTTCTTTTTCTCAAAAACAACAATGATGTGCACACTTGGTGTGTCCAACAAACGAATTGTTTTAACCAACACAAGCGGAAATTAATACATAAGTGATGTAATCAATATATGATATGGAAAATAATGAAACGTAAAGCGAAATGTGACACAAGTATTTTTACGTGGTAAAGCCTCATAAGAGAAACATCCATGGGTTGATACCACAACCACCGACAAGCAATTCACTATGATGAAAAGGAGATACACACTCAAGGCAATCAACACATGATAAGCACCCTAAGCTATCAACTCCTAGTCTACCCTTAAGGCCAAGTGAGTCATCTTACCTACTCCCTATCCAAGGTGTGTCTTACACCTCTAAGAAGTAACTTCCTATCCAAGATGCTCACGTCTCCAGGAAGATTTCTTGCTTAGCTATCTAGATCACAAAGATCCTAGTTAAGCTTCCCTAGCTCAACCATCCGGAGTATCACACTACTAGCTAAGACTTCTTGCTTAGTTATTCGGATCCCCTTGATCCTAACTAAGACTCCTTGCTTGGCTATCCGGAACACTTTCCTAGCCAAGTCTTCTTGCTCAAGTCAAAGCTTCACTCACTTTGACAAGAGACTCCAACCTTTCATAAGGCAATGGTCTAAGTGAAGTGCAAACAAGTAATATGATGCAATCACAATCAAATAGATCAAGTAGATCAAAAAAACTCTATGAACATACAATTAGAGAAACTAGATTAGGCTATCATAAATCAATCACAAACGTTAGGTCTCATATTTTGATTGGCTTGTTTCGTGGACAAACCACATGTGGGGTTCATTGTAAGGGTAGCTTAGGTATTGGTATTCAAGCTCAAGGCCAGGCCCTTTCAAGACCTCATCTTGATAAGCACCAAAGGTAAATTTCTAGTGCTTACGTGCTTTGAAGAGATTTAGTTGCACACACACACACAATTCATGCATAAATGTTATTCTTGTATGTTGTGTGTTTTTATATGTGTGCATTCATATTCTTGAATATCTCTTCATGCATGTCTTATTGAGTGCATCTTGTTCAATGATAATGCCATGACATGTTAGGCATTAAGATGTATTCACTTCCCACACTTGCACTTCATGTTAGTCTTAAGTGTGGTGTAATTCGTTTCCGTTTATGTGATCGGAAACGTCCATGCTTGCACGATGGTGTGCATGTCTTAGCACGATGATTGACCATTTGAGAATGTCTTATTCTTCTCTTGGATAAGTGTTAGATTTGGTTGGGTTGTTTAGAGTAAAATGTCTAGTTTCAAGAGATTGGATTTTAATGATTTAAATGATTTTCAAAACTGACCTATGTATGGTCTTGTGGCTATAACGTTTTACACAAAGCTTCAAAATGAGTTTTGAAAATTTTTGTACAAACTAGACAGCCATACCTTTCCAACGCTATATTATTCGTAATATTTCATGACCGTTTGGATTGGTTTTAAAATCTCCAAAGTTACAACCAAAATAGGGCAACTCTGTTGTTGTCCGTTTCTGACATTTGGTCACTCAATTGACCATAAATTTTTCTACAAACATTGAAATATCATTCTGTAAAAATGAGTAGAATTTAGACATCCATACCTTTCCAACGATATATCATACGAAAGGTTTTGATATCATTTGGTTATGTTTCGAAGCACTCGAATCTTGAGCCGCTGCATTGACGCGAGTACCGCGAAAATGCCCATAATTTTTCCATTTCTTCCAAACGACATAGTTTCACTTGAGCATTATAAATACATATCTTTCTCATCATTTTGAGGGCTGAGCCACAAAATCAAACCCTAGAGAGGGAGGCTCCATATTCTTGAGAGAGAAAGAGAGACTTGAGAGAAAAAGCTTAAAGATGACATCTTTATCTCTCTAAACCCATTCCCACATGCACAAATCATCATCTAGGCATCATCTAGGTTCATCTAGTATGTGCTAATGCATGGGTCTTCTTCAACACACATGGTATGTGAAAATACCTACAAGGTTATACTAAACAACCTAGATGGGGGTGAATAGGTTGACGCACTAGTTTTAAAAACCCTTTCGTGACTTATGTCAAAACCTTGGTGAGCATACAAATTAACCTTAAACATGATTGTTATGAGAAAACAATTAACACATGTATGCTCAATTCACCACCCTTAGTCTACAAAACATATATCAACAAACAATGTATCTCATATACAAGATATTCAATTAAGATCAAATTCCACAAGTTGTACTTTGAATATTACAATGTAAGTACACTAAGTAAAACTACTACAACTTGTTAATGAAGGAAATATATTAAAACCAAAACAAAGGATACGTGTATTAATATTAATGTTCAATGTATATACAAATATCAATCTAGATATACCTATACAAAAGAATCAAAGAATAAGAGAATTATATTTACATGAATGAATTGTATATACAAAAATGATCAAAATGAATATTGATTACAAATCACACTTTACACAATCTTGCTTCCAAATATATCACAAGTGAATATTGTACCACAAGATTAAAACATACACATAAACATATATAAAAGAGAGATAGAAATAATTGACACATGAGATTTTTTAACGTGGTAAAACCTCCAAGGAGGAAACATCCACGGGTTGAAATACAACCATTAGGGTACTATATATATTGGAAAATAAACATAGAACATTCACAAAGTGACCAATCTTTAGCTCACCTAACCTAGTGAAGTCTAAGCTTACCCAACCCTATTGGAAAGTGTGAAATCCCTCAATGATGCGGAACCACCATATATTGGACACCACACACAACCAACATCGATGGTAGATTAGAAATTCCTCAAGAGTGCATACACCTCCCGTGTACCCCGCTCTATCGGAGTCTATGTCTAACCATACGCCTAGGCCTACCAATACAATAGCCAACTCCCTATCCAAGACACTTTTGCCTCTAGGGAGCCTCCCATGCATGACTATCCGAGTCCTCCCGACTCTAGCCATGACTTCTTGCTTGGTTATCCGGACCTCACGTCCTAACCAAGACTTCCTTGCTTGACTATCCGGACACCTTGTCCTAGTCAAGACTTCATGCCTTTTACAAGGACTTCCTAGTGTGATCATGTGAATGCAAATGATGCAAACAATCAATACAACATAGAACATGTGATCAATACATTCTATGGAACAACTAGACCTAAACATGTGAGAACATAAGTAAAGGAGTCTAGATGCCAAAACATGAATTAAACCTAGAGCATGTGAAAAACACCTAACACAAAAGCTCCTAGTTTCATTCATACACATAACACTTGAATAAAACATATACATGAAGCACATATTCAAGATGTCATAAACATACAATTAAATGCTAGATATATGAGATTAAAATCAATCAATATTCTAGTCAAATATATAGAGCAAGGTTTTGAGATTTACATCAATCAAAACCTATATTCTCTAAATCACACACAAATACACAAATCCTAGATTTTATCAATCAAAGGATCAAATCAAATCTCAAAGTCATTTTAACACAAAATTAATTCAATTAAGTATCAAACAACCTAAGATGCCATTCTAATCACAATACAACTCACAAACATATGTAAAACCTAGAATCATAGAATCTAGTCAACATTAGTCCACAAATTGAGTTTCAATTAGAATGATAATCAAGCTATCTTTCCAAATAGCTTTTACCAAACAATAACATAGATATAGAAGAAGAAACCCAAAGCAAATGGAAGGTCAAATAGCAAGAAATCTCAAAGTTGAGACTCATACCTCGGATTCTGCAGCTGGTTCGGAAATCAGTGTCCAACCACTGAAAATCACGATCAAAAAGCCACCAAACCACTTGGAGATGTTAGACGACTCAAATACGAACACTCTCCAACTTGAATCACTCAAATCCGACTCCGGATGAGGAAGATATGGTGTTTTGAAGTTTGGAAAAATTGGAGAGAATTCTGACGGGATAGCTGAAACCTTTTCTTCTTGGATTTTCAAAATGGAGAGAGAGAGGGAAGAAATAAGAGGAGAGAGAAGGAGGTTTTCGGCCAACCACATGGTGCCATGTCACCCCCTGGCCGTGGGGGGCGCGTGGCCCACACGGGAGCAGAGGCTGCTCCAGGCCGTGGGGCCCACGGCCTCAACCACGGCCAGCCCTTGTGGCCCACGGCCTGGGCTGTCCTCTCGCGCGCTCCCTCGGTTCGTCGGCCCGTATCTCGGGCGTCCGAACTTCGAATTCGAATCTGTTTTCAGATTACGAACTGTGACTCTCTCACGCACGACGATAACTATACAACTTTGAAAAACGGTTGAGAAATCATCTTGGAAATCATCGATGAAGTCAACACAACGTAAGAGAACGTAAAGTGGCATAGTCAACATGTTTGGACTCGAAACCTTATGAATGAGTAACCGAAATGACCGGAACTCAATAAGGCATTGAATAAGAACATGTTCAAGTCCTAAACACAAAATACGAAAACATACAAACACAAATACACACACATATGCTAGTTTCCGGACATAGTCCTAGAAAATGCAAAACACAAAGTTTATTAACTAAATGTGAATGCATGAGCATATTTTGCCAAGTGTGTGAAAGTGAAATGTAAATGAAATAAAATCATGAAGGGACACACAAGAATGATATGTGTGAGTGTGTGCCTAGCCTTGTAAGAGATAAGAGGTCTTTGAATACATTTGTAGACCGATAATGCCCGAAACTCTTAAAAGCCGGCAACTTGAACGAATAATGGTTGAGACGTCCTTCGTCTTCGAAATTCTTCAATTACTAACCACTAAACATTACAAGTAAAACACGTTTTGATTTGGAATTAATGCCAACACTAATTATCAACCTAACAGTATGATTTGTTAAACACTAATTTCATATAATCTTAGTGTTTTTACTTATCAATTTATCTCTTTATCACTTGTATGTTCTTTGAGTAATTTCTACATACATGATTGAGATTATGTGTTGATTGGGTTATTTATGTTAGATAGGTTTTCATGCCTATTTTATATCTAGCTAATTAATCTCATTATATGATTAGGATTATTTTTGATAGCTTAATTGATTAGGTCATTATTGCCTAAAAGCTATGCTATAAACATTCTTATGTGATTTATTGATAACTAGGTTGATAGATTGTATTTTAATTAACTAGTTAATCTTTTGAATGTTTGTGGGTTATTTGTGATAGCTATTGTATTTATGATTGATTATCCTTAACATAGCTAAAGTTATATGCCATGACATATAGCTATTTTCATATCTAGGATTATTTTTATTGTCATCATATAATCCTAGGTAAGCATTTACAGTACGCTAGCTCTATCTTGCATATTTGGATATCATTGCATATTCACTTAGGGTGTTGATCTCTTCGGAGAAGTAAGTCTTGGTCTAGGGTTGCTATTACAAGCCTACGGGTTGCTATATGGAGCCTCTCTCTCTAGGGTTTGATTTTGTGGCTCAGCCCTCAAAATGATGAGAAAAATATGTATTTATAATGCCTAAGTGAAACTATGTTGTTTTGGAAGAAGTGGAAAAATTATGGGTATTTTCGCGATACTCGCGTCAATGTAGCGGCTTAAGATTCGAGCACTTCGAAACATAATCAAATGACATCGAAACCTTTCGTTTGATATATTGTTGGAAAGGTATGGATGTCTACATTCTACTCATTTTTACAGAATGACATTTTAATGTCTATAGAAAAAGTTATGGTCAATTGAGTGACCAAAGGTCAGAAATGGACAACAACAGAGTTGCCCTGTTTTGGTTGTAACTTTGGAGATTTTAAAACAAATCCAAACGGTCATGAAATATTACGAATAATATACCATTGGAAAGGTATGGGTGTCTAGTTTGTACAAAAATTTTTAAAACTCATTTTGAAGCTTTGTGTAAAAAGTTATGGCCACAAGACCATACATAGGTCAGTTTTAAAAATCATTTAAATCATTAAAATCCAATCTCTTGAAACTAGACATTTTACTCATGTTGAAGGTTTCCACGTAAAAATCAAGTGTCATTTAATTTCCGCACTTATATGCTTGATTTGTTAATTTGACTAGTTTGGGGTATTTTTCGTGAAAATTGACTAATCGCGAAAATTAGGTAAAATCGGATAAAATCTATTAACCCCCCCCCCCCCCCCCCCCCCCCCCCCCCCCCTAGATTAATATATAGAACACACCGTTAATTTGTTTCAACAAATATATCTAGAAACCTAAGCATGTGGATCAAACAAGAACTAGATTATATAAAACGTGTCTAATTATATTTAGAGGGGGGGGGGGGGGGGGGGGGGTGTGAATAGATTTTAATCCGGTTATTACCAAATTTTCGAATTAGTCAATATTACGAAAATAACCTCAATCTAGTCAAAAACAAAATCAAGTGTAAAATGCGGAATTTAAATGACATTTGATTTTTACGTGTCAACAAGGAAAAACCATGGGCTGATATGTGCACCACACACGGTCCTTGAATCCATTACTTGTAATGGTGTTTATAACCTAGGTTGACCACGTCAAACCCTACACGGTTACTAACCCACCACTACTACCCATCAGGCCTCTAATAGCAATTCTAGACTTAAGGTACTTGAGCCCTACACATGGTAGTCACAAGACTTATCTCTCAAAGAGAAGAGATAAACAACCTAAAGTGAATATGAGCAATATTCAAAGTGCATAAACGCAAGGTCAAACATTTAAGCTTATCTAGGCAAGGACGAACATGTTAAAGACATTCCTAGATATCATGTAGCTATATGACATGCATACAACTTAGCTATATGTGCAAATCAAACCCTATATGCAATAGCTATCACAAATAACTCATAAAACACAATAAAAGAACTATCTTGAAACTAGTCAAGTCATAAAGATGCTATCTTGTAAAGCAAGAACATGTGAAAAGATCCAATCAAAGTGCTGTCGATTTGGAAAAAATGCTTCAGATTCTCGCATATTGCACTGGTGTGTATGCTGGTCAAGTAGCGCATGACCAGCGCACAACACCTATGGAAGTTGCACTGGAGAGCTACACATGACGACCACTAGCGCACGACCAGCGGCAATCCTCTGCCAAGGTTGCGCTGGTCCGGCGCATGACGACTAGCGCACTGCGCTATTGTGTGCGAGTAAGGGACCAGCGCACTGCACACATACTCAAATCAAACATAAAAATGTGTAAGTGTGAATTGTGAAATACATACACCCAAAAAGCAATAATCACACATGTATGCTAGAGTAGTGTGTGTGTGCAACTAAGAGTTAAGATAAATAAACTACCTTCCTTGAAGCTCTTGATGTCCACAATGAGGTCCTTTAGCATTTGAGGAAAATTTCTTCAATTCTAAGCTACCCTTACATGTTTGAACCCTATTATAATTTTGTTAACGAAAAAAGCCAATCAAAAAGTGAGGCACTTACACATATTTCATCAATCAATAAAGTAGATCCATGAAGTTGATCATAAGAACAATGTAGAGAAGATGATTACCATACACAAAAATGAACCACGAACTGAAATCAGATGACTACATTAAACCTGGACATCTTTTGACTCTAAAAATGCTTAGGACTTGTTCATCTCTTAAATACCAACAATTTTGGCTTTTGGATCACTCAATTCAGAGTTGATTTGAGAGAGATATGATCAAAACAAGAAATCAAAAGTTGAAGAAATTTTATGCTCTATCTTTTTCAATTTTTTCTGCACACTAATTTAGAGGGAAGGAGGAAGATATTTAAAAGAGAGAAGGAGGGAGATTCAGTGGCCAATCACGAACAACCACATCACCATCCCCATGAGAGGCGTGTGAACCTCACGGGGCCAAGGGGGGTGTTGGCTCATGAGCTCATACGCCTCTCACAGGCTCCCCCATAAAATGGCCTTTGGCCATTTTAAGCCTCTCTTGCGCTCCTCTCCCGTTCTTTAGCCGTATTCTGGCATCCAAACTCTGAATTCAAATCCATCTTCAGATTACAAACCGTGAATCTCTCATGCACAAGGACGACTATGAAACTTTGATAAAAGGTTGAGAATTTGACTCAATACACGACGACGAAGACAACACAACGAATGAGAACGCAAAGTAGCGTAGCTTCCTAATTTGGACTCGAAACCTAATGAATGAGTAACCGAAATGACCAGGACTCAATAAGGAATCATATGAGATCATGTTCAAGTCCAAAACAAAATAAACACAAATAAATAAACACAAAGTCACACAAGTATGCCATTTCTTAGAAATAGTCCTAGAACATTCAATTCTACAATGTTTGTCAATATGAGACTAATGCATGTGCATACTTCAACAAGTGTGCGAATGTGTTATTCCAAATGTAGCACAACAATGCAGGGACACAAATGTATGAATTGTGTGTGTGTGTGCTTAAGCCTTTCAAGAGGAAGAAGTATCTTGATACCTTAGCATCCAAGTAAGCGTTTTTCCTCTTGAAGACGTTATTTGTATGAGAAGTTGCTTTTCTCCTTCGAAGCTTCTTTTCACCAAGAACCACCTAAGCAACTAACCATTACAAATAAAGAGAGTTTTGCAATGGAATCAAGGCAACAGAAATCAAGGATCTTACAGTGTGTGTGTGTGCCTAAACACCTTGCAAGAGGATTAAGGTCTAGATATACCTTTGATGTGCAACAAAGCTTGCTCATCTTGAAGACTTCTCTTTGCTTGATGTGTTGTCATTCTTTTTTGAAACTTGTGTCAAACTTAAACCTAGACAACTAATCAATACAAAATAAATGTCGTTTTGATATGGAACTTATGCCAACATGACTAAAAAATGTAACACGATCTCGTAAGAAAGTGATTGGGAAAGGAAACATTTCAATTCCTAGACTACCCTGCTTACCAAATGTTATATTAGTAGATGGCTTGCAAGCCAATCTTATTAGCTTTTCTCATCTTAGTGATGAGGGTTTCTCTGCCACATTTGGCAAAGATGGTTGCTCTATTTTGATGTCTAATGGACAAATCTTGACGAAAAGCAAAAGATCTAATGATAATTGTTATTGCCTTGATGTTAATGTTATTTCTTGCAAGATGTCCAAACATGAGTAGGCTGAGTTATGGCACTAAAGGCTTGGACATATGAACTATTGAGACTTGAAGGTATTGGAGAAGTTCAAGGTGGTGTGTGGACTTCCCAAACTTGGTAAGAAAATTGAAGGGGTTTGTGGACCATGTCAACAAGGCAAGCAAACCAAAATCATGCCTAAGAAAGGAATTGTAAGTTCCTAATTTTTTATTGGCTTATTTTGTTAACAAACAACAATTGGGGTTATGATGTAAGGGTAGCTTAGGTGTTTAATTTTTGGTGATCAAGCTCGAAAGCCCTCTCAAGACCTCAAGATGATAGCTTAGGCTGCTGCACATATTGGGTCCACCGTCTTGCAGTAACAATTGCTGGAATATGAATGTTGACCAAATCTTCCCAATCAATCTCCCTCTCTAAAATATAGCCACGCTGTCTAAAATTTCTCACCCGTTACTTGAATTTTTCATTCCCCACTTAATGTTGCTCAACGGGCTGTTTGTCCCGTCTCCTGTTTGAGGCTGGAGAACCAGAACGACCACGGAAAGCTGTTCTTACCATATCTGAAAAAATAGCACAATCAAAACAAAGGCAAAACAATCCAAAAAAGAATTAGGGGAATTAGTTAAACAAAAATCCGGCTGCACTCCGGCAGTAAAACATCAAGCCATATGCCTCAATTGCATATATTCTCATCCAAACACTCATACAAAATAATCAAGAAACAATGTATATACTCAATTACACATTCAACTCAAAATTGGGCACACAATGAGAATACAAAATCAAAACTCCCAAATAAAGGTTACTAACTGTGTTAAAAAAGAAAAATAACTTTCAAAGCAAACATATAGTTAAGTTAACCATTCAATATTTACACACAATTGGAAAATAAACTCCTAATTCAAAAATCCCCAATTTTGTTCATCACAAACCCTAACTCTAAATCTTAGCAAATAAATGGGAGAAATGAAAATATTTATGCAAAGGAGGATAAAGAATCAAGAATAAATAAAGAAATTAAGTGAAAGAACATACCTTGATTGCTTGGATCAGAGAAGTTAAGTGAGAAGAGTAAAGAAAGAGGGAGGAAGAAAAAATTGAAGTACCTGGTGAAGTGGCTGTGTTGAAAGAGGCATGAAGCATAAATAAAAGATGACTGATGTGTGTATTGCTGTGCAAGGCACAATGGCAAGCACATCGGTTTGCATGCATTGGTCGAAGAATAGGTAAAAAACGCACCAATTGCTTAATGGGATTGATGTGCCTTACACAAGGCACATCGGTAGGCATAGCGGTCAGACACGTTTTGCCCAATGAATTACGATGTTGATTGCGTTGTGCTATTGCACAGTATTTCCAAAAGTGGTCCCAATCCAATGATTTCCGATGTGCATTGCGCTATGGAATTGGACAATGGTGGGCACAACGGTGGCATTCCAAAAATTCTCACTATCCCAAGTGCTATGGCTTGGACAGTGGTTGTCATAGCGGTCTTGACCAGATTTTGTTTTTGCTACACGACTTAAAATACTAAACACAAAACATTAAAAATACCACAATAAAACACAAAATACCCCCAAACCTGAATTCAAGTTTGGGGAAAAAAATACGACTAACATAAAAAATAAAAATAAAAAAGAAAAGAAAAGAAAAATAAATACATGGGTGGGTTGCCTCCCACCAAGCACTTTATTTATTGTCTATACGAGACGTGTGATAGCCCTACGATTCTTTGACCTTGATTGATTCCACTATCCTCGAGCTTTTCTTTGCTGATGCTGAAGTAATAATGACATACTCATCACCAATTTTCGTCAACCTAACAGCTCTACCACCCATAACTTTTGTGAGCTTGTCATTTCTGATCCACATATTTCTGACATTCTTTTGATTCATTCTCTCTCATTTGCTTTATTTGATATACTCGTAGCACCTTGGTTGAATGTGACCCTTCATATTGCAAAAATGACAAGTCAAATGAAACTCTTCTTCTTTCATTGATCTTAGTTGTGAAGTCAAAATTGAGAGCAACAACCATTTGCTTATCTTCATTCAGTTGCTCAATCATGTTTTCATAACTTGAGCAATCATGTTGGATAGATGAACTCTTGCTTCCTTTGCTGTCTTGAATTTCCGCGAGAGGAGAAGTCAGGTGATGCTTTATTGAGGGTTCTAGGCAATCTTCTAGATTTAATACTTGTACAGTGAAGCAGTTAAAAGTGCCTACATGATGCCTCATGGATTCAAATACATCAACATCAACTATCTCATCAAGCACTGTCATAGATACCTTGCCATTATGCACATCTGTGATAGCATTTGCGATTGACATGAATGGTCTTCCGAGCAGAATGGGTAAGTCTTTCGTATTAGTGCCTTCTTCTTCCATGTCCAATATAACATAATCTGCAGGTATGATGAGCTTGCTAACTTGGACCAGAACATCTTCCACAATTCCACGAGGATATCTTATGGATCGATCGGCAAGTAAAAGTTCCATGTTTATTGATTTAAGGTCACTTAACCCCATTTCCTTATACACAGCATAAGGTATCAAATTAATGCTTGCTCCCAGGTCTAGCATGGCTCTCTCCTTTCTTGTTTCTCTCACTGTGATAGTGATATTAAAACTTCCAGGATACTTGAGTTTCAGAGGCAATCTCTTTTGGAGTACCGCACTTACTTCATCTGGAACTAGCATTATCTCATGAGACTCATTCTTCCTTATTCGTTAATTGAGTTCTTTGAAGTACTTTGCATAGGCCGACATTTTATGGATCACTTTTGCGATCGGCAAACTAACATTGTCCTTTGACAAGATATTGTAAATCTCCTTGAATGAATGGTTGAGCTTGCTTTTCTGAAGTTTGACTGAAAAAGGGATCGGGGTACGTACGGATTTGGAGACTTATGAAGTTTAGCTGTATCATTGGAATTTTCCACGATGATCTCATCATCTTCTATTGGTGCACTTTTCTCTTTTAAAGGACTTGCGAAAATAATAGAAGAGTTAAAAAGTTCAGCAGGTTTATCACCATCTAAAGCCTTACCATCCTAGAGAACTGTTATCGCCTTTGCTTGCTCAGTATGACTCAAAAATTTTCCAGGTTCACTCTTTGAGTAGCCTCAGCCAATTGCCCAATATGCAAGTCCATCTTTCTCATTGAAGCATCAATATTTTGAAACCTCACATTGAAATCTTGGAAAGATTTCTGAGTAGTTTGCATGAAATTGGTCATATACTTCTTAAACAACGGTTTCCTTGGTTAGTACACATGATTTGATAGGCACCGTCATTATATTGTCTCTGATTGTTATTATTGCCCCATTGATTTCCAACGTCTTGAATATCTGACCATGAGAACTTAGGATTATTCCTCCACCCTAGATTGTACGTGTTCGAGTATGGATCATACTTTGGCCGTAGATTGAAGTTGTTCATTACTTGGGCCTCTTCCAAGTTACTAGGTCCAGCACCTCCTATTTGGCAAATATCAACACTATGCCTTGGCTGTCCACGTCCAGTGCACGTCATTATACCAATTTGTGGGGGCGAGAGCCTCTATGGCCTTGTTCATCTGTGCCATCTAAATAGAAGCTTATGTGTTGGCATCTACTTCGTAAAACCTATTTCTTCTTTTTGAACTCTTTTGATGAGAATTTTGAGCTAGCTTCTCAAGGATTACAACTCATCCAGTGTTTTATCATTCATGGATCCACCACAAGTATTGTTCACCAGGATTGTTGAAACATCGTTCAACCCATCGTAGAACCACTGACATATCTGATGCACATGATACCCATGTAGAGGGCATTAATAAAGAAGCATTTGGTAGCGCTCCCAAGCCTCATGAAAAGTCTCTTGGTCCCCCTGAAAGAAGTTTGTTATTTTGGACTTGATCTCATTGGTTTTATGTTGGGAGTAGTACTGTCAATTCTATACTTATATTTCACCCTTTTTCTTATGGAATATGCTTGTCTCTTGAGTCTTTTTGGTTGTTTAATGTGTTTGTTGAGCCTATGTAGGTCTCATTCCATAGAACTGATGTTGGATCTTATTTTGGAAGTAATGAAGTCAAAAAATGAAGAAAAGGGCAAAACTGTCATTAGACGGGTTCAACACCACCGCCAAGGCATGTGTACTACTAGCCACCTGTCAAGCGACCGATACCAGATGATCACCTACTAATTACCGCGGTCCATACCGCCTTTCATGCTAAGACATCCACAGCGGTCTACACAACGTCACATCCCAGAGGCATGCCGCTTGGAGTATCACTACCAAGGCAAGTTGTCTATACAGCGGCACGGGCAGCGGTCGTGCGTAATCCTTATTTTCTCAGGACAGCTTTGAGACCTAATTTGATGGAAAGTATATAAAGGCTCATTTCTTATTTCTCAAGGGAGAGCCACACAGAGGGATTATACCTAGAACATAATTATTTCATTCAATTCATTCATTCATTCAACTCCACCCATCCTTGGAAGATTATTGGAAGTAAGAAGAAGAAGAAGATTGCCAGACAAAAAGCTCTCATGACCGATATGGGTTTTCTCTACAACTCTTCTATGTTTTTATCTTCTCCATTGATGTGTAACTAAACCTTTGACTAGGGGATTGATGTAACCAATTTTGGACAACTCAGTGTAATCAATTAGTCTATCTTTAGTAATTCAATTGGGTTTTAGTCTTGTCTATTGAATTAATTGCTCTATTTTACTTGCTCGTATTATTTTGTGGCCTCAATTGATATGAGTTTATGGTGTAGTTTATCCATGAGATTAGGGTTTAGATATGGATGACCTTTTCCATTTAAACCTTAATCACAAGCTTAGTAGATTCGAAAATTGATGTTTGCATGGCCTTGCTATGTTGATTTGGCTTTTGTCTAAAAGGATTTTTACAGTCACTTGTCACATGGCCTTGTGCGAGTGATGGGAAGGATTTTTGAACTTAATTGTTTATCTTAAAATAAGCCTTTAAACTATGTTGAACAGTTGAAGTGTTTAACGAGACTGATTGAGAGCATTGAGTGTCTAAGAAAGGTGCATCGATTCCCTAGTATTTCTCTCCATATATTCATCCCTTGTGTGATTTGAGATTAATTTTAGTCTTTAATTCAAGTATTCATAATTTAGGTTATTCTTAGAATTCAATAGATTTTCAAAATTAAGCATTATGCAATTTAGTTTTTCACACTTAGAATAAATCCTTTCTAAATTAATTAATTTTCAACCAATAAAATCACCGATCCCAGTGAACGAACTTTCTTATAAATTGAACACAAATTTTACTGCATCATGAGCTTTTCCACCACTTCATCCCATGTTCTCAATGATGCTGGAAGTAAAGTCATTAGCCATGTCTTCGCCTTTCCTTCTAAGCATGTAGAAAACACCTCATGCGTAGCTGGTCTTCTGTTACCCTGGTATTCGAAATTTTTTTTATTGCTACGTAGAATTCTCGAATGAATTAAAGTACATCCTCATAGGTAGACCATGGAAGGTAGGCAACAAATTGTAATGGAAACTTTTCAGTTCATAATTTCTTGTTGCTGCATCCAGCACAATGCACAAGGAATGGTTTGTAATGATTGGCATACTATAGTCCTTTATGGTCCTTATTGGCTCGATTGGTCCTGCTGGATCCTATTGGATAATGCGATTTCTTTCGTCTGTCATTGCTACTTGTTTGATGCGATCAATGTTGTCGTTCAAAGATAATAATTTTCCTTGAAGAGATCTTCTACCTTGCATCCACCGTTAAGACCTGAAACAAAAAGATAGACACACAGTAAACTACGGAAATGAAATAAATAAATAAATCTAAAATTAATGACTTAACTACCTAAACTAGAATAAACCTATTAACTAAAAACTAAAACTAGAAATAGCCAATAAATCAAACTAGTCCCCCGCAGCGGCGCCAAAAACTTGAGGTTGAATATCGTGTTATAAAAACTGAACTCACAAGTGCACGAATCATAAAGATAAGTACAGCGGCAAGTAGAGTTCACGAGGAAAAGTGATTTACCAAAAAAAAACTAATTCTAATTAAAGTTAAATTAAAAGTAACCTTGAAGGTTTGATTAAACTAAAACTAAATTAAATTAAACTAAGAAAGTAATTAACAAAAAAATGTTGGTGTGTGATCAAGGGATGAAAGACCGGGTAACTGATGCTCCCCATATGTAATACTCAATGTTCATCAATTAGTTTCATTAACCAGATTCAATGTAATTTAAGGGTTCATTCTCATCTTAATTATGGTATTACTGTTATTCCTTCTCAGGCTTAACCAAGTGTTCTCAATCACTACTCACCCTTTTCCAAGGTGTGAGCAATAACTAAAAACCCATTATGTGCAAGAATTTGTGAACCAAAACCCTTTCGCATATTCCTATGTTTAAAGTAAATTTTATTCGTTCAATTAAAAAGTAATTAAGACAACCTATAGTCTTATAGCGCAATCTCAATTTATAAATTATAGAAACCCTAGACAAGCATCAATTAATTTCCATAGATTAATACAAGTCAAGAATACATACATATAATGAATTGAACAAATCTAAACTTGAATTGATAAATAAAATTATGGAGTTTGAATCATAACAAGAGCATCACATAAGTTCACATCGATTCCCTAGTATGGAGTTAATTACACAAGGTGAAAATAACAAGAAAAGAGAAAGAAAAGATAAAACCCATCTTGGCCTTCACTGAGTTCTTCAAATCTACAATGATGAAATCTTCTTCGTCTTCAAATCTTCTATGTGTAAAGATGGATAAGAGAGAATTGTGTTGTGTTTATGGTATGTTGTGTGATTGATAGGAGTATTGTAAGGTGGCTCAAAACTCGGCCCTAAAATATTGATGTATTTATATGAATCCATGAGGTTGATTGATTTCAAAAATCTTTCTTGAAAAGGATTTGTCAAACCGCTGTGCCTTGCACAACGGTTGACAAGGCTGGACAGCGGCTTGTATGGCGATGGGACAACGAGTTCTTCTAGAATTGAACCGCTGTCTAATTGCATGGCGGTGGACAGTGGTTTGTATGGTGTGATGCTTTGGTGATGGACCGTTATGTGTATCGTTGTGCAATTGCATGACGGTTATGGCAAATTGCACTTAAGCCCCTTGAATCTTCCAAAATCTCATTTTTTTTTTCCTTAGAAATACTTCAAACACACCTTTTGGGAACAACAACCTGAAAATGCTCAAACAAACAAATTAAAAACCTAAATGACTCGAGAAACAATCAATTGACTGAGAGATTGGGGATAAAAAAACATATACAAATAATGACCGATCACTTATAAAAAGATGAGCAAAATATTTGTTCTTGCTCTCTTATATGTTTTAGTAATTATGCAATCTTCAAAGGCGTATCGTATTCTTCATATGACTACATGATGTAGTCATTGTAAGGATTCTCATCTATTGATTGGTTTATTTCGTGGACAAACCACATGTTGGGGTTTATTGTGTAAGGGTAGTTTAGGTGATTGAGGTTCTAGCTCAAAGGCCCTTTCAAGACCTCAAGGGACAAGCATGCCAAAGGTATAATCTCTAGTGCTTAGTTTTTTCTTTGAAGAGATTTAGTTAGCACACACACACTTAGCATACTTGTTCTTGTGTGTATTCTCTTCACATGTCACATTTCACACTTGCTTTATTTTATTGACTATTAGGGGCATTTTCGTAATATTGTCCTTAAACGAAAATTGGGTAAAATCTATTAAAATTTATTCACCCCCCCTCTAGATTAATATTCTACACACCGTAAGAACTTTCAATTGGTATCAGAGCGGGTTCCTCGATATACTTAGGTGATCCTTGCTTATTTTGTTGTGCTTTGCATTTTGTGTGATTTTTGATCATTCATACATTTGCATTCGTTTCATTCATTCATAAACACTATGAGTGGAAACGGTGGAAATGGTGGTGGCAACGAGGGTGCTTCTAGCACAAGGCCTCAATTTCTTACCGGGTTGAACTATTCCCAATGGAAAGGGAAAATGGAATCCTATATATGTCAAATTCACGACCGTGCGTGGATGGCGGTGGAAGATGGATATAATCTACCTATGATGACTCCTGATGGTGGAGGAGAAGAAGTATTGAAGCCTAAGGCGCAATGGAGCTCGCAAGAGTTTGAGGCTTCAAAGTGGAATAGGAAGTCGATGCACGCCATCCTTTGTGCAATGGATGAAAATCAGTATAAGCTAATTCAAAACACTCAAATCGCGAAAGTGACTTGGGATATCTTACAAGTTGCACATGAAGGAACCAAGGTGGTGAAGGAATCCAAGCTTCAAGTCCTCCAAACTCAATTCGAGTTACTTAGGCTGGGAGAGGATGAATGCTTCAATGATTTCGAAATCAAATTGATGGATATCATCAATCAAAGTCACCAACTTGGAGACCCGTATTCGGATAGGAGAGTCAAGCAGAAAATCATGAGATTTCTCCCCGATAGGTTCGAATCAAAGGTGACGACTATAGAAGAAAATAGCGGATATATGGATATGAAGCCGAGTGAGGTTATTGGAAGACTCCTCGCCTATGAGTCTAGGAAGGCTCCTAGCTCTACACCTCTTAAAAAGCAAAAAGGAATTTCTTTAAAAACCTCCAAGGATGAAAAAGAGGCAAAGAAGATTGACTCGGACGAAGACCTTGCCTTATTTGTAAAAAGGTTCAACAAAGTCATGAAGTTTGGGAGAAAGGGCTTTGGATCAAAAGGCCAAGATTTGAAGAAAAATGGTCCTTTCAAGAAGTTTGAGCCTAGGCAAGAGAGGACCGAAAGGAAATGGGTCCGATGCTTTGAGTGTGGTGGCATAGGTCACTTTGCCTCTGAATGTGCTAATCACAATGACAAGAAGAAGGGTAAAGTGATGGTCGCCACATGGAGTGATAGTAGTGATGACTCCAATGAGGGAGATGAGTCTTCAAGTGATGAAGAACTCATGGCTAACTTCCTAGCCTTTGCTTCCTCCCACAAGAGCAAAAGTGCTAATGAAAAAGAGGAAATGAGTCAAGAGGAAAATGACTCAAGTGAAGGAGAAAGTGATTCCTCTTCTAACTCCATAAATGGTTTTGTGGAGAAAAATGTGCTTGCTAAATACCATGCCGAGTTCAATGATTTAGCAATCAAGAGCACGAGAAAGATTCAAAGATTGAGAGAAGAGAATCTTGAACTTTCATCTCATAATGACCACTTAAGTGAACAAGTGGAAAGACTTAAGAAGATAGAAGATAAGCTAAGAAAGGAGTTAGACTTATCTTAGGGGAATGAAGAAGGTTTAATGAGAGAGCTTGAAGAGATTAAAGAATCTATGACTAGGATGGCCTCTATCACACATAAGCTTGAACATATTCTTAGTGTTGGGAAGAATCCTTATGACAAGAGGGGTCTTGGATTTAAAGATGGTAAGGAGACCTCCACTTCTAAGAAGACCATATTTGTTAAGAGTTTGGGGAACCAAAAAGCTTCATCGGTGCAAACACCTAAGAAGAAGTTAGAACTAGGACAATGTTCAAATAGTGCACAAGTGAAGGTGGTGCCAAGAAGGCAACCTCAAGCTCAACCCTCTAGGGTCATTCAAGCCAACATTCCTCAACAATTGGCTCACAAAGGAAAGAGACCAATCATGAAACCTCAAGCTAGGAAGCAAGCTAGACCGATTCAACAACGAAGATGGATTGAACCCACTCAACCATAAAGACATGGACAAGCTCTCATGCATGCACAAGGAAAAGGTATGATTTCTTATTCCAACATGTCATTTTTGTAGATTTGATGGTCATATTAGACCAAATTGCTTTCGATATATTAAAATGTGTAGAACACGAAGCATGATTGAAAAGAGAAAGAATAGAGCCAAGATGCATGTTCCTAGGAATGATAAAATTGATGTGCATGATCCTAGGATAACTAGAGCCCCTGTACCAAAGACCACTAAGAAGGCTAATATTGTTTCTAGGTGTATTAGAAAGAATGAAAATATTTGCTATGTTGCTCAAATAGCCTTGAAGGCAAATTCTTCTAATTTTTGGTACCTAGATAGTGGGTGCTCTAGGCACATGACGGGAAACAAGAGTTTCTTCGAGACTCTTGCTATAGAGGACGGAGGATATGTCACTTTTGGTGATGCATTCAAAAAAAAGTTGTAGGGAAATGAACCATTTCCGTTCTCGGATTACCCTCCTTATCTAATGCTTTGTTTGTTGATGGCTTGAAAGCCAATTTGATAAGCATTTCTCATCTTAGTGATGAAGGATATTTCGTCATGTTTAGTAAAAATAATTGCTCTATCCTAAAGCCCGATGGACAAACCTTGTTGGAAGGAATGAGATCTAGTGACAATTGCTATTATCTTGAAGCTAGAATAGTCTCAAACAATGTGTCCATGGATGAGTAAATAGAGTTGTGGTATGAAAGACTTGGCCACATGAACTTTAGGGATTTAAGAACCCTTGGAAAGTTCAATTGTGTGCGTGGCCTCCCTAAGCTTGGGAAGAAAGCCAATGGTGTTTGTGGACCTTGCCAAAAGGAAAACAAACCAAAACCATGCACAAAAAGGGCAAGTATCTCTCCACCAAGAAGCCCCTAGAGCTTCTCCACATGGATCTTATGGGTCCTATGCAAACCAAGAGTTTAGGTGGAAAGAGATACATTTTTGTGTGTGTAAATGATTTCTCTAGGTTCACATGGACATATTTTCTTAGAGAAAAATCCGAAACTTTTGATAAGTTTAAAACGCTTTGTAATAAAATACAAAATGAAATGAATTCTAACATTAAAAGCATTAAACGGATTAGAAGTGACCATGGGAGGGAATTTGAGAATACTTCTTCTGAAAGCTATTGCAATAGCTTAGGCATCTCCCATGAGTTTTCGGCTCTTAAGACACCTCAACAAAATGGAGTTGTTGAGAGGAAGAATAGGGTCCTTCAAGAGATGGCTCGTGTGATGTTGCTTAGCAACAATGTCCCTAGGAACCTATGGGTCGAAGCCGTCAATACGGCTTGCTATATAGGGAATAGAGTTTTCCTTAGGCCCGGATCTAGAAATACCTCTTATGAGTTATGGAACGGTAGGAAGCCAAATGTTAGCTACTTCCACACTTTTGGAAGCAAATGCTACATTCTAAATGACCGTGATCAACTTGGCAAATTTGATGCTAAGAGTGATGAGGGTATCTTTATTGGCTATGCCTTGAATAGTAGAGCCTATATAGTTTTCAACTTAAAGACTCGAATCGTCATGGAATCATCCAATGTTGTCATTGATGATACTAGGCTCAAGTCTAATGACCATGAGGAGGAGGATATTTTAGATGATGACTCTCCTTTGGAAAGGGTTGTGGTGACTCTCAATGTTGGGACGAATAATGAAGACACACAACCTCTTACTAGAGTTCCTCTCTTGGACTCTAATGAACCCGTTCTATGGGTTAGAAGACTCCATAACAAAGAGGATGTTATTGGAGATGTGAATGATGGTGTTAGGACTTGGCGTCAAATAGCTAATCTCATTAGCTTTACATGCTACACCTCTCAAATTGAACCCAAAAAGGTTGATGAAGCCTTGAATGATGAATTTTAGGTTCTTGCCATGCAAGAAGAGCTAAACCAATTCGAAAGAAATGAGGTTTGGACTCTAGTTCCTAGGCCTAAAAGCACTCATGTGATAGGCACTAAGTGGATTTATAGGAACAAATCCGATGAGGATGGCAACATAGTGCGGAACAAGGCTAGACTTGTAGCACAAGGGTACTCTCAAATTGAAGGTATCTACTTTGAGGAGACTTTTGCTCCCGTTGCCCGTTTAGAGTCCATTAGGCTTCTCTTGTCCATTTCTTGTGTGCATAAGTTCAAATTGCTCCAAATGGACGTCAAGAGTGCCTTCCTCAATGGCTTCTTGCAAGAGGAAGTGTTTGTTGAATAACCCAAGGGGTTTGTGGATGCACACCACCCCAACCATGTCTATCGCCTTAAGAAGGCTCTATATGGGTTGAAACAAGCACCGAGGGCTTGATATGAGCGCCTCATTCAATTTCTTGTTGATAATAACTACATAAGGGGTAGTGTTGACAAGACTCTATTCATCAAGAAGGACAAGGATGAGCTCTTTATAGCTCAAATCTATGTTGATGATATAGTGTTTGGCTCCACCAACAACATCAAGGTCCAACAATTTGTTGATGCTATGTCTCATGAATTTGAGATGAGTCTTGTTGGTGAGCTAAGTTACTTCCTAGGTTTGCAAATTAGGCAAATGAATGATGGGATTTTCATAACCCAAGCCAAATATGCTAAGAACCTAGTGAAGAAGTTTGGTCTAGAAAATGCCAAACATTATGATATACCCATGAGTACCACTTTGAAGCTAAGCAAGGATGCTAGTGGTAAAAGTGTGGAACAAATGTTATATCGTGGCATGATTGGTAGCTTACTTTACTTGACCGCAAGTAGGCCCGATATCTCTTTTAGTGTGGGTGTGTGTGCTAGGTACCAAGCGGATCCCAAGGAGTCTCATCTCTCTTCCGTAAAGAGAATCATTCGCTATGTGAATGGGACATCCAACTATGGGATTTGGTACTCTTTTAACACTAATGCTAGTCTTGTAGGCTTTAGTGATGCGGATTGGGCAGGAAATTGTGATGATAGGAAAAGCATATCGGGCGGTTGCTTCTTCCTAGGCAACAACTTGGTGTCTTAGTTTTACAAGAAGCAAAACTCAATTTCCTTGTCCACGGCCGAGGCCGAGGCCGAGTACATAGCCGCGGGGAGTGGATGCACACAACTCCTATGGATGAAGCAAATGCTAGTAGCCTACGGATTCAACCAAGGTACACTCACTCTCTTTTGTGATAATATGAGTGCTATAAATATTTCCAAGAATCCGGTACAACACTCTAGAACTAAGCATATTGACATCCGCCATCATTTCATTAGAGAGCTTGTTGAAAATAAATGCATAGTACTTGAACATATAGGTACTAATGATCAACTTACGGACTTATTTACTAAACCCTTAGATGCTACTTGATTTAAAACACTTAGTAAATCTATTGGGATATGTCTTGTGGAGTGATGTGATTTTTGATTGATCCCATATGGGGAACTCAAGCAAAGAGAGCTTTTTGCATTCTTGTCACCTGTAAAAAATTTGAAATATCTTATGCTTCTTCTTTTAATTGCTTGAGTAAGCTTGGTTGCACATATGTATATATGTTTTCAATTCAATAAGTGTGAACCTTGCTTGTTTACAATCCATGTTATATTTATGTTCAATCATGCATTTTTGGACTAGGAGATTTACATAGGAAGTATGCTTTGAATGACCTATAATTTATCTCCATAACATGATGATTCTTTTATAACATGCTAATGTCAAATGAAAAGGCATGAAATTCATATAACATGCTCAAAATGAAAAAGCATGAATTGATGATTGCAAGAATAAATGCAAAACTTGTGTGAAAAAGACTTATGAGACTCAAAATAAATAAAGGATCTTGTATCCTGTATTCGTTCAAAGGATCTAAACAATCCAAATGTCTCTCTTTCTTTATTGGTTGAACATGGCTACTATCATACAGATATCTTATCCGGAAAAATCTAAAAGGGTGCAAAGTCGATCATGTCATGTTTCGCTTATAAAATTGGATATAGTTGCTCTTAAATTAAAATCAATGAAATCTCCATATCCTTGCTTTTCTCATGACAATGGTGAAATTGGTTTGAATTCTTATTAGAAACCTTTGTCATTTGCTTTGCCAAATACCATTGTATTTTGGACTTGAATGCTACATGTCTTATATGCAAAGCATGTTTGATTCACACATTTTCTTCAAATAAATCTCCTTGTTTCTCTTCAATTAATTGGGATGCATAAAGTGACTTATATTATTATGCAAATATCTTACATGCTACTATCTCTCTTTGCTAAGAGTGACCCTGTTGGGGACTACTCTTTTGCCTATATCATGGCAAAAAGGGGGAGTAGGATATGGTAAGGGGAGTTGTAAATTGTAGTAGCAATTGTGCTTATTGGGGAGAACATTCATTGAGGGGGAGTAACCCGTTGAGGGAGAGCATTGCATACACATACATTGCATGATGTTGTGCTTAAGATCATAAATGCCAATGCTTGTTTTATTCTCACTTGATTAATCTCACATGTATTATTTGGAAAATATAGAAACCTTGTCTTGCAGGTTTGATTGTTCTACAAGAGATTGATGCCTTGAAGATTTTATTCTTTAAATATCTCTGTGTAATGTAGAAGATCTATTTATCCCGTAGTTTCTATTTTTTATGTGAGGAATCAATGTGAGTGGTGGTTTTGTCACAAAATAGCCAAAGAGGGAGATTGTAAGGTTCTCATTTATTGATTGGCTTATTTCGTGGACAAACCACATGTTGGGGTTTATTGTGTAAAGGTAGTTTAGGTGATTGAGGTTCTAGCTCAAAGGCCCTTTCAAGATCTCAAGGGACAAGCACGCCAAAGGTATAATCTCTAGTACTTAGTTTTTTCTTTGAAGAGATTTAGTTAGCACATACACACTTAGCATACTTGTTCTTGTGTGTATTCTCTTCACATATCACATTTCACACTTGCTTTATTTTATTGACTATTAGGGGCATTTTCGTAATATTGTCCTTAAATGAAAATCGGGTAAAATCTATTAAAATCTATTCACACCCCCCCCCCCCCCCCCCCCCCCTAATTAATATTCTACACATCGTGAGAACTTTCAGTCATAAAATCACTTCCTCATAAAATTGTAATTCGATCATCATGATCTGCATTTTGATTAAATTTAAGTCAAAGTTAGAACTACTGACTAATATGGTGACTTCATTGCTTCTTCTTCTTTTCGGCACATGTTTACATTGTTAAAAATGACTACATGAGCATTATTACATGTAGAAAACCAACCATGCAATGCAATGCAATTCATGAGTTTATTATGAAGTGGATTGTTTCTATAATAGAAATAGATTTTGTTAGGCTAATGTAAGTAAAATAATTTTATCCTTGAATAGTAAGAATTTATTTTCTAGTTTTACATTATAAGTGATACATTTTTTGTTGTTGAAAACTAATGAATATATTTATTTATTTATTTATTTGTTGACACTTTGAAGCCATGTTTGGCTTCTCTTGAGTCTTATTTTTCAATCACATACTAATGCTAGACAATAAAAAAAATTGAATTTGAATCTTCTACTGATCTGATCTTTTTCTTGACCACACATAATCTCATGACACATAAGCATTGCAATGAATATGTGGTTAAGATATGATTGGTTTTCACAAGTCACAACCACTTTAAAAGATGCTTTTAAAAGATCAGGAAAAAGATCAGATCAGCCGAGAATCCAAATCCCAAAAAATTAGCTCAAAATCCAACCCAAATAATGTAGTAAGTGATTTGTATTGGATGTATTGTGTTTCAATTACAACACATCTCTGTTAATAATATTCGAGTTGTATATTTGAATTCAATTGTATAGTTAGTTAGGAAGTATTCCATGATTAGGAGTCTCTGATACTCAGGACTCAACATTGCTGTATTATATATTCAAGTGACTATCAATGAAAAGGGTGTGTGAAAATTCTACACCAAAATCTCTCTCTCTCTTAACATGGTATCAGAGCAGACGATTCCTCTCTAGAAACAAAGTTTTTTTTTTTTTATTATTTCTTTATCTTCCCTCCCATTCCAAACGATGGCCACAATTAATCCAGACTCCACACTTGACAATAGCTCCTCCGCACCATCCCCTATGATCGTTAATGTCACACCATCAACATCAACAACCCTTCGCTCGACTGAGTTTCATCTCATCACCATCAACATCTCGGCTCAGGCCCCTCTCAAACTCACTGCCAGCAACTATATGTCTTGGCAAATTCAGTTCCAAACCCTCTTCATTGGATATGATCTTATTGGCTATATTGATGGCTCAAAGCCATGTCCACCAACCAACTTGACTATCAACAATGTGGCCACTCCGAATCCAGCATACAACATTTGGGTTCGCCAAGATCAGCTCATTCTCAATGCGATTATCGGTTCCTTGTCACCAACAATTATTTCTTTCGTTGCCAAAGCCAAGATGTCAATGGAGGCATGGAACATCCTTGCCAACACTTACGCCAAACCATCCCGTGGTTGCATAAAACAAATCAAAGCTCTTCTCAAACACTCTACGAAAGGTACACAAAATATCACTGATTTTCTTCACTCTATTAAAGCCTGTGCAGATGAACTCGCTTTACTTAGCGCTTTGGTAGACAATGAGGATCTCATTGAGAGGATCCTAGATGAACTTGATGATGACTACAAGGAGTTGGTTCGTGCGGTTCAAGCTCGAGATAATCCCATCACTTTTGATGAATTTCACGAGAAACTGTTATCGTTTGAGGCTTCCCTTCAGAACAACAAGAAAGACTCTGCTACTTTTCCAGCCACAACCAATCCTATACATCGGTCTAACAACAACTGGCACCCACAGCAAGGAAACAACAATTGGCGTCCAACCACCTTCAACAACTCGGGCTGGCGCCCGTCTCCCAACCACAACAGCTATCGGCCTCCATCACCCAACAACGCTGGATCACTGAACCGTGGCAGCAATCACACCTCACGTCCCTACTTGGGTCACTGCCAAGTATGTGGAGTTCAGGGCCACACGGCCAAGAGGTGTTCATCTTTCCAAATGGTTCCAATTCAGTCTTCCGGGCCAAGTTCTACACCGCTAACCACACCTCCACCGATGCCTTGGCAACCAAGAGCCCACTATGCTGCCAATAATACTTCCGCAAACCCTTCGTGGCTGCTTGACAGTGGTGCGTCGCATCATGTAAAAGCTGACTTGAGCAATCTTTCCCTCCATCCACCATATAGTGGCTCCGATGATGTTTTGATTGGCGATGGCACAGGTCTTTCCATCACAAATACTGGTTCCGCATCTCTTTGCTCTCATAATAAAACCTTTAAATTAAATGATGTGCTTTGTGTGCCTAATATGAAAAAGAATTTAATCTCAATCTCACAGTTTTGCTTTACTAATGATGTTTCGGTTGAGTTTTTATCATCTTCTTTTCATGTGAAGGATCTTCATACATGGGCAATTCTTCTGAGAGGCACAACCAAGGATGTCATGTATGAATGGCCAACCATCACCTCTAGGTCCTCACCGGTTCTAGCCTTCTCAGGCGTCAAAACCACGTCGCCAAACTGGCATTATAGGCTAGGTCACCATGCTTTTCCTATTTTATAGGGTATTATTTCAGGTTTTAGTTTAGATTTGTCATCTCCTATGTCGAAAGATTTTTTTTGTCATTCCTGTCAT
Organism: Acer saccharum; assembly: GCA_030490815.1. Classification (NCBI taxonomy): domain Eukaryota; kingdom Viridiplantae; phylum Streptophyta; class Magnoliopsida; order Sapindales; family Sapindaceae; genus Acer; species Acer saccharum. The sequence goes on from CM059871.1 coordinate 26,262,260, forward strand.
TGCAATAAAAGTCACAAGTAACCGTTTTCATCTTCATCTCTTGTCTCCTCTCACCCACTAGAAATCATATTTTCTGATGTATGGACATCTCTTGTTATTTCTCATGATAATTTTAAATATTATGTAGTTTTCGTTGATCACTACACAAAATACATCTGGTTCTATCCATTAAAGAGAAAATCAGAGTTTAAAGAAAATTTCATATGTTTTAAGGCTATTGTGGAAAATTATTTTCATCACAAAATCATCACACTATACTCTGACAATGGTGGTAAGTACATGTCACTCAAAGACAAGATTGGCCTCTATAGTCGTGGCCTATCTTGAGGGGCCATATTGGATGTATTGTGTTTCAGTTACAACACACCTCTGTTAATATTATTCCAGTTGTATATTTGAATTCAATTGTATAGTTAGCTTAGGAAGTACTCCATGATTAGGAGTCTCTGACACTCAGGACTCAACATTCTGTATTATATATTCAAGTGACTATCAATGAAAAGGGTGTGTGAAAATTCTACACCAAAATCTATCTCTCTTAACAATTTGTTCATTAATGACATCATCCCTTGATTTGTGTGGTAGACAACTAACTTGCCACTTCAGTTTTATTTGAAACGGTTAAAATATATTCATAAAAGAAAACCACAGAGATAACCAGCTGTCCAACCGAGACAGCCAGAACAAGCCACCCAGAAAACAGAGGCACCAAGGCCAAACAGAAAAACCTGTAAAGAGCAACCATAAAACACAACAAACAGCGAGCAGGAACCAAGCAGAACAACAAAAGGAACCTGGGAACGCAGGGGACCAAAACAAGGGTGATTTATTTGAATCGTATAGTATTACTCTTTTCAATATTATGTACATGAAACATCGTTCAAAGTGGAAATAATTATGAAGTTCTTCCCATCCTTTCTATATCCAGTAGTCACTCAAATCAGGCGGCATATGTAGTTGACAAAAAGCTTAGAAAAAAAAGTACATTTAAAAATCAAAACATGGGATCTGTCTTTGTCAAGTACAAAAGATTGCAGAAGATCACTTGCCAAGAAAAAGTGAAGAAGAGGACAGGATGAGATTGGTCCGGTGGTAAATCCCTTACACCTGCACCACGAGGTTACGGGTTGGAGTCCTCCCCTTCCAAAAAAAACCCCAATATACAAATCAATAATAAAATAAAATAAAAACTATCGATGAGGAAATACTCAAGATGATATACATTCATTAAAGAAAATAAAATCAAGATTAAATGGACTCTTTCCATAAATCCAACAGGTAGCTTCTCATTTTTAGCAGCTCACTTGCAGAGATTTTACTTAATCTGTGACCATTAGAAATATTCAACACGTTCCTCCCTGTATATATAAATTTGTAGTATTCTTAATAGAGTTGCACCAAATATTTTGACATCACAAGAACAATAAATAATAAAAGGCAAAGAATATATTATAAGAAAATTTGGAAACGTCGAGAGTCTAACATGGGAGAAAAGAGAGCGAAGTAGAGCCAAGGATGACTGCCGGTAACAACCTTATTGTAAGGCATATAAATATATAAAATTTCTTTGCAGCATATATATGCCGGCAAGTCATCCTTGGCTCATCTCCACTCCCTATTCCTTCATGCAAGATACATAGACGAAAAACATTAATTCACTGTCGAATGTCGATAATCTTTGTTCCAAATTTATAGGCAAACAATATGTTTAATGTGTGGAATTGCAATTAATTTTGCTTTTCATATATTCCCAAAAAGGAATGTTGACCACATGCATTTGTCATTTAATTATGCAAGAAAGTATCCATATTCTTACCAGTAATCAATACTAACTTTCTCTAAATTTAGAGCCCAAATGACGTAGCATCACTAAAATCTAATCATTTTAATCATACAATTCTAATACAAAGAAATCAAGAGTCCACGTCATTTGAATACCAAATTTGAGTAAAGTAGCATCACTGTATTCTTACTTTCCAAACCCTTCATCATCTGGTTTCACCTATACAGCTATACTATCCACTATATATGAACTGATTGGTGGTTGTGGGAATAGAATCTTTTAAAATAGAGGATGCTCTGGCTCTCAACTTTGTAGAATGCTCATTTTAGAGCACCATATGATCGGATTGGGATTCTATATATGAACTCAATAAATATATATATATATATACCACTTACGGCATTGCCCACTACTTAATGATATCTTGTGACCCATTATTATTATATCAATTACTATACAGTCTAAATATATATTCTAACTTTTTATATTAATTTTTATTAACCATCCCCTATGTATCTTTGTTCATGTACAAATTAATTAAAGCAAGAATATAGAGTATTTGAATACGAATTCTTTAATGCTACATTGCGAGTAATGTTGCCCAAACTTTTTATACAAATCATTTTATCACCGATATATCAATACAGATCTAGAGAAAGACCAATGCTACTAGCAAGGCGAGGGAAATCTTTCTAGCTAGGAGCATTGGTCTCTCCCTATATTGATTACCGATATATTGGTAATAAAATAATTTATCACTATTATATAAATCATGAAATTTTTACTCCTGTCGATTACTTGCTTGATTTCCTTCTTACAAAATTGAACTATTATAATTGATTGGAGGTTTGGAAAGGGAATCTGACACAAACTCACAACTTCATGAATCGTATAAATATGAAAGACATACCAGCTTAATTAGTTGGTCCAGAGCAACAGATAATTGTATATGAATTTATTCCGGTCGTTGTAGATAATATTGACTTATCTATTAGGCTGCTTGTGTTGAATTTGAAAAGACAGCGATTGCTTTGACAGCCTTTTATATTCTTTGTTCGACAATTTTTTTTTTTTTTTTATACATAAATTGTTACATTGACACAACAACACGGACGCTTGATAAGATTGGTCCTACATTGATTCCTTCCATTCCTTCCATTGGTGTTGGAGAAATATAGGGCATTGTTCAATGATTAAGTATAGGTATGAGTGATTAAGCTCCGGTGATTTTAGGAATACCTAGAAAAATAAACATACGTAAACTCGTTGATTTGATTGAATACCGATAAAGTAAACACAATCAAATTTTCATTATTCAACTTCAAATTAATCTGTCATCAAATGGCTATAAAGATCCTTTGAATAGGATTAAAACAAGGTAAAAGAAAGGAAATAATTCAAAGTTGAAACAAATCATAATCATCTGACAATTAGGCTATAAATCATCCCTAAATTGAGCTTCCAAAATTAATCAAAATCTCTAAGATTATGTCAATCTTAATGATTTTATGGCGCGTTTACTAATCGGGAATGAAAGGAATCGGAATCAAATTCCACCGGATTGGGAATGGAGGGTAATCGGAATTAAGTTACTAAATTTCATTACAATGTTTACTGATTTTGAAGAATTAAGAATGGAATCAAATTTGTACAAAGTTGATTAAAAAAAACCCTTATATATAAAATGAGTCTCTCATGAGGGATCCCTTATTTTAATTTTGGTAATGACCACCATAAAATCACATTGATTTAAATGAATTTTAATCTCTTTTTTTTTTGTGGATTATAGGTTCGTCAAAATCTACCTATGAACAAATTTTGAGATTTTTTCAAGCACTAGAACTATTTATTCCGATTTTTTTTTTTAATATGAAGACATCGGAAAATGGGTAAAATATAGGAAAATTCAAGAAAAATAGTCTTAGTATTTGAAAAATTCTCAAATTTTATTCATAGCTAGATTTTGATGAACCTATCATCCACAAAAAAAAAAATTTAGATTAAAATTCATTCAAATCGATGTGATTTCATAGTGATCCTTACCGAAATTAAAATAAGGGATCCCTTATGAGAAACTCACTATATATATATAAGGGTTTTTTTTAATCAACTTTGTACAAATTTGATTCCATTCTTAATTCTTCAAAATTAGTAAACATTAGAATGAAATTTAGTAATTTAATTCCGATTACCCTCCATTCCCATTCCGGTGGAATTTGATTCCGATTCCTTTAATTCCCGATTAGTAAACGCGCCATAAAATCATTAAGATTGACGTAATCTTAGAGATTTTGATTAATTTTGGAAGCTCAATTTAGGGATGATTTATAGCCTAATTGTCATATGATTATGATTTGTTTCAACTTTGAATTATTTCCTTTCTTTTACCTTGTTTTAATCCTATTCAAAGGATCTTTATAGCCATGTGATGACAAATTTGAAGTTGAATAATGAAAATTTGATTGTGTTTACTTTGTCGGTATTCAATCAAATCAACGAGTTTACGTATGTTTATTTTTCTAGGTATTCCTAAAATCACCGGAGCTTAATCACTCATACCTATACTTCATCATCGAACAATGCCCTATCTTTCTCCAACACCAATGGAAGGAATGGAAGGAATCAATGTAGGACCAATCTTACCAATCTTATCCAACACCAATGTAGGAACAATGCCCTATCTTTCTCCAACACCTATATATATCGATTTTAATAGGATAAGGCATTTATAATAAACCTTCAAATAATATTTTTTTAAGAAAAGCATATATAATAAACCAATAAATCAAACCAAGTTTATAATTATGTCCTATCGGCATAAAAATATTCAAATCAAAACTATGAAGATGTCCAAGGCAGAGTGGCAGACAAAGCAAGAAAGCTTGCAGCACGTTCATACTCATGCTCGGCAAGAACGACCGTCATCAACAAGAAATAGCTGCAGCATATTCCATCTGCGACACTAGCTTGGACTCTTTGTCATTACAACATAATTTCATATGAGATGTTAATGAAAAAATATATACACTTTTATTATTATTATTATTATCATTATTATTATTATTATTATTATTATTAATTTTATATGGGGATATTTTGGTAAAAATACATGAATTCCCTTGTAATCAGGAAAGAGAACTTGATTCCTAAGGTGATGGAGGGGAATCAAGTTCCTTTTCTTTTAGCAACTTAATTCCTAATTTGTATGTGGGGTTCACGGAATTTAATTCCTCAAAACACTAGTAAACATTGGAATTCAAAATTAGGAACTTAATTCCCTTTCTTTGGATGAGATTCCTAATTAGTAAACATGCAAATTAGAAAGATACTAAAAATCCCTATAGTATTATGATGATTATAATAAGGGATAATTACCTCGGTGGCCAACAATTTGATAACACACTATCAAATGGCCATTAAATTGAGAATTGGTTCCAAAATGACCATTTTTGGTGAAAAGTGTGACACTAATGGCTATTCCATCCAATTCCGTCTTTGTGGAGTTTGGTTGACTGGAATGGAATGGAATAGATTCCATTCTCAATGTTTGGTTTGTTAAAATCCAATGGAATGTCCATTCCATTCCAAACTAAAAAATTTATTCCATAAATACCCTCTTTTCCAAAAATAATATATTATCATTATATATTATATTAATGATATATAAATATATATTATATAATATATATATATGTATTATATATTATATTATTATAATATATATAATGATATATAAATATATATATAATAATATAATGATATATAAATATATATATAATATATATTTATATATCATTAATATAATATATATTATTAATATTATATATTATATTATTATATATATTACATATATATTATATTATTACATATATTATATATTATGGGTGCCGATATTGACACCCATAAATATGATAAGCATACCCATATTTTAATAAAAAATTTAATTATAAAAATATCTCAATAAAAATTTACCAATAAAGACAAATTAGTTTAATTAAAAATAAACCAAATACTATGTAGACCCATTAATTACACTCATATCTTAGACTACATCTCTTTATTAAAATAAATAAAAATGATAAACCCTAATGATCCTAGATGTATACTGTAACCTACATTGGCTATATTGAGAAAGTAACCCTAGATATATAATGTATTTATCACAATCTCAAACCCTACCACTAAAAAAAATAAAATAAAATACTAGAGTCTATGATCCTAGATGAAATCCAATAACAAAAAGAAAAGTAAAATGAAGAAATGATAAAAAGAAATATACATATGGATATATGTTAAAATGATTCAATTTTGATGGCTCGACAAATAAAATGTTATGATATCATATGCTCCATGAAGGTGCCCTATACTACTGTCAATCTCCTCAGAAAGCAAAAGAGCATGGAATGGTCCTTGATCCACAGTTTGTAGCCATTTGTGAAAGAAAACAAATGGGCTCTAAATCTAAAGATCATAACATGTGATCAAATGGCCTTTAAAGGTCTCCTCTGTTGGCACTACTCAATGCCCACAACTCATTGGTTATGGTCGATTAATTATTTCTTGTAGATATATATATATATAAATTTTCATTAACTATCAATGACTGCCATTAATATCTAAGCTCGCAAAGAACGTAGAACAAACAAATCAAACAAATCGACAGCGACACACAAATTTTCTTATCATAACATAAAGATAACAAAAACTCTCAATCCCAAACTCTTCACAAATCCAAAAATTATATTATCCAAACTCTTCAAAAGCCTTGCGTTATATCAAAAGATTAATTTTATTTTTATTTATGTTTTTGATTCTGGAGAACTTAAGAATTTATCATTTGTGAAATTGGGTGTGTTAATAACATAAGAGGGTTTATAAATAAAATGTATTAAAATGAATCCATTCATTTAAATAAGGGTATTATTGGCATTAAGATGAGTGTTTATAGTAATGATTTAAATTTAAATTTTAGAAATGGGTGTATTTATAAATATGGGCGTGCTTATCATATTTATTATCATATTTATGGGTGTCAATATCCGCACCCATAATATATACATATATATATATATATATATGTATTATATATCATATATTAATATATTAAATAATATATATTAATATAAAATAAAATAATATATATAATATATACTTTTATATTTTATTATTATTATCCAAAATAAATATTATATATTATTATATTATATAATATATATTATATATAATAATATATAATATTCATATTATATAATATATGATATTTATAATATATAATATATAATAATATTAATATTACTAATATATAATATATATTATATATATGTTATATATTATATATATTATTATGTAATATATATATATATATAATATGTTATATATTATAATATATATATATATATATATATATATATATATATATATAACATGTTATATATATATATATATAATATTATTTTATATTAATATATATTATTATATTAAATAATATTTAATTGTATATATAATATATACTTTTATACTTTATTATTATTATTATCCAAAATATATATTATATATTATATAATATAGATTATATATAATAATATATAATATTCGTATTATATAACATATGATATTTATATTATATATTATATAATAATATTAATATTACTAATATATATAATAATATTTATATTATATATAATTTTATGTAATATATATATATATATATAATAATATATACATTATGTTATATATTATAATATATATATATATATATAACATGTTATATATTATAATTATATATATCTATATATAATATGTTATATATTATGATAATATATATTTCTATATATAATATGTTATATATTATAATAATAAATATAATATTATATATACTTTCATATTTTATTATTATTATCCATAATATATCATGTTATTATAATTGTTTTGTAATTAGGGGTATTTTGGTCAAAATATAGTTAATTCCATTCCATTCAGTTATTAACTAAACAAAATAATATTGATTCAAATACTAATTCTATAGTCCCAACCAAACAAAGGAATCAACTTTCCATTCCTTTCCATTTCAATTCCTATTCCAATTACCATTCCACCATGGTAACCAAACGCCACCCTAATTCCATCCAAATGAGTGGCATTTTGGTAAATAAGGGGATGACAATAATTTACTTTAGATTTTTTTTTTAAAATCAATTTTTTCTTTTATTTTTTGAAACGAATAATTATATTTAGTGTATATATATGTATATCATATCTCAAATATATATATATATATATATATATATATATATACAGTCTTTCTATTATCAGTTCAAACTGACAAAAGTTATATCAGTTCCTTGTATGTGGGCCATTGGATTTAAATACTTTGACTGACAAGTGCATACAGCCAAGTCAAAGTATTTAAATCCAGTGTCCCACATGCAAGGAATTGACATAACTTTTGTCAGTTCGAACTGATAATAGAATTTCTGTATATATATATATGATAGTCAGTCTTTCTATTATCAATTCGAACTGATAAAAGTTATATCAGTTTTTTGTATGTGGGCCACTGGATTTAAATACTTTGACTGACAAGTGCATACAGCCAAGTCAAAGTATTTAAATCCAGTGGCCCATATGCAAGGAACTGATATAACTTTTGTTAGTTCGAACTAATAATAGAATTTCTGATATGATAGTTATTTAGTTAGGACATCATACGTCCAACCATAGCCACATGTTTTAATAAGTTCAAATGTTACATAAACACACACACACACACACACACATATATATATATATATATATTAATTTTCAAGTCAGCACCCCCTCATTGTATTATTATTAGCACATTTTAATGAAAGTTATTGGATTTAAAATATGCTTTGACAAGTGTATGCAGCCAAGTCAAAGCATTTAAATCCAATGACTTTCATTAAAAGGTGTTGATAGTAATACAATGAGGGAGTTCTGACTTGAAAATTATTGTGTATATATATATATATATATATATATATATACACACACATATATATTTCTTTTTTAAGAAGACACACACACACACACACATATATATATATATATTTCTTTTTAAAGAAGATTAAGGCTACAAAATCTAAAAAATCTAAAACACAAAGAAGAGAAACATGTATTGATCTAAACCATTTCTTTTGTTTTTTAAATCAAATAATTATATTTAGTGTGTGTGTATAGATTTTCTATTATCAGTTCGTCCTGACAATAAATATATCAGGACGAAGAATGTGGACCACTAGATTTACATACTTTGACTCAAAGTGTATGCACTTGTCAAAACTTCTCTATAATATGTGGTCCACATTCTTCGTCTTGATATATTTATTGTCAGGACAAACTGACAATAGAAAGACCGTATATATATATATATATATATATATATATCAGTCCCATTCACATCAGTGCACACTGATGTAACTGCATCAGTACCAATACATGTAGACCACTGATTATGGAGAAGCTTTGACAAGTGCATACACTTTGAGTCAAAGTAAGTAAATCTAATAGTCCACATCCAACGCACTGATAAAGTTATATTAATGCACACTGACTTGAACACTTTATATATATATATATATATATATATATATATATATATTTACACACACTAAATATAATTATTCTTTTCAAAAAACAAAAAGAAAAAATTGATTTACAAAAATATCTAAAATAAATTAATGTCATCCCCTTATTTACCAAAATATCACTCATTGAAAAAATTGATTTCCAAAAAACATATAAAATAAATTAATAACATCCCATTATTTATTAAAATGTCACTCATTGGAGGAAATTGGATAGAATTAGATGGAATTGGATGGAATAATCATTAGTGTCACACTTTTCGCCAAAAATGGTCATTTTAAAACCAATTCTCAATCTAGTAGCCATTTTAATAGTGTGTCATCAAATTGATGGCCACCGAGGTAATTATGTCTTATAATAACTTGGGTACAACTTCTCCATAACACTGAATTATAGTATCAACACGATGTTCATCATTCCCTTCTTTTCAAGTAGTCAGGGATTTGTTTCTCGTACGCTGTGTGTTAAAATTCTGTGGATGGTTAGTTGGTACCGCATATCATGAAATTATTACTACTAACTAGTGTACCAACCCTTGCGATGCATGGGCTTATTTTAAAAAAATTATTTAAAATAAGTTGTGTACTAAAAAAAAATGCACAAAAAATTCCATCGACGATTTATCTAAAAAATAGAACGAAAGAAATTTAATTTTAAATATTATATACTATTTATAATATATAATATGATAGGGACACTAAAAAATATGGAAATTTATATATATACTAAAAAAAAAAATCAATATTATTAATACAATTGAATAAAAAGGATTCAATATGAATCTTTTATATATATATATATATAAATAGTATAATAGAGAAGTAAATACACCCCTCTCTCAACCTTATTTTTAAGAAACCAAAGTAATCGAAAACAAATTACAGTGTCATGAATATTGGAAGTCGTGTGGTTTGTACTTGTGGGAAAATTGAGTATTTGAATTCCTCCCTTGGGCTGTATTCTGTTGGTAATGGTAGCGACAACTAAGTAGGCTTTATACTCAATTGCTGCAATGTCTTATGTGCCAATATAACTTACTGTAAGTGCTAAGGTAGAAGTATTTGTTTCCGAAAACTCTCCCCGTTCTCGCTACCCATCTCCCATTGTGGTGGTGCCTACAAATATCACCCAAATTGATCTTCAGTTTTTGCTCTATATACATGAGTGATACAGAGAAAAGTATGGTAATCATATATCAAATTATCGAAAAATATGATTACTACCTTGCAACTCCTCTGTAGTTGGAGACACCTGCAGAAAAACCATTGCTCTTTATGTGAAAAGGAAAATCAAACAATGTTATTGTTTATGGAAAGCAGCCATGGAAAATATTATGTGCTAGATATAATATATGTGTGGGCATATGTGTACAATTTGCATGATTTCAATTTCTTTCTCATAATTTGACATTTGTCACATATATTATACGGTTGTTAGATCATATATATAATATTTATGTGTATGCATCAAAGATTGATATAATTTGTACCGGAATATTGGTGAAAGTTGATGTGCTCTAGTGATTGAGTGCAGCTAAATCATATGCTCTTGCAATTGCTTCTTCTTCATCATAAGCTACTGAGAAATTCAAAGATGTATGTGTCATTTTATAATGCCTAGAAAAGAATAATCGAACCTATTGATGACTACGAATAATCGATTCCATTGAATGAATTCATTGTGAAACATGATACATGATAGTTAGTATCATAAGATGGACATATAAAGAAGAAAGAAAATGAACCCAAAAAAATAAATAATGAAAGTAATAAGTCCCTGAAAATTCAAACACACCTACTCAATTGGTGTCTCATTGCATCTTTTAGCTCCTTACCATCTTCCAGCCCAGGTTCATCAGCAGATTGTTTTGGCCGGATGTGGTGGCCGTCAAACAAGGAGGCAAATGATCAGTTAAGCTCCACACATTGGGTACCTTTCTGAATCTGAATTAGAATTAGTCTCAATTTATAGAGTCAAATAAATAGGTAGTCAATTAATACTAATTTTACAACGTTCTGTTAGGATCCCACATTGACTAAATATGTGATTAATCAATGGTATATAACTCATTGGGCACCCTCTCCTTACAAGCCGGTTTTAAGGATGAGTTCTACCCAGTGGGTTCGTATCAAGTGGTATCAGAGCCTGGCCATGGACCAACGAGTGGAGCAAATGGAGGTGACAATGGAGTCACTCTCGACCGGTCAAAAGGAGATCCAGACCCAGATAAATGGTCAGAAGGAGATCATGAACCAGATGACTGAAATGTTGGCGAAACTCAACGCACGACTAGATTTAGTGGTAGATCAAGCACCCAATGAAGCGGCAGAACACTCTTCAGCACCTACACGAACTCAAGGAGGACGCACAGGTGGTAGTACTAGCTTACAACATAATAGTTCTATTCATTCTTATGTGCCAAAAACCATTAAATTGGATTTTCCGCGTTTCAACAGTGGAGGTGATCCAACCAGCTGGATATGTAGAGCAAAACAATTCTTTCAGATTCACGAGACACCGACGGTTGATCAAGTGACATTGGCATCTTTCCATTTGGAAGGTGATGCACAGTTGTGGTATCAACTGCTAAAACAAGAGAGGATTACTATCACTTGGGAGGAATTCAAGCAAGGGCTCCACACTAGGTTTGGTCCTAATCAGTTCTTTAATTTTTTTGGAGAACTTACCAAGTTGCAGCAGACAGGGACAGTAGAAGAGTATCAGGGCAAATTTGAGAAACTACTGGCTAGAGCCGGACATCTTCCACAGGCACAACAAGTGAGTTGTTTTATCAGCGGCTTACGTGATACTATTCGCACCGATATACAAGCCAATAGGCCAACTGATTTGACTTCAGCAATTGGGTTAGCCAGGCTATATGAAGCTCGAGATCTCGCTCATAAGCCATCAAAAGTTTTATCCACCCATTCTGAAGCTCAAAATGATCCAGCAACAATGCCAATCAAGAAGTTGACAACTGAAGAGATAGATGAGAGTAGGAGGAAAGGATTGTGCTTCAAATGTAATGAAAAATTTGGTCCTGGACATCGTTGCAAGAAATTGTTCATGATTCAGGCCTGTTTCAATGAAAGTGATGCTGATGAAGAGATGGAAATTATGGGTGAAAGTCCTGAAAATCAATGGCCACAATAGCTGAGTTAAACTAACAAATTACAGCCTTGAGGACAAGGCTGAAATTAAGGGGAAAGGAGCTGATACGAATGCATTACTGCAATTTATACTTTGTTGAATTTGTCTTTACTTTGTTTAATTAATTTTTAATTAATCTAGCCTGTTAGTTGTTTTGAGTCAGTCAAGCAAGTTTTTAGGAGTGTTAGGTTGTGTTAACAGTCATGTGAACGTGGGTTCTGTTATGCTATATACTGGCATCCCTATTTTGTAGCAACTAATTGTAATTGGGTTCTTATTTATTGGAAGGAAATAAACACAGAAAGGTACTCTGATTTTGTCAAAAGACTTGTTCAAGTATTTAACACTTGGAGGTTTTAGGCTCCCTCGAATGATCCTGAATTATCATTAGTTTTCTTGCTATTTTTCTCAAAATAGGCAGAGGCAAGCAGACCACCATTAGCACGTCTGTACCAAAGTGGTATCAGAGCCGGCACCATGCCGAGCAATGGGTTCGTTGCGGACGGGGCGACCTGGGGAGTGCTACTACCCGAGAGAGCGGGATCCACGAAGTCACCCAGCTGGGAAAGATGGGCTGCCGTGGACGACGGCTGCGGAAGCGTGGTGGAATGTTAGGATCCCACATTGACTAAGTATGGGATTAGTCAATGGTATATAACTCATTGGGCACCCTCTCCTTACAAGCCGGTTTTAAGGATGAGTTCTACCCAGTGGGTTCGTATCACGTTCATTGTATTTACATGAGTATTTATACAGTACATGGGGTTGTTGAGATTCTTTTTCATTTAAACTTGAGTTTTATTTGTGAGATAAATATTAATAAACCCTATGTATTATAAATGTTCTTAAAAAAAAAAAAAACGTACACAAAGAAACAATAAGTGTATGAATTCAAAAGGTTTTAGCTTTTCAAAAACTAATAAGTGTATGAATTTATTAAAACCAACTTGGTTTGGAATTTGGAATAATAATAGAAGTCATGACTCTCTATCTCTTTAAAAAATATATATTAATAACTAATTAATTAATAAGAATATAAAGCCAAACCTATTCATCTTACTTTATTATTAATTATTATATAAGTATATAAATGAATCCATATATTATTTGTGTATCATTTAAATCAAAAGCTCCCTCACGGCGATATGTGGCGCTGTGAAAGTCTATTATTATATATATATATATATATATATATATGATTGGATCGATAAGCAACTTTAAATAATAAAAATAATAATAATAATAATAATAACTTATTTTTGAAATAGATATTTGCTTAACTAATTTTTTAAATAGTTATTAACATATATAATTTGTGATTTATATAATTATTACCAGATGCATATTTGATCTTTAGTGAATTATTCACAAAAATAAATAAATAAACAATTTGTACATAAAGAGTTGAATTTTAATTCTATGTATGCAAAATCGATGTTGAAAAAGTTTATTCTATGTTACTATTATTCGTAACATAAATATTCTAAGGGGGGGTGTATTCAATTAGGATTCTTATGGACATTTAAAGAAATTATAAATCCTGGTGTATTCAATTCGGACATTTAAAGACTTTAAAAGAGTCTATATTAATCTAGTGGTATTCAATTAGGATTTCTATGGACTTTTAAAGAATTCTTCCAAATTTAGGTGTATTGAATTGAGACTTTAAAAATGTCTACAAAAATCCAGGTGTATTCAATTAGGACTAGATTTTAAAGGATTTTCTTAGGTCATGGATTTTGGTGGATTTGATGGTGAAAGGTATAAATATCAAAGTCCATAACAAGTCCAGCTTTCTCCTAAAGATTTTCATCGGTCTCTACCATCGTTCAATTGAGACTTTCCCGAAATCTTTTTTTTTTTTTTTGAACAATAATTATTGAAGCCAAAGGCAAGAAAACAACATACACGAAACAAAGCAGACACTGCACCCAGACAGAAAAACATCCACAAAAGGACAAAACGCACAAGAGGAGTTCAAGAGGACGTTCAAACTTCTTATGCATACCGTTAACTTCTTATGAAACGGCGTTTAGTGTTGAAACCATATATCTCTTAAGCTTCAACATTGCTGCAAGCAAACCCCCAACTTCATTACCAACTCTAATGTTCGTTTGGTCTTGTTACTTTGTTAATATGGTATGTCTTCTTCGTGATTTTTTGTCTGCTTGATCTGAAGATTATATTGCTTTCCTTGCATTTACAAAAGGATTGTGTATCATGTATGGAATCCCTGTTCAGTTTCAAAAAATATATATATATATATATATATATTCAGATTTACTTTCAATCTGTCAATGGTAGAAAAACTTGTAAGATACTTTCTATAAGGGTTGAAATTATTTATTATATAAAAATTATTTATATATACGCAAATATAGATTGACTGGTGTATCAAATTTTGCTCATTCCAACTTCAAAGGTTTTTTATTTTTTATTTATTTTTTATTTTTAATAATTAGCTTACTATTGATAAGTCAGAGATAATAAATCCATGAAAATCCATGGATGTCTAAACAAATCCATAAAAGTCTGAGATAGATATCTAAACAAATCCATAAAAGTCCGAGATAGATGTCTAAACAAATCCATAAAAGACCATGTGGATTTATAAAAGTCTGTAGAAATCCATGAAAATCTATCACTTAAAAAATGTCTTTAAATGTCCTAAAGAATCCTAATTGAATACACCCCCCCTAAGAAAACAATTCATGTTGTCCAAAGGTTAAATCTCCAATTGTTCATGCAAGATACATCTGCTCTCTCAAAATTGATTATTTGTTTCTTTTCCCTTGTCTTTAATTAGTAGGCAATCAAGCATCGTGAATTTAGAATAATCAAAATGAAAATTTGTCTTGTAATTAATATAGTGTCTCAAACCTAGTAACAAGTGGTTCAAATGAAGCACGGAACAAGTGACAGTATGTCCCTGTCTTGGATCGCAATGTGTAGTGCGGCGTTGTTGGAGGCGATGTGACTATGTGAGGTCGCCGATGGTGCAACAGGAAGTTTATGTTTTCCTTCCCGCAATGAGAGGTGCAACGTGGTTGTCGCAGTTCGTGCTCATGCTTGAGCTCTGGTTGCTTAGCGAGATGTCATGAAACCATGTCTAGGTAGCGACGGAGTCTCCTAAGCTACTGATTTATGAGAGACATTTTGGGCTCTCCCATAACTAGCTCTCTTCACTCATTTGAAACCCTAAGAGAGAATATTAATATTAGAGCAGCCACCCAATTCCAAATAGCCAAAGCTCTCAAGCTTTATCACTCTCACTCTCTCTAAACCCTATAACCCACTTGTGCTGGAGTTTCATTATCTTGAGTTTGTATAATTATTATGGTTAAAGGCTTGATAACCGGACTAAATGTCCCATTTATTTCCAACTGTATGCGTGTCTTTGGTAAAAGGTACATGGGTTCAAGTTTGATTTGCAACCACTTTGTATTGGCCATAGCATCTTTAACACTTTTTAGTTCAAATTCAACCAGTGATTGACATACTGATGAGTAAGTTTTTGGTGTAAGAACTCCTGTTTTTGATATGCTAGTCATAGACTCATAGGATGAATGGACTTGGAGAGTATAGGAACTTGTGGTTCATTTGTTGGTTCAGTTGGTTAGGAAATATGCCAGTTTAAGCTCAAGGCCGTAGTTAGGTCATAAAACATGTCAAGTATAATTTAAAATAGTCTAAATTAATTTGATGCCAAAAGACTCAAACCGTTTTCTCTGGTTAGATTCATATTAAGAAATTTTATTGGATCGGTTCAATTTTTCACAAATGGATCCATTGTTGATCTAGTTTTGTTCGATAAATCAATTCGAACATACCGATGTTGACCCCTACTTCTCTGGTTACTTCTAAACAAATTCATATTTTTGTTATTATTCTCCGTATAAGAGGTAATTTATAGGAGAAATACAACTAGGAAATAATCAAGAAATCGTATAATTAAGCTAATTGATTCCTTATCAAAGTAGAAGTCCTATACACTAATAAAAAATATTCTAACAACTTCCTCGTCGAACTGAACTAGTGTCAAGTATTTGATGACTTAGGTCAATCAATTTCGTCACAAAGATACGAAATTCCAATATTATTTTCAGTATTTGAACATTTGAATAAACTTATACCTTTTTTTTACGATTTAACCAATAACGCCATATTTCGATAAGATCATTTAAATTCGTGGAATAAACAACACTTGCAATGATATAATTCACATTTTCATTTGATTGAACAATTCATCAAAATTCCAAAACCCTTTTTGTCAGAACAAGCATGTAAAATATATTACCTTATTGAAAAGTTTGGTACATTAATTTCTATTCTGTAACAATTTCTGTGAGGCCTCCTCGAATGCCAGCTCCAAAATGTCCATGATTATCACAACATTGCTTCATGTAGCTCTTGCAACACCCCCTAATTTCTCTCTTCTCCAAGCTTATGCAGGCACTCGTAGCCACCGATTCACCATGATCTGTACAATTGTGTTCTTCTGTGTTTCCTAATTCCTTATGGTTAGTATGGTTTATGAGATGTTGATTACTACAATGGACTTGGTGGCAATGACCATGGTTTTCCACTTCTCGGATTTCGTCCAATGAAGTAGAATGGTTTGAATGATTATCATCATGAGTTTCATCATCACAGTGCTCATGAGGGCAGTGATTTACCTCACAAGATTCATCATCTCGTCTTTCCACTGATTCTTTGCACAAACTCAAATTGTGATGACCTGAACAACCATGGCTATGAGTGTTCTGTGCCTCGATATCATGATCATCGACTGTGTTACAGCTCCCATGATCACAGTGCTTTGCCTCATTAGTTGTATCACCAACCACTATGCCCTCGTGCTTTTCAGCTGAGGCCACGCACTGATTCTTCTTACATGAGTTGGAATCACACCCGGAAGCAGATCTGTGAGAAGAAATACACGGTTTAGGCTCGGACTTGTCTTGAGTTTTGCTATCTGAGCAACACTGCTGATGGATATGAGATGAATGCCGGTTGTGATCTGAGTCACATCCACGTTTGCTGGGGACTGATTGTGCCAAAGATTGGCAACATTTTCCTCCAGATTTGTGAGTATGCACCGCAGATGAAGATTTGCAATGGCTTCCTCCAAGTTTATGTGAATGTGGTTTAGCTGAAGATTTGCAACATTTTCCTTCATGTTTGTGAGTATGCGATGCAGCTGATGAAGGCTTGTTGGCTCCTCGCAAAAGTAGCATGCTATTTAAGATGACTAGCAAGCAAGTCCCAACATCAGCAAGAACTGCAGCCCAGACTAATGGGTGACCAGAAAAGGCCAAGGCGAGAATCGCAACCTTAGTACCGATTGAGAAAACTATATTTTGTATCACTTTCCAATGAGCTTTTCTTGCGAGTTGGATGGCTTCTGGTATTTTTCTTATATCATTTGACATAAGAATAACTTGCCCTGTCTCTGTTGCTAATGCTGAACCTGAAATTCCCATCGATATACCAATGTCTGCAGTGGCTAAGGCTGGAGCATCATTAATGCCATCCCCTATCATCGCAGTTGCTCCTTCCTTTTTGTACCGGTCGATAATGTTTGCTTTATCTTCTGGTAAAAGTTCCGAATGGACTTCGTCAAGAGCATCCCCTAGCTGCACATCAATAGTATAATTTATTTAACTCTTTTTTACCTAGTTTTCATTCAAGTACCAGAATGTATCACAGAAGCAAATGTATGAAATATTTGAAACCCAATGCATAAATTTTCATTATATTTGAAACAAATCAGCAAACATTGTACACCCAATCTATTATGATGAGAACCATTTAGGAGTAGAAGAAGTGCACCTGTTGCTGTGCATGCATGGCTGCTGCCTGGTTATCACCAGTAAGCATAGCAGTTTTAATTCCCAATGATTTCAGATTCTTGATTGCATTAGCAGCCCCAGTTCGACAGGAATCGGAAAGACTGAAAACTCCAACAGGGGTTGCTCCAGAGTATATGTATCCAATGGTATTTCCAATTATTTTACCTCCATTTACTGATGGAACTACATATCCAAGGAAAAAAAAAAGATTGATTTACCATTCATAAAGCATAATACTAAATAAACACATAATGAGAAAGAAATCCATTTTAGTAAGTTAAGTAATTCGAAGCTAAATGAAGTGAAGGTTTAAACCTGTTTCACAGCCAGCTCTTTGCGCAATTTTTCTATTTCCAATGTAAATCTGTTCTCCTCCAATTTTTCCATAAATGCCTTGTCCAGGAAAATTTTGATAGTCTTCCACACTTTCAGGATTTGGATCAATGGAAAGTGATCTTCCATATGCAACAAGTGCAGCTGCCATTGGATGACTCGACTTACTCTCAATGCTCGAGACCCTACGAAAATTTTCCGCTTTAATTAAAACAAAGGACAGAAGACCAACAATATATACAAGGAGAAAAGAGTAGCAGTAACAGTCCTTACCAGTAGATCAAAGTGTTTAAGTTGATGTCTTCACTAAGAGATTGAAAATCCGACACAACAAATTCACCCCTTGTTATTGTTCCAGTTTTGTCGAAAGCCATGACCTTAATTTTGGCAAGAATTTCAAGGTAGTCCCCTCCTTTGATTAGCAAACCAGATGTGGCAGCCTTTGAAAGTGCACAAAAAGTCACAACGGGGGTTGAGAGGATCAGTGCACAAGGACATGCGCTCACTAAAACAACCAATGCTAAATGAAACCAGTGGTTCCTGTTTGGTAGTCTTAAGGCTGCCGGAATCACTGCCAAGCAGGCTGATATAACTATAACGGCTGCAAAATGCGTAAACAGGAAATGGAATGTAATCTCTTGCTAGACATGAATTCAAAGGAAAAGAAACAAACTAATCACTATTCTTTGAAGTTGGACCTATTAGTAACCATCAAACCTAAAAGCTTAATTTTAAGTATATAGAACTCTAACACACCCCCTCACGAGCCAGTCCGATGGCTTTGGCACGTGACCCTAGCCCAAATACATATGCAGAAACAAATGCATGTGGGGGTACTTGAACCTAGGATTCCTAGGACAACAAGGTTAAGCCGATAGGAAAAGGCCCACCAATAATATATAGCACACTTAAACACACCCCCTCACGTGCCTGACCGATGGCTTTGGCACGTGAACCAAGCCCAAATACATATGCAGAAACAAATGCATGTGAAGGGACTTAAACCCAGGATTCTTGGGACAACAAGCTTAAGCTGATGGGAAAAGGTCTAGCAATAGTATATAGCACTCTTAACAGGACCAGCACATGTTACATAGGCAGAAATATGGGCTAACCTGGAGTATAATACTGGGCACATTTGTCTATCAATTTTTGGGTTTTAGATTTGCTGTTTTGAGCTTCTTCAACAAGCTTTGCCATTTTAGCCACCACACAATCTTCAGCTAGAGCAGTAGTTTTCACTGTAATGTAACCGTTAAGATTAATGGTGCCAGCCCAAAGAGTGGAATCCTTTTGCTTGGAAACTGGATAAGACTCCCCAGTCAAAGTTTTCTCATCTACTTCACAATTCCCATCCACAACGATTCCATCAATCGGTATAACTTCACCAGCCTTAACTGCAAGAATGGTGTCCAACTTGACATCGCTGGCATCAACTTCTTCCCCAGTTTCAGCAATTACTGCTTTTTGAGGGGCTATGCTCATCAATGATGACATTACAGCAGTTGCCTGATGAGTGATGATACATTGAAATTTTAATACATTGAAAATATATATTGAAAGAGAAAAGGTGATTACAAAATGCAAACCTTATGGCTTGCTCTTGTTTCAAGCCATTCAGCAATAGTGAAGAGAAAGACAATAGTGCCAGCTTCAGTGTAATCCTTCATGGCAATTGTACCTATCACTGTCCAAAAGTAATACTTATGTGTAAGACTACAGAGAACATTCTTATCAACATTTTTGGAGCCATTTTGCTTTTAGAGTTTTCTTGTGAAACATTGGTTGTTATTAACTTCAAAGGAATAACTAGTCTCTTTCAAAAAAAATAAAAAAATAAAAAAAATAAAAAAAATAAAAAATGGAATAACTAGTCTTTTGAATTAATTAAAAACCTTTAGTTTATAATAAATTATATATATATTGTCAAGAGCTCCATTTCAATACCAATAGAATCCACTTTAATTTAATTTGACGTGACGATATCAACTATCTTAGAAGGGACACGATGCAAGATGCCTGGATGAGCATGGCCAAAACAACAACTTAATTAAAACGGAAATACGTTTAGGACCCTTCTTAGGTGCAAACCTCATGACATAATTATGTGCGAGATCACCGTCAGCTTTCTCTTTCTCATAAGATAATCAGTAATCCCGGATATAAATTATACCCAAGGGTTACGGGAATCTCACACTTTTTCACAACTAGCATCGGTATAATTGCATTTTACACTTGTGCCCATGTATATAGAGAGAGAGGGTAATTTTGTCAAAGCAAAAAGGTTGTTTTAACAAAACCAAAGTAAAAAGAAGGAATAACCGAATAAAGAGAACTCGAGTTTTTCTCTTATAGGTACACAATATAAGCATATTTATAGCATACTAATAAACATCACCACACTTTTATCATATAAGCAACATAACTTCAATTAAAATAATATACATGACAAAAGTGTGATGATGTGTATTAATATGATATAAGTATACTTATATTGTATGCCTACTAGAGAAAAATTAGAGAGAACTCGACAAATAGAAAAACATTAGGAAAGTGTGGTTTTCCGGATAATCTAAGATTGGGTACCATCAAAGATGAATAATTAGTTTTATCTAGAGACAAGAAAATCTCGTGTTCAATCTGAATGGTCGATTATATGCTAACGATAAAACCAATGCAGATGATATGCTAATTAATATAAAATTATAAAAAATGGAGAATCTTTGATTACCTTTTCAACAAAAATGAAATTACAAGTAAAAAGGAAAACGATAAAAGACAAAAAATAAATAAAAATAAAAATAAAAAAAAGGGAAAAGAAGACACGACACAACAAAAGAGGACAAAGAAGACACGACAAAAACAGGATCATAAAAACCAAGAAGCAAATTATTTTAATGGGATATTTATTATTAAATATCCCGATCTAGTTTAACATATTAGTCAAACACCACTTTAAGTTTCATTGTTTGCCAAAAATCAACTTGTAATTGCTATTAATAGTTTTTTTTTTTTTTTTTAAATGAATTATAATGGTAAATAAATTGGGTAAGGTTAATAAATATAATTAAATGAAATAATAAAAATTTTAAAAAAATTATCTCTTCTTCCCTTTCTCTCTCCCTACCTCTCTCTTGAACATACTATGTTTATATATCATTTATTATTTCAAAAATATAACAACAAAAAAAAAAAAAAATCGACTACAAAAAATCATATAATTACCGATTGACCACAGAATTTGAATTTCCCAAGAAAAAAAAAATAAGAAACTATTTAACAATATAATTTACTTTTCTTATATTTTCTCATTTGATCCATATACTTATAAAAATAGAATATAATGGTTCTTCGGATCAAATTTTGAATATGAAAAATACTATTTTCACTCTTATTATAAAATAATTGAGATAATAGACCATTTATCCTTATTATTGTTTATATAATAATGGTTTGATGTTGGATAAAAAGGCCAAAATATCCATATAAAACATTCTTTATTATAATTTTAATCTTAAAAATTCAAAAGGTAAAAAATATATATTATAGAAATATTAAAAAAAAGAAGAAATAAATGTATTCAACTAAATATAATTTAAAATAATTTGATTTTACCCACATCTTTTTACTTTGTGCTTTTGTTCTATTTTGATAATTAAGTGGCACTTTATAGAGGGCTTTAATGCTAGTAACTTTGATTAATAAAAGGACTAAAAAAATGATATAATTAAAAAACACAAGGGCCCGACAAAGTTAATTCATAAAATGTTGGTAAAGAAATGATATTGTATGACAATTGAGGGACTAAATTGAAAATTCTCCAATTACAAAATTTTGTTTTAAGCGAATTTGTAAGCTTCCATACTCCCAAAAACACATTTTGCTATAACTGGACAGTGACTCAAACCTGAACCATTCACATGTTGAATGGATACCTGTCACCATCAAGTAGTCCATAAAACAAAAATGTGAAGTAAACTTGAAATGATACAGATTCAATATTCAATATTCAATAAGAAGATAATCTAAAAAAATTAATTAAAATAAAAATTGATTAGAAATAGAAAGAAAAAAAAAATACCTGCAATTAGCATAAGAATGTTGATATCGAGCCTTAAATTGCGAATAGAAACGATAGCTTTCAAGATAATGGGATATATGCCAACAACGACAGCTCCAACAGCAAGCCAACGCAATGGATTGTAAACGTACTTCAAAAATGATAACGAAAGCAAAACCCCACAAGCAACTGCGTATGGGCTCGGCCATTTCTTCTGGTAATTTGTCTCTCCGTACCCTCTCACGTTTGCTTCTAGTCTTGCTTCGTTTAGAGCCTTCACTGTCACACAAAATCAAACAATTGTACGACAATATCTCAGGTTCGCGAAGCCAAATTGTCAGGTGGCCACGGTTTTTAAAAATTTTATTAATATTTTACCCCATAATTTTTTATTATTTACATTTTTCCTCTATCAAAATTTTAAATTAGCCTTTTCAAACCCTCCAAATTTAATAAAGCTCCTGATCTTATCTCATGGTTGAATTAGGTGATATACGATCAGGAGCTTACATTACATATCTATATTTTATAATTTCAAATAAAACGTGAATGGAAAAACTTAAAATTCCACACACGGACACAGACACTGGTTCATGGTATAAGAAGAAAGAAATTGATCGAGTTGCTTTTGAAATTGATTCAAATAATTACGTTAGAAATAGCGGTGGAGCAGCAGGCAATTGTGTAGGGAAATTCATAAGAGTTCGAGTGAGGCTCAACATTGATAAACCCCTCAGACGATGTTTGAGAGTTGACATCTTGGGGGATGGAGCTGAAACTATCATGCTACTCAGGTACGAGAGACTCCAGTGTTTTGTGTTTCAAATGTGGAAGGGTTGGTCACAGAACAAATGAATGTACTGAGAACGAACCAATTCCAATTATTGATGTGTTGGATAAGCCGCTGTTCGGTCCCTGGATGAAGGCTTCAAGCCCTTTCAAAAAGAGTCACCACCGGAATCGGAGAACAATGACGCTAGCAATTTTAGACAGGGAAACCAAGAAGGATGGTGGAGAAGGGGAACAACCGGCAGTTGAATCCGTCACAATCAACAAAAGTTTTGGAAAAGGGAAGGAGAAATCTGGGGAAGAGGATGGGTCGGCGATGGTGACTGTCAAAAAAAAAAAAAAAAAAAAAAAATAGAAATCCTTTCACGCATTAAGAAAAAGTTAACCCGTTTATCCCAATAGAGCTTTTTGATTAATCATGACGTATTTCTTTCTTTGCCTTTGCCAATTCATTAATCACTACCACCAAATTATTGCCCCCACCAAAATGAATCTGACATATCATCTTTAACAACTTGACCTCTTGTTTTCCTTTATCACCGATCTTTTAAACAAACATTTTTTTGCCAAAAAAAAAAGATTTGATATGATAATTCAAGCACTAGTCCAGCTCAAAAACTAGTGGACTCCATGTGTGACACTGCCACAGCTCCCGTGGAGCAACACACAGCAGCCACCACCACAAGCACTATTCTTTTCTTTTTCTTTTTTTTCTTTAATTTTGTAACTGAAAAGCCAGAAAGAAAAAGAAAAAAAAAAAAAAAAACCGAAACAGTGCTGCATATCTTGCGTGAAGAAAACGCAAGATTGTAATTCACGCAAGATGGTAAGCGAGAAAGAAAAAAAAAAACATGATCCATGAATGTTATTGTGCTGAAAAGAAGGGAAAAGGTTTGTTTAAAAAAGAAAAAGAAAAAGAAAAGAAGTAGAGTACCAATTTGAAGCTGAGAAATGATGAGATTATCATGGAAGACGATGACTGTTCTTGAAGGGACGATAACAGAGTAATCTTTTACTCCATCTAGAGACTTGAGGATGTTCTCTATCAATGGAACTTCCGATGAACAGCATAGACCCAACACATCAAAATAGCTTTTCTGCAACTTTAATGTCTCGGTCTTCTCCTCACCACCTGCCATTTTTTTTTTGTCTCCAGCTGCTCTGCAATTATCATAAAAACACAACTATTGTTACTGTTCTTTACAAATTCATCATCAATAGTATAAATATGTGTGAAGGGTGTTTGGAGATCCAGGGAAGAGAAGAGAAGAGAAGAGAAGAGCACCTTAATTATGATGATGAGAAATACAAGGCTTTGAAGAAAACTAAAGATCCATCTAGCTTAAAAGCTTTTGTGAGTGTGTGTGTGTGTTGGAGTTGTAAAAAGAGGCTTGAGAGCTTTATTTAAGTAGGTGAATGGGGGAAGGGTTTTGAAGGAATTTGGATTCTCTACTTAACTGTGACCTAACTAGGAGAAAAACTTACCTACACCTGGTGCAACACTTAGCACATGCTGAGTGTTGCACCCCAGCCAATCAACTGTTGACACCTCATCCAACTCATCCAACTCAGCCATCCAACTCAGCCAACCAACTCAGCAGCCCAGCAGCAGAAGACGACGGCGAGATCCAAGATCGGCGGCAGTGTGAGGCGACGACGGCGATGGATGTGCAGCGACGACGGCTACGGGAATGGGAGGCTCCCGTTCGCGTAGCCGTCGTGGCTGCACGTCCGGCGTCGCCATCGCCGTGTCATCGCCGTCGTCACTGCACATCCGTCGCCGTCGTCGCTTCACATGGCCATCGCCGTCGTCTTCTGCTGCTGGGCTGCTGGGTTGGGTGGTCTGCTGAGTTGATTGTCTGAGTTGGATGGCTGAGTTGGATGAGTTGGATGAAGTGTCAACAGTTGATTGGCTGGGGTGCAACACTCAGCATGTGCTGAGTGTTGCACCAGGTGCAGGTAAGTTTTTCTCCCTAACTAGATGTCTAGATTGACATGTGTAATTATTGATAAGATTTATTTATTTTAATTATATTTAAATGTTTAGTATTATATAAGTAAACAATAATATATTATCCAAAAAATTCAATCCAAATGATACAATAAATGAGTTGTTATTACTTTATAAATTAGGAGTGAAGTGGTGAATGATATAGCAACGATAAATTACTTGACACATTATTTAGGTTGGTTTTTGGACTAAATTTTTATATTGATTAGCACTAGTGTTATCTTAGATCTTCTAGATCAAGAAAAATATCGGTCCAGTAGAGTATCAAATCCGTTTTAATGATAGGTTGGTCCATGTGAACTGAAATGACATTCATTAAAAGAAAGTTAATAATATAAGAAGAAGTCTCTTTTTTTAAAAATAATAATATAAGAAATCAGAAAAGATATTATTCCGGGCGGAAGAGAGAGAGAGAGATTATTAGATGTTTTTGTTTATTTATATATATAAATAAAATGGGAATAACAGGTTTAACTTTCTCTCGTGGATTTCTTTCCAAAAAAAAAAAAAAAACCTTTCTCTCGTGGATGAGACACTGTATAATATAGTGGAGAATCAGCTTGCCCAAGAGCATAATTGGAATCCACGTGTGAATCCCACATAAATGCTCATTATTTATATATACGCATATAAATAATGAAACGGTATTTTCATTCAAAATCATAAAACTAACGGCATAGGGGATTTTGGGAAATACAAGAAACTAGAGGGGGATAATAGCCATTAATGAAAATAGAGAGGATAAAATGACGAATAAATTAAGCTAGAAGAGGATTTTAATGGCAAATTACATAAATTTACACTGATTATATGTATAATTTTATAAAATCCAACGAAAATATTATAATGACAATCATTAACCATTTAGTGGTTTGCTCATCACATCTACACCATCAGATTGTGAGTTCGAGTCTGTCTCTCTCCTTAAATCCTGAATTATTGTAATATTTTTTATAAAAAAAATTGAAGGAAATCCAGTAATGTCAACCACTTTTGATCACATGCATCTTCAATTTGGTTTATTGAGTTCAATTGACAAAATGACTACAAAAATATTATTCATCAATTAAAATAAATAATTTATTTCTATAATATCATGCAATTCTACTACAATTTACGTACATGGATTTCATATATAGTAACTGCCACGTAATTGCCCTAGGTGATGTCTATACCATTTCAGTTAGCATAATTCCTTCAAGTTTGTGATTCCTCCATATTCACATAAGAGTTTATCAAATGATGGACAAGGATCCTCTCCTCGCCTCATCTCACCTCATCATCATCCTCACCTCACTTAATCTTATAATACATAAGTATTATAATGAATAAATGGTTAAGATATGATTGACACTTTATTAACAACCAATCACATGCTTTTAAAAGGTGAGAAAAAGGTGAGGATGATGTGAGGTGAGGAGAGGATCCTGGTCCATCAAATGATATTGAGGTAATAACTGCCAAGTGCCAATTATAGTTCTAACTCTCGTTGATATATCAATTGGGTCAATTACTCGACGAGATGAAGTTGGTCCGATGGTAAACCCTTCACACCTGTAACATAGGGTTAGGGGCAGGGCCAGCCCTTGGGGGTAGCAAACCCAATCATTTGCTGAGGCCCTCAATTAGCGCAATTTACTTCTTCTTTTATAAAATCAGGGGCCTCAGGACCTAATCTATTTAAGTTTAAACATGGGCCAATTCCAAACCTTTTACTGCTTTTATTTATTTATTTTTCTTTTCAAACCAAGGTCCAATGAACTAATTCAATTGATCAAAAATAAATTTCAAAGGCCCGATATACTTGTGATTCTGATTTCTGATACTACACTATTTAAAACAAAAACAAATGGCAAATTAATTAAAAACAACAACAATGGCCTACAGGCTAAAGTTCTAAATGAATAGAAAATTTTGATGGTAGTAGTATAATTAGTAAATTTACACTTCAGAAAGCAGGAAGAATAGAAATTTAAACAATGTTTTGTCTTTATGTTATTAGATACTATAAATCTTTTTGTTTTAATTTATATGGATTACATTGTATTTGGTAAATAAAGAATTATTTTTTTAATTATTTTTTTATGTTAATGATAATACTTTTTATATGCACTACAACAGATTGGGTCTTTTATGGCGCATAAAAAAAACGCCGTAAATGACTATTTACAGTGTTTATTTGCAAATCATTTTAGATGATGTCGTGAATGATATCCCTCAAATACGGCGTACAAAACGCGCCGTTAATAACATTTGAAAAACGCCGTAATTGTACCCTTTTTACAGCGCGCAAAGAACGCCGTAAATGACCCCTTTTACGGCTTTCAGCTGCATGTCGTGAATGATCTCTTTTTTACGACATACTAAACACGCCGTAAATAAGTTTTTTTTTTAAAAAAAAACATGTATTTACGACCCTACAACCACCCACCCACGCCCACTCGCCATGCATGACCCACAACCCACCCACGCCCACACACAATACACAATTAAATGGTGTTCTCATAGAGTGTTGAACCCAGCACTCATGAGTGAACCAAGCCAAGTCTTATCCACCTTGCTACTGCTTTAATTGTGCTACTAAAAGCATAATATTTATATATAACCTCTACTTGTTATTAAATTTTTATTTATTATTTTTCAATTAAAATCTTATTTGTAGATCGATTCCACTAATTTAAATTTTATTTTTATATGATAAACAAATTGATACTAAAAAAACATTTATTATAACATTTAATTAAAATATTTTGTTAAAATCATATATTGTCAGATCAAAGGGTCAATCGTTAATCGTATTCGGAATTAGACATGACCCTAATTTCGGTTCTCGATTCGGAACCGGTGGTTCCGGTTCTCGATTTGGAACCAGCGGTTTCGATTTTTGATTCATAAATAATCCTTTTTTACGGCGTTCTTTAAATGCACGTCGTAAATAATCTCTTTTTTACGGCGTTCCTCAAATACACGCCGTAAATAATCTCTTTTTTACGGCGTTCCTCATATGTGTGCCGTAAATAATCCTATTTTATGGCGTTCCTCAATTGCAAGCCGTAAATAATCTTTTTTTACGGCGTTCCTCATGCGCGTCGTAAATAATCTCTTTTTTACGGCGTTCCTCATATGCGTGCCGTAAATAATCTCTTTTTTACTGCGTTCTTCAAATGCGCGCCGTCTTTGAGAAATTATGCATCACAATTATGACGTGCATTTGTGTGTACGTCGTGAAGGATAGCATTTACAACGCGCTTTTTATTTGCACCGTAAAAGATAACATTTACGAGGCGTTTTTTATGCGCGCCGTAAATAATCTTTTTTTTTTACGGCGTTCCTCAAATGCGTGCCGTCTTTGAGAAATTATGCATCACAATTACAACGTGCATTTGTGTGCACGTAGTGAATGATAGCATTTACGACGCGCTTTTTATTTGCGCCGTAAAAGATAACATTTACGACGCGTTTTTTATGCGCGCCGTAAATAATCTCTTTTTTACGGCGTTCTTCAAATGCGCGCCATCTTTGAGAAATTATGCATCACAATTATGACGTGCATTTGTGTGCACATCGTGAATGATAGCATTTACGACGTACTTTTTATTTGCGCCGCAAAAGATAACATTTATGACGCGTTTTTTATGTGCGCCGTAAAACTCAAGTCGTAAAAGACCCAATCTGTTGTAGTGATGGTGCCCTGATTTTTGTTAATATCATTAAATAGATGGGGCCCCAAAATATCTAGAGACGGTCCTGGTTAGGGGTTCGAGTCCTCCCCCTTCCCAAATTTATTTATACGTAATAGTGTAATACTTCAAATTTATATATATGGATCAATTACTAAAAATATGATTGCACCATCCTCCCTGGTTTGAGATCTATTATCATTATAATCGATATATATATACTCCACATCAACTTGGACAGTAATCCTTTAGAAGATGATATCACATGTATGATCTAGTTCAATGCATTGTCAGGACAATAATATGAATTCTTTAACCCCAACCGGAGACTCTAGCTCAGATTACAAAGACAATATTGTTATTACACCAATTTGGAAGTTACAAGTATTGCAACCTTTCAATGTGAATTGTTGCAACCTTTCAATGTGAACTGCCTAGATCCACAAATGGTTAGAACTAATTAAATAACTCATTTATTAACCACCGCCTAACATGGCTCAGTGGTTTCAGTTTGTGAATGTCATTAAGTTCAAATCACTGCCATTGCAAGTGGTACATAACAAAACAAAAAAAAAAAACAAAAAAACAAAACTATTGTGTGTATAAATATATTACAATATGCTTTTCAATGGCATATATATGTCTAACACATTTTCATATTTACCTTAAATTATACATTCTCATGTTTAAACCATCTAGTTTTTGTCTTTTTATTTTCATCCCTAATCTGATACGTTTAAAGAGAATAATATGAATTAGTTGAGGTTTGATATATACAATAGTTTCTTTTGGCTATTTTTAATCAAGCATTTAAATAAATATAAAACTTCAATATTTTTTAAGATGGCGATAAAGATCGCTTCATGAGAATATACTTTTTTCATAAAGAAAGGGACTATTTTTTTTTTTTGAACGGCCAATTTTATTTAAAAAGCATGGCAAAGCCAGCAGCTACAACAAGACACAACACTAAGCAAAGGGGAGAAAACACCCAAGAGGCAGCCCAGCAAAAACAGACCCCAACAGCAGAAAAGGACTATTTTTAAATATTGTTTTTCATATAATAGTTTTTTTTTTTTTTTTTTTTTTTTTTTTCCTTTCTATTAGCTTATTCCTTGTTACCATATTATTATCATGGTTCTAGTAATCGGTTTAGGCAGTATTTTTTTTTTTTCTTTCTAAAACAACTTTCACCGTCTAGACGGTCTAGGGGCTAAGTACTAGTCTACTGTATGGCAGGTACCTTGCACCTACGAGAACATTGATTATTATACCAAAAAAAATAAAAACAAATAGTCTTATTTTTGTGATTTTAATTTTGATGTAACTAAAATCTATATCTACCTTTTACTTTTTGAATGATTAAATATTATATATATATATATATATATCCAATTATATATAAAAAAAAAAATATCCAAATCAAGGATCTCTTACATTTATATTTCTATAAACTTTGCTGAAATTCAATCAATTTTAATGATTTCTAATATAATTTTATAATGGATGATATAAATGATGAAATATATTTGTGAAAAAAGTCTAAAAAATTTCCGCTTAGTACTATAACTATTTATTTTCATGTTTCCTATATTTTGCTCCATTTTAATGTTTTATATTAAAAAAAAATCGGAAAAATGTTAGATGCTTAAAAACTTTTCAAATGTTTTCACAAGTATGTTTCATTATCCTTATCATCCATGATAACTCTAATGAAATTTTATTGGTTTATTTATTTATTTATTTATTATTATTATTTTTTAAGTATTCCATTTAGAACTATTACAATAGGACTGCCATGGGTTTTTGTTTGTCTAGGGCTTCTTCTTCCTTGTCTTTGTCCCTAGTGTTTGTGGCCTTTCTTGGCCTTTAATTAATAAAATATGGATGTTTAAAAAAAAAAAAAAAAAAATACAATACATATACAGCCTAGATAAATACTTTCACCAACCAAGAGAAAACTCCTCACACATGTTTGTAAAATGCACATGGTGGGACCAATGTCGGTCCTGAGGTTTTGAAGGCCGCAATATGAATATTTAAAATAGGACCCTTTACTCAATCTCGCTTCTAAATCTTGTGAAATCCCATGCTTAATAATTTATATATATATATATATATATATATATATATATATTATTTTTTGAAAAAATTTATAAAAGCTTAATCAAAGTAATTTTCATCAAGTTTATACCGCGATACATAGGAAAAACAAAACTGAAAAAGAAAAAAAAAATGTGACGAGCAAATAGGCGTATGTAAATAAAGAGAGACGAACTTGCTTAGAAAATGAAAAGGGAGGAGACCTCCTCCTTTTTTATTTTATTTTATTTTATTTTTTTAGAATTTTTTTTTTTAAAAAAGGGTATATTTGGTAATGTTTGGGGTGTGCTTACAAACTATAATTTTTAAAAAACTCTTAATGTGGTATACATGCAAAAAGGGATGCACATACAAATTTTCAGGGGTGCAAATAAAGCTACTCATTTGCTTTTAATAATTCATAATTATGATGAAAATCCATATTGAGCCCAATCTTTATACAATTAGTTGATTTTCACATCTTTTTTCTTATTTGGGGTCCAAATTTGATATAATTATATGAAGTTTAAAAAATAACAATAAATTTGGACCCTTTTTGGACTTTTTATTTATCAAAGTCTAAAGATGTGAGCACTGAATACAAAAAATAAAAATAAAAAATGGGCCCTTGGCAGGTGCCCCTAGTTAACCCGCCTTAGGGTTAGCACTGGGTGGGACTCGAATCCCTGATTACTAGATGTGGAAGGGAGGTGTACTACCATATCTGCTAAGAGGTGATGTATAAATATACAAGTATACAACAACACAAAAAATAATAATATTAATAAAATACTTATCTATTGAAATTTTATTGACTTAAAGTATTTTATATCTTAGATAAAATGATAATCTATAATATATGTATTAACTCCGTTGTATTGTTTATGTTCTACATTTCACTTGCAACATTTACGTTTGAATGGTTACGAGATATATCACACGGGATACATTCTAATTTTTATTTTTATTTTGAAAAAGGTACATTCTAAAATTTAGGTTTTAGTGTTTTATTACTTACTAAGTTAAAGGAACTACGTGTAACAAAAGTGTGATTATATATAACGTCAAAATTGCAAAATCACGTTAACATGCAATATTTATGTATGTTATGATGGTTAATAAGATACGTCTTAGTTGTTAAACGAGTTCTTAAAATTTATAGCATCTTAGACAATATGATGTTGGGTCAAGGGTTTGCTCCTCACACATACACCATAAGGTTGTGGGTTCGAGTCTATCGCTCTCTCCAAATCCCGAATTAATGTAATATTTCAAACAAAAAATCTAGCATCTTTCACTACAAGAAAACTGTCTTTCTTGACAGTTTTTTCAAAAATTTTATTTATCTTTAATAATTTTGTTAAACTTTTACTTCTTATTTTCAACACCAAATAAAATCCCGATATGGATTTATTTTACGGTAAGATATCGGTTTTTGGACAAACCGATATTGGATAAGTAAAATTTTAAATTTAATAAATTTACATTTAAATCATTTACTTTTAAAAAATTCAAAATTTTTTTTTTTAAATTGTTTATTTATTTTGCACCCTCTTGTTTCATACTAAGAGACACGTTAATAATTCAATTACCCATATAAATTTGTAATCTAAGTTTTACATTTGTTTATTAAATTGCAAGATACATGTTGAGAAATATCTCCCCTGTAGTGAGAGTTGTATTCCAATTCATGCTTATTACAATTGATGTCACGAGTCTCCTATAGGCCATGTTTGGTTGGATGGAATGAAATGGAAAGAAAGAATTTCCATTCATTTGGTTTGTTAAAATGCAATGCAATGGTGATTCCATTGTAATGGGGATTCCATCATTTTGGTGGAATGGGCATTCCATCCCAAAACCAATGAAATGCCCTTTCATTCCAAACTAAAATTTATATTCCATAAATACCCTCATATGCCCCAACTCCATTCCAAAAATACCCTCCTTTCCAAAAATAATATATTATTATTATATATTATATTAATGATATATAAATATATATTTTATATATATGTACTATATAATATATTATTATATATATATTATATAATATATACTATTATATATATTATATTATTATTATATATATTATATAATATAATATATATATTATATATTATATTATTATATTATATATATATTATATTATATTATATTATATTATATATATTATATAATATAATATATATATATATATATATATATATATATATATATATTATTGTATTATATAATATATATATTAACCGCCAAAAATGGCAGGGGTCCAAAGAAGAATTTTCCATCCACCCTAGAGAATATTAGAGGTAGAAAGGTATCATAGAAGAGCATCCCGATACCCCACCACTAAAGTATCCAGGTAGACCTTATATCAATCCAGATCAAAATCAAGAGCTCCTAGACTCCATGATACCAGGAAACATAGAAACCAAGTTCCTAAGGACTCCATTACTACAGAATTCGAGTACCTCGCTACGTTATCTCGATACCCCGATACTCTTGTACCATGATCCAGTAAGAGGAAGGACGCCCATATACCCCGATCTCGCCTAGAGCTAGCCAACCAAGCAGTAAGTATCAGTTTAAAAGACTATCAAGTATCAAGGTAAGATCAGGTACGCCGAAAATCAAGCTACATAGAAGGACAGTGAAACGTCGACGTTCACATAAATAAGGAAATCGACTTATTCCCGCCACTTAAGAGTTCTATTCAAAAGTAAAGTCAACTCTATCAAATTCCGCCAAATAAGGGATCGTTTGATTCCTAGAAGGAAGGCTACGATCTTCTTGCCAATTGCCATGGAACGTCCCGAAAAACTCTAAGTCACTGGACTGAATTTAGAGGAGTGCTGAGCAAGCATTGGGACGTATACATACATCATGTTATCATACAGAAAAAGGACCCCAACTTGAGTCCTAAACCCTACTTTACATTTTTTTCCCACTTATCGACATGCACAAGAGCTCCATCGCCATCGCCAACTGAGTTTTAACCCTATTACCTTAGCCATATAAAATCTCCATTGTACTCTCATTATGTGTTAACTATCAATAAAAAAGAGTTATATGTGATCCTATTGCTACGTTATTTTTTACTCACCATTATCATTGTTTTTAGCTTGCTTTACTGAGAATCTATAGGTATTGAACTACTTGATATCTCTCCGACTAAGATCTACCCCGATTTTAATCATTAGAGTTGTTAATTGGAAAATCACCCCCAAGTGACAATTTTCGGCTAACACTTTTGGCGCCGTCTGTGGGAAATACTCCCATACCATTTACGAAAGCTACCAAGCTCTACCACGAGGATACAGAAGATGAGACTCCGATCCTCTCAGGGGCAGCCCGATCCATCGGGACCCTATTCCCTCGCTTCCACTCAGAGAAACCAGAGGAAGGGAAAGGGAACAAGAAGCCATATCCCGGCTCCAATTCCTCCACCCAATGCAGGCTCCGTGCCCTAGGACCCTGCGGTCCAGGGGATAAATCGGGATAATATGGAGCAACACGCTGCTGCATATGTGGAAAGCATCCGCCTCCGGATGATCGCCCAAGGGATACCCTTCGAAGCACCCAGGCTCGTAGGAGAAGTTGGACCGAGTACCCGGGTACCAGTTTTTGACAAACTCGGACCGCTACTGCTAGTTCCAAGTCATCCTGGAGATTTCAGACCCCAATAGGTGAAGTCAACGTTTGACATTCCTCTTAGAAAGAACCAGCCAGCGACTAAACCAATAGTAGAAAGAAGGGCTCCACAGCCCGATGCAGGTGGCAATACTAGGCCCAGGAGAAACCCGCAGGGTACTAGGCCCCAGAAGAAGGAACGCAAGGAGGCAACCGCAATATCCGAAACTTTGGATAACGAAGGCTTAGTAGCCCAATCCAGGCATGATAGGTCCAAACGTTTTGAAGATCATGAAATTCTCTTAAGCAATATAGTGTAAAATATACCTAGAGGGGGGGTGAATAGGTATTTACTCAAATTCTTCCAATATTAAAAATGATGCGGAATATAGCAAAGAAAAAGCACACTTGATTAGTTTTAGCAAATGAATTGATTTCACTAATACAAGAGTTAATCAATTTACAAGATATGCAATCAATGTAAGATATGGAAGATAAGGAAAAGTAAAAACAAAAAAAATGAACACAAGTGTTTTTACGTGGTAAAATCTCAAAGAGGAAACATCCACGGGTTGATACCACAACCACCGGCAAAGCAATCCACTATGTGAAAAAGGAGTTACACACTCAAGCTACCAACTCATGATATCCGCTCAAGCTATCAACTCCTAATCTACCCTCGGGCTAGTGAATCACCAAGCCTACTTCCTATCCGAGATGTATCCTACACCTCTAGAAAGCAACTTCCTATCCAAGACGCTCACGTCTCTAGGAAGATTTCTTGCTTGCCTATCCGGATCCTCCCGACCCTAGACAAGTCTCCCTTGCTTGATTATCCGAGTCCTCCCGACTCTAATCAAGACTTCCTTGCTCTATCCACAAAGCTTCACTCACTTTGCTAGAGACTTCAACCTAATGCAAGGCTATGATCTAAAGTGATGCAAGTGATGCAAACACAATCAAATTAAGCTAGATGATCAATCAAGCAAAATGTACATGTTCAATGACAATCTAGAATATGCTTCCAACACACAATCACAAAATTATCTAGAAATCAAGACATGTAAATCAATAAGAACAAGGTATGAATATTCAATATATCACACTAAAAACCTAGTTCTTAGATCATGAAATAAAACCTAGAAAATAATATGAGACATATCATATATACATTTTATAGAATCAATTTCAAACAAAATCAAGTTTAGCACATATATGTTCAAGAAAAATCACAAAGCTAAAACTCAATTGACAAATGATCAAACACCCCTAGCATATGATCTAACATCCTTCTCAACAAATTTCATCAATCAAATAGTAAGAATCAAGAGATGATCAAAGATGAAATTGAAAAAGAAGTAGTTGAACAAACAACCTTGACCTCGTACTAGAAATCAGGCTGCTGGGAACAATGACAAAGTCAGCTCCCTCTGAAAATGCTTGGGGCTTATAGCTCTCCTCAAGACCAACAATTTTGGCTTTTGAATCGATTGATTTCAAGTTCGTATGAGAAAGATATGATCAAAATACTAAAACTAAAATTGAAGGATTTCTGCAGAAATTTCATGAAATGTTCTTGGAAATCTTCAACATATGTGGAGGGAAGGAGAGGAGTTTAAAAGGAGGAGAGAGAGAGATTTTTTGGGCAAATCAGCACATGCCATGTCACCCTCCCATGGGGGGCACGTGGGCCTCACGGGGGCAGAGAGCCCCTCTGGCCGTGAGGCTCACGGCCTCCCTCACGGGGTGGCTCACGTGGCCTCTCGGCCACTCTCACCTCTCTCGCGCACTCTCACGTTCTTCAGCTATATCTTGGACATTCGAACTCCGATTTTGAATCCATTTTTGGATTACGAACCGTGACTCCCTCACACACGATGAAGACTAACAACTTTGAAAAATGGTTGAGAAATCATCTAGAAAAACGACGATGAAGTCAACTCAATGAAAGAGAACGAAAAGTAGCGTAACTACATCGTTTGGACTTGAAACCTTATGAATGAGTAACCGAAACGACCGGAACTCAATAAGGCATCAAATAAGAACATGTTCAAGTCCAAAACACAAAATACACAAACAAATAAACACATATTCACACAAGCATGCCATATCAAAGAGATAGTCACAAAGCATGCAATTCTACAATGTTTGTCAATACAAGATCAATGCATGAGCATACTATGAAGTGTGTGAATGTGTTATACCAAATGTTTGAACCACGATGCAGGGAGACACATGTATGAATTGTGTGTGTGTGTGCACTAACGCCTTGCAAGAGGATAGGAGTCAAGATATACCTTTGACGCTTTTCACCTCTTGAAGACGACTTTTGCACTAGACGTTGCTCTTCACTTTTTAAGCTTCCTTTCTTCAAAGAATATCCTAAGCAACAACTAATACAAATATGGAGTGTTTTGCAATGGAATCAAGCCAATACAAATCATGAACCTTACAGATCAAATGGCTAAAATGGCAAAGGAACTCGAGGAGCTAAGGAAGGGGAAGCACCGGGAAGCACCGAGGTACCTAGAAGAATCCCTTGGGGGAGATGAATGCACCCTTCTCCAGGAGAATCAGATAAGCAAAATTACCCCCCAAATTCAACATGCCCGTCG
Organism: Acer saccharum; assembly: GCA_030490815.1. NCBI lineage: Eukaryota > Viridiplantae > Streptophyta > Magnoliopsida > Sapindales > Sapindaceae > Acer > Acer saccharum. The sequence continues at coordinate 26,299,853 of CM059871.1, forward strand.
AGAAATACTCTGGATCAGAAGACCCCGTGAGCCACATAGAGAGTTTCGTCCACCAGATAGAGGTCCAGAATACTACCCAGTCAGCGATTTGCAGGATGTTCCCTTCCACCCTGATTAACTGTGCCAAGACTTGGTTAAGAAAGTTACCCCCAGGTAGTGTGGATTCTTTTACAAAGTTACTACAGATTTTTGTTCTCAGTTTCAGGGAATCAAGCCTCGTCCCTAGGACCCCGTCCTACTCCAGTACGTGATCCAGGAGCGGGGTGAGACTCTAAGATCCTATGTAGAGAAGTTCCACAAAGAAGTGATCCAAATGGGAGTGTTTACCGAAAAGGAGACCTTGGCTAATTTCATAAGGAAACTTTTACAAATCTTACTATAGATTTTTGTTCTCAGTTTCAAGGAATCAAGCCTCGTCCCAAGGACCCCGTCCTACTCCAGTACGTGATCCAGGAGCGGGGTGAGACTCTGAGATCCTATATAAAGAAGTACCACAAAAAAGTGATCCAAATGGGCGTGTTTGCCGAGAAGGAGACGTTGGCTAATTTCAGAAGGAACCTGTGGGCTGGCAGATTATTCCAGTCGTTTACCAAAAGGCCTATGACAGGGCACTGGAACAGGTGGACATAGACAAACAGCTCCGGGTCAAGGTCGAGCACGATGAAGCCTGATCAGCCAAGCGACCAAAGAAAGAGTCTCCGAAGCCTGCACTTGTAAAGAAGTTTCAGAATCATCCTCCAAATCGGTTTACTTACCGACCACCACCTCCTTCCTAGCATTGGGATAGATATCCGGTGAGAAGGACCCCTCCTAGAACCACACCTCCACTAAGAGAGGTAGTACGGGTAGCAAGCGAAGAGGACTGGTACAACCATTACACTCCTCTTAATGCATCTCGAGAGACCATATACCTTGCCATCCTTGACAATGGTTTGCTCAGGAATCCCGGTCCTATAAAGATCCCAACTAATCAGAGGAATCGCTACAAGTACCGTGACTTCCACGAGGATATGGGACATAACACATCTGAATGCTACAGCCTCCACAACCAAATCAAAGGATTGGTAAAGGGAGGACTCTTGATTGAATTTTTGTAGTAGGTACAGGATATCATCAAGGTGGGAAAAGAGGTGTAAGGGGAGATGTGGGATGCAGAAGAAAGAAGGAAGGATGGTGGAAAAGACTTGATGCAGCAAATCCAAGTCATTTACACCATCAGTTGAGGCCCAACACTAGTAGGGACTTCTAACAATTCAAGGAAGAACCATGCTAGGAAGATCCCGAGGCTTGCTACTGGTCATGATGTACTTCGGGTCTCCAGGGGATCCTAAGACTATCCTCGCTTTGCCCATATCATTTTCACAAAGGAGGATGCATACAATACAATTCAACCACATGATGATCCAATGGTGATCACGGTACAGATAGCTAATTTGCCGGGTTCACCGTATCCTGATAGATACCGAGAGCATCGTTGACATTATGTTCAAAGGAGCGCTTGAAAAGCTCAACCTGAAGAACCCCTGCTACAACAGATGCACCACACCCTTGTATGGTTTTACAGGAGATTTCGTGATGCCAGTTGGGACGCATATCCTACCGGTAATAATTGGAGAGGCTCTCCTTCAGCAGAACATAATGACATAATTTATTGTGGTTGATATCCCGTCCACCTACAATGCGATCCTGGAAAGGCCTTTCCTGTCAGGAATTAGAGGAGTATTGTCCATTTATCACAACGTCCTAAAATTCCCAGTAGGAACCAAGGTAGGAGAAGTCCGGGGGGATCAACAAGCAGCCTGCACCTGTTATGCAGTGTCCACCAATCCTACCGTGCTAACCAAGCAGTGAGCACATGTAACCAGTGAACCAAGCCGAGAGGTACCAGAGCAGGATCACTACGTCCTGGAAAAAGGAGAGGTTCCGGACATGATTATGGAAGACACAGAAGAGGGAGAGCGGGGGTGGACTGGTGGTCACCCTATGAAGCAGTTAGAAGAAATACCTGTCAGAAAGGGCGATCCAACCAAAGTAGTGAAGATAGGAGGCGCGTTGGATTGTGAGGTTAGGAAGAACCTGGTAAAGCTCCTTGAAGAATACGATGACATTTTTGCCTGGAGTCATGATGAAATGCTAGGTATCCCTCTCAACTTAGCCGCTCACATGTTTGCAGTAGATGTAACCTTCAAGCCAGTCAAACAGAAGTGGAGGTATTTCAACACCGAGTGGAATGCCACGGTGCAGGAAGATGTAGATAAGCTTCTGAAAACCAGATTCATTAAAGAATCCTACTACCCCGAATGGATCACCAATGTGGTCATGATAACCAAAGCCAATGGGAAATGGCGTATGTGCGTGGACTACATCGACCTCAACCGGAATTGCCTGAAGGATAGCTTCCCTCTGCCTAAAATAGATCAACTGATTGATTCCACTACAGGTAACAAGCTCCTAAACTTCATGGATGCTTTCTTGGGGTACAACCAGATCATGATGCACCCCGCCGATCAAGACAAGACCGGACCAGCTTCATCATTGGGCAAGGCCTTTACTGCTACAAGGTGGTGCCGTTCGGTCTCAAAAATGCTGGAGCCACTTACCAGCATTTGGTGAACAAGTTATTCAAGCAACATATAGGAAGGTCTATGAAAGTATATATAAATGACATGATCACCAAGTCTCAGATGACCGACCAACATCCAGAAGATTTATGCCAAACCTTCCAAGTAATAAGGGAAAACCAGATGAGATTAAAGCTGGCTAAGTGTGCTTTCGAGGTAGCAGCAAGAAAGTTTCTTGGGTTTATGGTACATGAGAGAGGAATTGAGGCCAACCCCGAGAAAATCAAGGCCATCATGGATCTTGAATCCCCCACTACCCTCCAACAGGCATATGGATTGACTGGCAGGATAGTAGCATTGAACCGCTTCATATCCCGATCTACAGATAAGTGCTTACCTTTCTTCAAAATCATTAAGTAGGGTAAGAAGATGAAGTGGGATCAAGAAAGTGAGCAACCTTTCCAGTCTTTGAAGAAATACCTAGCTAGTTAGCCCACCTTTGCTTGTGAAACCACTTTCAGAAGAATAACTACAGCTTTACTTGGTAGTATCAAAAACCGCAACCAACGGGGCCTTAGTGAAGGAATGTAGTGACGAGGCCTAGAGACCAATCTACTATGTGAGCTGTGCTCTGACCGAATCCGAGAAAAATTATACCCTCCTGGAAAAGCTCGCCTATGCACTTGTGACTACAGCTAGAAAGCTCCAGCCTTATTTTCAAGCTCACACAGTTACAGTAGTGATAGACCAACCACTGAGACAGTTCCTCTAAAGGCCAGACGTATTAGGCAGGCTGGTCCTGTGGGCCTTAGAGCTCACCCAATATGATATAAAGTACAAGGCAAAAACAACAATCAAGGCTCAAGACTTGGTCAACTTTGTAGCAAAATTCAACACGACCTCCAATCCGGACTACAATCTCGAACCTGGATCTAGAATCTCCGAAATGGCCCATTGATTGCAAGGCATGGATACTATATACGGATAGAGTGTCAAATCAAGTAGGTCGTGGAGCTAGGATCATTTTACCGATCCTGAAGGGATCAAATGCAGCCACTGTTTCAGGTCTGAGTTTAGAGCCATTAATAATGAGGCGGAGTATGAAGCCTTGTTAGCAGGGATGAAAGTTACTGAAGAATTGGGGCCAGATTTCCTCCTGGTTAGGAGTGATTCGCAACTAGTAATCAACCAAGTATCCGGTGTGTACCAGGTGAAGGGTGACAACATGCATGGTAGTATACCTCAAAAAAGTCCAAGAAGCAGCAACAAGATTCAAAGGTATGAAGATAGAACAGATTCCTTGAGAGAAGAATCATCGAGTAAATGCCCTAGCCAAGATAGCTGCAACCGAAGGACAAGCATTGCCTAGAGGGATACCACTCCCAACATAGCTACGGGATTAGAAGTGAGCCCAGTTGACCGACTTCCTTGCTGGATGGATCCTATAGCTGATTACCTCCAAAATGACACTCTTCCAGAAGATCTGGATCAAGCACGTAAGCTCAAAACGACCGTTACCCGGTACTGCCGGGTAGAAGGATACTGAAAGTATACAAACGAAGTTGAATTGCTTAAAGCATACCTAGAGGGGAGGGGGGGTGAATAGGTTTTTACACCTTTTTCAATCCCTTGAACAAACTTTCGTTTGTCCCTCAAGGTAGCCTTACACACAACACAATAAGCCAAGGAAGACATACATAGACAATACGATAATACAATCATAAGAGCAAAGTCTAAGTATATCAACTAGTTATGTGAGGTATAAGAACAAATAAACACAACAACAAGTAAGCTTGTATTTCAATAGATGTTCAATGAGTTACAAGAGTGATCGAAATGTCACTATACAAAAATTACAATATATAAAAGAATCATAGATGCAAAATTGATCAATAGAATGAATTCACTAATCACACTATACAAAGTCTTGCTTCACAATACATCACATGTGAATATTATGAACCAAGATAATAAAAATATACAATTAAAATATAAGAGAAAGAGATAGGAAGAATTAACACAAGAGATTTTTTAACGTGGTAAAACCTCCAAGGAGGAAACATCCACGGGTTGAACTACCACAATTGGGTACTATATTATTGGAAAGTAAACATAGAACATTCACAAAGTGACCAATCTTTAGCTCACCCAACCTAGTGAAGTCTAAGCCTACCCAACCCTATTGGAAAGTGTGAAATCCCTCAATGATGAGAAACCACCATATATTGGACACCACACACAACCAACATCGATGGTAGATTAGAAATTCCTCAAGAGTGCATACACCTCCCGTGTACCCCGCTCTATCGGAGTCTATGTCTAACCATACGCCTAGGCCTACCAATACAATAGCCAACTCCCTATCCAAGGCACTCTTGCCTCTAGGGAGCCTCCCATGCATGACTATCCGAGTCCTCCCGACTATAGCCATGACTCCTTACTTACCTATCCGAGTCATCCCGACTCTAGGCAAGACTTCTTGCTTGGCTATCCGAGTCACCCCGACTCTAACCAAGACTTCATGCCTTTTACAAGGACTTCCTAGTGTGATCATGTGAATGCAAATGATGCAAACAATCAATTCAACATAGAACATGTGATCAATACATTCTATGGCACAAATAGACCTAAACATGTGATATCACAAGTAATCAAGTCTAGATGCAAAATACGAGAATAAAAACCTAAGCATGTGAAACACCAAACACATACGCTCAAAGTCTCATTCACATATACAACACCTGAATCAAAATATATTCATGAAGTACAAATTCAAGATGCTATTAATATACAATTAAATGCTAGATATATGAGATTAAAATCAATCAATATTCTAGTCAAAAATATAGAGCAAGGATTTGAGATTTTCATCAATCAAAACCTAGATTCTCTAAATCACAAACAAATACACAAATCCTAGATTTCATCAATCAAATGATCAAATCAAATCTTAAGGTCATTTATCACAAAATTAATTCAATTAAGTTCCAAACAACCTAAGATGCCATTCTAATCACAATACAACTCACAAACATATGTAAAACCTAGAATCATAGAAACTAGTCAACATTAGTCCACAAATTGACTTTCAATTAGAATGATAATCAAGCTATCTTTCTCAATAGCTTTTACCAAACATAAACATAGATATAGAAGAAGAAACCCCAAGCAAGTGGGAGGTTAAAAAGAAAGAAATCTCAAAGTTAAGTCCAATACCTTGGATTCTATAACTGGTTCGGAAATTAGTGTGGAACCACCAAAAATCACGATCAAACAGCCACCAAACCACTTGGAGATGATAGAGGACTCAAATACGAACACTCTCCAACTTGAATCACTCAAATCTGACTCCGGATGAGGAAGATATGATGTTTGGAATTTGGGAAAAGTTGAGAGAAAATTCTGACAGGAAACTTGCAATTTTCTTCTTAAAAATTTCAAATGGAGAGAGAGAGGGAAGATATAGGAGGAGAGAGAAGACAAAACCGGCCAATGGTGTGAGGCCACGTCACCCCCTGGCCGTGGGGGGCGCGTGGCCCACACGGGGGCAGAGAGCCCTCAAGGCCGTGGGGCCCACGGCCTCCCACACGGCCAGCCCAAGTGGCCTCACGGCCTGGGCTGTCTTCACGCGTGCTCCCTCAGTTCTTCAACCCGTATCTTGGGCATCCGAACTCCGATTTTGAATCCGTTTCCGGATTACGAACCGCGACTCTCTCACGCACAACGATGACTACACAACTTTGAAAAACGGTTGAGAAATCATCTCGGAAAATGTTGATGAAGTCAACACAACGAATGAGAACGAAAAATAGCGTAGCTACATCGTTTGGACTCGAAACTACATGAATGAGTAACCGAAATGACCGGAACTCAATAAGGAATCATAATAGAGCATAGTCAAGTCCAAATACAAAAATACGGAAACATACAAACACAAAGACACACACATATGCTAGTTTCCGGGCATAGTCCTAGAAAATACAAAACACAAAGTTTATCAACATAATATGAATGCATGAGCATATTTTGCCAAGTGTGTGAAAGTGATATATAAATGAAATTAAATCATGAAGGAACACACAAGAATGCTATGTGTGTGTGTGTGCCTAGCCTTGTAAGAGATATGAGGTCCTTTAATACCTTTGTTGACCAATGATGCACAAATCTCTTAAAAGCCGGCTTCTTGAATGAATTGTGGTTGAGACGTCATTCGTCTTCTTAATTCTTCAATATACTAACCACTAAACATTGCAAGAGAAACACGTTTTGATATGGAATTGATGCCAACACAAACTATAAACCTTACAATCTCCCCCTTTGGCAAATTCCATGTCAAAACCCCTAAACAAACACTAAAACAATTACAAAGAAAATTTGGTCACAATGAGTACAATGAGTTACACATATAGACTCAAATTAACAACCACAACAAATCTTGAACTTCAACTTGGTCTTCTCTTGATATCACCTAAAAAGAACTTGAAAGCACAAGAATATCCAAGAGACAACAAATATGGCAATATCCAATCTTAGGCAAGAAAATAGTAACATATAAGTTCAAGTGGATCAAGTATGCTCCCCCTTAATACATACTATCCATCAAAATATTCTAAGCCAAGATTCAACAACAAAAAAAAATATTACATGCCATATAGTTCAAGCTAGATACCAAATATACAAACATATAAAACAACTAAAATGAGACTAAGTAAGCTAGATTTCTCCCATGTGTTTCTCATATTTCTCCCCCTTTTTGACATGATATGAAGCCAAAGGGAAAGAGTAAGAAAATATACCTCATGAAGCTCTCTAGCCACTTGTGCCACCAAGGAAAGAAGAGCGGTGTGCGGATCTCACATATTGCCTTGTTAGAGTTGATTTCCTTCCAACTCTTTGATCCTTTCATCTTAAACAACAAGCTTGGCACTAAGGTCTTCAATCTTCCTTTGTGACGCCTCAAACGAGATTCTTCAACCTCATTCCTCAATTTTAAAGCCTAACTAGGAAGAGCGGGTGAGCTAGGGACATGGTTAGAATCAAGAGATTCACCAAAAAGCCTAAACACATCATTAGACTTTCCCTTGTCCTTGTATGACATGAATGCCACACGTTTCTCACTCAACTCCTCTAAGGGAGGAAGCATAACATCACCATCAAGATTCCTCACACCTTTAGCTAAGCACAATTGAGTTATAAACCCCGGAAATGCCAATTTCTTATCCAAACGACTAGTACAAGCCGCAATTTCAATTTGCTCCACAAGCAATTCACCAAGGTTTATAGGTTTGTTAGTCACCAAGGCATATACAATCTTGATTTTGTCTCTATTAAGCTCCGAAGCATTAGTAGAAACAACAAGATTGGAGCACACAAATAAATGCCAAAATGCACTAATTTTTGTTAACTCACCTTGCTTAATAACAGCACGTTTCCCCCACACAAAATTACTATCATCACATAGAGTCCTACCCATTAAATCAAGGTTTTCCAAGATGTCAACATCAAGAAATTCCGATTCAATGTCATCGGGCAAGTCTAGAAATTCATTAACCTTCCTAGAACAAACTCTAAAGACAACTTTCCTTATGCTTAGAGTAGCACTCATCACAATAGAACTAGATTTGTAAGCATGATAAAACTCTCTAACAACGGTCTCATTAGAGATTCCTAACATGTTCACCCATGAATTCCAATTTCTACTCTTAAGCACATCATAAACATAGGATCCAACACAAGAGTCCAAGTCAATACCTCTTTCTTGAATTAGCTTTTTGCAACCAAAAATTCCCAATTCATCCCCTTTGTTAGCTTTGGAAATTTTGGAAGAAATTGTAGGTTTAGACTTGTCAATGGGAGTTGAAGAAGTATTTCCACCAATCTTCTTTGCTTTTCCCATAATCTTGCTATACAAAAACAAACTAAAAACCAAAGTGAGAGGAAACAAAGAAACAAATTAGTAACCAATAAACACATACAAAGGCAAAACACTATATTCAATAAATCATCATGCGAATAAGAATTTATCATAGCATCTTCATGATTTATCAAAAACTAAGAATAATGCCAACAAACAACAACCTTGAAGAACATGTGAACATGTCACAAAAGAGAACAAGAATTTAGCATATTATGCTCCCCCTTGACAAGTGCCTCATCTAAAATCAAGATAGACAAATGTTCACAAAAATCACCACACAATCACATCACAAGCAATTTTATTAGATTTGCAAATAAGCTTCACATATCTAAGAGAGTTACATCAAGATTTTCAATCACCCACATATGTCATCAAAAATTGCTAAAGTATCAAAAATACTAATTAAGCAAAAGTGAGTGTGCGAAGATTTTGCTTCAAGTATATGAAAAGAAGTAGTTTGATAATCAAGCATGCAAACAATTTCAACATCTATTCATCTTAGGCCTTTCCATAAAAAGGTCAAACCGGTTATCATCCGAAATTTTACTTATAAAGAGAATAGATTTCAACATGTGAGCGTGTGTGTGCATGTGGCTCGTCAACCCATTTCTATTTGTCAACCCGAGCTCATTTGATTATTCAACTATACTCCAAAAGCCTTTTTTTTTTTATTTAGGCTTGAATCAAAGATTTTTTTTTTTTTTTTTTTTTTATGATTCAATTCAACACTTCTTTGATTTTTCTAACAAAAACATATACACCTCATGGCGGCTTTCACTCATCACAATGGCGTAGCCCTTTCCTACATTGGGTGGCTTCACAACCAAGGTGTGTAGCCCTTTCTATGAGGGTGCTCGTTGAGTTCTATGTTGCCGAAGCAAATGGATACCAACCATTGGTCATTTTTAAATGTACTAGTCCTTAGGACTTCAAGGTGTATCCAAAGCGAACACCAATCAAGCTCAACATACTTAACAAAACATACAAGAGAAGCAAAGTGCATTTTTGAAACCAATTTCAAGGCTTAAAAGCACATGATCTAGAAGCAAGTAAAGAGACTTACTTAAGATCTCTACTTCTCAAGAGAGTAGCTATCAAAGAATATGAAGCTCACATTATTCAAAAATTAGCCACTCAACAATTATACAAATAACAACACAATTCATGAAATAAGATCAATGTGAACACTTATCACCAAAAGATCTTAAACTAGCAAATGTCAAAGAGGACCATATAAACACTATACTAGTTCTCAATTATGACATGCTTCATGAATGTGATACAAACAATGAGTTGATAGATGAAAAATCAAGTAAGCAAGCAATATGATATAGAGATACCTTCGCAAGCTATTTTCACCAAATACAATGCCTTCACCCTTTTTATGAGTCATCTTGGCTTGTAAGTCCTCATGACTACAAGTTATAGGTGTGTCGATTCCAAGAGACTAAAGACAATGTAATCCAACTCAAACAAACAAAAAAAAATGACTTTCTCTAAAAGCCATAACAACAATGTTACCATATAGATTCCAAAAAAAAACTTCTCAAAAGTTAATCAACAAATTTTGACTATCATAACAAACAAAGTGAGATAGCTAAGTTCATGTCAAGTTGTAAAGATACAAAGCAAAAAGCTAAGCTTCTTATCAACAACACTAGTCTTAAAGCTAACTCACATGTGCAACTTACACTAATGGTAAGAGCACTCAACCTTGACAAATTTTGTCTTGGGTGGACATACACGAACATCATCAAGATTCTCTTTGACCACAATGTTGAACCTAGAGTAAAGTTCTTCCACAACTTGATTCACAATAATATCATTAATACTCTTTTTTTCAACATTGTTAGCAACACATGCATGGTCAAATTTTGAAGGATATGCATTCTTCACCTTCCGGACATTCTTAACATGCTTTGAAAAATTATCATGCTTTCCATATTCAAAAGCTTTAGCATGCATAGAATGAGGTCCAATCTCTCTATTCCTAGATGCATTTTCTATGTTGCAATATCCAATGAATTTATAGCACTTGGGCTTGATATGGCCTAATGTATTGCAAAAATGACATATGGGAACAAAAGGAGAGATTTTACCTTCCGGAGTTGGAGAAGCACAAATGGGAGTTTCAAGGGGTACCTTATTCTTCAACTTGTTCTTGGTCTTGGAACGTCTCTTCTTAGGAGATTTCTTATCAACAACGACCTTGCTTGTAGGAAGTGATGCTACTATGAGCTTCTCCTCAACTACCAAGTCGCTTGAGCCTCCTAGAGTCAAACTAGAGATGATCCTATCCCTTTCAAGAACAAACCCTTCAACTTCTCTAAGCTTCTTGGCAAGAGCATTCTTTTCACCTAAGAGCCTCCGAGTTGTTGAGACAAACTCATCCACTTATAGCTTAATCAAATCATCTTAAGCACTCTTAATGATTTGGATCAACCTCCTCATCCAACGAATCTTGACATACATCCTCTAGGATAGAGTGAGAGGTCATGAATGCAACAAAGTTGCTTACCAACTCTTCTTCACTAGAAGACTCATCACTTGAGCTCTCATCATCACTAGAGACATCATCACTCCATGTGGATTTCTTCATTATGTTGCTTGAGTAGGTGATCAAATCTAAATTGATCATCCTTTGGAACACAAGAACATCTTCTTCTTTGCTTTTGTAACTAACACTCTTTCAAGCTTATCAACAAAGTTGTTAGTAGACAAATGCAATGAAAAAAAAGAAAAACCTTTTCCACAATAAATAAAAGAGGACAACTATGACACAAAAAACCTAAGCAATTTACACGTAAGTATAAACTGGATCTCGTCGAGTGTCGTCCGACGACCCGCTCTGATATCAATTGAAAGTATACAAACGAAGTTAAATTGCTTAAAGCATACCTAGAGGGGGGGGGGGGGTGAATAGGTTTTTACACCTTTTTCAATCCCTTGAACAAACTTTCGTTTGTCCCTCAAGGTAGCCTTACACACAACACAATAAGCCAAGGAAGACATACATAGACAATACGATAATACAATCATAAGAGCAAAGTCTAAGTATATCAACTAGTTATGTGAGGTATAAGAACAAATAAACACAACAACAAAGTAAGCTTGTATTTCAATAGATGTTCAATGAGTTACAAGAGTGATCGAAATGTCACTATACAAAAATTACAATATACAAAAGAATCATAGATACAAAATTGATCAATAGAATGAATTCACTAATCACACTATACAAAGTCTTGCTTCACAATACATTACATGTGAATATTATGAACCAAGATAATAAAAATATACAATTAAAATATAAGAGAAAGAGATAGGAAGAATTAACACAAGAGATTTTTTAACGTGGTAAAACCTCCAAGGAGGAAACATCCACGGGTTGAACTACCACAATTGGGTACTATATTATTGGAAAGTAAACATAGAACATTCACAAAGTGACCAATCTTTAGCTCACCCAACCTAGTGAAGTCTAAGCCTACCCAACCCTATTGGAAAGTGTGAAATCCCTCAATGATGCGAAACCACCATATATTGGACACCACACACAACCAACATCGATGGTAGATTAGAAATTCCTCAAGAGTGCATACACCTCCCGTGTACCCCGCTCTATCGGAGTCTATGTCTAACCATACGCCTAGGCCTACCAATACAATAGCCAACTCCCTATCCAAGGCACTCTTGCCTCTAGGGAGCCTCCCATGCATGACTATCCGAGTCCTCCCGACTCTAGCCATGACTCCTTGCTTACCTATCCGAGTCATCCCGACTCTAGGCAAGACTTCTTGCTTGGCTATCCGAGTCACCCCGACTCTAACCAAGACTTCATGCCTTTTACAAGGACTTCCTAGTGTGATTATGTGAATGCAAATGATGCAAACAATCAATTCAACATAGAACATGTGATCAATACATTCTATGGCACAAATAGACCTAAACATGTGATATCACAAGTAATCAAGTCTAGATGCAAAATACGAGAATAAAAACCTAAGCATGTGAAACACCAAACACATACGCTCAAAGTCTCATTCACATATACAACACCTGAATCAAAATATATTCATGAAGTACAAATTCAAGATGCTATCAATATACAATTAAATGCTAGATATATGAGATTAAAATCAATCAATATTCTAGTCAAAAATATAGAGCAAGGATTTGAGATTTTCATCAATCAAAACCTAGATTCTCTAAATCACAAACAAATACACAAATCCTAGATTTCATCAATCAAAGGATCAAATCAAATCTTAAGGTCATTTATCACAAAATTAATTCAATTAAGTTCCAAACAACCTAAGATGCCATTCTAATCACAATACAACTCACAAACATATGTAAAACCTAGAATCATAGAAACTAGTCAACATTAGTCCACAAATTGACTTTCAATTAAAATGATAATCAAGCTATCTTTCTCAATAGCTTTTACCAAACATAAAAATAGATATAGAAGAAGAAACCCCAAGCAAATGGAAGGTTAAAAAGAAAGAAATCCCAAAGTTAAGTCCAATACCTTGGATTCTATAGCTGGTTCGGAAATCAGTGTGAAACCACCAGAAATCACGATCAAACAGCCACCAAACCACTTGGAGATGATAGAGGACTCAAATACGAACACTCTCCAACTTGAATCACTCAAATCTGACTCCGGATGAGGAAGATATGATGTTTGGAAGTTGGGAAAAGTTGAGAGAAAATTCTGACGAGAAACTTGCAATTTTCTTCTTAAAATTTTCAAATGGAGAGAGAGAGGGAAGATATAGGAGGAGAGAGAAGACAAAACTGGCCAATGGTGTGAGGCCACGTCACCCCCTGGCCGTGGGGGGCGCGTGGCCCACACGGGGGTAGAGAGCCCTCAAGGCCGTGGGGCCCACGGCCAGCCCAAGTGGCCTCACGGCCTGGGCTGTCTTCACGCGTGCTCCCTCGGTTCTTCAGCCCGTATCTTGGGTATCCGAACTCCAATTTGAAATTTGTTTTCGGATTACGAACCATAACTCTCTCACGCACGAGGACAACTACACAACTTTGAAAAACGGTTGAGAAATCATCTCAGAAAACGTCGATGAAGTCAACTCAATGAATGAGAACAAAAAATAGCGTAGCTACATCGTTTGGACTCGAAACTACATGAATGAGTAACCGAAATGACCGGAACTCAAGAAGGAATCATAATAGAGCATATTCAAGTCCAAATACAAAAACACAAAAACATACAAACACAAAGACACACACATATGCTAGTTTCCGGACATAGTCCTAGAAAATACAAAACACAAAGTTTATCAACATAATATGAATGCATGAGCATATTTTGCCAAGTGTGTGAAACTGATATATAAATGAAATTAAATCATGAAGGAACACACAAGAATGCTATGTGTGTGTGTGTGCCTAGCCTTGTAAGAGATATGAGGTCCTTTAATACCTTTGTTGACCAATGATGCACAAATCTCTTAAAAGCCGGCTTCTTGAATGAATTGTGGTTGAGACGTCCTTCGTCTTCTTAATTCTTCAATATACTAACCACTAAACATTACAAGAGAAACACGTTTTGATATGGAATTGATGCCAACACAAACTATAAACCTTACAGATACCTCTACCGCAAAGGAAAATCCCTTCAATTGCTAAGATATCTATATCTAGATGACGCTCAATAGGCGCTAAACGAGGTACACGTAGGGGACTGCGGCAACTATGTATCAGGTGAGACCCTGGCTTACCAAGTTCTTAGAATGGGCTACTTTTGGCCTACTCTACATTAGGATGCCAAGCAATTTGTGCAATCCTGTGAACCTTGTCAGAAGACAGCAAACCTTCATCACCTGCCTCCGGAAAGACTCGCTTCAATCAGCACGCCTTACCCATTTGCTATCTGGGGGCTGGACCCGATCGTGCCACTTCCTACTGCTCATGGTCAAGACAAGCATGATGTAGTGGCCATAGAATACTTTACCAGGTGGGTGGAAGCGAAGCCCTTTGCCTAGATAACTGAAGCAAACACAACGAGCTTTGTCAAGGAAAACATTGTCTGCAGATTTGATACCCCGATGGCCATAATAACTGATCTGGGTAAACAGTTTAACAATGCCAACTTCAGGTTTTTCTGTGAAGAGCGGGGTATCAACCTTCGTTTTGCTTTAGTAGCCCACCCTCAGACTAATGGGTTGGTGGAAGCAACCAATAAGACCATTAAGAAGCTCCTAAAGAAAAAGCTTCAACAGAAGAAAGAGAAGTGGGTTGAAGAACTACCAAAAGTGCTATGGGCGTATCGAACCACTAAGAGGACTGCTATTGGGGAACTCCTTACTCATTGGCTTTCGAGACAGAAGCAGCCTTGCCTATTGAGCATAGACTGACATTTTTCAGGGTTCAACACTTTGAATCAGAAGACAATAAAATGAAGTTGAAAGCCAGTCTAAACCTCATCGAGGAGAAGCAGGATAGGACTGCAGAACGGGTAGCTGCTCACCAGAGTAAGATAGCCCAATGTTTCAATAGAAAGGTGAAAACTCGAAACTTTAAAGAAGGGGACTTGGTCCTCAGGAAGGTAACCTAGAATACCCGGAAGAGGTCTGACGGGGTACTAGCTCCCAACTAGGAAGGTCCCTACCTGATAAAGATGGAGGTTCGACGGGGGGCTTACAAGCTGGAAGATATGGATGGTTACCCGGTAAACCACACTTGGAATGCAGATCACTTCAAATGGTTCTACCCTTACAGTTTGAAGAAAGATTTATTTCGGTTGGTATATTTCTAAATGTGTACCCTGAATTTGCTTTGTATCGCTTCTTGAGAAATTCAATAAAAGTCAGTTTTATTCTCCTACATGATTCTCCTGCATACACCTTGCAAATTTCACCATTATTGATCGCCTCAAGACTTGGAAAGGCCACGTGGCATTCATGCTGCCTTGGTCGGGGTATACCCTCCTCCAGGAAGGATCTGGTGCATAAATGCCTAAGTGGCGTAGTCGCCTACCAGACTAAGGATCTGGATTTGTGGCCCTAGTTGCCAACTGCATCCTAAAGACCATGATGGCATATACGGACCTCCTGAAGCCTCGGACGGGGAATACCCCTCTCTAGGAAACCTGGTGCTAAAGTAGCTTTAGTTGCCCACCAGGATAGATTGCCAAAGGATTAGGATACCTTGTTAGGATACCTAATACCTTACTTCACCATATCTACACATGAAGACCTGATGTTAAAGTGGCCCTAGTTGCCTACCAGGACAAATAGTCAAAGGATCAGGATACCTTATCAGAATACCTGATACCTTACCTCGCCATGCATACATGTGAAAACTTTTCATGATAGAAGTGAGTTGGGTTGCCAATTAGGGTTGGTTCAACATCAAGATTCCTTATGTATGGATTATCAAGTATCTGGACTTGTAGTGTCCTAATTAAAGTATTTAAGCAACCTTGGTCTCATACTGGGATCAACTTGCTCTAACCAAGATCGCTTCATACTTGGTCAAAATTACTTGATCAAAATTTCTTGCAAAATTCCTATTGAATCCTACAAGGGGACTACCGTCCAAAACTGTCTCCAGATATAGTTCAAGTTTGGGTTCCTCTATGGCCAAATGAATAAATATGAAGACACTAAGTACTGGCAGCATCTCAAGTAAGTTTTATTTGGGTTATAAACAAGCATGCATGTATCAGATTTTACCAGGGTGCATTTTAAGCAAGTAAAACAGTATAGTTGTAAGGTTGATAATTAGTGTTGGCATTAAGTCCATATCAAAACGTGTTTATCTTGTAATGTTTAGTGGTTAGTAATTGAAGAATTTTGAAGACGAAGGACGTCTCAACCACAACTCATTCAAGAAGCCGGCTTTTAAGAGATTCGGGCATTATTGGTCGACAAAGGTATTCAAGGACCTCTTATCTCTTACAAGGCTAGGCACACACTCACACATATCATTCTTGTGTGTTCCTTCATGATTTAATTTCATTTACATATCACTTTCACACACTTGGCAAAATATGCTCATGCATTCATATTAAGTTAATAAACTTTGTGTTTTGTATTTTCTAGGACTATGTCTGGAAACTAGCATATGTGTGTGTCTTTGTGTTTGTATGTTTCCGTATTTTGTGTTTAGGACTTGAACATGTTCTTATTTAATGCCTTATTGAGTTCCGGTCGTTTCGGTTACTCATTCATAAGGTTTCGAGTCCAAACAAGTTGACTACGCTACTTTTCGTTCTTATTCGTTGAGTTGACTTCATCGATGATTTTCGAGATGATTTCTCAACCGTTTTTCAAAGTTGTGTAGTCATTATCGTGCGTGAGAGAGTCACGGTTCGTAATCTGGAAACGGATTCAAAATCAAAGTTCGGACGCCCAAGATACGGGCTGAAGAACCGAGGGAGCACGCGAGAGGACAGCCCAGGCCGTGAGGCCACTTGGGCTAGCCGTTGGTGAGGCCGTGGGCCCCACGGCCTGGAGCAGCCTCTGCTCCCGTGTGGGCCACGCGCCCCCCACGGCCAGGGGGTGACGTGGCCACACTTGATTGGCTGCCTTGGCCCTTCTCTCTCCTCCTATTTCTTCCCTCTCTCTCTCCATTTGAAAAAACAAGAAGAAAAATTTCAGAAATCCCGTAAGCTCTCTCTCCAGCTTTTTCAGATTTTCGAAACACCATATCTTCCTCATCCGGAGTCAGATTTGAGTGATTCAAGTTGGAGAGTGTTTGTATTTGAGTCCTCTAACATCTCCAAGTGTTTTGGTGGCTGTTTGATCGTGATTTCCAGTGGTTGAACACTAATTTCTGAACCAGCTGCAAAATCCGAGGTAATGGTCTCAACTTTGGGATTTCTTGTTTTTTGACCTTCCATTTGCTTGGGGTTTCTTCTTCTATATCTATGTTTATGTTTTGTAAAAGCTATTGAGAAAGATAGCTTGATTATCATTCTAATTGAAAGTCAATTTGTGGACTAATGTTGACTAGATTCTATGATTCTAGGTTTTACATATGTTTGTGAGTTGTATTGTGATTAGATTGATATCTAGGATTATTTGTGGATTGATTGATGTATTTTATGATTAATAATCCTCACATGTGCTTAGATCCTCTTATTGAACACATCTAAGATTAGCACATTTGATTTTGTATTTAGAGCTAATTAGGATTTAATTGATTATTCATTATATCCTTGCTCTAAATACTTGCTAGAATATTCATTGTATACATTTTGTGATTCTAGCATTTTTTGTTGTTTGTGTTCTAAAGTCTTGATTATATGCTTAATGAACATGCTTTGTTTTCAAGCTTTAGAAACATAAATAGAATCTAGGATTTGGCATGTTTTAGGTGTTTTGCATGCTCTAGATTTTTGTTCATGTTTAAGGTCTAGACAACTTTGTTTTTGTGAACTTTGTTGCCTATGTCTAGATCTTCATGAAGTGTACCTTATCCATACATTTCATATGCTCATGCATCATTTTGTATGGTGTCATGTTTTGGATCATAAACTAGAAAAATGTACATTGTGTGTTCATTGATTATTTCTAGTTTCCGTAAGATGTATTGATCATATATTTTATGTTGCATGTGTTTGCATCATTTGCATCACTTAGATCATTGCCTTGTAAAAGGTGGAAGTCTCTTGCAAAGTGAGTGAAGCTTTGTGGAAAGAGCAAGGAGTCTTGACTAGGACATGTGGTCCGGATAGTCAAGCAAAAGTCTTAGCTAGGAGTGTGGTACTCCGGATGGTTGAGCTAGGAGAGCTTAACTAGGATCTTCGTGATCCGGATAGCTAAGCACGAAATCTTCCTAGAGACGTGAGCGTCTTGGATAGGAAGTTGCTTCCTAGAGGTGTAGGACACATCTCGGATAGGAAGTAGGCTAGGTGATTCACTAGGCCCGAGGGTAGACTAGGAGTTGATAGCTTGAGCGGATATCATGAGTTGGTAGCTTGAGTGTGTAAGTCCTTTTCGTCATAGTGAATTGCTTTGCCGGTGGTTGTGGATTCAACCCGTGGATGTTTCCTCTTCGGAGGTTTACCACGTAAAAATCAATGTGTCAAATGTCTCTATCTCTATCTCTTTATATTTGTATGTATGATCTATATAACTTGTTTAAGCTCTTCGTTTCCTCACATCTTTGTAAACAAGTTATTGATAAAGAAAGAGTTGCGCACATTGTTGGTTGAATCAACATTTGTTTCTTGTATCTTGTAAGTGCTTGAACATTGTATCTTGTGATTCTATATCAAGTTGTAAAGCTCAACTTGGTGAGTTTGCATTGTAATATTCAAAGTATAACTTGTGGAATTTAAATTTGCTCATTATTGAATATACTTGTAAAAGAGATACATTGTTTATTGATATATGTTTTGTAGACTAAGGGTGGTGAATTGTGCATACTTGTGATAATTGTTTTCTCATAACAATCATGTTTAAGGTTAATATGTATGCTCACCAAGGTTTTGACATAAGTCACGAAAGAGTTTTTAAAACTAGTGCGTCAACCTATTCACCCCCCTCTAGGTTGTTTAGTGTAACCTTGTAGGTATTTTCAATAGTTGCAAAAAAAAAAAAAAAAAAAAGACAATCTATTTAATCAATCAGGGCGCCCAACCCCCATTTCTGGGATACAAAAATGGTATGAATATAAATAAAAAATATATCAAAGAAAATAAAGTCCTGCATCCTGCTGCTTCTCCCTTGCCTTTTTCTTCTAGCCAGCTGCATTCACTTCCTCAGCCACCTTGGTTCCTACATCAACTTGCTCCTCTCCATCTCCTGGTACCCCAGATTTAGCAGGGGTCTCTATCTCTATCACATACTCCTTTACAGGTTCAGTGAGACTTGCTACGTCCTTCACTTGATCATCTTGGGTGACGGGAGGATCAGGGAGCACCTCAACAATTGGCTCTACTTGGCCAGAGGAAGGAAGATCAGGCTCCCGGGGTAGAGAAGGACTTGGGCCAATAGCAAAGGTAGAAGGACTAGCCTATCTTGAAGCAACTGAGGAGAGTTTGGCAGCCTGATCTTCAATCTGCTTCCGATCCCACCCGAAAGCAACCTTCAAATCATAAGGAGGAGGGAGGGCTTTAGCAACCTGGTAGGCGGCGTAGAAATATCCCTCAACAAAGCCATTGTCTAATCGGGCCTCCAAACTCCTCACTGTACCCTGCAGGAGTCAATTCTCAACTCAGAGTAAGGCTCTATCCTTTCTTAGGCTTTCCCTTTGATAAGCTTCAGAGGGTTCTTGATCGCGTCAAATATGTTGTATATTTCGGCCCCTAAATCCGTAACCTTTGTATCAGTTTCATGCGTTTTAGCATCGCTTATGGGCTCTATGTTCGTATTTGCAAGCATTTCCCCATTTCGGGTGATTAGAGCGTATTACGGGACTTTCAGGCGAAAAGAGGACCAAGAGTTACAAAAAGAGAGAGAAAAGCATCAGAGGCTACAACAGTGCGGGTGAGTGCGGTTTCCAACTGCACTCCACTAGCACTACTGCCTAGACCGGAGGACTTGATTGTTGAAAGTCGATAAAGTGCGGGTAAGTGCGGGTCCCAATCGCACTCCACCTGCACTACTGCCCAGACCAGAGGACCTGATTGCTGAAGATTGATAAAGTACGGGTGAGTGCGGGTTCGAACCGCACTCCACCCACACTACTACCCATATCAGAGGACCTGATTGCTGAAGGATGATAAAGTGCAGGAGAGTGTGGGTCATCCAACCGCACTTCACCCGCACTTCTTCTCAGATCCAGGAGTCCAGAAAATCGAAGGAAATGATAAAGTGCAGGTGAGTGCGGGTCAGTGACCCGCACTCCATCGCGTTAGATATCATTTTAAAGCTAATTTGTAACCTATTTTAGGGGACTATTAATAAAAAGTGTGTGTAATGTTTTTAGTACGTTTTTTACACTTAGAAATTCTGAAAGTTGTAACTAGACCTAGGAATCCATTTCTTCTCATTTCATAAGCTTTCTACAAAACATCTAAGGGATATTCAAGGTGGAAATGATCTTCAAAGGTTATTCATCATCGTTTCTCTTATTTCATTATTGTCAATGAGTAGCTAAACCCCACTAAGGGGGTCTATGGATTAGTTTGTGAATGATTGGGCTTTTGTATATAATCTTTATTTCTATTATATGTCTATTTTCTATTTGATTTATTGAAGAGTATGTATGGATTTCATTGGATTTACTTGTTTTAGATACACTCTCTTTATAAGCTTCCATTGGATTCTATCTTTTTAGGCAACTAGATATACATCCTATATAGTTGTTTATTGTTCTCATGAATCGATGGGATTCTTGTAATCCCAGTTTGATAACCGTGCTCTTCATCTAACTTCAAATGGGTGTCCGTTTCTATACATCCAAGGACGGTTCCCATGAGAAGCTTAGAAGCCTCTCCTATACACCCTAGATTGGTTATACTAGAATCGGTTGAGCCAGAGATAGAAACGCGAACTTCATTGCAAGGGTCCTAATCGAACAACCGACGCTATACACCCTAGGTTGGTTGTTTAAGAGGGACCAATCCCTATTAAGAGGCCCCCTATACACCCTAATTGACCCCTTGGTAGGGATAGATAGCCAACCTATACACCCTAGGTTGGCTACAATCGTCAAAACGTGCATATTTTACTAGTTTATTACATTTGCCCAAATGTTTGCTTTCTAATCCATTAACTCCCTAGTCTCCATCATATATATCTTTCATTTCATTCATATTCCATCTTTAGTTACATTTCTAATTTCATTTTAAGTATTTGCTAGTTCACATTTCAACATCATCAACCATTCATCTTTATTGCACTAATATCACTTAAGTTTAGATTAGTTTTAGCTAAATCCCGATCTCTATAGACGACCCTTGCTTGCCACTATATATGCGTTTTCATAGCCCTTATAGGCATTGCTAGGTTTACAAATTGTGTTTGACAAGTGCTTTTAAATACACACAAAACAACTTTGTCAGTTCTTCGCCCTCAAACAGAACTAACCTTTAGGGCTCGGAGTTAGGTTGGCCACTTGGAAGATATATCGGATCTCATCAATACCCGGTTCCCTCATCACGTTGTCCCGATCACACTGCTCTTTCCAGAGCACAAGAAACCCGGTGAGATTCTTCCAAAAACCGGGTGAAATCTACAACGGAGCCAGCTCGAGGGCGTACAATACCTTACGAAGAGTGGGATGGAGGGGTAGCCTGACCCCACATTCGAAGGCAGCCACGTGAATTGGGCAATGACCTTTAGGAGGAGAGTACACTTCGTAACCTCAATGTGGGAGAGTAAGAGTGATAACATCAGGAATTTGATAGTCTCTCCTCAAGCGCGCTATGGTGTCGATGGAGCAGATAGAAACGGGAATAATCTGTGTGAAATTCCCTTAAGCAATATAGTGTAAATATACCTAGAGGGGGGGTGAATAGGTATAGGCTCCAAATTCTTCCAATTAAAAATAATGCGGAAAATTATAAAGCAAAATGCACACTTGATAAGATTTAGCAAATGAATTGATTTCACTAAGACAAGAGTTAATCAATTTACAAGATGTGCAAACAATGTAATATATGGAAGATAAAAGAAAGTAAAGCAAAATAGAACACAATGATTTTAACGTGGTACAACCTCAAAGAGGAAACATCCACGGGTTGATACCACAACCACCGGCAAAGCAATCCACTATACGAAAAGGACTTACACACTCAAGCTATCAACACATGATATCCGCTCAAGCTATCACCTCCTAATCTACCCTCGGGCAAGTGAACTACCAAGCCTACTTCCTATCCGAGATGTGTCCTACACCTCTAGAAAGCAACTTCCTATCCAAGACGCTCACGTCTCTAGGAAGATTTCTTGCTTGACTATCCGAGTCCTCCCGACTCTAATCAAGGCTTCTTGCTTGGCTATCCGGAACACTTTCCTAGCCAAGACTTCTTGCTCAAGACAAAGCTTCACTCACTTTGCAAGAGACTTCAACCTTTCACAAGGCAATGATCTAAGTGATGCAAATGATGCAAACACAAGCAAATAGAGCAAGTAGATCAAACACACTCTATGAAGAATTAGATTTGCACAAATCAAGCTCACAAGCAAATTTAGCTAATTCTTATGAACATGTGATTAGAAGTCTAGATTAGACATTCAAAGTCATTCACAAAAATATCTAGAAACCTAAACATGTCAATCAAAGCTAGAGTAACAAGTTTTCAATAAAAATCACAAAACTAGCTTTGAAATCAAGTGAACAAGTTAACACTTGAAATCCACAACATATTCAATCCAAACAAGAATTAGATTTAAATGATAGATGGCACAATAAAAAATCCTAGTTCATGAACATGTGACAAAAACCTAGAAATCAACAATCAAGATCAATAACAAAAAGTATTTCTAGAATCAATATCAAGATAGGTCAAGTTTAGCAATATATGTTCAATTGAAATCAAATAGCTAAAACTCAACAATCAATAGATCAACCACCCCTAGAATATGATCTAACAACATTCTAAACACATATCATCTATCAATTAGGAAGATTAAAAGAGATGATCAAAAGATGAAGTGAGAAGAAGAAGTTTCACATACAAAAATTGAGTCTCGTACTGAAATCAGATCACTGGGAAAAATGAAGAACTCAAATGGCTCTGAAAGTGCTTGGGGTTTGTAGCTCTCTTCAAGACCAACAATTTTGGCTTTTGAATCACTCAATTCGGAGTTGAAATGAGAGAGATATGATCAAAATAAGAAATCAAAAATTGTAGAGAATTCTGCTCGGGATTTCGAATATAAATGGAGGGAAAAGAGATGGAGAAGAGAGAGGATGACGGGAGCCAATCAGAGGCTGCCACATCAGCACCCCGTGGGGAGCGCGTGGGCCACATGGGACCAGAGGGGTGCTCTGGCCGTGGGTCCCACGGGCTCCACACGTGGTGGCCAATGCATGGCCTTTGGCCATGCTTGCCTCTCGCGCGCTCCCTCACGTTCTTCAGCCGTATCTTGGGCATCCGAACTCCGATTTCGAATCCGTTTTCGGATTACGAACCGTGACTCCCTCACGCACGACTTCAACTACAAAACTTTGAAAAATGGTTGAGAAATCATCTCGAAAAATGACGATGAAGTCAACTCAACGAATGAGAACGCAAAGTAGCATAGCTAAGTCGTTTGGACTCGAAACCTTATGAATGAGTAACCGAAACGACCGGAACTCAATAAGGCATCAAATAAGAACATGTTCAAGTCCAAAACACAAAATACACAAACAAATAAACACATATTCACACAAGCATGCCATATCAAAGAGATAGTCACAAAGCATGCAATTCTACAATGTTTGTCAATACAAGATCAATGCATGAGCATACTATGAAGTGTGTGAATGTGTTATACCAAATGTTTGAACCACGATGCAGGGACACACATGTATGAATTGTGTGTGTGTGCGCTAACGCCTTGCAAGAGGGTGGAAGTCAAGTTTTACCTTTGACGATTTTCACCTCTTGAAGACGACTTTTGCACTAGATGTTGCTCTTCACTCTTTGAGCTTCCTTTCTACAAGTAATGTCCTAAGCAACAACTAATACAATCATAGAGTGTTTTGCAATGGAATCAAGCCAATACAAATAGTGAACCTTACACTGTGAGTCATGAAAAGAAGAAAGGGGCCTAGTTAAAACAATCAAGGCATCCCAATTCGGGACACTTCCCTGGTTAGCAACATCGTCCTTATCTCCATCCTCATCAACGAGCTCGATTGGGTTATTGGTTTTGTTGTGGAACCCTGACACGATTCTAGGACTCCTCGTAAGAGGAAGGATGCCCATATACCCCGATCCCGCCTAGAGCCAACCAACCAAGCTGTAAGTATCAGTTTAACAGACTACCAAGTGTCAGGGTAAGATCAAGTACACCGAAAATCAAGCTACATAGAAGGATAGTGAAACGTCAACGTTCACATAAATAAGGAAATCGACTTATTCCCGCCACTCAAGAGTTCTATTCAAAAGCAAAGTCAACTCTATCAAATTCCGCCAAATAAGGGATCGCTTGATTCCTAGAAGGAAAGCAACGTTCTTCTCGCCAATCGCCATGGAACGTCCCAAAAAACTTTAGGTCACTGGACCGAATTTAGAGGAGTGCTGAGCAAGCATTGGGATGTATATACATATATATATATATATATATCATGTTATCATACAGAAAAGGGACCGCAACTTGAGTCCTGAACCCTACTTTACGTTTTTGTTTTTCCACTTATCGACATGCACGAGAGCTCCATCGCCATCGCCAACTGAGTTTTAACCCTATTACCCTAACTATATAAAATCTCCATTGTACTCTCATTATGTGTTGACTATCAATAAAAAAGAGTTATATGTGATCCTATTGCTACGTTATTTTTGACTCACCATTATCATCGTTTTTAGCTTGCTTTATTGAGGATTTATAGGTATTGAACTACTTGATATCTCTCCGACTGAGATCTACCCCGATTTCAGTCACTAGAGTTGTTAATTGGAAAATCACCCCCAAGTAACAATTTTCGATTAAAAATATATATATGTATTGTATATAATATATATATATATATATATATTATATTAATATATTAAATAATATATATTATATATTTATATTATATAAATATATTATATAAATATATTATTATATATATTGTATAATATAATATATATATATATATTTTTTAAATTATATAAATTATATATATATATATTTATATTTATATATATTATATTATATTATATATATATATATTATATGTATTAATATATAATATATTATACATAATAAATATATATTATATATATTATTATATTATATAATATATAGTTATATATATATATTACACTTTTATATTTTATTATTATTATCCATAATATATCATGTTATTATGAATGTTTTATAATTAGGGGTATTCTGGTAAAAATACAGTTAACTCCATTCTATTCCGTTGTTAACCAAATAAAATAACACTGATTCAGAGACTAATTTTAAAGTTCCAACCAAACAAAATAATACTGATTCAAAGATTAATTCTAAAGTTTCAACCAAACAAAAAACTTAGGGGCCGTTCGGTAACGTTTTTGTTTTTGGTTTTTTGTTTTCTTGTTTTTTAATGTTTTTGAAAATTTGATTTTTGGATTTTTTGGATTCAAAAACGCGTCTGGTAGCCATCATTGAAAACGATATTCAAAGAATCAAAACTTACAAAATGTGTCTGGTAGAATATTTTCAAAATAATTTTCAACATTGTTTTTTTATGCATCAAAAGTTGAGTACACTTGATTAAACCAAACCAAACCCACTTCAGTTAAATCCGTTTGAAATCCAACCTAACTACTTCAATCATCAAACCACAAAAAAGAAATTGTAACAAACCCATCTCTCTCTTTGAACTTTGGAATTCACTGATGGCAGCTCAAGAGCAAGAGAAAGAGCATCAAAAGCAAGAAGAAGAAGATGAAGCAAAGAAGCTTCTTTCTTCTTATCAGGGAATAAGTTTCTCTTTGTTTGTAACGATGTTGCCTCAAAAGTCATTTTCTCTAATACCCAGTTTGGAATCACAAGTGAGAGAGCTGTCGTCGAGGCGATGAGAATCCCACCTCCAAAACCCACCAAATCACTAACTACAACAACCATCCGAAAACTTCAATATTTTAATCTTGTTGCAAAAAACCAGAGCAATCGAACTCAAAAAACTTCTCACATCTGATATGTTTTTGTCTGGCTTGAATCAGTCGATCTGCACTTACAACATCATGTTCAGATTGAGTTGATTACTCAAATCTGATTTATTCTTGGCTGCTATCTCATCTCATCTCTTTCTTCTATCTAGCACCTTCTAGCAATTTGCAGAGATGATTACTAAGATCTTATTTGTTCGGGGGTTTCCTCGATGCAGTGATGATTATAATGGGGAGAGCTTAACATTGATGAATTTTGTTTTGTCTTTGATCACTGAAGTGGAGATTCATTTTGACGAGTCTTTGGTAAGTTGGAGTCTAATTAGAGATGTAAGAACTAATAAAAATTCTGAGAATGATAAATTGTTGTTCTTTGAGTTCTCACTTTTTTGTTCATTAAAAGTGAGAATAGTTCTCAATGTTTTATAATTTGGTTTTTTGAAATCATCCCACCGAATAGGTTTTTCCTGTTTTTGACTCAAAAAACAAAAAAACAGGTTTTGGAAACAATACCGAACATGCCCTTAGTTTTCCTTTCCTTTCCTTTCCTTTTCATTCTCATTCTCATTCTCATTCTCATTCCCATTACTATTCTGATTACCATTCCACCATGGAACCAAACGTGAACATAGAGTATAGACTAATAACTCGACTATATATGTTTTAAAAAATATAATGTAAGATCTTAGATTTGTGTTGGCTTGATTCCATTGCAAAACACTTTTTGTTTGTATTGCTTAGTTGCTTAGGTGTTTCGTGATTAGATCAAGCTTCAAAGAAGGAAAGCAACGTCGCATACAAAGTTCGTCTTCAAGAGGAAATGTGCTTATTTGGATGCTAAGGTATCGAGATACTTCTTCCTCTTGCAAGGCATAAGCGCATAGTCCCTGCATCGTAGTTCAAACATTTGGTATAACACATTCACACACTTCTTAGTATGCACATACATTGATCTCTAATAGATAAACATTGTAGAATTGCATGCTTTGTGACTATCTCTTTGATATGGCATGCTTGTGTGAATTAGTGTTTGTATGTTTCTATATTTCTGTATTTGGACTTGAATATGCTCTATTATGATTCCTTATTGAGTTCCGGTCGTTTCGGTTACTCATTCATAAGGTTTCGAGTCCAAACGATGTAGCTACGCTACTTTTCGTTCTCATTCGTTGAGTTGACTTCATCGTCGTTTTCCGAGATGATTTCTCAACCATTTTTCAAAGTTGTGTAGTCGTTGTCATGCGTGAGGGAGTCATGGTTCGTAATCCAAAGATGGATTCAAAATCGAAGTTCAGATGCCCAAGATATGGCTGAAGAACGTGAGGGAGCGTGCGAGAGGCGAAGGTGACCAAGAGGCCACGTGTGGCCGAAGCCATGGGTGAGCCGTGGGCCCCACGACCAGAGGGGCTCTCTGCCCCCGTGTGGCCCACATGCCCCCCATGGGCTGGGTGACATGGCCATGCTCGATTGGCTCGTTTTTGCCTTCTCTCTCCTCCATTTAATCCTCTCTCCTTCCCTCCAAACATTTGAAGATTTTCAAGAACACTTTGAGAAAATTCTGCAGAAATTCTTCAAGTTTTAGTTTTAGTATTCTGATCACAACTTCTCATACGAACTCAAAATCGATTGATTCAAAAGCCAAAATTGTTGGTCTTGATGAGAGCTACAAACCCCAAGCATTTCCAGAGATAGCTGACTTCGCCATTCTTCCCAGTTGACTGATCTTCAGTACGTGGTCAAGGTTGCTTTGTTCAACTTCTTCTTTTTTATTTCATCTGTGATCATCTCTTTGATTCTTACTATTTGATTGATGAAATATGTTGAGAAGGATGTTAGATCATATGCTAGGGGTGTTTGATCATTTGTCAATTGAGTTTTAGCTTTGTGATTTTTCTTAAACATATATGTGCTAAACTTGATTTTGTTTGAAATTAAATCTAGAAAATGTATATATGATGTGTCTCATATTATTTTCTAGGTTTTATTTCATGATCTAAGAACTAGGTTTTTAGTGTGATATATGGAATATTCATACCTTGTTCTTGTTGATTTGCATGTTTTGATTTCTAGATACTTTTGTGTTTTGGTTGATAAAAGCATATTCTAGATTATCATTGAACATGTACATTTAGCTTGATTGATCATCTAGCTTAATTTGATTGTGTTTGCATCACTTGCATCACATAGATCATAGCCTTGCATTAGGTTGAAGTCTCTAGCAAAGTGAGTGAAGCTTTATGGATAGAGCAAGGAAGTCTTGATTAGAGTCGGGAGGACTCGGATAATCAAGCAAGGAAGACTTGTCTAGGGTCGGGAGGATCCGGATAGGCAAGTAAGAAATCTTCCTAGATACGTGAGCGTCTTGGATAGGAAGTTGCTTTCTAGAGGTGTAGGACACATCTTGGATAGGAAGTAGGCTTGGTGATTCACTAGCCCGAGGGTAGATTAGGAGTTGATAGCTTGAGCGGATATCATGAGTTGGTAGCTTGAGTGTGTAAGTCCATTTTCACATAGTGGATTGCTTTGCCGGTGGTTGTGGTATCAACCTGTGGATGTTTCCTTTTTGAGGTTTTACCACGTAAAAACACTTGTGTTCATTTTTGTTTTTACTTTTATTTATCTTCCATATCTTACATTGATTGCATATCTTGTAAATTGATTAACTCTTGTATTAGTGAAATCAATTCATTTGCTATATCTAATCAAGTATGCATTTTCTTTGTTATATTTCGCATCATTTTTAATATTGGAAGAATTTGAGTATATACCTATTCACCCCCCCCCCCCCTAGGTATATTTTGCATTACTACTTAAGGGAAATTTCATTTAGTATCAGAGCGAGTGTCTAGACGCACTTAGATAGATCCTTTCTTTGTAGTGTTTTTGTGTTTTTGTTTGTGATAATCATGATTAAGGAAGTGTGTTCCTATGTGGCTTCTTTTGTTGAACATATTGACTTAGATGAGAAAAAGATCGATGATTTTACTTTTGAAAATGATCGTTTATCCAAAGTCAATATGTCCCTCAACAAAAAGCTAGAGAATCATGCTCTTGGCTCAAAAGAATTCAATGAACTTAAAGACAAGATCTTAAGTCTAGAATTGAATCTAAAAGATAGCAATGATAGACTTAGCATCTTGAAGTAAGAAATTGAGCAAAGGGATATTTCTCTTGTTAGAGCTAAAAGGCTAGAAAATATGCTTAAAGCCAATATTAGTGAGCACTTAACTCAAGAGAAAAAGTATGAACAATGGCTAGATAAATCACGTAAAGATGTTATGTTTAGTGATGACATAGCGGAAAAATATGCCATTAAAATTAAGATGCTTTGTGAGAAACTTGATGAGGCTAATAATATGATTGGCAAAATGTCATCTAGCTCTAACAAAGTTGAAACCCTCATTAAAAGTGGAAAGCATCCATGTGACAAAAGAGGTTTGGGTTATATCAATGAGAAGGAGACTCCTTCATCTAATAAATCTACTTTTGTCAAAGCAAGCATTGAAACAAATGTAGGTACACTCACTCAAGGTAAAGCTATGAAAGCTACCGGAGGTGCCTCTTCATCAACAAGGATGTTCAATGGAAGAACACAACAACATAAACATCAAGGAGCATCAACCTCAAATGCGAGAGGTAGAGCATCAAGGGTTGTACATCAAAGAGGAAAAATTATGAGAAGTCCAAAGGAGTTGGAAGCAAATGCAAATGGTAAATTTCTCAAATTTATTCCTATTTGTCATCATTGTAATATGATAGGACATATTCGACCTAGATGCTTTGAGTATATTTGGAAATGCAAACTTGATAATGCTTTTCATGATATGTCTTTGAATGGACCTAGGCAATCATCCATGTATGGATATAGAAATAGACCTAGAAAGACCTTGGAAAAGTATGTTGTGGAAAAAGTTGTTGATGACTTGCTTGCTAAATCTTGTGTTGTGCCTCACTCTACTATGCATAAGAAAGTTGATAATGCTTTGTTTGATATTTTTGAAAATATGACCAATGAGGTCAAGGTGCATATTAAAAAGCCTAACATTGAGTCTCAGCATGTTAGAAGTAAGAGTGAGAGGCATGTTGTGAAAAATGTGTGGATTAGAAAAGACACATCTAAATGTCATGTTGCACAATATGCTTTACGTGCCAACTCCTTCTATTCTTGGTACCTAGATAGCGGTTGCTCTAGGAACATGACCGGGAACAAAGAGTTCTTTAAGAATCTTGTTTTAAAGGATGGAGGTTGGGTTACTTTTGGTGATGGTACCAAAAAGCAAGTTCTTGGCAAGGGAACAATTTATATCCCCAGATTGCCTAAACTTCGCAATACTTTGTATGTTGATGGGTTACAAGCTAACTTGATAAGCATTACTCACTTGTGTAAAATTTTTAAAGAAGTTAGTTTTAACAAAGATGTGTGCACTATAATTGATAAAAAGGGCAATGTTGTCCTAAGAGTCAAAAGGTCTATAGACAATTGCTATTGTCTTGAGATAGATCCTCTAACTTGCAACATGGCACATGAGTGCAACAAGCTTGATTTGTGGCATTAACGTTTGGGTCACATGAATTTTAAAGATTTGAAAAAGCTTGAAAAACATGGCATTGTTAGAGGTCTTCCTAATCTTGGTAAAAAGCTTGAGGTGGTTTGTGAACCTTGCCAATTAGGTAAGCAAACCAAAGTGTCTCATAAGAAAAATTCTTACATAGCTACCAAGAGACCTTTAGAACTTATGCATATGGACCTAATGGGGCCAATTCAAACCGAGAGCATCAATGGAAAAAAGTACATTTTTGTATGCGTTGATGACTTCTCTAGGTTTACTTGGGTTTATTTTCTTAGAAACAAGACCGAGGCTATTGATTACTTTAAAAAGTTTTGTAATCAAGTTCAAAATGAAAAAGGTCTTGGTATCAAGAAAATATGTCGCATTAGGAGTGATCATGAGACGGAATTTGAAAATGTAAAATTTAGTGAGTTTTGTGATGGTTTAGGGACTTCTCATGAGTTCTCCGCACCTAGAACTCTTCAACAAAATGGTGTTGTTGAGAGGAAAAACCGTGTCTTGCAAGAGATGGCTAGGGTCATGCTCAATAGCAAGAAAGTCTCTAGAAACCTATGGGCCGAGGCAGTCAATACCGCTTGTTACGTGTCTAATCGTGTTTTTAAGAGGTCCGGCACAAAACAAACGTCCTATGAGCTATGGAAGGGCAAGAAGCCCAATGTGAGTTACTTCCACACTTTTGGGAGTAAATGTTATATTTTGAATGATAGAGATCACTTAGGAAAGTTTGATGCTAAAAGTGATGTTGGTCTCTTTCTCGGGTATGCTATTAATAGTCGTGCATATAGATTCTTTAACTTGACTACTAAGACTATCATGGAGTCTATCAATGTGAAGATAGATGATCTTAGCATGCTTAATTTGTGTGATGATAATGGTGTCAATGAACCTAAAGAAAACATGTTGAATGACACTAAAACACCTATTGATGTGGCTAGTAGTGTTTCTAGTCAAGATGATGAAAATGATAGTCATGTTGAAATTGAAAGTCAAGGGTTGGAAAATGCTTTAAATGATAATCAACAAAATGACCAAGTTGTTGAACATTCTCACCCAAGACTTAGAAACTTACACTATCAAGAAGACATCATGGGTGATTTAAATGAAGGGGTTAGAACAAGAAATCAAATTACTAACCAAATTTCTTATGCTTGCTACACTTCTCAAATTGAACCAAAAAATATTAATGAAGCAATTGTTGATGAATATTGGGTTGGGGCTATGCAAGATGAACTTAATCAATTTGAGAGGAATGAATTGTGGTCCTTAGTTCCTAGACCTAAAGATATAAATGTAATTGACATTAAATGGGTGTTTAGGAATAAGACCGATGAAAGTGGCAAGATTGTGAGGAATAAAGCTAGACTAGTGGCTCAAGGTTACACTCAAGTGGAGGGTGTTGACTTTGATGAAACGTTTGCCCCGGTTGCTCGTCTCGAGTCCATTAGACTTTTGTTGTCCATTGCATGCATTAAAAAGTTCAAATTATTTCAAATGGATGTCAAAAGTGCTTTTCTCAATGGATACCTTCAAGAAGAAATGTATGTTGAACAACCTAAGGGTTTTGTAGACCCACACTCTCCTAATCATGTGTTTAAATTGAAAAAGGCTCTCTATGGCCTTAAACAAGCTCCAAGAGATTGGTATGATAGCTTGACTCAATATCTTATTGACAACCAATATAGGAGAGCTGGCATTGATAGAACTTTGTTTATCAAACATCATGATCATGATATTTTTGTTGCACAAATATATGTTGATGACATTGTTTTTGGGTCTACTAATAAAACCAAGGTTGATGAATTTGTAAGTGTTATGTCAAGTGAATTTGAAATGAGCATGGTGGGTGAGTTGAATTATTTTCTAGGAATGCAAGTAAAGCAAACTAGCATGGGCATAATGTTGAAACCGATGTACGTACAGCGCTCAACTGCTGTCTAACATTCCAGAGAATTGGCACTGTACGGGTGCTGTACAAAAGCGCTTTATGTACAGCGCCTCTGGTTCTTCAGTGTCTTCCAACAGTGCGCACCGTTACAGAAACAGGCATAACTTTCTCTAACAATATCGGAATCGCGATATGTAAAAACCGTTGGAAAGTAGACAGCTAGGGCTTTCTGAAAATAGGTAGCACGAAATCTAGTTCAATTTGAGGTGAGAGATATGGCCCTCGAAACATAGGTGTACTGCACAAGTCTTTCCCATTTAAGCCCTTTTAACTTCAAAAACTCATCAATTAAGCTCAAATGCCTTATTTATGGCAAATAACCTACAAAATGCTCACCAAACACATTAAATATACAAATACGCTCGAAAACGAGTACAATTGATAAGAAATAGGGGATACCAAGTGTACAAATAGGCACTATCACTTTTTTTTTTCAATTTCAGAGATTTACAATGTGGAAATTTTCAAGAGAAACATTTGTTAGCAATAAGCCAATAATCGCTACGTGGAAGCATTGCCGGATAGCCACAAACAAACAATAATTAATGTCTATGCACCGAAATAAGATGGATGAAGAAAATAAATCCAATCACACACAAAACACAAGGTTTATATGGCAACCCAAGAACATGAAAAAACCACGACTGTCAGGTCGATATGAGAAATAATCCACTATGTAGAAATTTGTACAACTACACAATTCCAATATTCTTTCTCTAATCCTCAAACCCAATTACAACCAATGCATACATCTTTGCTCTACAATCTTGCTCCAGGCATAACAATAACATAGAATTACAATCTATTTGACCAAGAGGGAGTTTAAGATCCACAAGGAAACCCTTTTCTTCACGCACAAGATTTCTTGTTCCATGGAAAACGCAAAGTCCCTTTTCTTTACACACAAGACTTTCCCGTTCCACACAAAGATAAATTCTTTTCCTTTTCCATTTCCTTTTCTGCTGAAGATTTCCAGTTTTCACGCATCACGTCATTATAGCGGTCTGGGTCGCGGTTTGCAACCCATGCACCACACCGCGGTTAAATCTCTAGAATTGACTGCTCAGAAAATCACGGTTGATGTGTCGCAGTTTACACTGCGCTAAACATTCTGGACTTGACCGCGGTTGACACCGCTGCCTATATACTGCGGTTCAAGACACAGTTCCTTTTGCAGTTCAATTCTTCAGCTTCT
Organism: Acer saccharum; assembly: GCA_030490815.1. Lineage (NCBI taxonomy): Eukaryota > Viridiplantae > Streptophyta > Magnoliopsida > Sapindales > Sapindaceae > Acer > Acer saccharum. The sequence continues at coordinate 26,333,761 of CM059871.1, forward strand.
TCGGTCTTCGAAGCCTTCCTCAAACAAGACCTCCGACTTCCAAATGTTTCCCATGTCTCTAGGAAGTTTCCGCATTGGTTAAATCTCGTTTGGTAATCATACAAGCCTTATCTAACAATCCTCCCTTATGGTGAGAATTCCCAAAACTTTCATCCACAGCCACGAATATCAACACCGATAATCGCCATACCCCATCACAAGGTATAACCACTTAGGAACAAACCATCATAAGATTTCTTCCAGCACATGTCGAAATAACCTGCTAAAATTATGGTGCAACTCCTCACATTAGTTTCTAGGGAGTTCCTCAGCCATGGACATCCTATCTATAAGTTTCTCATATTTTGATTGGCCTATTTCATTGACAAACCACATTAGGGTTTAGTATGTAATGGTAGATTAGGTTCTTCATTATTTGTGATCAAGTTTCAATGGCATCTCCAAAACCTCAAGCTCATGAGCTCTTCAAAGGTATATCACTTTTCCTTGACTCTTTGAAGAGATCTAATTGCACACACACACAATTCATGCATTTCCATATCTCTTGCATTTGTGTTTCTTTGAATGTGTGCATTTATGTTTTTATATCACACTTCATGTATGTTAATTGTTCTTGCATTTGTTAGACCTTTTCCATTTTGATTTTGTACCAAAAGTGCCCCTTGAAGTGATAAGCATGGTACACACACGGTTTATGTGTGGTACGAACATCACACATCATTCCAGAGATGTTGCGTTGTACAAGCGATGTTAATGCGCTGTTCGTATAACGCTCACCTGATTGATTTTGATTGTATCAGGTCTACCGCTGTCAGGATCGTTATGCCACCAATGTGGCACCGCTATGTGTCACCACAGCGGTCACACAGCAGTTGTGCTCATCTGATTGATTTTAATTGTATCAACTTCACCATTATGTGTCACAAAGCGGTAAGCACAGTTGTGTGCCCATTTTTCCAAAATGGTGAGTTTTGACTAGGGCTTCATATAAATTGTTCTTATTTTTCTCTTGGCTGAATTAGAACTTCAAAATATCATATATAAGAGTGAGAAACAAGTTTTCTTATGAGAGAAGTTTCAATATAGCTCTTTTATCTACCTAACCGAAAAACCCATTCTCTTCATGCATCATTGAGCATCTTTAAGGCATGTGAAAAGTCCTAGAGGCGTGTTCAATATTAATCTAGAGGGGGGGGTGAATAGATTTTAGCTATTATTACCCAATTTTCACATACACGTCAATATTACGAAAATGCCCCTACTAGTCAAAAATACAAGCAAGTGTAATATAGTGCGGAATTAAAAATGACACTTGATGTATATGTGGAAACCCAACCATTGGGAAAAACCACGGGCTGTATAGTGCGCCACACTCGGAACTCGAAATCACTAATTGAAATGAAGTTTACAACCTATGTAGACCTCGTCTAACACTTCGGTCTGTAACCCCTCACTTCTACCCAGCGGGCCTTTATTAGCAACCCTATTCCAATTTGCTTAAAGCCTAAGCAATCTTAGCCTCAAGTCTTAATTCTCCAAGAAGAGATTATGCAACCTATGTGAATATGTATGAATATTCAAATAACAAACAAGGCTAGGGAACCTTAGATGCTTATCTAGGATGATGATATAATCAATTAAAATCAATCCTAGATATCAAGTGCTAAATGACATGTCATAATAGCTTAGATAAACATAGATTATAAAAACCTAGATATCTATCACAATACAACACTCAATCAATTCATCACAATTAATTCTCTAATCTTGTATTTATCATATGATCAAAACATACAAGTAAATTAAAGAGAATAGCTTGATAATAAAAATAATCAAATAAGATGAACTTAATCAAAATCTTACCAAGCAAGTTGTGATGATGCAAATCCAATCATGGATGCATTCTATATAGTAATAGAAGATGCAATATGAAATATGATGCAAAAGGGATTTGATTTGAGTGGTTAAAGGAGAGTTCTTTGATGATTTTTCACTTGAAAAAATGTTCTAAGGAAAATATATGATATTTTGACTCTATTGGACGACCTAAAATCATAGAAGACTATATATAGGCAACTCTAGTGGAGTGAGGTCGTTTTGAAAAATCGCACCAGTTTGTGCGTTGTGCGCTGGTCAGCTTGCGCTGGACGTCCAGCGCACCACCAGCGTATAGACCAAATTTGCATGGTGCGCTGGTGGACTGCGCTGGTGGACCAGCGCACGACCAGCGACAGACCACTAGGCGATCTGCGCTGGTGGGCTGCGCTGGTCTGGCACATGACGACCAGCGCACAGCATAGCCCAATCCTTTGAACCCACAAACACATGCAAGGGTAAAAAGGTAAAACAAGATGCATCCTAAAAGCCTATCATGGTATGACATTAAAGACACAAGATGCAATCAATACTTATGCAAGAAGAGATGTTATATGATCATGAATGCACATAATAACAACACATACACAACATACAAGAAAATGAATTAAGCATGAGATGTGAGTGTGTGTGTGCAACTAATCTCTTCAAAGCAAATTAAGCACATAGAAATTTACCTTTGGTGCTTATTAACCTTGAGGACATGAGAGGGTCTTAAGCTTGAATATCAATCACTTAAGCTACCCTTACATACAATCCCCAACACGTGGTTTGTCCACGAAATAAGTCAATTAAAATATGGGAATCCTTACAATCTCCCCCTTTGGCTATTTCGTGACAAAACCACCACTCACATTGATTCCTCACAACATAATAGAAACTACGGTCTACTATGATTTTCTACTTTACAAAGAGATATAAAAAAATAATCTTGAAGTCTTCAATCTCAAGTAGAACAATCAATCCCTGAAAGCAAAGTTTCTATACTATCCAATACAAGTAAAAAGTGAGATGAATCAAGTGAGAGCATAAACAAGCATTTGCATTCTAAGAAATTTAAGTACAACAAACAACATCATGCAATGTTTGATGAATGCAATGCTCCCCCTCAAAGGGTTACTCCCCCTTAATGTGTTGTCTCCCCAACTCCCCTTACCACCATTCTACTCCCCCTTTTTGTCATGATATAGGCAAAGGAGTAGTCCCCAACCGAGTCACTTAGCAAAGAGAGATAATAGCATTCAAGTCATTTGCATAGTCATTAAATGCACTTTATGCAACTCTATCAAATGGAGAGAAACAAAGAGATTTATTTTGATAAAATGTGTGAATCAAAATTGCTTTGCATACAAGACATGTAGCATTCAAGTCCAAAATACAATGGTATTTGGCAAAGCAAATGACAAAGGTTTCTAATTAGAATTCAAACCAATTTCACCAATGTCATAAGAGAAGCAAAGATATAGAGTTTTCATTGATTTTAATTTATGAGCAACTATATCCATCTTTATAAGTTAAACATGTCATGAGCAACTTTGCACCCTTTTTGATTTTTCCGGGAATGAAACCCGTATGATAGTAGACATGTTCAACCAATAAAGAAAGAGAGACAATTTGGAATATAAATTCCTTTGAACGGATACAAGATCCTTTATTCATTTTGAGTCTCATAAGCTTTTTCACACAAGTTTTGCATTTAAAAAAATTGCAATCATCAATTCATGCTTTTTCATTTGAGCATGTCATATGAATTTCATGCTTTTCAATATTCATTAGCATGTCATTAAGAATCATCATGTCATGGAGATAACTATAGGTCATTCAAATCATACTTCCTATGTTAATCTCCTAGTCCAAAAATGCATGTTTGAACATAAATATGACATGGATTCTAGACAAGCAAGGTTCACACTTATTGAATTGAAAACATATATACATATGTGCAACCAAGCTTACTCAAGCAATCAACAAAGAAGCATAAGATTTCTCAAATATTTGCATGCAACAAGTATGCAATAGCTCTCTTTGCTTGAGATCCCCATATGGGGTCAGTAACAACCTTCATCAATGAAGGTCATGAGGTCCTATGGACCTCCCAAGTCCATTTGACTTGGATGAACCTATTTGAGACTTGTTAGTCTCGTAGCAAGCGGGTTCATTTTTCCTTACCCACATAGATATAACTTTTTCCTTCCTAGTGGTTAAGGGTTCAAGAGTTCTAGAGTTCTAGAAATAATAGGATCATGAATATGAATGTTTTCCTTCCTATTAGCATGCATTCTAGCTCTTGTCATTCTCTTTTCAATCATGCTTTTGATTCTACATAATTTAATGAAATGAAAGCAATTTGGTCTTATGTGACCATTAATACCACAAAAGTGACATGTAGGGATAAATTTAGAATTCATACCATGTCCTTGTGCATGCATAGGAGCCTTCCCATGACTTTGTGGTTGAGCGGTTCTTACTTGCTTCCTTGATCCATTTTGCATGATTGGCCTCTTCCCTTGATGAATATGACCTTGAGGGAAGTTTGGTTGAGGAACTTTTTGAGCTTGAGGTTGTCTCCTTGGAGCTTCCTTCACTTGTGCACTTTTTGAACATTTTCCTAGATCAATTTTCTTCCTAGGAGTGTGCATCGGCGAGGCTTCTATCTTGCCCAAACTCTTGACAAAGACGGAAGTGATCTCCTTGCTTTCTTCATACCCAATACCTCTCTTGTCACAACGGTTCTTTCCACCACCAAGAATGTGGTCAAGTTTCTTGGTGCTTGTAGTCATCCTAGTCAATGACTTTATAGCTTCATCAAGCTCTCTTTTCAACCCTTCTTCATTCCTCTTAGACATAGCTAGCTCATCCCTTAGCTTGTCTTCAATCTTCTTGGATGCTTCCACTTGATTACTTAAGTGGTCATTGTGTGTTGAAAGTTCTAGATTTTCATCCTCTAAAATCTTCAATTTTCTATTGTTCTTCTTCAATGAACTTTCACACTTGACTATAAAGTCATTTACATCCATTTTCTCTACACTTCCATTTGTAGAGTTAGATGAGGAGTCATCTTCACTAGAGTTATCTCCTCCACTCTCTTTCTCACTAATGGAGTCATTTCCCCCATTAATACCTTCACCATGGTCTCTTGAGTCAATGAGAGCCATATCCCAATGAGTAGCTACACTTATCTTCTCTAGAGCTACTTCTTCATCTTTTTCTTCTATGGGATCACTAGTCAAGTCATTCTTACCAACAACTTTGTCATCTACACAAGTGGCTCCAAAAGCCGTGTAGTTGATGGTAAGCTCATCATCACTTGATGACTTGTCTCCCTTTTCGGAGTCATCACTTTCACTCCAAGTGGTGGCCATCACTTTTGCCATCTTGTTCTTCAAGTTCCCACAATCGGGTGAGATGTGACCTATACCACCACACTTATAACATTGGACCCCTTTCTTTTCACTCTTCTCTTGCCTAGGCTCAAAACTCTTGAAGGGAGCCTTTTTCTTCAAGTCTTGGCCTTTGGATCTAAAGCCCTTATTCTCGAACTTGACAAACTTCTTGAATCTTCTAAGTAGCAAAGCCATGTCTTGGTCCGAGTCACCTTTTTCCTCCTTCTCAACCTTGGAAGCTTTCAAAGCAATTCCTTTTTGCTTTTTAGGAGGTGAAATACTAGGAGCCTTCCTAGATTCATAGGCGAGGAGTCTTCCAATCACCTCGCTCGGCTTCATATCCTTATATGTGCTATTCTCCTCTAAAGCCGTCACTTTTGATTCGAACCTAGCGGGGAGAGACCTCATAATTTTCTGCTTAACTCTCCTATCCGAATAAGGATCACCGAGTTGATGGCTTTGATTCACAATATCCATCAACTTGACTTCAAAGTCATTGAAGCACTCGTCCTCCTCCATTTTAAGCAACTCAAATTGCGTTTGAAGGACTTGTAGCTTGGAATCCTTAACGACATCGGTTCCCTCATGTGCAACTTGTAGGATATCCCATGCCTCCTTGGCTATCCTAGTGTTCTGAATCAGTTTGTACTGATTTTCATCCACTGCACATAGAAGAGCATGCCATGCCTTCATATTCCATTTTGAAGTCTCAAACTCTTCAAGTGACCACTGGGCCTTTGGCTTGAGTACTTCTTCTCCACCACTCGTGGGAGTCATCATAGGAGGTGCATACCTATCTTCAATTGCCATCCATGCCCTATCATGGATTTGGCACACATATGCCTCCATCTTGCCTTTCCATGAGGCATAATTCACACCGGTGAGGAGAGGAGGCCGTGTGCTTGAAGCACCCTCATGGTTGCCACCGAATCCATTCATTGTATCAAATGAATGAATGAAATGTATGCAAAATGTATGAATGAGCAAAAATCACACAAATGCACAACACACCTAAAATGAGCTAGGATCACCTAAGTATATCTAGGAACCCGCTCTGATACCAATTGAAAAGTCCTAAAGGCGTGTTCAATATTAATCTAGAGGGGGGGGGGGGGTGGGGGTGAATAGATTTTAGCTATTATTACCCAATTTTTGCATACACGTCAATATTATGAAAATGCCCCTACTAGTCAAAAATACAAGCAAGTGTAATATAGTGCGGAATTAAAAATGACACTTGATGTATACGTGGAAACCCAACCACTGGGAAAAACCACGGGCTGTATAGTGCGCCACACTCAGAACTCGAAATCACTAATTGAAATGAAGTTTACAACCTATGTAGACCTCGTCTAACACTTCGGTCTGTAACCCCTCACTTCTACTCAGCGGGCCTTTATTAGCAACCCTATTCCAATTTGCTTAAGGCCTAAGCAATCTTAGCCTCAAGTCTTAATTCTCCAAGAAGAGATTATGCAACCTATGTGAATATGTATGAATATTCAAATAACAAACAAGGCTAGGGAACCTTAGATGCTTATCTAGGATGATGATATAATCAATTAAAATCAATCCTAGATATCAAGTGCTAAATGACATGTCATAATAGCTTAGATAAACATAGATTATAAAAACCTAGATATCTATCACAATACAACACTCAATCAATTCATCACAATTAATTCTCTAATCTTGTATTTATCATATGATCAAAACATACAAGTAAATTAAAGAGAATAGCTTGATAATAAAAATAATCAAATAAGATGAACTTAATCAAAATCTTACCAAGCAAGTTGCGATGATGCAAATCCAATCATGGATGCATTCTATATAGTAATAGAAGATGCAATATGAAATATGATGCAAAAGGGATTTGATTTGAGTGGTTAAAGGAGAGTTCTTTGATGATTTTTCACTTGAAAAAATGTTCTAAGGAAAATATATGATATTTTGACTCTATTGGACGACCTAAAATCATAGAAGACTATATATAGGCAACTCTAGTAGAGTGAGGTCGTTTTGAAAAATCGCACCAGTTTGTGCGTTGTGCGCTGGTCAGCTTGCGCTGGACGTCCAGCGCACCACCAGCGCATAGACCAAATTTGCATGGTGCGCTGGTGGACTACGCTGGTGGACCAGCGCACGACCAGCGACAGACCACTGGGCGATCTGCGCTGGTGGGCTGCGCTGGTCCGGCGCATGACGACCAGCGCACAGCATAGCCCACTCCTTTGAACCCACAAACACATGCAAGGGTAAAAAGGTAAAACAAGATGCATCCTGAAAGCCTATCATGGTATGACATTAAAGACACAAGATGCAATCAATACTTATGTAAGAAGAGATGTTATATGATCATGAATGCACATAATAACTACACATACACAACATACAAGAAAATGAATTAAGCATGAGATGTGAGTGTGTGTGTGCAACTAATCTCTTCAAAGCAAATTAAGCACATAAAAATTTACCTTTGGTGCTTATCAACCTTGAGGACATGAGAGGGTCTTGAGCTTGAATATCAATCACTTAAGCTACCCTTACATACAATCCCCAACACGTGGTTTGTCCACGAAATAAGCCAATTAAAATATGGGAATCCTTACAGCATGGGTCTTCATCATTGATTAACTTAGTAAGTTGAACAAACACTCAATCTTTATTAATTGTTCAAACTTTCCAAGATTGTCTTTTTATTGCATTTATTGTATGATTAAATGCTAGGACTCTCTTTATTGCATATATTCAGGAGTTTTATTGTATGATTGGGTTTTGTTTGCGATAGCTTGAATCATTAGATCATTTATGCCTAAATTGCTAATCCATAAATATTCATGTATGCTTAGTTGATGATTAGGTTGGCTTTATTCATCTAGTCAAGTTCATGAATGTTTATTTGCATGTTAGTTAACAATTAGGTTGCTAGAATCATTCTTCATCAAATTGAGACCTCATGTTTGTGCATGTAGGCTTGTTTCATAATTAGGCTGTTAGATTTGCATCTTAACATCTAATTAAGCATATAGTGTTTAGTCTTGCACTTTATTGCATTTACAATATTCATATATTCACTTAGACAATATTCTCCCTTCATTGTGTTAAGTCTTGTGACTACGGGGTGTAATGCACAAGCAAGGTCTATAATCACTATAAAAGGATTGTGGGTAGTAGCGTTGTGTTATGTTCCGAGAATGGTGTGACTAGAGGTCAACCTAGGTTGTAAACAACATTACATATAGTGGATTTGAGGATCGGAGTGGCTAGGTGGCTAGCTCATAAGTTTACCTAGTTTGAGGGTTTCTCACGTAAATCAATTCAACGTGTTTTTATTGATTTTTGCATTTTAATTACGTTGATTTGTATTTGATAGTATTGGGTTATTTTTGTAATCTTGACTAATCCGAAAAGTTGGTAACTAATCGAATTAATAGTCCATTCACCGCCTCTATGTTGTATTAGACACGCCCCGTGTATTTTCACTATCCACAACACATCTTGCATCACCCTATAACCGATGTCCATGTGCAAACTTGTGGACCCACTAGCATCACCATATCCTCTCCATGACAACTTTTACAAGCCAAAAGGATAACCATGTCCTTACATCACCCAATCCGGTGAAAGACATACAGCTTGCAACATTTGGAGCTCTTGTTGGACCTGCTCCACACCTCACCAAAGACTACCTAGCTTTCAGGGATTTGACTCATTCTTCAACGCCTTGTGTAACCCAGATTGGATCAAATATCCATGACTTGTACTTGCCACCACAAGCTAAATTTGATCTTCCCATCAAATTTCATCGAGCCCATACTCCCAGACACAATCGTTTGTCTAACCCACTATTAGGCAACCTAACCTCTGATACCAGTTCTTAGCAATAATCGCTATGCGGAAGCGTTTCCAAATAGCCACAAACAAACGATAAATAGTGTCTATGCACTGAAATAAGATTAAAGAAGAAAATAAATCCAATCACACAAAATACAAGATTTACATGGAAACCCAAGAATAAAAACCATGGCCATCAGGAAAATAAGAGAAAATAATCCACTATGTAGCAAATTTGTACAACTATACAATTTCAATATTCTTTCTCTAAACCCCAAACTCAATTACAACCAATGTCTACATCTTTGCTACACAATCTGGCTCTAGGCACACTAATAACATAGAATTACAATATATTTATACTAGAGCACTAGGGAGTTCAAGACCCACAAGAAAACCCTTTTCTTCACACACAAGACTTCTTGTTCCACGCAAAGTCCATTTCCTTTACGCACAAGACTTCCCTGTTCCGTACAAAGATAAACTCTTTTCCTTTTTTGTTTCCTTTTCTGTTGAAGATTTCCAATTTTCAAGCATCATGCCATTACAACAGTCTGGGCAGCGGTTTGTAACCCGCACCCTACACTGTAGTTAAATCTCTAGAATTGACCGCTTAGAAGACTACGGTCGGTGCACCGCAGTTTACACTGCGCTAAACATTCTTGAATTGACCACGGTTGACACCACTGCCTATGTACCACGATTTAAGCCGCTGTTCTTTTTGGAATCCGATTCTTCAGCTTCTTTAGTCTTCAAAGCCTTCCTCAAATAAGATCTCCAACTTCCAAACATTTCTCACGTCTCTAGGAAGTTTCCACATTGATTGAATCTCGTTTGGTAATTATAGGAATACAAGTCATATCTAACAAGATTGAAGTGTTAAAAGTATCCATTGAGAGAGTAATATTTTTTCTTGAAAGTGTCTAAAGAGAGGAAGAAGAAAGAAAGAAAAAGATGAAGCAAAAAAAAAAAAAAAAAAGGTCTTAATGCCAAGTCAGTTTTATACTTTGATGCTATGAAAACTAAATTCAATAACTTAATAAAAATGATACAAAATCAGTCGAAAAAGGCATCATTTACTTCCATTATCTCTTGGTTAAATTTTATGTTTACCTTCCTTTCTTTTTAGCAAAAATGTATGTTTACTTGTTACTAAATATTTTTAGCTATTTTAATGTTTTCTCTCTCTCTCTCTTTTTTTTTTTTTTTTAAATCTTTTTGTTTTGGTCCCTTTTATTAAAAAATATATATATATTATTTTTTAATTTATAAATTTAAAAATTAATTTTAGATTAATTTTATAGATAGTAAGAATTTAAGTTTAGTTGGCACATGGCAACAAACATATCTTACCTCTCAATTTGAGAGATAATTAGTAATGTTAAATGGAAATAGCTAGAATTCCATTAACTTTATTTTGCTAAACACATAGTTCACTTTTTTTTTTTTTCTTACTAAAGATTTGAATTTGAAACCTCTGCTTCATTTATAGGTATTGTTACCAACATGCTACTACTTTCGACCATAATTAAATCAATGCTTTAGTACTTATTCTGTGGAGTTTTCTGAAATTAATTAAGTGAATTGATTATTTAATTACATTGTTTCGGAATTTTTAATGTCATGAAGGGAGCTAGATTAGTTTGATCCTAAAACAAATGTCCAAAGTTGGGAAAATGTTACACATTAAATATAAAATCCTGTATCTTGAAGTTGAATGGATCTCCCTTAGCTCATTTTGTCTTTTAAGTTTTAAGTCAATCTGCTAAAGTTGAGTCCAATTTGTATTTATATTTGTTCCAAAGCCTGCGTACGTAAAAGCTGAAAACTGAAAAGGACCTCCCACCAACCATGAGTCATGGACATTTTTAGTAGGATATCGTATCAACTTTTGTTATAATATTTTAAGATATTATATATATCAAAAGAAAAAATAGGATGTTTTTATTGATATTTTATTCTTTTATAGTTTTATATCGTTTTCAACGAGATAATGTAATTTTAAAATCAAATTAATAAATGTAAATAAAGATAATAATTAATGGAGTCCACTTTAATGCACCGGTGTATGATGCATCTTAAAATAAAATAATAAAAAAAACAAAATAAAAAAAAACTGACATATTCATTTCAGTTGACCAAATTTACTATAGAAATTTGATGAACTGATATTAATTTAAGGATGAGTAAATATATATAAAACCGGGGTCCGCCGCGACCCCGTAGAAGAAAAAAAGAGAAAAAACACGAGGGTTCCATGTATTTATTACGCGTGTCCCATATGTTTTTTTATTTTTTTCTTCTACTGGGCCGCAGCGGTGCCATAACCCCGGTTGTATGTAGCAAAGCTCTTTAAGGATAATGCTTGGATACTGGCTGGTCAGTACCCAAGATACTGACCCACCAATGGAGTGTTGACACGTGGCATTTTTGTTTCACTTTTTACATTTATCTCCTTACATTCTTTCAAAATGGATCACGTGCTAACACCACATTGGTGGGGTCAATACCTTGGGTACTGACGGGTCAGTATCCAAGCATTGTCCTTAATTTAATCTTTTCAATTCAAATATTTGATTATGCATAGATTAACGGACTAGCAATCAATAATTACTATCAATGCTTTTAAAATTAAAATAATAACTAGCAGCTCAATTGGTCACTTCAAAGTTCAAATGAGCTTTATTTTTATTTTTTTAATACTACACATCTAAACGGTATTTGAATTGTCGTATAGAACACTTCAAAAAAAATAATAAATAAATAAATAAATAAAAATAAAAAATTGTCGAATAGAATGTCATATCTTTTAAGGGTTATTATGAAAAAAAATCCCTCTGATTTGCCATATTATCCATTCTGATCCACCTAGTTTCAGTATTTACCCGTTTGGTCCTTCTATTATGGTTTCCATTAAAACAGACTTTCTGACATTTTTAAAGGATAAAATGACAGTTTTACCCTCCAAAATGCTATTTTACCCTTTTTAATATTTTTTTTTTATTTGGTCCAGATTGGATCTCCACCGTCCATCTCCATCTCATAGATAGTAGAGATCCAGTTTGGATCTACACTAAATAAATAAATTAATTAATTAAACTAAATAATAAAAATAAATAAAAATATTAACAAATAATATAAAGGATATGGTAGAGATCCATCTCTTGGATCTTCATGAAGAAACTAGCACCGCCACCAACCCTCGCTGCCGTCGTCACCACCCTGAAACCATCATCTTCAAGCATCATTCAACAAACAAACCCAAATGGGAAAAAAAAAAAAACAAAACAAAAAAAATAATAATTAAAGGTGAAGATCTAGATTGGATCTCAACCAAACAAAAAAAATAATAATTAAAACAAACAAAACCAATTCCAGGCTGCCTATAAACACCAACGCAACACCCACGATTGAAATGAAACCCAGAAATTAATCAACACCAAACAAAAATAAAAAAACTCAATTTCAAGAACCAACATCATCAACACCAAACTAGAAATTCATCAACACCCAATTTCAGAAATTCATCAACACCAATGAATCGAAAACAAATCAAAACCAAAAAAACAAAAGCAAAAACCCAATTGTTTATTTCTCCTCGCCGCTCTCTCTCTCCCCCCGATTGTTTCTTTCTCCTCCTCTCTTCTCGCTCTCTCATTCCGGCTCAGGTGTGGGTATGTTGGCGTGTTGGTGTATTGATTCCTATTTGGGTATGGGTGTAGGTGGCAGTGTGGGGCGCCGATGATGGTGATTTTCAGGTGGGGGTGGACTGGGAAGTGGCTATTTGTGTTTGGGACAGGGTTATGTTTAGTGTATGGATTGATTTCCAAAGAAAGAAGATGATTGAGTGACAAAGAGATTGATTTCCAAGAAAGGAACCTAGAAATTAATCAGAAATGAATTTCTAGAAGTAAAATAGAAAATGATGGTTTTGGTAGTTGGGTTTGGGTTTGGATTTGGATTTGGGTGAATAGATTTGAGGGTTAGGTGATTGGAGATGGATGATGGTGTGGTTGTGGCTTAAGGCTGATGATGAAGATGATGTTGGTAACGGTCGATGATGATGATTTGAGGGTTAGGGTTTAGTTTTAATTTTGTTTTAATTTTTAACAAAGATATTTTTAATTTGTTTTTTTTTCCAATTATTAATATATCAAGTTACCATTTTGCCCTTTGTTAAAATAACCTTCTAAAAACACGCAAGGCATTTTTTACCATTTTACCCTCACACCATTAACGAAATTTTTGAAAACTCTAACGGAATTGGACGGTTGGGACTAAGAAAATGAGTAATAGCTAACATTTGGACCTGCATAGCCAATACTGAAACTAGCGGGACCAGAACGAATAATATGACAAACTAGATGGACTTTTTTCATAATAACCCTATCTTTAAAAATGAGAGTGATAACAAATAGGGGCATGTGATCAACTAAATATTAATACGATCGCATTTACACCCCAAAATTCATTGTATGGATACACACTCCAAGCATTTAAACAATGTCCATTAAAAAACTATTTTATATATAAATTTTAATGACTGATGACCACTACATTAATCGATCATAAGGACAAATATTTGAGTATGCATAGATTGACATAGTTGACATTAATGAAAACACCTTGAGAAATTAGATATCCCTATCTTTCCAATGATATATTATTAAAATGATTTAAATATCGTTTGAATAGGTTTTGGAGAGTTTGAAGTGAACTCGATCTGAAACAAAGGAGTTGTAGAGCTAGCAGTGCCCCAACGCTAAAGTGGTGAGGAAAGCCAAGGCCGCCACTAGTAGCGGAAGCCCACCACTATAGCGGTGAAACAGTTAGAGGCCATTTGTGTCGAATTTCGTATTTTCCTCATATCTCGTTCATTTCAAATCCGTTTGACTTTTTTATTTTTATTTTTATTTTATATTTTATTTATTTATTTATTTTTAACTTTTCATAATTGTTTTTCCTTTTTTTTTGAAAGTGTTTTCAAATTAGAAAAACTTGTTTGAGTCACATTTAATTTTGGAAAGTCTTGTTTTATGTTTTTCGATTTAGGAAATTATCTCTTTCCTAAATTTGTTTTCCTAATCCCTTTAGAGCAAAGATTTTGTATTTGTCCCGTGATTCTTTTAGGAATTGGTGGCTATAAATAGTAGGGGCGGCAATATGTGCCACAATCAAGTGACACGACACAATATATTCGGTTTTGGATTAAGTTTTATTGGGTTCAGGTCACTAACGGATCAACATACTAAACCCGTTAAGTAAACGGCTCGTGTTTAGGTTGAACCCCTCTTAACCCGCTAATCCATTTAACACGATTAAATATCAAGGATAAATATATAATTTATAAATATATAGAGAAACGCTAATTATTGCTTTAACAAATCAACCCTAAATACTTTAAATTCTTCTTTCTCTCATTTATGGCCTACTTTTAATTACTTAATAAACAGTGCAAGTCTTTAAGATCATGGTGTCCAAAGGAAAGCTACTCTCCGTTATTTTAATTTTGTTATTGATTGATTTTTTTCTGTTTATATTGCGTCTCATCAATTTTGTTATCGTTGATTATTTTCATTTATTAAATGAGTACTTTTGGTGTATTTATGTAATTAAATTAAAAGGTTTAAATTACTTTAAAAATTTTAGTCGGAAATGAATTAATGGAATTATAATTTATCATAAGATTCATAAGTACCCCCATTAATTTAACACAACACAGTAGCAGCCCATATTGCCACTCCTAATAAATAGTGAGATTAGTCTCATTGTTTAAGAGAGCTTGAAGAGATCATTATTGTGCCCATATCGTGTCTAAAAGATTTATTCTTTTGCAAGAGTATTTGAAAGTTTATTTTATTTTATTTTTTCCTTTTGAGAATGAAATTTTATTAAGGCAACAAAAGAACAACTATCATGGGACATCATCTAGGATCCACTTCTCCACACTATGAGGATACTGTTCTAGCCAAAACCAGTCATCTGTAATTGTCAAAGCCATTTTCGCAAAAGAATGGGCAACCATATTTGCCTTTCTAGAAACAAAAGAAACAGACACAAATCACTAAAAAAAAAATCCCAATATCGGCAAGCGGGGTCTCCTTCTCATTTACCAATTTAACAACCCCAACAGCATCTTATTCAATCTCAACAGGAACCAGGCCCATGTCTCTAGTAAATTCAATACCATGGAGGATGGCCAAAGCTTTGGCAATCTGAGGTGAATAACGAGACTACACACGATACACACCATCAGACATAACTAATCCTTTTGAATCTCTAATCACTATCCCCCCACCCACATAATTCGTCTCCTCTCACAAAGACGCATCAACATGTTGGTTCCGGGAACCGGAATCGGTATCTGCGCAGCGAAAGGGCGGCGGGCCCAGTTTTTAAATTTTTTCGTAAAAACAAAAACATTTTAGCCGGATCGTTGTGATTATGTTGATTCTAATATTTAACTATAAATAATAAGGAAGGAAGTAGTTACCTTGTAGACTTTCCGTGATTCGCTCGAACCGAATTCCTCCAATGTAGAATCTTTGTGATTCCCTCGAACCAAGTTCTTCCATACCGAATCTCCAACACCAAAGAACCGACAAGTGGGCGTCTCGGTATTGAACAGAAAAATTCGACTCTCGAATTTCTGTACTTGTTGTGTACTCAACCCTTGAGACAACTAGAAAAATATTGAGAGACACTCTCACAACATTCTTTGGAGGCTTAGATCTTAAAAATAATTTTTCTATTTTGTTATCACACTCTTTTGTTAAGAACTTGTGTTTCTCAAACCAAGAACTCTTCGGGCGCGTTGTTAACGTTTTCAAAAACTGTTTTTTGTTTTTTGAGTCACAAAAACTGAAAAAACGCGTTTGGTGGGACGATTTCAAAAAACTGTTTTATAAAACATTGAGAACAGTTTTCAGTTTTAATGAACAAAAAATTGAGAACTCTGAGAACAACAATTTCTTGTTCTCAGTATTCTTGAAAACATTTTTTTAGCAATAAAATTTACTCAAACCAAATCCATCTTTTGGATCTTCATGGATCTATACCAAAAGGATGATGATGATTTCGATAGGTTTGATGATGGAAATTAAATTTATTTATTATTTAATTTTAATTTTTTTAGTTTTAATGTTTAATTATTTTAATATCACTTTTTCATTATTTATAATATTAATCTTTTAAAAATGATTTTAAAAATATTATACCAAACATGTTTTTTATGTTTTAATTCTCCGAATATCGTTTTCAACTATTGCTACCAAACGCGTTTTCGAATTCAAAAAATCCAAAAATTAGTTTTTCGAAAACTTCAGATTACAAGAAAACAAAAACTGAAAAATGAAAACGTTACCAAACGGCCCCTTCTTGTCTTGTTTTATGAAGTTGAAAATGAATCAACTCAAACATACTCCTCTTGTATGCTTCTCAAACACACGAGAGAGTGAGAGCTTGGGTGGTGATAATAATGTAAACAATAATAGTACTAGGGTTGGTGGTATATAGAGGCATAGAATAGGAGCTTGTATTCCACATTGCTTTTAATGCAATGAAGAAAAAACCAACAAAAAAATCTGCACAAGTGGAAAAACAAGAGAACTAATTGCTTGCCTTGCCGTCTACTCCAATTTGACTATTAGTAATAATAATTTAACCCACCCCTTTTTTGACTATTGATAACAATAATTGTTATCAATAAAGCCACCAATTTACCACCCTAAAAAATAATGTAATATATATATATATATATGCTTGTTTAAAAAATCAAATTATAATATATATAATAAAATAATCAACTTATTATATTATATATATGATTAAATAATCAAAATATTATTTAATATATATAATTAAATAATCAAACATTATTTAATTAATAAAACAATACATAAACTTCTTTATGTATAGGTGATTAATTCCAAATTAATCACTAAGTCTTAGTATACCTTAATGTTCAATACAGTATTATAGAGATGGTATGGGGACACATGAACCTATAATTTCAAGCTCCAATAAATCTTCAATATTTAATTAAACTCTTTAATTAAATATTAGATTTATTAATTCCAGATTTATTCCACTAAAAAACTGGAACTGCACTCTTGTCATTATAGAATTAATTACTCGAATGGGAATCTAACAGTCCATTGATATAATCATTGCATACAGATCAATCCTCCATAAACAGTTCGTAATATGAGCTAGGTTCAAATCCGTTGACCTCTCAATTACGTCTTTATCCTTGAGTGCCAGTGATTCTCTAATGAACAATTATTTATGATCTTATCATAAATTGAGCGCTCTATCGTTCAAGACCCGAATCATTTACTCAAGAGAACTGTTTGTCTACTTCAATTAAGAAGGAATGGATTCCATCTTGTATATTATCATTCCCAACTAAGTATATTATCATGTCTCCAAGATACAAGGTTTTAGGTTTGGCAATTAGAGCAAACCATACCGAGTAAGTCAAAAGACACAACTCTATAAGTAAGAGTCTATTAAATACTCAGGATTAAGATCGTTCCATATATGACCATCTGATTGATAAAAGGGAATACTTTATTTTAAGACGGAGATTATTAAAGATTCCAATTTATCGTGTCCACGTCTTGTATAATCTTATTATACAAAGTACCTTCATTCTAATGTCACCACATCAATAGTTTGGATAAAACTGTTCCATTCTTAATGGGAATGAACCGTACTAGTAATTTTAATTAATTAAAGATCCCAACTTTAATTATCAATTACAAACAATTAAGATTATTATATTAAACATAATCCTCATGTATATAACGACTTATACACTATGTTTAATATTACATTTAATAATCATGGAATTTTATGTTATTAATACAATATTAATAACATTAAATGCACACAAATATAGAATGTCAATCTAATTATTAATTCAGCATGAAGATCAACAACATGTGTTCTTAGGGCATTATCCCCAACAATCTCCCACTTGCCCTAAAGCATACGAGACATGTCCTTTAACCCCAATCCTTCTAGATGGCCTTCAAAACTCTTTGCAGGAAGAGTCTTTATGAAGGGATCTGCGAGGTTGTCTTCAGATCTAATCTTCAGAACAGACACATCGCCACGATGGACAATCTCTTTTATAAGGTGATACTTTCGCTCTATATGCTTTCCTCTTTTGTGGCTTCTAGATTCTTTCGAATTAGCCACGACTCCATTGTTATCACAATAAAGTGTCATGGGTTTTTCCATACCTGGAACAACTTCCAGATCGGATAAAAACTTTCAGAGCCAGGCTACTTCTTTAGCTGCTTCACATGCAACCACATATTCAGCCTCCATAGTGGAATCAGCAATGCATGATTGTTTGATGCTTCTCCAAACTATGGCTCCACCACCAATGGTAAACACTGACCCAGACGTCGACTTTCGACTGTCTTTGTCTGATTGAAAATCAGAATCAGTGTACCCAATAGGAATCAAATCCCTACCAGAATATACAAGCATATAGTTTCTCGTTCTCCTAAGATACTTAAGAATGTGTTTAACTACTACCCAATGATCTAATCCTGGGTTAGACTGATACCGGCTGACCACTCTCACTGCATAGCATATGTCGGTCTAGTACATAACATAGCATACATAAGACTGCCTACTGCAGAGGCATAGGGAATGTGTCTCATATTCTCTTCCTCTTGAGGTGTTTTAAGACACTGCTCTTTAGAAAGAGTAACTCCATGACAAGTAGGTAGATTACCTTTCTTGGAGTTTTGCATCGCAAACTTGATTAACATTTTATCAAAATACGATGCTTGAGATAACGCTAACAACTTGTTCTTACGATCTCGTATAAGTTGGATCCCAAGAACATAACTTGCCTCTCCCAAATCCTTCATTTGGAATTGGTTAGCTAGCCATTTCTTTACACTTGATAAAGATTCTACATCATTCCCAATAAGAAGAATGTCATCAATGTAAAGAACTAAGAAGACCACTTTTTTTTCTTTGATGTACTTGTAGACACAAGGCTCATCAACATTTTGATCAAATCCATATGATTTAATTGTTTCATCAAATCTAATATTCCAAGATCGAGAAGCTTGCTTAAGTCCATAGATGGACTTTTGCAACTGGCAAACTTTTTGCTCTTGGCCTTTATCTATGAACCCCTCTGGTTGTACCATATAGATGCTCTCGTCAAGATGGTCATTCAGAAAAGCCGTCTTGACATCCATTTGCCATATCTCATAGTCATAATATGTGGCAATGGACAAGAGTATATGAATTGATTTAAGCATGGCTACTGGCGAGAAAGTCTCTTCATAGTCAACTCTCTCTTTTTGGGTAAAACCCTTTGCCACTAGCCTAGCTTTAAAAGTCTTCACTTTCCCATCCACTCCTCTCTTTCTCTTGTAGATCCATTTACAACCAATAGGTTTAACCCCCTCGGGTAGGTCTATAAGTTTCCAGACTGAGTTGGAGTACATTGACTCCATCTCGAGATTCATTGCTTGTTGCCAATTCTCTTTGTCAGAATCTTCCATTGCACATCGATATGTTAATGGATCATCTTTACCAAGATCAGAAATCGCAACTTGTGCTTCCCTGATTTGTCCATAGTGAGTAGGTTGTCTCATAACCCTCCCAATACGACGAGGTGGTAAATCATTCTGATTTTGAGTTGTGGTCTTCTCATTTTGTCGTTCGACAACAATTGTCGATGTTGGTCTGACCTCATTAGAAAGTTACTCCTCAAGTATAACTTTACTACGAGGATTGAAGTCTGTCATATAGTTATTTTCAAGAAAAATTGCATTTGTCGATACAAATACTTTATTATCTTGAGGACTATAAAACAAACCTCCTCTCGTTCCCTTTGGATATCCTACAAATATGCATACTTCAGATTGAGGTTTCAACTTCCCAGTCCTACCTTTAAGTATGTGTGCAGGACACCCTCATATGCGAATGTGTCGCAAACTAACTTTTCTTCCATTCCACAACTCTAGAGGTGTCTTAGGTATAAACTTAGATGGAACTAAATTAAGTATGTATACAGAAGTCTGTAGTGCATATCCCCAGAATGACATGGGTAATGATGAGTAACTCAACATGGATCTCACCATATCAAGCAATGTTCTATTTCTCCTTTCTGCGACACCATTTTGTTGTAGTGTCCTAGATGCAGTCAGTTGGGACAAGATCCCATGTTCGATTAAATTATCCAAGAATTCATTATCAAGTTATTCACCTCCTCAATTTGATCGAAGAGTTTTAATCAATTTATTTAATTGCTTTTCAGCCTCTGCTTGGAATTCCTTAAACTTTCCAAAAGTTTCAGATTTCCTTTGCATTAAATAAATATAACCATACCTAGAATAGTCGTCAATGAATGTGACAAAATATTCATAACCTCCTCTTGCTTGTACATTAATCGGACCGCACACGTCAGAATGTATCAATTCAAGAGGTTCTTTGGCTCTTTGACCTTTTGCCAAAAAAGATCGTTTGGTCATTTTACCTTCCAAACAAGATTCATAGACCAAAAGAGTGCCAACTTTTAGCTCTCGTAAAGGACCTTCCTTTACCAGTCTTTCAATCCTATTTAGGTTTATATGACCTAGTCTAAGATGCCATAGGTATGTGTTATCATCAGGAGAAATCTTTTGCTTTTTAGACTTTGGTTGTTTGACTTTGAACATTTCAGTGTTAAGCAGTGTGTTAAAGGTTGGTCTTAAAAAATAGAGACTGTTGTCCAAAATTCCAGAAAAAATATTTAAACCCTTTCTAGAAATAATAACAACCTTATCATTAAAAGAAACCTTAAATAATTGTTCATACAGTCTTGAAACAGAAATCAAATTTCTTATAAAACCGGAAATATAATAAACATTGTTCAAAACAAGAAATTTATTATTAAAGAGAAGTCGTACTTCTCCCACTACTTTAGCTGACACCATAGCCCCATTACCCATTCTCATCGTGTAGTCCCCATCAGCTAGTTCTGTTACAGAATCAAACATCTGCATAGAACAACAAACATGGTTAGTCGCACCTGAATCAACTATCCAGGAAGACATATCATTTTCAACTAAACAAGCTTCTAGAACAAGTAAATCTGATTTACCTTTCTTTTTGATCTTGAGCTCTTCGAGGTACTTTTTACAGTTCCTCTTCCAGTGACCATCTATACCACATTGGAAACATTTTCCTTTGGCATTTTTGTCAGAGCTCTTAGCTTTGTTGTTGTTGTTATTGTTTTTCTTAGCCTTGAAATTGCCCTTTTTATTTTTCAACTTGCCACTTCCTTTATTCTTATTCTTCCTCTTGTTGGACTTTCTAGAAAAGGAAGTTGTAGCTTCTGCAACATTTGCCTCACCTCCTTTTTCATTCGAAATGGATTCGAAGGTTTGAAGTTTGTTAAGCAACTGAGTCATGTTGTACTTCAATTTATTCATGAAATAGTTGCTTTTAAATTGAAGGAAGTTAGGGGATAGTGTTTCTAAAATCATCCCCACCTGTGTGACTTCGTCGATATTAGCGCCACGTGTTTCTGTCTCATTAATGTGTTCAATCATTTTGAGCGTATGCTCACGGACAGAAGTACCCTTTTTCATTTTGGCATTCATAAGCGGCTTTACAGCTTAGTGACGAGACTGTTCAGAATGGCGCCCAAACATTTCCTGTAGGGAGTCCATAATCCCTTTTGCGGTTTAAACCGTTTCATGCTTACATCTAAGCACATCAGACATGCATACTAATAGGTAGCAGCGGGCTTTGTTGTTGGCATTTTGCCAATGGTCATATGCCTCAACAACATTTGTTGATGACTTGGCGTGAGGGCGTGGAGGACATTCCTCCGTCAGGACAAACTTGAAGTTTTCACATACAAGCACGATGTTCATGTTACTTTTCCATTTGACAAAATTTTCACCGGTCAAAGTTTCAATAGCGAGTATCTTGATTATTGGATTGGACATGTTTGGTTTGCTGAAATTAAATAACAATCATTCATATTTAATATGTGTGCACAATACATATATATCACATATATAAACTTCGGTAATGTAAATATGATGCATGGTGCATGTAAAACAAATACAGAAAAATTATTTACTGATTTACCATGATAATTCAATTTTCACAAATAACGTGTCGTTGTAGGATAGGTCACGCATTTGACAATTGAATTGAGACTTTCTCAATCAATAAAAGTTAAATCAAAATATGTCATATTTTCAACTTTCATTAACCACCGCTTACTTTGATCAAGATTGTAATTAACAAGCTTAATTACATCTTTTGAGCGTAACCTACCATTTCAGATTTTTCAGACTTAACTCAAAAATTGCTGCCGTAGGGTAGGTCAATTTTGAAATACATCTAAAAATCCTATCGCATGGAAGACAACCTTGCTATTGACTCAAATGGACACCCTCCGTAGGGAGGACAAAATCAAAGCGTCTCGAGGCGCCATTTAAATCTCACGGTGTTGTACTAATGGTAGAGACTATGGGTAATATTGTCATATTACCCTTTCCCACTCAATTTTGGATTGCTGTATTTTAATTACAAAATATCTAATATTATATAATAATAACAATGATAAAAGTTAAACCAAAATATCTCATATTTTCAACTTTTAATATCCATAGTTGGATTTGGTCAAGATTGTAATTAACAAGTTTAATTACATCTTTTGAGTGTAACCCACCATTTCAGATTTTTTCGACTTAACTCAAAAATTGCCGCCGTAGGGTAGGTCAATTTTGAAATACATCTAAAAATCTTATCGCATGGAAGACAACCTTGTTATTGACTCAAATGGACACCATCTGTAGGGGGACGAAATCAAAGTGTCTCGAGGCGCCATTTAAATCTCACGGTGTTGTACTAATGGTGGAGACCATGGGTAATATCGTTATGTTATCCACTCCCACTCAATATTTTCACTTGATGCATTTCAATTACAAAATATCCAATATTATGTAATAATAACAATTATAACAAATTATAAAACATTTTCTAATCTAAAACAGTTTTAGAATAGAATATGTATGCATGTCATGTTATGACGATTCCAGTAGGCACCTACTAACTAAGATGACATGTTATATGCATGAACATATTATATAATGATCGCATAAAAATAATATGAAAAAGCAAAATAAAAACCAAATGAATTTTGGCCGAGTTCCTTTGGATATTTAAATTACAACCCCCAAAAAATAAAAAAATCAAATTACAAACCAAAAATTAATCAAATTACAAAATTGGTCTTCTTGTAATTTTCCTCCATGATGCGATCCAATCTCATCGATATGTTGATTACACTGTCTTCTTCAATCTCACAGTTTACAAAAAGTCCTATACCCTATCGGGTTTACAATTTTTTATCTAAAAATTGAAGAAGCGATAAAACATAAAATCCAAAGGAACCATATAATTAACGACCAAAAATCATTTTTATTTAGCATTCATCCCATTAATAAAAAATAATCATTAAATCACATTTAATGCAAAGTGCCTACTACCGGAATCAATTTGAATATTAAAATCAGTATAAATTACAACGTGGATCTTATACCAATTGTTGGTTCTGGGAATCGGAATCGGAATCGGTATCCGCGTAGCGAAAGGGCGGCGGGCCCAGTTTTTAAATTTTTTCGTGAAAACAAAAACGTTTTAGCCAGATCGTTGTGATTATGTTGATTCTAATATTTAACTATAAATAATAAGGAAGGAAGTAGTTACCCTTGTAGACTTTCCGTGATTTGCTCGAATCGAATTTCTCCACTGTAGAATCTTTGTGATTTCCTCGAACCAAGTTCTTCCACACCGAATCTCCAACACCAAAGAACCGACGAGTGGGCGTCTCGGTATTGAACAGAAAAATTTGACTCTTGAATTTCTGTACTTGTTGTGTACTCAACCCTTGAGACAACTAGAAAAATATTGAGAGACACTCTCACAATATTCTTTAGAGGCTTAGATCTTAAAAATAATTTTTCTCTTTTGTTATCACACTCTTTTGTTAAGAACTTGTGTTTCTCAAACCATGAACTCCTCTTGTCTTGTTTAATGAAGTTGAAAATGAATCAACTCAAAAATACTCCTCTTGTATGCTTCTTAAACACACAAGAGAGTGAGAGCTCGGGTGGTGATAATAATGTAAACAATAATAGTACTAGGATTGGTGGTATATAGAGGCATAGAATAGGAGCTTGTATTCCACATTGCTTTGAATGCAATGAAGAAAAAACCAATAAAAAAATCTGCACAAGTGGAAAAACAAGAGGACTAATTGCTTGCCTTGTTGTCTACTCCAATTTGACTATTAGTAACAATAATTTAACCCACCCCTTTTTTGACTATTGATAATTGTTATCAATAAAGCCACCAATTTACCACCCTAAAAAATAATGTAATATATATATATATATATATATATATATATGTATATTAAAATAATCAATATTATATATATATATATACTTGTTTAAAAAATCAAATTATAATATATATAATAAAATAATCAACTTATTATATTATATATATATATATATATATATATATATATATATATATATATATGATTAAATAATCAAAATATTATTTAATATATATAATTAAATAATCAAACGTTATTTAATTAATAAAACAATACATAAACTTCTTTATGTATAGATGATTAATTCCAAATTAATCACTAAACCTCAGTATACCTTAATGTTCAATAAAGTGTTATAGAGATGGAATGGGGACACATGGACTTATAATTTCAAGCTCCAATAAATCTTCAATATTTAATTAAACTCTTTAATTAAAAAAAAAAAGATTTATTAATTCCAGATTTATTCCACTAAAAAACTGATACTGCACTCTTGTCATTATAGAATCAATTACTCGAATGGGAATCAAACAGTCCATTGATATAATCATTGCATACAGATCAATCCTCCATAAACAGATCGTAATATGAGCTAGGTTCAAATCCGTTGACCTCTCAATTACGTCTTTATCCTTGAGTGCTCGTGATTCTCTAATGAACAATTATTTATGATCTTATCATAAATTGAGCGCTCTATCGTTCACATTTACTCAAGAGAACTGTTTGTCTACTTCAATTAAGAAGGAATGGATTCCATCTTGTGTATTATCATTCCCAACTAAGTATATTATCATGTCTCCAAGATACAAGGTTTTAGGTTTGGCAATTAGAGCAAACCATACCGAGTAAGTCAAAAGACACAACTCTATAAGTAGGAGTCTGTTAAATACTCAGGATTAAGATCGTTCCATATATGACCATCTGATGGATAAAAGGGAATACTTTATTTTAAGACGGAGATTATTAAAGATTCCAATTTATCGTGTCCACGTCTTGTATAATCTTATTATACAAAGTACCTTCATTCTAATGTCACCACATCAACAGTTCGGATAAAACTATTCCATTCTTAATGGGAACGAACCGTACTAGTAATTTTAATTAATTAAAGATCCTAACTTTAATTATCAATTACAGACAATTAAGATTATTATATTAAACTGAAATTTCCCTTGAGTAGTAGTGCAAAATATACCTAAAGGGGGGGGGGGGGGGGGGGGGATAGGAATAGACTCAAATTCTTCCAATATTAAAAATAACGCGGAATATAACAAAGAAAATGCACACTTGATTAGATTTAACAAATGAATTGATTTCACTAATACAAGAGTTAATCAATTTACAAGATATGCGATCAATGTAAGATATGGAAGATAAAGAAAAGTAAAACAAAAATGAACACAAGTATTTTTTACGTGGTAAAACCTCAAAGAGGAAACATCCACGGGTTGATACCACAACCACCGGCAAAGCAATCCACTATGTGAAAAAAGACTTACACACTCAAGCTACCAACTCATGATATCCGCTCAAGCTATCAACTCCTAATCTACCCTCGGGCTAGCGAATCACCAAGCCTACTTCCTATCCGAGATGTGTCCTACACCTCTAGAAAGCAACTTCCTATCCAAGACGCTCACGTCTCTAGGAAGATTTCTTGTTTGCCTATCTAGATCCTCCCGACCCTAGACAAGTCTCCTTGCTTGATTATCCGAGTCCTCCCGACTCTAATCAAGACTTCCTTGTTCTATCCACAAAGCTTCACTCACTTTGCTAAAGACTTCAACCTAATGCAAGGCTATGATCTAAGTGATGCAAATGATGCAAACACAATCAAATTAAGCTAGATGATCAATCAAGCTACATGTACATGTTCAATGATAATCTAGAATATGCTTTCAACAAACAATCACAAAAGTATCTAGAAATCAAGACATGCAAATCAATAAGAACAAGGTATGGATATTCAATATATCACACTAAAAACCTAGTTCTTAGATCATGAAATTTAACCTAAAAAATAACATGAAGCACATCATATATACATTTTCTAGAATCAATTTCAAGTTGAATCAAGTTTAGCACATATATGTTCAAGAGAAATCACAAAGCTAAAACTCAATTGACAAATGATCAAACACCCCTAGCATATGATCTAACATCCTTCTCAACATATTTCATCAATCAAATAGTAAGAATCAAAGAGATGATCAAAGATGAAATGAAAAAGAAGAAGTTGAACAAAACAACCTTGACCACGTACTGAAGATCAGGCTACTGGGAAGAATGGCGAAGTCAGCTGCTTCTGGAAATGCTTGAGGTTTGTATCTCTCATCAAGACCAACAATTTTGGCTTTTGGATCAATCGATTTCGAGTTCGTATGAGAAAGTTATGATCAAAATACTAAAACTAAAAACTTGAAGAATTTTTGCAGAATTTTTGAAAGTATTCTTGAAAATCTACAAATGTTTGGAGGGAAGTAGAAAGGATTAAATAGAGGAGAGAGAAGGCAAAAATGACCAATCAAGCATGGACACGTTACCCCAGCCCGTGGGGGGCGCGTGGGCCACACGGGCCCAGAGGGCCTCTCTGGCCGTGGGGCCCACGGCTCCCATACCGCTTGGGCCACACGTGGCCTCTTGGCCACTTTCACCTCTCACTCGCTCCCTCAGGTTCTTCAGCCATATCTTGGGCATCCGAACTTCGATTTCGAATTTGTTTTCGGATTACGAACCATGACTCCCTCACGCACGATGAAGACTACATAACTTTGAAAAATGGTTGAGAAATCATCTCGGAAAACGATGATGAAGTCAACTCAACGAATGAGAACGAAAAGTAGCGTAGCTACATCGTTTGGACTCGAAACCTTATGAATGAGTAACCGAAACGACCGGAACTCAATAAGGAATCAAATAAGAACATATTCAAGTCTAAAATACAAAATACATAAACAAACAAACACAAATTCACACAAGCATGCCATATCAAAGAAATAGTCACAAAGCATGTAATTCTACAATGTTTGTCTATAAGAGACCAATGCATGAGCATACTAAGAAGTGTGTGAATGTGTTATACCAAATGTTTGAACTACGATGCAGGGACACACATGTATGAATTGTTTGTGTGTGCGCTAACGCCTTGCAAGAGGATAAAAGTCAAGATATACCTTTGACGCTTTCACCTCTTGAAGACAACATTTACACTAGACGTTGCTCTTCAACTTTTAAGCTTCTTTTCTTCCCAGAACATCCTAAGCAACAACTAATACAAATATAGAGCGTTTTGCAATGGAATCAAGCCAATACAAATTATGAACCTTACATAAACATAATCCTTATGTATATAACGACTTATACACTATGTTTAATATTACATTTAATAATCACGGAATTTTATGTTATTAATACAATATTAATAACATTAAATGCACACAAATATAGAATGTCAATCTAATTATTAATTCAGCATGAAGATCAACAACATGTGTTCTTAGGGCATTATCCCCAACACAACATTGATCTTATATCTGTTTACAACTAGTGCTTGCCACCGAATTGGCATCGTCTAAATTGGATTATTCGGCACCATATCAGATGCAATTGCCTTATGACACTCAGACAAAAAATCACTAGACCAACTCACCACACCAATCACATTAAACTTCTTATTTAAGTGTACTAGCTGGTTTCTTAAAAACCAAACTCTTCATAGGACAACACAAAGCAAAGCCAAATGCTTAGCTTGCAAACAATTAATACAGGAAATAAGAAACTCAAGAAAATGATCATGTTGATTCCACTGAAATCCTCTCATAAACTAGCAATTCTCCCGCATCAGCTTTAGCCCATCGCAACCCCAAACATCATGAGTTGTTTCAAAACATCACAAACAAACTGGACAAATGCTATCAATTGGAAAACCCTGATTCGAAAAACTAACCTTAGTTGGAAGCTAATGATGACAAGCTCTCCAAATGAAGAGCTTAACCTTAGTCGGCACCTGAATTCCCCATAGTGTCTTCCACCATGATTTCTCACCTTGCAAGCCAGAAAAACAAGAACTACAAGAGGTACTTGGCATTGTGAGATTATTCGTACCCAAGTGATATCCACTTCTGACCTTTAGTATATTGCCAAATCAAATCCTTGAAATGATACAAGGGATAGACTAGATAAGATCAGCATCTTCTTCAAAAAAAAACCTCTCGAATCAGGGGAATGTTCCACCCTCTTGACACTGTTTTCAGCTGTTTTAACAAGAACAAATCTGCACGATGGGAATGGAAAATCACAAGAAACGTGGTCGACCGAGGCACCTGGCGATCTTCAAAAATCCTAACAGAGGACCCTGTTCTAATTCTCCATCGAGAACCCTCTTCAATCAATTCATGACCCTAACAAAGGCCTTTCCAAATAAGAGACTCACTCTGCTTAGAATTAGTCCTCATGAAAGTGGTTATAGGATAGTATCGCCTCTTCAGAACCTAAGCCATAAGAGAATTCAAATTCCTCATAAGCCTCCAGCATTGCTTATCAAGGAGTGCCTTATTGAACAAATTCAAATCACGGAAACCAAGATCACCCGACCCTTTGCCCACTTAACCTTGACCAAGAGGCCCAATGCAATTTATTTGAACTCTCTGAGCTACCCTACCAAAACCTGTTACACGAACGATGCAACTCCGCAATTAACCCTTTTGGTATACGGAATAGGCTCATAGTATATGCTAGTATAGATTGTAGCACAGACTTGATCAAAACCTCTTTTCCCCCAATTGACAAAAGCTTGGACATCCACCATTTAACTTTGCTCCACAAACGGTCCTTAATATAATTGAATAATTGCCTCTTATTTTTGCCCACGAAGCTCATGGCAGTGGATTGATCGCACACCAACAATGGCCTCTAACCAACCCCCCACTGACCTAGGGATAGTTCTACTCACACACATTGCCAATTTATCAAAGTTTATTAGTTGTCCCGAAGTCCTTGAATAGTCGTCGAGAATGCTGCCCCACCACCCCCCCCCCCCCCAAATCACTAAACAATTAGTCTTAGAGACTTTTGTGAGAAGCAAGCCATCATCTGCAAAAAAATAAATGGGAAATAACATGACCAATTCTACTACACTTGAATCCCGAGTACTCTCCCATGCTAATCGCATCTTGGATCAAACATGAAACCCTTCAATGCACACCAATAAAAGATACGGTGAGAGAGGATCTCTTTGACGCAAACCTCGAGGTTGCTTAATAGATCCATAAATTTCTCCATTCATTAGAAAAGAAAACAAGACTGACGAAACACACCCCATAACCTGAGAGATCCATCTGTCTAGAAAGCCAAGCTTACTCATCATCATCTGCAAAAAAGCCCACTCCACCCAATGATAAGCTTTAGCCATATCCAACTCAAGTTTAGCACCCTTGTTCTAAGAGAGTGAATGCACTCGAATTCGATTAACGCGTTATCCAACATTAAACGACCTAGGATAAAAGCACTTTGGGAATCTGAGATTATCTCTCCAAGCACCAATTGAATTTAGTTTGCTGAGGCCTTTGCTACAATTTTATAGATTACGTTACAGAGGCTTATTGGCCAAAACTCTGTAATTCTCTCCACCTTCAAAACTTTAGGAATCAGAGCAATGAGCGTATCATTAACAGCAGCCAAATCCTCCTCCTTGCTGAAACATTTAAGGCACACATTCGTCACGGTAGAACCCACAGAATCTCATTCGCTCGAATTAATATCGTAAAATATCAATTAATAATCCCATGCACATCACTTTTATTCACACACCGGACCCTATTCTCAACAAACAAATTGGATATGCAATTTTGAGTTCTCCTAGTTGATGCCTTGCTATGAAAAAATTTCATGTTTC
The DNA here is from genome assembly GCA_030490815.1 of Acer saccharum. NCBI lineage: Eukaryota > Viridiplantae > Streptophyta > Magnoliopsida > Sapindales > Sapindaceae > Acer > Acer saccharum. The sequence continues at coordinate 26,364,134 of CM059871.1, forward strand.
AATCGCCGCCCTTCAACCACTCAATTCTTAAAGCCTCTAATAAGTTTCTTCTTCCTTTAATAACTTATCTAACTGACCTTCAATAATATTAATTGCCCTCCACGAGCCTTGTTGTAAACTAAAAGAAGAAGCTTGATGCAACTCACGCCTCTTAGCCATAATTGCATGCTGTAAACCCATTATATTCCTTCTATTCCACCGATTGAGATGGCTCACATAATTTTGAATTGTGGCCACCATCTCATTCATCACACCACCTCGTTCAGTAACTTGCCATTTGCTTGCAACCAATTTGCGACAGTCACTACGATTAACCCAGTAGGCTTCAAAATGGAAACGACATCGCTTAATCCCACCTACATCAGCTCTAGAATCATCTGCTATCAAGACCTCAACTAGAAGAGGGCGGTGATCCAAATACTAGTAGTCCAAATAATGGACTCTGGAGTTCGAGAAAAGCTTTTTCCAGTTATAACAAGTGACCCTCCATATCGAGTCGTTCCTATATCATCCCCTAGATCGTCTCGCTTGTTACACCATGTAAACCTTGAACCAACAAACCCATAACCTCCAACCCACAACTATCCAAAGCTTCCCTAAACTTCTTCATACCCCGTCCAGACTGTTCCTGTCCCCCTTGCTTCGTATCTTCCAACAAAATCTTGTTGAAGTCACCCACATATAACCAATGAAGGCGAATCAGCCCATGCAGGTGGCGCAAAAGAGTCCAAGCATTGCATCCCTAGAGCACTTTCAGATCCATATAATCCAATGAGATGCGAGAATGTCAAACCATGTGAAGTAACAAGAATGTCTATATGAAACTGAGAGTATGACAACAAATCACAAACCACTTTATCTGTCTAGAATAGACATAAATCTCCACTACAACCAACACTGTCAACAACTAACTTACCCATAAATCCTAATTTAATCTGCAAAGTCTCCACACAAAAAAAAAAAAAAAAAAAAAAAAAAAAAAAAAAAAAAAAAAACATGATTAGCTTTCGTTTCAATCAAAAACATGATATCTGGAACATGGTCCTCCTTCAATTTCAACATAACTCAATAAGCCCAGGTACTCATTATTCCCCGAACATTCCAAAATGTGGTCAATTGAGACCTAGCCGCCAATATCTAAGTGTTTGAATACACCACATAAACTGATTTCTTGTTCTTCTTCACCCATTCTAACCCACTAACTTCACACTGCTGTAAGTCTTCCCTGTCAACATCGTCAGCCCACTTTCCCAAGATCAACGCCGTTGCAGATCTGCCCTACCAAGTGACATCCCCATCCCTAGCATCGTCATTCAACTGACGTTGGCCCTGAAAACCAAGACCGGTCAACTCCACCCCGACCTTCCTCGCAGCTTCCTCTCGCACTCTTCGATTTCGACAACCGTCTCCTTTGATAGTTGAACCCTATTTCTTTCCAGCTAAATCCATTGACATATCCCCTTTCTTAGACCCGGTTATATTCACCCGTCCAGATCCAACCTCATCACTTATCAGATCAACCAACACATTGGGCCTCTTTCCACCTTGTAAACCAGTAAGCTTACCTAGAGGGCCTAGTTCTTTAGAAGGCCGATCCATACCGAACACACTTTTTATGACCTCTGTCCTACCAAAAGAGACCCCACCCTTTGAAGCCCAGTTTGTTACTTTTTCTTTCCCATTATTTTTATTTTTGGGCCGCCCTTCAACTAGGCCCCAATACTGGGCCTATAATTCTCACCTCTTAGAAAATTTGTATCCCCTATATGACTTTGAAACACAAAATCGTCGAAATCCTTAGCACCATCCCTACAATCATTCCCATTATAATTACTCACATTATTACCATCATTAATCCCTTCAACCAGTAAGTTCTCATTAACACTCTTTACTGCCTTAAAAGTAACAAACTCTGGTTGCAAATTTGGCTGCTGTGACCCCCCACCCTGTGATCCCAACTTCCAACTCCACAACCCATCACCCATGTCCGCATGTTGGCTTGGCTAGAATCCATTCACCTGGTTCCATTTTTTCTTTGGTGCCGAAGCACGCAACCATGCCCCAAACGACAAGTTCTCTTGATCATTCCCATCCACACATTCCCATGTTGGATGGCCTAATCGTCCACATTGAAAATAGTGATTGGTAATCTCTCATACCGTAGAAGCATCACGGTTTCCTCCCCATCAACCATAACATCAACACGTAAACACCGTCGAATTTGTTTTGAAACATCGACCAACACTCTCACTCTCAAAACCTAACCCGTACATTCCCCCGACACTCCCACATCCTCGTTTTTCATCACACCCATCATGCTCCCTAAGAACTCCCATATCACCTTCATCTTGCAAATCAATGACACTTGGTGTATCCAAAATTCAGCACACCTGAAATCTAAGGGTGGGCGTTTTCGGGTTGGGTTGGGTTGGGTTGAAAATTTTTCAACCCAATCCAATCCAACCCAACGTAATTTTAACCCAACCTAACCCAACTCAATATTTGTCGGGTTGGTTATCGAGTTGGGCTTTTTAAGCCCAATAGAAAAATATATTTGAATTCAAATTTTGTTATATCAAAATTCAAATTTAAAATAATTTTTCACTCTAATATCATATCACATAGAGTTTAAATTTCTTAAAAGCATCAAAATCAAATCACAACATATATTTATACAAATTGTTTAAATATCTGTTGATAATTAAAAAATAAAAATATAACAATTTATCCGATTTGGAAAGTCTCCATCTAAGCATCCCATCCAGTTTATAATTATAATCAATTCGTTGAATATCTTATGGTTAGATAATCTATTATTTATTTCAACCAGCATAACAGTTTAAGTTTATATACAATTATTAGACTTTTTTCTACCAAATTCTTAATCAAATCCTAAGGGAAAAAAAAAAAAAAAAACATTTTAAAATATAATCAAGGATGTGCCAATTAATACAAAAGATGAAGACAATATAATTGCATATTTTTAATAAATGTATTATATATTATGGTATAAAATATTTAAAATTATGTATTTATATTTGTCATTTATAATATTATAAACGGTGCATGATTAATATTTTTAAAAATGAGATTTCACAATAAATCTAATAATAAATAAAATTATTTAATTTATTTTTTATTATTTATGTCGGGTTGGGTTATATTTTATTAACCCAACCCAACCTAATCTTAAAAGCAACCCAACCCAATCTAGTCGAGTTGGGTCGGGTTGGTCAGGTTGGGTTGGGTTGACGGGTTGGTGCCCACCCCTAATAAAATCCATGCTATCAATATCCCTTTTGCTTGACAATTCCTCGAGGATGACGCCATCAAAATTCCATGGCCCACCCACAAAAAACTGAATTCAATTTGTAGCACTTCTAAACTGAAACATGAAAACATTATTAGTAACACATTCAATTTCCACACCCTTATTCACACGCCAAATCTTCTTTAATACACTAGCAAAACCATCCCTGTTAACCATCTTACTGGTTAGCACATTTCCCACCAAACTCCACAACAGCCTCTTTATAGCCGCTGTCATGAGCCCTACTTGTAGCCGTTGCACCGACCTTTCCATCTCCAACAAAGTCATGTCAGCACACAAATTGACAATCTCTTTGAGACCCATCTCAACTCTAAGTAAAAGACTGATAAAAACCAAAATCAAAAGAACTTCTAAAAGTATCACACCACCCTCACTCAAAGTATTTGAGAGTGTTAAGCCTAGTTATTCTTTGTGTTATGATGCTTCATTTTTCTAGCCTTTTATAGTGTGTCATCAATTTCATGCATACGATTTGGTTGTGCATGTTTTCATTCATGATCACTTAGTTCATTTTCTATTGTGAACAAAGTTTGGATTCGATCTTTAGGGGATCAAAGGAAAGAAGACTTACGAACACTACACTTTCATGAGCAAAGGAAAAAAGATTTACGAAGATTATACTTCTCTGAGAAAATGAAAAAATCTTGGCGTCTTGTGGAGATTGTACTTTTGTGAGCAACAAAGTCAAATATCACTAGTAAAATGCATGTTGGGTAGATAGGTTGTGTTATAGTCGTAGGGTGGATATAAACAAACTATCAACTAGTGAATTCAATAACGTAGTGACAAAAGAGTTGGTCTGTGCTTTGTCCCTAGTTTAGGTTTCCACGTAAAAGTTGTATGTCTCTTTCTCTTTCCTATTATTTTTATTTGGTTGGGTGATTTATTTTTATAATTCCATAAATTTGTTGAACAACTATCCACACCCCCCATCCTTTTCCTCTAGGTTTACTTGGTATTAACTAATATACCTTTTCATAGAGGGCCATTGGACTGGAGAGTCTAATTCAGTGTTATGCCCAGATACAAGATAGGTATTAGATTTAATGTAACCCCCCTAATCTAGTGCACCAAACGCACCCTAAAAGTTTATGCAATCAAAAATTCCTTTTTGATAGCATCTTCTTACATTCAACCATCTATTATTTTCTGTAAAACTAGTCAGTCGGATTGACCTAATCAGGTTCTAGTTTGTAATCTTATTAATTCATTTAACTCGTTTATTAAACATGTGTTGTGTTTCATTAACGGGTTACAAGTTGACACGATTATTGAGGGTAAAATTATATTTTTAATTAATTAAGGGTGTTTTTTAATTTGACACATAAATTATAATGAAGATTTGAAACCCTAAACCTAACTCATAGTCAAACAGGACAAACAGATCAAGACTCTATACGACCGGTATATTAAATGGGTTAAATGGGTCGTTACAAGTTACCTGTTTAATAAATTGGTTTTGTCAGGTTTGAAGGGCTCAACCTATTTAGTTAATCGTGTTATATTGGGTTGAGTTAAAAATTAATCATTTCATGTCGGGTTGAGTCCAACCCAATCTGCGAACTCGAATTACCACCTTCAGCACCCAAGGAGACCTTATAGAAGCTTTAAGTAAGACTTGAACCACCAGTATGGAATCACATTATTCCAACCCTTGGCATAACTTATTTCAATAATAATAATAATAACAATCATTATTTAAGTGTTATAATTTGTATTATAACGTCAAGCCATACAAAAACCACATTAATAAGACCTACTGGAGTCTCTAAAAAGACCACCACAAGCTGCCAAACCAGGGGGTTTCCTTCATGATACTCATATGAATTAGCCTTAAACTAATTGAATCTAAGGGGTTTTACCAAGAGAATGAGATTAACTCAGCCCCACATAAATCTCTCTATCATTGCCATAAATAATAAAATCAGAACAAAATTTTTTGGAATAACGAATATGAGAGTTGTACCTGTATTATTTAGCATACAACCACCTCATTGATTTTTGTAATTAGTAAAAGAAATTTAAAAATTAAAAAAAATTAAAAAAAATAAAAAAAAAAAACTAACTTGAATGTTCATAAGGAAATGTTATGAACATCATAGGTAAAATTACAGTAACTCTCTTGAATGTCAAAAAATTGTTAGAAACATCTTCTATTTAAATGGTTTAGACACTATACTAAAACAATATAGTAATGGTAAGGGTGTGTTTGGATTGACTTTTCAAGTAGAGATTCTAGAGTAAATCTTTTACGGGTAGAGCTTCTATTGAGTATAACTTTTAACAAAAAGTCATATGTTGTTTGGTATTCACTTAAAAAAAAAAAAAAAGGTTTTTAAATTAGTAGATTGTTTAACTAAATATCTCTAAAATAGTTTTTATTGTCACAAACTATAAAAATGGACACTAACAAAGTATTTTGTAATAAAATGGTATATGGAGAAGTATCTACAGTTCATTGATGGTAGTTGAAACTATTTATCTCCTTTTAAAAAGCTCTAAAAGAGCTTCTTATAAAAAGCGCAAGTGTTGGGCTTCCTCAAATAGATATAAAATAGCTTTTTCCAAAAAAAAAAACCTTCTTTAGTTTTACCACAAAAAAAAAAAAAAAAAAAAAAAAAAAAAAAAAAAAAAAAAAAACCATCAAAGTGCTTTCAACATTAAAAAAGCTCTTTCGAGGTTTTTTTTTTTTTTTTTTTTTTTTTTGGCAAAATTTAAAAGAGTTTTTTAATATATATATATATATATTAAAGAATCTATTTTACTGTTTTATAGGCTCATTTGGGATAACTTATACTTTTGAGTTTTGACAATAGAAGAAGAGAAGTAAAAGCCTAAGTTTTTTAGTTACTGTTTGGATAATGTATTTTAGAGGAGCTCTTGAGACTGTTTGGGTGAAACATTTTAATTTTTTCATTTGGAATATACCCATAATTCCCTCATTTGAATAACACTAATTTTTTAAAAACTAAACTCAGTAAATGAAAACCTAATAACACTAAAAAGATAATATATATATATATATATTAAAAAAATGATAGATATAATTAATAAAAATAAAACATTGACAAGTCAACTAATGAAAATATTACAACAACTAAGCCAAAATATTTGCTTAGTGGGACCTAAAAATTTGCTCATAGCAAAACAAACGGCGGTCATCAAAAAAACAATCACCCACCCAGTTCAAGTGACGACCATCAAAACAACACCCACCTAATCAACACCATTTTGAGATACAATTTTGTCCCCATTTCCCATGCTTTTGTTCTTGATTCTTGAGTAAATCGAGTATTTAATAGCTTAAATAAGTTGTGCATATGAATTCTTGAGAAATGGTGCTTGATTGCAATGAAAAGAAGAATTGAGGGCAAAAAAGGGGATTACTGTAGATATTGAAGTTTTTGCGGGCAAATTATGTGGTTAGGTACCACATTTCTTCAACCGCAACTCAAATTCCAAAGAGTTTTGCGGATTAGTGTTTTTGCGGTTACGGCATGCATTTTTGACCGCATATTCTCTCCAAAGGATCCTGCTACCAGGAGTTTTACGGTTAGAGACCACATTTTTTAACCGCATTTTATTTCCAGAGATTTATATAGTTTATCCTGATGTGGTCTAGACCGCATATTTGACCACCCTCCATGTCATCAAATGACGAGATTCTTGTCCAAAATTCCTATTGAACAAGCTCTCAAGTCCCACTGCTTTCCACTTTTTTCTTTTCATTTTTTCCTCTTCCGATCTTTGTCACCTACTCTTTCACCATTCTCAAATTCTTTAATTTTGACACATCTCTCTCTCTCAAATCTTAGTGAACCCATCACCATCGAATTCTCTCTCTACTTCTTTACTTCATCAATTTCTTGTGTTATCATGTAGTTTTGTTAAATATACTCCAAGGTTTGATTGATTTTTGTGTTTGTAAAATATATTCTGGTGATGGTGCTAGAACATGGCCACAGAGAAGGTGAGAATTAAAGGATATGAAATTTGCTTTTGATTGATGGAAGGATAAAATTGTAAAAAAAAATAAAATATAAAATAAAATAAAATAAAATAAAAAATCATTAAAGAATTTGGCTTTGCATGTTTTTTATGAAAGCTCTTCCAACAGAAGTTAGAAAATGTGGCTTCTCTTGAAAGAGCTTTCAAAATTGGAAGCACTTTGATGAGTACATCCAAACACTCTTGTAAGATGCTTTTAGGTCTTAAAAGAGCTTTTGACTCCTCCAAAAGCCATGTCAAACAAGGTCTATGACTACTTGGAGAAGCCCATTTCTCTCAAGAAGCTCTTTTTGTCCTTTTTATTAAAAAAAATAAAAAATGAATTGTCTCAACTACCCTTCATGAACTTTAATATTTTACCATATACCACTTTCATTTCAAATACTTTGCGTATTTGCCAATGCACTTTTTGTAATTTATAACAACAAAAGCTCTTTTAAAGTCATATTGCCAAATAATCTACTAAATTAAAAGCTCTTTTTTAATTAAATACCAAACAACATACGAATTTTTGTTAGAAGCTTTACTCAATAAAATCTCTACATGTAAAAGATCTACTCTAGAAACTCTACTTGAAAAGCCATTCCAAAAACACCCTAAGTAAATTAAAAAAATTGTGTTAAAAATGTGCTTGTAAATCTGTGTAACTTTTAATTATAATTAATATATACATATTGCAATAAAGTCCGATTCAATGTAGCACAAAGAAAAGGAAATTTATACAATGAAAAACTCACATAATGTAGAGATTAAATCTGAGCTTTGTAATACTCACTATTTTCTTATGATAATTTTGTTCCCTCTATCAATGGTGCTAGAGCTATTATACATTTCAAATATATATATAATTACACTTATATATTTTATATAGATGCAATGTGAAAAGTGTGTGAAGAAATGATAGTTGGAATTTGCTCAACTGATGTAACTCTTTATTTCAAAGTGTTTTCTAAATGTGAATTGACACATGATATATTTGATATATATGCAATAGATGACTCTTTGTAAATATGTAATTATTAGACTTTACCAACTGATATGTCATTTCTACTAACAGGCTCAATTATGCAATAAGGTGACAAATGTATTCATTGTTAGAATCATTTTATAAAACTAATGTCCAAGAACCTCTTGCAAGTTTATTAACATACACATTTAAGAGCTTTAAAAAAAACTCACTTGGAAGTGTGGTGAACGGAAACGGAAAGGTATCCTTGTCACTAGAGTTGCTACTCCCCGGACATGCTATCGGAAACAGAAAGTGAGGTGGTGATGTTTGGTCTACCATGAAAGGGGAGAGAGAAAGGGAGGGGTTTTTACACTCTATCCAAAAATCAAGAAGTTATGGAATCCAATGGACTAGCCCTATACATATATGCCTGGATGAGTGTAAGGATCTCCCAATGTTAGATAAAACATTTAATTCATCCTATTATGAGTCCACAATACAAAACACAATAGAGTCAAACTAATACAAAATCATACTACTGGCTTTGGGTACATCAAAATTTTCCATTAACAAACATGATCACAAACTAAATGTACCAATACAATATGCTCTAGAATATCTAACATTAAACACATTTATTAATCCAGATATCCACATAAAGGGAATGATTAAGCTAGTCCACAACATGTAGGAAAATAAATACAACATTCAATACACAAATCTCTTCATATAGACAGGGTGCAATAGTCAAATTGAATGGATGCCAAAGACACCCATTCTTTTGTGTATATAAGACACATTCTGATTTGCTGAATATCAATTTTTATTTTCTCTTCTCTACAATAATCATAATTTCCTCGAAGAATGTGTAAGGGAATTGAAAATGTGTCTAATATAGATACGATCAATCTAGAAGGGGGGTGAATAGGTTATTTGCCAAATAATCGATTATGTTACCAACATTTTCAATTAGTAAATTTTAATGGCAAACAACACTATAATAAAATCAATTATTAAAAGTGTGAAAATTAAAGAATACTTATTGTTACGTTGAAACCTTCCAACTGGGAAAAACCACGGGATTATCCTCGCTAGCCACTTGAGCCACAGAAATCCACTATATGAAAAGCAGGTTACACCTCAAGTGATACACGGACTCTCACTCTCGATAACCTTAGACTATGGATACTTCCACTCACCAGTCACTCTTGGTTCAATCCTAGTGGTATCCCTTGATCCACAACATTTTGCATGAGCACCTCCTAATAGACCCGCAGACATTTTACAGTTGCACTTGGTAATGCTTGTGCAACCAACACCTTAGCCACGAGACTTAAACTCAATGAAGAGAGTTATATGTATAAGTGAATATGTAATGAAAATGCAAGACAAAACAATCTATGCTTAATTAGGTGTGGTAATAGCTACCCAACAATCCTAATTATTAGCTAACCCCAAAACAATCTCCACAACTTCAAATACAGGCAATTAATGTGAAGTTTAAAAAGAAAAGAACAATAAATAAGATGGAGATTTGTTCTTCCCTAACAGTGGAGATGTTATAATGCAAAATATGCTAAACAAAACATATAATGCTTAACTAGGTGTAGCAATCAACTACCTAACAACCTAGTTATCAACTAACCCCATACAATCTCACATTCCTTCAAAAGATGCAATCAATGTGAAGTAAATGATAGAATAAGAACAATAATGAAGACCCATGCTTAATGATGCTTAATGATGTTAAATGCACATGGATTTTTGGGGTGCATGTTAGGTTTTTGAGTCATGTTGGCATAATTATATATCAAAACAATGTTTCCTTATTGATTAGTTGTCAAGGCTTATGGTTAATCAAGCTTCAAAGAAGATTGACAACTTATCAAGCAAAGTGAAGCCTTCAAGAGGAGTAAGCATTGTTGCACATCAAAGGTGAAAGTATACAAACGAAGTTAAATTGCTTAAAGCATACCTAGAGGGGGGGGTGAATAGGTTTTTATACCTTTTTCAAACCCTTGAACAAACTTTCGTTTGTCCCTCAAGGTAGCCTTACACACAACACAATAAGCCAAGGAAGACATACAAAGACAATACAATAATTCAATCATAAGAGCAAGGTCTAAGTATATCAACAAGTTATGTGAGGTATAAGAACAAATAAACACAACACAAAGTAAACTTGTATTTCAATAAGTGTTCAATGAATTACAAGAGTGATCAAAATGTCACTATACAAAGATTACAATATATAAAAGAATCAAAGATACAAAATAGATCTATAGAATGAATCCACTAATCACACTATACAAAATCTTGCTTCACAATGCAACACTTGTGAATATTATGAATCAAGATAATAAAATATACAATTAAAATATAAGAGAAAGAGTTAGGAAGAATTAACACAAGAGATTTTTTAACGTGGTAAAACCTCCAAGGAGTAAACATCCATGGGTTGAACTACAACCATTGGGTACTATATTACTGGAAAGTAAACATAGAACATTCACAAAGTGACCAATCTTTAGCTCACCCAACCTAGTGAAGTCTAAGCCTACCCAACCCTATTGGAAAGTGTGAAATCCCTCAATGATGCGAAACCACCATATATTGGACACCACACACAACCAACATCGATGGTAGATTAGAAATTCCTCAAGAGTGCATACACCTCCCGTGTACCCCGCTCTATCGGAGTCTATGTCTAACCATACGCCTAGGCCTACCAATACAATAGCCAACTCCCTATCCAAGGCACTCTTGCCTCTAGGGAACCTCCCATGCATGACTATCCGAGTCCTCCCAACTCTAGCCATGACTCCTTGCTTACCTATCCGAGTCATCCCGACTCTAGGCAAGACTTTTTGCTTGGCTATCCGAGTCACCCCGACTCTAACCAAGACTTCATGCCTTTTACAAGGACTTCCTAGTGTGATCATGTGAATGCAAATGATGCAAACAATCAATTCAACATAGAACATGTGATCAATACATTCTATGGCACAAATAGACCTAAACATGTGATATCACAAGTAATCAAGTCTAGATGCAAAATACGAGAATAAAAACCTAAGCATGTGAAACACCAAACACATACGCTCAAAGTCTCATTCACATATACAACACCTGAATCAAAATATATTCATGAAGTACAAATTCAAGATGCTATCAATATACAATTAAATGCTAGATATATGAGATTAAAATCAATCAATATTCTAGTCAAAAATATAGAGCAAGGATTTGAGATTTTCATCAATCAAAACCTAGATTCTCTAAATCACAAACAAATACACAAATCCTAGATTTCATCAATCAAAGGATCAAATCAAATCTTAAGGTCATTTATCATAAAATTAATTCAATTAAGTTCCAAACAACCTAAGATGCCATTCTAATCACAATACAACTCACAAACATATGTAAAACCTAGAATCATAGAAACTAGTCAACATTAGTCCACAAATTGACTTTCAATTAAAATGATAATCAAGCTATATTCTCAATAGCTTTTACCAAACATAAACATAGATATAGAAGAAGAAACCCCAAGCAAATGGAAGGTTAAAAAGAAAGAAATCCCAAAGTTAAGTCCAATACCTTGGATTCTATAGCTGGTTCGGAAATCAGTGTGGAACCACCAGAAATCACGATCAAACAGCCACCAATCTACTTGGAGATGTTAGAGGACTCAAATATGAACACTCTCCAACTTGAATCACTCAAATCCGACTCCGGATGAGGAAGATATGGTGTTTTGAAAATCTGAAAATTGGAGAGAATGTATTGCGGGAAAAACTAAAATGTTTCTTCTTCAATTTCAAAATGGAGAGAGAGAGGGAAGAAATAGGAGGAGAGAGAGAGAGCATTTCGGCCAATCACGTGGTGCCACGTCACCCCCTGGCCGTGGGGGGCGCGTGGCCCACACGGGAGCAGAGAGTGCTCCAGGCCGTGGGGCCCACGGCCTCATCAACGGCCAGCCCATGTGGCCCACGGCCTGGGCTGTCCTCTCGCGCGCTCCCTCGGTTCTTCGACCCGTATCTTGGGCTTCTGAACTCCGATTTCGAATCTGTTTCCGGATTACGAACCGTGACTCTCTCACACACGACGAAGACTATACAACTTTGAAAAACAGTTGAGAAATCATCTCGGAAATCATCGATGAAGTCAACACAACGAAAGAGAACGAAAAATAGCATAGTCAACTTGTTTGGACTCGAAACCTTATGAATGAGTAACCGAAACGACCGGAACTCAATAAGGCATTAAATAAGAACATGTTCAAGTCCTAAACACAAAATATGGAAACATACAAACACAAAGACACACACATATGCTAGTTTCCGGACATAGTCCTAGAAAATGCAAAACACAAAGTTTATTAACTAAATATGAATGCATGAGCATATTTTGCCAAGTGTGTGAAAGTGATATGTAAATGAAATTAAATCATGAAGGAACACACAAGAATGATATGTGTGAGTGTGTGCCTAGCCTTGTAAGAGATAAGAGGTCCTTGAATACCTTTGTCGACCAATAATGCCCGAATCTCTTAAAAGCTGGCTTCTTGAATGAGTTGTGATTGAGACGTCCTTCGTCTTCAAAATTCTTCAATTACTAACCACTAAACATTACAAGATAAACACGTTTTGATATGGAATTAATGCCAACACTAATTATCAACCTTACAATCTCCCCATTTGGCAAATTCCATGTCAAAACTCCTAAACAAACACTAAAACAATTACAAAGAAAATTTGGTCACAATGAGTACAATGAGTTACACATTTAGACACAAATTAACAACCAAAGACAAGTCTTAAACTTCAACTTGGTCTTCTCTTGATATCACCTAAAAAGAACTTGAAAGCACAAGAATATCCAAGAGACAACAAGTATGGCAATATCCAATCTTAGGCAAGAAAATAGTAACATATAAGTTCAAATGGATCAAGTATGCTCCCCCTTAATACATACTATCCATCAAAATATTCTAAGCCAAGATTCAACAAAAAAAATATTACATGCCATATAGTTCAAGCTAGATACCAAATATACAAAAATATAAAACAACTAAAATAAGACTAAGTAAGCTAGATTTCTCCCATGTATTTCTCATATTTCTCCCCCTTTTTGACATGATATGAAGCCAAAGGGAAAGAGTAAGAAAATATACCTCATGAAGCTCTCTAGCCACTTGTGCCACCAAGGAAAGAAGAACGGTGTGCAGATCTCACATATTGCCTTGTTGGAGTTGATTTTCCTTCCAACTCTTTGATCCTCTCATCTTGAGCAACAAGCTTGGCACTAAGGTCTTCAATCTTCCTTTGTGACGCCTCAATCAACCTATGAGATTCTTCAACCTCTTTCCTCAATTTTAAAGCCCAACTAGGAAGAGCGGGTGAGCTAGGGACATGGTTAGAATCAAGAGAATCACCAAAAAGCCTAAGTACATCATTAGACTTTCCCTTGCCCTTGTACGACATGGTTACCATACGTTTCTCACTCAACTTCTCTAAGGGAGGAAGCATAACATCACCATCAAGATTCCTCACACCTTTAGCTAAGCACAATTGAGTTATAAACCCCGGAAATGCCAATTTCTTGTCCAAACGACTAGTACAAGCCGCAATTTCAATTTACTCCACCAGCAATTCACCAAGGTTTATAGGTTTGTTAGTCACCAAGGCATATACAATCTTAATTTTGTCTCTATTAAGCTCCGAAGCATTAGTAGAAACAACAAGATTGGAGCACACAAATAAACGCCAAAATGCACTAATTTTTGTTAGCTCACCTTGCCTAATAAAAGCACGTTTCCCCCACACAAAATTACTATCATCACATAGAGTCCTACCCATTAAATCAAGGTTTTCGAAGATATCAACATCAAGGAATTCCGATTCAATATCATCGGGCAAGTTAAAAATTCATTAACCTTTCTAGGACAAACTCTAAAGACAACTTTCCTTATGCTTAGAGTAGCACTAGTCACAGTAGAACCGGATTTGTAAGCATGATAAAACTCTCTAACAACGGTCTCATTAGAGATTCCTAACATGTTCACCCATGAAATCCAATTTCTACTCTTAAGCACATCATAAACATAGGATCCAACACAAGAGTCCAAGTCAATACCTCTTTCTTGAATTATCTTTTTGCAACCAAAAATTCCCAATTCATCCACTTTGTTACCTTTGGAAATTTTGGAAGAAATTGTAGGTTTGGACTTGGCAATGGGAGTTGAAGAAGTATTTCCACCAATCTTCTTTGCTTTTCCCATAATCTTGCTACACAAAACAAACTAAAAACCAAAGTGAGAGGAAACAAAGAAACAAATAAAGAACCAATAAACATATACAAAGGCAAAACACTATATTCAATAAATCATCATGCAAATAAGAATTTATCATAGCATCTTCATGATTTATCAAAAATAAGAATAATGCCAACAATTAACAACCTTGAAGAACATGTGAACATGTCATAAAAGAGAACAAGAATTTAGCATACTATGCTCCCCCTTGACAAGTGCCTCATCTAAAATCAAGATAGACAAATGTTCACAAAAATCACCACACAATCACATCACAAGCAATTTTCATTAGATTTGCAAATAAGCTTCACATATCTAAGAGAGTTACATCAAGATTTTCAATCACTCTCATATGTCATCAAAAATTACTAAAGTATCAAAAATACTAATTAAGCAAACGTGAGTGTGTGAAGATTTTGCTTCAAGTATATGAAAAGAAGTAGTTTGATAATCAAGCATGCATACAATTTCAACATCTATTCATCTTAGGCCTTTCCATAAAAAGGTCAAACCGGTTATCATCCGAAATTTTGCTTATAAAGAGAATAGATTTCAACATGTGAGCATGTGTGTGCATGTGGCTCGTCAACCCATTTCTATTTGTCAACCCGAGCTTATTTGATTATTCAACTATACTCCAAAAGCCTTTTTTTTTTTTTTTATTTACGCTTGAATCAAAGATTTTTTTATGATTCAATTCAACACTTCTTTGATTTTTCTAACAAAAACATATACACCTCATGGCGGCTTTCACTCATCACAATGGCGTAGCCCTTTCCTACATTGGGTGGCTTCACAACCAAGGTGTGTAGCCCTTTCCATGAGGGTGCTCGTTGAGTTCTATGTTGCCGAAGCAAATGGATACCAACCATTGGTCATTTTTAAATGTACTAGTCCTTAGGACTTCAAGGTGTATCCAAAGCGAACATCAATCAAGCTCAACATACTTAACAAAACATACAAGAGAAGCAAAGTGCATTTTTGAAACCAATTTCAAGGCTTAAAAGCACATGATCTAGAAGCAAGTAAAGAGACTTACTTAAGATCTCTACTTCTCAAGAGAGTAGCTATCAAAGAATATGAAGCTCACATTATTCAAAAATTAGCCACTCAACAATCATACAAATAACAACACACTTCATGAAATAAGATCAATGTGAACACTTATCACCAAAAGATCTTAAACTAGCAAATGTCAAAGAGTACCATATAAACACTATATTAGTTCTCAATTATGACATGCTTCATGAATGTGATACAACCAATGAGTTGATAGATGAAAAAATCAAGTAAGCAAGCAATATGATATAGAGATACCTTCGCAAGCTATTTTCACCAAATACAATGCCTTCACCCTTTTTATGAGTCCTCTTGGCTTGTAAGTCCTTATGACTACAAGTTATAGGTGTGTCGATTCCAAGAGACTAAAGACAATGTAATCCAACTCAAACAAACAAAAAAATGACTTTCTTTAAAAGTCATAACAACAATGTTACCATATAGATTCCAAAAAAAAAACTTCTCAAAAGTTAATCAACAAATTTTGACTATCATAACAAACAAAGTGAGATAGCTAAGTTCATGTCAAGTTGTAAAGATACAAAGCAAAAAGTTAAGCTTCTTAACAACAACACCAGTCTTAAAGCTAACTCACATGTGCAACTTACACTAATGGTAAGAGCACTCACCCTTGACAAATTTTGTCTTGGGTGAACATACACGAACATCATCAAGATTCTCTTTGACCACAATGTTGAACTTAGAATAAAGTTCTTCCACAACTTGATTCACAATAATATCATTAATACTCTTTTTCTCAACATTGTTAGCAACACATGCATGGTCAAATTTTGAAGGATATGTATTCTTCACCTTCCAGACATTCTTAACATGCTTTGAAAAATTATCATGCTTTCCATATTCAAAAGCTTTAGCATGCATAGAATTAGGTTCAATCTCTCTATTCCTAGATGCATTTTCTAAGTTGCAATATTCAATGAATTTATAACACTTGGGCTTGATATGGCCTAAGGTATTACAAAAATGACATATGGGAACAAAAGGAGAGATTTTACCTTCCGGTGGTGGTGGAGGACAAATGGGAGTTTCAAGGGGTACCTTATTCTTCAATTTGTTCTTCTTCTTGGAACGTCTCTTCTTAGGAGCTTTCTCTTCAATGATAGCTTCGCTAGTAGGAAGTGATGCTTCTATGAGCTTCTCTTCAACCACCGCTACACTTGAGCTCCCTAAGTTCATATTAGAGATGATCCTATCCTTTTCAAGTAAAATACCCTCAACTTCGCAAAGCTTCTTTTCAATAGCATTCTTTTCACGCAAGAGCCTACGAGTTGTAGCAACAAACTCATCCACTTGAATCTTGATCAAGTCCTCCTTCTCATCAATCTCACTCAAGGCTAATTTCAACTTCTCCTCAAGAAACTTCACCTTAGCCAAAAGATCAATGTAGGACGGATTATCACTTAAACACTCTTGATGACTTTGATCAATCTCCTTATCCAACGAATCTTGATTTACATCCTCTAGAGTAGAGTAAGAAGCCATGAATGCAACAAAGTTGCTTACTAGCTCTTCTTCACTAGAAGACTCATCACTTGAGCTCTCCTCATCACTAGAGGCATCATCTTCACTCCATGTAGCCGCCATAGCCTTTCCCTTCTTATCCTTCTTAGAATCTCCACTAGGACAATCCGAAGCATAATGTCCAAGCTTCTTGCACTTGAAGCATTGAACCTTCCTATTGCTCTTAGCATGGCCACTCCTCTCATGAGGTGGAGTAAAGGACTTCTTGACTTCCTTGTCCCTTGAGTACTTGCCACTTGACTTGGCACCTTTCCTCATGAACTTCCTAAACTTCCTAACCAATAACGCCATCTCCTCATCATCATCGCTACTACTAGCTTCCTTGACAACCTTGAGAGCTAAACCCTTGTTCTTAGCCTTTGGTTTCATACACGCCTCAAAAGTTTGAAGAGATCCTAGCAACTCATCTAAGCTCATGACGTCAACGTCTTTGCTCTCTTCAATGGCGGTAATCTTGGCTTTGAACCTCTTTGGAAGTGATCTAAGAATCGTCCAATTTAGCCTCTCACCGGAGATAGGAGTACCAAGTGCTTGGCATTGGTTGGTGATGTCTAGTAGCTTATCTTGGAAGTCAACAAACTTGTCTTCCTCACCCATTTGCAAAACCTCAAATTGGGAAGTGAGCAATTGAAGACGAGACTTCTTCACTGCTTTAGTCCCCTCATTGGTGACTTGGAGAGCCTCCCATGCCTCCTTAGCGGTTTCTAGGTTTTGAATGTAGGAAAATTGCCTACTATCAACACCTCCGAAAATAGCATTCACCGCCCGATGATGCCATTTTGCTAACTCAAACTCATTAGTAGATCACTCACTCCTAGGCTTGGAAACGGTCACTCCATCCTCAATCTTGTTAGGAGCAAGGTAACCTTCTTCAACGGTCATCCAAGCTCTCTCATCAATAGATCAGATGTAAGCCTTCATCCTCAATTTCCAAAACCCATAGTTGTGACCCTTGAGAAGAGAAGGCCTAGAATTTGAAGCCCCTTCGGTCATCACATCATCTTGGAAAACCATACTAGCAAAAACCTAAGCAATCCACTCGTAAGTATAAACCGGATCTCGTCGAGTGTCGTCCGATGACCCGCTCTGATACCAAATGAAAGTATACAAACGAAGTTAAATTGCTTAAAGCATACCTAGAGGGGGGGTGAATAGGTTTTTATACCTTTTTCAAACCCTTGAACAAACTTTCGTTTGTCCCTCAAGGTAGCCTTACACATAACACAATAAGCCAAGGAAGACATACAAAGACAATACAATAATTCAATCATAAGAGCAAGGTCTAAGTATATCAACAAGTTATGTGAGGTATAAGAACAAATAAACACAACACAAAGTAAACTTGTATTTCAATAAGTGTTCAATGAATTACAAGAGTGATCAAAATATCACTATACAAAGATTACAATATATAAAAGAATCAAAGATACAAAATAGATCTATAGAATGAATCCACTAATCACACTATACAAAATCTTGCTTCACAATGCAACACTTGTGAATATTATGAATCAAGATAATAAAATATACAATTAAAATATAAGAGAAAGAGTTAGCAAGAATTAACACAAGAGATTTTTTAACGTGGTAAAACCTCCAAGGAGGAAACATCCACGGGTTGAACTACAACCATTGGGTACTATATTATTGGAAAGTAAACATAGAACATTCACAAAGTGACCAATCTTTAGCTCACCCAACCTAGTGAAGTCTAAGCCTATCCAACCCTATTGGAAAGTGTGAAATCCCTCAATGATGCGAAACCACCATATATTGGACACCACACACAACCAACATCGATGGTAGATTAGAAATTCCTCAAGAGTGCATACACCTCCCGTGTACCCCGCTCTATCGGAGTCTATGTCTAACCATACGCCTAGGCCTACCAATACAATAGCCAACTCCCTATCCAAGGCACTCTTGCCTCTAGGGAACCTCCCATGCATGACTATCCGAGTCCTCCCGACTCTAGCCATGACTCCTTGCTTACCTATCCGAGTCATCCCGACTCTAGGCAAGACTTCTTGCTTGGCTATCCGAGTCACCCCGACTCTAACCAAGACTTCATGCCTTTTACAAGGACTTCCTAGTGTGATCATGTGAATGCAAATGATGCAAACAATCAATACAATATAGAACATGTGATCAATACATTCTATGGCACAAATAGACCTAACATGTGATATCACAAATAATCAAGTCTAGATGCAAAAATACATGAATAGAAACCTAAGCATGTGAAACACCTAACACATACACTCAAAGTCTCATTTACACACATAACACTTGAATCACAATATGTTCATGAAGTACAAATTCAAGATGCTATCAATATACAATTAAATGCTAAATATATGAGATTAAAATCAATCAATATACTAGACAAAAATATAGAGCAAGGTTTTGAGATTTACATCAATCAAAACCTATATTCTCTAAATCACAAACAAATACACAAATCCTAGATTTTATTAATCAAAGGATCAAATCAAATCTCAAGATCATTTATCACAAAATTAATTCAATTAAGTTCCAAACAACCTAAGATGCCATTCTAATCACAATACAACTCACAAACAAATGTAAAACCTAGAATCATAGAATCTAGTCAACATTAGTCCACAAATTGAGTTTCAATTAGAATGATAATCAAGCTATCTTTCCTAATAGCTTTTACCAAACATAAACATAGATATAGAAGAAGAAACCCCAAGCAAATGGAAGGTCAAAAAACAAGAAATCCCAAAGTTGAGACTCATACCTCGGATTTTATAGCTGGTTCGGAAATCAGTGTTCAACCACTTGAAATCACGATCAAACAGCCACCAAACCACTTGCAGATGTTAGAGGACTCAAATACGAACACTCTCCAACTTGAATCACCCAAATCCGACTCCGGATGAGGAAGATATGGTGTTTTGAAAATCTGAAAATTGGAGAGAACGTATTACGGGAAAAACTGAAATGTTTCTTCTTCAATTTCAAAATGGAGAGAGAGAGGGAAGAAATAGGAGGAGAGAGAGAGAGAGCATTTCGGCCAATCACGTGGTGCCATGTCACCCCCTGGCTGTGGGGGGCGCGTGGCCCACACGGGAGCAGAGAGTGCTCCAGGCCGTGGGGCCCACGGCCTCATCAACGGCCAGCCCATGTGGCCCACGGCCTGGGCTGTCCTCTCACGCGCTCCCTCGGTTCTTTGACCCGTATCTTGGGCATCCAAACTCCGATTTCAAATCCGTTTTTGGATTACGAACCGTGACTCTCTCACACACGACGACGACTATACAACTTTGAAAAACGGTTGAGAAATCATCTCGAAAATCATCGATGAAGTCAACACAACGAAAGAGAACGAAAAATAGCATAGTCAACTTGTTTGGACTCGAAACCTTATGAATGAGTAACCGAAACGATCGGAACTCAATAAGGCATTAAATAAGAACATGTTCAAGTCCTAAACACAAAATACGGAAACATACAAACACAAAGACACACACATATGCTAGTTTCCGGACATAGTCCTAGAAAATGCAAAACACAAAGTTTATTAACTAAATATGAATGCATGAGCATATTTTGCCAAGTGTGTGAAAGTGATATGTAAATGAAATTAAATCATGAAGGAACACACAAGAATGATATGTGTGAGTGTGTGCCTAGCCTTGTAAGAGATAAGAGGTCCTTGAATACCTTTGTCGACCAATAATGCCTAAATCTCTTAAAAGCCGGCTTCTTGAATGAGTTGTGATTGAGACATCCTTTGTCTTCAAAATTCTTCAATTACTAACCACTAAACATTACAAGATAAACACGTTTTGATATGGAATTAATGACAATACTAATTATCAACCTTACAAAAGGTATATTTAGACCTCAATCATCTTGCAAAGGCATTTAGGCACACATATATTGCATCCATATGTGTCCCTACATCGTTGTGCTCAATTGATATAACACATTTACACACTTGATATTGTATGCATGCATTAGATTTAAATTGACAAACATTGTAAAAATTCTTGTTCTTGGACTATATTTAGGAAATGGCATACTTGTGTGTTCTTGTATTTGTTTGTTTGTGTTTTATTGTTATCAGACTTGAATATATTCTCATATTATTCATCATTGAGTTCCGAACATTTCGGTTACTCATTCATAAGTTTTCAAGTTCCGAGTTGGAAGTTACGAAATTTTCCGTGAGTTTATCATGCATGGTTTTGTCTTTGTGTATCGAGTCGAATTCTTAGTTTTTGGTCAAAGTTTCGTAGTCTTCCATGTGTGTGTGAGAGTTACGGTTCGTAATCCGAAATAAGATTTGAATTCAGAGTTCGGAGGCTAGAGAGCGGTCGAAGAACGTGAGAGATACGCGAGGGAAGAGAAGAATGGAAAAAAAGCCATTTGCACCCCTTCCCCATGGAGGCACGTGGGCCCCACGGGAAGGAACCTCTTCTGCCCCTGTGGTGGCCATGCGCCTCCATGGGGAGCTAATGTAGAGTGGTGCATTAGCCTTCCTATTTTTCCCTTCTCTCCATGTCACCTTCCCTCCTTTAGATTCTCTCTCCCTCCCTCCCATTTTCAAATTGAAGAGGAAAAAGTGCAGAAAATTTTTAGATTTTTCTCTCAACTCCAAATCACCACATTTCACTCATTTCAACTCGAAATTGAGTGATTCAAGTTGGAGATTTTTCATCTTGAAGTCCTCTATCATCTCTAAGCAACCTTGAAGTCTTTTGTTCAAGTATTTGAGTGGTTATACACTAGTTTCGTGACTGCACTCAAGGTAACAAGGTATTTTATTATCTTTTGTGATTTGCACTTTCAAATGTTCAATTACCTTGGGTCTTCTTCCTATTTTAGTGTATGTGACTTGAAAAAATGTTGACAAGAGATAGAGCTTCAATTATAAGCTAGATTTTTCTAATTAGAGACTTGAATGTGGTCTAGGTTTTTCTTAAATCTAAGATTTCACATGTTTGTGTGTTGTATTGTGACTAGCTTATAACCTAGGGCTATTTGTGCTTTAATTGATTTTATTTTGATGATTGATAGACTTTACATGTGCTAGGACTCTTTAATTGAATATATTTAGGATTAGCACATTTGATTTTATATTTAGAGCCTATTAAGATTTAATTGATTATTTTGTGAATATGTGCTCTAAATGATTGCTAGAGATTTGACTAATCATATCTCGTGATTCTAGCATTTTTGTTTTAGTACTAAAGTCTTTAATATATACTTAATGTATATGCTTTATTTCAAGCTTTATGAATAAATCTAGGAGTTAAGTGTGTTTTGGTGATTCACATGTTCTAGGTTTTTGTTCATGTATAATAACTAGACAACTTTGATTTGTGAACTTTCATGACTTTGTCTAGTTTCCATATGATGTATTGATCTCATATTCTATGTTGCAAATGTTTGCATTTGCATTCATTGATCACGATTAGGAAGTCCTTGCAAAAGGCATGAAGTCTTGACTAGAATCGGGATGATTCAGATAGTTGAGCAAGAAGTCTTGGCTAGGATCGGGACGATCTAGATAGTCATGCAAGAAATCTTTCTAAAGGCGTGAGAGTAGTGTCTTGGATAGAAAGTTGCTTTCTAGAGATGTTAGAGTTGCATCTTAGATAGGAAGTATGTAAGAAATCTTTCTAGAGGCGTGAGAGTAGCGTCTCGGATAGGAAGTTGTTTTCTAAAGATGTGATAGTAGCATTTTTGATAGGAAGTATGTAAAGTTTTTCACTAGGCCCGAGGGTCGAGTAAAAGGGATATCTTAGAGAGTGTATTATGTGGATTGGTCACTTTTGAGGGTGTACATTTATTCGACATAGTGGAAGACAATTTGTCAGTGGTTGTGGATTCAACTTGTGGATGTTTTCTCTTCGGAGGTTTTACCATGTAAAAATAATGTGTCAAATGTCTCTATCCTTATCTCTTTATATTTGTATTTGTGATCAATTGTATCTTGTTTAGATCTTCACTTCTCACATCCTTGTGAACAAGATTCTTTGTAAAGATTAGAATGCAAACATTCTTTTGATCAAAGTTGTATATATCATTTATCTTTGTAAAGTGACTTATTTGTATATAGTTATTCATTCATTTGATCTTGTATATATTGAACATAAATATTAATACAAGTGTTAGTTTTTTTTTTTTTTTTTTTTTTTTAGTTTGATTTCTTCACTTGCAAATTATAGACTTTATTGATATGCTTAAGTTGAATATGCTCTACGTCTATGTGTGCTTCCATATATATATTATGTGTTGTGATACAAGCTATTTAGATGGACAAACTTTTGTTTGTTTATAAGAGATTGAAAAAGGCTTGAAAACCTATTCACACACACCCCCAGCCGACTAGGTAAGCTTTAGGCAATTTAACCATGTTTGTATATTTTAGTAGAGTTAAAGATACTCACTTGGAGCTTGTCTCACTTGAACTCTTCTTTCTCTCTCAAAAAGTCACAAATTCGGAGTTCTTAGCAACTGGAAAGAAGAAGAGAAGTATATATTGGAACCCTAATCAAAACTACGTAGTTTTGATAAAACAGAATTTTTGGCCCCCAAGTTCACCCCCCATGAAAGCGAAAGCTGGATAGCCAAATTCTCATGTGATTTTGGTCACCCCCCACAACGGCGAAAGCTGAACATCAAACTTCTCGGGTGATAATTTCACACTTTATTTTTGCGACCCACCAAGACCACTAAGAGGAGAAGAAAGAGGTCTTCTCAAGCGGTCAATCCTTCATGCAAAGATAAGCACATTAATGTGCAAGCGTGAATGTTTCCGATCAACAATTGGAAACGAATTACATCACACCTAAAACTATGAATGAAGTGCAAGTGTGAAAGTGTAATGGATGCACACTTAACAAAAGAACCACAAATGCATGTATTGAGTGTGCATGTGTGAACCTAGTTTCTTCAAGAGTACAAGTTGAGTGTTATACCTTTGTAGCTCTTTGCTCTTGAAGCTTTGGGGATGTCGAAGAAGTTGTCTTCAATCACAATCACAATGTTGATGACCACATAAAGAACCTAAACTACCGATACAAAAGCACCGCAATATTTTGACACAGAAATAAGCCAATCACACAATAATTGCACTTATAGGAATGTTTCGATTTTGCTATATTGCAAGTTTTAAACTTTGTTTTATCCTGAAAGTGATTTTCCAAGAACCCTTTAGCAAACTCAATTGAATGGGGGTAAATAAAACTTTATGGAATCGATTCAAACCATACCTCAAAGTTGTTTTTCATTTTCATTTCTCTACTCTAACAATCTTAGGCCCTGTTTGGTGCGCGAGATTGGATTGGACTATTTCATTATATTGTATTGGATTTAGATGGAACTGAGATTAGATAGGATTGGACTGGACTGGACTAGACTAGACTATATTAACACTATGCTATGTTTGGAGAAACATGAGACTGAACTGAATTAAAATTATGTTTTCTTTGGTGAAACATAAGATTGAACTAAATATAATAAAATAATTTTAAAGAAAAAATTAATATATAGGTGGGATTATGGTGGGCCCAACGAATTTAGATTCTTCAATCCCATTAAGAGGAATTAAGATTGTTATCTGAGGTCGGAATTTGTAAGTGTCAAGCCTCCTCTAAATTGGGGAACTCCTTAATTGGCACATAATTTGGCCTCGATTGCCTTCTCCTCAACGCGTGAGTATTTGTGGCTAAATCCCAACTCTTTTCCTATTTCCTCTGTTTTGTAATTTTCTTCCTTATTTCCCAAAAAAAAAAAAAAAAAGGATTGAAATAATCTCAATCCCTAATAATCGAATGAAAATTGAATAACAAATAATTAAAATAATTGTTTCGATAAAATAATATTTTAATTTATAGATTATTAAATTAATAATATTCAAAATTAGTTTTAAATAAAATTACAAATTTATATTGATTTTATATAGATTGAATTATTTTATAATTAATTTCTTGTTAAATTATTTTAAAAAACTAGAAAAATATATATAAAAAAACAGTTCTACCAACGCAGGACTATTGCAAACTCACCTAAATCAATATGGGGGTTTGCATAGTATTGCATTTGCAGGACTAAATCAATAAATGAGGGCCCCACCAAATTTGACAAACAAATCCGATGGTGCCTCTAATGGTGAGATTGGACTAAGATTAGTCAAATCCCAGTCCAATCCTACTTAACAATCATGCACTTAAAGTGTTATTTGGCAATGGGGAATAATTATAAAAATTTGGTTGGAAGGAAAAAATGTGTTTCATGATAATAATTCTCAATGTAATATATGTGTCGAACCCGAAGTTGCAACCCTTGCATGAACCAAGTGACAAGGGCACAAAGAATATACTTGATGACTGAAAAAAATGTGAAAAAGATGAATTGGTTTGCAGAGGACACATTCTGGGAACATTAACTGGTCGCTTATATGATCTCTACACACATTATTTTCTCTACTCTAACATAAGGTTGTGAACACTTATTTCCCAGGATAAAACAGATCTCGTTCTTCAAATAGTAATAGTTCAAACTTAGGATTTAGATACAATACAAAATCTGCCAAATTGTATGGGTAGTTATGAGAGATAGTTTTTTACTTTTTGTGACAATACACGGCCTTTAAGAAATGATGAAACCTTTATAAAAAGACAACCTTCAGGAGAGAACACCATCAATTTATCTAAATTCAATTAGGGTATATATGAAAACTATTTTTTCTTTCAATAATTAATGATTTTTGTAAAATAACAAAGTTACACTACTGTTTATGTTGTTAACTAAGAGAAATGTAAATAGAGGAAACCTTCATTGAAAACTAAGAAGAACAAGAGGCAGAGAACTCTTTTCTGTGTATATTATCTTTTTTTTAATTGATTACAAAGGAGATAGACGAAGTCTCTATTTATACAAAAGTGTTCTAACAAACTTCCTGAAATTACAGGAGGCTAGCCAATCAGAGAATAGCACATGTTGATTGTGCATTCTGTTTTCAACAGAATTCCTGCCAAATACTTTCTAGCTCATCAGCTAATTCTGATAATGATGATGACTCAAGTTATGACTGTATTGAGCAATCATTGATGTCCTACTGTATACTGACTGGAAAGGCCAACATTGTAGCATAGCCTTTGAAGGCTAAGTTAGAGTCTGCTAGAGTTGGTGAATGCTGATGTAAAACATGAGCTTTGGATGAAGCTCTTTGAGTTGACTAAGCAGTTTCTTTAACATCCCCCCTCAAGCTGAATGAGGGAGAAATTTCCAAGTGTAGCTTGGACCTTAGAAACTCAAAACAGGCTAACGAGAGTCCTTTGGTGAAAATGTCAGCACATTGAAACTTTGTAGGAACATACTGGACTTCAAGAATTCCAGCAGCTATTTTCTCTCTAATGAAGTGAACATCCAACTCAATGTGCTTCGTCCTAGCGTGAAAGACTGGATTCTGAGCAAGGGAACCTGTTCCTTGATTGTCACACCACAATATAGGACTTTGCTCAAGTCGGATGCCAAGTTCAAAAAATAAAGACTGGAGCCACATAACCTTAGTAGTAGTTTGTGAGAGAGCTCTATACTCAGCTTCGCAGCTGGAGGGAGAAGCAACATTCTGTTTCTTAGAGCCCCAAGCAATTAGATTACCACCCAAATAGACATAATAACCACTAATGCTTCTGCGATCATCAAGACAAGAAGCCCAATTAGCATCACTAAAAGCCTCAACTGTGAGAGATGAGGCAAGTTTGAAATGCAACCCAAAACCAGTTGTTCCCTTAATGTATCTGTGCAATCTCTTGCAAGCCATCCAATGATCAACTGTTGGAGATACTAAATATTGACTTAGCTTATTGACACTGAAGGCAATGTCTAGTCTGGTGTAAGTCAGATATTGAAACGCACCAATGGTGTTGTGGTAGAGAAAGGCATCAGAAAAGGGTGTCCATTGTTTTGTCAATTTGGTGTCAGTAGACAGAGGTATAGAGCAATGCTTGATGTAGGATATGTTGGTCTTTTGTAACAGATTAATGACATATTTGGTTTGAGTCAAAAACAACCCTGCAGCCATTCTAGTTGCCTCAAAACCTAAAAAATAACTAACTGATCCTAGAGATTTCAAAGCAAAAACATCATTGAGTGACCTGATTGTGTGGTGAAGCAAGGCTGAATCATTGCCTGTCAAAAGTATATCATCCACAGAAGATAAAGAACCTTAGACCCTTATCTTTTGATAAACAACGACGCATCAGCCTGCGAATAGATAAAACCCCAACTGATAAGAGCAGTTTTCAATTTGAAAAACCAAGCTCTTGGTGCTTGCTTGAGGCCATATAAGGCCTTATTTAGCTTGCAGATATGATGAGGTAGCTGAGTGTTGATAAAACCATGAGGTTGCTCTAAGAATACATCCTTATTTATACCCCCATTAAGAAATGTGTTATTGATGTCAACTTGTTGGATGTCCTAGCCATAGCTGACAACCAAGGTGAAGATGATTCTTACGGTTGAGGCCTTAATAATAGGATTGAAAGTCTCTTGAAAATCTACCCCAGGTGTTTGATGGAAACCCTTTGCAACAAGTCGAGCCTTAAACTTGAAAACCAACCCATCAGGCTTGTATTTGGTGCGATATACCCATTTACAGCCAACCAAATTCATGGAATCTATGGAAGTAACAAGTGTCCATGTATTATTCCTGATAAGAGCATCATACTCCTCAGTCATGGTCTTATGCCATTGTGGTTTTCCAAGAGCCTTTTTTACTGACTTAGGCTTAATGTCAGTCAACCTGTCAAGGATAGGTTGACAAACAGATGAGTATGCTTGAGGTTTGAGAACCTCAGATCTCAGCCTGGTAACCATCGGATGATGAGATGGGTGTTGGTTGGAACTGAGATCAATGTGAAAAGGGTGTGCTGGAATTTCGGCTAATGAAGGCAGATGAGTGATATGGGTGTCTAAGCTAGAGTTGAGCTATTGACCATTAGAATTTTTGTAACTAGATGGTGAAGCAGTTGATAAGACTAAAGTTGGAAGGCTAAAATGAGTATTTGTTGACTGTGAAGAGGAGGAATGAGTACTAGGAAATAAATCACGAAAGGGAAACTCAAACTCATTAAAAACCACATTCCTAGATACATATACCTTGCCTGAAGAATGCAAGCACTTGTAACCTTTTTGACTAAGGCTGTATCCAATAAAGATACATTTGGTGGTGTGGAAGTTAAACTTTTGTTTAGAGTATAGTCGAAGATAAGGGAATGCTGAACAACCAAAGATTTTGAAAAAAATTGTAATTTGGTTGTCTATGGAACAAAACCTCATAAGGAGATTTAAGCTGAAGGATGGGCATGGGAAGGTTATTGATCAATAGAGTGGCTATTTGAAAAGCTTCAGACTAGAAAGTGAGGGGCATGCGTGCCTAAGCAAGAAGAGTAAGGCCTGTTTCAACAACATGGTGATGCTTTCTCTCAAGCACACCATTTTGTTGGTAGGTATAGGCACATGAAGTTCTAAAATTTGCACAAGGTGAGAAAGTAAAGGCTTAAACTTAACACCTAGGTCTGCTTGAAGACACTTAATTTTGGTTCCAAGTTGCAGCTCAACATACTTTTGAAATTGAAGAAAAACATATGGGACCTCTGATTTCAACTTAAGAGGATAGAGCCAACTATATCTAGAATAGGAATCCACAAATATCACATAATACTTATAACCATTTGTAGAAGGTAGTGGTGAGGGACCCCAAACATCAGTGAAGAACAAATCTAAATGACCAGAAGCTTTATATGTTGAAGGCTTAAAGGGAAGTTAATGCATTTTGCCAAGTTTGCACGTATCACAGAAATCCAAGTGAGTATCACTGAATTTCAGATGTAAGTTATTCAACACTTTCCTAAAAATCAAAGGAGCTGGATGTCCTAGCTTTAAATGCCATATGTTTTCATTCAAATGGGCTTTATTACAATAGGTGTCAAAAATCAGTGCATATGTACAATATGAATTTGCATGAGTACTGGCTGTTTTATTTTCCACATGAGGAAAAACTAAAAAACAATTATGCTTTATATGCTTGGCTTCGGCTCCAACTTGATGTGCCTTCAAATTCAACTTGTAAAGACCATTTTCAAGCTTACCTTGAAGAATAGTTGCCTTGGTATTCTTGTCCTTGAATACACAAGAATCAAGAAGGATCTCAGCATACGCATTATTATCAAAGGTGAATCTAGATATGCTTAGTATGTTTTTTGCAATTGCAGGTGTAAGTGCCTCACTTTTTGACTGGCTTATTTCGTTGACAAAATCACAATGGAGTTCAAATATGTAAGGGTAGCTTAGGATTGAAGAAATTCTCCTCAAATGCTAATGGACATCATTGTGGACATCAAGAGCTTCAAAGAATGTAGTTTACTTGTCTTGACTCTTAATTGAAGAGATTTAAATTGCACTCACACACATCTCATACTTGTTTTGAATATCCTTGTGTGTTTCTTGTTTTACTCTTATGCATGTCATTCATTCACCTCACACTTGCACAACTTGCATATAGTTTAAGTGTGACTTGGTGTTTTGAATAAGAGAAGTTTTTCTCTTACCGCCGTGTGTAACGCTCCCTGTGCACTTGCCTGAACCACGGTTAAGTCAAGTGTAGCCTCTGCTCTTTTACGCTAGGCATACCATGGTGGGTGCACCATGCCTCCAGAGCGGTCCCCACTGCGTTAAACCTCAAAGCCTGTACACTTGGCGTACCGCAACCTGGACACCCTGTCTGTGCCGTGGTATGCGCAGTGGTCGTAGCGACTTTTTGTTTTCCAAATGCCAAAACGACACCATTTTGCTTAAAGGTCTCTATAAGTATGTTGCTTTCTCTTCTTAGACATTTCATAGCTGATAACTTGTGTTTTTGAAAGCAAAAGAGTGACTTACAAGATAATAAAGAAAGATTTGATTTTTATCTTCCAAAACACAAACACCCATCATCCTTTCATGGTTCATTCATCATCTAACATCTTCTAGGTACGATTTCTCATGGGTTTTCTTTATTGCATATATGACTTGTAGTTAGAACAACATGTTCTTGCTTTACAAGATAGCATTTTTATGACTTCACTTGTTTCAAAAATGTTTTTTTATTGTCTTTTGTGAGTTGTTTGTGATAGCTATTGCATATAGGGTTTGATTTGCACATATAGCTAAGTAGTATGCATGTCATATAAGCTTAAATATTTGACCTTGCATTTATGCACTTTGAATATTGCTCATACTCACTTTAGGTTGTTTATCTCTTCTCTTTGAGAGTTAAGTCTTGTGACTACCGTGTGTAGTGCTCAAACACCTTGGTCTAGAATCGCTATTACAGGCCCGTTGGGTAGTAGTGGTGGGTTAGTAACCGTGTAGGGTTTGACATGGTTAACCTAGGTTGTAAACACTATTACAAGTATTGGATTTGAAGACCGTGTGTGGTGCACATAACAACCCGTGGTTTTTCCTTGTTGAAGGTTTCCACGTAAAAATCAAGTGTTATTTAATTTCCGCATTTTACACTTGAATGTTGTTTTTGACTAGATAGGTTTTTTATTGAATATTGACTAATCAAGAAAAATTGGTAATTAACTTAATTATTATCTATTCCCTTCCCACCCCCCCCCCCCCCCCCCCCCCGATATAATTAGACACGTTTTATATATATATTCAGCAGGCACATACAAGATATGATTCAAAGCTAGCAGTCTAGAAGTTGGTTCATGAGAAGGTATTAGAGAGTTATCAATATGAGAAATCTGCAGCTGTTAACCATTTCCTACTGCTAGTCTGTCTGATCCCTGATATTCTGAGTGCTCAAAGAGATTTGAGAGGTCTGATGTGACATGATTGGTGGTGCCACTGTTAGCGTACCAAGTAGGATCACATACACTCTCAGGTGTGGCATAATATGATGTTGATTGATGAAAGTTCACTTGATGAGGTGCATTTGTTATAGCATGCTGATGATTGTTAGAGAAGTTCTAGGCTTGGTTTTGAAACTGATGTGTCTGCTGTGAATTATTGTGTTGATTGATCTAAAAATTTCTATCAAAGCGATGATAGCAATTCGGTGCTACATGACCAAGTTTTCCACACATCTGACACTGAGGTCTACCATTGTTGTTCCATCTACCACAGTTTCGTCCTCGACCTCTGCTTCTGTTACCTCCAAATCTGCCTCCATTATTGAAGTTTCCAGAACCATTGAAACCTCCTCTTTGGTTTCTCCTGTCACTTAGAAGCATAAAGTGCACTAGCACTCGAAACATCCATTTGAGCAACAGTGTTCTGTTCAGCAATTCTTTGTCCATGATTTAGTAACAAATATTGTGCCTCTTGAAATGTCATAATGCTTCTCTGAGATGTGATCACAATCACAACAGAATCATATTCGTGTCCAACTCCGTGGAGAATGCTCAAGATCAGATCATTTTCACTTACTATTTGACTGGCAGCCTTCAAATTATCACTAATTGTTTTAACTTTCAACACAAAATCATTAATAGATCCTACTCCTTTCTTAACATTTTGTAATTGATGTTTCGATTGAAGCATTTTTGCCATTGATTGTTGAGAAAATAGATTCTCAAGGGTGCTCCAAACTTCTTGTGAATTTTTACAATCAATGACTTGACCTATTAGACTTTGATTAATTGATGAAAACAATTAGCTAAGGAGTAATTGATCTGATTTATTCCAATTAACATAACTTTTGTTTAAGACTAGTCGTTTTTCACCAGCAAATTGAATCTCAACATATTTCAATGGAACAGATTTGAGACCAGAAATGAAATCTTCTAACTCAAAGGCTCTAATTACAAGTAGTACATGTGCCTTCCAGTATATGTAATTGTCGTTGTCAAGTTTGACTTGAAGATTGAAGTGCATCGCCTTTGAAAGGGAAGTGAAATCGCCTGCCATTGATTCTAAGGATGAAGCTTCTTGAACTTCTTCTTCTCGATCAACATATGAGCTAGAAAGGGCAGTCATGGACGATTAGTCCTTGTAAGGCTCTGATACCATGTAAAATAACAGAGTTACACTACTGTTTGTGTTGTTAACTAAGAGAAATGTAAACAGAGGAATCCTCCATTGAAGACTATGAAAAACAAGAGGCAGAGAACTCTTTTATGTGTATATTATCTTTTTTTATTATTGATTACAAAGGAGAGAGACAAAGTCTCTATTTATACAAAAGTGTTCTAACAAACTTCCTAAAATTACGGGAGGCTAGCCAATCAGAGAATAGGACACATTGATTGTGCATTCTGTTTTCAACAGATTTCCCGCCAAATACTTTCCAACTCATCAGCTAATTCTGATAATGATGATGACTCAAGTTATGACTGTATTGAGCAGTCCTTGATGTCCTACCGTATACTGACTGGAAAGGCCAGCATTGTAGCATAGCCTTTGAAGGCTAAGTTAGAGTCAGCTGGAGTTGGTGAATGCTGATGTAAAACATGAGCTTTGGATGAAGCTATTTGAGTTGACTGAGCAGTATCTCTAACATATAAAATAAATATAATTAATAAGAATAAAACCATTTCCAACTGTGCTTACCAATAGATAAATAAAAAATCAAATAAGGGGAGAAGAAGACTTACAATTTGACTTTTAATGAATTCCCGTATTTATTTTCACCTTTTGAAAATTAAGTTATGTAGATGTTTTTTGGTACAAAGGAGGGCAAATAGCCCAGAAAGCAGACTAGAAAGGAGGGGAGAGAGGACAGGATCTGGACGAGGCGCACCATTTCCAGTCGTCCTGAAAAATTAACCAAATATCCGACGGAGGGGCTTCAAAAATCTGGAGACCAGGCTCCATACCATGCCCCAAACAAGCCATACCATCAGCCACTTTGTTTCCTTCCCTGTACACATGAGAAACCAAACAACACATTTCCACTTTCAAAGGTAACACATTTCCACTTTCTCAACATAGGAAGTAAGTTCCTTTTTCCATAAAAAGTTAAATAATTTATTTTACCTAAAATAATCTAATTGATTTTTGTTTTGGTGGTCCCATCAAGAACATTTTCGGAATTAAAACTTTTTAATTTTAATTTCTAAAAGTTAATAAACATTGGAATAAAATATTGTATTTTTTTTTAATTACTTTCTTTTCAATTTTCACTAGAATTTAGTTTTCTTTCATTTTCATTAATAATTAGAACTCTACAGCCTACACTATTTAGGCTTCAGGTTTTGTATTCCCTCTCATTCTCATCAATAGTGGGTGGGATCCACGTTAGTAACGGTGCGCGTGAAAATGGTGGGATCTGTAAATGTCCAGCAATAACGCCCAATTTGAAGCCCACTAGGCCCTTCAACCTTTATAGTGGAGAATGTAATGCAAGTATGCAACACTTTTGATGTGACCTTTTAATTCAATAGAATTTTCCCTGCATATCCCCACAGTTTATCCTGTGATATCACCCAAATGTAAACCATCCCATATAATCTAGTGGCAAAGGACGATCATTCTATCTTGTATTTCAGTTTCGAGTTGTCACACGGCAGGTGGTATATCATTCATATATATATATACATATATATATATATCAAAATATTGTTTATGTATCGTATCACTATCTATGTTACCATAAAAATAATCTCCTACATATAATATAATAATTTTTTTCTTTTTCTTTTTTCATACTATACATATTATTTGACAAATAATAAAACTTTTATTGGATGAATATAAGAATAATCATTATGATAATTTGGTCCATTTCGTTAGACGATATCCTAAGAGCATCTCCATGCAAATATGCATTTGAAGAAAATTGAGTGTCACATATGATAGATAGTTAAAAAGTTAGAAAAACTCTCTCCAATGCAATTATATAACTTCAATATGGAGATGGTGTGGCAAAGAAAAGGTTAAAGAATATGGAGTTGGGTTTCTTTAGAGCATCTTCAATGCAAATATGTAATTTTGAGTTTCTAAATAGTGCCACATTAGCATTTCTATTCATTATGGGCCAACTTTTGAAATTTTTTTAAAGAAATGAATATTCACATCTCCAATGTATCTAAAGTCAAATATAATAAAACAATTATTCCACTATCTCTCCTCTTTTATTTTACAATTAAATGAGTTTTAATAATATTATTGGTGGAAAGAGTTAGAAATCATAGTCAGCATTTCCAGGAGAGTTTCTAAAATTAGAAACTCAACCCCATGTTCTCTAACTTTTTTCTTGCCATATCATCTCTGTATTGAAGTTAGATAATTTCATTGGAAAGAGTTTTTCTAACTTTTTAACTATCTATCATATGTGGCAGTCAATTTTCTCCAAATGCATATTTGTATTAGAGATACTTTAATTCAAGAAACTCTCCTAAAAATACTGACTGAGATTTCTAACTTTTTCCACCAATAATATTAAAGCTCATTTAATTATAAAATATAAGATGAGAGAGAATGTAACAATTGTTTTATTATGATTGGTCATAAAATGGATGCATATTTGATTTTGAATAATTGCATTGAAGATATGTATATGCATTTCTCTAATTTCTTTTCAAAAGTGGGCCCATAATGAATAGAAATGCTGATGTAGCACTATTTAGAAACTCACAAATACATTTTACATTGGAGATGCTCTAAATATCAAACTCCCACTACGGGTGGCCTCACTAGTCTTTTGATCTTTTTAGAATCATATAAATTAGTTTGGCAGCATTTGATTCATATATATAGTAGGTAATAATTTAAACTTAAGATTTGATAGTCTTACAAAGAACTCCAAAATAAGCTTTTATTTTTCTTAGATTTAAAAAAAAATTGAAGTTTGTAAGAATAATTATATTGCAATCCAACCAAACACTTTTTAATCGACTAATTATTCCTGCCCATTAGATAATATATGGTTAAATGAATGGTCAGATGTTTCATTTAAGTTGATATAAGTATATAACTATATTCCTCATTCTTTTGGAAGATTCTTTTACTCCAAATATGGTATTATTCATATCGATCTCATAATCGGCATCTCTAAGTGTACATTTTAGAAATTCTTGGCCACTTATAGGGTAAAGGACATATGCTTGTTCTATTTCTTTTTTCTTATTTATGTTGTTATATTTCTACATAAAAATAATTTTTATACTATTACAAAGGGTTCAAAAATTAAATAGCACTTTTTAGGGGAGGGCTTGTGCAAATAGCACCACTTTAATAAGTGTTGTTTTAATAGCACCAAAATAAGTGATGAGACCAAAATACCCCCACTTACTCTTTTCCTTTTTATTTTTTTTCTCGAAAATTTGAGACTTACTTGCAGTTTCGAGACTTATTCATGATTTTTTCGAGATTTATTCATGCATTTTCGAGACTTATTCATGTGTTTCGAGACTTAATTCAAATTTGTTCGGGACTTATTCTATTTGACCTCCATCAATGGTGACAGTGACAATCCGACGACGGCGCCAGTTGACTCTGGAAATAGTTGGATCTGGAAGATCGAACGACACCGAGTTCGTTGGCACCATCGGTTTCGTAAGATTCGCGACGGATCGTCATAGATCGGACGATGAAGATTCACGACGGTTTGGGTTTTGCTTCGTTTCTCTCTCTACACAACTCGAAAATGAAAACGAACACTTCGGTTACAATTATTGGCACTCGACGAACCTTTTCCTGGTAGTTTTGCTGGTCAACTTGCCGGTCGGCGGTGGCACCTCCATTGAAGCTCCATCAATGGAGGTTTTGGAAAAAGGAAGAAGAAGGTGAAGGACACACGAGAAAATAAAAGAAGCTGGGGGGTATTTTTGTCCAAATTCCATTTTTTGTGCTATTAAAACAAGAGTTAGTAAAGTGTGATAGTTGTACAATTCAAAATTTAAAAAGTGCTATATACCCCTATTTCCTCCTATTACAAATTGGAGTTAGGGAAGAGACATGAGTCTAAAAAAAACAAAAAAACAAAAACTCATCGATATAAATGTGAAGAGTATACTATTGAATTACCTCAACTTTCTTTACAAGGTTTTTAAACCTAAGCATTGTAAGAAATGAACTACCAAAAGATATATAATAATTAAACTCGATATCATTCACACATCACCTCTTAGAATATGTGGTAGTGTACCTTCCCTTCCACATTAATAATTGAGGATTTGAGTCTTAATTATCATTCGCATTTTATAAACATACGTGATGAGTTTTTTCTCGGTGTTGTGCGTAATGGTCATCCCTCCTTCCCTTCGAGAAGACATGATGACGACATTTCCCTCCATTGTTTTCAAAGAACTTGTTGAATAAAAAGTTGTAATTTTATCACATATAACCAGAGAGCAACATTAGTGGTCATGAGTGGCACTACCAAAAAATAAACTGCAATTTGAATAGAAAACGGGAAGAGAGAATATATATAAATTGTAGTGTGGCAATTTGAATATAAAACAATATCAATTTGAATGAACGTCATTTAGCACCAAGCTAGGCATAATATTAAGTTTTGTTATTTCACAAAAACAAAGATATGCTAGGAAATTCTTTGTATAAAATGTGGATTGATATGAAATATATGCGATTGATATATAAGTTATTTTGAGTCTTTTATTTGAATGGTTATTCATGTCACCTAATATGATTTGAGTGGATTGGATATATATACTTGTTGTATTGATAGATTTCTCATGTTTTTCACCTAAAATACAGAAGAAATTTCAATTTAATCCTAAAGTTCAGTGAAACGTCATTACTTTTTTTTTTTACCAATCTTATCATTTTAACTCACTTGATCCTTAAATTTCGAAATACATTACTTTGGTCACTCTGAACGAATTTTTTACCATCAAACCTAATAGAATATGTCAATGGATGCATTTGGCCTTAATGTTATTTGATTGAATAAAAAGAAATTTTGCCCACTAATCTTAAAATAAAAAAAATAAAAAAAATAAAAAAATAAAAATAAAAAACCTGACTTATTTACCTGAAATATTTACTTTAACATCTAAAAAGAAAAAAAAAAAATTGAGATAACAAATAAAATATAAACGTATTAAAATGTCTAAAAATGTAAAGATTCTGCAAGTTAATTAAGAAAAGAAAAATTGGATATATGATAATGTTTTTTTTTTGAAAAGGAAATTCATAAAAGAAAAGGGATTACAACTGACTTGGGCGGTCACCCAAAACAACTGGAACCACACTTGGAGGAACACCCTCCATCCAGAACATATCACTACTAGACGCCAACCCCAATTTAGCAAGGGTATGGGCAACTAAATTAGCTTTCCTAGAGACAAAGATGATATCGCATCCAGGATTTTCACGAAGGAACAAACAAATATCATTAACAATCAGACCAACATCAGAGAGAGGAATGGAATCAGAATTAATGAGATTCACAACCACTTGAGCATCCGATTCAACAGAACAGGGGAGCAAACCAGCATCACGGGCAAAAAGCAGACCTCTGAAAATGGCCATGGCCTCAGCAATCTCAGGAGAAAAGCCACCCAAAACAGGAAGAGAGCACGAGGCCAGGACATCACCAGAACAATCACGCACAACAACACCAAGTCCTATCTTACCCAAAGCTGAATCAACCGAAGCATCTGTGTTCATTTTGAAACAGCCCATATCAGGGGGACGCCAAGAAAATCCTGTCAGTCTATGATCGGTAGAAGCAGCCACAGGAACCAAATTAGCACAACGAAAATCCTCCAGGAATGAATCAGCCCAGGGCACAATAGAATCAGAGGAGATGAAAGTAGAATCATGAACCCTTCCATTCCGACGAAACCAAATGCGCCAAAACACCATACAGAGGAGCTCCATCTCAGAAGGCAATTAATATAGAGTGGTGCTATTGGCAATTAATATATGATAATGTTACACAATTAATAATTGAAAAAATTAATTAGATTATTAAAATTAATATAGAGTGGTGCTATTGGCACACCCCCTACTGATCTATTTATGCCCAACTTAATAAATTATTTAGTATTTTTTTTTTCCTTCATCAAAATTACTAAAAAAGACATACAATTTAAGAACAAAAAATATTCTATAAAGTAAATCTAATAAAACCCCACATTCCTTTTCTACAAAAAAAATCAA
Source organism: Acer saccharum (assembly GCA_030490815.1). Taxonomy (NCBI): domain Eukaryota; kingdom Viridiplantae; phylum Streptophyta; class Magnoliopsida; order Sapindales; family Sapindaceae; genus Acer; species Acer saccharum. The sequence continues at coordinate 26,402,447 of CM059871.1, forward strand.
TTTAAGAGATTGATTTTAGATTCAAATGTTTATAAACTCTCACCGTTCTTGGTAGAATTTATATAAGAATGTAAGCTAGTTTGGTTCAATTTGGTTCAAAAAAAAACATTCAAATTTCATTCTCATGCGCAGTATACAAACAAAACTATCAAATTAACAAACTCAAATAAATTATTTTGTAACTCCTGTAAAAATATATATATAAATCGGATAACAAACTCAAACAAATTTCATTCCTGGGTCTTACTCGAGCGATAAAATTTGTACAATAACAAACTCAAACAAAAACCGAAAAATACTTGAACAGTAACATTCAATGTTGTCTGCTTTCACGTCACTCAACGTCTCCACTTCTTGCAAGTTCCTCCAATTTTTACTGTTTGTTGTCTGGGTGAAGGGGTTGGTTTGTTTGACTTTTCTTTTTTTTTTTTTTTTTTTACGCTATTCTACTTTTTCTCGTTGTTGTTTTGCCTTCACTGGTTGCTTTTCTGGTCAGTGTAGGGGTTTTCTCCCCTGTTTGTACTCAATTTCTTGCTTAATATATTATAGCTGTAAAAAAAAAAAAAAAAAATTAAAAAAATAAGTAAAAAGGGTAGTTTTGGAAATAAATAAAATAAATTAATAAAACCATTTAACTTTATTTAATTAAATCAAAATTTAAAAAAATGGGGCATAAATAGACCAGTAGGGGTGTGCTAATAGCACCACTCATTAATATATTCTAAAGATTAAAAAAAATTGTATCTTCAACAAGAATATTCAATTAAAAAAAAAAAGGAATTATTGACTTTTATTAAAAGATGAAAAGGCTCTTAAAATCATTAATTTTTTATTAACGGTTAACTAATAAAGGAAATAAAATGATATATTTTTGAAATGTTATGATCCGTTAGATAATATTTTTTGTTTTTTATTTTCTGTTTTTTCATATTTTATTTAAAAATAAGAAATTAATTTTCATATTTATAGGATCTAAAAATATGTCCGGTAGTAATAATCGTAAACAATATTCTCAAAAAATACTATTAAATAATAATATTATAATATAAATTAGGTATAACTGTTTTTGAAAATATATTTTTAAATATGTATAGTAAGAGTAAATGCAATAATTGTGTGTAGTTCAATTAATTTAATATTTTTAATTAAAAATATATTAATATATAATTTTCTTATATTAAATTAATTTAACATTGATTGGTGTCGATCCATGTTTTTTCAAAAAAAAGATTAATCTTAAGAAATGTATATTTATAATAAATAAAAAAAGAGAATAATATATATAAATATATAAATAAAAAAGCTTTTGTTTTTAATACATAGATCATATTCATTTAACATATTCCATCCACATGTCACTTACCTAACTAATAAAATAAAATAAAAATAAATAAATAAAAAGTGCAAAATAATGAAAAATGTCTAAATGACGTCTCTAGTTTTTTTTTTTTTTTTTTTCAAAAATAAGACTAACAAACACGTTTAGGTGTTTAAGACTATTTTTCATTTTGAAAAACAGAATACACATAAAACAATAACGAATAAGCCCAATACACGTTTTCACTCTTGTAAAACAAAATGCGGAAACATCAATTAAGCGTAATGACATACAAAATTTAACCTTATGAATTATTAAAAAAATAAAAACAGTAGAGAGACAATTTTGTCTTTTTGTGTGTAATCATAAAAAAATGAATAAAAGAAAATATGCTCACCAATTACAATTTTCCACATCACACCCTAAGAATTTTAATTATATAAAAATTATTTTAATAATAATAAAGGTGTTGAAAGAAGAAGAAAAAAAATAACAAAAGCAAGACCGTAAAAATGTTAATAAAATGAAGAAAACAAAATTCATATATTCTAGCTCTACCGGTGGTAGAGGATCTTTTCCATTGCAGAGGAGCGATTCACTCCTCTATGATAGAGTGATGTCCTCCGGTGAGTGGATCGCTTCAACTAGATGCAAATCGTTGCTCCATAGAGCTATATGCTCCTCCGCTAGTGGGGGGGGCATGAACTCTTCCATGCACTAAACGTTTTTTTTCACTTTTATTCAACAAAACATAAAATCATCATTTAGGTGAAATGCCACGTACGCAACATTTCACCATACTTTAATTACACCAACAAACCATCTGATTTGTTGATTGAGTCATTTTGATGTTGCTGTAACTTTCTCAAAAGCATTATATATATGTTTAGCCATTTTATTGTTAAAGTGCTGAGATTAGTTACAATGACAAAAATAGACATAATTTTAGAACCCTACTTGCTTTTCTCATTAATTATATAAATTAAATCAATATTTAAGTAGAATATTTAAATTAGAAAAAAAAAATCCATAAGAACAATAAGGATATTTTAAAAGATTTTATAAATCAAAATCAATATTTAAGTAGAATATTAAAAAAAATAATGAAATAAGATATAAATGATTTTAACTTGATTTCATAAGGATTGAAAATGTGTCTAATGCAAATACGATTAACCTATAGGGGGGTGAATAGGTTATTTACCAATTAATTACCGATTATGTTACCAAATTTTTCGATTAGTCAATGTTAATGGTAAACAACACTAAAAATCAAGTATTAAATACGGAAATTAAAATACACTTGATTTTTACGTGGAAACCCTCCAACTGGAAAAAACCACGGGACTAGCCTCGTTAGCCACTTGAGCCACAAAAATCCACTATATGGAAAAAAAAAAAGAAAAAAAAAAAAAATAGGTTACACCCTCAAGTGATATATGAACTCTCACTCTTGACAACCTTAGGCTATGGTCACTTCTCACTCACCACTCTTAGTTCAATCCTAGTGATATCCCCCGATCCACTACTCTTGGCGTGAGCACCTCCTAATCTACCTGCAGGCCTTTTATAGTGGTACTTGGCACTTGCTTGTGCTACCAACACCTTGGCAACAAGACTTTCCAATTGCTTCTCAATCACCACTTGTGGCTACAAGACTTGAACTCAATGAAGATAGTAAACGTCTAAGTGAACAATCGATAAATGCTCAATGCAAATTTATGCTAGACAAACACAAAAATGCTTAACTAGATGTAGATATTAAATACCCAACAATCCTGGTTATTAGAAATGCCTAAATGAACATACATAAATGCTCAATGCATAATATGCTAGACAACACAAAATGTTTAACTAGATGTAAATATGAATACCCAACAACCTAGTGATCAACTAACTCCAAACAATCTCCATTAACTTCAAATATGCAATAAATGAGATGTCGATCTTTAAAGGAAAGAACAATTAATGAAAGGGAAATTTGTTCTTACCTAACAATGGAGGTCAATAATGAAGACCCATGCATGATTTGAAGCACACATGAAGAGTTAGGTCAGAAGTGTTTCGGTTTCTATAAAATGGAATCAAATCATAGACTAGATGATAAAATTAAACATAAACATTCAAAAGAATCTAGCCTAATCAAGAGACAATCCCAAACTAATAAAAACCTAGATCCAACATATAATACAGGGAGAAGATATGATTTTTGAAGGATAAAATCATGAGGATGGGGATTTTATATCATACCTTGAGTTTGGAGAGAGACCCACACCTAATAAAGTACTCCAAGTCTTAGATCTAGGGTTTTAAAGTGTTTAGAATGTGTTTGGATGATAGCACTTGAAATTCCATGAATACCTCTACAAAAATGAAATCGGACTTACATTGAATGGCATATGGCCAAATTACGAAAACATGACAATGCGTTTCATAGCCATTTTTTGATGTCCAACTCAATGACACTTTGGTAGCGAAAATCACTTGACAATTTTTTGCTACCAACAATCGCGGTCTTGGGCCGCGACAAAGCACCATGGCGCTACAGCTTGGTTTTCAAGTGTCTCAAAACATGACCAAATGACATCAAAACCTATCAAATAATATACCGTTGGAAAGATATGGATATCTACTTTTTACTACTTTTTACAAAATAAGATTTAAGCATATGTAGAAAGAGTTATGGTCATTTGAGTGACCAATGGTTAGATTTAGGCAACAACAAAGTTCCTTTGTTTTAGTGGTGTCTTTGAAGATTTCAAAACCAATCCAAACGGTCATGGAATTATATGAATAATATACCATAGGAAAGATATGAGTGTCTAGTCCATCAAAAAAAAATTTAAAACTTAATTTGAATCGTTTTATAAACCATTATGGTCACAAGACCATACAAATGTCAGTTTTGAAAAACATTTAAACCATTGAAAAACCATCTTTCCAAACTAGACGCTTAGATCCAAACAAACGTACCACATCTAACACTTATCAAACAACATGCAAACAACAAGATATCATATGATAAAATGCAATGCATGATCACATAAATCAAATGTGTGAGTCTGTTAGAATGATGAACAAACCGCACTGGAACATTGCGAATAAACACAACACAATCGAATGATGCAACAAGATTAGATATCAATCTAAATGCTTAGTGCATAGACATATGAACAATATGTGTGTGTATAAGTGTTGCACAACAATGCATGGACATAAACACAAATATGCAAATTGTTCGTGTGTGCGCTAATATCTTTAAGAGAACAAAGCGCGAAGATTATACCTTTGAAGCTCGGCTCTTGAAGATCTTGGGATACTGGGAAAGATGTCTTCGATCACGATCACAATGTTGATGACCACATGAATAATCTAAGCTACCCATACAAAAGCACCCAAAAGGTTTTGACACAAAAATAATTAGCTAATCACAAAATAATTGCACTTGTAAGGATAATAAGGATATTTTTTTTAAAAGATACATTAAATGCTGAAATATAATATTTTATAATTACTTTTAAAAAGTAACCCCTACCACTACTTCCATAAAAAACATGAAATTGTTAAGGTGTGTCTAAATATACCTGGGGGGTGTGGTGGGTTGAATAGGTTTTAATCAAGTTAATTACCAATTTTTCTTGATTAATCAATATTCAATAAACACCCAATCTAAGCAAAATACAATCAACTAAATCTAAGTGCGGAAAACAATAAATTACACGTTGATTGATTTATGTGAGAAACCCACAACTGGGAAAAACTCACGGGCTATTGTGCTAGCCACACACGGTCCTTAAATCCACTACTTGAATGAAAGTTTACAACCTAGGTTGACCTCAAGTCAAACCATGCTTGGTCACTAACCCTTCCACTCTACCCAACGGGCCTTTAATAGTGATTCTAGACCTACTTGCTTATGCACTAAACTACTAAGTCACAAGGCTTTAATCATAATGAAGAGAACACAACCTAGGTGAATATCAAATGCATAAATGCTAGGTTAACATATTTAATACTTATCTAATCATGCATGAGCATGTTAAACAATCCTAGATATCATGTGGATACATGTCATATAAAACTTAGCTATATAAAATAAAAGCAATCCTAGATGCAATAGCTATCACAATACAACAATTTAATCAATTAACACAAAAATCTCAATCTTGTAGATAAAGTTTAATCTAGATGCATATAAGTTATAAATGAGATTTCTTGCTAAGTAAGAACACTAAAATGGATGAAGATGGTGTTCAACTTACCAAATCATATGTGTTGAAAAAGACTCATGCAAGAGCACATCCTAAATGAAGCTAGATGATGCTAAATGATGTTTGATGCACATGGAAATGAGTTTGAATGATCAAGGATGAGTTCTTGGATGATTTTCTCTTTTGGAAAATGCTCTCTCTTTAAAATATGATTTTGAACTCTTAAAAACGACTTAGAGAGAAAACAACATACATATATATATATATATATATATATATATATATATATATATATATGTGAGGTCAAATTGAAGCTACGGCATTTTGATCATTTTTTTTTTTTAAAATGCCTTGACCGCTATACACCCGATATATGTACAGCGGTTGTATAGCAGGTCACCTAAGAAATAAAGAGCAAGTCGTTGTTCAAGGAGACGACAATTGGGCGAAACAAGGGCGGTTGCTCTCGGGTTTGGAGACACGTTGTTCACCCGCTATATGTATAGCGGTTGAACAGCGAGACACCAACGATTGAAAAATCAATCAAGTGTCCCGCTGGACGTGCAACGACTGTACAGCAGTGAAGAGCAAAAATGCCACAAAGCCTCTAATAAGCGATGTACGTATAGCAAGCCACCAGCGGCTGTACATCGTCTATTACAAAAACATTCATCCTAATGCCTAAAATGACAAGGCAATTATCAATCAAGATGCAAGCAATTATAATATGCATAAAGAGAGTTTAAGAACATGAATGTGCACAACATGAAACACACAAAAGACAAGAAGTATGGATATGCATGAGTTGTGTGTGTGTGTGCAACTAAGTCTCTTCAATGAAATTAAGCACAAATGATTTACCTTTGAAGTGCTTATCATCTTGAGGTCTTGAAAGGGCATTTGAGCTTGATCACCAACAATGAGGTGCCTAAACTACCCTTACATCATAACCCCAAATGTGGTTTGTCAACGAAATAAGCCAATCAAAAATGAGGAACTTACAAAGCATATGACAAAAAAGAGGTAATTTGGTCTTTTTGTGTGTAATTGTAAAAGAAATAAATTAAAGAAAATATGTTCACCAATTATAATCTTCCACATCACACCCGACGAATTTTAATTATAATAAACTTATTTTAATAGCATAATAATAATAATAATAATAATTTAAAAAGCATAACCATAAAAAGCTATTAAAATGAAGAAACCAAATTCATTAAAGCTCCACCGGTACCAAAGGATCTTTTCCATCATGGAGGAGTGATTTGCTCTTGTGGGCCAATTGATTTTATGGTGCGATGATCGTCGCACCATAGAACTATATGCTCCTCCGCTAGTGGAATAGCTTTCTCCTTCATGAGCGTCGATGAGTTCGCATAAACTCATTCATGTTTCTAGAGGAGTAGCATAGAAGCATCTTTTTTATTCTCCTCCATTTGACCAAGGAGATCTAATTTGATGGTGGTGACCTCTATTAGATTAACCTATTAATATTTTTAATTTTAATTTTTATCAAACTATTTAATTATTCATTTTTTATTAATTTTATATTTATTTAATTAAATAAATAAGAAAGGATATTTCATTCTTTCCATTAAAGTTAACACCGATCCAATGTTAGTCAACAGTTCAGAGGGGTGGTGAAGAGATTAGCCTGTTAATATTTTTAATTTTAATTTTTATCAAACTATTTAATTATTCATTTTTTATTAATTTTATATTTATTTAATTAAATTAAAAAAAAAGGATATTTCATTCTTTCCATTAAAGTTAACACCGATCCAGTGTTAGTCAACAGTTCAGAGGAGTGGTTTGTGTAATTAAAGCAAAATTAAAAGATGCATGTCATTTCACCTAAATTCAGGGTAAATTAATGCAATTTGCCTATAAATGAATTATATTATTTTTTTTATTATGAACAAATATATTTTCTTAAGATTAACAAAATAAATATTATGTTTTTATCATAATATAGTTTATTATAAAACAAGAATTAGTTTTTTAAGTAAAGAATATGAATATATATATATATATATATATATTATTAAAAATAATGAGATTCTCCTAAAATATTATAATGTAATAATTCAATGAATATTGCAATGACTTGTGGGTTTTATGTCACACTATTGAAATTGTGACAATTTCTTCTCTTGTAGCGATAAATAATTTTTATCACTATATGTCACTTTTTTTGTAGTGTACATAGCGACTTCCTATCTATTTTTGGGTATTTTACAATAAAAATAATTAAATTGTGTTATGAAAATATTATTAGAGTGAATGTCTACATTCTTAGAATCTATAATATATATTAAGTAATATGCAAACTCTCAACCTCCCCACTATCTCTATGTCATTATTCTAATTCTTATGATATTATTCGAAGGAGGGGCTATAAAAAGGAGCCCATGATGTTGTTCTGCTTTTAGTTTTATAACAAAATGTAGTTTAACTAAAGAAGCTTTTTAGATAAACCAAAGGAGATACATTTCCACACGCACACATTATGATTCATTGTCTTAATATGTATTCGATTTAATGCCAACCACATCATCTAAGTAGGACAGCATATACACATAAGTGGATTAAATCAATTGAAAGAGATTAGATTCCACCACTACTTCCAATTTTTAAATATTTTTAAGATAAGTGGAGCAACCCCATTTGAACTAATCAACCAATTAATGTATTGTTAGCTAAGAGCATCTCTGATGTAAAAGTGGCTTACATTTCAATAATCGTTGATATATCAATAATATCAAGAGATCTGCTTCCTATGTGATATAGAAGTCTACTTGATAGATAATCCAATAAAAAATCTATTTACAATGTTTATGTTTAAATATTAATTTATTAATGACATGTCTTATTATTTTATTAATTTTTTTATTTTAATCAAACAACTTTCTTAACCGTTTTTTATATTTATCTCCAAATGCTGAGTTGGCCTGCAAGATAATTGTCTAACAGAAGCCTTCAACTAGACAGTATCTATTATTTTTTTACATATTTGAACACAATGTCTTTGTCCTATTTGGCATATAATTTTTTCACAACACATTGCTGAATTATTTTTATTTTTATTTTTTGACAATATCTATTAATCCGGGACCAGGTATTTTTTTGAAAGCTTTTCGTCATTGGTAGGATTCGAGCCGCTAACTTGGAAGTCATTTACCCAAGTCTCAAGCTCATCCATCTACCAGCTGAACTACGCTCCTGTTGGCTGCATTGGAGATGCTCTAAGAGCTAATTGATTAAGAGTGCATGAATGGCATCTTTGTTATATATCAGTATAACTAAATAAATGGGTTAGCTATGGACTATGGTTACTTCTAAATTAATAACATTTATCTGATCAACTAATCAGCTTGATTAAATTATTTTTCTTGCTTTTATATCCAAATTCAAATTAGATGCCGTTTATACTAAGATGAGGTTAATCTAGTAGTAAAACATCTCACACCTGCACCACAAGGTTGTTGGTTCGAGTCATCCCCCCTAAAAAAACCCCAAATTTATATAATAGTGTAATACTTCATAAATTAGATAGCTGTTTAAAATTGATTCTATTTGTTTCATTCTACTCTATATCTTTACTTTTAACTTTGTTGCAATGTTCTTGCGAGATTCAAGTTTACATTAATAAACTATATACCATATAAGACCAATTGGGCAAAGAAAGTTGTACAAATTGTCAGATTATTCAAGGCCAATCCACCCAAAAATCTAGAATTAATTAGCATCTCTATATATATTATTATTAGAGATAATTAATCTAGGTGAGCTAGATCAGAAGGTGGATCGGTGGATGAAAATCTAACATTGAAAAAATATAAAAGAACATAAAATTAAGAAAGAGAATGGTAGTATATATAGTAACCTGGCGAGATTAAACCTCACATCAGGAGAGAGGGGCAGAGGGCTGCTCCCGCTTTTAAGCAGGAGAGGGCTCCCCATATTTTGGGATTTTATGGCTAAAAGTGAGATAAATATTTATAACTATCAAGACTTGAACCTTGGTGGTGGAATTTTCACTTGAAAACTTCAACAACAACGCAAGAGGCCATTGGTTATTTATAATCCATAGTTGAGATTTTTATTTTCACTTTTAACATTTTTAAATATACTTTATTATATTTAACTGTTTTAGATCGATACAAACAATTGACGAGATGAGGTTAATCCGATGGTAAACTTCTCACACCTGCACCACGAGGTTGCGGGAGTTTATGAAATAGTATAATACTTATATATAAAATAAATAAATAAATAAAAAGTTCGGCACAAAATCGGTATATACATTAATTAAACTAAAAAAAAAAAAAAAAAAAAACAATAATGCTAGAGGACCCAAAAAAGTGACCCAAATTTTGGACCCAAACCTATGTGGCAACATCACATGGGATCTTTGGGAAGAGTGACATGGGCCCATATTGTATGTAATGTTGCCACATAGATTTGGGTCCAAAGTTTGGGTCACTTTTTTGGGTCCTCTAACATTATTGAAAAAAAAATGGTCAAACAGCGAGAAGAATCCACAAAAAGGAAAAAACTGCTGGACAGCGTTTCATTTTTAATTCACATATATATAACCTTAATTCATTTGTTCTGCAATATGGCGACACTACAATATATTGAAGGGCAAAAATATTCCACTTTTAGTTTACGTAAGATATATTTGTTCCACTACCTGCATGCATGCATGAAAGCGATTCATAAAAGATATGTTGTTTTTATTTAAACGTTCTTGTAATCTTATAGTACGGTTTGTAATTTATACTAAAATTAAAATAAGTTAACCAATTTGATGAGTGATTAACTTTTACAAATTATCAACATTCAAGATGTGAAATGATTGAAATTATAAAGTATATATAGTTAAGCTTTGAAACCTTTGGAATCTATGGAATATTAATTCTACCAAGATCTCTTATATTAGTCGGAGCTTTTGATACAGAGACAAAGCTAACATGATTTTATATAAATCTCCACATACCACTAATGCTCCTCATCATGATTTTTCATAGTGCACTTGATTTTACAATAATTGTATATATAAAGTTGCACAATCATCCACTTTGGTAGGCTTAATTTTATAGCCTTGCACTATCAGTTGATCTTTTGTGTATACCAACTATTTACAACTTAATTACAACTTCCACAACTTTTTCTATTATAATCTCTCTTCCCTTGTTCTTTATGTTTTCATTCATTAATTTATATATTTTTTGATATCCTGAACCCGCAAAATTTAGCAGGTGCGTGTTTCCACCCATAGATTTTGGCTATACCTATATCCTATATCTGTCCGTTTACTTGTGAAATTATATGAGTTCGTAAGTGGGAAACTCACGAAATAAATATATAATATATATTATTTAAAATGTTATAAATTTAAAAACTAAATGAAACCTAAAATTATGAAAGAATAAAGTAATTACTAATCTACTTTATATTAGTCATTTAAACTTTGTAGTGGTTGTCTCCACTTGAGTTATATCATACCTAGCATTTCATGGTGGGTATGGTAGCCAATTCATTATTATTATTATTTTATTTTTTTTAAAGTTATATATTAGTTATTGTTTAACTTCATATTTGCTCCACCACCTGAAGTACCCGACAAAAGGTGATTTTTGAACATAAACAAATACTTCCCACGATATTGGAACTTCGACTTTTTATGTTGCTTTATACTTCTCAATTTTATTTTTTTTTTGTTCATAAAAGCTATTGAGAGGGGAATTTTTATATACATTTTAACCGTATTCGTAGAATATTCAATCAAATAGTTCAATCTTAATTGAATGATCACTTGCCAACATGGGCGTAATTCAGCTGGTAGATGAATGAGCTTGGGGCTTGGGCAAATGACTCACAGGTCAACGGGTCGAATCCTACTAATGGTAAAAGCTTTTAAAAAAATATCTGGTCCCGAATTAATAGATATTATCAAAAAAAAATTGAATGATCACTTTTATTACAAAGTGATTTTTGACATCCTAACATTACTAGTACTCTTATTTTAATACAATAGTGCCCCTTGCAATTATTGTAGACACAAAAGTTTTTTTTTTTTTTTTAATAAAATTCGATTTCCTACTATTTATTGGGACCATTAATTCAGACAAGATCTTATAATTTGTGGATACCAAATTGATATAAGGGCCAATTATATGAGTAAATAGTAGATGCCAAATTGATATCGGGTAGTCAAGATCATTGATGCATTATTGAACATATATGCAAGGCCTTTGAATACGATTTGGTAAGTCTGAAAAGGCACAACAAAACACTCTACTGCTGTGTGTCCATATATATATATATATATTTATGATAGTGGTGAATGGTGATGTATACATAATACATACAAAAAGGGCCTGTGGATATGCTGTTTTTGGTTTGTGGTGGTGGAAAGTGCCATGAGTAGTCAAAGCATAAAGAGTAACGCATGAAAATGATGTTTCTAGAGACAATTGTTAGTGGAAATGCCTCACCAATCCACCATCTCTCGACTTGTAATAACGTCAAAAACATGGACACAGATATGGTTGACCCGGATTGGGCCCATATAAGATATATATAGTGTAATACTAGATTGTACAATTTTTTTATTATTCAAAATGATGTATATATATAGACATGTAGTATGAGTTCTAATGTAGATTATGGATGATAGTCATGATCCGATATGTAGGGTCTATGGCGTCACAGAAAACGTCGCCGTTGGTAGGATTCATTAAATGCTGAAATAAATTATTCCATAATCACTTTCAAAAAATAATCCCCTACCTACCTCTCAAAATCACTGTCCAAAGTTGACAGATTATCAATTAATCACTTTTGAAAGTTTTACTAAACATCATTTTACGTCAAAACTATAAAATACGTTGATTTTAACTTCTCAAAAGAAATACCAAACTAGCCCTATGTATATTAGTTTTCGAATTTGGATCCTCTGCTGATCTGATCTTTTTCCTGGCCTCACATAATCTTATGACACATAAGCAATGCAATGAATGTATGGTTAACATGTGATTGGTTTCCACAACCAATCACATGCTTTAAAAAGGTCAGGAAAAATATCAGATCAGTAGATTATTCAAATCCTTGTTTTCACCAATAGATAGAATTACTATACTGATATGGACACTTTAGTAATTTACCGGATAAGATATATTTATTAATTTATTACCAAAAAGTCCTTTTAGGCAAGGTCATTTTAAATCGGTTTGTATCATTTGGAAAATACACAAATGCCAACCAACATCTTAACAAATACACAAAACAACCATGCTGTTAGTTTTTTTTTTTTTTTTTCCTTTTTTTTTATGAACATGTCGTTAGATTGTTTACACTTATGGCTCATTTGGTACACTGTATTGAATTGTAATGGACTCTCTACCGTATTGTATTATTGTCGATACAATCATATGTTTGGGGATATATTATATTAGACTATTAAATAATATAAAGGTTTGGTAAAATATTGTATAGTACAAAATTGTATTTAATTAATATTAAAAATAATAATGATTTTTTTTTTTTTTTTTTTTTGTAAAATTGGACTGATCTGGAGGGAAAAAAGCATCACAAGTGATCATATGCTGAAAACCTTCTAGGCAGTATCCATCCATATAATAATAAAAATAATAAAATGAAAAGTAACAAAAACCAGAAAAGCACTAAAACCAAGGGAAACATTCCCAACAAAAACAGTGGCTCAAAGACCATAAAAAACTGAAAAACGAAAACATCATTATTATTGCACTTGTGATTATAGAACAAATTAAATTGTCATTCGTTTGTAGTTATGCTTGTCTCAGCCTGGACTGTGAAAGATAACACTACTATTCTTATGTTAAAGCTTTCAAAGTACACTCATATTCAAAAATCTTTGAATTCTATAAAGGACCTTTAATTTCTTTATTTATTGAGCCTTAAATTCGAGACAAACGAGTATTGATTCTATAACATCATAGTTAAGAAACTCTTAAAATATTGTATCGAAAAAAAAAAAAAAAAGTTTGGACTGGTTTCGCCTTTAAAGGTTAGAATCAAGGCAATAAATTTGATTTAAGCAAATTAATCAAACTTTATACTTTCGAGTATTGAAAATTAGAACAACTGAAAAGTAACAAAATTTTTGATAGATTGGTGAAAAAAACAAAAAAAAAACAAAGTTTTTTTGACAGAGAGGAGGAGTAAATTTAATGAGTCAGAAATATGAATTTACAAACTTATATGCAAGTTTTATAAATCCCATCTTTTAAATTTTTGTTTTGGAAAAAAAAAAAAATCAGTTTTGTTAGCTAGCTAGATAAGCAAGTGAGAAGAAAGAGATAGGGTTTTTTTTTAGTACGGTTCGCCAATTCAATTCGGTTTTGGATATCCAAAACCGAACCTAACCGAACTTAATTCAGGTTTTAAAACTTAAACCGGTTTGAACCGAATTGATTATATAAACCGAACCAAACACCCTTTTTCGGTTCGGTTCAGTTTGACTCGGTTACTGTTTAAGAAGCACCGTTGACATTATTAATACAATACAATTTGTTTGGCCAAACACATGTATTGTATTATGTAATACATTTTAATTCTTTTATGCTATACAATACAACAACATTGTATTGGAGAAAATCAGTGCCCAAGCACTAGCACCTATTGCTGTAACATCTCTACACAATTCATCAAACCTGAATGCATGCTTCAAACCCTTCCTGGGAATTTTTGAAATTTCTTGATGTTTCTATTATGATTTTTAAGTTAACAATATAAATTATAATAATAAATAATTTGTTTATACTATATTACTATCTAGTCTCTCACTCTCTCCTCTTACCAATGAATTACAAAGTTGCCACTTTTATTCACAATGACCCAATAATTTTTTAATTGTCTTAGATCTTATGATCTACACCATTATCTTATTAAAATTTTCAATAAAGTTTTTTCTAACCTCGTTTGCTCAAAGGTGTTCCATCTCTATTTCCCCTTAACTTGTTCGATAGACAAATAAATTTAAATCTCATGTGCTCATGGATCACATACTGCTTTTACATTTTTCGTTTCCTTGTGTTCACTAGAGGTTGGCGAGATTCGATATTCAGCCAAACTGTATTTGACTCGCATATACTAAGTTTTCATTTTTTTTAATCAGATTGACTTGCGAAAACAGGTTGACTCAACCTGACTCGAACCTGATTTTGCTGGTTCAATTCGATTTAGTTTAATGTGGTTTTACACGGCGTTGAGCCTTTTGGGTCTATTGAACATTTTACATATATTTTTTTAAACTATATGGGCCTTTTGAGCCATAAATCGATTTTCATGTTTGATAAAATATGCCCATATTACAACCTATTTATATATAATCTAACAACTCCAACTATAAAAAAGAATATTTAACTTAATTAGATATATATATATATATACACACACAATGTATACATAATTCAATTAGGGTTTTTTAAATTTTCGTCGAGAGGGTAAGGTGACTTTGCGAGCAGTATGAGGGTTTTAGAGATTCTAGAATTATTTTTTTAAGTCACTAATTACTATTTATAACAAATTTTATAGGTGTCTTTTCATAAATACCCATTAAATTACAGGGAACATTAAATTCATCCGTTCCCAATAGTGATATTATTGTTCTTGTCAACATTTTCATTTTGTGGATAAAAATGCCCTAATGAGTTTTCAATGGAATTTTGAAAGCCGACAGAAAAAAGTAGATCAGAGATGCAGGTAGAGAGAGAGAGAATTAGAGAGAAGTAAGAAAGTAAATTGGAAGAGATAGAAAGTCATCGGTGAATAACGATACTCAATTTCATTTTACTCACTAAATTTTACATGTTCAAATTTACATAATGGAATTTTACGCACTGAAATTATAGCATTTACATTTTGAAATTACAGAATTTTACATGCTGAAATTTACAAAATGTAATTTTACACAATGGAAATTTACAAGTTCTGAAATTGACAAAAATAAAAAATCAATAACAAATTCGTCAATTTCTCTCTATAACATTCAACTTTCTCTCTCGTCCAATTCTCTTAATAACTTTCTCTCTCTAACTTCTAATTTTCTCTCTATTCCAATTCTATCTTTAACTTCTAAAATTACTGGATCAAAGTTTCTCTCACTAACTTTCTATCTCTAAATAATGACACACAATAGCAAAACTAAAAAAAGCTTGAATAGAAAATGAAGAAAAACGCAAATGGAGATTTGGTAAATAAGAAGAGAGAAAAATCTAATGGAAAGAAAGATTAGAGAGAAACCTAGTGAGGGAGAGAAGATATATTTTGATTACACCATGACTAAAGTTGATAAGAACAATAAAAATTACTGAAGTTCTCTCATAAGGAATCTCTTATTTTTACTCAAAGTAAACAAGTTAATGAAATCCATCAAATTTAATGAATTTCGATTTGATTTTTTATATTGTGAATAATATGTTCAATGAAATCTACATTGTAGTCTTAGAAAAAATTTCAAATTTTATTTACAAATAGATTTCATTTAACTTATCATCTACGAAAAAAAAAAAAAAAACATATCCAAATTCATTACAATCAATGGATTTCATCAAGGCCCGTACTTTATTTGTTTTTAGCTACTTTTAGAATTTCAAATAAAAGAACATAATAATTAGTAGCCATAAGGGTGTAATGTAAAATTATTTACTTCCATATGTTTTTGTATAAAAGATCAATCAATCAATACATAAAGCTATAATTCCCTAAAATATATTCCCATTCTCCATATAAAAGGAACATAAGAAAGCAATTGGGTGCAATCTCACTTACCTCCGGGCCTTAAGATCAGGCAGATGCACTTATAGATCCCCATTTACTCTTCCAGGCATACAGCTCCTCACATGTCTCCCAACTGCAAAGTTAAAATCCAGAATACACAGAAAATTGAGGGGGACTTGGAAGCAAAATGGTAAAAACGTTACACTTTGTATTATACATCACCCTATTTTAGCCAAAACATAAGTAAGTTGCTCACCCTGACAACTTTCACATGTAAAACATTAACCAATTAAAAGGAATAAATAAAATCCAGTTTTTAAGGTAACAAGGAAGAGAGTAAGACGCAGACAGGAAGAAAGGGAAAGAGCGCATATAATTATGAACAGAGCAGCAAGAAACAGTAGAAAATATTAGGTCAATGTAGACAAAAATGACAGATGAGCTTACCAAAAGAAAGTGAATGAGCATGAATGACAACAAATTGTCGATGTCTCCACAAAATTGTTTGTTAGAAACTCCAAATTAGCCAATTACCTATCTGTAGCAATCTTCAGAACCAATGACATCAGATCTTATATAGCTTTTCAATACTGCGCAATAGATGATCAAAAAAGATCACCCGAAATATCACTTCCAAATCTCCAATCCACATGACATTGAAAATCTTGTACTATTCCTCATGATTCTTCCAAAAGAACAAAATTAATCTCTCTGTGACAAATGGCTTCATGATGATAGTTGTATTAGCTACCATATAGGTTTTCTTCACCAAGATTCAACCCTTTCTAGAGAAAAAGAGTATGGTACTCAAAAACGGTTACAGAATTTTTTTCCCTATTTCTACAAACTTTACAACACAGTAACTTCAAGCATGTTTTCCGATTGCCAAATAGATTGGTGAGTAAAGCATGTCTCAAGTTTTGAATCTTTGTAATTATAAGCAATCAACTTTTGGGATGTAACCTTCCCTCTTCATCTCCTCATTCAACAAGTCAAAAACTTGGCAAACTTTTGGTGAACTAAGATGTACATCATTACCAGCATGAAACTCAAGAATTTGGTCATCGTTTTCAATCCAGCTACAACCAGGTGTCTTATTGACACCTCTTTGTTTCATCAACGCCCTCATTTTTGCTGATTCATCCCACATTCTCAAATTTGCATATATTTTTGAAGAAATAACGTAATTCCCAGAACTTGTTGGCTTGATGTCCTGAAGCAATTGCATCACCCGCTGACTGACATCAACATTCTTCCGCTTCTGGCACGCACCAAGCAATGCACCTAATACTATTTCATCTGGTTTATCAGGCATCTTCTCAACAACATCCCAAGCTTCATGCAAATGACCTGCACGTGCTAATAGATCAACCATGCAAGAGTAATGCTCAATTCTTGGAATTAACCCAAACGACGTGCTCATCAAATCAAACAAACGACGGCCTTCATCAACCAATCCAGCATGAACACATGCAGAAAGAACACCTACAAAAGTAATTTCATTTGGGTGGGCATCCCCTCCCTCCTTTGACATGCGCTCAAACAGCGACAAGGCTTCACGGGCTTGTCCATGAAAAGCAAGTGCTGTGATCATGGCATTCCAAGAGACCTCATTTTTCAAGGGCATGCCTTCAAAAACTCGTAATGCACTGTCTATGATACCACACTTAGCATACATATCAATTAAGGCAGTAGCAACATATATATCGTCTTGTAAACCTCTTTGTGATGCATATGTATCAACCCATTTCCCTACGTCAAGGGCCCCGATAGAGGCACATGCAGAGAGTATTCCAATCAATGTAATTTTATCCGGATTAACTCCTGCCTCTTTCATGCCATTGAACAGCATAATTGCTTCATTCGACAAACCATTTTGTGCATATCTGTCCAACATTTGTTAAACAGCACATAAACACAAAACTCAGCAGACAAAGTTTCTTTGTATAAGATTTATTTAAACTTCGTACTCAGATAAGAATATGATGTACATTAGTACATACAGATTATTTGATATGATGGGATTACTTTGACTTGAGGTAGCTTTACCCAATATATATATATATATAACAAATTAGTTTCATTTTAGCACAATCTATAGCTGAAATGCAAGCAGGATTAATTCAAATAGACCTGTATCCTGTCTAGGTAAGTTTATTTGCACATGGTTCAACCAAATTTAACATCAAGTGCAATAGAAAGACATCATGGAAAGTTTCAAATGCAAGGTTCCTGAAAGGAATGTTTCGAATATAATCCTACCCTTCAAAAGTCTTACATTAAGTGTCAGTTATCATGGCTTCCACTCTCCCTCTTACATTTGTCAGCTCAGCCCCAGACTTCAATCATTTCATGAATTGAAAGGTACAATTAATTGTTTCCAGGATAATAACTGGAATGAATCATTATACATTAGAGGGGGAAATGCAGAACGGAAAATTGCAGCCAACGCTATTTCCCATAACATAGTATAAGTCAATTTAATTTGCAGTAAAATCAATTAATCTTCAATTATTAAATGAAAAGAGAATTCATTCTATAACTATAATAGATGAAAACTTATTATAAAATAATATTACTAGTGAAAGCAAACATGACAGAATTCCATTTTCTCCATGAACACCAATTATTGTAAGTATAATTCTAATGACAAAAACTTATGTCACTAATCAGTGAAATGAAAGGTCTCTCCTTAGATTTTGTAATGTATAATGGGAAAAACAAAAAGAACAACTTGGCTTGGTGACAGGTGTATGCAGATCAATCCCAGTCAACATTTACTTCAAAGATGATCTTTAAAAATTAAGAGCATAAAATAGTAAACAAAGTACATATGGAAAGAAATACTTACACTGTGATCATGGCATTCCATGTAACCACATCCTTAGTAACCATTCCATCAAAAACTCTCCTTGCAGACACTAAATCCCCACATTTGCCATACATATTAATCAAGGCAGACCCCATAAACGAGTTCAACTCCATTTTATTCTCCATCACAAACCCTTCCACCCACCTCCCTGAGCCAATATCGTTCAAGTCGCCACACGAGCCAAGTACGCTCACTAACGTCGTTTCATCTGGCCAAAACCCCTTGTCTCTCATTTCATCAAACAACTCCACCGCATCCCTCGCATATCCCATCTTCGAGTATCCGGAAATCATCGAATTCCACGACACCAAGTCTCTCTCCGGAATTTCATCGAACACCTTACGTGCACTCCCCAACTCACTAAATCTTGCATACATTGTAATCAAAGAATGACTCACATGACCATCAACATCCAATCCAATCTTAAACACTGAAGAATGTGCAGCAAGACCATGACTCAACGCTAAGAGATTGGCACACGATATAAACAAAAATGGGTAAGTGAAATTATTTGGTTTCAAGCCAAGATTTTTCATTTGGAAGTAAAAGTGGAGCGTAAGAGAATATTTTCGCCAAGTGGTGGTTAGGCCACGGATCATGACATTAAAAGCGTACTCATTGGGTCTTGGGATGTGGTGGAAGACAAGGGAAGCGTAGGTGAAATCTTGGAGGTCAATGATTTTGGAGAGAAGAAAGTTGGGTTTTTGTACAGAGTTTATAAGCATTTGAGTGTGGATTTGTTCAACTAGTTTTGTGGATACACATCTCTTCAATAGAGTTAGTAGTTTCTCTGTTATAGATTCCAAAGGGACTTTTGCTCTCAGAAGCATTTCCAGTGACAGCATTTTTACTCTGGTATTGGCTACTTATCATGAAAACGTCGCCGGGGCTGCGACTAGTTATGAAAAAAATCTGACAAATAGAAAATTTGTTCGAAATTGGAATACGTTTCTAGATTATAATCATGACTATTCGATCTCAAGACTTAAAAAGCTAGTGTTCTTATAAATCTAATTAAGTGAAATTCCGTCCATTAAAACGGAAGAATTATAAATCTCCAAAATAAAATAATTGATAGAATAGAATACCGTAAATATAGCCGTTGCGACACCCATCAAAGGAGGCAAGGAGAAGTGAAATAAAATAAAGGGGTAATTACCCTAGTGGCCATCAACTCTTGCCACCACTATCAAAATGGCCATTAGATGGGGAAATTGATGGGAAATGGCCATTTTTGGCAAACATTGTTACACTAATGGCCATTCCATCCAATTCCATCCATTTCCATCCAATTCCATCAAATAAATGGCATTTTGGTAAATATAAGGATGACATTAATTTATTTTAGATATTTTTTGGAAATCAATTTTTTCTTTTGTTTTTTTGAAACAAATAATTATATTTAGTGTATATATACGTATAGCATATCTCAAACATATATATATATATATATATATATATGTATTTATTTTATGAGAAGATTAAGGCTACAAAATATAAAAATTCTAAAAAATATATTTGAGATAAGTTGAAAAGAAATATATATATATATTGAGAAGATTAAGGCTATAAAATAAAAAAATTCTAAAAAACATATTTGAGATAAGTTGAAAAGATATATATATTCTTTTTTGAAAAGATTAAGGTTACAAAATCTAAAAATTCTAAAAAATATATTTGAGATAAATTGAAAAGAAATATATATGTATATATATATATATATATATATATATATATATATATATATATATATGTTTGAGATATGCTATATGTATATGTACACCATAAATATAATTATTTGTTTCAAAAAACAAAAGAAAAAATTGATTTCCAAAAATATCTAAAATAAATTAATGTCATCCTTATATTTACCAAAATGCCATTTATTGGATGGAATTGGATGGAAATGGATGGAATTGGATGGAATTGGATGGAATGGCCATTAGTGTAACTATGTTTACCAAAAATGGCCATTTTCCATCCATTTTCCCATCTAATGGCCATTTTGATAGTGGTGGCAAGAGTTGATGGCCACTAGGGTAATTACCCCTAAAATAAATACATCTTGAGAGAAAATATGTATATACCTATTCAAACATCTCCTAATCTTAAAATTGAACTAATAAAAAGATCAAATTGCCCATAATTATTAAAACTTATAAATGAAATAATATTTTTATAAAAAAAAAAATAACAGTAAAAGCTAGTACATATAATTTAAAATTTAGAAACAATTTATTATTATAAATTTAAAATTTAAAATATAGTAAAAAAATAATTAAAAAATTAAAAAAAATTATTTACTTTAAAAATAGTAAAAAAAAAAATTATTAAAAATGAAGATAATTTAAAATTTTCAACTTGTTTTTTAATTTTCCATTTATATTCCAATGAAAACATTATTTTCAATTAATTTAATTTAATTTTCTTTTTATAAAAAAGATTATCTTCATTTTTTAATTTTAAAAAATAAGAGTAATTTGGGTCTTTTTATTAGTTCAATTTTAGAGTAGCGGAGGTCTGAGCAGATAAATGCATACTTACTCTCTAGGTGTATTTATTGTCAAGAGAGCTTCTCCTTACAATCCACAAATTATCTATTTACACTCCAATTTTATTTTTTTTATTAATGACAATTTTAACCTAAATTAAAATTACTAAACAAGACAAAAAAAATTCTAAAGACATTTCAAACTAAGTAAATTATTAAAAAAAAAAAAAAAATTCTCTCTCCTAAATCATTAGATTAAATATTACGTATTAAACTCTCTTTTCTAAATCTGTTATTACCATATTAAACACTCTCTCCTAATTACTCTCTCTCTCTCCATTTTTCCTATACTTTCTCGATTGATTAATAGTTAAAGAAAAAAAAAACTTATGAATATTTTGGTTTTTTACTAATAGTAATATATATATATTAAAAAATCAAATTTTCAAAAAAAAAAAAAAAATGATATATGAAAACTTGATTCAATCACATACCTACAAAAGTAACAAAAAACACTTTCATATTTTGATTTAACAAGAAAAAAAAAGTACTCTTTTTTTTTAATATATACATACATACGGTTCCTAAAAATCAATTTTATTCATAAGTTTTTTTTTTTTTTTTTTTTTTTCCCTTAACCATTAGTCTTACTTGAGAAATAATGGAGATAGAAAATTAGAGATATGTATCGGAGAAGAGAGAGTTTAATATGGTAAATAAAAATTTAGGAGAGATTGTTTAATATGTAATATTTAATTTAATGATTTATGAGAGATAATTTTTTTTTTTTTTTTTTTTTTTTTTAGAATAGGAGTGTCAAAAGATAAAAAGGATAATTTTGGAACAAAAGGAAATGTCTTTAAAAAAATTTTTAATTTAAATTTTGAAAACGAGGTGTCATTAGAAAAGAAGTGTAAAAAAAAAAAAATGGATTGTCAAAAGAAGCTCTCTATTGTCAAAATTGAGAGGAGATCAATGTATTTACCCTTATTAAAAAATATTATATTATACTTGATTTAATATTATAAATATATATATTTTTTTCAATATATATATATATATATTATTAGATTACATTATATTATGTTAACTTCGAAGCTTTTAATGCTTAATTTTGTTATAATAAACACCGTGTAGTTCTACCACTATCCTAATATGGTTTGGTGATAAAAGAATTCATTCAATCTAACAATATTTTACAGTAATATATCACTACATTTGGTAAATAAAAAAGAAAAAGAAAAAAAAAAACTTATTGAATTCTAACAAGTTTATGTTTGCATATTATTTGAATCACTTGATTCAAATGACCTTAGTTTAAACCTTAGGATCTATTAATCATGTTTCTAAATCTCATCTAGATTGGCTGAGACTTAAATTTTTTATCTGAACATTAAAAATCAATTTAGGGTGCATAGTAGCCAATCAACGGTATAAATGAAAGTTTATGCACTTATAGGGATTAAACCGTAATTATAATAGTGGTCAACCTTATAATATTCTAAGAGCTTTCAAACTTTCTATCTTCAATATGAAGTCTCATAGTGATGTTTGAGCCAATTTGAGTCATCAAAATCATATCAAATATATTCTTGAGCTTGAATTTTCATATCTACTTTTGGGATCGATGTTTTTTCTTTTTCTTTTTTTTGTGTCTTAAGACTAAGCCCCCGTCCTGCAGGCTGTTTTCAGCTGTTTTTGTTTTTATTTTCTAAAAATGATTTCGAATTCGTATCCTGTAAACCGTTTTTCATTTTATTTTCAGAAATCAAAAACAAAAACAAAAACAGAGTCAAGTGTTAAAAGTGGAAATTTTGAAAAACAAAAAAAAGTTATTTTTCTTGAATTTGTTTTTGTTTTCCAAATGGTGGGTCCCATATCATTAATATATATATTTTTTTAATTAAAAAAAAAAAACTTCACCTGACTACCTGACTTGTTCTTCTTCCTTCTTCTTCCTCTTCTTCCTCTTCCTCTTCATCGACTTCTTCCTTTTTCTTCCTCTTCCCGCCAATGTCTTCTTCTTCTTCCTCTTCTTCCTCTTCCCGCCGAGATCTCTTCTTCCTCTTCTTCTTCTTCTTCCCGCCGAGATCGGCTCTACATCTCGCTGGTGAGATCTCTTCTTCTTCTTCTTCTTCTTCTTCTTCCTCTTCCTCTTCCTCTTCAACTGTTAAATTTGTTAAACCCTAAAATTAAATTACAAAATATTTTTTTATTAATTATTTAATCATTTATTTATAATTGTTATAATATTTAAAAAAATTAAAAATTGATATTTCAATTTTCGAAAGTTTTCAATTTTCCTACCAAACGCGTTTTTTCCGTTTTTATTTTCAAAATACGGATTCCAGTAAATGCTACCAGACGCGTATTCGGAATCCAAAAATGAAACCAAAAACACTATTTTCATTTTCATTTTCATTTTTCTTTTCGAAAAACAAAAACAAAGAACGGCTTGCAGGACAGGCCCTAAACATTTTTTAATTTTACTGAAGACGCCAGAACTCTTGCTCCAATTAATGGAGAGACAATTTTGATACATTTATGAAAAATTAAGGACCAAAAGACCTAATACTCATAAGTAAAAAGTGATGATTTTTGAAAATTTAGGACCAAACTTATATCCCTTTAATTAAAATATCATAATATACATGTCACCCTACAACCACAATAGTCTTGGTGTCATGCATTTTTTTTTTTTTTTGAATGGGCTTAATTGCAGCATATGCAACTTTTACTCAAAAATTGAGCTACCAATCTCCTACTATTAGTGTTGCACCGTTAGAAGTTGAAGGTTGAGGGGCAATTTTCATGATTTTGTGTGTGTGGAATTTGATTAAAAATAATTTAAATTGACGAAGAGAAGGTGTTCATTTTTTTGTTTTGTTTTGGAATTTGATTGAGAGAGATTAAAGTTGATGGATCTGTCTTTGAGATGGTAGAAGATGAATATGTGTTTGAGTTTGAAATGGTAGAAGATGGATCCGTGTTTGAATGTTTAATTATGTCATATTAACAACATTGGCTTTCACTCATTTATTTCTTTGTTCTTTGCAGGGTATCTCTACTTAGAGCACCGAATGTTGGATTCATAGGCTAGTGAATGTAGATTTCAACTCGGCATCTAGATTCTTGGCATTTAACCTATTCTCTTTGCTCATATATTAGAAGAAATAATGTCCCTTTCTTATGATGTACTTTATTGTAGACGGTTGTTGAAGTTAATATGTCATGGCTTATCTGGTGATATATCAGAATAGCATGTTGATATGTTACTAGATCATATTGTTGAAGCGCAATGAACTGGAATTTAACTTTTAGTTGTTTCTTAATTATGTGATGTCTTGCTTTTGCAAATGAGATTGTTGGAATAGATAAGTATCATATGATGTTTTAGTAATTTGAGGTAGTTTTTCTTTTCTTTTTTTAACGGCAAATTTTATTCAATAAGGCTAAAGAAAGGCTAAAAACCAGATACAAAAGAAGCCAAAAGGCACTGCTAAAGACACCATAAAACCCCACCCCTAGCTAGGCCCAACAAGCCCTAAACAGCAACACATTAAGCTACAACAAAAACCGAGAATCCCCCAAGAATTAACAAAACACAGCCCAAAGCCCAAACTAAAACAAACCAAAAACAAGGAAAAACCCACTCATCACTAAAGACCCAAACTCAGGAGAACTCAAAGCCAAATAGCCTTGTGATTTTGCACCAACTTTCTTACCAAGTCTCAAAACTTATTATCGTTCACCTCCTCCCTCCTAGCAATAATTTCAAGCAACTCCTTCTTCCTCCCACTGAAATTGAGACCAAGGGTCATTTCTATTTACAACACCTTCACGACTTCATCCTCTAAGTTCCACCCATCCTTAATATTTAACTCTGATTTCTTATTCTTTCGATTTGAACAAGCACTGAAGCACCTTAGAATCATGTTGTGATTCTTCAACAAAACCTTACCACACACCTCCCTCTTCTTTTCTTTGTAATACAAGACGAAACCACAGATAAATCTCTTACCATGGACCCATCTTTTCGAACCAGCCTCTCACAATGGCTACCTCTTGTTAGGTTGGTCAGCACCCTATTTCTAAAATCCTGAAAAATCTCTGTTGGGCCATTCAGTCCTCCCTCAACACAATCAGAAACACTGTCCATGTAACCGATGTATAAATCAATCAATGTGCATTCACAGCATCATCCTCTTTTAAACCCTCTTCTGATTGGCCTTTAACTCTTGAAGTCAAAAGAATTAAACTCCTAGCCCAAATCAGATTTAGTAAACTTTGCCATTTTCACCCTACCATCCTTCAAAAGTTTGGAATTAGAAAACAACCCCACTATTAATTCTTTTTCCAAAGTAGATGACAAAAATCCCTCCCCACCTTTCTATTGTTTGGTTCATTTGGAAAATCATAATCCAAGACAATATTTGAAAAAAAAAGGTTTTCCCTCCTTTCTCTTTGAACCTCGAAACCCACACCTTCTTCTGACACCAAAAACTCTATCACCATCTAACTCTGCCACCTTTTTTTTCTCTAAGCTAAAATAATATGGGGTTGATTGCCATATTAGCCAACTCATAGCTGGAATTACCATAATTGTGCAAGAGCAGGTCCACTTCACTTTGTCTAGTCTTCTTGACCATGTATATATATATATATATATATATATATTTTGCCTTACCACCATCATCTGTCACTTTCTTGATCTGATCTACGACCGAAACAGAGATACCACCACCACATTTTCTTGAAAGCTAGCCTAAGATTTCTTTAAACGGAAAAGAAACTGCCCTTGCATGACCACTCGTTGGAACCAAACCTAGAAAGCTCTCTAACCAAGTACTATCAACCGAAAAAGTCTCTTTCGAAATCTGAACTTCAAACAAACTCCCTCCCATCTCCATATTAATCTTACGAGGACAATGCCAATTAAAAGGAACCAGAATTAACAATCTCCATCTATCCAATCTTCTTCTCATCTGTGTATCCTCTTCCACATATAAAACTTCTCTAAACTGCCCTCCTAGCTTCATGAAAAAGTGAGAGTTCCAACACAACAAAGGAACCCCTGAGCACCTTTGGGACCTTTATGAAAGCAATCAAAAAAACGGTTTGATAAGAACAATAGGTTTTAAAATTTTATCATCTTCTGGGACCTTTTATATACACGAATATGAAAAAAAGATTTGTTTTCATACCTTTGAAGAACACTCCTTCGTTTTCTTTTCAATCCTTCACCACTAAGTCTTCCGAGCTAAGTCCCGTGATCTAGCAACTGTGTGTGTGGGCATGTCACGGATTCCGAAAACAGTTGAATGGAGGCTTGAGAGAACCGAAAGGCAACCCCTTGCTTCCTTGCTTGAGTTCGGCCACCTTATGAGCCAAAGAAAAAAAAAAAAATCTTTTTCTTTTTCTCTCTATCCTTGCCGCACCACTCTAGTCTCTCTAGGGTTTCGATTGGTTTCTTTTTCCTAATAAGTATATCTTATATAATAGGATCCTAGGGTTTAATAGACCAAGTCAAAATAGGATTCTAAATTCTTTTTAATTTGGTCACCACTAGGGTTTGAACCTTTGACCTATTTAGAGCAAATAAAATCATCTTTATTATTTTATTCTTTTGCTCTTGTCAAGGTTTGAAACTGAAACCTCCATATATCAATTAATAATTCTTAATTATTAATGTGTCAATTAAACAATCATATATTTTAATCATATTTAATTCATCAATTAAATAATATATTAATTAAATAATCACATCATTTAATTAATTCTCAGAATATATTTAAGTTACTTTCGTAACACAATTAATTGGACCATCCAATTCTCCGTAAGCCTTGTTACAACCAATCTTAAAGGGCTAGCAAGGGGACCTAATGGACCCATAGTTTTGAGCTCCAATAATACTTAGAAAAAATTAATTAAACTCTTTAATTAATATTTCACTATTATTAACCTTAGAGTTATTCCACTAAAAACTCAAGGTTGTACTCTCGTAGCTGTAGATGTTTTACACAATCAAATAATCAATGTCTATCAATATAGCTATTACATATGATATGATCCTCCACAAGTAGTTTATAATTAGAGCTAGGTCATAAAGTCTGTTATACCTCTCTAATTTTATTTTTTCCTTTATGTACGATTGATTCTCTAATGAATGATAATATCCTTCATTCATTTATTGAAGAAGAAGAGCGCTCTTAATCGTTCATAGGGATGGCAACGGGGCGGGGCGGGTCGGGGTCGGGGAATGCTTTACCATCTCCATCCCCGCCTCCCAAAACCATCCCCATCCCCGTCCCCGTCCCCGCATTAAGAGAAGCGGGGTCGGGGATGAGGATTCCCCGTTGGAGGGGCCTTCCCCATACCCGCCCCATTCCCAGTTTAATATAATTATATATTTAAAAATTACAACTTAAAACAAAGAAAAAAAAAGTATAAATTCAATTATATATTATAAATATAATATATATATATATATATATTCAGTTATATAATCCAACAAATTACAACCTAGCCAAATGTGAATATATATAAATGATTAAAAAAATCTGAATATTATATATATATATATAATATATCGGGGCGGGGATGGGGCGGGGAGTGCTTCTTCCGTCCCCGCCCCGCTTCAACTTCGGGGACAAGACTTAGTCCCCATCCCCATCCCCGTCCCCGTCCCCAAATATTATCCTCCATCCCCGCCTCGTTCGGGGCGGAGCCTCACGAGGCCGGGGCCCCGCGGGGAATATTGTCATCTCTAATCATTCAAGTCTCGAATCAACCCTTAAGAGAACTACTCATCTACTTCTCGCAAGAATGAGTAGATTCCATTATTGTGTGCATACCTTCCCAGCCACAAGCCAAACTGTGATTCCAAGATACAGAGTTATTGATCTGGAATGCTACTTCAATCTCACCCATGGTATTTCAAGAAACACGATCTAACTCAAAGGAGTCGGTAAAACACTCAAGATTTAGATCACCCATATACAGCCATCATTTGTTGATATATATGAATCTTTTCAACTAATGGATCTTAGTGATAGATTCATATAGATCATGGCCCGGTTCTATATGATCACATCATATAAGGTGCATCCATTCTCATATCACTATATGAGTAGTCTAGGATAAGACCACCGTACATTACGAAATGACCTGCAACTATGGATTAACCACAAATAAAGTACCTTGCTTTATTTGTTTTTTACGAACTCTTTAGATTGCATGTCTCAAAATGAATTCCTCTGTATATAACATTCATATACTCAGTTTGAGATTACATCTAGCAATCTTGGATGTTTAGCACATATAATATAAACGTATGAGTCATGTTAATTGAATGAAATAACTACTTCTTTTATTAATGCATTTATAACATTTACTAATTACAAGTTTTAGGGCATAAATCCCAACAGTACTATCAACCGAAAAAGTCTCTCCGAAACTTGAACTTCAAACAAACTCCCTTCCATCTCCACATTAATCTTACGAGGACACTGCCAATTAAGAGGAACCAGCATTAACAACCTCCCTCTATCCAATCTTCTTCTCATCCGTGTATCCTCTTCCACATATAAAACTTCTCCAAACTGCCCTCCTAACTTCATGAAAAAACGAGAGTTCCAACACAACAGAGGAACCCCCGAGCACCCCATCCAAACCAAACTAGTTTTAGGAATTATAGAATCCGACCATTCCTTCATAGAATTAAAACAATCCTCACACAAAGAGTTGTTATTCATGAACCTAACATTCTCATTAACTGACTCAAAGCACCACAGAATGTGCTTGTTCCCTAAATAAAACAATTGGTACGAGAAATCTTTCGACCATAGACAACAATTCACCTTGGAAACCTCTGAAAAATATTTAAGGTCTCATAATGCACACCTTGAAAGCCAATCCACCTCACTTTTCTCCATCTCCTAGGACATGGACATACTCTTCTCAAAAGCTTTCGAACCCTCTTCATGACAACTGATCTAGTACCTAATTACCACATCTACAAAGGTCTGATTCTTTTGCTTCCTTTCCATGTCACATTTAACTTTGCCAACCACATTACTTTCATTGCCATTAACCATTCTTGAACCTCTCTGTCTTAGAGCAAGACTACGTTGATTCTTCCACCCAATTGCAGCCGTATTCGAAATTATGGGCCACCCAAAAATGTGACTTCCATTTGCCTTGATTGACACCATGTTAGTAGGGCCGACTTTGATATTTTTCAGGGCCCAAGGCGAACTACAGAAAGTGAGGCCCTCGATACTTTATGTATGTTTACTAGATTTTTTTTTCCTTAATAAATACTTGTAAATATCAATATAATAACTCAAACTCAAGACTATAACACAACAAAATAACAAATATAAAGTTACCAAAATAAAAGTTTTATAATTCCTTCAAAGAGTATATCATTTAAACATTACTCGTCTCACATTCTTAGTAGCAAAACTACTAATTAAGCTTATATAATCAAGTTTTTCTATCATATTTTTTTCAATAGATAACATAGCTAAGTTGTTCAATCTTTCTTGAGACATAGTTGATCGAAGATAAGATTTAATCAACTTCAACTTCGACAAACTTCTTTCTGCAGAGGCAACTGTGACCGGTATAGTTAACAAAATTCTATAAGCAATCCATGCACTTGGGAAGCAACCGGTTTCTCTATATTTCTGGAGATATGAAATAAGAGCTCTTAACTGTTTAATAGCAACATCAATATGTATGTCTTCATTTTGAATAATTTTTGTAACAGAATTAATAGCAAACAATAAATTATACCAAATAATGCCAAATAAGAACTCAAAATTCTCAAATTCATATGTTACTATTGACTCCGCTTCACTCTTTGTTTTGAGATCTTTAATAGTTTCTGTCAAGTGAGTTAAAGCATCTCTTATTTGTGGAGCTTGGTATCTTATGGCTTTAATACTTTCCATATGACTTTCCCAACATGTTTATGACAATGGCTTAAGTGTGAAACCTTCCACATAATCTTTGAAAAATTTCCATCGTTTTGTAGAAGATGAGAGCAAAGAATATATTCGTTATACCACTTCAAAAAAAGATTTAGCTTTGGGACAACAATTAGCCATATCACAAAGTGTAAAATTAGGACTATGACAACCGCATGGGGTGTATAATGCTCTATGATTTATTTCAAGTAGTCTTTTTTGTAAACCTTTGTGTTTTCCTCTCATATTAGATCCATTGTTATACTCTTGCCCTCTTATATCACCAATACTAAGCTAAAGAGTGCTCAATACATTTTTAAGCACAGAAAAAAGTCCAAGACCTAATGTATCATCTACCTTTAAGAATTCTAAAAAGAACTCTTCTACTGCAATAGGACTTGCTGAAATATCCACACATCGTACTACAAGAGACATTTGTTCCTCATGACTTACATCTGGAGTACAATCAAGTATGATTGAAAAATATTTTGCTTCATTGATTCTTGAAACAATTGAACTTTTTATCTCACTTGCTAACATTTGTATAAGCTCATTTTGGATTCGGTGACTTAGATAATGGTAATGAGTTTCATGTGATAAAATACGTCGACCATGCTCTTGCATTAGTGGATCAAATTCAGCAATCATTTCTACCATTTGTAAGAAAATTCCATTATTTTCTTGATAAAGCTTATCATTATCTCCAATGTACTCTCTCTTTGTTGATTTGTTGCACACTTTCATCAATTGTTTTACTTCTTTGTAATCTTCTTTCCAATTCAATCCAACCACTCATGCAACCAATGTGTTCACTACTAGTTTCATGACTTGTGATCCTTCTACTAATATTCTTCCAATCTTTGAATTAATTGAGTCTTGTTTCCATCTTATTTGAATAACTTACAACAAAAGCAAAATACCTTATCCAAAGACACTGAATAAACCAACCACTTTCTATCATGTTTCTCCCCATTTGGTAAATTTCGAATGTAACATGTGGAAGAGAAATGTCTACCTAAATTATCTCTAGGAAAAATGACATCATGTCCTCTTTTAAGACCTCTTTCAACCAAAAAGTCTCTAATATTTTGATCAATCTTATCCCAATTTCCCGGATCATCAATGTTTAAAGGAAATACAAGTTCTTCACTTAAATCTACTTTTTCAATATCTTCATTATCTTCCTCATTCACATGTTGATTCGGCCCTTCATGATCATTATCATTGATAGGTTGATTCGGTTCTTCGTTATCATTCACATTCATAAATTGATCATGGTCTTCATTATCATTCTCATGTTCTTCATTTATCAAATCAACATGTGAAGTCTCTACTTGTTTAGTGCTACTAAAGAACTTATCAATAGATCAAACTAATGTTTTTATTCTTTGTTTTTCCTTTCTTTTTTCAGCTTCGGAACTATACTTTCTAATAGGAGGCATAATTGATAAAACAATGCAACCAATCAACAAGCCAACAATCAACGATTTGAGAATTAAGATTCAACAAACAAGAAACGTTTAGAAGCTATTACCCATGTATAAACAGAGAATTCAAGACATCTTTTAATTATATGTTCTGCAAGATTCGAATTATTCACGAAATCGTGTAAATTGATGAAAAAAAAAAAAAACAATAAGCAAATTTAGTAGAGCTTGCCTTTTTCACTAACTGTTTTTGGATCAAGTACCAAACTTCTCACAAATTCATTGACTACATTTGGTTGTTGTGACTTGTGAGGACAACAAAAAAATAAAAATAAAAATAATGCAAAAAGCAATAGCAACGTGAGTTTGAGTAACTAAATTGAAAATCATTCCCATGTTACCCTATAGAATCTACTGAAAGCATCATGAAATAATAAACTAAAAGTAATAAAGAAAGATTTATAAGAAAGTGACCTCTTATCTCTTGAAAACTTGATGTGCTGTATGTTTGAACTTTGAACTGGTCAATTTGTTTGGCCAATCCCCAATCTTTTTCGGTACATACCTAAAACATAACATGATAACAATTAACAAATAACAACAAAATAATTAAATCAAAAAACATCCTCTGTTTTTTAGGGGTGCTCCTGTCCTCTTGTTTTTCTCTCGCTTTTGCTTTGTACGGGGTGTTATGTGTGGGTGTCTCAAGGCTTTTGGTAGTGTGTTGTAGCTTTGCCCTATTTCATTATCTCGCTTGTTGCTTGTTCTCAGGTTTTGATTAATATATTATCTTTTGATGTTCCAAAAAAAAAAAAAAAAACAACAATAGGAAAATCTACAACCAATTTGAAGCAAACAAAGTCGATCATCACCACCAGACTCACTTACAAAGTTACTGATCTTTTCCTATTTGAATTCTAACAATCTAACAAAAAGAGGTTTATCAAAAAAAAATATTGATTTAATTATTAATTACCTTTGATTCTTTGAACAATGACTTCAAGAATGGGTGACGGATTTGAAATCTAAAATTTCGTAGCAAATAGCAAGATTTAAGAGAGTCCTAATTTGATTTTTGTTCAATTTTGATTTCTAGTTGTCTGACTCTGATAAGAGTAGTATTATACTGTTGTTTTTCATTTTTTAGAAATGATAATTGGGTTTTGTAATTTTTGGGCTTTTCTTAAAAAGAAACATGTTTGGTGGGCCTATTTTGAACTCACTTTATGGGTTTGTTAGTTTAAAAAAAATTAGAGATTCAGTGGGTCTATTTTAAACTCATTTATGGGCTTGTTAGTTTAAATTCATATATGGGTTATATCTGAAATTTATTTATTTATTTTTAAACTTTGGGGTCCCTTACAAATCGGAGGCCCTAGACGGTCGTCTCTCTGGGTTCCCCCTAGGGTCGGGCCTACATGTTAGCTTCCTCCTACGTACCAAACCTTACGAAAGCAAATATGCTTCACCTATGGCTTTTCCTCGCCAAGAGGAAAACATCTCTCACTCTTCCATACACCTTGAAAAGCTCCACATATCCTTCACCTCCACATCCGGATTTAGATTGTCGATGAATATGGAAAACAAAACATCCTGGAAATCCTTTCTTTCAACCCTACCGTTGATTTCATCCTGACTCTCTTCATGGCCAAGAGAGTCAGGTTTTCTCTCACTAGAATTCTCTCTCTCTCTCATTCAATTAGTTTTAGATGGAAAAATATAGTAATTTGAGGTAGTTAAAATTATATACGTATGAGATTCTGATTTTTAGGTTTTTTTTTTTAATATATATCTTCTATTACTTCCTAGAATAATACATGTCAAACTTAAGTATTAAGTGTCGATATTAACACCCATAAATATGATAAGTACACCCATATTTTAATAAAAAATTTAATTACAAAAATATCACAATAGGAAATTACCAATAAGGACAAATTAGTTTAATTAAAAATAAACCATATATTATATACACTCATTAATTACACGCATATCTTCAAATATATTACTTTATTTAAAAAAAAAAATTTTAAAAATTTTAAAAACACTAAACCTTAATTCTATTTCAAGTATTAAAATCTCACATTATCATATAACCAAGCAATGGAAAAATTACTTTGGAATATATTTAACTTTTTTTTTTTTTTTTAATTCTTTTTCTCTCTTCTTTTTTTATTTTTTATTTTGTATATATTGAACACCTTCAGTAATCCCAAATTCTACAAACAATCCAGATTTGTCGAAAGTTCAAGTGAAACTGAGCCCGAAGGTATCAAACTATTCCTCAACTAAGTGGTTAGGCAGATTTCTTATAAAAGCCATGATAGTTATTGAAGTTATTTTTCCTTTTCTTTTGGAATATCTTTGCAGTTTGAGATGTAAGTGAGTTCCTTGTCGGTATGTTAAATTTTTTTGGTGTATGTGTTGTTGAAGGTTAGATATATATTTTGCTGGTGTTTCTACTTTTGCTCGTATATGTTATGTAGTTGTGTTCAACCATAACAAATTATTTGAAGGTTTTGAAATAACTGTGAAGTTGCATGCCAAAATTTGTGGTATTCGGGCAGATTTTTAGTGGAAGTTGATTGATTGATTGATTGTATTAAAATGAAAACATTCATTCATTTAAATTAAGGTACTATTAACATTAAGATAGGTGTTTATAGTAATGTTTTTAATTTTAAAATTTAGATATAAATGTACTTATAAATATAGGTGTACTTATTATATTTATAAGTGTCAACATCCGCACCCTTAAGTATTACATGTTCAGTTTGATATTTACTTTGAGAAATCCGTTCATACATACATGCCAGTAAATAGTAAAAAGTAACTATCAAAAACTACAAGGAATTGATTTAAAGAACTTACCAAGCCTGATAACAAATTATGACCTCTTGTGCGCATATTAAGCAAACATAACTACAAACATTATAAAAAATAAAAGGATAATGAAATTTATCAAAAAATTAATGAAATAATCACACTTGGACTGTTGTTCAACATGCAGAAAAATTGCATGTCATCTCTTTATGTACAATTTAGTTGCTCTTAGAAAACTCTGTACAAGTTATTTTAGCATAAGAGAGCAGCATTGTAGACTAAATGTAGTATCTATCAGGTCAAAATCTCCATCTCTGGCTATCTAATTCTATCTATGCTTTAGATTCCCTAGAGCCTGAGCCTCTTGAATGTCAAGGCTCGGTCTTTGACTTTTTGTTTGATGTTGTCATTGTTGTTGAAGCAGTTTCTGAGGATGGCTTCAAAGAGGACTCTGAACGGCGGTGGTGATGATTGTGGTGATCATGGTCATAGTCATAGTCACGGTCACAGTCATGGTGGTGGTGATAAGACTTTCTCTTGGATGGGAGCAGTGGTGGTGGTTCTGGTGAAGACCTGATGGACCGCTGCTGCTGCTGGTGGTCTGCATTTCCCGATTGTGGCTGCACCCAAAGGAAATAAAAGAGTCAAAAAATATTGTCCAGTTTACTTTTCTAGTTTCTGTTAACAGCTGCACCCAAAGGAAATAAAAGAGTCAAAAGATTGTCCAGTTGTATTTTTAAGTTTGGATCTTAAAAATACATACAGATTTCGATTTCATTGAACTAACGTCGCCAACACTGCTGCTCACTTCCTTACCATATTCTCGATCTCTAGGGAACTCCCTGCAGCAGATTAAACACATTAAACTACTTTAACTTCATCATGTAACAATTGGAATGAAAAATATTAGTGATGCTGTAGTTACCAACACAGCATACCAGAAAGAAAAAGTATGCAACACATAATGACATTCTATGCAATAACCAGCTAAAGATGATACCATCCCAAGACTAACAGATAGTAGATAAAGATGTTAAATAAAAGTAACAAATCACCTTACTCTACTGCACAAAACTATCAAACAAAATGAAGAAAACCAATAACTGTTGACCAAGCTTGTAATGATATAATTTTCCAAAAAAAACCACCATTTAGTGTATATATGCAGCAAACTTTATCAATATTCGGCATCATTATGAAACCAACTTTGAAAAATATGCAATGCAAACAAGGGAGCATGCTCATGATATACATCCATCCAGTTGACAGAGCAGTACAATTTACTACAAATGAGCACATAAAGCATACCTCTGAGGTGGAAGAACAGGCATCATATAACCTTGAGCACCAAAAGGGTCCTGAGGCATGACCCCACCAAAAGGCAAGTCTAAGGGACTCATTCCATAACCCATAACGGTATAAGGCATTGCACCACCAAATGGAGCCACATATCCAGCTTGCAAGTCATTCCAATTAGGATTATTAAAGGCAGAGGGGCCAAGAGGCATCATATCTTGGGGGTAGGTTTTCCACTGTAAGTCATTTGAAGGCATGCAGGGCTGCTGCTTCTTCTTCTTCTTCTTCTTCTGCACTTGTGATGCTGGTGCTGGCTCCTTCACGCTCATCGACTCGTGTGTAGCTTCGGACACATCAGGTGCTTTTGCTGCTATCCTTGTTTGTGGTGGGGCTATAACAGCTTTTCCCTCATCTGCGATCTCTTTTGGGACTAGAGTTTCTTCAAAACCAGGTGGTGGCTTTAGCTCTCCCTTTGATTCCGCAGAAATAGTAGGAGAAGGTAATCCCTCAATTTCTTTCTCAAAAGCTGCCCTGTATATATATGAAAGAGACACATTATAAATCTTCCAAAGCATGAAGAAACACATTCAAAACAGAAACTAAAAATGAACTTACTCATTCGGCCTCAAAACTGCAACTGCCCCACTTGGCAGAGCATATGAGCCATCTGGAGTTGCAATTAACATCGACTTTGGAATGCCGGTGGGATGTTTAAATCTCTTGACATCGTACTTTGGATCACCATTCTTAGGACAATGCTGAATAAAATGTCCTGGATAGGAAAATTTATATACATTCAAAAAGATCTCATACATAAATTGATTTTACAATCTTGTTTAGGTGTGAACATACCAGGAACCTTACACCTGTGACAAACGTAGCCCTGTGGTGGCTGTGGCTCCAACATGCAAGGCCTTCCAGGAACTTGACGAATTAACACGGAAGTGTTTCTAGGGATTAACATCGCTCCCGTATATTCTGAAATCAAAAAACCGAAAATAAACCCTAATGACAATCAGGTGTGAAATTGAGAAAACAAAATCCTAAAGAACAAAAACTAACCTTCGTTGGTTTGGGCATTGGTGACCAGGAGGTCCGAGTCAGTACCCCCCAAATTCTTTGATTGATAAATCTTTTCTTTCAAAGTGCCAACCGATATCAATGGACCGTCCATTGATATCGAATCAAAGTCTCTTGCACTCTTGAATTTAAAATAAACCGCCATTCACTGTGAGAGAGGCAGATAACACATTTCAATTTCAATTCAGCTCATCCAGATAATCATGGCCTTAAATTCATATTCTTTTACCAAAAAACAGAACCTCACACAACACAATTGATACATATCAAGATCAATGTTTTAAAAGGCGAAAGGCGAGGCGAGGCGAGGCGGTAGCCTTGAGGTGATTGAGGCGGTAGCCTCAGTCAAAAAATGAAAAAAAAAAAAAAAAAATGTAAATATTTTTTAAAAAAAATGAATAAAGTTGAAAATGTTCCATAATATTCAATAAAAGAGTCATTTAACAATTCCAACATAAATATCCCGAATAAAATTAAATATTACAAAAGAAAGTCGTCTTCCTCATGACAAATGACCACTATTTTTCTAATAGACTATCAGTCTATCAGTTGTGTCAAATGTCTAATAGACTTTTTTTTTTCTAATGTTACTTCAGAACAGAGCCTCCTAAACAAGCTACAAGAACAGAGCCCCAACAAGTAAACAGAAACAGAAGCAGCACAAGGAAACAGAAACAAAGCAGAGGCACAACATCAGTATATGTATATCAGAAGAAGAGCACAAACTTGCACCAGAAAGAACACATAAAAACAATAACAGAAGAAGAGAAATTGCACCAGAAGAACACAAACGTGCACCAAAAAGAGCACAAACTTGTATATCAGTATATGTTTAAGACTTTAAGCATATATGTTTTAAGTGCATATCAGATATTTAAATCTAATAAATTATTATTATTACATCAGTTCAAATAATAAATATTTAAGTGTATGTATATCAGTTCACAAGCAAATTTATTATTATTATATGATTATATCATATCAGATATTCAGAATGAATCAATGATCATCATGCCATTTCCCTGCTCAAGCATTTCGCACCCTCTCTAGCTTTTTGATTAATATAATTTGGCTCTTTATCACAGTGGACATTTTCAATTTCGTTGGATGCAAAATCAGATTACGAATAGATAGTGTACAAGTTTTATATGTATATTTGCAGACACATGAGAGAAGGAGATTTTATATGTATATTTGCAGACACATGAGAGAAGGAGATGGAGTTGTTGAAGAAAAGAGAGAAGTAGAAAGGGAGATGAAGAAAATAGATAGTGAGCAGTGTATGCTTACAGGAGAAGTTGGAGGAGATGATGGGAAGGAGAGATGAAGTCGCCGGAGAAGTTGGAGGAGAGAACCGCCGCCCGCTAGAAGAAGCGAACCGCCGGCTGCTGCAAGAAGAGAAATTGACGGCCGCTGGAGACGGTGGATCGCCGGCCGCCGGAGATGGTGAGGTCACCGCTGGAGATTGAAGTTTAGGGCTTGCAATTTGGTTCAACGATTGGGGATTGAGATTGCGATTGGAATCTGTATTTAAATCAAAACCAAAAATATATATATTAAAACTATAAAACGACACCGTTTTACAACACATTAAAAAACAAAAAAAATATAAAAGAGTAAAACGACGTCGTTTTACACAAATTATAAAAAAATAAAAAAGATAAAAACCCAATAACACCGCATATCAGTCGCCTCTCAAGAGGCTATGCGAGGCGGTCGAGAGGTGGTCAGCTCATGCAATCGAGGCGGATTTTTTGGACAATGCTGGCGGTGCGGTCGCCTTGGTGCGATTTTCGGGATGAGGCGAACTGCTTCGGTGCAAATTTTAAAACACTATTCAAGATACCAATTGCACTTTTAAGATATCAACACAATTTACTACTTTTAAGTTTTAACTGGTTCTTTGTACTTAACCCAGAAACCTCAAAACAACTTAACATTACCAATTTGTCACTTACAAATACAAGCACTTAACAAGGTTTCTAAGAAATGCTCCAATTACTTTCATGAACAATGTGTCAAAATGTTAGATTATGCTCTTGTTGCGAAATGTATCTAGGCAGGATCTCAACAGAAAACATGCATTAATCAATTTTTACAAAAATAAAAACCCTGCACATTAATAAGTATTCTATGAGTATTTAGATAAAATAATAGTCTCTTCTCTTCCGGTGGATACAGCCTGTCCATCTTTTTCTGGCAAAAAATTTCATGTGAACAGAAATCTAAGCAAAAATGAGCTTCATTCAACTGGAAACCTGTCCCAGATTTTTGGGTGAACTGAAACTTTTTTTTTTTTTTTTCGAATTCAATTAAACTCAAGTCCAAACTATTTCTATTTTGATTTCCACAAAATCAAATTTTAACAATTTCAATTTCAATTAATTAACCCTTTTGCTTTAAAAAAACAATTAAAGTAATTAACCTTGTAGCCGGAAGCAGACGAAAGGAAGGCGGCGGACGGTTCGGTGGTGCGGCAGCATGGCGTGACCGCAGCCAGAAGTGGCCGGCAGGACGGTAAGGACGACGAAGGAAGCGACGCGTCCTCGTTTCGTCCAAGAAGTTGGCCACGCGTCCTCGTTTCGTGAAGGACGACGTTGATGAGGCGGCTTGACGGCGACGAAAAATTTTCTGGTTTGCTGATATCGTGATGGCTGGTAGGGATGGCTAGGGCAACTGGAAAACGATGGAGGAATTGGGAGCAAATGAGCAATATATAATTAAGGGCAGTTTCGTCTTTTAGGGGCAATTTTGCTATAAAAATAATTTATAAGGTATATTTGCAATTTAGGCCCTCAAATAGGGCATTTTTACTAAAATCCCTATTTATTATCCTTTTTTATTACTTTTACTAACTATTTACCAACCAACTTATCATACAAATAAACTAAACACTATCTAATAATTTTACTACACTACAACACATTGTTTCTCATACATTTGTTTTTCAATTTTAGGTTTTTAAAAAATTGGAGAAGATTATATCAAGTCATTTGAAGGTATGAATTACATTTTAAATTATTTTTTTCAACCTCATTTACCTTATTTTGAGAGTTTTGTAATATCTCCGAATTTTGTTTCTTTTCATTTTTTATGAACCAAAACTTTTTCAAGGCTTAAAAAAAACCTCGGGACACGGGACAAATCCTCGGATGGGGTGACCTGATGTCGGGACACCCTGTCCCGAGGTTTTATTCAAGCCTTGAAAAAGTCTCGGGACAGGGTGTCCCAACATCGGGTCACCCCGTCCCAAGG
Source organism: Acer saccharum (assembly GCA_030490815.1). Taxonomy (NCBI): domain Eukaryota; kingdom Viridiplantae; phylum Streptophyta; class Magnoliopsida; order Sapindales; family Sapindaceae; genus Acer; species Acer saccharum. Next base: position 26,442,962 of record CM059871.1, read on the forward strand.
TTTTAATTCCTCGGGATAGGGTGATCCGATGTCAGGATGCCCTGTCCTGAGGATTTATTAAATTTTTGAAAAAGCCTCGGGACAGGGTGTCCCGACATCGGGTCACCCCGTCCTGAGGAATTAAAACCTCGGGACATGGTGACCCGATGTTAGGACAACCTATCTTGAGACTTTTTCAAGGCTTGAAAAAAACCTCGGGACAGGGTGTCCCGACATCGAGTCACCCCATCCCGAGGATTTAATTCCTCGGGACGAAGTGACCCGACGTCGGGTCACCTTGTCCTGAGGCCTTTTCAAAAATTAAAAAACGACCCGACATCAGGTCACCCCGTCCTGAGGAATTAAATCCAAAAAAGAGAACAAATAGAGGGCCTCGACAGAACAGAGCACCGACACAACAAAGGGAAAAGCTGAGAAACAAACAACAAAACAGAACAGCACCAAGAAGCATAACTAGTTGAAGTCTCCCCACTCCACAAAATCATAATTATTAAGGTTAATTTTTATGATATTTAAATTCAATTAATAGATTTACATGAACATGAATCAAAATTTCACAATATACTTCAAAAATTGAAAACCCATTAATCAATTTAAACTCAAAATCATAACAAAAATCATAAACCTAAATGTTAGGGTTGAAAAACTAAATACCTCCAACCAAATACAATATGCCACCCAAATCAAGAGTGTCGATGAAGAAGAAGACGAATGTCGACGACAAAGCTTCGTCGTGGCAACGAACTCGTTACTACTGCATGTGAAGGATTGTTGCTGCTGCTGCAATGGACACAAACATGAACCCAACTCGCTGCTGCTGTGAAGCTTTACGGTGGTGAAGTCGGCAAAGTTGGGTTGCTTTGGTTTGTGATGGGGAAGATTTGTGTTGGGTTCAATTTCAGGATAAGGGTGGTATCGGGAAAGGGAGGCAGGAGGGTTTGGGATGGTTAGAGCAATCAGGTGAAATTGGATTTTTTTTTTTTTTTTTTTTTTTTTTTTTAAATCAAGGGTAACAATGTCATTTCAGGGTAGTTTTACAATTGAATTAGATTTTATGGTAGATTTTCTATTAAACCCCTAAAATAGGGCATTTTTGCTAAAAACCCGAAATTATATGGCTTAATTGTAGAAACATTCAACGAAATTGCACTCATATGCAACCTTTCCGTTTATTGCACAAACATCTCCTATAAAAAGTTGACCAAACATTGACCAAAAGGGAATGACGAAAATACCCTTACATGAAATTACCAATCCCCCCCGAGCTTTGCCCTTTGATAAACTGCTCCCTCTATTCTCTATAATTGCAAGTTAACCCCTGAAACTAGGGGTGGGCACAAAGTTCGGAACCAAACCAAACCAAACCAAACCGAAAAAAGGGGGTAGGTGGTTCTGGTGAAGATGATGGTGGTGTTGTGGTGGTGGTGACAGATTCTGGCCTTCTGGGTTTGGGGTGGTGTGGTGGTGAGTCTGGACGTTTGGTTGAAGGTTAAAGGTGGGTTGATGTTGGGTTTAGGGTGGTGTGGTGGTGAGGCCAACGTTTAAAATTTAAAATAAATAAATAAAAAAAATTGTACTGGATCCGTCGGTTCCAGAACTAGAACCGAATCGAACCGAACCGAACCGAACCGAACCGACAGTTCCAGTCTGGTTCTGAAATTTTAGGAACCGAAACTGGGAACCTCTCTGGTTCCGATTCACGGTCCGGTTCTAGTTTCGGTTTCGGTTTCAAGACCACGATTCCGATTTAATTGCATGGTTGGAATCGAACCTACGTCATGTCTAGCTAAGAGCATCTCCAATGCAAAAGTGGTTTGCATGCCAATAATCATTGACATGGCAACAATGTCAAGAGATTTGTTTCCTATATGGCATAAAAATAGATTTAATAGACAATCAACTCAAAATTTGATCTCCTATGTTTCTATATAAAACACAATTTTTTTAAAGACGTGTCCATTTTTTTTCCTGTTTTATTTTTTATTTTATTTCCTTAACAAAAAAAGATGAAATATTAATGTCAGTTTTAAATACTTACTGAGTCAACCAAAAAAATAGTTGTGCAACGGACCGTCCGAAAGTAGACAATCATGTTGACAATGTCTAATAAATTTTTACCACGTTAGTTTGAGACTGAATATGCACGGCTATATTGAAGAAAGATTTACTAACAGAATATCTTTTAATCCTACGTGACATCTTTTTTTCTTTTTTTTTCACAAGTCATTCTTGCATTGGAGATGCTCTAACCAACTAAAGACCATACCTATATCAAGAGAGATATGTTTCTTTTTCAAATCGACCTAAATGTAAAAAGTCTAACCAACAATTCTAAAAAGTTTATATATCTAAATTCCGGTTACTGTTAAGGGCACTTAGGAGCAATAAGTCATAGTCTCATGGGATTCTCCTTTTATTTAGGAGTGGATTAAGTTGCAACTCTTTTCCTATTTCCATGTTGTGAACGTTGTAATTTGGTTATTTAAGCCAAGTGAAGTCCGAAATAAAGGCAGAAAATTTATCCCATAATTGAGTTTTACTCTAAGGTTCTAGGTTCCTCAATCAACCGATTTTTCCTTTAAATCTCGTCCCGTCACAATAGGTTCCAACAAACAAAAGATTAAAAAGCTGCAGTCCGTACGACAGCCAAAATCCAAGAGATTATGGATTCAAATAATATCCCCTTCACCCATCAAGTTTGTAGTAAAAACAAAAATCAAAATGTACAGCCACATTCACGGGATTATGGATTCAAGTAATATCCCCCTTCAACCGTCAAGCTTGTAGTTAAAAAAAAAAAAAACCCCTTTGATTTCAAAGTTGTTCCACAGACAACAATCAAAGAAAGTCACAAGAGTGCTTATCAAATTCCATGTGACTTGGAGGTTATATTATCCCATAAAATCCATAAAGGACCGATTTCTCGAGTATAATAGCAAAGTAGAGTAATGCCCTTTACATTATTACAAGTGCATCACCATGCAAAAACCCCAAATGCAAACCTTGTCTCAGAGGTTTAACCATACAGCCTCAATATAATTAAATCTAATTAAAATAACAAAACAGAAGAAAGTTTCAGCACAGATTGTCGTTCCACTCCAAGCAGCTGTGGAGCAACCAATTTTCTATCCAAATCATTCGTCCGGTGAATCAGTACGAACAGCTGATAACAAAACCAATATTAGTAATTTTTCCACCGGAAAGCAGATTGAAAAAGATAATCAAATAGAAAGAATAGGCAATATAAAAAGCAAACCACCAAGCAGATGTATACACGTACTAAGAATGTGTTAATGTAGACCCTAACCACATCATTATAACATGTTCTCAGAAACCAAAAATGATTGGAATTCAATGTGAGGCTTAGCAAGTTTTAGGAACAATTCAAGTCCTTCAAACAACACCTTCCTTAAAATTAAATTACATATGTAGGTAATAGAAGAAACAGCTTTTGCCTAGGATATACAACTTTCCTTGTATTTCTTCTGTCTTCTTTTTCTATCATAAATCCCCGTAACTTATCCATGTCAAATATAACAAACAAGCCTAGTGGCCCTAGCCTTTTTTTCTTTCCTTCAAATTATGCCTTATGTAACTTCAGAACATATTGCCTGGTCATATAACTTCAGAATTGAGTCACAAGTGATGCATGCATGCAAACTCACACACTTGCATACAAACAACAACCACCAGCGCCAACATTTTTCTAAAAATGTCTCCACTGTCAGCTCGCTATATATGCATGTCATAAACCATCTATCATCCATATATATATATATAAATAAATAAATAAATAAATAAAACAGAATCCAACAGTATCTATTTCTGAGGATTCCTAACAGCCAGACTACCTATTTCTGAGGATTCCTAACTGCCAAGCCTAGCTACAATTCTAATCAAATCTTCCTCACAAAAAATAAAAAAAATAAAAAATTAAAAATAGTTTAGCCTTTACATATCCCCATTTAAACTCTCTCCAAACTTGTTCTCCTCATAGAGAAAACTTATCTTTTATTTTAACAATACTGCCAATGAAGTCCCCCACATTAGGTGTATATAATTGCCTGCTCTACCATTAATTCCTCCAAAACTAAGTTCACAACAGCAAACTATGAGTGAGGTGTTAACCCTCCCACCAAGACTATGATACAGCATTATTAGGGCAGAATCTAATTAAGGGGTGTACACTCCATATTTATCTTTCCATAACTGTCAACTCAAAAGCATTGTCACCAAAAATACTTTCAATCACGCTATCTTCAGACTTGTGGCACCTAATACTACTTAAGAGCAAAGCTAGCAACAGTTGCCAGCATGTCACTCGCTGCAACAGCCACTGTGCAGCAATCACAGTTTGGTTGACAACATAGTTGAGAGTGGCAGGCTAACCCCTTTGCAAGAATAGGAAAATATGAACAATTGAGCTAAAAAAAAGTTAGAATAGTAAATGGATGAAAAATGCACATAGAGATAATAGCTTAATTTGAGAGAGAGGAGGTGAATGTATACTTACCAAAGGTGTGTGCTTATTGGTCCAGCTAGCAGACATGTGGGCTTAAAAGTACTAATGATTGTCATCTTTATAAGCCCTAATCTAATGATCTTGCATGCTGGACTGATAAGCACATATATCTGGTGAGTATAAATTCACCTCTTCTCTTTATAATTCGGATATGATCTCTCTAAACATTCTCACGCATTCACTATACAATTTATTCCTTTAGCTCAATTATTCTCCTCTTATTCTGGCAAAGGGATTGACCTACCACTCTACCAACAAACTGAACTTTTGAAATATGATCGCTAGCAACCCTGCCGACATCACCTTGAGCTAAGTTGGATAACTTCTAATGAGACAATTTTAGTTATGAGGTAATCTATTTGCCAGACCTCCATCTAGATCGATACATTCATCACAAAATTTTAGTGTTGACACCACTGTTTCCACATAAACCCAATCAACAACACCTTCTCTATTTCTTGCATTTCTCCCTTGGTGAATCAAGGAACCCAGCACAGCTAATTTCAATTGAAAAATCAAAAGCTTCAAAACATTTTCTCACTCTCCCTTAAAACATGCTAGCTCACACCCTGTTTACAACAACATTGATATAAAACAACGACCTTCATTTTAATCAAATATCCCTTAGCCATGAAAGTTAAACTTCAAAATCTCGTGTCCAAGAAAAGCAGCACTATTTGATCACCAAAAGATCCATAACAAACTCAAAAGGAGAGCAACTATAGAACCGATCGAAAACTAAAATAATCCAATCGTATTCAGCAGTAATAATAATAATAATAATAATAATAATAATAATAATGAATAAAATCAGAATCCCTAGATTTATAGTAAACTTAAGAAATCAGATAAAAAAGGAAGACGTACAAGGCTTCTCTTGTTTTCCATCGGCCCACTTAGAAATGGAGTAGTGGACCTTTTCACGACTGATGGCTTCGCTCTTGTGTGGTTCCTTGAGACAGTTCCTGACCATTTTCGCACAGAGGTTCGCGTAGTTTATGTATGTCATCCCAGCTGCTCTCCAAAACGGTGCTGCTCCGGTCGACGCCATTCCTCTCTCTGATCTCTTTCTCTTTGATTATCAGCTAATAGCTACTACCGATTCAATTATGATTTATGAACGACGACAGCTGCAACCCTAACCCCTATGTTTTAAGAACAGATACTGTTGTTGGGCCTCACCACCAATTGGACTCATATTGGCCCAAATCATACTCCATTTGAGTATAATTTGGTACACGAGATTAAGTCAAATTAAGATGAAGGCCTGTTTGATTTTTCCACTTAACATTGAATGGTACTTAACGTTTTCCATTCAGTTATTTTGTTTGATTTTTTAAGTGTTAAAATCACTTAATGAGCACCTAAAACCACTAGTTTTGAAAAGTGAAAATTTACCACTTTTCACTTAACACAAATCAAGGAGAATTTAATACAAAATTTTATTTCCAAAACTATCCTCATTAATTTAATCTATTTCCAATTTTGTCTTCTATTGAGCCCTAATTATATTTATACTTTTTTTTTCTTCAGAACACAAACAACTGGAGATAGATTTTCCTTGCATATTCTGGTAAAGACTATTTCTTTCTTTTTCTATAATTTGATAATTAGTTTTATTAATTTTATTTTAGATAGATTTTGTTATAAGTTTTTATTTTTTGGGGGGTTTTGAGATGTTAATTTTAGTAAGAAAAAAAGAAGTTATATATATATATATATATATATATATATATATATGACCATCAATTACCATCAATTGATATATTACGTGATTCCTCTTTTTGGGCTTCCCCTGTTTTTCTTCTTATTTTCTCTATGCTTCTTTGTCTCTGTTTTCTGTTTTTGCCTCCTTGGTCTTTGTTTAGCGCTGGCTTGTTGCGGCTGTTGGTCCCCTGCCTTTTGTACTTCTTGCCTTTTGGCTGCTTGAATGAATTTGGTTGTTCCAAAAATAAAATAAAAATAGTAACCATTACATTATTGGTGGATGTAAATCAACAATATTAACCATTACAATGAGAAATTAAACATGTTATTATTCATTGATAATGATATTCAATTTAGAACCAAAAAAAAAAAAAAAAAACAACCTGTCCACAAACCAACCAATCCAAAATAATATATATTTGAAATATTATTAATAACTAAATAAATTTATTTTATAATTAATTTACATGTTAGAGTTGTCCTTAATATATTAAAATGTAAATATATGACAAATAATAGTTAGAAGGGTATAGATGTAAAAGTTTTTATTTTCAGATATTTATAACTTAAAAAAACAAATAACTTATCATTTATATTTAGTTTTCAGTTTTCAGTTACTATTCAGTCTTTAGTAACATTCAGTACTGTTCAGTCTTCAGATAAAAAAACAAACAGGGCCGGTATATTTTGATTAAGCCTAAATTAAGTCACATCAATGTATGGGGTTTATCCAAATTGTAAATATGCAAATAATTACTTGATCAAATATTCTTTTCAACACAATTATTTTATACTAGGGGCAAAACAGTAATTTCACTAATTCTGTTATTATTTGACGGTTAATGTTTTGGTCGGAGGGACCATTATTGTGATATATTTTTGAAAACATAAGGACCGAATAAACTAATACATGTAAGTAATATAAAAAGGTGACATTTCTTAAAAAAAAACCTAGAGACTAAATTGTAAATCCTCCAATTAAGTAAGTAAATAAATGTTTTAGCATTCGAATTTACAAATAAACTAATAAAGCAAATGGAAAGAAAGATTCACAGATTTGTTCACATTGTGATCTTTGTCAAAGACAGCCCTCAGGCTCACACGACTTTTTACTTGCGAATTTGACATTTGCTTACAAAAGCTTTAAATCTAACATGGAAAATAGATTTAAAATTTTGAATTGATAATTAATAAAGTGTGTTCTACTCTCCAAATTTTATTTTAAACTCCTTGCCTTCAAATGCATAAATGTTAAATTATTACTGTTGTATTCAGTCTTTCTATTATTAGTTCGAACTGACAAAAGTTATATCAGTTCCTTGTATGTGGGCCACTAGATTTAAATACTTTGATTGACAAGTGCATACAGCCAAGTCAAAGTATTTAAATCCAGTGGCCCATATACAAGGAACTGATATAACTTTTGTCAGTTCGAACTGATAATAGAATTTCTGCTGTTATATTAACTACGATTTTCATTCATTTTTATGAAAGAAGTTTGACTCTCACCTTTAACCATTAAATCACAATCTCTCTTCAATTATGAGAGTAATATTCAAGTTCGTGTTTTTAACGAAATCTAAAGAAAAATAGATAATAAAGTGCATGTATTTATAGTTTTATACACATATCTGACTTGGCAATGAAAATGAATTATTCGTGTTAATTTTGTCTAAAAGAAAATAAGAAAATTGAAATATTGTATGATTTTATTTTATTTTTTTTTGTTTTGAAAGGGATAAGTGAAATATTGTTGGTATTACTTTCAAGTATTGAATCATTAATTTTATAACTACAAAAGGTATAAATACATACAAAAACGTATTTAAAAAGAATCATTTGATCAAAATTCATGTTCTCATAAATCACATGAACTTGATAAAAGGTTTATTATTATTTATTACAATGGTAAGAGTCATTATTCAGCTAATAGATGGACGGGCTTAGAGCTTAGACAAATAACTCTCAAGTCAGCGGCTCGAATCTTTCTAAACATATGGATAGATATGACTCTCAAATTAAGAACTCGAATCCGACTGAATAAGTGGATAGATAGATACTATAATAAAAATAAAAATAAATAAATAAATAAAAATAAAAAACGGTAAAAAGCATATCAGAGATTATAAAGAATATAAAAATGAAAATTAATAATGTGACTGAATAGGGGCAGACTTGAAATTAAAAGGATAGTCAGTGAGTAATTTTGGAAAAGAAGCGTTATGGAGGCATCTCCGAATTGTGGAGTGGGACCAGGTTCCCTCCTTTACTTTATAGCCGGTTTCCTTTTGCTTTTTCTAAATTCTTTTCTTTAATCTTTACTATATTTACTTACACACTTAATTACCAAATTGTCCTCACCGTTTTCACGAAATTGCATACCAAGGGGCCCAAGGTAAATATAAGGATCAGATCAGACGTCCGTAAAATAATCTCATAACAAACCTATTATTGTGGGTCCCGGTGTATTGGTGTACTAGAGTACTAGTACACGTTGTTAAATGCCCAGCTAAATGAGTTTCGTACTGTAAGTCTGTAACAACACACACAACTGCTGCTGCTGCCACTAGGCTTCCTTTTTATCAAAATTACAAACTTGTCCAAAATATCATCAATTATTAGTGTTTTTTTTTTTTTTTTTTTTTTTTTTTTTTTAAAAATTAATTGATTTTTTAAAATCCTTTTTTTAAATTTAAATATATTTTGAACATTATCTAAATTAAATGATAATAGATGATTTTTTTTTTTTTTTTTTTTTGTATCCATCTTTTCGTACTGTAACACACAAAACTGCTGCCACTAGGTTCCTTTTTATCAAAATTACAAACTTGTCATCAATTTTTTTTATAATTAATATTCTTTTCCAATTGTCAAAATATATATATATATATATATATATATATATTCCAAACCAGAAGAATATGTATATAAAAAAAATCTAATTATTAGTGTTTTCTTATTTTTTTTAAATTAATTGATTATTTTTAAATCCTTTTTTTTAATTTTAAATATATTTTGAACATTATCCAAATTAAATGATAATAGATGATTTTTTTTATGTCCATCTTGCAATCTAATTATTTGTTAAAACTCGTAGAATAATTGATATATATTTTATTATCAACTATAAAAATTATTTTATTTTTAAAATTATAAATTTAGAAATTAGGAGGAGAATACAACTTTGTTGATGCTAATTTCCATCAATAATATTTTCTTTGGGATCTGTTATCCCTTTTAAAAATAAAAAATAAAAAAATTAAAGGAGTAGAATACAATTTGAATTCACAGTTTAACTAAACCATTTCAAGTTTTATCAAGTAAAAAATGAATATATATATATATATATATATATATTTTGATATAAATGATGCTACACAACAGAAACAGTCGATCCAAATGAAATATCAGTTCACTTATAGTTCCATGAATTATAAAGAAATATTACATAAATTAGTACAAAAATCAACCCAAATGTGATTTTGTGGTAATAACCCTCTTCAGTCCAACAATATCTCGGATTCGAGTCACCTCCATGGTATTTATATATATATATAATAATTTATTTTCATCATATAATGCATGATGTGACGTGGTTACAAATAATTTGGTAGCACTGTAGCTTTAAATTATTTTTCGAAGAATGTGTAGCATTATTACTCTTTAGGATAACAAGTAAATTCTTATCAAAAAAAGAAAAAGGATAACAAGTAAATGTGGAAATGGCCATAATTGTATTTAAGTAGTTTATACGAACAAGAGGGGCAAAATGGTAAAGCTGTCGTATTCTTTGTTACCATACTTATTCTCTCACTTTTGTGTTAGTTCTCCAACCTGAAACTTTATTTTTGTTTTTTTGTTTCTTTTTTTTTTCCTCCTTCAATTGAGTTTTGACCGTTGCTTTTCTCAACGTCTCTCTCTCTCTCTCTCTCTCTCTCTCTCTCTTCAACAAGCTTCAGCTCACACACTGCTCTCAGGTAACCCTTCTTTGCTCAAATCCATTTTCTCATCATTGCTTGTTAAATATTATCATATATTATACAATGTTCATGCACATTAAAAGGTTTTTTTTTTTTTTTTTTTTTTTTTTTCTTTAATTTTTTTTTTAATTTTTTTTTGTCTTTTTAGTTTAATTTCATGCTCTGCAGAGTTTGTTTTTGTTGGTTCATTGCAGTTTTTAGTAATGGGTTGCTTGTTTTTCCTTCAAAAGCACAAAGGATTCTTCTTAAAACAGGTCTAAATCTTTATTTGTTTTGAAGTTGGTTGGTTCCACTCTTTAATTTGGTTTTTTTTTTTTTAATGGTTTACATGAGGTTTAAGAATTTTATGTTCATTACAGCTTGATTTACGTTTATGATTAGTTTGAGATAAATACAATACTGGAAAGATTTCATTTTCAAAGTGGTTTAATGTCTTGATTTTGATTTTTTTTGTTAGTCATATCTTATAACACTTTTGCAGATTTTAACATGTGAGCTCTGCATTTTGTTCTACTTTAAAAGCTTTTTATTCTTTTGATTGCTACCTTGTAACTAAAAATAATCTTTCTGCAATTTGACTATTCATACTCTTTCTTCTCTACAAGAACTTCTCTCTCTACTGTTCTTTCTACATCTTTGATTTTGTTTTTTGTTTTTTTCAAAATTTGTTTGATGTTACCATTTCATGTCATTTCTAACATTTTTATTTTCCTTCGTGATTGTGGAGTTTTGCAAATAATTTCTTAGTCATAGTTATCCAAATTTGGTGATTGTTTGTTGCTTAGTGAGGGCTACAAGGGGTTGATTATTCTTGGGTATATTTTGAGAAATTGTAGTGAAAATGAGAAGAAACTAGATCTCCTTGTTCTGTTCCATGACTTGAGATTTAAGAAAAGCACCCGAATGTTTCTTGTATAAATAAAAATATAGTATCTAATTTCAGTGCCTGTACATCTAATTGTTGTTTCCTACTTGCTTTGTGTGTACATGCTTGTGTTATTCAACTTCTTGTTTCCTGTTGAGCAGCCTTGGAGAGCTCCGTATGAATCAAGTGAAAAATACAAAAGAATATTACTGGGATTTCCATTTTGATTTAAGCCTGAAATATTCATAGAGTTGGAAGGTAAACTGAAAGGAAATTGAGAGATGGGATGTTCTACATCGAAGCTGGATGATGAAGAAGCAGTTCAGCTTTGTAAAGATAGAAAGCGATTCATCAAACAGGCTGTGGAGCAAAGAACCCGATTTGCCTCTGGACACATAGCTTATATCCAGTCCTTGAAAAGAGTTTCTGCAGCTCTTCGCGATTACGTTGAAGGGGATGAGCCCCGTGAGTTCTTACTGGATTCTTTTATAACCCCACCCTTCACACCAGTAAAGAAAACAAGCTCTAGTTTCATCTCAATATCACCAAAATCCTTCTCAAAACCAAATACAACTTTGAAAGTGAATTACTTAAGGTCAGGTGGGAACCCGGCGATTTCAGTTGAGGAGAGGCCTCCTCAATCACCAGAAACAGTACGAGTTGAAACTTACTCCCCGATGCAGCAATATGGAATTGATGGGCTCTTTGCAATGCAATCATCACCGATGAATATTTCTTCTTCGTTCTTCTCTTATTCGCCCAACAATAGACCCAATATCCCTCCCCCATCACCTCAATCTTCGCAATGGGATTTCTTTTGGAATCCCTTTTCATCATTGGACCACTATGGCTATCCCACTCGATATAGTGTTGATCAAACAACCATAGATGATGATATCGGAGGACTAAGACAGGTTCGAGAAGAAGAAGGAATTCCCGACTTGGAAGAAGATGAAACTGAACAAGAGGAATCTGAGAGGAAGGTACATGTAACAGAAGAAAGAGCTAAATTTGATACACATTGCTCTAGAGAAGAAGTCATTGTAGAAGATGTTGATGATGATGATGATGATGATGATGAGGATGAGGATGACGAGGAGGGGGATACAGATTGTGAAACAGATGCTGAGCATGAAGTAGAAGGCTTACAATCCCAAGGTAGAGCAGCAAGCATAGAAGTATCACGATCTCAAACCGCGGGGCAAGTTGAAGTTGGTAAGAAAGAAATGGCAATTGGGGATCAAGAAGCTAAGGAAGAAACACCAGGTTTTACTGTTTATGTAAACCGAAGACCAACAAACATGTCAGAAGTTATTAAGGACCTTGAAGATCAGTTCATGGTTGTTTGCAATGCAGCCAATGAAATCTCGGCATTATTAGAGGCTAGCAGATCCCAGTACTCGTCAACCTCCAATGAACTCACAGGTTTTCGATTTTACTTAGTTTCCTTTATAACTTCTGGCGGTATACTGTTTAGATTCCTGTCTTGGCTTTGCAGTTATGCAGTCATTTTACAATTTAAGCATATACAATTGTGAACTTCATGCATTAAAAAGCTGTTTTGCTACAATGGAGATAACTTCTATAATTGACGAACTAAAAATGATTTCTTAAGGGCAATCTAAGATGTCTTTATTAAGAGAAGATGTCTTTATCAATCTCAAATTATGCTTCAATGTCTTCAAGATCTAAACTTTTCCTAGGACAAACAAAGAAGAAATGTGAACAAGTTTCTTTTGTCCTATATATGTAGTCCTAAGTTATTGTATGTGGTACTACTGCACATCTGTTTAATATTCATTTGTAAACTATTTGAAGTTACAGGATATCAGTTTGAAATATTTTTTTTTTCTTTTTACAGCCATGAAAATGTTGAATCCAGTAGCTTTGTTCCGTTCAGCCTCATCTCGCTCGTCTTCATCAAGATTTTTAATCAATTCCTCAAGTTCCAGAGATGAAGGTTATGAAAGCAGTAGTGATTTCTCAGAGGAATCCTGCATGTTTTCTGGTAGCCACCAATCAACATTGGACCGATTATATGCCTGGGAGAAAAAACTCTATGAAGAAGTCAGGGTATCCTTCTGAATCTATCTATATATCAACAAATTGATTTTAGTACAATTCTTTTTTTTTTCTTCATGCATAGAAAAAGAATCATACTTTGTAATTGTGACAATTATGTTCACATTAGTAATAACAGAATTCTGACATTGTTTTTACCTTCTTAAACAGTCTGGAGAAAAGGTTCGGATTGCATACGAGAAGAAATGTATGCAACTTAGAAACCAAGATGTGAAGGGGGACGACCCCTCTGCTGTGGATAAAACAAGGGTAGCAATTAGAGATTTGCACACCCAGATTAAGGTTTCAATACACTCAGTTGAAGCTGTTTCGAAGAGGATCGAGACTTTAAGGGATGAAGAATTGCAGCCTCAACTTGTCGAATTGATACAAGGGTAAGTCACTGTTTCCCAATAATATTTATGTATGCTATATAACCACAAAAGTTAAAAGGAGACTATCGTACTAGACAATTATCATTAAAGCAATCACTGATCTTTCTTAACAACACCATTGCTTGGTTCATGTTAATATTTTGATGCATTTTTTTCAAGCAGACTTGAACTTCTTCGTATTACAGGTTAGCAAGGATGTGGAAAGTAATGGCAGAGTGCCATCAGTCACAGAAGCGAACCTTAGATGAAGCCAAGCTCTTACTTGCAGGCACACCTTCAAAACTGCATGCAAAGAGGCACGCTTCCATATCAGTTACAGATCCGCAAAGGCTAGCTCGATCAGCTATCAATCTTGAAACAGAGCTCAGGAACTGGAGAGCCTCTTTCGAGTCATGGATCACTTCTCAGCGGTCCTATGTGCATGCATTGGCTGGTTGGCTCCTCCGTTGTATGAGGTGTGATTCTGATACATCTAAAATACTATTATCTCCTCGACGGGCAAGTGGAGTCCTTCCTATATTCGGACTTTGCATCCAATGGTCAAGGTTTCTTGATGCTGTCCGGGAGACGCCTGTGCTTGACGGTTTAGACTTTTTTGCAGCTGGGATGGGATCTCTGTATGCACAGCAGCTAAGAAATGATTCTCACCGAGTCCCAGTTGGGTCGAAGAGATTTGGAAGTGGGTTATCGGAGGAAGGTGGTGGGAATATGGAGATGGTAGAGGTTGGAGAAGTAGAAGAGGTTATGACGACAGAGAAAATAGCTGAAGTTGCCATAAGAGTAGTTTGTGCTGGAATGTCAGTTGCAATGAGCTCACTGACTGAGTTTTCTATTGGTTCTGCAGAGGGATACACTGAACTTGTTGATCAATGGGAAAATGGCAGGCAGAGATGTAATTAGTAATCATTTTTGGTCACTGTAATTACTAATATAACATTTTGTTACAACCTAGTTTAGTCTTTAATGGGTGAAGGAGGTGTGTAATTCCCAGAATTTCAACTGAGTACATATCCAATTCCAATGTTCCATGTTTTCATGAGTCTATAGAGACCCAAGATTCTTTATGTGCCAAAACTCATCCTCTTCACAAATTCAAAGTAAACTTTACAAATCAAAATGGAAGCCATATTATAATCAAACAAAAAATACTTTATTCAACCCTTTGATCTGTATAAATGTTTTATATTTCAAAACTTCAAAGCAAAATTACAAAAATGAAAGGATAAAAACCTCATCCTCATCGTGCAATCACCTTGACCGGCAATCATCGAAAAATGTGGGTATTGAGAAACACAAGGGAGATGAAAGTACTAATTCAATCATAAATCATAATCAATGCCTTCATCGTCGTCGTCATGTTCCACTTCAGAAAAATCAGATCCACCCATGATAGATAGAAAAAGTACAACAGCAAAAAGCTGTGTTGCCAAAAAGTATTTGGCCCTTCTTTTGAAAGTTTTCTCTTCCTCTGTCTTTTCTCTCTTGGGTTTTGTCTTAGGCTTTGAACCTAACAAAAGAAACAAGAGTCAAAATTACATCCTATGAAAGGTGGTGTTACAGCCAAATTACCCGAACGGTGGAACTTGAGATATTGCTGGATCTCAGAAGAACAATCCATACATCAATGGTGTAACTATATCAATACAAGTGGGACTCACAAGGTTAGGTAAATGCTCAAGTCCAGACTCTACATGTTGCCCCTTAATGTAAAAAATAAAGACGACATTAAAACAGTAGTAACTTTTCTTATAACACTGTTACAGAGGCCATGCATTTTGCCATTCTCTTCAATGAGATGACAATAAAACCAACTTCATTCTATCTTCCTACCCTAATACCCTATTAAATCTTTTAATTTACCTAGAAGAAGTATCCCACGTTAAGTATTACTTATGGTGGTCTTTCTTCTTACTACTACCTTTTATTTTTCTGTCTTTCCTTCTTTTGGTTTTCTTTGTGTAAGGTAAATCTATCTAACGTAGGCCGTTTCACCTAAATTTTAGTCGTCTAAACATATTATACTTCATCTACAGTTTTTCCCTTTTTCTTAAACTTATGGTAGAGAAAAGGACTTTCTCCGAAATAAAAGATTTAGTAGACAAGTACACAATGACCGAAAATAGAACTATTTTAAGGAGTCTGGCAAAAAATAGTGCAGAAAACAATAGACACCAACTGATGTTGGACAGGAGAGACAAATAGAGATAGAGAAGAGGAATCAACATAGGAGAGGGATAAAAGAAAATGAAAAAAAAGGGCATAAATTACAGGAGAAATTCTAGAAAATAAAAGGTGGAAATAGGAAGATAGAAACTCAAGTCTTATTCATTCATCAATTCTTAACTACCAAAAAAATAACATAGGAAGACCTATTATTGGCAACTAAACCTAAGCACTATGTTTACCTAATAAGGAAAGAAATAAAATCAACTTAAAATAATTAGGATCCTAGGAAACTTTAAAGAGAAAAGGATAAGAATATTCTAATAAAGAAGTAAAATCCGTAAAAATATTTCCTAATTGATTCTCCATCACCAACTAGGCTAGATTAACACGCTCATGAAGAAAAAAATTGTTGTTTGATCCAAGATTCGCTTTAAATATTAAGAAATGTATAAAAATTTCATTGCTTGGACAAATGGTACAACCCAAATATATTAAACATAAACACATCCTGAAACAGAGAGAAGACAAAGCTCCTAATATCTGAAAATCCTTGGGTTTGGGTCAAGATTCAGCAGGAGAAACACACTAAATAATTTCCAGAGTATCATCATCAGGGCATTTTAAGAAAATCCATACATTTGGCTGAGGACCAATCATTACTTATTAATAGACAATCAAACCAAGATCCGTAGCCACATTCTTCCTAACTGACATTTCAAACCAGGGGATCTAAAACAAGAACAAATCACAATTGCAACAAGATATAAAACCACAGGTTTGGTAATGGCAAAGAAATCAAACAAATATCAATTAATAAAAATAAGATATAGATGTAGCTTGAATATCTTACTCCAATTTGAGGGACCTCTTCTTGGAGTTGATGATGAAGGGTCTGAGTGGAACTGTGGGACAGAAGATGATGAACCAGCCTCTATAAACTCAGTCTTCACTCTTTCTGCAAATCTTATGAGATTACCATTCTCTACGAGTTTGCTCCGGAGTACTGATGTTTCCTAGTAGTTCATAATTGCATGAAGCAAGATTAATTTTAAGTTACTTTCAGAAATTAACTGAAGGTAAAAGCTAGCATGCTTGAGCTTAAGCAACACATGATAAATAGCTTACAATTACTATCATATACAAATCATGAGAAAATCCGAATTATATGCATAAAGCATTCCACATAACTAAATCCTTATAACCTTCAAGTAAAAAATACTGATAATAATAATAAACGTACTGTTACCAATTCATTTTAACTAGCGTCTTACACATCAAAGAAACGGAAAGAAAAGAAAGAGAGGAACTCTCTATAGTGCCTATACCATCTAAATACCCCCTAACTTTCATGGACTTTTTAAAGTCTTGATTGAATACCCCATGACTTTTATAGTTTTTTTTTCGACTTTTTTTAAAGTCCGTAAAAGTCTATATTGAATACACCCAAACTTTTTAATTCATAAAAAGTTTTTTGAAATCCAAATTGAATACTACCCCCCCTAAAAAAGTGTATAAAAGTCTTTGAAAATCTAGATTAAATACACCCCTTCTCTACCAAGGTCATGAACAGTAATTTGTCAGGAATAGGAATCAATGCATTTTCAACATCCAGTAACTAAACTAAAAATAACTTTAAACCAATTCATTATCCCCCTCCCAAATATAATCTCATCACTAAAAATAGTTCCAAAAGATCATGAATATGGTATACTTTGTAAGTCAACTTACCGGTAAAACTTGAAGGGCGACAAACACATGCCCAAGAAAAATTGCATCCACACTTGATGGCCTGCAAGGAAGTAACAAGTAGATTCATCATTTTAAGATTATAATTAAAAGTTAGGTCAATCAGAGAAGTTCCCAGGACATTTTTCCATAAAAAGGTATCAAATGTTTGATAGGACATCCGAAAGTTACCTGTTATCAAACAGAAAGTCATGCTCCCCTAAACTTGTGGACAAAGCTTTATATGCAATGTTAGCTCTCCTGTAAATCTGTTAATAAGTCAAACATATATGAAAGTCAATTCTCAACAACTACAGACTGACATTTCTGATGGTGTGCAAGATTGTGTGTGTTATGTTAATGAGTGAGAGAGAGAAACAGTGAGTAGGACCTCTTCTTCCCTCCATACAGCATTATCTTTAGTGATCCCAAGTTGCTGCTTTACTGTTCTTACTTGTTGTAAAAACAAAATCTTTCCAATTGGCCACGCGAGATCAGAATAATAAATCTTGCAGGCGGAACTTCCATCAGAGCCCAACCAGAGTTCATACAAGAGTGCATCAGCAAGCCAGGAGCTAATCATTGCTTTTGTAGATATCCATTCTGGTTGTGAGTTGAGTTGACTATCCAAATCAACAATGCCATCTTCCTTCAAACGTTCAATAACTCCGCCATTCTCATTATTGTACGCCACATAAGTGCCATTCTCAAGATAAGGAATTTGATCTAACTCACAAATCACATACAAAATCAGCATACATGCTTGGCAATTATTAACCGAAAACACTTTAAAATTAATAATAATAATAATATCTAGCACAAACATATTACTGATTTAAAATAAAGATTGCCCAGATAAAAACTTGACCAAAAACGAATATGTAAATGAATAAAAAAGTGTACCGGAATCAGGGTAGAGAGAATTGAAGACCATGTGGAAGGGAAAGTGAGCAAATTTGAGATATAGGTAAACAGGCAAGCAAGTTGGGCATGCGGTGGGGAGACCAAAACAAGGCTTTCTCGCCACTAGATTGAACTCTGCAACTCCTTCCATTGACTCCAGTGGTTTTGTTTTGTTTTGTCTTGTTTTGTTTTATGAGAATAACAATAACACTAACCAACTAACAAGATTCAAACGCTTTTCAGTAGGGTTTTTCAGGAGAAACATGAGACAGAGAGAGAGAGAGAGAGGGGGTTTGGTGAGTTGAATGGCAATGACTTGTCATTCTTTCGGGCCTGCTAAAAATGGTGGGCTGTTGCTTGGCCCACTCACAAATTTGTAAATATTTCTTAGAGCGTTTTATATTTGCACCCTTGGAAGTGGAGGGGTGGGCACGAGTATGCGGTCCGGTTCGGTTTTCGACCAAAACTGTTCATGACTCACTTAAATTTGGTTTTCATTTTGAGTGACGATATTTGCACCCCTAAAAAACTGTATGTGCACCCCTATTTGTATATACACCCCTTTAAAAAAATTTAAAAGATAAAATCTTGTAAGTACACCCCACACATTACCAAATATGCCCTTTGTTTTAATTTTTAAAAATATTATAAAATAAACACCTTGTATTCTTTATTTTACCTAAAACAAAATAAAAAGGAAAATTAGTTTAAAAATACTAATAAAAAGGAAAAATTATAAACGGATAAACAACAACAATAAAATTGCAGACATCTACTTCGAATTCATCATTCTCCAAAGGAGAGAGAGAATGGTATTTTTTTTAAAAAAAAAAATTTATGTGTTGTTTTTTTATTATCTGAAATACAAAATTAAAAGATGCCTAATATATATGGAGGAGCCGCAGTACTCCTCCCAAATTTTGGAAGAGGTTGTAATAATCTAATTTTCTAATCTAGGATAGAAGAGGATGAGGCAGCAGCCTCCTCCATATTTTCTTGAGAAAATATACTGTTTTTCTTCACTTTTTGATATATTTGGGATTTTGTTTTTCCTTATTATTTTTAATTTGATTTAGTTAGTTAAAATTTTGAAAATAAGATAACAATAATAATTAAGGGTAAGATTAGAATTTTAAAAATATATAAATTTGGGGTGCACATACGATTTTAAAGGGGTGCAAATATCGCCACTCTTTCATTTTTTTGAATAAGATTGATTCCTCTCAATAGGGTGACTCGACTTGACTCGAACCTGCTTTTTCCAATTCGAGTCGGTTCGGTTTAATACAGTTTTGGGCCTAATGAAAATTTTAACTTGTTTAAGACTATGGGCCTTTTGAACCATAATTCAACAACTCCAAGTATTAAAAATATATATTTAGGGTACGGATATTAATACCCATAAAACTTATTAGTACACCCATTTTTATAAGTACACCAAAGTCTAAAATTTTAAAAATAAATATTACTATTAGCATCCATCCTAACGCCAATAGTAACCTCATTGAAATAAATATATTCATTTTAATATATATTATTTATAAACACTCTTAAATTATTATCACACCCAATTTTTTTTTTATTTTAAAAAATCATATTATTTTGGAATCAAATCCTCTTTTAATGATCGTCCAATTAACTTTTGGAAATATCTCAAATTTAGGAACCTTATAAAATGGAATATGTGGAATCGTATATGAGGTTAAGAAAATTTCAATCTGGAATTCTCTTATTTATATAGTTATCAAAAAAACTTGTTGATATCTACAGCTATCATTAAAAAACAAATTTGTTTATTGATAGAGTTCATAACTATACATAAAAGAAAGACAAAAACAATATGATAATCATGTGATGATAAGAAAATTTGATACTTGAAATAAAATTAGAGTTTAATTAGGGTTTAACATAAAAATTAGGGTTTATTATATGTTTGGGTTTATTATAAGAATTTTTTTTTTTTGAAAGGTATGCTTTTTTTTAATAAAGAAATATAGTTGAAGATATGAGTGTAATTAATGAGTGTTTATAGTATTTGATTTATTTTTAATTAAAGTAATTTGTCCTTATTGGTAAATTTCTATTGGGATATTTTTGTAATTAAATTTTGAGAGCTTCTCTTTACAATCCACAAATCATCTATTTACACTCCAATTCTTTTTTTTTTTTTTTTTAATTAATGGCAATTTTAACTTGAATTAAAATTACTAAACAAGACAAAAAAAAAAAAAAAAAAAAAAAAAAAAAATCTAAAGACACTCCAAACTAATTAAATTATTAAAAAAAAGAAATTTTCTCTCCTAAATCATTAGATTAAATATTACTTATTAAACTCTTTCTCCTAAATCTATTATTACCATATTAAACACTCTCTCCTAATTACTCTCTCTCTCTTTCCATTTTTCAAAAATAAATAAATTATATCTCCATACTTGATCAATCAATCTCTGATTAATAGTTAAATAAAAAAAAACAAAAAAAAACTTATGAATATTTTGGTTTTTTTACTAACAGTAATATATATATATATAAATATAGTTTCGTTCACATGCAGACATCCTAATATAACTTCATGAGGATATTGAATATGAGTCACTAGTTTTGATAAGTGCAGACACACTTGAGTCAAAGTATATAAAACTAGTGATTCACATTTAATATCCTCATGAAGTTATATCAGGACGTCCTCATTTGAAAATCTCTCTCTCTCTATATATATATATATTAAAAAGTCAATACTAATGCCTTGTTTTAAAAAAAAAATAGATATATAAAAACTTAATTTGCTGCGACTAGATTCGATGAAACTTAGAATCTTTAAGACTAATGAAAGAATTAAAGTTCTCTAGGCAATCACATACCTACAAAAGCAACAAAATACATTTTCATATTTCGATTTTTTTTTTTAATATATATACATATATACGGTTCCTAAAAATTAAGCTTATTCGTAAGTTTTTTTTTTTTTTTTTTCCTTAACTATTAGTCTTGCTTGAGAAAGAATAGAGATAGAAAATTAGAGATGTGCATTGGAGGAGAAAGAGTTTAATATGGTAATTAAAAATTTAGGAGAAAGTAATATGTAATATTTAATATAATGATTTAGGAGAGATAATTTATTTTTTTTAATAATTTAATTAAAAAAGACTACTCATCGGATGAATCCAAAGGTTACGATGGTTCATCCTAACTTTTATTAAAATAAAATGGAGTGTCTTTAGAAATTTATTTTTTAAAATGGAGTGTATTTAGAATAGGAGTGTCAAAAGATAAAAAGGATAATCTTAGAATAAAATGAAGTGTTTTTAGATTTTTTTTTTTTTAAATTTAAATTTTGAGAATGAAGTGTCTTTAGAAAAGAAGTGTAAAAAGAAAAAATTGGATTGTCAAAAAAAGTTCTTTTAAATTTTTTAATAAAATATAGGTATACCAATAAGTTTTATGGGTGTCAATATCGACACCCATATATTTAACTTTATAATTAATATAAATGGAAGTCTAAATAATTCATAATACATTCTATCGTAATTTAAAGTGTAGTCGATGATGATAATAATAATAATAACAATCACGACTGAATGTTAATAACATATAGTGCACTATAGCACTCATATAGCTACCAACACAGCTTTGAGACATGCAATCATCAATTTAGATCTCATTGCACCATATAACACGTCAAACCGAAATTTCACGTTACCCGATTTTAACTTTGGGTCAAGAATAACTTCCCCAATAGAAGATAGCCTCACTCGTCATTTTTCATCTAATGATGTACTTGTTTGGTGTTAGATTGTAGGGTTTGGTATATTATTCTATTTATATTTTAGTTAATACTTAATATTAATAAAACAATATTCATTAACTAAAATCAATATAAATCTAATATTTAATAAAATATAATATATATATATATAATTACTTAAAATAAACTTTATATTTATTAGTATTTAGTTTTATAATATATATATATATTTAATATTTACTCGGTTTAGTTGGATCAGTTCGGTTTTTGGTAAGACAACACTATCCATGACTTACTTGAACTTGGTTTTTATTTTTTTTAAATGGATTGACTCGTCTCAACAAGGTGACTTGACTTAAACACGTATTTTCGGTTTGGTTCAATTCGGTTAACCATGGATCGTAAAATATGTGTCCACCACTACCTAAAAATATTTTTGTACATACAGTTCGTTAATTTTTTTTAAAAGGCAATTATTAATTTAATTTAAACTAGATTAAGGATATGATTGAGAACTTGACATCATTCATCATTTTATTGATGTAACTTATACACTTATTGTAACTTGTTATTTTATTGATGTAAATTCACGATCATATTGAAATTTAAATCAAACTATTCCTTTAATTACAAAGTTGAAAATATCATTAACAACTTTAAATCTATATAAAAAAAAAAACTATAAATCTATATATCTCATCTCACTTCATCCCTTTAAGCAGCCATATATCCCTGAGTTCCAGCTTTACAAATTTAGAAATAAGCTTCATATTATAATAACAGTAAATAAGTTGATTCAAACTTAGTGGATGAATGATAGTTCGTTCCCCACGAGTAGAGAAAACTATTTTCAATAAAATGGATAGAGGCTATTACGAAAAACAATTATATTAAAATTCAGCTAAATGTGAAATGTTTTTGTTTTACATAAAATTCAAAAATTCAAAAAAAAAAAAAAAAAAAAAAATGTGGCACAAGGACAGAAATACTATCTCTATAACTCTGAACAAAAGATAATTGGAGGGTATCCATCTTTCTGTTTTGACTTCCTTATTTATTTTTATTCCTTCGCAGTCCAAGGCCATTATTCTTTGCTGCAAACTAACAAAATAAAATAAACATTTTAGCGGGAGCATGGAATACTAGACATATATATATATATATATATATATATGGAACCTAATCAGAACCGTTAAATTTAATGAACAAAAAAAGGTTAAGGCACTTTTGATTCATGGGTACACCTTTAAATTTTCAATCCTGAATGGATGGCAACTACTCCGCCAACAAGATTTTCATACTCAACCTTCTGAAACCCTGCATCAGCAATCATCGATGCAAATTTCGCCTGCATCATCGATAATAACATAATTCAATAAAATAGAAACAATAACAGCATGTTTAAATAATATATAGCCTTTGGAAGATCCAAAGATCACAGTGTGGTTTAGATAATGCTTCCTCGATTAGCCTTGAACATACATATACACTTGTACTGTTTTGACACGCTCATATAGTGCGTCTGAAATGTGATATTACAGTCAATGATGTTCCTAGGTTACACCAAAACTGCTGTAGGTATTCTAATTAAAAGAATTAATCAATATATAACATTTAGGGAAATTCCACGTACTGTAAATGAGAAAACAAACTTATTCCATGTAAATGACAAATGAGAAAACAAACTTGTTTTGCTTGATGATATTAAAGAGTTCAATCATATAACCAATGAGCAACAGATGAGAAGAACAGAAACAAATTAATAGTACAGAGAAGGAACATGCAGATAGACACAAATAAAAGAAATTACAAAATTATGAACCAATGTAGCTCTTCTAGTGCTTAACCCACCTTTACGTTAGTTCAAATACATACATTATATTCAACTCTAAAAGTTGATTCTTACTCTTGTTTTGTTACATTTAACAATTTGTTTGTTAAATTTGGAAAAAGAAAATGATGCTTTCTTTCCCGAGTCTTGTTTTGCATGCAATAATTTGTTTGTAAACTTTAGGGAAAAACAAATTATTTCCTATTCTGCTTAGTCCTATGGAGGTAGGTGAGATGAGGAAATCCTGTGTCAATGGCTGTGTTCAAAAAAAGGGTCTCGGCAGCTGCCTAGCCGAGATGCAAGGCGGATTAATCGGGCTAGGTGGGGTCAAAGTCGTTGACCCGCCATAAAACGTCTCTGTTTTGCTTTATTACTTCAATGCCAGAATTATTATTTTTCCCATTCAATTTTGACAATTCGTGATTCGTCTCTCGCACCTCGACCAAGCTCTCTGTCTTGCCAACCAAACCAGGCAGCCAGGTGGCCACCAGAAGCAGCCACCGTCGCCTTTCATCGCTGCTGTCTTCCTTCTTCCGCTGTCTAGTGTTTGTATTAGTTTTCTTTTTTTAGTTGATTAATTGTTTTAGACTTTTAGGGTTTGTATTTTAGTTTGTTGTCGAGTGATACTGTGAATCTTCTTCAACATCTTCTTTCGCCAATGTCTGTGATAGACCGATAGTTTGAATGTTTTATTAAATTATTAATTATTAATTATTGAACATTGATTATTGAATTAATGATACATATGAATTAGATTTGATTTTGGATTTTACTTTTTAACTTTGAAGTACTTGGTAGTTGGTTCACAGTTCATGTCAGCCGACCATTGCTACTTGCTTGACTTGCTGTTGCTGATTTGCTTCTATTTTTATTTTACATGCACTGTTTTAGCCTACATTGCTACTTGCTTGAGTTGCTTGTATTTCAGATTTTAGTTGACTAATTGATTTGAGACTAACCGGTAGGCAGTAGCTCTACACCTCTACTTGTCTGCCTTGATTTGAGTTGCTTGACTTGCTTGACTTGCTGAATTTTAATATTTTATTAAATATTTTGATTTTGAATCTTTGATTAGCTTTTGCTTTTTGTTTGATACTTTGATTAGAATATTGGGTTATGAATTTGTGAATTTGTGATTGGATCATTGGATTTTCCTTGGTTTGTATGGATTTGGACTAGATTTTGATTGAATTTGGTCATAATATGAGTCATATTTATTGGTTTTGTATGTAGGGAAAAAAAAAAAATATCCGGCCGCCTAGATGCGGGCTGCCGCCCGACTAGCGCCTAACACCGACTAGAACACTACTAGTCAATGGGATTCAAAAATCAGTCAGAACTGGGTTAATAATCCCAGGTGAGCTCCCCAGGCACAGGTTTGACATTTTAAAGTTCCATCCTACCTCATTTCCAGTCCATCGAACAGCCGCAGTAAATCTTTCCGGGAATTTATCAATTTGAAAGTAAAGGTTCTAGTAGAGGTAAGGGAAGAAAACATACAACTATGAGCCTAGGTATTGGATAGGTGCGATCTTTGATTATCAAGATGCAGACAATGTTGCAATAAGTGTTAGGATATAGTATGGGAGGATTGAAAAGTCACGGTTACCTGAGGTGGAAAACGTCGGATACTCTCGACCAAGTACTGATAAGAATCCCGATCACCTGCTACCATTTCCCCTATTGCTGGAATGACTGAAAATGAATAATAATCGTACCTGCATCAGGGGAAAAGCACGAACTAAGACAAATAGCAGGCATATGATATACTTGAGAAAAGAAAAAGTTAAAAGAATGCAAGTTTCCATTAAGGGAATTTGCAATCCAAACCCCATCAAACAAAAAAGTTTCAGCGATCTGGTAAACTACCTTATGTCAATAAAAACTTCAAAGTTCCATTTTTTTTTTTCAGTAAGTGATAAAAATATTTGAGAGTTCCAATTGACTTAGTGTTACTGTTTCATTAAATTTCACATTTCGTAAAATGGATTGTATATATAAATAATGATCTCCCGATAAAAATAAGTTCTTCGTGGAACCCATATATAAGTTCTTCATAAGTCTGAAAATGAACACTTTGAAGTAAAACACGTGGGTTTAAAAGTGCATTAAAGAAGTGCTTTTGCACTGTATCTTCAGACAAAAGCACTTGAAAATGTTTCTTGAGAAGCATCTATCTAGAAACAACTCTATAAGCATTTCGCAAATCCTAAAAAAGCTTCTATATACTTTAGCAAAACACTATAGAATAATAAAATAAAGATGTTCATGAATATCTGACTTTCAAACACATCCTAGTGTTGATACTTGCTATATTTCAAAGATGAGAGCAAAAAAAAGGAATAAAGAATACGAATTGATTAAAAAATAGGAATGGATCATTGCAGAAAAAGTGGGAAAGGTAACATTATCATGTGTCACATATATTTATTTATTTTGTTGGCATTGATGGTATTTCCTCGGGAACACAGGGCCACAGGGGTACTTTTAACATTTGAAGGATTATAATTATGCTAGGTTCACCTCTCCTCTAGCTTTCTATTATAGGAATGTTAGTTCTGCCTTTTCTAACATATATTTTTACATGTAGACGATGAGATTCAAGTCGGTACAAAATCCCGGTATTTTTTTTTTTTTAACACAAATGCATAAGCACAGCTACACCATCCCAACTCTTGTCATTTCAGCTAAAGCACAAGGGCAACCTTGGGTTGTCAATCTATAATTTAAAAAATAAAAATTCACAGAAAGAAAAATTGGAGAACTTTCAAGTTTTTTTGAGGTTTGAACAATAACATTAGATCACAGTTTCCCCATACAGAATTAATTCCCAGAAACTGCAAAAACAGACAAAGCAGCTTAATCGAAGAAATAGGACTTTTGCATTTATGTATGTTACTTATCCATGAAAGTGAGATAGCAAAATACATAGTTTACCAAGTATGATTGTATAGATAGTGTGAAAAATACTCACAATTCCTTAAATAAAGGAACTTCTACATGGCTCAGTTCAAGGCAAAGAAATCTTCCTCCGCGTTTCAGCACCCTAATGAACAAAATCATAAAAGTATGATGAATATATATTACAACACAAACCATTAATATTTTAAACATATTCACTTCTAAAGATCCAACCAGAAGATAATTCAATGGTAAAAGGTAGTATACAAAATCCTAAACATCTCACAATCAGGGAAAGCTTAACTGAAGGGAGGAGCTGGACTAGAAGTTACAAATTGTAAATTATCGGGTGCTATAATAACAAATTATCATAATTATTAACTCCAAAAGGAATTCTACATACAAAATGAAAGTAAAATTAAATTAAGAACAATGGAAACAAGGAGTTGCATATCATAAAACCGCATATTGACATGCATTTAGGAAAGCAAGCAAACTTGGAATTTACTGCGATTTAGGTCTTGTGTTTCATCACTAGATGCAAAATTAGTGTCTAAAAGTTGCAAAGATCAAATGTACTTAACAAGGCTTGAACAAGTGTAGGGTGGGCCTAAGGGTTTTTATAACAAAAACTTTATTTCTCAAGTGCAACAATTAATGAATTGCATTTGTCTCATGAAGGCAAAATATCTTAGATAAAAATGCCACTATGTGCAACAATTAGAAGATGCTAACAGAGGACCAATGTAGTAAGTTCCATATAAACTCACGACCGGTTTAGTGAGGCACTTGCCTGAAGAAGCTAGCCTCGATGAGGAACTTGCCTAGAATTCAAAGGGAAGACCTCATTGAAGTTGGCCATTGTTTTTCTTGGCTTTTTTTAATCTCTTTCTTCCAGTTTCCTTTTAGGCAAAGCTCATGTATCATAGGTTACACAACCTCTTTTTTTGTTCTTAAGCCCATTAGATCAAAGCCACTTTGGTACCATGTTAAAAATTTACATTATCCAAATCTTGGCTTCTAATATTTTTGAATGGGTAAATATCGATCGGATCAGTGTAAAGCCCAATAAGCTAGCTTGTTGTGTTGTATGCTCAATTTGTATATCCACCCTTCTTATATTTACCTTTTCAAAGTGATATTTTGTTCTCTTTTCGTCTCACATCTCACAGGTGAATTCTAACACTAATTTAATCTCATTGTGAACAAAAGTTAGCAAATCCACTACACCCAAGGTCTTCTTCTATAAAAATGGGATCCTTTCCCAATGCAAAGCTTCATTTCTTGGAGATAAACAGTTAATTTCCAATCAAACTAATGTTTTTAATCAATCATCAAAATCTGATATCCTTTTGAGCCTCATGACTTGCACATTTTAATTGCAACCACGCAAAAATCTATGGGCAACCATGATAAATAGGTGTATTGAAGTGCCGAAAGCATTTAAAAACAGTTGATGCCTGCTATTTTCCGCTTTCACTCAATTGCTCAACTTTGCTATGGATATTCACTACTCACATAGCTATTGGATGCCTTCTTAAATCAAGTCCAACAGCAACAATTTAATCTAACTCATAATTTTCTTTCTCAAAACACGAAAAAACAATTTGTGAACAGTCTCAAAGTAAAACAATGATTAATACTTTCTTCCTAGTTATACCTCCTTGGTCAATTTCTGTTCACTCACTGATTTTTGCTATATGTGTAATGACTCATCTCTAAGCCCAAGGATTACATTTTCAGGTTAAGTCCAATGAAAACCATTTAATTTTTCATTCTCAGAATGTAAAACAACATTTCATCAAACAGTATCAAAACAGGACCAATAATAACTACCTTCGTCCTTGTTAGCTGTTACCTATCAATTCATAGGCCTTGACCCATTCCACTCATGCTTCAAGTGCTAAATGTTATTAGTCACAATGATATACTGACGCTAACAATTATATCCATGGAAAAAACCATGTCTATGACTTCTCGATCTTTTAACCCAAAGTTAACAAAATTACCAAGTTAGATATCCGTTTATTTCTCAAAAGAAATAAACATGTTTCAAATTGACAAAATATTGATTCTACAGATAGCTCATGATGAGTGTTGCAGCCATCATAGCAGTCTTAGATATCAATACTACAGAGTCCTATTCCACTTATCAATTTAATGTTTTGAAGCTGTTAAAGAGTACAACCATACCAAGTAGTTGTAAGCATACCTGTAAGCTTCGGCAAGAACCTTCTCTATATGTGTTACATTCCTTATCCCAAACGCAATTGTGTATCCATCCATTGTACCATCTTCAAACCTCAAGGCTTCTGCATCTCCTTCTACCCAGACAAGTGATTTGTCCTTTCCAAGACCTAAAATCGTGTCAGTTGTCACAATATAATCTTCATTTCCAAACAAAAGCAAAGTTTCTAGTCCAATTTACAAATTCGTTCTTGAAATTTTACTCTTCTAGACAGAACATAAGTGTCACAAAAAAATCGTTCTATTTTTACCTTTCTCCAAAGCCCGACTTTGACCAACATTTAACATGTTTGGGTTGATGTCACAAACATATATTCGAGTTTCTTCCATTAAATCATCCTCAAGAACATCTTGAATTGCTCTACGTTTGATGTTGTTTATGGTTTCAAGGATCCTAAAAGAAACATCCCCTGCAAAAGTAAGTACTTTAAATTCATGATTTCATTAAAAAAAACTTAATTCCAATATGACACACAGTGAGAGGCCAATAATTCTGAAAACAAAAATAATAATCAACTTTGTTAAGTATGAAAAGGGAGATTAATCTGTGATCTCCATATAACAGTTCTGGAATACCTACGCTTCAGTTGATGACTAATAAGACTCACTTGGCATTGCATAGCATTGTATAAGTAAACAAATACAGAGGTTACAATTGCATAATTTCCATATATCAGAACTTTGTTTTTTCCACATGACATAGCTACAATCTATTGAGTTATTTTTTTATTTTTTATTTTTTGGAAATGAATAAACACCCATAGACAATGAATGACAGACTTAAATAATTTATAATTATCCCTCCTAAAACTGATCCTTGAATTCATAGCAGATGCACCATATGTTCTCATTTGAGCAAATGTTTCTTGTTCACTTTAATTATTTTTCACATCTCTTTCCCTACTCTTCAAATTTTAATGGTTTCTTCATCCACACTTCTCGTGCCTTCTAGTTTTATACAGACTATCTACCTTCACAATGTGTTGCAAAAAATTATTTTACGAGTCAGTACCTGTTCCACCGGCCACATCAAGATGCTTCATTCCTGGAAATGGGTTCAGTTTTGAGACCAGTCTGAACAGGCAAAAAGGATATGCAACAATGTGAAGAAAAAGTAGTATATTGAAAAATTCAAAAAGTTTACTACAAAGAACAACCAAGAAACTAACCTATCTTTCCATAATCTATGCAGTCCACCACTCATGAAATCATTCATGAGATCATAGTTTGAAGCAACACTACTGAAGACATTACCCACCATTTGACTTTTCTCCTCCTCCCTAACTTCTTTAAACCCTGAAAATTTAACTCAGGTACCATTATAAACCTAACTGAGAAAATAGAAAATGTTATACAATTCAAGTAAAGAGGGCCCAAGACAAACATATGTCCAATTTCAGAAAAAACCAAATGCTGCCTTCTTGCAGTAAAAGGTTGCAAAATTTTACATCAATAAAAATTAGCTTATCTCACATACATGAGCCACAGATATGTTATATTATTTCACTTGCAACTTAAACAGTAGCAATTGTTCCAAAATTTAATTCAAAATTCATATTGCAAAATCCAATAGTTCAAAAGTTAAATACCTTGTTTTGTCTTTATCCAAAATATGCAATATTATTTACAATTATTAATTACGCTCTTTAATTTCCACTCACTTCCATGTCTTTTTTCCTTGTAAGTTACATGTCATATTATAGCTTTCTAGTAATCATAGAGAACTGCTCCAAAATAATATTAAGCTATTTTCTGCATCAACAAACATTTGGTTATGCAAACTCCTAGTAGACTCATAATTTTTTTTTGTGAAACATAAAAATATGCATCTATATATGAGTGTACAAAAAGCAGAGAGAGTAGCTACCAAAGCTAGTAGCGTGTGAATGCAGTGGAGAATTCAAAGAGAGCATTGGAAAGAGTTTACTCTCCAACTTCCTAGCCATCACTCGCAGTGCCATGGCTTTAACACCAATTCTATAGTTAACTGTCAAATAAAAAATACACGGTCAGTGTCAGGTCCCATATTGTTTTGAGTTTGCAACATCTAGTATGAACACAAGGAAAAATCAAATCAAATTTTAACACTGGAGAACAAGGAACATCACTGAATCTTAAACCCCGATCAGAAAATTGAAATTTAATTAATACCCAAATAAATACCTTTTCTATAATTCATGCCTTGAAAAATAAAACAAGCCTAAGCAGACTAACAATAAACAGTAACTACCTAATTAAACATATATTTAGAAGAAAATGATTAAAAATCTCAAATACTAAGATAACAATTATAATAACATGCGAAACTGAAGAACAAGACAGTAGTTGACATTGCTGATTTGAGAGAAAAAGTTTATAATTATCTTTCTCTTTAAAATGAAAACTTATTTCCTTTTCTTAAAGAAATTTAACCACCACAAACTTGAAAACCGAAAACTATCAGCATATTGAATGAAACAACATTTTAATCCCTTATATAATCAAATTCATTCTAATAAAGTACCTTTTTTCAAATTTAAAACACCCATCCTTACCAATTTTTCATTCATAAGCACTCTTGCCATACAAAACCATCAATTTTAACCAATTTACTTGAGGATCGGCAAGGAGGCAGAACTTCCTAACTGACAATTTGACAAAAAATATCCAATTTGTATATATATATCTCAAATAGATGAGATCCTTACTAATTTAATTGAAGCTACATTTTTAAACCAAAATATGTCACAAAATCAATAGAAAGATCTTGTAAACTTTTTCAATGGGGCATTCAATCAAACACCTAGCATGAACCACAAAAAACCAAAAATAAGTCATAGAGTCAATAAGAAAAAATCATGTAAAAACGTTTTCAAATGAGGCATCCAATCGAGCACTTGTCATACACCAAAATTTTTAAACTAATAATACATATATAAAGACAATCAAAATAGTATAAATTAGATATTTAGGTGTCTAAACCCCAAACAGAACAACATTCATTAGATATAACCACATTCATCACAAAATAAAAAACCCATTTTGGAAACCTAAACGTGTTGTATGTAACCTAACCTTGAAAAAGAATGTCAACCAAGTGGGTTGTACAATTGCTTGATTTGAGATCAAAAGTTGTGAGAAAGTGAAAATTGAGAGTATTTGATTCAATGCACAGCGTAGTAGGCCAGTTTGCAGTTTGCAATTCCTGCATTCAACAAAGTAAGGGCTTCTGAGTTGCAGCTCGTTGCCAGTTTTCGGGGTTTGATTTCTGTTTTTGTACTTGGTACACTTGGTGATCCAGCAAGAACACCCCAAGTAGACATGTGTCCATTTGGGTGGCATTTGAGTAATTAAAATATTAAATGTGTAAAGTAAAACAGCAGTAAAGCTTCAACTTTATCGAACAAAATGGGCTGAACAGATGTGATCCAAATTTAATACACATTGCGTAGATAACCATTACATACGAATTGATGAAAGCTACCAAAGACCAGTTTGGCATGGCATAATTCACTTTGACTGTTTGACAAAATCCAATGAAAAAAAACAAGAGATTTCCCTTCAGACTGTCCTAGTTCATGAATTTCAACATTTATATGCAAGTCACTTGCATTTCAGTCAACCTTATAAAGTCATCACTGGCTCTATCTCTATAAGATGAAAAAGAAAAAGAAAAACTGGAAAACAGAAATTGTAAAAATAAAGAAAAAGTGTAGAATTTCACAAGTGTCAGACTTGATCACATTATAAATCAGACAAACATCAGCTCCAACTTTTTTTCAAAAATCATTGCCAATTGCCAACCTCTATAAGATTCTACCAAGTATATACAAAATAAAACACATTCCCACATCTCCAACGTTTTTTCAAAAATTAAAACTTAACAAAACTATTTTACTTAAAAATCAATTCAACGAACAAGATGATTTTTTCCCCTCCTACATCATGTTCTCAGTATGCACCTAATCCATGAAATGGTAGCCAATATTTCAAACAAAAAGAACCAAGTACTCCATTTAATCATGAAAAAAAAAAAAAAAAAAAAAAAAACCTCAAATTCCAATAAAAATATCCAACATCCGGGACGGCGTGCGAGTTAAGTGGTTTTCGGGTCACCTCCACGATGAAGCCTTACGGCGCGGCGTGAAGGTTGCCGGTTGCTGATGACCGTTCGACGACGGCGACGGTGAGTCTCGGGTGGGTTGGATTCGGGTTGGTTAGGGCATGCAAAGCAGCATAGGTATAAAATTCAGAAAAAGATTCAATTAAGGGCAATAATGTCATTTGGGGAAATTTTTTCATCTGGGATATAATTACAATTGGACCACTGAAAAATGCATTTTTGCTAAAAAAAAGTAAAAATCCATTTTTTTAAAGGGCTTTTATAATTTTAGTTCCTAGGTTTCCATGAATCATCTGTTTTTTTAACTGTCTATTCGTTTTTATTACTCGTAGTCTTTATGTTTTCGTAAATCCATAAGTTTGGTATCTCTTAGTCGACTTTAACGGTTTCAAGGTATTTTTATCTTTAAATAAAAAATATGCCACGTGTTAACACTAAAAAAAATTAAATATTTATATGATAAAAAAAAAAAAAAAATGTCTTAAATCTTCACCATCCAAATATTAGGTAGCGGTGGAGATCTATTTATACAAAATTTAAATAATAAACTAGTAAAATAAAATGGGTAATGTTAACAAGTGCCCTAATAACCACTTAATTTATATAAATAGAAATAAACACACATATCAATGACTGTATTTATTATCTTATTATAATAAAAATAGTGACTATTTTTCATTTATGGAAATTAAGTGTTTGTTAACATGCATGTGCCTAAAGAGTGTTTAACACTACCCAAATAAAATTTATCAAAATCATAGTAGTAATTAGCCTAACAAAATAAAATAATAAAAGCAGTTAGAGACTTGCAATATAAGAGTTCAATATTTACTTAGTTTGTTTAATAATTAAAATTCTAAAATGGATTGATTTGGTCTGCTACTTTGATGCAATAGATTTATGAAAGACATTTAGAGTACGTTTGGGGGAGCTTCTCGAGTAGATCTTTTTGCAATAGATCTTTTAGAAGTAGATCTTTTAGAGGTAGAGCTTTTAAATGAAAGTCGTTGGTCGTTTGGTTGTCAATTAAAAAAGAGCTTTTTTAATGATAGAATTACCAAAATGCTCTAGTAAATATTAAATTATAGGGTTATATTGGAGATTTTAGTGTTAGTGTCCGTTTGGGGGAGCTTGTCTACTGGCTAAAAGAGCTTATTTAATTAAAAAAGCTCTTTTCAATTTTTTTTGTATCGTTTGGTTGTCACTCAGTAGAGCTTTTAGATAATTAAAAAAGCTGTTTTACGTCTACTTGGAGAAGCCCAAATTTAAAGCTTTTCCAAGTAGATCTTTTGGAGTTTTTTTTAATAACACTAAAATCTCCAATATAACCCTATAATTTAATATTTACTAGAGCATTTTAGTAATTCTATCATTAAAAAAGCTCTTTTTTAATTGACAACCAAACAACCAACGACTTTCATTTAAAAGCTCTACCTCTAAAAGATCTACTTCTAAAAGATCTACTGCAAAAAGATCTACTCGAGAAGCTCCCCCAAACGTACTCTTATTAAAAAAAACTCCAAAAGATCTACTTGGAAAAGCTTTAAATTTGGGCTTCTCCAAGTAGACGTAAAACAGCTTTTTTAATCATCTAAAAGCTCTACTGAGTGACAACCAAACGATACAAAAAAAATTGAAAAGAGCTTTTTTAATTAAATAAGCTCTTTTAGCCAGTAGACAAGCTCCCCCAAACGGACACTTATTGATTAATTTATATTAATAAAATAGAAGAAGAGCTTCTGCCAGGTTATTAATATTCTATAAATGAAGGAGGATTGTAATTCATATATAATTAAAAAATTCTTGAAATTTCATTGGTTGTTGGGGGTCTCCCTGTAAATCCGCCTCTGGCTTTGAGCAATTACGGCCTCTAAGCTGTGGATTTAAACATTCTCTATTTTGGCCATATTTTAAGTGCAACATTTTTTACTTTCTCCTTCGAAAGTAAAACAATTACAGTCATTGGTTTGAAAACTTAGAAGTAACCTCTTCTACCCTTCGTGATTGTTTGGGATTTAAAAAATAAATAAAAAAATAGAACTAGGAACTCGTTATTTTATGATTGAAAAATTAAGAATTTTTTTCAACATTTATATTTGCAAATACAATAATTATAGATAGCGGGGCCAATTGGGTTATTACAATCTCCATGTCCTTCAAGTCCAGGAAACTGAGCAGCACAATTTTTACTGCAGCATGTATCATCACAGGCAGCAGTGCATCGTCCGATACCAGAAGTGCATGTTTTAGGTGCCGGCAAGGTGCAATCATAGTAGCAGTTACACGAGCCGGAGACATCGCATGACCCTTTGCCTCCGGGATACTTTGATGTACATTTTTTGTCGCAATTAGCATCGCATCTACCCAAATCATCCCAGCATAGATCCCCCTTCACCAAACACAAGAATGTGCCTGCAGTTTAATTTGAATTCCACCACATAAAAATAAAACAACAATTAGAAAATAATCAACAAGGATGACATATTCATAATGACACAAATATGCAATGATGATCAAGAGTACCTGAAGTGAATACAAGAAGGATGAGAAAATATGATGAAAAGAATTTAACCATCTTCAAAGCTTTTTTAATTAATTGTATGCGTGTTCCTATTGTACATAATAAGTGGTATTTATAAGAAAATTACAAGCCAATTGCCCCCTTCCCCCAACACCGTTTTTATACATTAATTATGATATTCTAATATTTCAATTTTATAAACTAATGGATAGTTAATAGTGTTAACCTGTGCCCTAAAGGTATAGAATAACAACTACTTTATTTTTATAAAAATAAATAAAAAGCAGTATTTAATTTGTTGTAATAAGACAATAAATGTTGTCATTTATTTCCATTTATAGAAATAAATTAGTCGTTACAATTAATTGTTTCAAATATTTTAATTGTATAAATTAATTAATAAATATCTTCCCTAAATTGATTATTTATTAGTACTTATTAGATTTGACATTTTAGATTATCTTTATCGCCCTCCAAGATTTTAGGATTGAGATTGTAAATTAATAAATATTTTATGTTTATTTTTTCAAAACTTGTGTTATTATATATTTATAATTGTTTTAAGGTTACTAATTTGATTTTGATTAATTTATTGTACTAATTTGTTATTTAAAAATTTATTTATTCAATTAAGATATTCCTATCATATAAATTAATTAATAAACATCTTCCCTAAATTGATTGTTTATTAGTAATTATTGGATTTGACGTCCTTTTAGATTATCGTTATCACCCTCCAAGATTTTAGGATTGAGATTGTAAATTAATAAATATTTTATATTTATTTTTTCAAACTTGTGTCATTGTATCTTTATTTATAATTGTTTTAAGGGTTACTAATGTGATTTTAATTAATTTATTGTACTAATTCGTTATTTAAACCTTTATTTATTTTAAATTTGTTCAAAATTATTATAAGTTAATTTGGTTTCACATAAATATTTTAAAATTAAATTATATATATGAATAATAAGTAATGCTACATTGTCCAAAATTTGTGTTCAAATGATATGGCAACACTGTAAACTATTCATTTAAATTATATTAGATTTGCATGATTTAAATAAATGAACTAGAATATTGCCACATCATTTGAGCACTAGATTTGGGCAATGTAGCATTACTCATGAATAATTGTGGTTTAAATATAATAATGATATAATGTTATTTTAAATATGTTTTGATAAATATATTTGCTTTGGGTTTTCTTGTCACTTAAAATATCTATTATAAGTTTATAATTAAGCTATTAAAATTTATTTTGTACTATTAAAATATCATTTTCAGCTATGCATATGGTTAAAATCTAACACAGGTTTTGCAATAAGATGAAAGATGCATGATTTTCTCACATTATGTAACTCATCTTAAAATTGTTGAGAAAAATAGATAGATTTAGTTATAGATGATTTTGAGATATAAAAAAGGAATGGGATATATTTTAATTCTTTAAGTTAATATCTAATTTATTTATTTATTTGTGACATTACCATTAATACCATGCATATTTTGTTTTTAATAACATATTTTATTTTAATATTAATATATTTACTTTGACTTTTAATATTAGGTTTTTTATTGGCACCCCGCCTCAAAAAAACAAAAAAGCCTTCGCCACTACTGAAGTCAAATGATATTGATAGTACTTAGCATTATTTTTGGAAGTTTGACATTTCCTTAAGAGTTTTCACTGATGCATAAAATGCAAAATCAAAGTGCACCCACATTCGTGTGAATGTTCAACGACTTGTGTGTGGAAATGTCGTAACGGTTCGAACTGCGGGTGTGCAGTACCCGTGACTCGGCATGGTTTTTCTATTTCATTAGCTTGTTCCAATTATAAAACGTCAACAATTAGTTATGTGACTCGGAATTAATATTTTAAATTTAAAATTGTAATCACCAAATTAATGGTGATTGATTTCCAATTAATTTAGTGTTTGAATTAAATGAAAATATTTAAATTTTGAATTCAAAACTGCCATTTTATTGGCTATGTTTAATGAGAATAATTGCCATTTTTAATTCCATTCGTTTTTCTTCCCATGAATGAATTCATTATATTACTGAGAAAAAAGATACTCTAGACAGTCTTCAATTTGTCAAGCACAGCAAATAGAAAATGTTATGCAATTCAAACCAAATGCTGCATGCCTTGTTGCAGTAAAAGGTTGCAAAATTTTACATCAATAAAAACCAGCTTATCTCATATTATTTCACTTGCAACTTAAACAGCAGCAATTTAATTCAAAACTCATATTGCAAAATCCAATAGTTCAAAATATGCGATATTATTTACAATTATTAATTACGCTCTTTAATTTCCACTCACTCCATGTCTTTTTTCCTTGTAATTAAGTTACATGTCATATTATAGCTTTCTAGCTCCAAAATAATATTAAGCTATTTTCTGCATCAACTAACATTTGGTTAAGCAAACTCCTAGTAGACTCTTGCTATACAAAACCATCGATTTTAACCAACTTAATTGAGGATTGGTAAGGAGGCACAACTTCCTTATTCACAATTTGACAAAAAAATATCCAATTATATATTATTTAATCGAGATTATACTGTACTTTCCATCATAATTCAAAATATATATAGTCCATAATAATAACAATCACCACTGAATGTTAATAACATAGTCCAAATTAAAGATAAGTTTCAATCTTCCATCTCCAAAACAAAAATAAAAGTCATTGGATTTATGTTTTAAAATTTCTTTGTATTCTTTCATTTTGTTTTCAAACTCTAATTTCTTAGAGTGCCTCTTATATCAAAATCCTCAACCTAATAGTTACAGTTTTTGATTCATTTCCAAATTATAGTGTAAACGGTTTGATTTTGTAAAAGGGGAAGAAACAAAAGAAAAAAAAAACACAAAAAACAAATTTTCTTTTAGTAAACTACTGATATAATATAATAGATATAATCTTACAATTAGAATCAACACATGTTAGAAAGGAAAAAGGCACTAAAACAACACTTGTGCTGTTAGAGCATCTCCAACCATGCTCTCTATATTTTAGCTAAATTTTAGTTATTTTAGCTAAAAAGCTATTTTAGCTAGCAACTCACTACAACCATTCTCTCTATTATAGCTAGTTATTAATATTTTAATATTTTTTGAATTTAAAATATAAATAAATTTATTTTGTTTTAAATCGTAAAAATAAGAGAGAGAAGATCAATTTAAAAATATTAAAAAAAAATAAGAGAAAGAAGATAGCGAGCTTGAAATGACTTCCTACATTTAGAGAGCCTCTTGGTGGTTCTCTAAAATAGGGAGCCATTTAGGGGGTCCCTTGGAGTGCTCTAAATCCATTCCAATTGGCTATTTTAGCTAAGGAGAGGGTTTAGGAAGTCACCTTAGAGATGCTCTTACAGGCTATGGGGATATTTATACATGGGTTGATGGTATTCATAATTATGGCCCGCTTGCACATGGAACTGGGGTCAGTCATTGGAACTAGGGATGGCAATGGGGCGGGTCAGGGCCGCCCCAAACCCAAAACCCGGTTTTCAACGGTTGCTCCAAACCCGACCCGTGACCCGAACGGGTTTTCAATTTCCATCCCAAACCCGATCCGTTTGGGTCAAGGGTGCCCCAAACCGACCCGAATGACCCGATTCATTTACGTAAATTTAAATTTAATATAACACGATAACTAAGTTTAATAAACATTAAATTCATCCGTAAAGTACAAAATACAAATCCCAAAATGACTTGAACAAAAATACAAAAAATATACAACATTTTCGGTATCAATAAAATCCATTCAATATCTTTACCAAAATAGTTTAAACATAAAAAATTCAAATTGTTTTTTTTTTTCAGCCAGCATAGGGTTTCCTTCTTTCTTTTCCTTTTATATTTAAAATATATATTTTTAATATATATATATATATATATATATTCCGAGTCAAATGGGGCGGGTCGGGTCAAAAGGGACTGCCCCATACCTGACTCGGTAACTCGGCCAAGTCAAGAATGTGCTCCGTTGGTTTGGGACGGGTCGAAGATTTTTGCCTTCCCTAATTGGAACCCAACAAGATTGAGCGGTGGTAGTTTTTATTTTTAGGGGGGGTGTATTCAACATGGATTTCATTGGAGTTTGATGGATTTGTTTTAAGTGATGGATTTCAGTGGAATTCACAAATCGCACAGATTTCATTAGATTTTGTTGGAATTGTGTAAAGAGTTTGTTGGAGTTCATTGGAGTTCATTGGAATTCGTTAGTTGGAATTGGATGGATTTGGATGGATTTGTCTTTAAAAAAATGATTTTAACACTTGAAAAAAAATGGTTCCAATATGAAAAAGACTTTAACAACGTCAATAAAGCCTTGCAATAATGTCAAAAATTCTTTTGGAAAAAATAAAAATAAAAAAAATTCAACAACTGGGTTGCTCTCGTGTCATCAGATGTTTACAGGTTTTGAAAATATGAAAATAAAATTTTTGAAAATTTTAAATCGATGCTCTGATTCCATTGCTGTTGGATCAGAACATCACATACATAAAATCCATAAAAACATATTTTGATACCTCTACTGAGATATCAGACCATAAATCCAATTTGATATAATTAAAACATCAATAACATGGCTGCTGTCTTCTTTGTACAGACAGACCATGAACATAAAATCCATCAATAAATTCGTCCACATTTCATGATTAGGGATGGGTGTGGGGGCCCAATAGGGCGGGGGAGGGTACCTCATACCCACCCCCACCCCCACCCCCACCCCCCCCACCCCCATTCCTCAAACCTACCCCCACCACTTCCCCCAAAATCCATTTGGGGGGACCAGTGGGGGGGGACGTTTTGGGGGGAGGTTCCTCCACCCCCACCCCCAAAACCCATTTCCCCTATTTCATTTCCTTTTCAATACAAAAAGTAATAAAAACATAATAAAAATACAATACAAAATCCATAATACATATATATTATTTTGGGGGTTAATTACACCTTATAAATGAACAACCATAACATTTCATTTTAATATTATAATTTATAATTTGTTTTAATTGTTAAAATTTTTATATAAAAATAAAAATAAAAATAAAATATATATATTATTTTGGGGGGCCCAATGGGGTTTTGGGTTTGGGGGGAGGCACCCCCACCATCTCCCCTAAAATATGTTTGGGGGCAAAGTTTGCCCCCACCCCCACCCCCAAAACCCCATGGGGGGCCGTGGGGGATGGGGCCCCATGGGGAAACGCCCATCCCTATTCATGATTGATGTCTCTGGGTCATTCTCTTCATGGATAGCTGCCTCATTGTGTCAGTCTTACCAAGGGTGATGTCTTTGGACATTTTCACCATGAACATGAACATGAACATCAATAAAACATTTATAAACATAAACATGAAATGAAAAACATTTGAAAGACATTTTTTTTTTCATTAAAACAATATCCATACATCCCATGCCATTTTCTGGTTTTATGGCTTAACCTTTTTACATTGCCCGAAGGGGGTTTAAATACTAAATACAGGGCCAAGTGCAACCATTAGATCGCACCACATCATCATTACCCAACGGCTAATGTGCTACTTTAAACTAGCACCGCCATACCTTAACCACTCGTACACGTATCATTCAATGGCTGAGGTGCTACAATAAACTAGCACTTTGCCAACTATTTTCCATTACATTAAATGATCAGTGCATCACCGACTCTTTAAGATATTTATAGAAGTCTTGAGACTTCTCTAAATATTATTACATCATTACATCATTTAATACATCATTTACATTATTTCATAAACTTAACCATAATCCATACATAAAATACCATAAATGACCATCCATTAAACATAAAATATTTAAGAAAAATTTCACATTTCCAACAACAGGCAGTGCATCTATTGAATTTTGAAACATTTACATGCGCAATAATTATGCTAGTTGGGACTTGGGAGGAGAATTGCTAGCAAAGCACTTGCAGTTGGCATCAGTTCCTATACAATTGCTGAAATATGCTGACCAAATAACTTATCTAAGTCGGCACTCAGTTGGGATGTTGTTTCAGGCTTTTAAATACTAGCTTCAGTGGGTTGAGAAGCTCTTGAGATGTGTAACCGAGAGAGAGAGAGAGAGAGAGAGTGAAGAGAGAGAGAGAGGTGTTAATTGTGAAATCTTCTCAAATCTTTGGGTTGAGGCCAAGATTTGAGAATTTCAACCCAAAGATTTGAGAATTCCATTCCTATTTATATTTTTCACTGTAAAATCCAATCAAATCCAACCAAATCCATCACTTAACTAAATCCAACTAAATCCAATGGATTTCCAATACACCCAGATTTCATTGGATTTATTTGAAATCCAATGAAATCTGATTTGAATACCCCCAGACTTCGTTGGATTTCAAACAAATCCAATGAAATCTGAGTTGAATACACCCTACCCTGATTTCTAAAATCCAACAAAATCCAATCAAATCCAACAAAGTCTGAGTTGAATACACCCCCCTTAGTGTTTAATGCTCATAGGTGTATGCACGGATGTCATTCATACGGAAGATTTTTGTTCCATGTCAACGATAACATCAATCAGGTTGGTAGTCTAGCAAAAGCCATTGAAGGAATTGAATTGTTTGTTGAGTTAATCCCCAAGCTTAATCAACGGAAGAAGAGATGGCAACTCCATCGAGATCACCGACGCACTCGGATCACCAAGAGTTTAGGACAATGGGAGATTATGCGGTCCCAATTGTTGGAAAACCTACTCTTCTAGATGCTGCAGCACGAAGCTATGATCAACTACGGATGAGATGCTTTCAATATTTAAAATTAAAATATGTTTAATTACTATATTTTACCTGATAAATTAATAAGGTTCATAATGATAATGATACATTCATGTATCATGGAACTAAACAATTTATTTTAATTTTGTTTTTGAAGTATTACAATATTATATAAATTTGTGTTTTTTTTTATAGAGAGGGGAGGGCTCGAACTTGCAACCTTGTGGTGTGTGTGAGAGGTTTTACCACCGGATCAACCTCGTCTCGTCATTTATCAATTTATCAAATAAAGAAAATGTGATACTGTTATAAATTTAATAATACAAATAAGTTTTAGAAATTAATAATGTAAACGTATTATAACTTTATTGTGGTATGTTCAGAAGCCTATATAAATGGTCATTCTTCTCATTGTAAATCATCTTTCAAACAACAAGATGATGTTGGTTTGGTGATATGTCCCTCACCTACCTACTGATTTGGATCCTCATCCCACTTAATTTGTCATCACCTTGGTAAAGACATAATAATTAATAGAAATAATTTAGACTATTGATTTTTTATATTAAACACGTGGAAATAGATTATGGAGTTAAGGACAATTAAGGTAGAGAGATGATCCAGATCCCTCACCTACACCATGAGGTCATGGATTCAAGTCTTCCCTCTAAAAATAAACCCGAATTTATGTAATACTTCCAAAAAAACAAAAACAAAAAACAAAAAATTATCTCTCAAGCATTCTAAATATCATCCATACGTAATACTTGAATTATTTCATCCATATGTCTTTTACTTTCTCCTTCAAGACAGTTTGCCATTTCATTCACTTGGCTTGTATGGCATGGCTTGGTAAAATAATTACAGTCTGATCACGTCATTCTCATTGGTTTAAAAACTTAGAAGTAACCTTTTTTACAGTTTTACCCTTCGTGATTGTTTAGGTAGACTTTACGTAGTAATATATAAGGATAATTACCCCGGTGGCCATCGAATTGATGACACACTATCAAAATGGCCACTAGATTGGAAAGTTGTTCCAAAATGGCCATTATTGGCAAACTTTGTGACACTAATGGCCATTCCATCTAATTCCATCTAATTCCATCCAATGAGTGGCATTTTGGTAAATAAATGGATGCCATTAATTTATTTTAGATATTTTTTGGAAATCAATTTTTTCAATGAGTGACATTTTGGTAAATAAGTGGATGACATTAATTTATTTTAGATTTTTTTGGGAAATCATTTCTTTTATTTTTTTGGAAAAAAATAATTATATTTAGTATGTAAAAAATATATATATATATATATATATTGCTACATATTAAAAATAAGGGAAAGTATCATTGTCCCCCCTGTAGTTTACCATATTCATAAAGTTGCCCCCCTAGTTTCAGAAATGGTTGGTCTTCCCCCTCTAGTTTACCATATTCGAATATTTACCCCCTACCGTTAGGATTTCTGTTAAGTAAGGGTTTGACCGTTAAATACAAAGGAGAAAATACTATTTCCCCCCCTGTAGTTTACCATATTCATAAAGTTGCCCTCCCTAGTTTTAGAATGGTTGGTCTTCCCCCTCTAGTTTGCCATATTCAAATATTTACCCCCCACCCTTAGGATTTCCGTTAAATAATGGTTTGACCGTTAAATACAAAGGAGAAAGTACGTTTTTATCCCTAATAATAACGTTGATTTAAAAAAAAAAGAAAAAAGAACAGAATTAGCTTAGCAAGGTATATTTAATAATTATTAAAAGATATTAAAAATAATATTAAAAAATTAAAAAC
Source organism: Acer saccharum (assembly GCA_030490815.1). Taxonomy (NCBI): domain Eukaryota; kingdom Viridiplantae; phylum Streptophyta; class Magnoliopsida; order Sapindales; family Sapindaceae; genus Acer; species Acer saccharum. The sequence continues at coordinate 26,487,185 of CM059871.1, forward strand.
ATCAATTTCAACTTTCAAGCCTTAATTATCTCTCTCTCCCTCGAAATTAAAAAACAATTATTAATTATCTCCTGATTCAGTCTCCACCATCCATCTCAAACATGGACGGTGGAGATAATTATATAAAAAAAATAGGGATAATTCCATAAAATAATAAAATAATATAATTGTAAAAAAAAAAACTAATCAAATTATATAATAATAATATAATTGTAAAAATAAACAAAAACGATATTTAAAAAATCTCACTTTCTCTCTCTCAACATTATTTGTGATAATTAATCTCTCTCTTTTCTTCATCCTTTCGCCGGCGAGAATAAAACAAAATAAAAAATTAGGTGGTGTTTGCTAATGAATCTAATAATAATAGGGAAAGTATCACAGATAATGTTGAGAGAGAGAAAGTGAGATTTTTTTAATGCCGTTTTTGTTTATTTTTACAATTATATTATTATTATTATTATTATTATTATTATTATTATTATTATTATTATATAATTTGATTAGTTTTTTTTACAATTATATTATTTTATAATTTTTGATATTAATATTTTTTTATATAATTATCTCCACCGTCCATGTTTGAGATAGATGGTAGAGATTGAATCTGGAGATAATTAATAATTGTTTTTTAATTTCAAGGGAGAGAGAGATAATTAAGGCTTGAAAGTTGAAATTGATGTTTTTAATTTTTTAATATTATTTTTAATATCTTTTAATAATTATTAAATATACCTTGTTAAGCTAATTATGTTCTTTTTTTTAAAAATCAACGTTATTATTAGGGGTAAAAACGTACTTTCTCCTTTGCATTTAACGATCAAACCATTATTTAACGTAAATCCTAAGGGTAGGGGGTAAATATTCGAATATGGCAAACTAGAGGGGAAGACCAACCATTCTGAAACTAGGGGGGCAACTTTATGAATATGGCAAACTACAGGGGGGAAAATGTATTTTCTCCTTTGTATTTAACGGTCAAACCCTTATTTAACAGAAATCCTAACGGTAGGGGGTAAATATTCGAATATGGCAAACTAGAGGGGGAAGACCAACCATTTCTGAAACTAGGAGGGGCAACTTTATGAATATGGTAAACTACATGGGGGAAAATGATACTTTCCCTAAAAATAATTATAACCTCTGCAACAAAACATAAAAAAAAAAAAAAAACAAAACAAAAAACACATAAATCATCTCAATAATAATAGTTTGGCCTCGCTGTCTCTTAAACAAACTTGCTTTCCCAAACCTTGCAATATCTTTTTATATTTGGTGTGCATGTGTATATATATATATATATATATATATATATATATATATTTCTTTTTTAAGAGGATTAAGGTTATAAAATTTAAAAAATTTAAAAAATTTAAAAAACAAAGAAGAAACACGTATATTGATCTAAACCATTTCTTTTGTTTTTTGAAAATAATAATATATTTAGTGTGTGTAAATATATAAATATATATATTTATACACACTAAATATAATTATTCTTTTCAAAAAAAGAAAAAATTGATTTTAAAAAAACATCTAAAATAAATTAATAGCATCCCTTTATTTACCAAAATGCCACTCATTGGATGGAATTGGATGGAATAGCCATTAGTGTCACAAAGTTTGCCAATAATGGTCATTTTGGAACAAATTTCCAATCCAGTGGCCATTTTGATAATGTGTCATCAATTCGATAACCACCAAGGTAATTATCCCTAATATATTTGAGGGGAAAAAAATAGAACTGGGAAAACTCGTTATTTTATTATTGAAAAATTAAGAATATATATATTTTTCAACAATTAAAAAGGCAAAGACAATAATTATAGATAGCAGGGCCAACTGGGTTATAACAAAATCCACGTCCTTCATGTCCAGCAAACTTAGCAGCACAGTTTTGATTGCAACATGTTTCACTACAGGCAGCACTGCATGGTCCGATACCGGAATTGCATATTTTAGGTATCCCAGGGGTGCATTCGTAGAAACAGTTACATTTTGCAGCGGCGCCGGCGGAGACATCACATGACCCTTTGCCTTCAGGATGCTTTGATGTGCATTTTGTGTTGCAAGTAGTATCGCATGGACCCAAATCTTCCGAGCATATATCCCCCTTCACCATACACAATAATGTGCCTGCAGTTCATGAATCATGATCGATCTTTTATATATTTTAATCAAACTTTATAAAATGGAAAATAAAAAATCACTCATTGACCATAAAAGTAATAATTTTAACTTTAAATCTGAAAGTTTATATATATTAATTTGAAGATAATAATTAACAAGGATGATATATGTTCTTAATGAAAACATTACATAAATATGCAATGATGATGAATACCTGAAGTTAATACAAGAAGGATGAGAAAATATGATGAAAAGAATCTCGCCATCTTCAAAACTTTTTTTAATTAATTGTTTGAGTGTATGTATACGTGATTGTAATACACCGGTATTTATAAGAAAATTAGAAGTCAAATGATATCGATAGTACTTGGCAGTATTTTTTTAAGTTTCAAACGTATCCTTTAAGAGATTTTTTTTTTTTTTTTTTTTTGGTTGGTATCTAGGATCTCGGACTTCGTCCAGACACTCATCAGCCTGTCCTCTATACTTCAGAGATCTCATCTCATTGATGCATAATATGTAAAATAGGTAATGATCATTGGATATACAACGTTTTTACTTTCTCCTTCAAGCCTATTTTCCATAAATCAATATATTTTTTGTGGCTGAAACTGGCTGGTTTTCATTTCATTCACTTCCCTTTTATGGGCTTTTGGTAAAATAATTACAGTCTGATACACCTCTTTGGTTTGAAAAATTAGAAGTTATTTCTTCTACGGTTCTACCCTACGCGATTGTTTGGGCTAGAGTATACTATCTAGTAATACTTTTTGACTTTGGTCTATCACTGTCTATATATTATTTTTTGTGTGGATTAAATATCCTCAATATATGAAATAATAGGAAATTCACTGATGCTAGACAACCCATAAATTATTCCAAAAACCAACCTAAATGATGTGGCAAATGGTTTTTTTCATTAACTATGTCATTTCACGATTTGTGTGGTAATGACAACTTACTTGCCACATTATTTAGGTTGAATTTTGGGTTAATTATTTGGATTGTATAGTATTTACTCTAGAAAATTACACCCAACCAACATGGGATTTGACTATCCACAAATGGAAATATTTTTTTTGAAAAACTGATATTGATAACCTCCTCCTCCACTGTTAGCGTTGACCATTAAGTTTAATGGTTGAACGTGTTAAAAATGGCAATTGATCACCACTACTATAATAAAATCAAATTAAAAACAAAAAATTTTAAAATGCAATAAAGAAGATAGATCTCTACCGTCCATCTCAAAAGATGGAAAGACCGACGGTGGAGATAAAATAAAATTAAAAGTGATTTAATTAAAACAAATGAAAAGAAAAAAAATTAAGGGATGAAGCCTTTGAGAAGTAGACAGTATTGGAATGAATTACTTTTTCAGGTTTTTAATTTTTTTATCTCCACCTTCCATCTTTTTAGATCGACTGTAGACATCCATTTATTATTATATTTTCTGAAATTTGTTTTTAATTTTCATTTTTGAACTCCATCATCCATCCTTGAGATGGATGATTAGATGGTGGTGATCCATCTCTTTTAATTAATTTTTTTTTCTTTTTTATAATTTCATTTTATAAGAAAATATTAAAAACTTGGATAAAAATAAGGAAAATACCCTTCTGACTATTAAGTTTGATCGGTCAACAACAACAATGGAAAAGGTCGATGTCTTTTTTTTTTGAAAAGTTATTTTCATATATGAATAGTCAAACCCTAGGTAGGTTGGGTGTAAAACAAAAGCATTAGATTCATAACAGCACCAAAACAAAAGCATTTCCAGTGTTTCTGTTTTCATTAAGTGGAAATAGCTTCAAATAGTCAAAAATATTTAAATATATATATATATATATATATATATATATATATATATATTATTGTCAACTTTAACCTCAAGAGTCAAGTGGATTGGTGTGGTTTTGTTGGGTGGATGGCTGGTGTGTGTTTTTCCTGTGAGTGGCGATAATGATACCCCTTAAAAACTGTATCTACATCCCTTTTGTAATCACACCCATCAAATTTTTTAAAAAATCACTAATTTGTAAATAAACCCCATTTAATGCCAAAAATACACTTTCTTTAGTTATACTTATTGTATTTTTATAAGTACACATCATCTATGCCTATTATTATGTTATTTAATCAACTTAATTATTATTTCAAAAAATTCTGATACCTTTAATTCTCTTACTATTCTTTCTCTTCCCTACTTTTTTTTTTCTCTTCTTGTTTTTTTCAAAATCAAACTCCATTTTTCGTTAAAAATCCATTTTAAGATTTTTATTTTATTTTATTGGAGAACCACTTTCTGTTTGAGAGAGTTGTAGGAATGCAAGATTTGTGTCATATCCCAATTAATGTGGAAGTAGATATGTGTTAAATGATATTTCAAAAAAAAAAAAAAAAAAAAGATAGGTGTTCATGAAATTGAAGAACATATAATTTTTTTTTTTTTTTTTAACAAGAAAGAACATATAATATTGATTAAAAAAAAAAAAAAAGGTCTAAAGTGTGTTTGAAAGAAATAAAAAAAAAAAATATATAGATAATATAGTTAATTTAAAAGTCTATTTATATACATAGTGATTTTGTTCTTCTAATAAAAATTAATTTAAAACTTTACTTTTTCACATCCAAATTTGTCTCATGATTTTAATTCATTTTCCATACTTAGCAATCAATTTGTATTTCCTTAAAAGAGATTGCAAATATATTTAATAGAGAATCTAGGGTTTATTAAAATGGAAAGAGTTTTTATGATATATGTTAATAATATCAAACCATTAATAGGAAAAAAAATACAAAATATTAAAATAGGAAACTAATTAATAATTATCGGTGGGTGTACTAACAAACAATTAATCCTCTTAGTAATTTTACTCAAGGGTATTATTGGATTTTTAAAAACATATTAATTTGGGGTGTACATACGATTTTTAAGGGGTGCAAATATCGTCATTCTTTTTCTGTCTTAGTTTATTTCTTTAGCTCGTTAGGCCTTTGGGCGTCTGCTGTCCGTTGGCTTGTTTGGTTGCTTTGTTGGGCTTTATTGGGTGCTCTTGTGTTCTTTTTGTTTGGGCTTTTTGACTGGCATGAAACTTTATTTTTCAATAAAAAGCCTCATTGTTGCGTTGACAAGAATAATATATATATATTTTTTTGAAATTATAAGTATTAATAAACTTAATATTTCATAAATATTTTCGTTATTTTCACATTGACGTCTTTCATTATATTAAAAAATGAGGGTACAAATGGAGTCTGCATAATTTCTTACTCTTCAAAGGAACAACAAGACTCATGAAACTTTCATTTTACAAACTGCACACAGCATTAGCGGTAACCGAATCAAATATTTTTCATTTTTTAACTCTTAAACTATAGCAATATATACCCCAACTAAGCAAACACCGATTTCCAATTACATCTCCTTCTCCAACTATCTTCTAACTAAATATAATCAAACATGGTTGTAAGCTACAAGAGCTCGTACACGGTGAAGCCCGCCGAGCCAACATGGACCGGCTCTCTTTCCCTATCAGAATGGGACCAAATCGGCACCATAACTCACGTTCCCACTATATATTTCTATCAATCTTCCCAGAAACTGCTCGTTGACACCGTTATCACAACCCTCAAAGACTCGCTTAGACGTGCGTTGGTTCATTTTTATCCACTTGCCGGACGTTTAAGGTGGATAGGCCACGGTCGTCTCGAGCTTGTGTGCAATGCTGCTGGTGTTCAGTTCATTGAGGCTGAGTCTGAAAGCAAACTAGCCAGTTTTGGTGATTTCTCTCCGTCCCCGGAATATGATTTCCTTATTCCTAGTGTCGATTACACTATTCCAATTCAAGAATTACCATTATTGATAGTTCAAGTAACAAAATTCCAATGTGGTGGAATTAGCCTTGGTTTCACTATATCTCATGCGGTTGTTGACGGCCAAAGTGCTCTTCATTTTATATCGGAGTGGGCAAGAATCGCTCGTGGGGAGCCGTTAGCGGTTTCTCCGTTTATTGATCGTAAACTTTTGCGAGCCGGAGATCCACCTGTACTTTCACGTCAGATTCTTGATCATAAAGAATTCAATCACCCCCCACTCTTGATTGGCCAAACAAACAACATTGAAGAGAGGAAGAAGAAGACCACTGTAGCTATGTTGAAGCTCACCAAATCCCAAGTTGACAAGCTCAAAAACATGGCTACTAATAAGAGTCTGAATACTGGCCGTCCTTATAGCCGTTATGAAACGATAGCCGGACATATATGGCGGTGCGCATGCAAAGCACGTGATCACAAGCCGGAGCAACCAACTGCCCTAGGTGTTTGTGTTGATTCACGTAGCCGCTTGCAGCCGCCTTTGCCACCGGGTTACTTCGGCAACGCTACACTTGATGTGATTGCCGTTAGCAGCTCCGACGAGCTGATTTCGAAGCCGTTAGGGTACGCAGCAAGTAAAATACGAAAGGCCATAATGACAGTGAATAACGAGTATGTGAGGTCTGGGATTGAGTTTTTGAAGAGTCAAGCAGACTTGACAAAGTTTCAAGATCTTCATGCCTTAGGAGGAGACGATGGTCCTTTTTATGGAAACCCTAATATCGGGGTAGTGAGTTGGTTGACTCTACCAATCTACGGTCTTGATTTTGGATGGGGAAGAGAAGTCTATATGGGTCCAGGAACTCATGATTTTGATGGGGATTCGTTGCTTTTGCCAAATCATGATGATCATGAAGATGGATCCTTGGTTGTTGCTTTGTGTCTCCAAGTTTCACATATGGAGGCTTTCAAAAACCACTTCTATCAAGATATTATATAAATCTAATGATGTTGCTCAGCCTAATCAAGGAGTATGATCTGTTTGAGACTCGACAATGAAACAATTAGTGAAAAATAATTAAATAATTAATAACCAAAGCAAATTAAAGAAGATTGCTTAAGGCTTTGATGATTAGGTTTTGAGCTTAAATTAATTTAATTTAGTATATTTCCATTTTCATCTATGCTTAATTGTAAGAGGTTGCAGTGTTACATATATATTTACGGATAATAAAAGAGTGATTCGCCCTTATTGTGTATGTATTTTTGGCTAAACTGCCATGGGTCAAGATTATACTTAGGGATGGGAAAATTATCCATGGATACGGATATTCGTAAGAATCCGCTCTATTTAAAATTGGAATGGATACTATTATTTTGGGGATGGAGCGGGGATGGATGTTATCATAATATCCATTTTATTGTCGGGGATGGAGCGGGGATGAATGTTATCCTAATATCCATTTTATTGTCGGATATCGTCTATGGATATCCATCCCCATTATAGATTTTAATATTTTAAAAATATAAAAAATTATTATGTGATTATTAATTCTAATTATATAAGTTATTATTAATTTTTATATTTGAATTTTATTGGATGTATTTGTTTATCTTTAAATAGGATAAAATGTACCATTGCATATGTTAGTTACATTTTTCTCTTATAAACTATAAAAGTTTAAAGTTTTTTTACCAGATACGGATATAAATGAAGCGGGGATGGATATCTCTATCTTAATTAGCGGATTATCCGAATTCGCCTCGCTCACTTAGAAATGGGGATGGATATAGGGATGGAGATATATATCTCAAACGGATAAGGGGATGGATATTGGGGTATCCATACCCAATCCGATCAATTGCCATCCCTAATTATACTATTGAGTTTGGAAGGGGAAAATGACAACCTTAATGGACAAAACTTGAGGCAGAGCTGGCTTGAGAATCCATTAGTACCAATCAATGGAAACCAATTACTACAATGTACAGAACATTATCAATAATTGAGCACATATGACAATTGACAACGCATAACGGAATGCACGTTGTCATAATTATTACATTAAACATATACGGTAACATAATCATTATGAACGTTACTATCGGATACTCTTTAGCAACTATTTATTTATGTGTTACTAAAAAGAAATAATCTGCAACACATATCATGCAAATTATTGTAGAAGCCTCTTTAGCATATCTTCTTTAGCAACCGATGAGAAAGGCTAATATATATTCAACAACACATACGTGTCGGGAGTCCAATACTTGAGACTAGTTACTGTGCCTTTTTTTTTTTTTTTTTTTTTTTTTTTTTCAAGTTTTGTGATATTTAGCCTATTAGTTCTTTTTTCAATTATTTAACTAAAAGAATAATGAAGTGAGTAATTATAGAGATCCAAACTGTTACAATCTTTTTGTGAACCATTGATAAGAAGTTTTGGGTTTCCTATTGTGGAGAAGAGCTGATGCTAAAGGCAAAGCATGGAGTCGTGTTAGATTTTTGGAGATACAAATCCATATGGATCTCCATGGAGGTGGAGATCCAGATTGGATCTCTACTTTCCATCTTCCTAGATGGGTGGTGATCCAAACCAGATCTCCACCTTTTTCTTTTTGCATTTTATAAATTTTCTTTTATTTTCTTTTAAAAAGAAAATAATTTCCAGGGATAAAATAGTCATTCAATGTTTTATGTGACAGTTGACTGTCAAAAATCTAGTCCCTCAAAACTTAGAGACCGACCCAATGAAAAATGTACAAGCATTACAAAATAGATAATTCAAAAAAAAAAAATAGGGACCCAAATGATAATTTCCCTAGACGGACTATAACATGGCTAACCCTAGCCCATCTTAATTTTTGTACTTAAAAATTGAAAATTGTTCCTGCACATTTAGCAAAATGCCCTTGTAATTCAATATTTTTCTAAATCAAACCAGAGTTTATCTTGTTCCATTTTTTTTTGAGAGAAAACCGAAAATAGCCATCTAACTTATCATACTTTTGTTTTTAACCACTTTTGAATTTTTAATTGTTAATAACCACTTTTTTTTAAAAAAATTCAGTTTAGTACCTTCAATTACCAGAGTACCCCTAAAAATAGTGTTCGTTAAACCTCGAAGTAAACTTGAAATCATGACTAAATTGAAATACACAAACTTGAAATCATGCCTAAATGAAAATATCAAAACTTGAAATCATGCCTAAAATAGAAATATTCAAACTTGAAATCTGGACTAAAATAAAATTTTCCCTTCTTCTTCCTCTTCTTCTTCCTTAGGTTTAGGTTTTTTTTTTTTTCTTTTCTTTTTTGTTACAGATCCATGGAGGCCGCGGTGAACCAGCGAAGGAGCAACGCCATCGTCATCGTCATCCCCATCCCGTCGCCGACGCTCGTCGACGAAGCTGCAGCGAACCGGCGAAGCTGCAACGACCGGTGATCCAGCTGCGCGTGAGGGGCTGCCGCGACGCCCAGAAGTTCGCCGAAGCTCGGCGACGCCGGCGAGAGGCAGATCGTGGAGAGAGTGTGGCAGATCGGGGAGAGATAGAGAGGCAAACCGGGGAGAGAGAGAGGCTGATCGTGAGAGAGAGCAGAGTAGAGAGAAAGAGAAAAAGAGAAAAAGAGAGAGAGTGAGCTGATTGGGATGCTTTTATATGAGGGCTTTTGAGTAATTTCTTAAAAACATGGTTAAAAACAATTAAAAGTATGCATGTGGTTAAAAAAGAAATTCCCATAAGTAGATAGGCCAGTTTTGGCAATTTCCACTTTTTTTTTTCTTGTTTCCTTTTCGTTCGTATTTTCAATTTAACCCAAACCCACCGATCGTAACCAAATAGAGTTTTTAATAACAACTCTCCCTCTCATTCTTTAAAGTTGCTTCAATCTCTTTCTCTGTTTAAAAAATTTATTCTTCAAGTTTTTATAAATTATATAAACTTGATTATTTTATTTTGTTTTGAAATTTTATAGTTAATCTAACTTTTAGTTTATTGACGTTATATGATCATATTTAATTAGCTCATTCTTTGTCAATATAAAAAACTTAGTTTTATTAGCTCAACTTCTTTGTCAATATCATAAGATATACAACACCACTCCCAGTGCTTAATTAAGGGGGTCTATTCAATTAGGATTCTTGTGGATATTTAAAGACATTTTTTAAGTGATAGATTTTTATGGATTTCTACGGACTTTTATAAATCCACATGGACTTTCATTGACTTGTTTAGACATCTATCTCAGATTATTATGGATTTGTTTAGACATCTATCTTAGACTTTTATGGATTTGTTTAGACATCCATGGACTTTCATGGATTTGTTATCTTTGACTTCTATTATAGATGGAGAATTATACCACTATATGACCCAATAACACAATCTATACACTCAACCAATATGATCAATTAATACAGTTTGAGTAATAACAAAACTCTCTGCTTTCTTTCTTTTCTCTTCTATTACTTTTCACCTCCTTAATCAGTTATTTCCCTTTCCAGTTCTCCATTTGAACTTTGTTTATGGCTTTCTTATAGTTTTTTTTTTTTTTTTTTTTTTTTTTTTCATGTATTATGTTTCAATAAGACAAACGTATCAAATAAATGTTGATTGATTATTAGGCATTTTTTTTCAAAAATGTTTGAATATATAGGACGAACTTATCATGTATCATGTCATCAATATACTCGTTCAATATAATTAGTATATATAATAAGGTCAGGTGGTTGTCAATGAGGCAATAATTTCGTTGTTTGCCTTTGTAATTTAAATTTATTCTCTTTGATTTTCGATGATTATGATATAATTTTACAAAAATAAAAACATGAATATTAAATAAATATTTGAGATGTATTTCAAAATGATATAAAGTTCAATATAAATAAAATTTTAAAGGTAAACACTTATTACCATGGTTTAATAAATATATCATGAATAGAGGTTTTCTTCAATCACACTGGTATCTACGGAGGGACAATCGTCTTGAAGAATAATATTAAGAACCATAGTGTGCCATCGAATGATACATAACCATCATGTACCAATGTACCGTTGGAGATACTTTTCAGATGGTCAAAATAAAAGTGAAATGAAAAGAGAAAGAATATCAATTTGGCTATTCGTTTTTTTCACAGTGTTCAATTTATTTATTTTTTATTTTTTTATTTTTGCTTTCAGATACATAACTAATTTCCTCTTCTTCTTTTTTTTTTTTTTTTTGGAAATATCTTTTATATCTTTTTTATATATCTTTAATGTGTATAATTTATTCCTAAAAATACATATTAATGGGGTATACAAAATATATTTAGTTGCAGAAACCGTCTTCAAGTCAAAAATAAATTATATAAATAATTACATTACTTGTTGATGAACTGATTTTGCATGTCCGTTAAAAAAAACACACCAAAAAAAAAAAAAAAAAAATCATGTCAGATTTTTTAAAAAAATAAATAAATTATTTTCTATTTTTTTTTTCAGCTTAAAAAAAGTAAAATAAGTCACGACAACGAATTGTATATATGTTTCTGTTTTGAGAGAGAGAGAGAGAAAGCAAAGTCCACCACAATCTTTGGGGAGAAGGTTGGACATGTTATGTCATTTGATATTTATATCTATCACCATCAAGTCCACCAAAATCCACTAAATCCATGACATAAGAAAATCCTTTAAAATCTAGTCCTAATTGAATACACCTTAATTCTTGTAGACATTTTTAAAGTCTCAATTCAATACACCCAGATTTAGAAGGATTCTTTAAAAGTCCATAGAAATCTGAATTGAATACCACTGGATTAATATAGACTCTTTTAGAGTCTTTAAATGTTTGAATTGAATACACCAGGATTTATAATGTCTTTAAATGTCCTCAACAATCTTAATTGAATACACCTTCCTAAAAATACATGATAACAAATTGCTAGATGAGGAGATGATTCAGAAACGTGGTGAAACAAAAAAATAAAAAAAATAAATAATAAGACTCGAATCACTGCTTAATTCTCTCAAAAGGGCAGTAATATTAAAGGAAAAGGAATGCAAAACAAAAGTTAAGCTTCCTTCCTTTGTCAACAATCATTTCTCCCCACTCAAAGCTACAATCATAGTTTCACTCCTCAAAATAATGGCAACAGCTCTAGTGGCCTCTCTCAACAATCTAATTCCAATTCTGCATCCTAATTACCGGCTAGGGTGTTAGGTTTTTGACTTGTATTCCTAAGCGAACCAAATGTGAACCAAACAAAACTAAACTGATGTGTTACTTCCTGGAGATGTGGGATAACATTTGGAAGTTGAAGGTGGTGTTTAAGGAAGGTTGAAGATCGAAGAAGAACAGAAGAAATGGATTTCAGAAGGAAGCGCGGCACAGACCGCGGTGTGGACAAGGCACATGAACCGTGGCACACGGACCGGTCAATTCCAGAGGATCAAGCACGATGTAGACCGTGGCAAAGGCAAGAGGCGCAAACCGCAGTTTATGAAGCGGTCGGTTCCAGAAATGTTCCGTGGTGTAGGAAGCGGGGTGCACACCGCGACCTATACCGCAGAGACGATGTATTTTACCAAGATCAAGAATGTTGCACGAAATAGGAAAGGTTCTCTTTTTGGAAGTTTTTGTGCTTGAAGGAAAATGATTTACTCTTTACAAGAAGACTTGTCATAAAAGGAAATAATATTAATGTGGAACAAGTAAGTCTTGTACGTTTAGGAGTAGGATTTCCTTTTATCTTAAACTCCCTATAACTAGTATAAATAGAACCTTGTAATTAGGTTAAGTGTGGAGCAAAAGAACACCATGTAACATCAGAAAGAGTGTGGTGAGATCTGGGGGAGGCCCTAAGGAATATCCGTGGAGGGATCCAAAGGAATATCGGTGGATCAAGTTAGAAATCCATGGGTGATATTCAGGGGAGACCTAGGGGATATTGGAGGGTACTCGGTGAGGATCTTGTGAGTGTGATTTGGGGTTGAGGTGAGAGAGAGAATCATAGAGTATATGGTTGTAACAATTTATCATATAGTGGAACTTTCTCTTTCGTCCTGACGGCCTGTGGTTTTTTACCTGATTTGAGTTTTCCATGTATATCTTGTGTTGTGATTAGTTTATTTTCTCTCATCTATTTATCTGCTATATTGATGTTATTAATTGCTATGAGTTATGGGCGAGTATTAGACACGATGTTTCCGCGTTCATCGGTTAAGAATCCCTAACAATTGGTATCAGAGCTCTCAGTTGGTGATGACGATTTTTTCAAAGTCTTTACGAGAGATCGTATGGAGGACTTGGTGTTATTGGGATGATGATCATGGTTGCCTAGTATAGTTTAGCAAAAGAGATACGTCTTGAAGGCGGTTTTGAACTCGGTAGGATTTGATGAATAGAAGAATTCGATGGAGGAGAAGTTTGGCTTATGGTGGTAGGTACGAGTCATGGAGATCCAATCTGGGTGACACAAGGAGTTGATTGTATATCAAAAAAAAATATATATATATTTGAACGCTCGAAGTCTCTAGTGCGGTGTGAGGTTTATCCAGCAAAGCACTCCCAGTTTCTAATAACAAGTTTTTCACTGGGTATGTGATGCAAGGACAGAAGGTCTTTCACAGGGTTGAGTGATGTAAGGACATGTTTATCCTTTTGGCAGTTTTCCTCACTGGCCATGGAAGAGGATATGTTGCTACTAGTGGTCCATAATTGTGCACAAGACATTGGTTAGAAAGTGATGAAAGGTGTATGGTGGACAAAGATGTCGATGACTGATGAACTCCCTGGAAATCTGATTTGAGGAATTGCACTACAATTTCAACAGGTTATTTCGATATGGTGCCGGAATCATGAACACAAACATAAAAAAAAAAAATAAAAAAAAATAAAAAAGGTGAAGAAAAAATCTTAGAATGGTTCGTTCATAAGTGGTTATACCTTGTGATAGGGTATGTTGATTCTCGGTATGGAGAATCGTGGCTATAGACAAAGGTCTTAAGAATTCAAGTCAAAGGGGAGAATTGTTAGGTTTTTGACTTGTATTCATAAGTGAACCAAATGTGAACCAAATAAGACTAAACTGATGTGTTACTTCCTGGAGATGTGGGATAACGTTTGTAAGTTGAAGGTGGTGTTTAAGGAAGGTTAAAGATCGAAGAAGAACTGAAGAAATGGATTCCGAAAGGAAGCACGGCACAGACAGCGGTGCGGACAAGGCACATGAACCGCGGCACACAGAGTAGTCAATTCCAAAGGATCAAGCGCGGTGCAGATAGTTACGGAGGCAAGAGGCGCAGACCTCGGTTTACGGAGCGATCGGTTCCAGAAGTGTTCCGCGGTGTAGGAAGCAGGGTGCACACCGCAACCTATACCACGGAGACGATGTATTTTGCTGAGATCGGGAATGTTATGCAAAATAGGAAAGGTTCTCTTTCTGGAAGTTCTTGTGCTTGAAGGAAAATGATTTACTCTTTACAAGAAGACTTGTCATAAAAGAAAATAGTACTTATGTGGAACAAGTAAGTCTTGTACGTTTAAGAGTAAGATTTCCTTTTATCTTAAACTCCCTGTAACTAGTATAAATAGAACCTTATAATTAGATTAAGTGTGGAGCAAAAGAACACTATGTAACATCAGAGAGAGTGTGGTGAGATCCGGGGGAGACCCTAAGGAATATCTAAAGAGGGGTCCAAGGGAATATTGGTGGATCAAGTTAGAGATCCGTGAATGATATTTAGGGGAGACCTCAAGGATATTGAAGGGTACTCGATGAGGATCTTATGAGTGTGGTTTGGGGTTGAGGTGAGAGAGAGAATCATAGAGTATATGGTTGTAACAATTTATCGTATAGTAGAACTTTCTCTATCGTCTTGATGGCCCGTGGTTTTTACCCAATTTGGGTTTTCCACGTATATCTTATGTTGTGATTGGTTTATTTTCTCTCATATATTTTTCTGTTATATTGACGTTATTAATTGCTATGAGCTATAGGCGAGTATTAGACACAACGTTTCCGCGTTTATCGGTTAAGAATCCCCAACACAAGGCAACCCAAACCAATCTATCAGTTATGTGACAAGATAGGTCACATCGCCAAGACGTGTCACTCTAAATCGAAACCCAGCTTTCAACAGCCATGACTGTAGGCCAATGTGATGACCGATGACTCTAACTCCTCTACCAGTAACTAGGTGCTTGATTTTGGTGCCACCCATCACATCACTTCTGACTTGTAAAATTTGTCCATGCACTCTAACTATGTTGGGAATGAAGACGTTATAGTTGGTAACGGTAATGGTATTTCCATCTCATATGTTGGGTCAACCACTCTTGATTTGTTTAATAACACATTTGCATTAGATAATACTCTATGTGCTCCCACCCTCCATAAAATAAAAAATAAAAATAAAAATCTTATATCAGTTTCTCAATTCTGTAGACAAAATAATATCTCAATAGAATTTTTTCCTAACTCTTTTCTTATGAAGGATATGACTGGGGGGGGGGGGGGGGGGGGGGGGGGGGGGGGGGGGGGGCGCGGTGGTGGGTGCATCCTTAGTCCAAGGCTGGAGTAGGAACAATATATACGAATGGTCGACATCCAATCCAAGTCCTTACAATCCGCTTATTGCTTCTTTCATCTCTACATCTGACATATGGCATCAACATCTCGACCATCCGTCCTCGCCTATCCAATAGAAAATCCTCAATACTCAAAACATTTCATTTTCAGAGTCCTTTAAGTCTAATTTATCTTATGACTCGTGTCTTTATAATAAAAGTCACAAATTGCCCTTTAAAATTTCATTAATTTCTTGTTATGAACCTTTACAAGGTATTTATTCGGATGTTTGGGGTCCCTTTCCAATAAAATCTTTTGATAATTATCGATATTATGTTGTCTTTGTTGATTACTTTATGAAGTATATACGGTTTTTCCCTATGAAATTTAAATCTGAAGTTTCAAACATTTTTGAGAGATTTAAAGTTATAATCCAAAATTTCTTTCAAACCAAAATCAAGACAGTCTACACTGATGGGGGTGGTGAATATCAAAGTTTGGTTCATGTTCTTGTCAAATTTGGAATTCAACATCTCACATCACCACACTATACACCTGAACATGTGGGATCTGCTGAACAAAAATATCGTCATATTGTCGAAACTGGCCTCACAATTCTCTACCAAACTTCTATTCCCATTCATTTTTGGTCATATGCATTCAAAGCAGCCACCTACTTATTTAATAGAATGCCTTCATCCTCAATTAATTTTGACACATCATATCACAAAATATTCATACATCATCTCAACTATACATCACAATGAATTTTCAGATGTCTATGTTACCATTGGCTTTGTCCTTATAGTATTCACAAATTGGAATCTCCTTCTCGTCCATGTGTGTTTCTCGGTTACTCGGTCAATCACCATGTGTTTTACTGCTTTGATCAAAAGAGCAACAAAATATTTGTATCAAGACATGTGGTGTTTGTCGAGGATATTTTTCCTTTCTCATAAATATCTTTTTCTGAATTTAGAGTTACTAACAAATCTTTTTATGATTTTGACTCCATTTTTTCAACATCTAAATTGTCGATTCTGCCTTCCTCTATCATTGGGTCAACTGACAATTCAATTCCAAATTTATCTCCTATTTCAACTCCTATTTAAACTCCACCAATTAATCTTCAATTGTCAAATTTGTCTCCCACTATCATTGGGTCAACCAAAAATTCCATTCCAAATAGATCAAATATTTCCTCTCAATCACTTGTAAATTCTTCAACAAAATCAGGATATCTATCACCCTAATTTATGGCCTTATCTACTCTTGCTCCACCAAATTTAGCTAGTCAAATCCATAATATGTCACCTTCCAAGAATTCTAGCTCCAAGTTGTTGGTTATTGACTCCCACATTTGAGTCTTCATCCAAGGGTGCAACCGAATCTACTTCTAATAAAGTAAGTACACCTCTAAACTCACATACTATCACCTCTTCCACTAATTATACACCTAATCTACGCTCATCACCAAATCATACTTTATCTCCCATCCAATTTGAACTTCTCTCTATCCCTTGCATGGTTACTCAAGCACAAAACAATATACACAAGCCAAAAAAATTATTTATCTTACACAACTAAATCCCAACCTCATCCAATCCCTACCCTCTTAACTGAGCCAAACTCTTTTACCCAAGCTCAAAAACACTCCAAGTGGCATGAAGCAATGAGTGATGAATACAATGCCTTACTCAAAAATTCCATTTGGTCTCTTGTTCCTAAAAATCACACACAATATTGTAGGATGTAAATGGGTCTATGGAATTAAAAAGAACCCTGATAGATCCATTGCTCGCTACAATGCTCGTCTTGTAGTCGAAGGCTTTCATTAACGTTCAAGCATTGATTTCACTAAAACTTTAGCCCAGTCGTCAAGTCTACCAATGTTCTTCTTGTTCTTAGTATTGAGGTTTCTCGTGGATGGTCTTTACGTCAGTTGGATATTAACAATGCTTTCTTGTAGAGTACGTTGACTGACCATGTTTTTATGCATCAACCACAAAGTTTTATTCACCCTTAATAACCTGAATATGTTTGCAAATTACAAAAGGCTATTTACGGACTCTGACAAGCCCCTCGTGTTTGGTATAATGAGTTACGGACCTTTCTCATCAATAGTGGTTTTACCAACTCCAAATGTGATGTCTCTTTGTTCATCTGTCACACTACTACTCTCACATTATACCTCATTGTTTATGTGGATTATATTATCATCACCTGCCTCAATGACAATGATATTAGAGGTTTCATTGACAGTCTTTCTTACAGATTTTCTTTAAAGGATCTTGGATCCTTGATATTAATTTTTTTGGAGTTGAGGCGCATCAAACAACTAATGGTATCCTCCTCTCATAGAAAAAAATATTCAAGACTTACTAGCTAAGATCAAAATTACAGATGAAAAGGAAGTAAGCACTCAAATGTCCTCTAGCGAATTTTTATGTCTTCATGATGGTTGTCAAACTCATGATATCACTGAATACAAACATGTCTTAGGCTCTCTTCAATGTTTGTCGCTCACTCGGACTGATGTTAATTTTACTATTAATAAGCTCTCTCAATTTATGCACCGATCGTTCACCTTTTATTGGAATGCCGTCAAACGGGTGCTTTGCTATCTTAAAGGAACTATTGATTATGGTTTGTTTCTTGCTAGTCGTCCTTCTTTGTTTCTTCATGCATTTACCAACGCTGACTGGACTGGCAATGCGGATGATCGGACTTCAACATCTGCCTATGTTGTCTTTCTCGATACCAATCACATTAGTTGGAGTTCCAAGAAGCAACTGACTGTTGTTTGGTCCTCCACGGAAGCTGAATACCATGCCATTGCTTCTACCATCGCTAAAGTTAATTGGTTGACTCATCTTTTCAATGAACTCGACATCGTCTTACCTTCAGCCCTAACAGTTTATTGTGACAATGTTGGAGCATCCTATCTTTACGCCAATCATGGCTTCCACTCTTACATGAAACACATAGTGATTGACTTTCATTTTGTTCGAGATCAAGTTGCAAAGCGCCGTCTTCACGTAACTCATGTCCATACAGCGGGTTAACTAGCCGATTCACTCATTAAACTGTTGGTTCGAAAACTGTTCCAGATTCATCGTTCCAAGCTTAGCATTCTACCGAAAAGCTTGTGCTTGTGAGGGCATGATAGAACATAGATTTAGGCATAATTCTGGCATACAATTAATCAATGTATATTTTAATTACTTGCCTATGGTATACATCAGCGAGATTAATACTATAGTTGTATATATTCATTGTATGTGCAGCAATGTAAACAAGTCAATATAATACCATTTTTTATATTATCTTTAATGATGAGGACCATGACTCTATATGGTCGAATTGTATGAGTGAAAATCAAAGCAGGTAGAAGCATTATTTTTTTTTTTCATTTTTTTACCACCAGAAAAATTAGTTTAATTTGTTATATATGGTACATTATAGAACACATATATATATTCTAATACATAAAAGTCAATATATATATATATATATATATATATATATATATATATGATTATAATCGATCCATAACAAAAAAGCATATGACTATTAGTTTTCTCCCTGTTCAAAATTAATTTTATATTACAAACATAACATCAGTATAATACTAAAAGCAATTATGATTTAGAAAAAGTAATCATACTCCCTCTACACATTTAGTCATATACCAAATTCATAACCTACCCCAGCCCGATTTAGTCAAACCCGAAAGAGTTTCTTCAATTTAGCAACCATAGTATATATATCCTGATAGAGTTTTTTTCAATTTAACAAAATGGGTTTAAAAATGGGTTTGAATTTGAAATTCTTTGGGTATACTTAAAGGCGGCTGGAAATTGAATTTGAAATCAAATGAATTTGGAAAAAAGAAAAAAAAAAAAAAAAAACTCTCTTTTTGAATTCGGACATAATTCAGGCACCCATAAATAAATAAATAAATAAAAGAGCAAATGAATGCAAAACAAAGCAACAAATGATAGCCCATGTTCAAAATTGAATTTATATTGCAAACAAAACATCAGAACAATACTAAAAGCAATTATAATTAAAAAAAATATAAAAATAAATCATAATCCCTCTACACATTTAGTTAGTCATATACCAAATTCATAACCCACCATAGTTTGATTATGTCAACCCCGAAAGAGTTTCTTCAATTTAACAAGCATAGTACCTATACCCTGAAAGATTTTTTTCAATTTAATAAGCATACCTATATCCAAAACCCATTAAGAACAATCACTAAATACCAAATGTACCTGTTGACAATATCCAATAATCAGTTCACCTTGTCCAACGTCAAATTCAGATTCACAATGGCATCTCACGTACTCCAACGCTGCTTCGATTTGCCTTAATGGTGACCAAAAACTCCTCTATGGTATAGCTTTGAGCACCATTCTAAAGTTGCAATTGGTATCGTGAAGCACTAGATTATGGTAGATGATGGCTAAGAATAAAAGGTGAGAATAGAAGCCAGTCCGATGAAACTATGGCTACAGAATCGTGGCGGTGGTTCAAGAAAAGGAAAGCAGAAGAATGCCTTTCAAAGGAAAGTTGCTGCTGGAGAAACAATTCTCGAAAGTAAACTCACTGAAAAAAAAATAGGTTTGAATTGAAATTGTTTGGGTATACTTATAGGCGGCCGGTAATTGAATTTGAAATCAAACTAATTTGACAAAAAAAAAAAAAAAAAACTTTCTTTTTGGAATTCAGGCACCCACTAAAACAAAAAAGGCAAATGAATGCAAAACAAAGTAACAAATGATAGATCATGTTCAAAATTGAATTTATATTGCAAACATAGCATCAGTACATTACTAAAAGCAATTATGATTCAGAAAAAGCAATCATAATCCCTCTACACATTTAGTTAGTTATATACCAAATTCATAACCCACCCCGACCCAATTCAGTTAGCCTCGAAAGAGTTTCTTCAATTTAACAACAATAGTACATATACCCTAAAAGAGTTTTTTCAATTTAACAAGCATACATATACCCAAAACTAAATAAGAACAACCACTAAATACCAAATGTACCCGTTGACAACATCCAACAATCAGTTCACCTTCTTTAACATCAAATTCAGATTCGCAATGGCATCTTCAAGTACTTAATGGCTGTTTCGAGTTACCTTCATGGTGACCTAAAATGCCTTCATGGTACAGCTTCAAACACCATTTTGGAGCTACAGTTGGTACTGTGAAGCATTGGATTACAGCATATGATGGTTGAGAATAAAATGTGAGAAAAGAAGCCAGTCTGGTGAAGCCGTGGTTGCAGAATCATGGGGGTGGTGATGATGGTTCAAGAAGAGGAGAATCGGAGAATGCCTTACAAAGGAAAGTTGATGCAGGAGTAACAATTCTCGAAAGTAAACTCACCATCAAATTTGAAATCGTTGAAAAAACAAAATGGGTTTAAATTTGAAATTGTTTTGGTATGCTTATTGTCAGTCGAAAATAGAATTTGAAATCAAACGAATTTGGAAAAAAAAAAAAAAAAAAAAAAAAAAGCAAATGAATGCAAAACAAAGCAATAAATGATAGCTCATGTTCAAAATTGAATTTATATTGCAAACAAAACATCAGAACAATACTAAAAGAAATTACGATTAAAAAAAATATATAAATAAATCATAATCCCTCTACACATTTAGTTAGTCATATACCAAATTCATAACCCACCATAGTCTGATTATGTTAACCCCGAAAGAATTTCTTCATTTTAACAAGCATAGTACGTATACCTTGAAAGGTTTTTTTTTCAATTTAATAAGCATACCTATATCCAAAACCCATTAAGAACAATCACTAAATACCAAATGTACCTGTTGACAATATCCAATAATCAGTTCACCTTGTCGAACGTCAAATTCAGATTCGCAATGGCATCTCAAGTACTCTAACGCTGTTTGATTTGCCTTAATGGTGACCAAAAACTCCTCTATGGTATAGCTTTGAGCACCATTATGAAGCTGCAATTGGTATCGTGAAGCACTAGATTACGGTAGATGATGGCTGAGAATAAAAGGTGAGAATAGAAGCCAGTCCGATGAAACTATGGCTACAAAATCGTGGCGGTGGTTCAAGAAAAGGAAAGCAGAAGAATGTCTTTCGAAGGAAAGTTGCTGCCGGAGCAACAATTCTCAAAAGTAAACTTGCTGAAAAAAAAATAGGTTTGAATTGAAATTGTTTGGGTATACTTATAGGCGGCCGGTAATTGAATTTGAAATCAAACTAATTTGACAAAAAAAAAAAAAAAAAAAAAAAACCTTACTTTTTGGAATTCGGGAACAATTCAGGCACCCACTAAAACAAAAAAGGCAAATGAATGCAAAACAAAGTAACAAATGATAGATCATGTTCAAAATTGAATTTATATTGCAAACATAACATCAGTACATTACTAAAAGCAATTATGATTCAGAAAAAGCAATCATAATCCCTCTACACATTTAGTTAGTTATATACCAAATTCATAACCCACCTCGGCCCAATTCAGTCAATCTCGAAAGAGTTTCTTCAATTTAACAACCATAGTACATATACCCTAAAAGAGTTTTTTTCAATTTAACAAGCATACATATACCCAAAACCAAATAAGAACAACCACTAAATACCAAATGTACCCGTTGACAACATCCAACAATCAGTTCACCTTCTCTAACGTCAAATTCAGATTCACAATGGCATCTTCAAGTACTTAATGGCTGTTTTGAGTTACCTTCATGGTGACCTAAAATGCCTCCATGGTACAGCTTCAAACACCATTTTGGAGCTACAGTTGGTACTGTGAAGCACTGTATTACAGCACATGATGGTTGAGAATAAAATGTGAGAAAAGAAGCCAGTCTGATGAAGCCGTGGTTGCAGAATCATGGGGGTAGTGATGATGGTTCAAGAAGAGGAGAATTGGAGAATGCCTTACGAAGGAAAGTTGATACAGGAGCAACAATTCTCGAAAGTAAACTCACTATCAAATTTGAAATCGTTGAAAAAACAAAATGGGTTTGAATTTGAAATTGTTTTGGTATGCTTATTGTCGGTCGAAAATAGAATTTGAAATCAAACGAATTTGAAAAAAAAAAAAAAAAAAAAAAAAAAGCTTTCTTTTTGAATTCAGGCTCCCATCAAAACCTAAAAGGCAAATGAATGTTAAACAAAACAACAAATGATAAATTATGTTCAAAATTTAATTTATATTGCAAACATAACATCAGTACAATACTAAAAGCAATTATAATTCAGAAAAAGCAACCATAATCCATCTACACATTTAGTTAGTCATATACCAAATTCATAACCCACCCTTGCCTGATTCAATCAACCCCAAAAGAGTTTCTTCAATTTAACAAGCATAGTACATATACCCTAAAAGAGTTTTTTCAATTTAATAAGGATACATATACCCAAAACCAAATAAGAACAATCACTAAATACCAAATGTACCCGTTGACAACATTCAACAATCAGTTCACATTATCCCACGTCGAATTCAAATTTGCAATAACATCTTCAAGTACTCAAGGGCTGCTTCGAGTTGTTTTCATGGTGACCCAACACTCATCCATGATACAGCTTCAAGCACTATTCTGGAGTTATAATCGGTACCATAAAACACTGGATTATGACAAATGAAGATTGAGAATAAAAGGTGAGAAAAGAAGCCAGTCCAGTGAAGCTGTGGCTGTAGAATCGTTGTGGTGGTGGTGGTTCAAGAAGAGGAGAATCGGAGAATGCCTTCTGGAGGAAAGTTGATGCCAGAGTAACAATTCTCGAAATTAAACTCACCATCGAATTTGAAATTGAATTTGAAATCAAACGAATTTGAAAAAAAAGCTCCCATTCTGAATTTTGCTATAAATTTTCATTATACGTAGGGATGAGCATTTTCCCATGGGGCCCCACCCCCATTTGGGGGAACATTTTATGCCTAAATAGGGTTATGGAGTTTGGGGGTAGGGGTGGGAGGAAAATTTGCCCCTAAATCTTAAAGGGGGGTGGGGGAACCTCTCCCCAATCCCATTTCCCCATTCCCCCTTTCCTAAATGGGGGTATGGTAGGCTTGGGCCTTATTTCCCCTAAATATATTTGAATATATATATATATATATATATATATAATTTTATCTTTTTTTTAAAAAAAAGTTATTAACTCTATCTCACGATTATCTACTAACACATAATCGCCTTCTAACACACCTATTACCACTAAGTCACTAACCCATTAACTCATCTATATTACTATAAGTAATGGGTAATTGAAAGACAAGGAGATGATGCTGAAAGCTATTAAGAGATGGAAAGATTGCAAGGTTAGAGGATCCAAAGAACTAGTGTTACTTTCAAAGTTGAAGGTAGTGAAAAGCAATATCAAGAAGTGGGTTACGGCAAAAAAAGGAAGGTATCAAGATCAAAGATTTAGAAGAGGGGCTGGTCGTGGTTGAGAAAAAAAAGCGTTGGTGGAAGGGTGGACTCCAACTTTGAAACAAAATCGTATGGAGATCTTTACAAAGCTTTGGAAAAATGTTCAATTGGAACAACAAAAATGGAGACATGTTTCTATGGTGAAGTGGGAGGGGATTGAAAATACCAAATTCTTTTATATTGTTTCTAATGTTAGAAGGAAATCCAATTTCATTTGTGAGATGTCATTCATTGGGATTAGTTAGTCGGATCCCTTTCACATTGAAGATGGTATTTTTACCATTTTTTAAGGATCATTATAGGAATGTGTCTTGGTGTAGACCAATGATTGATGGTCTTCCTTTGAAGTGGATTTCAGATTCGGATCGGAATGCCTTTGGGGAGGATTTTAGTGTAGATGAAGTTTGGATAGCTTTGAGTAGTTGTGATAGTAATAAAGTCCATGGGCCGGATAGGTTGAATTTGAATTTTGTGAAGCTAAATTGGGAGGTAATTAAAGAGGATTTTATGAACTTCAATCATGAGTTCCATCGAGATGGGTCAATTGTTAAGGGCAATATTTTTATCACCCTAATTCCAAAGAAATGCAAGCCGGAGTCGATCAAAATTTTTAGACCAATTAGTTTGGTCGGTGTAATGTACAAAGTTCTAGCAAAGGTTTTGGTCAATCACTAGAAGAAAGTTATGAAGATGGTTATCGAGGAAACTCAAATGGCTTTTGTGAATAATCAGTAAATAATTAATAGTTTTGTGATTGCGGAGGAAGTGATACATAGATAGAAGCATGATAAAGTTAGAGGTTTGTTAGTTAATTTGGATTTTGAGAAAGCATATGATAGTGTAGACCATGTCTTTTTAGATAATATGATGGAAGGTATAGGATTTGAAGCATATGATAGTGTAGACAATGAATAGGGTGGTGTATTTCGTCTCCCTTATTATTGGTGTTGGTTAATGGTAGCCCAACAAAACAATTCACTTTAGAAAGGAGGTTAAGGTAAGGTGATCCACTTTCTCCTTTTCTTTTTAATATCGTTGTGGAAAGTTTGAGTTGTTTATTCATTAAGGCTCGAGAGTTGGATTTGGTGAGAGGTATGGTCCTTAGAAACAATGAGGTTCATCTAACTCATCTCCAATTTGTTGATAACACCATTCTTTTTATCAAGCCTAGATTGGAGTATCTTGTAAATGTGAAAAGGATTCTAAGATGTTTTGAGTTGGCATCGGGATTAAGGATAAATTTTCATAAGACTTGCATGGTTAAGGTGGGCAAAATTTTTTTTTTTTTTGAAGAAGAGTGGGCCGTCTCTTTTCGGTTTATAAATTCAGCACTTCCCATTTCGTATTTTGGTCTCCCTTTGGAAGGCAATCCGAGCAAGGAAAATTTTTGGCATTCGATGATCAAAAGAATTGAGCAAAGGTTGATCTCTTGGAATAGAAGATTTTTATCGAAAGGAGGCCATCTAATTCTCATCAAAGTTGTGTTGTCCAGCTTGCCTCCTTATTTTATGTCGGTCTTTAAAATGGTAGTTGGAGTAGTGCGGAAGGTTGAAAACTTACAAAGAGACTTTCTTTGGGGTGATGGGGTAGAAAAGAGGAAAATTCACACTACGGATTGGGAGTTGGTGTGCTAAAGTAAAAGGAACGAAGGTCTTGGGATTGGGAGGATGAGTGATAAAAATAAGAGCTTATTGGCAAAGTGGATGTGGAGATTCGGGAGTGAATCGTATTCCTTATGGAGGAAAGTCATTTGTTCAAAGTATGGAATACAGAATAATTATCTTATGTGGAATTAGCAAAGCCACAAAAAGGTTTCTCATTTCTCTAAGGCTGTGGGGCTTTTGTTTTCTAAAGATCTTAAAACGAGTTAGATTTTTAAAGAATGGGTGATGGTAGTGATTGGTAATGGTGAAAGAGTTGAGTTTTGGGAGGACATAAAGTGGGACTCCATCCCTCTGAAATTAGCGTTTACGAGGATGTATGTTTTATCCTTAAAAAAAAAAGGGTGTGATTAAGCAGTTTAGTAAGTGGGAGTGTGGGACGGATCAAAGTGGATTTGGGAAATTAAAATGAGAAAACCTTTGTTTGATTGGGAAGTAGAGCAATGGAATGTTTTCTCTTTGGCTTTGAAGTGCATCATGATTAGAAGGTTTGTAACGAATACCTTGGGTTGGACGTTTTGTACAAATGGAGTGTTCTCTGTGGACTCTTTCAGAAGGTGCTTAGAAGGCGAGGAGTCGAATGACAGCTTTATGTAAGATTTCATTTGGTAGGGAATTTTTTTTTTTTTTTTTGGCAGTTGTACAATGAGAGAGTGCTTGTTAGAGATTGATGTAGGACCAAAAGGAAATAGGAAGAAAAGGAGATTGGAAAAACACAACAATTCTTTATTTAATTCAATTCATCAAGTCTAACTACAATAGGCTCTGAAGGGGCCTATTTATAGCTAACAAAAGATAACAACTAAATCCTGATAATGATAAATAAAACCTAAACTTATCTCTGAAGGAGATAATTATTCATAACTAATATTAAATAGATAACTACTCCCTATTCCCCATCATTCTCCTCCACTAAGAAGAACTCGACTCCTGGTGAGTCAAATAGGTTGTAGCCATCGAACGAGAAAATACCACATCTTATTTCTGTTTGGAGCAGCCAAGTCATCAACCCAAAGTCCACTCCTCATAGACATAGCAAAATGAACAATCCCAAGACCCGTAGGTACATCCGTTAACATCAACAAAACATCACGAATTGTAGCTGTAGCAGTAGAGAAACATTTTGTAGGGATCACAAAAGAAACGTGAGAAAGTTCATTGGTGTGTTTATGTACCCCATTGAATGTCGTTTCATCTAATGTTTGTACAATTTCATGAGTTTGAACCACAAGCGAGGATGAGTGATCAGCAGTTTGAACTTCACAAACATTACCACTTGGTTCATATGCTTTTGAAATGGGTGGCGATGGATCAACCGTCTCTAAAGCATCATGCACTTTGCCATTATTTCTTTCCTCAACTAGGTTGTTTCCTTGCTCAAAATATCTAGGTAGAATATTTTGACAAGCAACTATGAGTTCTCATTGTTGTTTAGGCCATTCGTGGACATATGGCTTAACTTGCCACGAGCAGGAGTATTGCTCATCATTGTAGTTTGCTAGCAATGCATCATAGTTTGAAAATTCAATGTCCATCTGACAACAATCTTTATAAATACATTGACCTTGAAGAGAACTTCCTGCTACAAGAGTACGCTGGCGTGATCGAAACCGAATATAGGCCTGAACACAAGTCGACTTCTGAACTATGACAATCTTTTCCACAAATCCATAAGGAGAAAATACTTGATGTAACACTTCCTTAGTAATAGGAAAAGGCACATAACGAATCGTAACTAGGAGAACTCGATTTCGGTTTGGGTCAGGTTGCAAGTTCTGATTGTCTTTTGTGCAAGGCTGGTCCAGAAACGATAGATAATTTGTTTCTCCATTACCCATGGTCGCTGGTGTTGTGGATCACTTGCATGAGATGGTTAGGGATTCTTTTTTTTTTCTAACAGGACGTTAAAGGATTGGATGCATGGTTGAATGGGTTTGAGTTCGTCTTCAAATAGGAAAGAGTGTAGGGTTCCTTATTCTTCACCACGGTATGGACTATTTGGGAGGAGAGGAACAAGGTGGTGTTTGAAAGGAAATAAAAAAAATGCTACCCTCTCCATATAATCGATTAAATTCCAAATTGCTTGGTGGTTCAAGCATCTAGGAGTTGGCTCTAAAGATCCAATCACGTTTATTCTCATTGACATCAAAGAGAGGTGTGTGGACAGTAAACCAACGAAAGGTGCAAGAATCGAAGCTTGGGTTCCTCCTCTTACTGATGATTTATTGTTCAATGTGGACGGCTCAGCTAGAGGTAGTCCCGGTTTGGCGGGCATGGGTGGAGTGCTAAAAGACTCTAATGGCAAGGTCGTTTGTCTGTTCTCTTCCTTTCTGGGATTTCAAGACACCATAACGGCAAAGATTCATGCCATTTGAAGAGCTTGTGAGATGGTAGCTTCGAGATCTCATCTAGTAGGCCGAAAAATTATAATTTCTAGTGACTCAAAAACGGCTGTGACTTGGGTTAACAAGGATGGTTTTGGTTCCCTTAAACATATGGATATTGTTTTTGATATCAAAAATCTCTTGCGGACATTGTTCAAGGGCTTCAAACTCTTTTTGCGGATAGGTTGACTAAGTTGGGTTCAAGCTCGAAAGGCGAGAAGTTAGAGTGGGGTAGGGATGTGCATTGGAGAAATGAGGACAGATATAGCGCCCCCCCCGCCCCCCCAAACCCCACCCCCCCCCCACCCCCCCCCCCCCCCCCCCATTTCCAAAACCTTCCCCCATCCTCGTTTCCCCGTTTTCCCCGTTTTTCTCTATTTTCCCGTTTTCCCTTTTTTCCTATTTTTCTAAAAATTACATTAAAAAAAAAAAACAAAAAAAACAATCCATTACAAAAATATTAAGATTAGAAATAATAAAAAATATTAAGAATTATATATACTCAATAAGTTGAGGTTAAAAAATAGAAAGAATAATAAATATTAAGATATATTTATAAAGTTTGGGGAAAATAGGGAAATGGGGATGGGGGAGCCTCCCCCTATCCCCATCCCCATTTCAATACATTTGTGAGGAAAATGGGGAAATAGGGATAGGGGGGACCTCCCCTATCCCCATCCCCATTTCAATTTGGGGATGAAAATCATCCCCATCCCTACCTATTTTCCTATTTTTCTCTAAACTTTTCCTCCCAAATGGGGATAGGGAAGTGGGGATTTGGGTATCCAAAAATAAATGCCCATCCCTTGAATGGGGTGATATTTAAGGCTTTGCTGTGCTACGGTTAGGTTGCGTTCGATGCTTAGTTTGGCAACTTCTTTTAGTTTTGTTTTGTTTAGCCTTTGATGATTGTTTGCTTTGATTGTATTTTTGGTGGAGCTGTGACTCCTTTTTGTTTCTTGTAGGCATCTTGCCGTTGTTTTTGTTTGAATAAATTTGCTGTTTCAAAAAAAAAAAATTGTATTATTTTTGGATTAATAAACATAAAAACAAATTATATCATATTTGTTTGTTTTCTTCAAATTCGTCTTGAATATTTATATAAGGGCAAATTGCACTGAACCCCTTGAGGTTTGGACAAGTTACACTTAGTTAGAAAATTTTTGTTATTATACACTAACACCCTCAAGACTTAAATTTGACTTTAAATATGCCTAAAATGCCCCTAGTTATATTATTTTATACTTTATTTTTTTTTTTACCTTTTAACCAAAAAATTTAAAAACTTTAACAAAATAAAAAAATTAAATAAAAGATATGATTCATTAAATAAATAAATAGTTTTAAAAAATAAATAAATAAATAGTTTTTAAAAAATAAATAGATAAATAGTTTAAAAAATTAAAAAAATAAACAATTTTAAAAAAATAGTTTTAAAAAATAAAATAAAATAAATAGTTAAAATAAATAAATGAAAAAAATTAAAAAAATTATTTTTTTTTTTAAGTATATCTATTAATAGGGACAAGAAAAACTCTAAATATCTAAACTTTTATGGTAAGGATGATGGTGATAGAAGCTTCAAGGTTCCCAACACCGAAGTAAGTGGTTGAAGAAGGCAAGAAGACTCCTAGTGTTGAGAACCTGGAAACTTCTCTCATCATCATTTTTACCATAAAAGTTTGGATATTTAGAGCTTTTTTTATTCCTATTAATGGATATCCTTAAAAAAATTAATGTTTTTAATTTTTTTTTCATTTATTTATATATTTTTTAAACCCTTTATTTATTTAATTTTTTAAAACTACTTATTTATTTGATTTTATAAAACTATTTATTTATTTAATATTTTTAAAATTATTTATTTATTTTAAAAATATTTATTTATTTATTTTGTAAACTATTAATTTATTTAATGAATCATATCTTTTATTTTATTTTTATTTTATTTTATTAAAGTTTGTAAAGTTTTTGGTTAAAAGGCAAAAAAAATAAAGTATAAAATAATATATCTAGGGGCATTTTAGGTATTTTTAAAGTCAAATTTAAGTCTTGGGGGTGTTAGTGTATAATAACAAAACATTTCCAGCTAAGTGTAACTTGCCCAAACCTCAAGGGGTTCTGCAATTTGCCCTTTATATAAATAGGAAAATAAATTATATCATATTTGTGTAGTTGCTTCAAATTCGTCTTGAAGTGAAACATCTTATAACTTATCAAAATTCTAACTGTCAAAATATAATTAAATACTATTAAAAGGACCAGTTGGCCCTTGATATTTTTGTTTATTTATAAATTTTCCTTTTTCTTTTCTCTAATGGTGTCAAAATAACCCGACCCCATTTTTTTGTTACTTTTCAATTTTTAATTTTTTTTAAAAAAATTACATTACCACGTGTCATTACTGTGAAGCCCTCTTTTCTGTTTAGTGTGACTAATTAATGTCTAATTTATAAAAAGAACAAAATGGTCTATTTTTAAAAATCTAAAGATCATCCGAGTCAAAATAGAAAGATCGATCAAAAAGTAACGTTTTATAAAAATTAAGAATTAAACTACAAATTAATGGTGTTAAAAAGGTCATACTTATCCAGCCCAATTTGGATCCAATCCTATCCGGTCATATACTATACTTGTTTAGTATTTGGTATTTGTTCAATAATTACAAACCCGAAATTGTTGTGCGTGTCTAGTCTTGACTCATTTCCAATGCAATTGAGATTTTAGTTACTTTCAATTGTACATATAAACAACTTTTGCTCAAAATTACAATAATATGTTACACTATAAATGATATACTGAATGGATAAAATAATTTTATTCTCAAAATTTTACTGATAAAAAATAGGGTTAGTTGCACAAAATTGCCTTATATTTTATCTTTATAGTAAAATATGACTTTAATTATAAATAAGGGCAAATTGCACTGCACCCCTTGAGGTTTGGACAAGTTGCACATAGATGGAAAAGTTTTGTTATTATACACTAACACCCCCAAGACTTAAATTTAACTTTTAAAATGTCTAAAATGTCTCTAGTTATATTATTTTATACTTTATTTTTTTAACCTTTTAACCAAAAAATTTATAAAATTTAATAAAAAAATTAAATAAAAGATATAATTCATTAAATAAATAAATAGTTAAATAAATAAATAAATAAATAGTTTTAAAAAATTAAATAAATAAATATTTTAAGTTCATTTTTTTTACCTTTTAACCAAAGACTTTATAAACTTTAATAAAATAAAAAAAATTAAATAAAAGATATGGTTCATTAAATAAATAAATAGTTTAAAAAAAATAAATAAGAAAATAGTTTAAACAAATTAAATAAATAAATAGTTAAAAAAAATCAAATAAATAAATAGTTTTAAAAAATTAAATAAATAAATAGTTTTAAAAAATAAATAAATAGTTTTTATTTAATTTTTAAATTACCAAAATTTTTTTTTTTAAACTATTTATAAAATAATACAACTAGGGGCATTTTAGGTATTTTTAAAGTTAAATTTAAGTCTTGGGGGTGTTAATGTATAATAACAAAACTTTTCCAACTAAGTGCAACTTGCCCAAACCTCAAGGAGTGCAGTGCAATTTGCCCTATAAATAAACCCCCCTTTCGTTGGTCAACATCAGCTAAATTTAACTTTTGACCAAATCTGAGGAGGGTAAAATAGTTATTTTATGTTTGAAAATAAATAAATTAATAAAATAAGGTTGAGTTGTCAGACACATCACATCAATTGTTTCGATGTGAATTAGTGATAGAAATCAATTATGAAAATGCTACTACTACTATTAATAACAACAACTAAGGTAATTGTGGTAATTAGTGAGAGATTAAAAGGATTAGGTGGGGAATAACGCTTTGTTTGGTTGGAATGTTGGATGGAGAAATGGAGGGAGGGAGAGGGTTGGAGGGAGAGGAGAGGAGGGAGAGTTCTCCCTCTGGGCCCACAAAAATCAATCCTCCCAATTTGGGCCGATCACAATGAAGGGAGAGAAGATTGGAGGGACAAAGACAAAAATGCCCTCTATTTTTATACTACCCTCCAATTTTGTAAAGGGTAATATAGTAATTTTATAAATTATATACCAATTCATCTATCCAACCCTCTTTCCAATACCAAACAACATTGATGATTGATATTATCCTCTCCATCCCTCCTACTCTTTCTCCCTCTTAATTCATCCATCTCTCATACTCTCCCTCCCTCCTACCAAATATAGCCTAAGAGATGTATGTAGGATTTGTTGTTGGAGTTAAAAAAAAAGTTTAGGAATTGGGTGATAACTCATGAGGTTGAGAGAATAGGGATTTACATTTTGTTGAGGAAGGAATGATAAGATTGTTTAGAGGAAGGTCATATACTCATATGTGTTCTTTTGTTTTGTTTTTATGAGGAATATTTATGTTTTATTTCAATTGAGAATTTGTTTGGAAGCTGAGAAAATCAAGGAAAATGATGAAAGGTGAATGTTTTTTATTATTATTATTATTATACAAATTTAATTTATTTTGTTTATTTATCTTTATTTATTTGTGTTTAAATAATTTTCATTAAATACTAAATGAAATAATGGTTTTAATAAACTATTATTTATTTCAAAAAATATCAATTTAATAAATATTAGGTGGCATTGTTTTGGATCACGTTGGTATGCTTCACAACATCCAAATAATTTTTTGTTATTTTATCAAAATAAATAAATTAATTGTACAGTACATTTTGCCTATTGGATCATCTGCATACTTATCATTTAAAAGAAAATTTGGGCGGTAAAGATGTCATGACATACTCTTTATATGTTAGGTCACGTCAATGATAGTTAAAGTTAGGGGTATTTTAGACCTTTCAACAATTGAGATCGGTCAACCGTTAAAAATAACTGATGATGATGACTAACGGTAGGGGGTCTGCCGGTCATTAAAGGTATTTGTTCAATATTTTGCTATAACTTGAAAATACATGGTAAATTTGTGTAATTAACCCTAAAAAAAAAAAAATAATAATACTATTTTTAATATGTTTCATAAGGGCACATATTTACAAGATTAATGGATGCTTAACTTATGAATACTAGGGTCGTCAATGGTATAGGTCAGGGCAGGTTTTCCATTACCATCCTCAATCCCAATTTGTATGAGAAATACCATCCCCAATTAATACTCACCTAAAATAAACGGTGCAAGTATGGAGATTCCCCATTAAGGGATCGGTTCCTTGCCTCATACAGTCATACCATCTTCATCCCATTAATATATTTTTTTAATGACTTTTTGATAGAAATCATATAAATTATTATTGAATAATATGAAATATATATATATATATATATATATATATATATATATATGGATATATATGGTGGTTCTCTAGTAAGGACGTCCTGAAATTATAAGTTAAGGAAGTCTAACCACAGTCACACATTTATATTGGGTGTGTATATTTGTTAATGTGAGGTTGTGGGCCCACTGTAAATGTGTGGCTGTGGTTGGACATCCTGAAATTATAAAGTTATGACGGTTCTGATTAGAGAAGTATTATATATATATATATATATATATATATACAGTCTTTCTATTATCAGTTCGAACTGACAAAAGTTGTATCAGTTCCTTGTATGTGGGCCACTGGATTTAAATACTTTGACTGACAAGTGCATACAGCTAAATCAAAGTATTTAAATCCAGTGGCCCACATGCAAGGAACTGATATAACTTTTGTCAGTTCAAACTGATAATAGAATTTCTGTATATATATATATATATATATATATATATATATATATGTAATAACGGGTATGGAGATGGTTCGGGGCAGGGCGGAGCAAGGACTTAAAATCTCGTAACCGTCCCAAAATTAAATCGAGTATCGAAAAAAATATTAACTTTATACTATAATATAAATCGTAGGCACTAGACCTGCCTTTAACGGAGCAAGTCCCCACGGGTCCCCGGATTATTGGGTAATTTTGACCTCCCTATTTCAAACTAATTTTTCATGAGCTTATAACATGTGGTACAATCAACACAGGACTGAAAACATGAGAAACACGAGAAGATATAATTAAAATACATTCTCATTATTTTCATTCTTCCTTTGGACTTATGGCCAAATTATTTAATTATTTATAAATATTTAATCATTTGTTTAATTTTTTAAAAATGTATGGAGGAGATCTAACCTCCTCCATCCATCTAACAATCTCCACTCTTGACAAAAAAAAATTTAGAAAAAATATTAACTTCATACTATAATATAAATCGTAGGCACTAGACTTGCCCCTAACGGAGCAAGTCCCCATGGGTCCTCGCATTAATGGGTAATTTTGACCTCCCTATTTCATTCTAATTTTCATGAGCATATAACATGTGGTACAATCAACACAAGACTGAAAACACGAGAAACACGAGAAGATATAATTAAAATACATTCTCAAATAATTATTTTCATTCTTCCTTTGGACTTATGACCAAATTATTTAATTATTTATAAATATTTAATCATTTGTTTATTTAAAAAAAAAAAATGTATGGAGGAGATCTAACCTCCTCCATCCATCTAACAATCTCCACCCTTGACAATTTTTTTTTTTTTTAGAAAACAAAATAATTTACTAAGAACAAACAAATTAAAATAAGAGAGATCAAACAATCTCCACCATTGACAAATGGACTATTGATGGAGCATATCTAGGGATGGCAATTAAACCTGAACCCGTGGGACCCGTCCTAACCCAACCCGCTTAAAGAGGGTTTGGGCTGGGATAAGAGTACCCGTGGGCGGGTTTGGGTTTGAAAATTATACCAGTCACGGGTTCGGGTTCGGGTATGGATTTGGAAAAAAATCCATACCCGAACCCGTGTACCTACGAATAATAAAAATTATATAATATTTTATTATTTAAAATATTATAAATTTAAACTCCAATAAAAACTTTTTAATTATATAAAGAATAAAATGTAAACATTTCAATCTATTAAGTGTTTTTATTCTTTAAAATTATAATATTTCATATATTTAAATAATATATAAATAATTTTCAAAAAAAAAATTGGTGGGTTCGCGGGTTTTACCCATGGACCCGCTTGTTTCACGGGTTCGTGGGCGGGTTTGGGTGTCCCTCAAACCCGTGGGTAAAACCCGAACCCGAACCCGTTTATTTTTGTGGGTTCACGGGCGGGTTTGGTAGACACAAAATTTCATGGGTTTGGGTTTGGATTTTGCCAAACCCGCCCGAACCCACCCCATTGCCATTCCTAAGCATACCTGCTTACTTTTCCAAGATTTTCCGAGCTTTGGATGAAGTTGTTACTCTATTTCACTTAGAGTATCTTCAATGCAAATATGCATTTTTGAGTTTCTAAATAGTGTCATATCAGCATTTCTATTCATTGGAGACCCACTTTTGAAAAAAAAAAATGAGAGAAATGCATATTCACATCTTCAATGCAATTATCTAAAATCAAATATGCATCCATTTAATGACCAATCATAATAAAACAATTATTACACTTTCTCTCATCTTTTATTTTATAATTAAATGAGCTCTAATATTATTGGTGGAAAGAGTTAGAAATCATAGTCAGCATTTCTAATAGAGTTTCTAGTATTAGAAACCCAACTCTATATTCTCTAACTTTGTTTTGCCATATCATCTCCATATTGAAGTTAGATAATTGCATTGGATAGAGCTTTTCTAACTTTTTAACTATCTATCTCATATGGCAATCAATTTTCTCCAAATGCATATTTGCATTGGAGATGCTCTTATTTATTATTATTATGTTCTAATTTGCTTACTTTAAACGTTGTCATATGGCAAGTAAATGTAGCTAATGACATACAAATACAATGGTAGTCATAGCCAATCAGAAAAACAACTCATAAGATTAGCCTCCAAAATACAAAAGACACATTATATAGTATGATTATTGTAACATTATATTTTGTATATTTGGCTGAAAATCCAAAGGAGAAAAAAAAAAATCACACCTTTTTATTATCAAAACAAATAATGAGTGAACCAGTTTTTACACTCTGTTGTACATATTTCCATCCTCAGTTGTACATATCAGGCTATCAGCTGTACACTCTGTTGATACGGATCAACCCCTTCTTCTTACGCCAAAGATCTTACCATTTCCGAAAGAACCAAAGTTCCATCTCTTTTCCATTTCCATTCAAGAGTTCTTATGTCTTTCCATGCCCCTTTAAGACACTGAAAAATTGACAAAACAATTAACTACAAGGTGGTTTTTTTTTTTTTTTTTTTTTTTTTTTTTTTTTTTTTTTTTTTTTTTTTTTAATCTGAAATCTTATAAGACCTTAATTTATTAAACGTATGGATAAGTCTTAAAAATTAAGATATTATCACATGTTTGTTTTCTCAATTTGGATGACTTATTCTAAATGTAGAATTTTTATCTTTTTTCCATTTATAACCTTCCAATAATATTTGAATTAAAATAATTTTTATTTTTAAAATTAATAAAAAATGGAAATTAAAAAAACAAAATAAAAATATATATACTACATATCACACCATTTTGGTGCGATCTCACCGATCACAAATCTCCATGAGAGATCCGGTTCACCATATCACCAGTCATCAGATCTTCCGTCGCCTGTCTCTCCCTCCACCTCCACCTCTACCTCTACACCACTTCACCCGAAATCGTCTCTCCCCCTCCACCGCCTTCGCCACCACATCATGCGATCGTCTCTCTCTGCCTCCTCCGTTACCGCATTACACGGCCATCTCCATCCTCTTCCGTAGTATCACCCAACCATCTCCTTTTCCTCCTTCATCTGCCGCAGTTGTCGCCTCCCATCCCATTGAGTTGGTTAGGTTGTGTTAGGATTTCTTCAAAATTGGGATTTTTTCTCAGCTGGAAAATTGATTTTTAAGGTTTTATTATATTTGGATAAAAATTATATGAGTTGTTATAGGGCATTTGTGGAAATATGTTAGAAGAATTTACTGTATCACTTTTTCAATAAGATAAAAGCCAAAAAAATTTACTTTTCTACCAGACATATATGTCTTAAAATAATATATAAGTTGGAAATGGGGAAATAGGGGGGATGGAGATGGGGACCTCCCTACATCCCTATTTCCCCATTCCCCCAAAACTATATATATATATATATATATATATATATATTGTTATAGGTAAAAATTAGTGGTGAAGGACACGTCATTAGCACGAAAAGCCAGGGAAGCAAGAGTCAAGATAAGTCAACTTATGGAGCAGAAACCTCCCACGATAACCTACTCGGAAAAAAGAGTAAGTAGTCCGACCACAAACGAAGACGATCAACTCGGGCAGCAAATCTCACTCGGGCACATTCGGGCATACTCGGGCATACATACTCGGGAATCAATGAGATAGTCACCAACATTCGTATGCCAATCATAATCAGCGACCAGCACATCCACGATAAGCAACGATGTGGACTATTAGAGTTTAACAAGGAAACAAGCAGTTCTCCCGCGAATAAAGGAGAAAGAATCTCGTCCAGAATCAGACTCAGCCAAAAGAGGAAACATAATCTAATTAGGACTAGGAAACCGCTTGAGACTTGGGCACCACAACACCAAACCCTAGCGGCCACCTTAAAACCCTAAGAACAGCATGTATAAATACCCCCTCTATACACAAACAGGGGGTACGTAAAAAAAAAGGTAGAACGGGAGAGAGAGAGAGAAAATTGCATTGAAGAGCTTGTAATCATTCTGTCATTCTTCATCTTGTAATCGTGATTCATAGTGGATTTGGCTTTGTTGCTAGAGGCAACGATCCCGTGGATGTTTCTCCGATCTTTTGGAGTTTTACCACGTAAATCATCTGTTATTTCTTTACAATCTTTGACCGCACTCACATATAAATTGCAGTAACTCGAGAACGAATCATTGACTTGGTGATCACCAAAAATCACCGTCAACAATTGGCGCTAGAAGGAGGGGGACCCAGAATCTTGTGACAACAATGGCTGGCGACGGAGATGGTAGCGATTCCAGGTACAGTCAGGGCGGGCCAAGTAACGAGTTAGAAGATGACACCGCGCTCAATACGGCGGATGCAACTTTGACGACGGCAGACCAGTCAGCTGCCCTGGCTGGTATTCGACGTTTACCTACAGCGAATGAAGAAATCGCGCAGCGACTCCGTGCTTCTCTACAACAACTCATATCAGACGCAGCAAGGCAGGGAATTGATCTCTCTGTTACGGAAGGATTGATGTCACCTCATGAACTGTCCGCCCCAAGCCAGCAGACAGCAAGACTGCGCTCCGCGGTGGTGATACCAACCCCTGATGCACCCCCAAAGGCGAGGCAAGATCCTACAGGCAGACCAGAGATGCTATCTGAAAGAGTAGCCAGGAGAAGCAGGGAGCACAGAGAGGGGAATGATTCCGACAAAGAGTACTATCAAGATCGGGTAGCCGGAGATCGAGACCGCCCCAGGAGGCGTGGCCACCGGAGAGACCGGTCATCCTCGGAAGAAAGTGAGCAGAACCATCATCGCAAGCGCCAAAGGGGCACAGTCCGACTGCATGGCCTAAACCGAGATCATAGAGAGTTGAATCCTGAGAAGAGGGGCCAAAAACTGACCATAAGCCAGAACTTCAATGCGTCAGGAGAGTCTGAAGGGGACAGAGACATACTTATACAGAGCCTCACTCGGGAAGTTCAAAATAATCGTCGGCAAATGGATGCTTTGGTCAGGCGGTATGGGCGTAATGAGCTGTCAGACGATGAATCCGGAAGCCCTTTTACCAATGGGGTTTTGAGGATGCCTTTCCCAGAAAGATTCAGAATGCCCCACATCGAGCTGTTCAAGAAGGATACAGACCCAAAAGAGCATGTCCGGAGGTATAGGAGCGCTATGGCGCAATATGTCCATAATGATGCACTACTATGTTTGAATTTTCCTCAAACTCTTGAGGATCTAGGCTCCCGGTGGTTTGGGAGGTTGCCAGCAGCAAGCATAAGTAGCTTCGGCGAACTGAGCAAGGCTTTCTCAAGGCAGTTCCTCGGGAATGTACACAGGAAGAAGTCAATGGCTCATTTATCCCAACTCAAACAGGGAAAAGACGAGTCGCTGAAGAAATATCTGGGAAGGTTCGGTCAGGAAGTGTCCGAGATCGGAAGTGCAAACGACGAAGCAATAATTGCCGCGTTCATTAACAACCTTCAGAATGGCCAATTGTCCTTTGACCTCAGAAGAGCTCGACTAACCAGCTATGCCGATATGATGGACATGGCAGGAGGTTACGCCTTGGCCGAAGAAGAGGAAATTGCCACAGGAGGTTACTTCGTACATGGCGGCCGCCCAGAGGGATCCAAAACCAAGGACCAGACCAGGATGCCCGATACCAAAGGTGATAAGCAGAAGAATAAAGCACGGGATGGTCGGGATGGACGACGAGCATACGACCCAAAAACCGATCAACCACGGCAGAGGTTCCAGGGCCGATATACAAATTATACCCCGTTGAAGAAAGATCAAGAAGAAGTCCTGGCAATCCTAGAAGAGAAGAACATGTCCAAAGAACCACCTAAGCAATCGACATATGCTCGGAGGGACACCACCAAATATTGCCGTTTCCACAAAGAGAATGGGCACGAGACATCCAAGTGTTTCCAGCTAAGGGATCATATCGAGACTCTTATTAGGGAAGGACATTTGAAGGATATTGTTTTCAAAAAGACGGACAGGGCAGATGGACAGAAAGACAGCCGACAGGACGGACGGGCAAGAAAACTTAGTCCCAAGAAAGCTGAGGATGAAGGAGCAATTAACACCATCTTCGGAGGTCCAGCAACGGGCAAGAGTAACAGGGAAAGAACCCAGGAGATTCGGGAAGCTATGGAGGCACGGAGAGACCTGGACGTCAATTCTATTGAGCCCGACCCGAAAAGAATCAAGGAGGGCTGGGACCCGATCGTGTTCACAGAGGCCGACTCACACGGAGTGGATGTTAGGCCAAATGACGCACTAGTGGTCAGCGCTCGGATCGGCCATAGAGAAGTTCATCGAATTCTGATCGACAATGGGAGTTCGGCAGACATTCTTAGTGCAGAAGTATATGACCAGCTGAGGCTAGACAGGAAAGACCTACAGCCTTTTCCCACACCCCTTAGAGGATTTGGAGGGGTCGAAGTGAGGTCACTCGGCACGGTTAAGCTACCTGTGAAGATCGGAAAAGCCCCTTGCCAGAAAACAGTGCTGCTCGACTTTGTGGTGGTAGATACGGAAAACTGGCCGTATAATGCTTTACTAGGCCGACCATTTTTGAATAAAGCCAAGGCGGTGACAGCAACTTATGCCCTCATGATGAAATTCCCGACCGAATATGGTGTGGGAGTGGTCAAAGGGTCACAAGAGATGGCCCGTAGAGCAAACTTATCAGTATATAGAGATAGGGAGGTGCGCCAGGTATACATGGTAACAGTCCAGCAAGAGGATAGAGAACCTGAAGAACAGGCAGAAGTGCCGAAAGATTTTGAGTTGGATCCCAGAGAAGGACCGGAGGATAGGGAAGACGAGCCGACCCAAGAGGTGGCACTAGACCCGGAGGATCCAGGTAGGACAGTGAAGGTAGGGGCAAATTTGAGCGTACATGTCAAAACCGCACTTATTGCGCTACTGAGAAATTACAAGGATATTTTCGCTTGGAGCCATGAAGATATGCTGGGGGTAGACCCGAAGGTGATTTCACATCATCTTTCCACCGACCCCGAGTTCCGACCCGTGGTACAAAAAAGAAGACTATTCAATCCAGAAAGAAGCGTCGCAATCAAGAAGGAAGTAGAAAAGCTACTTTCCGCGGGGTCGATAAGGGAAGTCAAGTATCCGGAGTGGGTGGCCAATGTGGTGTTGGTCAAGAAAAAGAACAAGCAATGGAGGATGTGTGTAGACTTTACAGACTTGAACAAAGCTTGCCCAAAAGATAGTTTCCCACTCCCGAGGATCGACCAATTGGTGGATGCGACAGCGGGACATGAATTGTTAAGTTTCATGGACGCATACTCGGGATACAATCAGATCCGGATGAATAAGGCAGATGAGGAAAAGACGTCGTTTACCACGGACCAGGGTTTATATTGCTACAAGGTAATGCCATTCGGATTGAAAAACGCCGGGGCAACATACCAGAGGCTAGTAAACAGGATGTTTGCTCGGCAGATTGGAAGAAATATGGAGGTTTATGTGGATGATATGCTGACTAAGAGCACAACTGCAGAAAAACACGCGGAGGATTTGAAGGAAACCTTCGACGTCCTAAGAAAGTATCAGATGAAGCTCAACCCAAGCAAGTGTGTGTTCGGAGTACCTTCGGGAAGGTTTCTAGGCTTTCAGGTGCACCAGAGGGGAATCGAAGTAAATCCTGAGAAGATCAAAGCACTAGAAGGAATGGCTTCACCCAGGACGCTAAAAGATGTGCAGAGGCTAACGGGATGCCTCGCGTCACTCAATCGGTTTATAGCCAAGTCAACAGACAAATGCGCCCCATTCTTTAAAGCAATAAAAAAGGGGAAAGGGCTCGAATGGAGTACAGAGTGTGAAGAAGCCTTTCAAAAATTAAAAGAATATCTGGGGAGAGCACCAATCCTTTCAAAACCGGTGGTGGGAGAAACATTATACTTATACCTCTCGGTCACCGAGGTGGCGACGAGTTCGGTGTTGATCCGACTGGAGGAAGGAGTACAAAAACCAGTGTACTATACAAGCAAAGCGTTGTTAGCGGCGGAAACCAGATACTCGCCGGCAGAAAAAATAGCGTTAGCTCTGATCACATCGGCCAGGAAGCTAAGGCCATATTTCCAAGCACATACAATAGAGGTATATACAGACTGCCCGCTGAAACTCATTCTTCAAAAGCCAGAAGTGTCAGGAAGGCTGACCAAGTGGGCGGTAGAGCTCAGCGAATACGACATCAGATACACACCAAAACGGCCATCAAAGGGCAGGCGGTATCCGACTTTATAGCAGAATTCACCGAGCCAGACGCCGAGGTAAGGAGGGCAATGGAAGATGAACAGACTACTAAAATCCAGTGGAAATTACATGTA
Organism: Acer saccharum; assembly: GCA_030490815.1. NCBI lineage: Eukaryota > Viridiplantae > Streptophyta > Magnoliopsida > Sapindales > Sapindaceae > Acer > Acer saccharum. Next base: position 26,529,272 of record CM059871.1, read on the forward strand.
GATGGGTCATCGAACACGCATGGCAGCGGGGCAGGAATAGTCATAACGACCCCCGAGGGGGATACTGTAGAATGTGCCATGAGGTTCGATTTCAAGGCAACCAACAACCAAGCAGAATATGAAGCCTTGCTGGCCGGTCTGAGAGTCTGCATAGCACTAGGGGCAGATGAGCTGGAAGTTTACAGTGATTCACAGGTAGTGGTCCATCAGGTACTGAATGAATACCAGGCCAGGGAAGAGCACATGATAGCTTATTTGGACATTGCAAAAAGACTACTTAAAAAGTTCAAAGCATACAGAATCTCTCAGATCCCTCGGGAAGAGAACGAAAAGGCAGATGCTTTGTCCAAATTAGCTTCAGCCACCACAAGCATCAGATCCAAAGCAATACCAGTGGCGCACCTGACTAAACCAAGCACAGCGGAACCCGAGGAAATCATAATAGCAGAGATCCGACCTAGCCCGGGCGACTGGACATACCAACTCAGAAAGTACTTGGAGGAGAACATACTACCGGAGGATGCTGTGGAAGCTAAACGCATCAGGTACAGGTCAGCCCGGTACACGATTCTGAGAGGAGAATTATATAGGAGAGGATTCTCGAAGGTATTGCAGAGATGCATTTTCGGTGAGAAGACTGGAGAGATCCTGAGAAGTATCCACAGTGGAGTATGTGGGAACCACACTGGGGGTAAAAGCTTAGCACACAAGATACTCCGGCAAGGGTTCTATTGGCCGACTCTGTTCGCGGAAGCGCAGCAATTCGCAGAAAGTTGCGAAACATGCCAAAGAGTAGCAAATGACATTCGGCGACCCCCAGAGTTGCTCAGAAGCTTAACCTCGCCTTGGCCCTTTGCCATGTGGGGACTCGACCTGATAGGACCAATGCCCACAGGAACGAAGGGAGGAGCCAAACATGCTATTGTGGCGGTGGATTATTTTACCAAATGGGCAGAGGCAGAAGCACTTGTACACATCACCGAGGCAAACACTACCAGCTTCGTTAAAAAGAATATAATATATCGGTTTGGGATCCCGAGCATCATCATAACAGACAATGGGACTCAATTCGATAATAAGAAGTTCAGAGAAATGTGTGAAGAGTTCAAGATCGCAAACTACTACGCATCGCCTACTCATCCTCAAACCAATGGCCAAACAGAGGCCGTGAATAAAGTAATCAAGCACACATTGAAGGCAAAGCTAGAGGCAAAGAAAGGTGGCTGGGCAGACAAACTGCCTGAGGTGCTATGGGCATACCGAACAACTGTGAGGTCTTCCACAGGGGAAACTCCTTTCGCGCTGGCATTCGGGACGGAAGCTGTTATCCCAGCAGAAACTACTTTCACATCCCCCAGGGTCCAGCTATACAGTCCCGAGCACAACATAGACATGCTGCAGCAGAACCTAGACGAGCTTGAAGAAATCAAAGACGCAGCACAAGTAAGAAATTCCGCATACCAGCAAAGGGCCGCTAGGTACTACAACTCCCATGTTCGGGAGCGGAGATTCCAACTCGGGGATCTAGTGCTAAGGAGAGTATCACCGAATACCAAGGATAAATCATCAGGATCCCTCGCCGACAAATGGGAAGGACCATATATCATCAAGAGAATCGTAGGGCACGGGGCCTACATGATATCCCGACCAGAAGGTGGCCTGGTACCCCGACCATGCAACGCACAATACCTGAAGATCTTCTATCCCTAAAAGAATCCGGTTATGGTTCTACAGTTTATTTATTCTGCTTTAGCTCAGTTTTTAGTTTCTGCGTTGAAATTTCAGATTTATTTATTAATTTCATGTTCATGATCATCTAATAAAGTTCAGTTGCAAATACGATGTGGCGGAATCAATAAAATCCATGAGCAATATTTCAATGGAGGTCACTCAAGGCGACCGAATAAATGCCGAAAAAGTCGAGCGCTATAAGGCCGCGAAAGAGCGGACGAGTGGTGCTCGAAGGGCGGAAAAGCTGTAGTAGCATGCCCGCCTAGTTAAAGCGATGCAAACGCGTCCCTTAGCAAAAAGGCAAAACCGAGGCACCAGGATAACTGGGAAAATGCTCGGAGCGCCGCTAGAAAGACTAGTGAGATGCGCAGTCGTGTTGGCCGGTACAAAGTACCCCAACGATTCGACGAACCCTTGCGCAGATAAAACCAGGAGACGTCCTAGGTGACTTGTGCAAGGACCTCAACGTATGGTCGCGGCGAGCCCCGACGCAACGTGAAGGTAAACAACCCCAAAAAAAAAAATCAATAAGCCAGTTACATAAGATACTCGGCACAAAATTAGTTACCAGTTTAATAAGATACTCGGTCTAAATCAATAAGCCAGTTACATAAGATACTCGGCACGAAATTAGTTACCAGTTTAATAAGATACTCGGTCTAAATCAATAAGCCAGTTACATAAGATACTCGGCCGAAAATTAGTTACCGGTTAAATAAGATACTCGGTCTAAACTGATAAGCCAGTTACATAAGATACTCGGCAAAAAGTAGAATGTAAGAGTAAAATTTGGTCTTATATTCATAGTGCATAGAAAGATACAATATACGATGTATATATGAAAGATGTACAAGTATAGTTACAAAAAATTACAAAAAAGCTTGAAGATCAAGAGGAAGGCGCCGGGGGTGGTGAGCTGCTTCTGCCAACATCAGGGTCAGGCTCCATCACATACTCGCTCAGAAGACTGTCGTCCGATGGCCATATGATCACATCTTCTTCGTCATCCATCCAGGGACTGTAGTCGGTACCAGGAACGGGCCCCAAGTCGGGTATCTCGTTGCTAAAACTCGCCCTTTCACTGGCGTAAAAGGTAGAGAACGACTCGGCGGTCGGAACCTCAAGGTGCATGGGATGTGGCGTTTTTCCTTTACTTCTACAATACGCCCGCCACTCCTTCATTTGGATCCGGAGAGACTCCAAGGATGTATCCACATGCTTCCTAATTGACAGGCTCCAGTTGGCCCGGGCCCGATCAGTCGCCCTGTTCCTTTGCTTAAAAAATTCGCCGGCCGAGACCATTCCACGCTGGAACTCCCGAAGAAGCAGAGCATCATAGGCTGGAGATCTCTTAAAACGATCAACGCTTTGTAGCTCCATTTCCAGCCTAGATCCCTTCGACAGTTCCTTGGCCGTCAGGGCCTGACACTCCAAGTCGTTGATTCGACGTTCATAAGCAGACTTGGCGTCTTCGGCGTTCTGTTCGGCTCGAAGCAAGGCTTCCCGGGTGGACGACAGTTGATCTTGTAGAGTCCTGACCTCCTCCGCAGCAGAAGATGCCCGTTGCTCGGCTTCCATTTGCCGTGCTAAGCATTGATTTACGAGCATCTCACCCGACCTGGCCTCCTCCTGACGAGCTAACTCAGCCCGAGAACAGTGATCTTCGCTCTCCTTCAATTGGGCTTCTAGCCTTCTTATTTTTTCCGCTTGGGCTTCGCCAGCTTCGCAAGCCCCAGACATCTCGGCCACCATCTGCAACAAACAAATCAACAAATATAAAAAAAGGGGGGAGGAAGAATGCGAAATGACGCATATGAGAGTCACTCACGTAGGAAGCGCTGTTGAAGAAATTGTGGAGTCGGTCAGACACAGTCCCGGTCCTGAGACGACTCCAACGATCCTCCCCAATATAGGCTCGGCCTGAAGCCATGGCCATGAAAATAGTCTCGGGGGTGGGATCATCGATTTGGGGAGAGGAGCCCATATCACCCACATCGCCTTCGGGGAGTTCAGCGGACGGGGCCGCCCGAGGAAGGCCAGCTGAGCCACCAGCACTCTCTCTGACCTGCTCCCGCGGCGGGGTCACGCTCGCATCATCCTCCCCCTCATCCTCCGAAGAGGAATTAACATACGCAACTACTCGGGGAATCTTTGGGAAAGGGCGACCAGAAGAAAACGAAGCTTTCCTTTTCCCAGTCTGCCCCGCTTCAGTGTTGCTGTCCCCAGGAGTAGAAATCGGATCAGCAGAGGCAGGAATCTCCGAAGAAGAACGGTTCGGTTCAACTGAAGTCGGAAACTCCGGAGCTACCGCACCTGAAGGCCCCCCAACTGCTTCAAAAGGGACGTTTTGCATATCAGCAGCAGAGTGGGGGGAACCAGATCCGCTGGGGGGATTTGCCCGCTCGGGCTCAGGGAGATCCCCTACTTTTTCTTTCCCCTTGGAGGAAGGACCTGCGGGATTGCCCGAATCAGCAGAAGTCCTACTTACTCCAAAGTTCCCCGAGGCGCCCTCAGCTCCCGCCGAACACACGGTCGGTTCTTGATCGTGAGCCTCCTCGGGCACATAATCGGGTACTCCCTCTTCATCATCTCCCTCGGGAACGTTCCCGGGAGTACCCTCGTCAGATTCGTCTTCAGGAGGGGCTATCCCAGCATCTCGTTGACGAAGGACTGCCTTTCGACTCGCCTCGACGATGCCTTTCATCCAGCGTGCCAGACCATCACTGACTATATCAACGTCAAACACTTCAAAAAAAAAAAAAGAGAAGAATCCGAGTTAGCAAGCAAGCTTAGAAGTCAGGTTGCAAATAAAAAATGCATACAAGTAAACTTACGGCGTCGGCGGCACGCGGAAATCTGAGGGAAGAGACGGGCCTTGATCATTTTCCCCTCTTTATAGAGATAGGGTTTTCCCCTTTTCTCTAGGGGGCGGACTGCTGCCCGAGCCAAGGTCTTCAGCTCCTCATCAGTAAAAGCTGAAGTTAGATGGTTCCATTGCGGCGTGCAGAAGTACCGAGGAACCCGGCAGGTCATCTGAGTGCCGTCCAAATCGAAACTAATCGACTGGCCCCAGTCTTTGCCCACGAAGAACCAGCTGTTCTTCCAAAACTTGTTCGAGGTCGGGAAGCCCCAAACGAACCCTTTCATCTTCTCGTCCGTGGTCGGTTCGACATAGCCCTTGACCACGACATTCTTTGGAATCCAGAACTCGGGCTGGTTCGACTGGAGAAAATAAATCCCGGTTTTCCCCACTGGCCTCAGCGAATAGAAATGGCGAACCTCGCGAGGAGTGGGAGGTGGCCGCTTCATTCTATGCCACATGTGCCACATGCACATCAGGATGCGATAACTGTTCGGCGTGAGCTGGGCCGGAGCGAGTCGGGCTTCAGCCAAGAACCAAGTAATAAAAGGCTGAAGAGCAAGAGTGACGCCGCATGTAAGCATGGACCCGTAAATTGCTACGTGGCCGGGGGGTGGGTTCCATGCAGCCCGACCTTCGGCTGGGATCAGCGAAATCTCATTGCTGTCCAAATCGAACCGCCGCATATATCGCGTTATCTCGTCAGGGCCGACCACGTTCGGCTCAACATCATAAATGCAAATACGCTCGGGGGAGAAGGGAATACGAGCAGCCCTGTGCTCCTCTTCAATATCATCTTCGATAATCCTTTGAGCCGCCACTCGGCTTTCCCGAGAATGCGAGTCTTTATAAACTCTGCGAGTAGTCATCCTCTTTCCTGGTCTTCTGCTCGGGCGAATATCAGTACAAGCAGAAGAATCTGACCAAGCTTCAGGTTGGTATGAGTAAGGTGGTGATGAACTGGCAGAAGCAGTAGGAATCTCTGAAGCAGGAGGAACCTCAGAAGTAGCAGGCCTTTCTGGAAAAAGTCCAGAAACGTCGGCGTCAGTGTAACGCGGCTGATCGAAAAGAGGCTCGTCTAATAACCTGTGAACAACCGACGCAGTGAAAGCATCATTTCGCTCAATAGCAATCATACCAACAGTAAAAAGACGGTATCTAGCTTCAGGATCCATGAGAACTAACCTTGATTAGGAAAAGGCAGGTAAATGCAGACAACAGAGGAGAAACCTTCGAGTACAGGCCTGGGGGTCGAAACAGACGATCTCGGCAAAGCAGGATTAAGAAAACAAGGTGGAGGAGAGAACAAAATACCCAGAAACGCAAGGGACACAGGCACACTTGTTTCGAAGAAATACTCAAATGGCGGAAAAGAAATAAGAAGGGAAGGGGAGGTGGATAACCAACATATATAGGCGGCACATTGATTTCAAAAACGAACGAAACCCTAGGAGAGGCACAGTAAAGCGGGAAAATAGAGGGGCGTGGGCTATGACGTGGGCTACACGCAGGCAAACAGAGAGGTCGTGTCTCATAAATGAGTCGTGACCCAGCCAAACAAAGAAAAGACAAGTGGCAACCGGAGAGCACCTTGAGCCGCCAGAGAGTAGAAACGTCACCATCAAGAGATTTCTGAAATGAGTGGTGAATCGAATGCGTGCGGTCGTAATTAAGACACGTCATTTAAAGCTTCGAATCAAACGAGGATACATTAATGCGGAAAACGACAAGCGAGGACCAGTTGTGAGAAATTATTGAAATTAAATATTCGTCCCGAGAGGACCTGGCTCAACATGATCGGCTCAAATATTTAAGGGGGTATTGTTATAGGTAAAAATTAGTGGTGAAGGACACGTCATTAGCACGAAAAGCCAGGGAAGCAAGAGTCAAGATAAGTCAACTTATGGAGCAGAAACCTCCCACGATAACCTACTCGGAAAAAAGAGTAAGTAGTCCGACCACAAACGAAGACGATCAACTCGGGCAGCAAATCTCACTCGGGCACATTCGGGCATACTCGGGCATACATACTCGGGAATCAATGAGATAGTCACCAACATTCGTATGCCAATCATAATCAGCGACCAGCACATCCACGATAAGCAACGATGTGGACTATTAGAGTTTAACAAGGAAACAAGCAGTTCTCCCGCGAATAAAGGAGAAAGAATCTCGTCCAGAATCAGACTCAGCCAAAAGAGGAAACATAATCTAATTAGGACTAGGAAACCGCTTGAGACTTGGGCACCACAACACCAAACCCTAGCGGCCACCTTAAAACCCTAAGAACAGCATGTATAAATACCCCCTCTATACACAAACAGGGGGTACGTAAAAAAAAAGGTAGAACGGGAGAGAGAGAGAGAAAATTGCATTGAAGAGCTTGTAATCATTCTGTCATTCTTCATCTTGTAATCGTGATTCATAGTGGATTTGGCTTTGTTGCTAGAGGCAACGATCCCGTGGATGTTTCTCCGATCTTTTGGAGTTTTACCACGTAAATCATCTGTTATTTCTTTACAATCTTTGACCGCACTCACATATAAATTGCAGTAACTCGAGAACGAATCATTGACTTGGTGATCACCAAAAATCACCGTCAACATATATATATATACAGTTCCGTTCACATTAGTACGCACTGATGTAAATATATAAGGACATTGAATATAAATCACTCATTATGGAGAAGTTTTTGACGGGTGTATACACACTAAGTCAAAGCATGGAAAATGAGTGGCTCACATTCAATGTCCTCATATATTTACATCAGTGTGACTTGAACATTTCTATATATATATATGAGCCAGTCATTATGGAAAATTTTTTGACATACACACTAAGTCAAAGCATGGAACATGAGTGGCTCATATTCAATGTTCTTATATATTTACATCAATGCGCATTGATGTGAACGGGACCGTATATATATATATATATATACAGTTTTTCTATTATCAGCTCGAACTAACAAAAGATATATATGTTCCTTGCATGTGGGCTATTGGATTTAAATACTTTGACTTGGCTGTATGCACTTGTCAAAGCATCTTTTAAATTCAATGGTCCATATGCAAGGAACTGATATAAAATATATGAGTTCGAACTAATAATAGAAAGACTCTCTCTCTCTCTCTCTCTCTCTCTCTCTCTCTATATATATATATATATATAAAGTAATTTTCCAATGAGGACAATGCACACTTTAAGTACCTTTGATGAAATTGCATGGAATATATTGAACCTTGATTTGATTTTTTGTATGGATGGTGAAAATATTGAAATATATTTATGGAAAAAAATTTAAAAAAATCAGGTGCAAGAACTGATTTTTTCCGATTTTTGTGAAGATAAAACATTTAAAAATAGGGAAATATAAGAAAAATAGTTCTCAAATCCAAAAAAAATCCAAATTTTTCCTCATTGGAAAATTTATATATATATATATATATAATTTTCAAATGAGGACGTCCTGATATAACTTCATGAGGATATTGAATGTGAGTCACTAGTTTTGACAAGTGCATACACACTTAAGTCAAAGCATGTAAAACTAGTGACTCATATTCAATATCCTCATGAAGTTATATCATGACGTTCTCATTTGAAAATTTCTCCCTCTCTCTCTCTCTCTCTATATATATATATATAGTCTTTCTATTGTCGGTTCGAACTGATATGAACTGATATGAAATATATCAGTTCCTTGCATATGGGTCATTGGATTTAAAAGATGCTTTGACAAGTGAATGCAGCCAAGTCAAATCATTTAAATTCAATGGCCCACATGCAAAGAACTGATATATCTTATATCAGTTCGAACTGACAATAGGAAAACCGTGTATATATATATATATATATATATATATACATTCTTTCTATTATCAGTTCGTCTTGACAATAAATATATCAGGACGAATAATGTGGACCATAGATTATGGAGAAGTTTTGACAAGTGCATACACTTAGAGTCAAAGTTGTAAATCTAGTGGTCCATATTTTTCGTCCTGATATATTTATTGTCCAGACGAACTGATAATAGAAAAAAAAAATATATATATATATATACAAAAATTCTATTATCAGTTCGAACTGACAAAAGTTATATCAGTTCCTTACATGTGGGCCACTAGATTTAAATACTTTGACTTGGCTGTATGCACTTGTCAATCAAAGTATTTAAATCCAGTGGCCCACATACAAAGAACTGATATATCTTTTGTCAGTTCAAACTGACAATAGAAAAATTGTATGTATATTGCAAGGAACTGATATATCTTTCGTCAGTTCGAACTGACAATAGAAAAATTGTATGTATATATATATATATACATACAATTTTTACATACAATTTTTCTATTGTCAGTTCGAACTGACAAAAGATATATCAGTTCCTTGCATGTGGGTCATTGGATTTACATACTTTGACTTGGCTGCATGCACTTGTCAAAGCATCTTTTAAATCCAATAGCCCACATACAAGGAACTAATATATTTTATATCAGTTCGAACTGATAATAGAAAGACTGTATATATATAATTAACTTTTATTTATTTTATATAGAAGATTTTGGGTTACCACGGGAAGAAAAAAAAATGCATTTTGTTTCCAACGGTGAAAGAAGACTTTAGCAAGGCATTATGTTGTTGAGTTATTGTCACACCGTGTTAAACTTAAGTGTGTAGACGCAGGGGCGAAGCCTGAATTTTGGAAAAGAAATCCAAGTTTGTGCAAGACAAATATATTAATATTTAAAAACTAAATTATTTATTAAAAAACAAAACAAAACAAAACAAAACAAAAAACAAAAAAAAAAACAAAAAATTGTAATACCGTTTAATCTCATAAATTAATAAATAAAATAAACATAAGTTTTATGAATCAAAATGCCGCTTTTTAAAATCTAAAAAATCATTTATAATCGAATCTATACTCATATTTAATTATTGTAATTGAGAATCAATTGAAATATAAAATATATACATACCCAATAGTACTGTTTAATTGTAAAATTATCTTGTTAATATTGAGTTCAACCTCGTATTGCAATATAACAAGTATTAATATCTTGAACTTTTATGTTGCATTAACAAGCATTAATTACTTTCAATTGAAATCGATGTTGAAAGTGTTTGAGTATAGTTATAGACAGCAGGAAATTGAAATAAAAAACAAACGAATTTGAAATCACTTTCAATTTCGTTAACGAATTTGAAAACAAAAGCTCTCTTTTTGAAATAAAGTTTATAGGGTACAAAATAAAACATATATATATAACATTTTGAAACATATTGATCAAAGTGCAGTTTACTATCGTCGGTTGAGTCTTTACTTTTGAACGACGCGTTGTGGTAGCCAAACACTTTAAAAATGATGAAGTAACCTGTGTTCAAACCATGTCTTTTATATTTATTTTTTTGTGTGTGTATTTTAATATACCTAAATATATAAATTTTAAATCCAAACACCTTAAGTGTTCGATTGAATTGACCCATATTTATTTATTTATTTTTTAAACAAAAACCCTCTACTGAACTATTTATACCCCACTTTTTAAATTATTTAGTATTTTTTTTTCTTTTGTCAAATTATTTATAGAGATATACAATTTTTATTAAAGAAATCTTGTACAAAATAAAACTAATAAAACCCGACTTTCCATATTTTAAAACCCTAATGACATAGATTATTTCAAATCATTAAATGTTTACTATTCTCTCGGTTTATTTTCTTTCACATCTTCTAGCCATACTATGATTTGTATCAATTCTTTTGTAGATTTTATTCTGAATATTTCAAAGTTAGTTTAATGTTATTTACAAAAAAAAAAAAAAAAAAACCGAAATTGCACCAAGAATTGCAACCAAGAAAACCTAATCTCTGACGAAACGAAACCACACCAGAACCCAAACTCAATGTCTAAAAAAAAATTAAAAAAAATCATTCGACGATCAATATCACACTAACAATTTACCACCAACAATCCAATCGATTTAAAAAAAAAAAAAAAAAAAAAAAAAAAAAAAAAAAAAAATCACATCTAATAAGGATGGTTTCACCATGAAATAAGAAGAAAAAACAAGTCATGTGAATGAATGTGAGAAAATTGTATATAAAGATTAGAGATAAACGTATTTTTATTTATAATTTTTTTTTAAAAAGATATGGGGCATATTAAGTTTAAAAAATAAGTAAAAAGATAGTCCTGGAAATAAATTAAAAAAATTAATAAAACTATTTAATTTTATATAATTATATCAAAATTTAAAAATAAAAAAAAATGAGGTATAAACAGTTCAATCGGGCTGTTAATAGCAACACTCGTACAAAAAATAAAAATAAAAATTACAATGGGCAGTAGTGGATGCCTTGCTTTGAGTCTCAAACAAGTAATGAAAGGCATGCCGCCATTCCATTGGGTAAAACACCAAATCCTAAACTTCCAAAATCGAAGACAAAGAGAACGTAGGTGGGAGAGATGAAATTGTCAAATTCTTCTCTTTCAAACAGTTGAGGAGCAATTTCTACTTTCTATTTAGATGTTAGATGTTAGATGTTAGATGTTAGAAGTGTGTTTTTTGAGATTTTTATTTATTAATAAATTGTTTATATATATATATATATAACAATTGAAAAGACCAAAATAACCATCCATAGTTAAACCATTAGTTGTGACTTGTGAGGCATGTTTGTGTTGAATATCCAAAGTTTTCCATTTAGCTGTCTTGAGATCAAATCTCAAGGGGTCCAACGTAATTTCCCCATTAATATTTATACAAACATAAAAACAAATAATATCATATTTGTTTGTTTTCTTCAAATTCATCTTGAATATTTATATAAATAAGAAAACAAATTACATCATATTTGTGTAGTTGCTTCAAATTCGTCTTGAAGGGAAACATCTTATAACTTATCAAAATTCTTAACTGTCAAAATACTATTAAATACTATATTTTTATTTATTTATTATTTACAAATTTCCCTTTTTCTTTTCTTTAATGGTGTCAAAATAACCCGACTCCATTTTTTTTGTTACTTTTTAATTTTATTTTTTTTTATAAAAAAAATTACATTACCACGTGTCATTAGTGTGAAAGTCTCTATTTGGTAATGACAGAAATACCCTCATTTCTGTTTAGTGTGACTAATTAATGTCTAATTTATAGAATGAACAAAATGGTCTATTTTTAAAAATCTAGGGATCATCCGAGTCAAAATAGAAAGATCGATCAAAAAAGTGACATTTCATAAACAATTCGGATTGGACCAGGATTCTCTCATCACCTCACATCATCCTCACCTTTTCCTCACATTTTTAAAACATGTGATTGGTTGTTAATAAAGTGTCAATTACATCTTAACCATTCATTCATTGCAATGCTTATGTGTCATAAGATTAAGTGAGGTAAGGATGAAGTGAGGTGAGGAGAGGATCCTTGTCCATTAGGATTAAACTAAAAATTAATGGTGTTAAAAAGGTCATACTTATCCAGCCCAATTCGTATCCAATCCGATCGTGTCATATACTAGTTATAAACAACGTTTGCTCAAAATTACACAAACATAATATGTTACACTAGGATAAAATAATTTTATTCTCAAATTTTACTAATAAAAAAAAAAAAAAACTATTTTTAATGTTTCGTAAGAGCACATATTTACAAGATTAATGGATGCTTAACTTAAGAATACTAGGGCAGTCAATGGTACGGGTCGGGGCAGGTTTTCCATTACCATCCGTCCATTTCCAATCCCAATTTGTATGAGAAATACCATCCCTAGTGAATACTCACCTTAAAATAAACAGTGTGGGTATAGAGATTCCCCATTAGGAGATCGGTTTGTTGCCTCATACCATCTTCATCCTATTAATATAATTTTTTAATGATTTTTTGATAGAAATCTTATCAAAATTATTGAATAATATGAAATATATATATATATATATATATATATATAATAACGGGTATGGGGATGGTTTGGGGTAGGTTGGGACAAGGCAATGACTTAAAATCCTGTAACCGTCCCAAAATTAAATCGAGTATTGAAAAAAACATCAATTTCATACTATAATATAAATCGTAGGCACTAGATCTACCCCTAACAGAGCAGGTCCCCACAGGTCCCCGGATTAATGGGTAATTTTGACATCCCTATTTCATTCTAATTTTACATGAGCTTATAACATGTGGTACAATCAACACAAGACTGAAAACACGAGAAGATATAATTAAAATACATTCTCAAATAATTATTTTCATTCTTCCTTTGGACTTATAACCAAATTATTTAATTATTTATAAATATTTAATCATTTATTTATTTATTTTTAAGAAAAAAATGTATGGAGGAGATCTGACACTCCTCCATCCATCTAACAATCTCCACCTTTGACAAATTTTTTTTTTAGAAAACAAACAAATTAAAATAAGAGGGATCAAACAATCTCCACCATTGACAAATGGACTATTGATGGAGTAGATCTGCTTACTTTTCCAAGATTTTCCAAGCTTTGGATGAAGTTGTTACTCTATTTCACTTATTTATTATTATTATGTTCTAATTTGCTTACTTTAAACGTTGTCATATGGCAAGTAAATACAGCTAATGACATACAAATACAATGGTAGTAATAGCCAATCAGAAAAACAACTCATAAGATTAGCCTCCAAAATACAAAAGACACATTATATAGTATGATTATTGTAACATTATATTTTTTATATTTGGCTGAAATTCCCAAGGAGAAAAAAAAAATCACACCTTTTATTATCAAAACAAATAATGAGTGAACTAGTTTTTACACTCTGCTGTACATATTTCCATCCTCAGTTGTACAATACAAACTAAATTGTCTGAATTCTCAATCCCCTAATCACTCTACAGAAATCAACTTTTATAAATCAAAAAATGAAAATCAAAAATGCAAGCTCACAACAAACCTGTGACCATAAAGAATACCAAGGCAGCTAACTCAAGCCGGGAAAAATTAAATTAAAAAAAAAATTACTAGACTTCAAATCATCAGGTGATTTTTTTTTTTTTTTTGAGAAAAATCTCCGATTTCGTTCATCAATCAAGAAAACAGGCTTCTTGGGACCAGAAGCAGCTAAAAATGCACTGATGCTGTCCCTCCCTTTCAGTCCTGAGAAATTGTGTTACCCAACCTGCAGGAAGAAGCAAAGCAGAGCAATTAGAATGATATTGAAATTGTAATTAACAACATTAACAAAAAAATAATTATAAGGAAAGAATTTATACAGATTTACAAGCAAGCTTTCTTCCACCTGCAACCTCAACTGCAGGGAGCTAAACAACCACAGAGGCAACAAACAGACTCAGAACAATTGAAGGGCCATCTTAAGCTTGTTCTGTTTCCATTTCGGCAACTTATAGAAGGCATCTTTTGCCATTCCAAATTTCTCCCTGAATTCCTCCGAAGATAGATAGGTCTGCACACATTAAACAAAAAAAAATTCTCAGTAAGAAATCAAATATGTAAACTTGAAAAATGATATAATGCTATCTAAGATACCATACCTCTCGCTTGGTTACATCAATTTCTGTAACAGGATCAGTTGATAATACTTTAAGGCGTTCATAAGGGTAAATTGGGAGACCTTCCTCATCTTCGGTTTCACCTTCTTTCACATCTTCCTCTATAGTGAGGGATTCTATTCTGTTGCTCATGGAATTCTCCTTAGAATTTGATTCTTGTTTTGAACTGGGTGACACTGGAGCTGGGCTCACTTCGCAATGACAAAAATACACTTAAGTACATATAAGAAATGAGAGGTACAAAAGTAACTAAATTGCCTTCATCAATGCATACCTTTAATGGATTTGGGTATAATAAGTTCCCGTGCAGGCGGTGATTTTTCAAAAGAAGCAGTGAGAGCTGCAATAGCAGCAGATTTGGGAGCCAAATTTGTTGGATCTGGAGTTACGGATTTTGGGTAGAGCTTTCTAACCATTGGGGGTGGAGTTGAAAGGTTCCTAGCATTAGGGTTCTCAAAAGTAGCTGCTAGTGCATTGAAAGCTGGAGACCTGCCCCTCACACGAACTCGGTCAGGGCTGAAAGACATGCTTCTAGAACGCTGTGACTTGTCTGGCACACTAGACCTTCCTCCATATGATCCAGGTGTTCTCCGTTTTGGTTTCTGATCATGCATCAGTTACATTAATAGACAATCAATAGTAATGTGAGAGACGATAAAATTTAAAATAAAATATGCAAGTGAGATGTCAAGCGAACTAGTGCAATGTTAACTTATCCAACTACACAGCATATCAAGGTGGCAAATATAAAATGTAAGTAAAAAGTATTGCTTATCTTTTTCTATTATAAGGATGATATTATTCATCAAACATTTCAAAACGGAATCATTAGGTAACACTTAAGACTCAAAAGCTTAAACTTGTAAGTGCATAAACAATAGTAGTTAAGCACTCTAATACATCCCCTTAAACCGCATCCTTAGGTTCAAACACAAACATAAATTCAAATGTAAAACAAATCTAGATAATAAACGCAAATACAATCACATGAGGGGACTAGAATCCAAAACTCTTGTTAAAACAGATTATTAGATCATGTCAAATAACCACTAGACCCAAAAGCTTAAGTTTGTAAGGTAGGTTCCAAATAATATATAAGCACTCCAACACAATTATTGAAAGCTTTGATGGCTGCAGGACAAGCTTTATGTACTGTTCAATCACTAAACAACTACTTTGTTCACTCCTCATTTTCAGCCCAATATATATTTCTGGTAACTGAAAGAACATCACATTTGCACAAGCATGCATAATTATTTTTTTTAACTAATGAAGTTCTAATTTTAAAGTTTTTCAAAAAAAAAAAAAACATTTAACAATAATAGGTCATGTATGAAAGATTTTCTAGCCCAGAATGCATTAAAATAATTAAAGCATTGGATAACTGACATAAAGCTATTCTATAAAACAGTTTCATATCCATCTTAAAACCACGTAAATTTGGGTTTAAATGTTAATAAAGGAAAAAAAAAAGACAAATAAATGACCTGACACACCCAGTTAACTAAATGAGTTAGGCATGTAATATGCTAAATTTATGAGTGACAAGGTCATGTCTGTTTCCAAACATACACTTGTTCTTGACAAACATCAATATTTGAGTCAAGCATATTGACAATTTGATATGCACATTGGACAGATGCTATATAATATTGACACAACAACATTGCATCAAGAGGTGTCATCAACAATCCAATAAAAATTATGACAGTAATAATAATCAATATGAAGCTACTCTTTGTCATCATTTCTTTTTATTTATACATTAAAGGAATATCACAAAAGAAAATAATGATGATGAAGAAAATGAATAATTCTAATAATAAGCGATATATTTATTAACCTCTCTAACTTTTAATCTAAATACTGACAGTTACCCATATTTGATAGTTCACTTTCTTCTCTCCATTCATTAGTCTAGATTCTTTAGAAGCAACAATCAAGGACTATTGTGTTAATTTTGAAAGGATAGCAAAAGCCATTGATATTAAGGGAAAAAAAAAAAACCTAATGTATAAAGGTTTATTTTCCTCCCCACCCAGAGAGAGAGAGCAAGAAAAATGAAAATTCTTGTTTGATAATTGACGAGCTGACATGGGTTGGCACCCAGCACTAATCTTTTAGTGGTCCGACTCCTTTGGTTTCTTCTAGGAGATTTTACTCAAAACTGTCCACCAACTCTTCAACTTCTCTGTTGCTTGATTGTATTGTTTCATGATTCTATCTTTGTGGTTCAAACATTTTAATAGGCCTCACTCTTAAGTAACTATTCTCTCTTGCAAACTCTTTTGAAAACTAGATTATATGCCCTACTTCCAAAAAAGCGAAACATAAATCATTATTTAGTAGTTGAATACTATAATTCTTCACATAATCTCCAATATATAAAAATTCTTATACATTGCTTCATAATCGTACAAGGAAAATGTCAAGAGTCAAGAGAATGTCAAATTCTTTGCCACAAATGAATTTTACCCTTGTCAAACCCAGTCAAGTTGTATTTGGTTCCACCAATTGCTGTTATATCAAGTTTTAATATCTTCAAGTTTCCTTAATTTAAATTCAGAAAAATCATTCCATAGATTCTTGAAAAGACACCATGAAAACAAGGAATATTTTCAATGTGATATCTCTATCATATTTGCCATCCCTAAAATTAACTCATAAAACAATTCTCGCCACAATCACCATTGTCAAATAAGTTGGCTTCCCACTCTTTAGTATATGACATGAGGTTGTTGAGAAACTCTAATTACAAATGACAAAACACAAAAGGGGATAGATGAACTCATATAGTTTAATCTATACCAAGAACTAGGAATAAAATTTGGCCAAATATCTTCCTAACTTAACACAGTTCTTGAATCACCAAAAAGTGCAAGTCTAGCATCCACTAAAGAAAGAAGTAAAACTCCCAAAAAAGCTTCATTTGATTCTAAATACCAAACTTCCTAACCATACAATGTCTATTTGTATAAACCTTTTCTCATTTCTCAGGCAATAAAATAAATTTTAAATCATAACTACAAAACTAAAATACTTGAGTAAATTAAAATCTTATCACTTCTAGGATAAGAAACCTAACATAACAAAATTCTAATTACAAAAACAATAATGAACTTCATGTAGTAATCCTAATTAAACACTATGCCATCCCACATCAGCTAGGCTTAGAGCAATGAATCAGGTATGACAATCCCAGCAAGATTAAGACTCATTTCATCTTTGGACAATTAAAGCATGCAACTAGGACAATAATTCTATATTCAATATATTAAAAAAAAAAAAATGGTTTAGGTCTTTCTTGGGATCTTTTGGCTTAACTTTATCCCAGTTTTTCCAAAGGAGCAACTCCATTTTTTTTCCTTAAATTGGTCAAAAATATGCGGAAAATTTCTTACTTTTTGTTGAGGATTAGATCTAGTAACCGGGGGTCTATAGCTGACCGATATTGTACACCATCTTCTAGCTATTGCAATTCTTTTCCTGAAAGTGGGTCACATGTATAGGACCAACTAGGGCATTGGTCATGGTCTAGAAGAGATTTTCGAGGCTCATAAAGATCCATTTATAGGCCAGGGGTCATAAAGGGCTATATGAGATCCTAACAATGTCATGGCATGCTCATTATTTCTTAACACATGATAAATATCTCAGAAAAAAAAATAAAAATAAAAAATCAGCTCATGGACTATTAGTTAAAAGTATAGTATACATACTTAAGATATTATATACTAGCATGATAAAGAGAACACGACATCAGGTGAAAATGTCTCAAGAATCACTAATCAACCGATAACAAAAAAAAAGTATGAAAAGCGGTTTAATAGGATGGCATGGAACTTGAAGTTTAAGATGCACGTGTACACTAGGAAAGCAACTCAAGAAAATCAAGATGAGTAAAAATGTTCTACAAGCTGAAAGCATTAAATAAAGTCTTACATCTTTAATTGGAGTACCACCATTTTTCACTATTGCAAGTTTCCTTTGGAATGAATTTCCATGCATCTGTAGCCAACAAAAATATTCCATCACTTAAAAAGTTCAGAATCATAGCAACCACTTCACAATAACTATAAAGCCACTCACAGTAGATTTTGCAGAGTCCCATGTAAAAAATCGTGTGAAGAAAGGCGGCTCATTCCCCTCCATGATAATATATATTGGAGCTTCATGAGATAATTTCTCCAAAAGAAAATCATGCTCAAGGAATTTCTGTTAAAAGTGAACAAAAGGAAAAAGGATAAGAGCATGCCACATGAAATTTGTTCAGTATTTAAGAACTTAAGAACCAGTAGATACACAATAAACCATCATTGCAGGCTTAAGTTAAATTAAACAAAGGTCAAGGGGCTAAGTACAAGCTAAGTGGGCACTTAATCAAGGTTTTAAGACCTAATTGATAAAAATTATCTAGTGGCACCTTCTCATACAGGATTCATATATCAACTATTCTGCCAACTGCCCCCCTCAAAACAAAAGTGCAAATTAATTAAATCTGAGAGCAATTGGCTTACCTCTCCAATAGTTAAAGCAAGCATTTTAATCTTAGAGTCAACTTGTTGCCCAACCCAGACAAAGATCTCTGAGTGACAATCCAGGATGAATATATCTTCGGTCATCAAATCATCCTGGGTGAAGTTATAGATCTCTGTCACCTGCAATAACAACAATTAGTAAAAATTATAAATATTCTTAAGGTGCAATACAACCAAATACATAACAAAGCGTCTAGCAATAGTCAGCTATGCTAACATGACATATATGCACATTAATTGCATTAAAAGGCAACATTTCTAAACTGATAACATCTTACAAATAAAAACCCAAAATAAACTTCAGAGTTCAAAATGCCAATTATCAAATTACCTTCAGATTTCCTGCAGATCAGCGCACATTTAGGCAGTAAACATAACCATGAGAGAAAAGAAAAGGAAAAAAAAAAAAAGAATTAGGGATTAATTTACATTAAAAGTATATGAAACTGAAAAGAGATGAAACTTTACTATCAACAAAAAAAATTTGATTCTTACCTTTTGAGAACGTACAGGAAAATAAGTGAGGATCACTTTCAGCCTCCTTTCCGATCTTCTGACTTGAATATTCAGATTTTCCTCCCAACAAATCCCAAAATTGTTCAGATTCCGCACCTTCCTTTTGAGGCTTGCACTGAAGATTTGGCTGCACAAAATCAACAAGCTATGTGAAGCTGAAGCATATAATCAAGAAGGACTGGAAAGAGTAAACAGTAGTATCAATAAAACCATCTAAATGCATACAATTTATGAAGATATTAAAGTACCCCTCAAAATTCAAACCTCCAAATGCATAGGTTCACCAGGTTGGATCAGAATACAATGGTTTTTTGAACCCATGATGACATATGCAGTCATCTTTAACGTCTGATCTATTTATTATAAATGAAATTCCAGAGAGAGTTCATGGAGCATTGTGCATAAGCTATATCAGAAATCTAGAAGAAAATATTTTAGAATATGTATCCTACCTTTATCAGATCCAGCTGCCTCTCCACAAGTTCCTGGTCCTCTGAGGTTGTAAGGTTTCCGGACCACGTAAAAACAGAGGAACCACTATGTAATATGTAACAGTAGGAGGAATTCAACGATGATGCAACCTGATCAAAGTGTAGGGTTAAGCTAAATCAACTTAAAATTGTGAGTTTGTGACTTCAATATCTCAAACACTCATGTCCTTTTAATCCAATGGTTGAGATTTGAATGCATTTATAACTCTTGGATTAAGAGCACATGGGTGGATGAGATGTTGAAATCAAAACTTTAAGTCACAAACACACACACTCATGTCCTTTTAATCCAATGGTTGAGATTTGAATGCATTTATAATTCTTGGATTAAGAGCACATGGGTGGATGAGATGTTGAAATCAAAACTTTTAAATCTCTCTCTCTCACACACACACACATATATATATAGTACTAGTAAAGAGATGATGCTGAAATCAAGTGTAAATATATAAACAGCAATAAACAAAGTGGGACTACATGTTCCAAGCAGTTGTAAATTGTAACTGGAGAGGTCAAGCATAGAAACTATTTTATTGTAACATTGTTACATAGGGAAGTGTTGCATTCCTAAACTGTTAATCAACATTAAAAATTAAGAACAAGAATAAAAAATCAAGAACAGCCAGGCTCTAGAAGGGAAAAGATTTGTCCTCCACATGCACAAATAACTCTGAAAATGTTTATACTGAAAATTTTCCCTATGGGCTGTCAGAGATGCCAAAATCCCTCAACCTAAGAGATGCTAGTTTCCTTAGCAAACCAATTCCCATCACAGCATTACATTAGAGTGCATTTATGAAATACAAATGCTGAAATTGTTTATGATGAATATATTTCATAATAATTCACATAAGAAGGTACGCAAAGTCGTGCTTGATAACTTAATGACAAAGAAGAACCGAGATGCTACACTATAAAGATAACATTTTATAGCTTAATAATAGGGTTACAATCTTCAGAAGGGGAGACACTTCAACTCTTTAGAAGAAAATTAAGATGAAGTAGAAATGGAAAAATTGCAACACAAGTGCTTAGAACTTTCAAATATCCTTATACGTCATGGAACAGTCTACAAATGATGTAGTAGGGGGCAGATAAAGAGAAACAATTTTTACAATATATATTATTTTTAAAAAAAAAATTGAAAACATGAAGGACTAAGGAACAAAATATTTTATGACATTCATGACAGATATTCTGAAATTATCTAATTAGATTTAGGTCAAGAAAAATATTTTTGGTTATACCTAGAATTATTTGGCTGTTTCCCATTACTAATATCAGAATCCTAATACAATTTATTTGAAAGTGTCGCTTTTTCTTTTTATTTTTCACTTCAAGCACTCAGTTCTAACATGATTATAATGTTACAGACTTACAGCTAATTGAAAAATTATAATAATGAAAGATATTCTTGGAATATTAGGGTTCAATCAATAAAGTAACCATTCTTTATAACAGTCCCTCAATTTCATTTTTGGTTTAGTTCTTTCATGGAGAATGCATGCAAGTCTAATAGGAGCCGATGTACATTACACGTGTGGGAAAAAATATTAATGAGAGAGAGAGGGGTGAGATGGGCTACTTCAAACAAAATTCAAAAGAAACCAAAATGTAATCATATAGGTATTTGTGATAGACAAACTTGACATTGAAAATATAAAATAAGAGAACAAAGGTGGGACTTTCTTCCATAACAAAAATACTAACATTATCACATTAAATTAGTTCTAGAGGATATAGATATGGCAGACAAAAGTATGACTTACTGGATCAACTTGTATTGCTTGCATATTCTCAGGTCCAGACCCCTGAACTCGAAATAGTGCAACACCATCTTCTTGGTATGTCTCATCTGGGATTTCCTTCTCCGCAATAAAATTCTTGTATCCATCAGTAAGACCACCCTGATAAATTTTACATTAGTTGATTTGGTAGTCACAGGAAAAACTTGAACTAAATTGAGAATATTTAATGAAGAACATTAAGCTTTTCAATCAACTCCCACACCTTAAAGACAATAAAGCTCTGGAAGATTGAAAAGAACTGAATTGTTTCATTTCCTTCATAGATGCGGGCCTAGGATTAATACCAACACACCATCAGGCATCAGTATGAAAGAGAAAGAGTAATGTATAAATAACTTCATCAATATACGAAAAGCAATCCTGCTTAGAAAAAATATCTATACCTGGGCAGGAAGAAACTTCATTGACTCAACCATCTTACTAGCCATTGAAATTGCAGACGCTCTTTCTTCCTATGTTTAGTAATGAAAATACAATTAGTAAATGAACTAACAAATGTATGACACAGCATCATAATACAACACATAAACATATTATAGTTGTGTCATGTGTGTATGTTTCTGTCAGGGTGTATATGTAAGTACCTGCATATATGCCTTCACATACTTATAAGAGAGGAATAAACTCAAGATACTGATAAATAATTAACCAACAAAGAGTTTTTGTCCCCACAGCAAGCAATGCTGGCTTCAGAAGAATGCTATGTAAAGGAAATCAGTAAATGTAAACCAAATACGATTCTGTATCCAAATATAAGTGCTCTTCTTATAGATACATTTCTAGAATTCTCATGGAGACAACTATAGAAAGTAACTGACTCATATTTAACCACTACCAAGTATTTTGATATTTAGCAGATTCTATTGTTATGGAAACCTTTGTCAAGTGTTAAATGAAGTATGCTATACACAGAAGAGAAAGAGGTCGGGAGGCAAAATAAAAATTAAAAATGAAAAAGTAGCACATAATACTTAAAATCTACCTCCACACTCTGCTTCCCAAACCATGTTCCAATAAGGAATTCCTCTTTATCTTCTCCGGGATATGAATACTGAAAAATATAGCAATCCCCACCATAAAACTTTGACTGATCAGCAGCTGAAAGGAGAACCTTTTGCTCACCATTTACACGCCAAACCTGTGCAACAAGGAGGAAATTATCAGAAGACTAAATTGTAATCTACAGATTTAACGTACAACTCATAAATTACGTCCATATCAAGAGGGTAGTGGTCATAGTTTCCAATAAACTTAATCATGGGAAGCATACAGATGTATAGGTGTTCCAAAAGATTGATTCTTCAATCGCCTAGGAAGCATTTCAAAAGGTTGACATGGAACTTGCATAAACACATCTATAATTCTGTCATGTTTCTTTGATGTTAACAAAACATTTTGTACAACAATCAGAAAACATTTCTCACAAGATCATTCTTAATCACTTAAGTTTCCAGTCTCCAACAAATCTGTTAAGGCTTTTACTAATTTTGTAGGACTGACAAGAAATTTGCAATTGGTTTTACAGCAGTTTCTTTCCACTCATGCAATATATCTTGTCCATCGCCATCTCCCCTTATCACTTTCTACTCACATTTCTTTTCAAAACTACAGTACAAAAAAAAAAAAAAAGTTCAACAGAGAAATTTTCCCACCTCTGTTGAAAACCATCATGGGGGAAAAGGTTATAGGCTTACTGGTAAACTTTTCTTCCAGGATGGTGATTTAAGTGCAAATTTAATTAGGCAAAGGAAAAAGAAGATTCATTGACGTTCTTACTGATCAGCCTTGTTATCCCAGGTCATCAACCAATGATATAGACTATATTACATATAGATATAGTATACATAGAGAGGCACCTGCAGATGTCCTGTGCAATCAATGTATGGTTGTGGTTCTTCTTTTACAGGATCAGCTTTCAAAAGACCCTTGACATTAACCCCCTGCCGTTTTAGAAGAGCTGCAACATTTTATTTTATCAGTATTTCAAGACAAAGTTGACTATGGTGATGAGATAACCATCATAACAGTAAACTTCCAGAAGGATAGTTTATATTGCAATGACGATAGGAGAATACTTCCGTTACTCACCAGCAACTTTGCCTCTACCATCTTCAGAAACTGTCACATTAGTCGTCTGAGGCCAGGAATCAAATTTTGATCGAAACATCACTGTTTCAAATCCCTCAATAACACGGATTATGTGAGATTTTGATCGATCAGCGCCTTGGAGTAACTCCTGCTCAGGGAGGTCAGCAATGGAACAAGGGTGATTGAGTATTTCAATCAAGATTAACAAAACATATTGCATAAAAAAAGGAATGTGTATTACTTCTGCAGCTCCACTTGCACTTTTTCTTTCATCAAGAGAGGTAGTTCTCCCCATCCATACAAACATTTCCAAACCACAATCTAGTAGATAGCATTTGTTCGTTTCTAGCAACTCCCTTGTCAAGGAATCAGACTCAACTGGTTCTGCCTGTCCCTTCTCAACACTTGAAAAGCAAATATACTTTTGTCAGACCGCAGGAGTACCAAATCTTGTCACTTATAAGAAAATGTAACTGCATGTTGCTAAATGCAGAACACATGTTTCCATCTACTTATCAATTTTTTTTTTTTTTCCACAATTAGAAAAGAAAGAGAATCTAAATTGGTTTTTCTTTATAAGGAAATAGAAAATTCTATTCGAGGAGAAAAGAAAATAAATAATGAACCACCAACCAGTTCACTAGTACAATAAACTAAACTCAAAACAAAACCAAAGACACAAGAAATTCTATCAATTTATTATAGCCTTCCAATCTAACATGACTAAAATTAAAAATAAAGAAATGTCTTCGAATTATCCAGAACTATAGGTCCATAGAGAGGCTAAAAATAAGCCTTATTCCATGAAAGTTTGTTGCCAGTCTCTTTAGCTTCATTAAAAATTATTAAATTTCTCTCTAAAGTCTAAACAAACAACTCCATAGATTCTCTAAACCGATACAGAGAATCTAAATTTTTTATTTTTTTATTTTTTTAGGTTTTTAACAGAAAACCACATGGAGAAGGATCATGCACATGCACATGCATAATACAAATTCCAATTTCTATAAAATGACGGCCTATTAGTCCAATTAGAAATAGCAAGATACATTTACCGCAACAATCAACTTAAATTGCAGTAAAAGAGAAGAGGGCAAACTAAAATGATAAATTACCGGTATAGCTTAGTAGGTTGAGAATCAACAGTCTTGTCCTCCTCACTAGCTGTTTTCCTTGGCAGTGGAGCAAACCCACCAAAGAGACCCCAAAATTCTCCAGTTTCGGCATCAGCCATCATCTTACCATCCTCTACATTGAAGGCAAGCAATCATAATCAAAAATGTAAGTCAAGTTAGATTTCAAATGAAAACTTTTCAACCTATAAATTGACTTACCAATGGCAGCTACCTCGCACTTGCCATCATGATAAGAATCTTTAATGTACTGCACAACTTCAAGTGCCTTTGCTCTCTCTTGAATAGAGGAATTGGAACCATTGAATTGAAAAATCTTAGACTTAGTATCTAGAATGAAAATATCATCATGGTTGAGTGATGATCGAGCAAAAGGAACCTGTCACCAACACAAAACAAAAGTCACAAAGATGCAGCATGTATAGACACTCATTGGTGAGAATGATCTCTCATCCCGGAAAAAGCTATGTCAAATAGACTTGCCTCTTTTACATGAACAACATGCTTTCCTCTGCAGATAAATAAACGTGTTTGATGTTCTTCCTCCACAGCATGTTTAAATCCGGATGCAACTCCACCTTCTTGAGGTATGATACATGGTTTAAAATAGGATAGGAACTTCTCGGTTTCATGGCCTTGTACTTCACGGTACTGTACAGCGCGTCCTCCAAGAGCTGCATCCAGTTCAACTGTCTTGATGGCAGCAGCACCTGCTTCATCCTATTTTAAAGTATTCATTGTCACACAATTACACAGACTGATACTTCGGTTGCACAATAATTAGAATTATGTCCCACAAAAGAACTACCTGAGAGGTATTTTTTCCAAGCCAATAATGGATATCTTGACGTAACGCACCAGATTTTGAGGCCGTTGTCTGCACAAGAGAGGGCAACATTATACATGATAATGTGAGAAAATTAGCATTTGAAAAAGATTGTACATGGTAAATTAGCATTTTGAAATTAGCGTTATACATGATCCTATTGTCAGTGCACCAAAAAAGATTTTGAGTACATTTGAAACCCAATATAAACTCAACAAAAATAATAAACTATATTGAGATCAGTCATCATATTATGGGACCAATTACAGCATACGGATACAAGGGAAAAAAGATAGAACATAGTCAAGCCACTTACCTTCATAATCACATATGAATCCCCTGTGAAAAATTTCCCATAAGAGGACTTTGGTATAGGAACTGGCTTAAAATTTTCAATGCGCCATATTTCAATTCCACTGAAATTTGTCAAGGAGAACATTAGATGTACAAGATCATTCAATATGTATCCAAGATAAACAACAACAGCTTGCAGCTTCAGCTGTTAAGTTGTTGGCTTTTCAAAATTATCATCTGTCATTAATTTGTATCGTAAATTAATTGAAAACTGAATCAGAATACACATCTATAACGTAAAATTTATGGGTGGTAGACAATTTCTGCAAAGATTCTGCATGTTTCAGAAGACAAAAGGATACGCTTTTTGTCCAGCTCCCTGGAAAGCTGGATCTAAATCTCTCATGGAAACAGCCATAATGTTCTTGTAGCTTTACTTATCTGATTTCTACAATTTTGGCTCGAAGACAGGAGTTGGAGAACCCTGAAAGATGATCGGCACCATTACTCAAGTATAAAAGTAAAAAATTGGAGATACTCGGATACAGCGTAGTAAGCAGAAACATCAAAGCATGCCAGGGCACAGAAACTATTTGTTAATATTTTCTCTCCTTTTTACCAGGTAAACAAGAAATTTATTAAGAGAGCCCAAAAAGGAGATACCTAACTGCATAGCACATGTACAATTGCCGATAATATTACTGCAGAAGTGTACACAATAACTGAACCAACACAACAAACATACACAGAACGAGGTTTATACTTTGTGCTTGTCAAATTAACACAGATCCATATATTAGTTCATAGAGTAGCCCGAAATCCTACCATGGAACAAATCATGGTATTAAGGGAAACTTAAAAAATCACTATCGTTTTGCCAGGTTTGGATAGGAATTTTGTGTAGACATACAAAACTTAAACTAGCATACATGCATACATGTTTCTTGAGAGGAAAGAACGCTTCAAGAAGACTGTTAATAAACATTCATAAACCTCTTAAACTTTAAAATGAAACCAATTTGTAGTTGCAATCTCAACTCCTTTTTCTTCAAATCATCTCTCTTTCTTGTAGTATGTTATAGCTTAGTCAAATTCAATTACTTCCATATGCAGACAAAACAAAACCAATTATCCGCATATAGAGGGAAGGAATATCTATGAAATGCTTTACCAGCAGCCGTAGTGCCACAGGAAATCTGAACTACAGTAACCAGTTTTCAACTCTTGCAACTCACTAGAAGACTGAAAAATCACAAAACAATGTCCTCGCATATTTCTTTAATTTTCAGTCACAGCTACAAAACTAGCCTGTCAGCAGGTTGGACAACAGAACCAACTATACAGGAGAGACACTTGAATTTTCGTCAGGGTAGAAAAGAGCGACGTGATGCTCATAGTTTCTGTTTGAGAATATATAATCCAAAGGCAATGGGATGAACAGACTTAAACTTCTAAAGAGTAAAGACCTTGTATGATCCACTGTTTCATCTAATCCCATTAAACTAATTACTTTTGTGCCCATCTATATAGAGTTGACATTAAGGTCTGAGCATGGTGGATGGAAATAAATTTAATGTCAGTAAAAAGCTCTCACATGGTGGTGTAACAATGAGCAACCAACCAATAAATGACACAGACTAGAGAAACAAACAGAAAGCAGACACATTGAAACTGCTGAAAATGAAAAACACCCAATAGAGAAATTTATATGGCTAAAACTTATTTTTAACATCAAATTACGTGCAAAAAAATCGAACCCCGAGATATTTCAGAAACCAAAAGGCAGAGTATATATGTATCGAAATTTGAATCGACAAACAAGCTAATGGGTACCAGATCAATAAAATTGGAATCCGAACAAGCCAATCTACGAATCGGATCACGTTTTCACTTGAATACACAAAACCATTAATTTCCATAAACAAAAAAACATTCCACATGTCCATTTCCAATATCAGCAAACATTCTACATACTCTCATCGTCTTGAATTCATCAAACAAAACAAACATAACAAACAATAACCAGATACACAAATATCTAAAAGAATCAAAAAATATAAAAATAAGATCGAAATATAAAGAATTACTTACCTGATTAACTCAAAAAAAAAAATAACGGCAGCAATCCAGATCCAGTCTAACAGCGAGAATCAATGCGGGAATAAAATTGGAGACTGGAAAGGAAGAAAAAGGTGATATTGAAATTAAAGTAGAAACAGAGAAAGAAGAAGAAGAAAAAGAATAGAGAGAGAAAAGTTAGAGAGAGAAAGAGAGAGTTGGAGGGAAGAATAATGAGTGCCAGGCGTGCTTATCACTAACGGGCAACAAAAAGCCCACCCCACAACATCAACTCTATGAACTGTTTTTCTCTTTTATTATTATTATTATTATTATTTTCTGGGATTGTTTTCTAAATTCATAATTGCAATTTGCAACTGGGTTTTGATTGAAAAGTAAAAACAAAAAAAACAACAGCAGTGAAAAATGTAAATTCAATCGACAGATTAAAAAATAAAAATAAAACTAAAAAGTACCTTTAATCCTTTATAGCTTTAGCAATTAATCTATTACAGGTTAGATTTGTTCCTCGAGATTCTTTGTTTGTTTCCAGTTTCCATAATTCCATTAGCATTAAAGGAGAAATGACCAAATGAGAAATGCGTTTCTATTTTATTATTATTATTTTTAGAAAAGGAGTAAATGACCCCATAAATTAAAATTAGAATTAGAAAGAAAAAAGAGAAACAAAAAAAATGGTTGGTGAGTGCGAGTGACTCTCCGGTTTGTGAGGATTGGGAAAAGTCGGTCACCGGCCACCATTCATGCATTGCCATAAAGGTAGACCTTCTTGCTAGGGTCCCACTCCTTTTTTTTATTATTTTATCATTTTTATTCTATTACTAGATTACCGCCGATTACGTTATTTTCAGCATCTCTATTATGCATTTGGGTTTATTTATCAGATACAATTATCGAACCTACATATGGAGCTTATGTGATTTGATTGATTTATTTATTTTTTTATAGATTATTGAGGTGAGTTTCTCAATTGAGAAACAAACTTATTAGAAATATTGAATATAATTTTTTACCATTTTCCACCAATGCTTTTTTTTTTTTTTTTTTTTTTTTTTGGGGGGGGGGGGGGGGGGGGGGGGGGGGGGATTATGGTGATGGATTTTTAGATAATCGGGGAAATCCACCATGTGTAGGGTCATAGCTGGCTTTATAGTCGGTCCTGGACGTTTAACCAGGCGTGAATTAAAGACCAGTAGCCCACGGTCGCACTTAATGACTAACCCAGGCCCTGTGCAGTGAACCTGGCCACTCCACACATAACGGGTAAATCACGAGTATGATCTCAGTAGGGAATCAAACTCAAGGCGTGCACCTTACTCACACAACCCTATCTCACTCGAACCAACCAGGTAACCCCGTGGGGTTTATGGGGATGGGTTTCTCAATTGAGAAACTCTTGTGTAAATCCTAGTTAGCATTTCTCAATATTTCACACCAATAATTATAGCTCGTTTAATTGTAAAATAAAATATGAGAGAGAGGGAGACAAAAGTTGTATGGTGATTGATCATAAAGTGGATATATATTTTTCTTTAGATAGTTGTATTGCAAATGAGAATATGCATTAATTTTTTTCAAAAATAAATCCATATTCAAGAAAAATCACGATGTGTCACTAATAAAAACTCAACAATACACAATAGCATCGGAGATGATCTTTAATGTCTCACAATCTCCCATTTCCTTTCATGCAATCCTGTAATATCTATTAAAAACGTTGTTATCAAAGTTTTATGAAAATGCCTTCTTCAATTTAAATTTGTACAAGAAATGGCAACATTGTTATCAAAGTTTCATGAAAACTCCTTCTTTAAATTAAGTTTGTACAAGAAATGGCCTTGAATGGATGTAATTTTTTTTTCTTTTTTGAAATAAATTAAAGTATATTATCCCTATCCATTAAAATGGAAAAAAGAAAATTGTGTTAAGGTTAAAGTAGACGTTAAAGATTGAAAAAATGAATAAATAATATTTTTATTAATATTTCAAGACATTATAAAATATTAATATAATTTTTTTGGATATTTAATGTATTTCCACACCAAGAACGCCTATAAAAAATAATAATTAATGATCAATATCATATATGAACCCATCAACTTTTTGTGTATTTTTACAACTTTTGTTCTTTTTGTTATATTATAAATTTTAGAGCCAACAGAATGAAATATGATTTAAACTTATAACCTCATTAAGATGGGTGTGGGTGTACACACAGCACACTCATCATTGAATCACATCGACTTTTATATTTTACGACACTCTTAAATACAGTACGTGACTTATACATTAAAAAATATATATATTGTTAAAATTTTGAGAATAAAATAATTTAATCCACTCAGTATATAATATGTAGTGTAAAGAAATCCAATTTAGAACCAATTAAACTTTTATTAAACTTAAATGTTTTCCATAAATTTTACCAACAAAATTATATTTATAAAGTAGACACTTATATTATCTGTTTTTATAATATGTTTAAATACTAATATGTAGAAAAAAAATTGGGGTCCAGACCTCCAGTCAACCTAACTATTAATTAATTAATTGATCCTAAAGAGGAATATTCTTTTTTCCTTTCTCTTGTGAATAATAGAAGGGTCCTAATCACGACTTACAGTTCATAACTTTAGATTTTAAAAAGGTAACGTGATGTATTAAACATTTAAGAATTCAAAAACTGCCGCCCCGCCGCCGCTGCCAGATTGTGAAAACATTCTTCCACCACCTTTCGGCACCAACGCTATGGCGGCGATACTCTTTATTCTTCTTACTTGTTAATGAATATTTGACAATTCACGGGCCAATTAGACTATTAGCAGTACCTAATAATGATTTATGAGTACTTCAGCTATCTTTGTTTGTTTGCTTTTTTTCTTTTTTTTCTTTTTTCAATTTCTAGAAAATAAGATTATTAACTTTGACACATTATCTCTTAGCATAGTGCACCTCTTTTCTACAATGATGTCGGAGAGTTCGAATCTCATCATATACATTTACACGCATGTATGAAGAATTTTCTCCCGATTGATGAGAGTAGTTATCCAGATTGTAGGTCTCGACAGGGACGTAATTATGATTAAACACTAGGGTAGGCTAGAATATTTTTTTTTTATCGATCATTAATGATACGAGAATTTATTTTAATTAAAAATAAATATACACCTAGTCAAGAAGATATAAAGAGGCTTATCCTCTAAATTATATTCTAAATAAATACATTAACAAAATTAATAAAAATAAATAAAATCAAAACACACTACAAAAAAAAAAAAAAAAAAAAAGGGGACTTTTTACCGTGGGAAAAAGCTTTTTGCCACAGATTTGGGGAGTTGCAAATACGGCCATGGCAAATACAATCATATATTAATTAAACTGGTCAATTATGAAATCAGGATCAATAGCACCAGTACTTTATTACTTTTTAAAAAAATCTAATTTATTTGATTATTATGTTACCTTAGTTATAAGGAGTATTCACATCAAAGAAATAAATATACACTTCTATTACTATTTACTAACAAATCTAAAAACAAAAGACTATTTAAAAACCAATAATAATAATAATAATAATAATAATAACTTAAAATGAATGTATCTAAATTTCAACCGAAACAAAAAGAAATTCAATAAACAATATTGTTAGTTTGTAAATTTAAAATTAGAATAACCGATAATTAGATTACTGATGATTGTATAACATACAAAAGCAAACGAAGAAAGAATATAGAACTTGTACCTTTCTTCGGTTCTGGATCGAATACAAGATATTTCACAAGTCAGGAAAGAGCCACCAAATTAATGGAACTCAATCTCTAATCATAGTATAAGTGTCCTCTCTTACTGTTTCTCTCTTTTCTATATTTCACGTAATACACACACTGTTAACTTTCACTTACACACACTACTGCTTTTATAAGACACATTCCTAAAATGTCTCACATAGTGTGTTAGTGGATAGTTAGTAAAATAACTGCACAAGCAGTTATCTATAATAACTGTTATAACAGTTATTATTATTAAGTATTGGGTTGGGCTTCATGGGCCAAGGCCATGTAATTGGGTTTGTACTCATCTAATTATCTAATTATCTAATTGGGTTTGGACCCATCTTGGGTGTACCCAATTAATACTAACATCTCCCACTCGCACAAGTGGGTCCAACACAGCTCCATCAGAGAAAACATAATTATGATATTATCATGAAATCGTATAAGAGTATTCATACGAACAAATATACCGTGTGACCTATGAACAATCAATTGTAAAAACAAGGAGCTTCGAAATCTCAATTGTAAATTCTCTATTTACAAGGGATTTATTGTTGTTCATTATTGTGTCCTAGATTTAATTTTATAATCCCTTTTATCAGTCTGAAGCATACTTAACCCCTCATGAAGCTATGCTTGACTTTATCACATTTCATGTATTCACAATTGTATCTCCAAATACAATTGGCTAGCCGGTGAACACATAAGTAAGATAAAGAGGTATTAAATCTTCCCATTTTATCTTAGTCTCTTAGTCTCTTAGTCTCCAAAACAGTTGCTACCTTAGACATGCCCCATAGGCTGTATTATCATAGCCGTAGAAATAACACGCTAAAGGTGCTAACACTATTCTGTCACTTTAAGACAAAGTGAATGGTTATAAGGACATCATTTGAAGTGTTATATAACTTCAATGGAACTTACACAATGAGGAAGCAGGGATTCATTCTCTCATTTTCCACATCGGTCACAAATAGCACACAAGGTATGAAACACGTGTTACAGTGATTTTCATTCTAAAACGAGAATGACTATGTCTTTCTTTAATTCACTGTACAGATTTAAGTTCAGTCACATCCTGTGACTAACCTGAGTTCTTAAAAGCTCACCATTCTCTAGAGCCACATTAAGATCTCATATCTGGCTAAATCAGGTATCAATGATAGTGGGGTCTATCATGATCGGTTTTAAAATATATGTATATTTGTTAAGAACCTCATCTTGATACAATCAAGGCGACATTTCCATATATATTAGCTCCTTTTAGAATATTTCTCACATATTCTACATTATATATGTGTCTCATCTTAACTTGTTCTCCCAAACAACTGAGGCGACTGCACGTGTAAGAATGCCGGTCTCAACCTGACGACATTTAAAATTTATGTGTGAAATATAACATGCTAATAAGATTTCAAAAACAGAAACCAATATTATTTATTTACAACTACAATAACATCATTCAGTACAATGATTCAATCTATCATTTACAATCTACGCAACCCTAATGACTTAGCATGTGATTCATAGACGTCTCTAGTCACAGCTTTAGTGAGAGGATCAGCTACCATCTCACAGGTTGAAATGTATTGAATCATTACTTCTTTCTTCGATATGATGTCTCTGACAAAATTGTATTTTGTCTCTATGTGTTTGGATTTACTATGATATTTGGAGTCTTTTGTGTAAGCAATCGCTGCTTGACTATCAC
This sequence comes from Acer saccharum, assembly GCA_030490815.1. Lineage (NCBI taxonomy): Eukaryota > Viridiplantae > Streptophyta > Magnoliopsida > Sapindales > Sapindaceae > Acer > Acer saccharum. The sequence goes on from CM059871.1 coordinate 26,562,682, forward strand.
AGTAAACGGTTACTGGCTTTCCCATGCCCTTAGAGACATCTAGATCTTCCAAAAATCTCTTAAGCCAGACTGCTTCTTGTACTGCTGCCGAACAAGCCACAAATTCGGTCTCCATTGTTGATAGTGCAATACATGTCTGTTTCTTGCTACTCCAAGAGATAGCACCTTTACTGAGTAGGAATGCATATCCTGATGTAGATTTTCGCTCATCCAGATCGCCTCCCCAGTCGGCATCTATATATCCAATGAGACGCAAATCTCCACCTTGGTAACAAAGGGAGTAGTCGGCAGTACCTTTGAGATACGCCAAAATTCTCTTCACTGCAATCCAATGTTTCCGTCCAGGATTGGATTGATATCTACTTACGAATCTTATCGCATAGCAAATATCTGGTCTAGTACACAACATAGCATACATAAGACTGCCGATAGCACTGGAATAGGGAACATTTTTCATATTATCAAGTTCTTGTGGAGTTTTGAGGCACATGTCAAGACTAAGATTTTGGCCTTTTGATATGGGTGTATCCATAGGCTTACAATCAGCCATATTAAATCGTTCAAGAACCTTCCTTATATAAGTCTCTTGTGACAAAGCAAGTAGTTTCTTCGAACAATTTCTTGTGATTTTGACTCCTAATATATAGGCAGCCTCACCCATGTCCTTCATCTCAAAATTTGAAGACAACCATTTCTTAATGGCCAACACATACTCTTTATAATTTCCAGCTAATAAAATATCGTCCACATACAAAGATAGTAACACATACTTATCTTTATCTCGTTTTATATACACACAATGGTCTTCTTCAACCATTTGGAACTCATAAGACACAACAGCTCGATGGAACCGTAGGTACCATTATCTAGATGATTGTTTCAAACCATATATTGACCTTTTGAGCTTGCACACTTTGCGCTCATGGCCTTTTGAAACAAAATTTACTGGCTGTTCCATGTAAATTTCTTCATCCAATTCTCCATTGAGAAATGCTGTTTTTACATCCATTTGATGTAATTCTAGGTCCATATGTGCGACGATTGCTAGAATAAGGCGTATTGAAGCAAACCTAACCATAGGGGAAAAAGTTTCTTCATAATCAATACCCTCTTGTTGAGTATAACCTTTTGCGACTAAACGCGCCTTATGTCTCTCTACTGTGCCATCCGCCTTTTGCTTGATTCGAAGGACCCATTTATTTCCAATGGCTTTCCTTCCTGGCGGTAAGTCAACCAAGTCCCAGACATGATTACTTTTCATTGAATCCATCTCCTCTTTCATGGCTTTAATCCAATGTTCCTTGTCAGGTGATTTGAGAGCCTCATTCACATTTTTAGGCTCATCAGCATCATGTGAAGCAACCATAAATGCTTCCCCCTCAATCTCAAAACGACGAGGAGGGACATTTCCACGGTTACTTCTGTGAGAAGGTAAATCTAAAAGAGTTGTTTCAACAACGTCATTACTCCCACTAGGAACAGAAGTTCTAGGTAGATCTATATTTACTTCAAGTGGAGCTTTACTCCCACTAAGGACAGAAGTCCCTGATAGATCCACATTAACATCTAGTGGAGTATTTAGATTCGAATCTTCGATTAGATTATCCAATTCGTAGAATCGAATATCTTTATCAACGTTCATCCAACAATGGTGAATATTCCTCCACCGACATTGGTGAGTACACCTCTTGAGGATTAGAGTTATCCAACAATGGTGAATCATCTTCTACCAATGGTGGTAAAAATTCCTCCACCAGGAGTTGTGAATTCTCTTCTTGAGGATCGAAGTCATCCGATGATGGTGAATGATCTTCTACCGGTTGTGGTAAATACTCCTCCACTGACAATGGTGAGTACTCCTCTTGAGGATCGAAGTCATCCGATGATGGTGAATGATTTTCTACCGGTTGCGGTAAATACTCCTCCACCGACAATGGTGAGTACTCCTCGTGAGGATCGAAGTCATCCGATGATGGTGAATGATCTTCTATCGGTTGTGGTAAATACTCTTCCACCGACAATGGTGAGTACTCCTCTTGAGGATCGGAATCAGATGAGTTATGGTTACACATTTCCTCTATCTACAGAGAAATGAAAAACAGACACCCATTAATTAATTTGGTAGAGAAAAAAAAATAAAAATTCGGAGAACTTAAAAATTTATTTGGGCATATATTCAACTCTCATTGGAGTGAATAACAATCAATGAAAAGAAGGAGAAAAAAAAAAAATTTACTCTTAAAAAAAAATTTTACTCTTTTTTTTTTTTTTTTTTTTTTGCCGGAAAACTGGTCGATCGTCGGAAACGGCACCGAAAAACTGTCCTGTCACCGGAAACGGCGTCGAAAAAAATTGGGTCGGTGCCGGAATATGACCGCCTGGTTACGGTCGCCGGAACCGTCGCTGGAAACCGCTCCGATCATCGGAAACGGTCAACGGTTTTATGGGTGACAAGTCTCTGCCACGTGGCAGCAGGGGATTCTTCCACGTGTCATAACTGACAGTCCCCTACACGTGTCACTCCCTTATTCGCCACGTTTCAACAGCACATGCTGATGTGCATAATCACACGCGCATAGGAGGCGCGTGTAGTCCACGCGCCACCTTCCCGGAGTCCAATGACCACCGGAAATACACCGTTCGACTCCAATTAATTTTCTTATTCCATTTATGCCCTTATTTTGGAAAAATAATTCTGGGGTGAAGTACACTCGCTGACCTAATGGCGTGTGGTACTGTTCATCGTCATCAACCTTGAACCAAAAAATTCTGGAAAAATTTTGTCCCCAGCCCAGTTTTCAATCGACTCGTTCTCACTCGTTTCTCAACCAAATTTTGCGATCGAAGTGTCTTTGGAAAGATTGGGATCTCTAGTTTCTATTGGTACCAAAATTGTAGCCTACAACGAAAAATTTGACCCTCAAACACCTACTTAAAGTTTCGGTTTTATGGCTTTATTTCTTAGTGTCCATATGCGAAATTTGAAGTTTTCATGGCATATAACACAAATAACACAATTCACACAGAATTATGAACATATCATTTGTAATTTTAATGAATTCGAACATAAAAAATGATTCTTCACATACAATTCATAAAATCGCAGTATAATACATAATTAGAATTCATTAAAAAAAACTGAAGAAAAAATGACAATATCATGGCATAAAACTGAAATACGTATGCCATTTAAATCATCCAAAACAAAATGATGATTACATTCCAATAATTGATCCATAAAAAACAAAACAACGAACAGATTTCATAAGACATAAATCTGCATTGACAGGTTGTGTATATGGAACAAAAAAAAATTTATGAATACATGGCAGCACATATACATTGATTATATATGAATTCCGAAAATCATTAATCAATATAACATGTTATCATCTACTAACAGTAGAACACAAAAAAATTGTATATCATAAACACAAAAAAAAAATTCTTTCCAGACCAGAAAATATTCTTTCAAGCTCTGATACCAATGATGATTGTATAACATACAAAAGCAAACGAAGAAAGAATATAGAACTTGTACCTTTCTTCGGTTCTGGATCGAATACAAGATATTTCACAAGCCAGGAAAGAGCCACCAAATTAATGGAACTCAATCTCTAATCACAGTATAAGTGTCCTCTCTTACTGTTTATCTCTTTTCTGTATTTCACGTAATACACACACTATTAACTTTCACTTACACACACTACTGCTTTTATAAGACACATTCCTAAAATGTCTCACATAGTGTGTTAGTGGATAGTTAGTAAAATAACTGCACAAGCAGTTATCTATAATAACTGTTACAACAGTTATTATTATTAAGTGTTGGGTTGGGCTTCATGGGCCAAGGCCATGTAATTGGGTTTGTACCCATCTAATTATCTAATTGGGTTTGGACCCATCTTGGGTGTACCCAATTAATACTAACAATTACTCCTAAAATTTTATAAACTAAGAATTATAGTAATCCTAAAATTTCAATACAAAACAAAATATTTAAATTCACAGTATTCACACCAACATATTTGATGGAAAATCAATTCTTAATGTTGATAAATAGATTGTTAAAATTTGCAATAATTATTAAAAAAAAATGACTCATAACTCGTGAGTCGTGAAGGCTGAAAAAAGTTTAAAACAAAGTACAAAATATGCAGGCATGTAGCTCTACAATCCTAGTAGCCCACTCATACACGTTCTGTTTAGATTAGAAATAATATTAATTTTTTAATATATATATATTTTTTAACTTATCAATTTTTTTGGAAAGGTTAGAGTGGGCTCAAGCCCACCCTAGCCCAGCCCAAGGCCCGTCCCCAGGTCCCAACAGCCTAGTGTAATAGTTGTAAATGTAATAATTTTTTAATAAAATTATTAACTTTGTAATTATATTATTTCAAATAAAAATAAAACTATCAAAAATGACCACATCTATTTTGTGAAATTTGTTTTTAACCTCATACGAAAGTTTAACCATTAATAATCACATTATAAAGCCAAAAATTATGAAAATCCCCAGCAACATCTTTTTTATTTTATTTATTCATTTTACTAAAAAAACGTGAAACCTTAAAGAAAAATGTAAAACCTTGGATAAAATGTGAAATCCGGAAGAAAACATTAAACCTATGAGCAAAATGTGAAATTGTGTGGAAAAACGTGAAACTTGTGAAAAAAATATGAAACTTCGGAGAAAAACGTGAAACCTTGGCCTTTTTTAAACAAAAAATTATTGAAACTCACCTCAAAAACCTTGTTTTTAACTTTCTTTACGAAAAAAGTACCGAAACATCACCTCTATAAGGATTATTTTTGTAGAAAGCAAGACTTTTTTAATTGTTTTTTTTTTTTTTTTCTTCTGAAAATTGAACAGTGCCGCCAGGAAGCACCTACCCCAGTGGTCTTGTTGTCGCACTTTTGCACGCACTGCTCAGGTAGCGCACCCAAGCACTAGCAACAATGTCGTTTGGGCCCAAGCGGGGCCATCACTGAGCAGTGCTTACCACACTGGCGAAGGTGGGAGAGAGAGAGATGAGAGGCAAGGAAGGCAGGAAGAGATGAGAGAGAGTTTGGAGAGTTTTTTATATGGGGGTGTATGGGTAATTTCTCAAAACGTGGTTATTAAAAATTAAATTTTTATGTGTTTAAAAACAAATTTGTAATGTTTCTACGGGTTATTTTGATTTTATCAACAAAAACAATTGTAATTAAAGAAAAAATGCACCGTACTTAGTCTTTTTATTAGTTCAATTTTAAGACTATGGGCGGTCTAGATAGATAAATGTATACTTGCTCTCTAATTATATTTTAGAGCATCTTCAATGCAAATATGCATTTTTGAGTTTCTAAACAGTGTCACATCAACATTTCTATTCATTATGGGGCCACTTTTGAAAAAAATAATTAGAGAAATGTATATTCACATCTCTAATGCAATTATCTAAAGTCAAATATACATATATTTTATAACCAATCATAATAAAACAATTATTTCACTCTCTCTCCTCTTTTATTTTATAATTAAATGAGCTTTAATCTTATTGGTGGAAAGAGTTAGAAATCCTAATCAGCATTTCTAGGACAACTCCATATTCTCTAACTTTTTTTTTTTTTTTTTTTGCCACATCATCTCTATATTCAACTTAGATAATAGTATTGGAGAGAGTTTTTCTAACTTTTTTAATATCTATCCAATGTAGTACTCCATTTTCTCCAAATGCATAATAGCATTGGAGATGCTCTTACACCAAACTTCGGAGGACAATGTTTTTACCCCTATAAAATGGATGATGATGGAATTTAGATCCCGTCCACCGATTATGGTGATCATATATCAAGAGTCCATTTTTTAAAATTTTTAAATTAATTAATTTTAAATAAATAGTTTAAACAATTTGTTTTATTTGAAAAGCTAAAAGACCCTTTTACCCCTAAACAATTAATTTTTCACAAAGGATCACTAACGATAGGGGATATTTATGTAAGTGTGAGATTATGTAAACACAAGGGATGCTTGTTTAATTACCCCTTTTAATCATTACAATAGTTTTAGTATTTTTTTTTAAATAAATAAATAAAGCAAATTCATAGGAAAAAAATTAACTACACGTCAGCCTAGACATCGTCCAACATAAGAACATCTCCAATGCAAATATGCATTTTTGAGTTTCTAAATAGTGCCATATCAGCATTTCTATTTATTATGGGCCCACTTTTGAAAAAAAATTAGAGAAATCCATATTCACATCTCCAATGCAATTATCTAAAGTCAAATATGCATCCATTTTATGTCCAATCATAATAAAACAATTATTACACTCTCTCTCCTCTTTTATCTTACAATTAAATGAGGTTTAATCTTATTGGTGGAAAAAGTTGAAAACTTTAATTTTATTGGTGGAAAGAGTTAGAAATCCTAGTCAGCATTTCTAGGAGAGTTTCTAGAATTAGAAACCCAACTCCATATTCTCTAACTTTTTTTTTGTCACATCATCTCCATATTCAACTTAGATAATAGTATTGGAGAGAATTTTTCTAACTTTTTTAATATCTATCATATGTGGCACTCTATTTTCTCCAAATGCATAATAGCATTGGAGATACTCTAAAATGTTTTCTAATAGTTCTTTTACTAGCCTGTGAATCATACTTTTATATCTACTAGGTTTGGTTACACATGCAAGGCACGTGTTTCAATTTATATAATATTATAATATTTGATTAGAAATTAATTTTGATATAATATAAAATAAAATTAAAAATTGATATACAACTAATTATGAGATCACAAATTATAATAAATAAAAAAACATAATTCAATCATACAAAAATAACTCCCATGATGCATCAACTTATGGAGGCAATAACATTATTTACAATATTTTATTTTTTTTAAGAAAAAAAAATAAAGCCTTATACCTAATTGCAGATGACATAAATACATACATGCTTCCCGTTAAAATGAGCATCCCCACGGAACTGTTAGTGCATTGTTGCAACCAATGCATTTTTCAAGCATGAAATCTTTTTGTTCTCTTTGTAGAAGATACCAAAAAAAAAATTCAATCAAAATCATTCAAATACAATCACAATATTACAGCTGTATTATAAAACTAATAAGATTTCAGTCATAATTTCGCATAATTAATTGATAAGTTTTGAGAAATCAAAACAAATACAAAAATGAATTAAACCCTAAATTGAAGAGAAAATAATGAAAGGAAAAAAAGAAGTAGAAAATCAGAAACGTACCATTTTTGAAGGAATTGAAGAGGAAAGAGGACCTGAGCCTCTTCTGATTTTTTAGCATTTGATTTGTTGAATGATGTGATTTTCTTCGGTGTTTAACAGACACCCAAATAATTAAATCTAACTGAAATTTTAGCATAATTAACAGCAAAAATAAAAAACCAACCTTTTCCTAGATGAATCATGCAAAGAAATTCGTTGGGAAGAAGAGGAGAGAATGGGGAAAAAAATATTTCAATGTTTATCTCTCGTTTTGTCTAAAGGTGGGAAGGACCCAGAAGGAAAATAATGAGATTTGTATAAAAGAGAGATATCTAGTCCACCGCTTGGACTCTAATAGTTTTTTTAAATATATTTTTTCTTTCTTTCACTTGTATATTTCAAGTCAATTTTACTTTCAAAAAAATTAAAAAAGAAAAAAAAGGATGCTATAATTAAAAAGCTTCTTTTCAAAGAAACTATTTTTTTTTTTTTTTAAAAGGATGCTATAATTAACCAACATATCACTCTTTTAATAACTATTGATTTGGGTTTAGTCCATATCATTACCTCTAGCCTTTTAGCAAATAACCATCTAAAGTCATAATAATTGGGATAAACTATTTAACAATGATTTAACCTATTTATAATTTTAAAATAAGACAAATTTTGGAAATTACTATACAATCCATGTTGTGTTACTATTACTAAGACATGAAGTAATTCTACAAACTCGAAAACTTATATTTGTCATTTGACTTTCAAAATAAAATAAAATAAGGGATGATATAACTAAAATCTTACTAAAAGCTATCTATTAAGTAATTATATAAAGTATAATTGTTGTATTTGTAATTTTACTTTTAAAGAAATTAAAAAAAAAAAAAAAAAGTCAAAGAAATTAAAAGAAAAAAAAAAGGGTGCTATAAATCCAGCCGACACTTCACACTTTTATATATACTATAGGATATGGAACTCCTAAAATCCCCATTAAGATCGACAAAATTGAAAAATAATTTTATAATTTTAAGTTGGAGCAAGAACCTCCTTGTCAATCAAGAATATTTTACTAACTATAAAAAGTTATGTAAAAAAATAACCATCTAAAATATGTAAATAAAAAAATTATTTACACATTATACAAATTGTCAACAAAAAAAAAAAAAATTAACCACAGTTTAAAGTTTTATTTCACTCTATAGCTAAAATTATAAAAATATCTCTACAATTATTTATTTATTTATTCTTTTTAGAAAAACGTGAAACCTTTGTAAAAAAACATGAAACTTAGGGAAAAAAAAAAAGAAAAACCTAGAACCTAGGAAAAAAAAAATGTGAAAAACATGAAACTTTGGAGAAAAATGTAGAGAAAAACGTGAAACCTAGAGAAAAAAACTTTAAAAAAGTAAAACACTTAGGAAAAACGTGAAACCTAATGTGGTGTTTGGATGTGTTTTTAAAAACTATTTTCAAAAAAACTTTAATGTTGTTTGGTTACTTATTTTATACAATTGTTTTTAAAAACAAAAAACAACTTTTTGAGAGTTATAAGGGTATGCTCGATGAGCACGTTTGGTATCATTTTTTAAATTGTGTTTTTGAAAATAATTTTTTTAAATAAAAATGATATTTTTTAAAAAAAGGGAATTATCATTTGGGTCCCTATGTTTTGTTTTTTTTGAATTATCTGTTTTTAACTATTTATCCATTGTTTCATTGGCTTTGTTCCTATGTTTTAAAAATAGCACATCCCAAATAGTAACCAGGCTTTTATTGATCTGGACTGCTGACAAGCCCAAATACTTTATATGAATCAGGCCCTATCGTAGGCCCAAGAGCAAGTGCAAACCTTGGCTAAATCTACAAAGACCAAGTTTGTGTGTAGACTAAGGGGGGTGTATTCAATTAGGATTCTTAAAGACATTTAAAGACATTATAAATCTTGGTGTATTCAATTTGGACATTCAAAGACTTTAAAAGAGTCCATATGAATCCAATGGTATTCAATTAGGATTTCTATGGACTTTTAAAGAATCCTTCCAAATCCAGGTGTATTGAATTGTGACTTTAAAAATGTCTACAAGAATCAAGGTGTATTCAATTAGGACTAGATTTTAAAGGATTTTCTTATGTCATGGATTTTGATGGATTTTGGTGGACTTGATAGTGAGAGATATAAATATCAAATGTTATAAAATGTCTGGCATTTTCCCTAAAGATTTTGGTGGACTTTGCTCTCTCTCTCTCTCAAGACATCTCTCTCTCTCTCTCAAGACAGCTCTCTCTCTCTCTCAAACATAATCAATTTAATTTATACTTTTTGGTTCAATTATATTATGACATGTGTACAAATTTTAAGTTTTTTTCTCTTTCTCACTCCTCTCTCCTCATTCAATCTTTCTCTCTCTCTCCTTTCTCATCCTCTCTTCCCTGTTCCCACCGTTCTCTTCTCTCTCCCCTCCGCCTTTTCTAGTCTTCTTCTGTTTCTCTTTCTTTAATTATTCTTGTTTTTAGCATCTAGATTTGTTTTATACAACATTATTCCTTCTAGCTGTCAACAATTTCATTCCCTGCATATGTAAAAAAACTAATGAGAACCCTATATACATACATATATAGATTAGTACTGAAGCAACGAGAGAAGAAATTAAAAAGAGAAAAAAAAAAACTTAAAAATAAGAAATATAATGACAAAAAGAACTCTCATTTGTTGGGCAAGAGGTGTAGTAACAATGAGTGTATAGGTTGTGTTATTGGGCATATAGTGATATAATTCTCCATTTATAATAAAAGTCAGAGATAACAAATCCATGAAAGTCTATGGATGTCTAAACAAATCCATAAAAGTCTGAGATAGATGTCTAAACAAATCCATAAAAGTCTGAGATGAATGTCTAAACAAATCAATGAAAATCCATGTGGATTTATAAAAGTCCGTAGAAATCCATGAAAATCTATCACTTAAAAAATGTCTTTCAATGTCCACAAGAATCCTAATTGAATACACCCCCCTAAGTCTGCGATGTTGCTCAACTGTTAACAAATTCAAAGATATTCAGATATCTCGGCCGAGATAAGTTGGATCACTTGATCTATTTGTGAAAGACAATGTCACATTTACTATAAATAGAGGCACCTTGTCATTTGCAGAAGGAGGAGAAAAAAAGAGAGAGACACAATTTTCTCTCACACTCACATAAAAACAGAAAAGCAAGAGGACAAATGGAGCCCACTCAATTTGTTTATTATTTTGGTTCAACTTGTTCGGTTTATCAACTGATCCACAACAAACACCCTTTCTACAAAACTATTCGACCAACACATTTTTTTCACTCACACCTGATCAACTCATTCGAATTATACACACACGCAGGACGACATCTACGCCCAGCGGAACAATTGCAAATCTTTCAACTCCATGCTTAAAGTCACTTTCAACAATTGTAATTCGCTTAGTCTAAATAGATTGACGACGGCCTTGCCTCGTCTCCTCTTAGCAAATTAATTTGCTCAATGCTCAGCCTAAGTGAACATAAGGCCCTTCGAACGACACCACCCAGGATTCGACAGCTTCGTTTACGGATCTCGTAGCGCACGACATACAAATTTTTGCTCTACCATTATCAATGCCCACCAACTTACGAAAATTCAACTGGAGATTTTCGGTCTCTTCAGTTTGGCACCCACCATAGGGCCTTGACAATCGTTTTGGAAGAACTAACCTATTTGTAGAATTGGATCTCGAGGTTCAACTAGCACTCATCAGACTACCTTCGTGCAACCATCAAGTAATCGGTAAATTATACAAGTATTTTAATTATTTGTGACTGTGAAACCGATTAATAAATGCTTTTAATCCTTCATGCATCGCTTTCTATCTTTGCTCCTTAAAAATCAAAAGTCAGCTAAATTATTGCTTGGTTTGACAAATTATTTCGAGTTAACAATAACTTTTGTCAAAGTCTTTTTGATGTAAATATACAGAAAAATTTGACTAAACCAAAAAGCAATTTAGATGTTGGCAGACCAGGATACATGCAGTGATCTAACCTGGATTCAATGCAAGCCATGATCAATAAACTGCTTTAAACTACCTGGTCAAGGTTGCGTGTCCAATAAATGCTTTTACGAGACTCGTTAAGCTGATGGTTCCTTCAGTAAAGGATAATGAGAAAATATAGAAAAAAAAGGGGTCTTTAACAATTCTCCAAAGTGTTGGTAAAACAAATCACAAAAATTGGGAAAGGTTAGTATATTTTCAAACATATTCTTTTTTTATTTTGCATGTGATATCAAGTTCATGGAAATTTAGATGGATTTTTGATGTATTTGTTAGTACTTTTGCCATGCTTTTACTATCAAGTACTTTGCTCTCAATGATTTGCTTATTTGATGAACCACTAGTCTACATTGAATAACAGATGACAAAAGCTCTATGTCAAGCCAAAACGGCCTCCTTTTTACTCTACAATTTTCTTTAATTGTTTCATTACTTATATATATATTCTTTCGATATATAATATTAAATGCTCCACTCCAAGATGAGCCACATTTCAAGTTCAGAGAAATTAAAAGTTTCATGTCGAGCTACCGCATGAATTCGAAAACATATAATATCGAAGCTACAAATTGAAATTAAAAGGTCGAAGTCGAACAAACAATCCGACCTTCAAGGATTAAACCGACTCGACCATTCAAATTTTCCACGCCCTGTTTCGAAGAGCCAGAACATGTGACTTAAAAAAGACACTTCACATGAATAAATCTCCTCAAAAACATGAACATATCAACTTGAAAACCATGCAAAAGAAAAGCAAGCGGTGACAGGTGCTCAATAGAATCCAAACAAAGACTAACAAAATAAGTCTTTTGCTTTTATGTGGGGCTAACAATCAATAAGATTTGTGTTTTTTGAATTTCAACTGGATGATCACCATTATCACTCCACAATGAGCTAAAACGATCAACGCCAAGTGATGGTTAAAGTGTGGCAAATTCTGAACTATATCGCTTTCCGACGTTGGACGAACCTATAGCCTGATATTTGAGGTAATTTTTTTCATGTCAAGCTACTACATCTTAAATTTAAATTCAGCATTTGTTATTTTTATTAGATTACATATTTTTTAGTTCGATTTAAGTCGAGCAAACAACATCGATCCTTGAGATTTCATCAATCGATCTATCTCGGGTTGTCATAGACATAAAATTATTGGTCGACTTAAAAATTAGTATGATTGTCGCTCTACAACGAGCCATGAAAAAACGCTCTACAACGAGTTACACAAGCGCTCTACAGAGCCTATAAAAAAAAAAAGCTCTACAGCGAGCTACAGCAAGTGCTCTATGGAGCTTCAAAAAATGCTATACAATGAGCTACACAAGCGCTCTACGGAGCCTATAAAAAAAAGCTCTACAACGAGCTACAGTAATTGCTCTACGAAGCTTCAAAAAATGCTATACAATGAGCTACAACAAACACTCTACGAAGCCTCAAAAACTCTTTACAACGCGCTATAACAAGCACTCTACGGAGCCTTAAAAAACGCTCTATGATGAGCCAAAAATAAACAAGCTCAAATGACTTCTTAGGAATTCATGACAAAAGAATGAGGCTATTTAAATAATCCAACTCGTGATTTTTCGATTCTACTTTACCAACAACCGTCTTTTAACGCAAGAGTTTGATCGAAACAGTCCACTCTCTAACTTGAAGACTTCAACTCAAAGAGTGGGGGCTAACTGTGGTAGCCAAAAATAGCACATCCCAAATAGTAACCAGACTTTTATTGATCTAGACTACTGACAAGCCCAAATACTTTATATGAATCAGACCCAATCGTAGGCCCAAGAGCAAGTGCAAACCTTAGCTAAATCTACAAAGACCAAGTCTGTGTGTAGACTAAGTATGTGATGTTGTTCAACTGTCAACAAATTCAAAGATATTCAGATATCTTGGCCGAGATAAGTGGGATCACGTGATCTCTTTGTGAAAGACAATGTCACATTTACTATAAATTGAGGCACCTTGTCATTTGCAAAAGGAGGAGAAAAAAATAGAGAGACACGATTTGCTCTCCCACTCACATAAAAACAGAAAAGCAAGAGGACAAATGGAGCCCACTCAATTTGTTTATTATTTTGGTTCAATTTGTTCGGTTTGTCAATTGATCCACAACAAACACCCTTTCTACAAAACCATTCGACCAACACCTTTTTTCACTCACACCTGATCAACTCATTCGACTTATACACACACGCGGGACGACATCTATGCCCAGTGGAACAATTGCAAGTCTTTCAACTCCATGATCAAAGTCACTTTCAACAGTTCTAATTCGCTTCTTCTAAATGGATCGACGACGGCCTTGTCTCGTCTCTTATTAGCAAATTAATTTGCTCAACACTCAGACCAAGCGAACATAAGGCTCTCCGAACAACACAACCGACAACTTTGTTTACGGATCCCGTAGCGCACGACATACAAATTTTTGCTTTACCATTGTCAGTGCCCACCAACTTACGAAAATTCAACTGGAGATTTTCGGGCTCTTCATCCTCTGTGAGTCAACCGCTAATCAAAGTTAACGGTTCCAATGGTATTTTTGTCTTTAAATAAAAAAGATGCCACATGTCAACACCAAACAATAAATAATTTTTAAAAAAATGTTTATATAATATAAAAAAATAATTAAGAAAATAAAAAAAGTTATAAATCTTCATTGTTCAAATCTAGGTGGACGGTGGAGATCTATTTATATATATATATATATATATATATATATATATATATATAAATTAAATAGGTAGATTGATCTCCACCGTCCATTTTAGATATGGATGGTGGTAATCATATAAGTTCCTATAATGTTATGAACTAAACAACCTGGGGGGGGGGGGGGGGGGGGGGGTGGTTGTGGTGTGAATAAGTTGATGCTCTAATTTTTAAAAACTCGTTCGAGCCTCTTGTAAAACACTAAGTGAGCATGCAATTAAACCTTCAATATGAATGTTATCAAAGATAACAACTATCACTTATACACAATACACCACCCTTAATTTAATTCACATAAACATATACAAGTATATTAAAAAGAACAATTAACAATAAAAATTAAAATAACTGTAAGTGCCTCACTTTTGATTGGCGTATTTCGTTGGCAAAATCACAATGGGGTTCTATATGTAAGGGTAGCTTAGAATGGAAGAAAACCTCATTGTGTGATCAAGAGCTTCAAGAAAGGTAGCTCTCTTGACTTAACTCTATTTTGAAGAGATGTAGTTGCACACACTCACATTGGTTGCATGTTTTGTTAATTGCATCCTTGTTTGATAATTGCCATGCCATGCCATGCTAGACTCTAGGTTGCATCCACTTGTCACTTCCCACACTTGCACTTCATGTATGTTTGTCTTAAGTGTGGTGTAATTCGTTTCCGTTTGTGTGATCGGAAATGTCCACGCTGGTGTGCATGTCTTAGCGTGATGGTTGACCACTTGAGAAGGACTCATTCTTCTCTTGGATAAGTGTTAGATTCGGTTTGGTTATTTGGAGTAAAGTGTCTAGTTTAAAAAGATTGGATTTCAATGTTTTAAACGTTTTTCAAAACCAACCTTTGTATGGTCTTGTGACCATAACGTTTTATCAAAAGATTTAAATTGAGTTTTGTAAAATTCTGGACAAACTAGACACCCATACCTTTCCAACGGTATATTATTCGTAATATTTCATGACCGTTTGGATTGGTTTTAAAATTTCCAAAGTGACCACTAAAACAGGGCATCACAGCTGTTATCCGAATCTGACCTTTGGTCACTCAAATGACCATAACATTTTCTACATTTATCCAAATCATGTTTTGTTAATTGGAGTAGAAAGTAGACTTCCATACCTTTCCAACGATATATTATTCGAAAGGTTTCGATGTCGTTTGGTCATATTTTGGGGCGCTTAAAACTTGAGCTCATGCACTGTCTATGCTTTTTCGCGGCCTAGACCGCCCCTTAGGCATGTGCCTGGCCAGCGGTCCTCCGCAGCGAGCCAGATTAGTGTCTTCACGCTTGATGTACCGCTGCCCAGGCATGTTGCCTCTTGAGCGGTACGCGCAACGGTTGCCCGTAAGAAGCTGAATCGTTTTCTTCAAAACGACATCACTTCATTTGGATCTCATATATATGTGTC
This sequence comes from Acer saccharum, assembly GCA_030490815.1. NCBI lineage: Eukaryota > Viridiplantae > Streptophyta > Magnoliopsida > Sapindales > Sapindaceae > Acer > Acer saccharum. The sequence goes on from CM059871.1 coordinate 26,578,094, forward strand.
TTGTTTGCCTTGGCTCATTTTCTAGAGCAAAAATTACACATTTGAGAGCTTCTTGAGCATCTTCCACTTCAAGGCATCAAGACTTCATCTTTAAGGTTCCAAAACACAAACACCCTCCATCTTGCATCTTTCATTCATCTTCTAGCATGATTCTAGGTTGATTTCATTTAGAGTTGTTAGTTTTGCTCACATGACTTGTATCTAGAACATCATTCCCATATCTTTATGTTTTTGCTTTACAAGATAGTTTTTTTATTGCTTGAATTGATTCAAGATTGCATCTTTATGACTTGATTTAGTTTCAAGATTGTTTTATTGTGGTTTGTGAGTTGTTTTGTGATAGATAATGCATATAGGATTTTGGTTGCTTATTTAGTGTTGTTATATGCATGTCATCTAGTGATATGATATCTAGGAATGTCTAACATGTTCATCCATGCCTAGATAAGCTTGAATGTCTAACCTTGCATTTTTAGCATCTTGAGTATTTCACATATTCACCTTAGGTTGTGCTATCTCTTCACTTTAGGGACAAGTCTTGTATTTACCTCTTAGGTAGTTTGCAAGCAAGGGACTAGAGTCACTATTAAAGGCCCGCGGGTAGCAAAGACGGATTAGTAATTTTAGGTGTGATGTGGTCAACCTAAATTGTAATCGTATTTGCAAATAGTGGATTCGAGGTTCTCGTGTGGCGCACATAACAGCCTGTGGTTTTTTCCCCGTGTGGGTTTCCACGTAAATATTGTGTGTTCCTTAATTTCCGCACTTATATGCTTGTTTTTGTTTATTGACTAGATTGGGGTATTTTCGTAAATTTGACTAATCTCGAAAATTGGGTAAAAATGTTTAAAATCTATTCACCCCCCCCCCCTAGATTACTTTAGGACACGTTTATATATATTTTCAATAACAAATAACAAGTAAATCTACAAAGTTGTCAATATAGATATTCAATAAAGCTCTTCAATTTACAAGTTGTAATCAAATGTATTCACAAATTCATTAAGTCACAATATTACAACTTGTTTACACAATGACATATTAAAAACAAACAAGTCTACTACTTGATATTACAATTAAGCTTTTCAAATTACAAAATGTAATTTAGTGTATTACAAAATCCTTTGTATCACAATATTATAACTTAAACATACTACAACAATTAGAAATGGAGTTAAGGAAGAAAAGCTTGCACAAGTATTTTACGTGGTAAACCTCCAAAGAGGAAACATTCACAGGTTGAACTATTCAACCACCTCCAAGCAACACTATTTTTCATTAGTTGGATAAAAGTACACCCTCAAAGCGACCAACCCGCATGATAGAATACAAAAATATGTTCAATCAAGTTTCTCTAGCAAATATTTAGAACACATATTCACAAAAATAATCAATTAAATCTCAATGGCTCTAAATATAAAATTAAATGTGTTAAACCTAAAATATATTCAGCTAAAAGATCCTAGCATATGTAAAGCTATCAATCATCATAATAAATTCAATTAACACTCAAATAGCTCTAGATTATAAGCTAGTCACAATACAATATTCAAACATGTGATTTTTGGCTCTACAACAACCTAGTCAACAATTAAATCACAAAATGGATAAATCTAGCTTATATTTGAAGTTATATCTCCAAATAGCACTTGTTCAAGCAAAATACATAGGAAGAAGACCCAAGGTATTTCAACATTTTAAGGCTTTGAAATTCAAAAGATAATAAAATACCTTGGCTTGTGTGTGCTGTCATGAAAATGGTGTGAGACACCAAAAATGCTTGAATAATTAGCTTTCAAACCATTTGGAGAAGATAGATGACTTTAATGCGGTTCTCTCACTTTTTGAATCACTCAATTTGGTTGAGAATTGAGTGAGATATGATGTTTTGAAGTTGAGAGAAAACACAAAAACTCCATTAATTATTATACATTGATAAAATATCAGACAGACAGTTGACTGTTGTATTGATTATGATAAATACGGGACAAAGGCGTTTTGGAAGCTTCATAAGTTTTCTAATTCGGGTGATGATTTTTTGACTGGTTTCAAAATGAAACAATATCAATTGGCTTTACGCTCTTACCCTAAGATTGACCTCACATTGCGAAGTGACAGAGAACTTTACATGGTATGTAAATGTTTGATGTTTAGAGTGATGGTTTACCCCTTTATGTTTTTTTTTTTTTTTTTCACTACTACATTCTAGTATTTGTCTTTTATATTCAATGAAAGTTTCTAATTAGGGTTGGTAAAACGGGTTGACGGGTCGTGTTGGGCCTAACACAAACACGACCCGTTTATTTTTGACTCGACATGAACACGACACATTTATTAAATGGTTCAAACCCCCTAAACATGAATACGACACGAATATAAATGGGTCAACATGACACGACATGGTTAACCTATTTATTATACGGGTCAAATCATGTCGGGTCAACACGACACGTTTAAATGACCAGTTTACTAAAATATGAAGTGTGAGCCCGTTTAACCCATTTAATTGACACGTATAAATGATCTATTTAACTTGTTTAATACATTTATCACAAAAATAAACAAATACTTACCAAATAAAAATAGTGGAAATGGTGGGTTTTGTCACTTTTTTGAGTTAGTGTTTTAAGACTATCACCATTTTAATAACTTAAGTTTAAAAGGCACAAAGTAAGTGACTTTCAAAAATGCCCTTACTGTACACATTTTTAAATTATTCTTTTTACTTTAACTTTTGAAAGATACTTTGAAGTTGTCTGAGATCTACTTCTCTCTCTAACTGTCTTAAAGTGGAAAGCTTTGTAAACTGAAATCCAAGTTCATTTTCTTCTCCAACGAGTTCAACATTCATATAGTTACATAAGATCACTCATCTTATCAGGTTATGAATATCAAAATTCATACAATGAAAGGCAAAATGGAAACAGAGATAGGAAATAAACGAAACTCTAGGCCATCAATGAAACTCTAGGCCTTTGTAAATAGTTTCTGAGTCTTTTTAATCAGTTTCCGAGCTTTTTCATGAATTGCCTGAGCCTTTTGTAGGAATATTAATAGGTTTGTCAAATTAGAATCTCCGAGCCTTTTAACACTGTGTTTGAGCCTTTTGAAACACTGTTTGAGCCTTTTCAATTGTAATTCGAGCCTTTTTTATGAATATTAATAGGTTTGTCAAATTTGAATCTCTGAGCCTTTTAACACTGTGTCTGAGCCTTTTGAAACACTTTTCGAGCTTTTTAAATTGTAACCCGAGCTTTTTTGTGAATATTAATAGATTTGTCAAATTAGAAGCTTCGAGCCTTTTAACACATTGTCCGAGCCTTTTAAAACACTTTCCGAGCCTTTTAACACTTAATTCGAGCTTTTTTTTTTTATGAATATTAATAAGTTTGTCAAATTAGAATTTCCGAGCCTTTTAACACATTGTCCGAGCTTTTTGAAACACTGTTCGAGCCTTTTAACTTGTAATTCGAGCTTTTTTTATGAATAGGTTTGTAAAATTAGAATCTCTAAGCCTTTTAACACTGTGTCCAAGCCTTTTTAACAATCATTTTTGTTGTTGCTAATTTTGTATCTCTGAGCCTTTTAATGAACTGCCCGAGCCTTTTACACAACTTCACAAAGGCTCGGACAGTGTTTAGAAAGTCTCGGACAGAGCTTATAAAGGCTCGGGGATTCAAAATTCACACAACTAGAGTGTTTTAAATTGAAAAAAAAAAAGCTCTAAGGGCGTTGCCCCCGACCCCCCCCGTGAGCTGAGCAGAGAGCTCAACCCCCGAGTGCGTCAGCGTAGCGCCACTCCGTCGTCGTTCGAGTGATCGCCCGAGTTTCAACTAGACTTTCTCTCTCTACTTCACAACTCTATCATTGTAAATTGAATGAAAGAAAACTGACGTGGAAGTACTATGGGGTATTTTTGTTTGTTCACCTGAATTGGTGCATTTTAAACATTAATTACTAATGTGGTGACTTTCTTACAAAACCTTATCCAAATAGTGACATTTAATTTTTGAGCCCAATAAAAACATGCAAATGATACAAAAGTCCAAATAATTAGTCATCTTTTGCAAATAACAAATAGTAAGCTCACTACTAAAAATAACTTCATAGAGATCACTTTTTTAATGATTTGAAAGCATATATAGATTGCTTTTAAAAGCGATCTCTATTTAGGTGATCTTAAAAAAAAATTATAATTTTGATCGGTTATAAAATGATAATGTAGAACTCAATAAAGATCACTTTTAACTTCAAAAGTGATTTCTATTTAAAAAATTATTTATAATAACTTAATAAAAAGTGATCTTTTATACAAACATAAAAATCACTTCTTTATAAAAATGACCTTTTTATTACTTAATACTTATTACATTATTAAGTCCTAAAAAATATCTATTTTTTAAAAATATAATTGAATATTTTAATTCATTTTAAATTATAATTATTCTCTAATTTGTTTGTGTTTATATCAATCACTACATGAAAGTTTATTTTAATTGATTACAAACAAAAATTATCAACCATTCATAAAAAAAAAAAAAAAAAAGCATAACACAAAAGGTTTCCAACAATTTTATTCATCCGAATTCAAAGTCAATAATAATAAAAAATAAAAACTCTCAATTCTATACATAAGAATCTCAAATCAAAAACTAACTAGAAAGTTAACTTTAATATTTATCAAAGTTTAACATTACAATATTTATCAACTTGTAGAATATCTCAATCTTCATTCGTAGTCTTACTCTCCAAAAAGCCAATCCATTCACCTCTAATAATATTAATATCTTCTTGGGTGTATGAAATCTTTCCTTGAAACTGCACAATATTAAAAACAACAAAAAATTACAAATATAAAAGCTTTCGAAAAGATTCAAAAGAATAAATATATAAATTAACTAAAACATACCAATTCTAAATAATTCATATAGTGGATAAGAAATATTAAAATTGCAATATATAATCAAAATACTCACATGTGAGGGTAAGGATTAAAGAATATTTAATTCAAATTAGCATCTCTTAATCTCTTCCAATTAAAGTGTGGACGCTCGGTTTTCTTTGTACCACTGCAAATGCATATGTAATGTAATGAGATTCGGTAAAAATCATTCTAATCTCATTTGAATAAATATACAAATAATAATAATAATAATAATTACTTCAAAAACTCGAAAAGAAAAATTACATGATCAAGAGTATAAGGAATAGCCTGTAACAAAGACAATGAATCATCCGAAGAAATCATATAGTTCAAAAAACATAAACTCTCCCACAAGTTTATACACATATAAGATCAATAAATTCAAAAAAATTACCTAGATAATATCCCTTTTAGACTATCTAGAGACAAAAAAGAAAAAAAAAAACTCACCCTGATAATATGCTTGGTTTGAAGTGTTGGATATGGCTTGAATTTCCAATGGTTATCAAACACGATTTACCAATGCGGAGACTTCCTAGAGACGTGAGAGCGTTTGAGAGTATAAGGTTATGTTTGAGGGAGGTCTGAAGGATGTGACGAACAATAGAAGCGAAGATTAACGCTTACCGCTGTAACTGCCGCTGTGGCTTTGACAGCGGTAATGGCAGCAGTAGAACATTGCTATGAATTTGTGCAGTGGCAATGAGAGCGGTCCAATTCTAGTGCTTCACGCTGTGGGTGGCGCTGTGGCTTTGACAGTGGCCATGACAACGGTCGACAATGATCACGGTTTTCTGAATGGTCAAGTTCAACACGGTTTAGGAAGCAGGTGGCCAACTGCAACTTGAATCATAGTTAATCACAAGCATGCGTTAAATCATGAAATATTCATGGAAGAGGAAATACGTTGCTTCTAGAAGTTCTAATAGGAAAAAGATTTCTCCTTAAAAGAAGACTTGTCATAAATAGGAAATAGTATTTATGTGGAACAAGTAATTCCTGTATGTATAGGAGTAGGATTTCCTTTTTGCTTAAACTCCTTGTAATTCATATAAATATACCATAATAACTAGGTTATTATGGTGGAGCAAAATAACAAATACTAGAGAGATCTCAAAGTGAGAATTGAGTGTAATTGGGTTTGGGGTATTATTTAGAGAGAGATCCTGAGTGTGTAGTTGTAACAATTTACTACATATTGGAACTTTCTCTTGTCGTTTACGGCCGTGGTTTTTTCCCTGATTTGGGTTTCCATGTAAATTCTTGTGTTGTGTTGTGTTGTGTGTGATTGGATTTAATTACTTCTGATCTTCATCTTATCTTTTCTTTGTTATTGTGTTTGTTTGTGTTCTATCCGGCAACGCTTCCACGCGTTTAGTGACGTTTGTTCGCTAACAATTGATATCAGAGCCCCGGTTGCTTGGTAGTGGTCTTAACAAAATTTATGGCAAGGATGATGAGATTCGATATTGAGAAGTTCGATGGAAATATTAATTTTGGCTTGTGGCAAGTTCAAGTCAAAGACCTATTAATCCAATACGGTTTACACAAGGCGTTGAAGGGCAAGTCAACCCCTGCGAACCTTGAAGGTTCTGGAGATTCTAATAAAGATGCGGCTAGTACTAGTTCTGGAAAACGTAAGATGAGCGATGATGATTGGGAGGATTTAGATGAAAGGGCTGCGAGTGCGATACAATTGAACCTAGCTAAGAACGTTCTTGCAAATATTCATGAAACATATTCAGCGAAAGAACTTTGGGAGAGGCTTGAATAATTGTATTAATAAAATAGCGTCTGCAATTGGTTTTACCTGAAGAAGCAGTTTCACATGCTGCAGATGTCTGAAGGTACAAAAATTTATGATCATCTGGGAGTGCTCAATGGTATAGTTTCAGAATTAGAGTTGATTGGAGTAAAGATTGATGAAGAAGACAAAGGTCTTAGACTCATCTGGTCCCTTCCATCGTCCTATGCGCACATGAAGCCAATCTTGATGCATGAGAGTTTAACCATATACTTTGGAGATGTAGCGAACAAACTTATCTTTGAGGAATGAAGGCTAAAGAGTGAAGGTAAATCTTCTGATAACTCTATTCTTTTGGTTGACAGGAAAAAGGGGAACTCCAAAGGGAAAGTCACTTGTTGGGGATATGGACAGTCTGGACACATAAGGAAGGATTGTTAAAAGAAGAAAACAAGTATGGCTAAGGGCTACAAAGAGGGTGATCTGGCAATCGCCTCTCTTGAGTATGGTGACTACAACGATGTCCTCTAAAGGGGCATAAACATCCTTATGGCATGACCGCTAGTTTCCGTGAAAAGGATATAGCTGATAGCGGGTCCACAATTGCACACGGGCATTGGTTAGGAAGTGATGCAAGGTGTGTGGTGGACAAGGATGTCGATGGCTAAGCGAACTCCCTAGGAACCTAACGTAAGGATTTGCACCACAATTTTCAACAAGGTAAATTTCGACATGTGCCGGTGAAATCTTGGGATGGTTGTTTCCTAAGTGGTTATACCTAATGGTGGGTATGTTGATTCTTGGTGATGAGGATCGTAGCTGTGGACAAGTTTTGGGAATTCTCGCCATAAGGGAGGATTGTTGGATATGACTTGAATTTCCAATGGTTATCAAACACGATTTACTAATGCAGAGACTTCCTGGAGACGTGAGAGCATTTGGGAGTATGAGGTTATGTTTGAGGGAGGTTTGGAGGACATGATGAACAGTAGAAGCGAAGAACAACGCTTACCGATGTCACTGCAGTTGTGGCTTTGACAGCGGTAATGGCAGCGGTAGAACATCGCTGTGAATTTGTGCAGCGGCAATGAAAGCGGTCCAATTCCAGTGCTTCACGCTGTGGGTGGCGCTGTGGCTTTGACATCGACCATGACAGCGGTCGACAATGATGTGGCGCATGGATCATAGTTTTCTGAGTGGTTAAGTCTAACACGGTTTAGGAAGCGGGTGGCCAACTGCAACTTGAATCGTAGTCAATCACAGGCATGCGTTAAATCAGGAAATATTCATGGAAGAGGAAATATGTTGCTTCTAGAAGTTCTAATAGGAAAAGGATTTCTCCTTACAAAAAGACTTGTCATAAATAGGAAATAGTATTTATGTGGAACAAGTAATTCCTGTATGTATAGGAGTAGGATTTCCTTTTAGCTTAAACTCCTTGTAATTCATATAAATAGACCATAATAATTAGGTTATTGTGGTGAAGCAAAATAGCAAATACTAGAGAGATCTCAAAGTGAGAATTGGGTGTAATTGGGTTTGGAGTATTATTTAGAGAGAGATCCTGAGTGTGTGGTTGTAACAATTTACTACATATTGGAACTTTCTCTTGTCGTCCTGACGGCCGTGGTTTTTTCCCTGATTTGGGTTTCCATGTAAATTCTTGTGTTGTTTGTGATTGGATTTAATTACTTCTCTTCATCTTATCTTTTCTTTGTTATTGTGTTTGTTTGTGTTCTATCCGGCAACGCTTCTGCGCGCTTAGTGACATTTGTTCTCTAACATGAAGTTTTGCGGTTGAACAAGTTTTAGGAAGTGGGTCTTGGTGACAGGAGAGAGATGGCATGGCAGTTACAGAATCGTGTTAAGAAATAGAGTTTGACGTGAACGAACTGAGAGAAAATAAAATGTAATTATTTAGTTTGTAGTTTTTAGAAGATATTCCTTTAAACAAAATTAATCTATTTATATATATATATACAGTCTCTCTCTCTCTCTCTATATATATATATATATATATATACACAGTCTTTCTATTATCAGTTTGAACTGATAAAAGTTATATCAGTTCCTTGTATGTGGGTCACTGGATTTAAATACTTTGACTGACAAGTGCATACAGCCAAGTCAAAATATTTAAATTCAGTGACCCACATGCATGGAACTGATATAACTTTTGTCAGTTCGAACTGATAATTTCTGTATATATATATATATATATATATATATATATATTGTGGTAGCCAAAAATGGACCATGGGCCCAAACATAAAAATGCCCAAATCCTCATGCTAAGACTAGTCCAGGCCCATTTACTTCGGGTCAGCCCAAGGATTGTATTAGCAAGACTTGGCTGTTTGAAAACTGAGTCAAAGCTTTTAGTTACAAGGAATGAGTAACCGTTGATTCAAAGGAGAGAACAACTCTCCTAGAATCACGCCCACCATCTAATGTTGATCAAGGTGAACATTGGGAAAGTGGTATTGACCTATAAATAACAGAGTTCAGTCACAGTGAACTCTCTCTGAAATTCTTGACTAAGAACAAAGCATACAAGCGTCTTGAAGCTCTGATCATGTTCACTCCGGCCACCGGAATTCGATATGAATCACAACCACGATTCAAACATAGCCATTGCTCAGCCCAAGCACGCCTAAGGCTAATAATTTGACCCCCATTTTCATTGTTTTCCTTATCTTTGCTTTTCTCTGTTATTTTTCTTTTGCAGGTTCGACCAAGTAGATAGAGCATTTTGGTCGACAGACTAACTCTTTTGTAGGTTCATAGAGGAGACGACATCCCCTACACGACAGGATCAACCAAGTTGCATTGGGCCTAATACAAGTCCGACTCAATCCACATAATCCGTAGGTCGACCCCCTACATATATGTATATTAAAAAATTATCCATCTTAATTGAACCTTTTATAATAAAAATGTTATTTCTTTCAATATTATCTACTTTAAATGATTTACTTTATATAAAAAAAAAAAAAAAAAAAATCACCTTTTTAAATAAAAAAATCTGATTTTTTTTTTTTTTTTTTTTTTTTTTTTTTGGTATGAAGTAAATCATTTAAAGTAAAAAAAAAAAAAAATCATTTAAATAAAAAAATCACTTTTTCAAAAGGATCCATTTTAAGTGATTGTTCATTATAAAAATCATTTTTTTTTCGAAAGCGATTTATTATAAATGGTTCTTTAAAGAAAAAAAATCACTTTATCATAAAATAATTTATTTTAAGTGACCGCTCTCTTTAAAAAGATTACTTTTTTAATAAGCGATCTATTTTAAATGATCATTTCATTAAATAGATCACTTTTTCATAAAGCGATCTATTTTAAGTGATCTCTTTTACTCTTTTTGTAGTAGTGTTTCTTTTGCATCAGCTTATTGTTCCCTTTACTTACATCATTGACCTCCTACAATTGAGTTTCAACACCATCATAATCCTCTTCCATACTTTCAAGGGGAAAGCTAGGTCCAACTTGGGAAGACCCCTACCAAATAACTTATATAAAGGGGTGAGGGGCGTACAAATTACAAAGACTCAACGGTTGAGAGATACACAATAGCTGGAACGTTCTTCATTTAAAACAGTATCATTTCTAACTTTATCTCTTTTCAATACTTGATAGATATTATATTTGCCTACATCTGATACTAACGAATCGACAAAGAAGAGCAATAATGATAACTTAGTTGCAAGTAAGTGCAAAACTGAGCTCACACACACAAAAGAAAAAATCAATTCCTGCTCACAATTCATATGCTGTCGACATCGACAAGTGACCAAATTTATTATTGCAGGAATGGTCGACAAATTTCAATCCTACATTCAAGGGTCATAAACGACACAATATCCTGCATTCAAGGATTTATAATCTATTGACTCAAAGTCAATACAACTCCCACTATCCCCATTTTGACAACGTATATCGGGAGTTGGGGTAATAGTACTAGGGACAAGTGTCGACCCAATTACGCATGTACGTGATCTCTATGTAAATAAAAGGTCATGTCGACCCAATTACACATGTACGTGATTCTTAATGTTAATAAAAGGTCGTGTCGACCAATTACGCATGTACGCAATTCTTAATGTTAATAAAAGGTCGTGTCGACCGAATTACACATATATGCGATTCTTAATGTTAATAAAAAGTTGTGCCGACCAAATTACGCATGTACGCGGTTCTTAATGTTAATTAAAGGTCGTGTCGACCAAATTACGTTTTCGCACAAGTTTACAAGCTTATTTCACGCGATTATTTATAAAACAATTGTACAAACCCTATCACACGATGGTCGAGTCGACTTCACTATTATACCAAGTCAGGTGAATCTCTCATGGCGATAAAGTAAACAAAGGCATATGATCAAAACGAAAATATATAAGGTCGATTCGACCAAATCATTCAAATTACATAAAGAAGTCAACTCGGGAAAATTATAAACAATACACTCGTTCGACAAAGATAGACAAATGAAATTCAAATAAAATAGAGCTATAAATGAAGACATCAATTCTGGGTCGTGTCGTTAACGGAGACATTAGGATCCACAATGTTATCGAGACCCTTCTCGACCTGCCCTTCTGCATCCACTTCCTCACCTGCTGTCTCTCCAACTGAGGACACCTCGAGTTTGAGACGCTCTATTTCATCATAAATGTTGATCTCCACTTGCATCTTGACAAGGTCCCACTTAACATGCTCACCCAATAAATATTGCCTGAAAAGTTCTGCCCTAGCCTTACATATGGCCTCAGCAGAGATCGATAGAAGTTGTCCATTCAAACCAGCAATTTGCTGCTCCTGCTCTACAATTGTTGCTTTAGCCTTCTCCAACTCATGGCGACATCGATCATTCTCCTCATTTGACACCCTCAGTTCTTCCTCCTAAGCTAGATTTTTCTTCTCCAACTCTTTGTTGGCCTTGTCAAATGCACCACCATCCTTCCTAAGAGTGTCGTTCGCCTTCTGAAGCTTTGCACATCTTTCTCTGGTAATTTTGTACATGTCTTACATATGCATCTGCACTTGCAAAGCCTATAAAACAAACATCATTCAATGAGCGTTTGATGTCGAACATAAAAAAATATATAAAATTATAGAAGTAAATAAGCTTACTTGGAAGGTTGACACTAGACCCGTTTCGTACGCCTCTTCAATCTTCTTTCCCTTAAGAAACTCCTCATCAGTAGGGAAGCGGAGGTCGCTCTACTTCTTCAAAAAGCCGCTCGGCTCATTGAACACTGACACCTTCGGAGGGAACAAAACCAGCGTCGAATCAGGATCCGAGGGGCAGTCATCATCTCCTTCCCCTTAGAGACAGGTTCAACGTCTTTCCTGGAGTCAACATCGGAAGCCTTCCTTTTCTTCTTTGTCCTTAATGGACTCGACTCTGGAGAGGAAACAAATATATGCTCCATGGCGTCACTCGATTTCTCCTTGGACGCCTCTGTTGTCTATTTCTTCCTAGCAGCAGCCCATTTCTTGCTCATATTCTCCTTAAGAACCTTCAGTGCCTCAACGGTATCAAGTACATTGAACTTGGTGCTCGACATTGACGTCTCTACGAAACGACGTTCGATGTCAATTAAAGCTTTAAAAAAGTCATGTTACATTGAAGAATTTCAAAACTTCTCCTAATCTAGATATATGACACAAAATCCTTCACGTGAGGATATAGTTCTCACAAAACATTCAATGTCGACCAACGCCATAGACTACTTGGCCTAAGTTTACCTTCCAACATCAATACCCTCCAACTCCTTTCTTGAGCAAAGATTAACGATATTTCCTAGGTACGCTCAGGAGCCTTAGGGCACGACAACTTACTCTCACCCGCTATGTCTACACGAACAGATAGACACGTTAATACTAAGGGTTACATATATTAAAAAAAAAAAAAAAAAAAAATTCTAAGCGACATCAGGAATTAACACTCACCATATCTGTTCCAAATTTGCGGGCAGTGATACTGTGACTTCCTAAAAGGTCCGTCAATCGGGGGACCCCCAGCGAAAAAGAAGGTATTGATACTCGTTTTTTCCGTCGTTAAGAAATCACAAGGATCAAAAGATTATTTCATTTTAAAAAGGGGTTTCCTATGCAATGTGCTATAAACTAGCAAAAGACTAGTAAAGCGGCAAGCAAGGGTATCATTCCGCAGGGAGGTGTGATCCGTCAACCATATCAAGTTCTAGAGTTTATTGTAAGCATGTAAACAGAATGCAGAAAGGTGAGAATGGTGTGTGTGAAATGTATGTACAATGCAGTGTGTGTGTGTGTGTGTGTGTAAAGAATGAAAATGAAAATAAATAAAATAAAGAGAATATGGAAGGGTGAGAATGGTGTTTAAAGTGATAAATAAAATGGTGGATATGAGAGATACATGAAAATGGTCACACAAGGTTCAATAAGTTCACCATACATAAGTGCACAAATAGTTGGTTGTTAGATATTAAGGACATCCAATTTTAGTTAAGGGTTCGTTCTTACCTCAATCCGATTTATACCCATTCATAGAGCTAACGGCTAAAGAGTGTGTTGAGGACCTCTTAAATACGAAACCGCAACCAACATTTATGAGCACATTCTACAAACCGATGCTAAATTGAGTCCCAATATTAACACGATAATGTAAAATGGCAACATTAGGTACAATGAATGTGGAAAGAGTGATTGTATCTCCAACCATAACTCATCTAGAGCCCCTAGCGTTAGAGATAGCCAAAGACCAATAATTGTAACTCTAACCATGACTCACCTAGAGCCCCTAGAGTGAGAAATAGCTAAAGTCCAATTGTTAACAAGAACATTGAACCAAACCCTTCTAATATGGCAATTTATAGGTTCACCTACTCTTCCTAGCTAATTAGGCAAGACTATGCCCGGAGCCCCTCCAAAAGGCACAATCCTAACTCTAATTCACTCAAACCCATCCATACAAGTTAATTTCGACCTTCCATCAACATACAAACACAAAATGGGATATTTGATTACAACTACTCCTAATTTACATTAATCTACTCTTAATCCCATCCATGAATACATATTAATTTTCAATCTCCATACACAAGCATTTCAAGATAGAGATGTATTCAATAAAAGTAAGCATGAGTCAAAACACAAATTAGATATTGTTGACGGTGATTTTTCGATAGTTAACTGGTCAATGATCTAGGTTGGTGAAACCTGAAGATAAACGTAATGAAAGTAGAAAAATAAAAGATGAGCAAGCATAACACATATTTTTCGTGGTAAAACCCCAAGGCGGGGAAACATCCACGGTGCCGGTGACGGCAAGAAGTGATCCACTATGAATATAAGGATTACACACTCAATACTCGCTTTCTCTCAAATAATTGCTTATGATCATCCCCCCGATATAATGAATACATTGATGTATTTATAGGGTTTGATCTAGGGTTGCCCTAGTTTCTGTCGTATAAAAGGTGGACTCATTAATTAGAGTCTTTGTAGGATTCTTGTAGAGTAGATAAATTAGGACCCATTTCCTATTTGGTGTGTATCCTTCTAGAAGCTTACAGTTCTTTCTTGATTAGATTTCTCTAGCACTGGAGAGGAAATAGGGATATTTCCTTATTGGAATATTATCCTAAGATTCCGTATCTGTGCAGATCTCTTCTTGATATGGCCTATCTTGGTAAGGCTGTATTTCCCGTTTTTGGCTAAGTACTGATTTTTGGCCGAGCAGACTTGGCCGAGTAGAATCTTGTCCGAGCACACTTGGCCGAGTAGACTTCTAGCCGAGTGGAATGTTGGCCGAGTAGAATCTTGGCCGAGTGGAATCTTGGCCGAGTAGACTTCTAGCCGAGTGGAATGTTGGCCGAGTAGAATCTTGGCCGAGTAGACTTCTAGCCGAGTGGAATGTTGGCTGAGTAGAATCTTGGCCGAGTGGAATCTTGGCCGAGTGGACTTCTAGCCGAGTAGAATCTTGTCCGAGCACACTTGGCCGAGTAGACTTCTAGCCGAGTGGAATGTTGGCCGAGTAGACTTCTAGCCGAGTGGAATGTTGGCTGAGTAGAATCTTGGCCGAGTGGAATCTTGGCCGAGTGGACTTCTAGCCGAGTAGAATCTTGTCCGAGCACACTTGGCCGAGTAGACTTCTAGCCGAGTGGAATGTTGGCCGAGTAGACTTGGATGATTGAAACCCTTGGCCTAACAGGTCTTTAGCCAACCATATTCCATCTACAGATGGCCCCTCATATGGTGATGTCATGCATTCATGTTGACCCTTTTGATAACGTGTCCCACATTTGACTTTTTATAACGTGGAATCACTATATTTCCGTATTACCCGCTATCTTTGCTGACGTGTCATGCTAACGAAAAAAACCCCTATAACAATACCCCCTCAAATCTGCGAGATGAGTTTTTGGTGACTTATCGAAGGGGATTTGAATAGTTCTCCTTTGATTTTTGTTGCTCGTCTTCAGCCTAAGTCCAAGTTACTACCCAGTTGATGTTTGAACAATTATCGGACATTTGTTGAGCCTTTGGTTGCTCTTTAACTCCTCTTGTCATTTTTGCCTTGTATACTTCTGTGATGCCTCGGTGCGCACTTGCACTATATATATTTGGTATTTGGTATACTTTGCATTTGGTTTTGGTCGCGCTCGATAAACTTCCTTGTCTCCTCAAGCTTTGATTATTGAGATCTTTTTTCGCTCACTTGGGCGAATGTGAGTCCCCTTTATAACTTTGTTCGGCTTTCCTCGGATCCTTTTTGTACTGCTGCTGCATATCTAATCTTTCTGCTGTAATTCCTTTTAAATAGGTATGAATTAGGTCTCCTTTTAGTTCCATAATCAACCTCCAATAAGGCTAATTCAATGCGACTTAAAGTAGGAAGTATAATCCTTCTAACTTTAGGAATTTTAATCCAATCTCGACTAATCCCAACATGAAAAGTTTAGGATCAACTAAAATTGAATTAAAGTGACTTTTAGGCCTTTGTTAATCTTCCAAAACATGATAAATTCGTCTAAGACCTTCATTCCCGAATAGGCAGCCCACAATGCTTTATTTCTAAAATCCCGTGTAGAAATTCTGGGCTGACCTTTGGGTAGTAAAATAGTCATAACTCCTTCCAGAAAACTCGAAATCATAAACCGTAAAATTCTATGGAAAGCTAACTTCTGTATCTTTCCAACCATATAAGGCTTGAAACCCAGTTCCTTCTGAGATGATACAGTTTAATTCTTTAAGTTGACCCATCAGCAGATGCTGCCCGCGTAGAAATTCTAGGCTGACCTTTGGGTAGTAAAATGGTCATAACTCCTTCTAGAAAACTCGAAATCACAAACCGTAAAATTCTACGGAAAGCTAACTTCTGTACCTTTCCAACCATATAAGGCTCGAAACCCAATTCCTTCTGAGATGATACAGTTTAATTCTTGAATTTGACCCATCAGCAGATGCTGCCCGAGTAGAAATTCTGGGCTGACCTTTGGGTAGTAAAATGGTCATAACTCCTTCTAGAAAACTCTAAATCACAAACCGTAAAATTCTACGGAAAGCTAACTTCTGTACCTTTCCAACCATATAACGCTCGAAACCCAGTTCCTTCTGAGATGATACAGTTTAATTCTTGAAGTTGACCCATCAGCAGATGCTATTTTCACGGGTTTGCTCAAGAAATCTTCCAAATTGCTTCCAATTATCTTCTAGGACTTGAATAGCTGAGAATGCTTCTATCTAAAATATCTTTTCTTCTTGTCGTATCCTTTAAAGGCAAGTTCTGACGATCTTTTGAAGTTTTAGGGCTCAAGACAGCTTGAAGATGTCGAGGTTGAAGATCATAAGAGGAACTCATTAAGGTTTCCCTGAGCCGTGTCTTTCCTCACAAGCTGAGAAGAATACAGTATATGTCGTCGCTCTTGGCAAGGTAAGATGTCGCTCTATAGAGATCGTGCTTCAAAGCATCCACCCCCTGAGACCACTGCCATATATATATACATGCTCATGGTGAGTTGGGGGCTTTTGTTCTCCAGGGGTTCATGTTGCTTGGAATCTACCCCCTAGCATCGTTGTTATTCTTGAGTTGATGCCGACGTGCAGGGTAGGAGCCACGCTTTTGGCACATTGTCTGGGTAGCCATTATTTTCTTCTTTGGTTGAGTCATTCCAAGCGTTCGGCCTGGATCTTTCTTGTCCATTTGAACTTTTTCTCGGCTTATCTTGTTTCGTAGGTTTGATTCTCCCTTTTGGCCGATCTTTCTTATAGACCGGTCTTCTTTTTGGCCGATCTTTCTTACAGATAGGTTATTTATTTATTTATTTATTTTAAAATACCTTCTAGCTAATACTCCTGCAAAAAGAAAGCACTTTATGTATATAAATACAATTTTGACTTATAACTTACTTGCATTTGACTTTGTTCATTATTGTCTCTTTTGCAATTGCTCATTGGCTTTTGTACTTCTTGCAAATTGTTCCAGGTGTTCGCTTATGGCTCAGGGCAACTTGAGTATTTATTTTACACCACGGGGGGTCCTGACTCACTGTATCTAAGTTTCTACCCACTTTCGGGGTTTTTACTTGATTTTTAGCGAGCCAAGCCAACCTCAAGGCGTTTGGCCCAGGTGGCCTAGATCTTGCGTTTGAAAGCTTCCTGACTGTTTTTATGTGCACTTGCCCATTGGAGCTTTGTACCTGCATATTTTAAACTTAACAGATGCAATATAAACGGAAAAATCTTTAACGGAAAAATCTTTACCCCTTTCCACAAGGCCGGATCGCTGACAGTGTTTTATTCACACCCAGTCAGTTTTTGAGCTGACAGCTTTTTATTTGCACCCAGTCAGTTTTTGAGCTGACAGTGCTTTATTTGCACCCAGTCAGTTATTCTTTTTGATCAATTTGGTATACCTGCACACTCGTAAACGTGTAAATAATAAAAATATTTTAAAATATTTTGTTTTATTTTTACTCGAGTGTAACATTGGTTCTTTGTTTAAGCTGAGTAACTCATTTAACCAAGTATCTCATTAACTGGCATTAAGTTTGAGTAATCCATTGGTTTTATTGGGTCAAGTTTTTGTTATACTTGATTGGTTTATCCAAGTATCTAGTTACCTTGGTCTGAACAAATATATTATCCTTAGTTTGGCTTCAAGAATGATCAAGTATCTCATTAAACTGGTCATCTTCAGACTGACCAAGTGTCATTAAATTGATCAGTTTTTCTTCAAGAATGATCAAGTATCTCATTAAACTGGTCATCTTCAGACTGACCAAGTGTCTCATTAAACTGATCAGTTTTTCTTCAAGAATGATCAAGTATCTTATTAAACTGATCATTTCCAGACCGACCAAGTGTCTCATTAAACTGGTCAGTTTTACCCAGGTGTTACGTCGAGGCTCACCACGACCATACACTTAGGTCCCCTGCACAAGTCACCTAGGACGTCTCCTGGTTTTGTCTGCTACAGGGGTTTGCCGAATCGTTGGGGTAGTGTATACCGGCCAACACAGCTGTGCATCTCACCAAACATATTCCGGCGGTGCCCCGAGCAGTTTTCCAGGTATCCTGTTTTCCAGGTATCCTAGTGCCTCGGGTTTGCCTTTTCACTAAGGATACGTTCGTATCTGATTAGCTCGGCGGGCATGCTATTTCAGCTTCTCCGCCCCTCGGACACTATCCACTCGCTCTTCGCGGTTTCATGGCGCCCGAGTACTATCTTCGGGCTTTACGCTCCAAAGATGACCCCTTCGGCCTATGTTAGTGAAGATTTTGGCCCCTTTGGCCTTTTCTTCGAATTTCTACATGTGCCGAGATAAAACTTGTTTTGCGCGGATTGAGACTATCCTCGATTTCTGTACTCAAGTTTTCAGCTTGTCTCTCTGTCAGACACATGAGTAGCATTTGCACAAATATATATATTTTAATAATGCCGAACAAAAATAGTTGGATCCATGCACGTTATTGGTGATGGTTACTGTTCGGGATAGAATACCCATGGACTCTTGATGGATGTTTTGCATACAAAAACCATATAGCATGCTAATAAAACAAGTAGTATATATTTTCGCAAGTATATACGTGAGTTGTATTTATTATGCATGAAAGAAACATACAGCGATAGCATGTGTAAGTGGGGTGTAATACTAGAATAAATATACAAGCTACTTGTGTTGTGCATCATGTAAAATACTAGGATAAGTACACAGGCTACATGTGTTGTGCATCATGCAAAAAGTGTAGCAAAGAACTTTGATAAGCAAGGGTGACAAAAGTGTATCCCCACATTTTACCTCCTCGTCATCAACATGCAGTTATGAAATCCAAGACGATTTGATTTATAGGCCGAATAAAAAGTGACTAAGCAATAATTTAGATTTTACCTCTAACTCCACTTGATGAGGTATCCGAAATTGGTTACCTTTTCATTCTGAGTCTCAAATCACAAGTCGTTCTTTCCTTGTGCTTTTGTATAACACTATGTCTTATGTTTCCCTAGATCACTACAAGGAAAGACAATTCAATAATCAATACTAACCTGCGTAGTGGTCGCTAGTGTAGAGTTGTGATGTCTCGAATATCGTCAAACATTCCTTAGGGTGAACAATCCACTAGCTTTATTCTTGTACTCCGACTTTTGTTATGGTTCATCTTCTTTTCCATATACACATATTAGTCGAATCACCGGGATAGAGATGACTCCACTAAAACTACTTTTGCAACTGCAATTTTTTGTTTTTTTATTTTTTTTACTATGCTGTGCTATGTTGTGCTACCCCCTAGCCCCCCAGCAGTTGTTAAAGTATGTTTCATTCGAACATAGGTGCTTTCAACGCGTCTTTTTTTTTTTTTTTTTTTTTTTTTCTTTTTAGTTTCCGCAGCAAGTGAAGAGGCTGTCTCCATGTAGGCTCTTTCTTATCTTTTATCATTGGATGCTTTCATCCTCAATATTTTCCTCAAGGTCTTCCTCCTAACATGTCCGCTCAAGAAGCTTTTCGGAAAGCAGCCTTATTTGAGTCACCGAGGGATAGTCAGTTGTTGGTTGAAGTTTGAAGTGCGCCGAGATGGAGTTTGTTCCTGCGCACAAGGGTAAAGCTCGATTTCTAAACCAAGGTTTTTACCTTGACTTCTATACCAAGCATGCGAGTGAAATTTTCACATATAACAATAGTTACGTATATAAGAAGGCCAAATTAAATAAAAACAACTAACTCATATAAAACATTATTGATGATTAGTGTTTGAATTTTGGCATCCAAGAATATATGTTAGGGAAACATACAGAGGTAATATGTGAGTGCAATTTATTGAGAAGTACACAAAGGTTATACAATATGTACAGTGTACTCGCGTGAAAATAATATATGAAGAAGTGAGTGAATATCTCAACACATTGATCACAAAAACTCAACATTTCACACCTCACAATTTTGTTTTGATTTTGCTGTTTAGGCAAATCAAAATATTTGAGAGTGTTTAAACTTAACCAAATTCATGCTCATTTGATCTAAAGAACAAATTGGTCAACATGATTCGCACAACAATAAAAATTATGTGACGTACCTATTGCTGGCTGAATTTGCTCGGTGATGCGTTTCCAAATCAAGGTGATTTACGCACCGCTTTAACACGAGTATATATTTTGATAGAAAAGCATACAATGTGCAACTCAATAAATTAGCAGCAGGTTCTCAATATAAAAATAAGAACCACAATTTTCTACCAAGTTATTGACTGAGTAGCAAGATTATGTCAACAATAATAATTATTAATAATATAACATTTAAACAAAGATGTACCTTCAACTCCGACCGATTTCAACAATGTCGTTAAATGCTTTCGAAAGTGATTTTATCAAGATCACAGCATTTGCCACTTACGACTTTGGATCCTTTATTGTTGGACATGTCGGTAATGAAGAGCCGAGTGGACCCCTTTTTCTTTATTAAGATATCTTGGATTAATGAAAGTAGTTGGCAATGTGAGGCCAATGTTACTCTTCCCTCTCCGATCGGGTCACCAAGGCTATATGGTCTCTCTTTTTTGAAACCTTTAAGCGCGTTGAGATGAAATTCAATTCCCGCGCGCAGAGGCAAGACTAGATTCCTGAGATGGCACTTTCAACTTGTTTTCTATACCAAGTATGTGAGTAAAGTTCGCACAAGTAATAATAATCATGTATTTTAATGAGACCAAATAATTGGAAGCGATCAACTCATACATGGTACTATTAATGATTAGTGATTAGTGTCGAAATTTGACACCTGTATGATAGACAATATGCGCATAAGAGCCATAAAAGTTGCCAGACATAGTAATTAAGCATGCATTACATGTTTATAGACTTATGCGCACGTATTATGTATTGTATACGAGAAACATGCATAGATAACATGTGAACGCAATATAACATAAAGAGAATTACACAAAAGTTATGTGTGTTGTGTATTTGTATGTGAAAGTATAACGATATGAAGAGACGGATATAATTGAATATATCTAGATTACATATATTCAATGTCTCAAGCATACAAAACACTTCTAGTCACATTTTTCAACACTCATACTTATTTGATTTAAAGAACAAATTGGTCGAACCCAATATCATTGAGCCCAACCACTTTTTATCCGAACGCTTTCGGTACTGCTTAAACGCTTTTGGAAGCATTTCTCACCAAGATCAAAGTCTTGATCAATTTTATTAAATAACACTTGCTCGAAAGATATTAAAAAAACAGACTATAATTACTCTCAAACATCGTAATATAACAAATCACAACACTATTAATAGCATGGAGTCAGCTTTTCCACAACATTTAAATGAACAACCCATCACAAGTGAAAAAGCATTACACATGGAGGGTGCATATAACAACTAGTGCGATTGCATCTAGGCTCCAGCAGTGTTACTCGCCTCATTATTATTTAACGAGTTAAATTAATGACACTGACAACCATGTAGTATTCGTAATGTATTGTTTGCCCAAAACAATTATATGCTAAATAAGGTATGTATGTCATGAGCTTGGTAATTTTTATTAGACAATGAATATTCAATCGTTTTTTATCAAGATCAAAGTCTCAAATAAACTCAATCGAATTATTGTTTGGTTAATCAAAGTATCATAAATATTAAACATCAATCAGTATGTTTTACTCTTATTAATCTAGAATAATAATAATCATGTTACATACTTGCTGCCGACTGAATCTATTCGGCAATGCACTCCCAAGTCAAGGCAATCCATGCAAATATTTTAATAGAAAAGCACAATATGCAACTTCTAATTTCAACAAATTAGGAGTGTATTCATAGTATAAGATTTAAGCATCCTGATATTCTATACAGTTATTGATGCAAGACGATATCAATAATAATAATAATTAAGTGAAAACATACCCCCGAATCCGAATGATTTTATCAAGATCGAAGTCCTGATTAAATCTTGAATAATCATTATTTGGTTAGTTTTCATTTTTATTTATGTAACTATGCATATATTCCTTGTTTGCACAATGTAGATGAAATCATAAAATTAGACTGCAAATTGACTAACCTCAGCCACTTACCGAACCTGGAGTAGTCTTTTACCATTGGATCATTGATGAAGGGCCGAGTGGGCTCAGTTGAGAATTGACATTGGGTGTTTTATACCAAGAGGGGCTCGGTTTCTAACACGTCAAGGTAAACTTTATGCTGAACTGCAACGTTCCGGAAGTCGTCAAATATTTCTCGGGATGAATTGTGTTGAGACCCACATATCCTCAGAAAGATCTATACGTCTATTTTATAGCAAAATTCGCGGTTCATGATTCCATGCTCTCTGGAGAGAGTTGTCTCTGTTTTAGAGTCTGGTGGTCAAGTTGGAAAATCCTCCGCGAATCACTTCCTTCAATGTTTCGGGGATCATAAAATATCCCACAGGTTGAACCAGATTGCGAACCTTATATTTCTGAAAAGGTCCAGATGTCTAGTTTCTGATGGTTTTTACGGCTCGCAATTTCGACTTCTGTAGAGGGAGATATGCCTGTTTTAGTGTTCGATGGTCAGATCAGAAATCTGTGCGCGATCTGGTTTCTTCAATATTGCGGGAGCCACCAAATATTGCTCAGATTGAACTAGGATACGAACCATATATTTTCGGAAAGCCTTGGATGTCTAGTTTCCAATGGTTTTTACAGTTCGTGAATCCAACTTCTGTAGAGGGAGATATGCCCATTTTAGTGCGTATTGGTCAGCAATTCCGTGATTCTGGACAGCTCTCCTCTTTTCTTTTGTAAGCTGTCGAAATGCGAAAGCAATTCCTCGGACGGATTCTTGATACTTTGAAGCTCTGAGTATTGCTTTCACAATATTCTTCCTTTGGAATTGGTCACGGCTGCGGCTCCTGCTACGGGTTCTGTAGTTAATCCACTCCCTAGCACTTCCAATAGTTGTTTGTTGGGTGCTTCAAGTGTTGGATCTACATCAGAGTTCCTTATGTGGTCTGTTCATGAGGGTTTCTCGAAGTTGAGTTCTCCACCCCCTCCTTCTAGCGCCAATTGTTGACGGTGATTTTTTGATAGTCAACCGGTCAACGATCTAGGTTGGTGAAACCTGAAGATAAACGTAATGAAAGTAGAAAAATAAAAGATGAGCAAGCATAACACATATTTTACGTGGTAAAACCCCAAGGCGGGGAAACATCCACGGTGCCGGTGACGGCGAGAAGTGATCCACTATGAATATAAGGATTACACACTCAATACTCGCTTTCTCTCAAATAATTGCTTATGATCATCCCCCCGATATAATGAATACATTGATGTATTTATAGGGTTTGATCTATGGTTGCCCTAGTTGCTGTCGTATAAAAGGTGGACTCATTAATTAGAGTCTTTGTAGGATTCTTGTAGAGTAGATAAATTAGGACCCATTTCCTATTTGGTGTGTATCCTTCTAGAAGCTTACAGTTCTTTCTTGATTAGATTTCTCTAGCACTGGAGAGGAAATAGGGATATTTCCTTATTGGAATATTATCCTAAGATTCCGTATCTGTGCAGATCTCTTCTTGATATGGCCTATCTTGGTAAGGCTGTATTTCCCGTTTTTGGCTAAATACTGATTTTTGGCCGAGCAGACTTGGCCGAATAGAATCTTGTCCGAGCACACTTGGCCGAGTAGACTTCTAGCCGAGTGGAATGTTGGCCGAGTAGAATCTTGGCCGAGTGGAATCTTGGCCGAGTAGAATCTTGGCCGAGTAGACTTCTAGCCGAGTGGAATGTTGGCTGAGTAGAATCTTGGCCGAGTGGAATCTTGGCCGAGTGGACTTCTAGCCGAGTAGAATCTTGTCCGAGCACACTTGGCCGAGTAGACTTCTAGCCGAGTGGAATGTTGGCCGAGTAGAATCTTGGCCGAGTAGACTTCTAGCCGAGTGGAATGTTGGCTGAGTAGAATCTTGGCCGAGTGGAATCTTGGCCGAGTGGACTTCTAGCCGAGTAGAATCTTGTCCGAGCACACTTGGCCGAGTAGACTTCTAGCCGAGTGGAATGTTGGCCAAGTAGACTTGGCTGATTGAAACCCTTGGCCGAACAGGTCTTTAGCCAACCATATTCCATCTACAGATGGCCCCTCATATGGTGATGTCATGCATTCATGTTGACCCTTTTGATAACGTGTCCCACATTTGACTTTTTATGACGTGGAATCACTATATTTCCGTATTACCCGCTATCTTTGCTGACGTGTCATGCTGACGAAAAAAACCCCTATAACAGATATAAAAACAACCATCACATATATTGAGCACAAAATAGGTTTACAAATATTCTCAAGTGAAGATTACACATCTAAGAAAACAAGAAATACAAAGAGATGAGTAAATAGAATACAACCCTTAAAGAAAACCTCATCCAAGAGCTCCTTCCTTTGTCTAGCTCGAAATTGGACAAAGCCCACTCATTTCTCATTGCAATCTACTCCTAGATGGATGGATGATGGGTAGAAGATAAAGTGGGGAGCATCCATGGATGTTCTTGGAAGCTTCTCTCTCTTTTTTGGTGTGGAAGAAGATGAAGAAGAAGAAGTGTGAGGTGTGGATTCTATTGGGAGAGAAGAAAATAAGGTGTTTATATAGTGGGGGGAGGTTAGGGCTGAAGGTTGGGTGAAAGGATGAAACTGTCCCTGAAATTCGACCAAAAAATGACTTTCTAGAGGTAATCGGCGGTTTGGTTCGGTGGCCTGGCCGCCATTTGAAGTAGCCGTTTAGACCTGAAAGCATTTCAGTATTTCAGCATTTCAGCATTTCAGCATCTCAACATCCCGCACCGTTACGGAAATGGGCATAACTTCCTACAGAAAGCTCTGAATCATAATCCGTAAAATGATCTAGAAACTAGACTTCCGGAGCTTTCCGAATATATAATGATATCAACGTGGTTCGATCTGAGGAGGAAGATATGACCCCTGCAAGTTAGCCATTCTGCACAAGCTTATACAATTTCTTCCATTTTTGGCTCGTTTTGCCTCCCAAACTAATTGTTAAGCTCAAAACTTTATTGTAGGGAATATGTACCTGCACATGGCTCAAACAAAACATTATATACAAAGATACACTCAAAAACGAGACAAACGATCGGAATTGGAGGACCTCAAATAGGTATAAAATAGTCCGATCAAGTATCTTTCCAATTTCGATCGTTTGTTGTAAGGTCAGTGATAAGCTGTGAATCCTTAGACCTAGGGATCAACATATAATAACCCTTGTCGTTCACATGCTCCATAGTAGTTATGTAGGAGACACCCCAAACCAAACTTCAATTCTCTCCTCTCACGAAGGACAGTTAAACTTAAAAGAATCCTCTAACTATTTGGCATCAACTGGCTAGGGGAGATCTCATAATATAAAAGCATGCATCGAGCCAAAGAAAGGACTGGTAACCTGAACCCTTGTCGAAGGATATATTCATAAAAACAAGTCCACCCTGGTATATCTCAATCCACTCGCTCAAGTTCCTTCGCCGCATGCAGTTCAACAGACACAAGAATCCCATATGTCGATCGCAAACGATCCATATCGTCATCCTTGAGCAAACTTGCTGGGCTATAATTAGGTAAAATACCTAGAGAACGACCCGAAGTAGATGGCTCTTCAACGTCTATATACTCAGGGAATTCGACACGCTGCGAAACAGCACGCATGACCCTTTGCTCCAACATACCCGCTTTATTTATGTTGACTACGTTCGACGAGTCCACTACTGAAACCTGTCGATCGATATTCGCTACTCCATTATCAACTTCCTCTTCGACCTAACCTTCCAAGTCGCTAAGGGTCCAACTAAAGTTTGGATCTAAGATTGTAGCGTCGCTCGATATGATATCTCCAAAAAGCTGACAAATGCAAAAAATGCACAAGTCAGGCACAAACTAAAACGCTACAATCACAACCTAGGGTTTTTACAAACGATCAAAACCTAAAATATCACTCCAACCCTGCAAGGCTTCGGCTATTCTAGGTTTCAGCTATTCTAGGTTGAGCGGCTACTAAATCTAGACATCCACTCACGGCATAACGACATTCAAGTAAACCAAAACTTGCAATACATCATATGAATAAACTCAACATGGCAACGAATAAAATATTTCAAATATGGTCAAGAACACAGTGAAGAACACATGCTTTCCTAGGCAAAAACTTCAAATACTTCTGTCTATTTCCTATGGATTCATAGAAATAAGTTTCATGAAAAAAGCAAAAATAGGAATACTCGCCAAAAAACTATTACTGACCTTGAGAGGAGTTCTTGAAAGGAGATTGCTGAGAAATCAACTCGTAATTCGCAGGTGTATCCTCCAAAAAAGAAAACTCTTCACTTGCCTCCTCTGGAAAAAATATGAAAGTGGCAAGTGAAATGCTTAGTGGTTAAGTCTTGGTTTATAAACCAAGACTTAACCACACATGCCACATGGCATAACCGCTATGGTTATCTATTGACCACAGTAAACCCTTCTAGTTAATTTGAAATTTAAAAATCTAGTTAAATGAGCCAAAAACGAGGCGTTACGTCAGCCATGGGAAACTAAACCACTCCAAGTCCCATTGATTGGACTTCCTATCTTAAAAGATGTATGAAATCGTCGAACGACAAGTCGCCTTAAAATACCATCACCAAAAACACTCGACACTTGGTCAACTCAATATTCGACTCAACGAAAATGATCCCTCAAGAAACGTTCTTGATACTTGTCTCGTATCGACTTAAGGTCGACTACATGAACGACACGACTGGAATCACTCTCTAAATTTAGCGATCCCATCTTTAAAGAGTGGGGGACAAATTGTGGTAGCCAAAAATGGTCCATGGGCCCAAACATAAAAAGGCCCAAATCCTCATGCTAAGACCAGTCCATGGCCACTTACTTCGGGTCGACCCAAGGATTGTATCAGCAAGACTTGGCCGTTTGAAAATTGAGTCAAAGCTTTAAGTTACAAGGAATGAGTAACCGTTGATTCAAAGGAGAGAAAATCTCTCCTAGAATCACGCCCACCATCTAATGCTAATCAAGGCGAACGTTGGGAAAGTGGTCTTGGTCTATAAATACAGAGTTCAGTCACAGTGAACTCTCTATGAAATTCTTGACTTAGAACAAAGCATACAAGCATCTTGAAGCTTTGATCACGTTCACTCCGACCACCAGAATTCGATATGAATCATAACCATGATTCACACATAACCATTGCTCAGCCCAAGCACGCCTACGGCTAATAATCTGACCCCCAATTTCATTGTTTTCCTTATCTTTGCTTTTCTCTGTTATTGTTCTTTTTCAGGTTCAACCAAGAAGATAGAGCATTTCGGTTGATAGACTAACTCTTTTGCAGATTCATAGAGGAGACGACATCCCCTACACGACAGGATCAGCCAAGTTGCATTGGGCCTAATACAAGTCCGACCTGATCCACATAATCCGTAGGTCGACCCCCTACATATATGTATATTAAAAAATTATCCATCTTAATTGAACCTTTTATAATAAAAATGTTATTTCTTTCAATATTAACTACTTTAAATGATTTACTTTATAAAAAAAAATAAATAAAAAATCACCTTTTTTAAAAAAAAAATCTGATTTTTTTTTTGGTATGAAGTAAATCATTTAAAGTAAAAAAAAAAAAAAAAAATCATTTAAATAAAAAAATCACTTTTTCAAAAGGATCCATTTTAAGTGATTGTTCATTATAAAAATCATTTTTTTTCGAAAGAGATTTATTATAAATGGTTCTTTAAAGAAAAAAAATCACTTTATCATAAAGTAATTTATTTTAAGTGACCGCTCTCTTTAAAAAGATTACTTTTTTAATAAGTGATCTATTTTAAATGATCATTTCATTAAATAGATCACTTTTTCATAAAGCGATCTATTTTAAGTGATCTCTTTTACTCTTTTTGTAGTGGTGTTTCTTTTGCATCAGCTTATTGTTCCCTTTACTTGCATCATTGACCTCCTACAATTGAGTTTCAATACCATCATAATCCTCTTCCATACTTTCTTAGTGAATATTTTCGTCATTGAAGTT
The DNA here is from genome assembly GCA_030490815.1 of Acer saccharum. Taxonomy (NCBI): domain Eukaryota; kingdom Viridiplantae; phylum Streptophyta; class Magnoliopsida; order Sapindales; family Sapindaceae; genus Acer; species Acer saccharum. The sequence goes on from CM059871.1 coordinate 26,606,316, forward strand.
ATCGGAATCCATAGATTAACCTAAATAAATAACACCCAAAAAAATAGATACACACCAATATCACAACATAGATTATTTGGACTTCCAAACCCAATTGGCATCAAAACTAACTATATATATATATATATATATATATATATAACAGATATAATATATGTTATAAATTATAAGTACAATTGTAACACACGAATCACACAATTTTACTCAAATGTAATTGTATTACCATTGATCACTTGTATTGTTAAGACATATTAATTAAAATAACTTTTATAATAAAAAATAAAACATTTGTAGAATTTTGTTAAAGAGTTAAAACTATGGTTTGTCTAATAAAAGCTCTACTCGAAGGTGTTGAAAGCAGAGGCATAATCATTCTGAGGTAACTAAGCAGAGACATGTAAATGATATATCAACAACCTCTACAGCACGATGCACCTTCAATGTTCTTTGCGTTTCAATTTTCGATGTATTAAGTAATTGTTTTTAAACTTCTATTAACATTCACACCACCAACACTTTTCATTTCGAAACTTGTTTTAATGCTGCCAAAAGACAGTATAATCATGCCACCAAGCTATTGATTGGTGATACATTTTTACATAAAAACAGGTGAAGTTAGTTAGTTCTATTGTTAACTTCAAATTCTTACCATTATGTGAAAACAAATATGTCCTCAAGTGGTCATAAAAACAACAAAACTTCATACAAAGCAGTGAGGGTAAGAGTTATTAAAACCATTAGATCAATTCAAGCAAATCAAGCCAAAAAAAAAAAAAAAAAAAAAAAAAAAACAGTGATTGTAAATGGGCAAACCACCAATCCAGTATTCATTCCACACACACACACACACACACAACAAACCATTGATTAGTCAATTTTTGATTAGAGAGTTAATAAAAAAGAAGAGTTACCTCATGACTGTCAGAAAGAGCAGAGATAGTGTTGATAAAAGGTTTGTCGAGGGCAGTAAAGTCTTGGTCTAGGTCTTGCTTGGAAGAAGAAGAAGAGTAAACAAAAAGTTGTCTTTGTTATAGTTGTTGCTCTAACAAAGCTTTCAAGAACTTAAACCATCAAAAAAGGCTTCGATGAGATCTAAGCTACACAATTATGTTTAAAATTAAAATATGAAAAATTGAAAACAAAACAAAACAAAACAAATCTAAGAAAACCGACAAACAATTACTAACATGTCATGTGAAGGAGACGGAGGCCAGTTTGGGCGAAGGATGCCGGTTCAGATGGAGGAGGCAGTGGTATTGCAAGAGGTGTAGGCCGTAGGCGTGAGAGAAAGAGAGAACAGAGAAGTTTAGGGTTTGGTCTGGTGGCTGAATGCCTGAATGGACTGAATGAGTTAAGGTTTCCAGTTTTCTTTCCTATTTATATAGAACTGTAAAATTACATAAATGTCCTTCATAAATATTGAAATTATATTTTTACCCTTGATAATCGTGTCAACTAGTGACATAGAGGGTCAACATGAACACGAACACGAACACGAACACGACCCGTTTATTAAATGGGTTAGACGGGTTGACATGATGACACGACCCGTTTATCCTCAACCCAAACCTGTAATAATCGTGTTTGTGTTGTGTCATGACCCATATTGTCACCCCTAGTTTCAATTCATATCAAAAAATTCACACGTCATATAATATACATGATTTTCTGGTGAAATACCCAAAATTCGAAACCTAAATCTCTCAAATCTCACAAATTTTGTTGTAACCCATTGATGAATAATATGGAGAAAGCTTTTAATGATTATTCCTCTCATAGTATATGTCTTGCCACTACTAGTTTGCTAGTAAGCAAATATAGTTGTTGCAATATGATAGTTATGAAACAATTATTCAAATTGTGTAAGGGTTAAAACCCAAATGCCCCTTGTTTAAGAAATATAAATCATTTGCAATTCATACTGATTTGTCTTTACCTGCCACTTCTAAAATTTTTTCCTTCATTGTTCCATGTGCCATCAATCGGTATGCAAATACTGGCTTTGTTTGATCATACTTGTTCAATGAACATCAATATGGATAGAACATAGCTAACACAAGGTCAATGAACAATTAATAAATACTCTATTCGTTCCACAAAGATGTTCTCTATTTGACTTATGTAGATATTAAGGATAAACCATATGGATGGCCAAGAATGAAAATTTTGTAACATCGTTCCATGAACATACAATATGACAAAAATATTATTTACAAAATAAAAAAATTTCCAAAAAAAATAATGTGAATAACCATAGTACCTGATAAGACAACTCCACGGTTGGTGATTTGAGGATATAGCTCATTAGAGTGGATTTAGGGATATCATAGGCTCAAATCTCGGGGCGAGATTCGAGGGGGGTTTGACTGGTGGGTTTCATGATATCAGGGGCCAGGTACAGTCAATCAAGCAGCGATTTTCAACTGGGTCAAGTTTAAGCCGGTTTGGATAAGTTTAATGGGTTTATGGTTTGCTTTTGGGTTTTCATCATTTCTTGAACCCATTTGAGGATTTACCCAATCACTTTGGACCCTGACCTATGAATCAAATAAGCACGTCCAATTTTTGCCACTTCATTGATTATCAGTCTGAATGGCTTATATTGTTGTAAATGGCAAGAAATCATTATTTTTAAAATTTTTGAAACATCTTTGTCTATCTTCATTTATTTTACTTTTACAAAATTTGAAAGAATAAATCAATGTTAGGCAAAACTTGAAACACATTTGTCTATATTCATTTACTCTACTCTACCCGCTTTCATTTACTCTATGAGACAACTCTCTCGAAAAATCACAAAATCTCTGACACACGCTCTTTATCAATCACTTCCTATGTTTTTTGAAATATGTTTCTTCATTCACTCACTCTACCTGTGAGCTTTCCACCAATCACTTCCCACAATGATAGACCATGTATATCACCCACAAATGCAGCATATGACGATTAAGGTGTGGTATCGATTTATATTAAGATTGAAATGTAGGTCTTGTATAGAAAATTAAAATGTAGGTCTTGTATAGAAAATTATGAATATGATTCAAATTTATGCATTTATCTTAATAACCGTAAAAAGATATATTACTAATTAGATGTGTGCACTTCCTTGTAAGTTTAGCAGAATATTTTTTATCATTTTCTATGACAATCTTTTCAATCTTCTTTCGTTCACTTAAAAGAGATAAGCACATTAACAACACAAACTTAAAAGTAATAATATAATAATACAATTGGTTCACAACAACAATAGATAGCTAACTTCAAAACCTGCTGGAATTCTAGTTACACAGATCATCAAACTAGAAGCAAGAGGAACCCTAAATGACTCTTGATGAAACATGTGATGTTCATTCCAGCATTAATACAACCGGTTAATAGTAGTAATTGGTTTCAATTTATTTCAGTCTTGCATATGTTTCCAAATGTTTCATGGGAATGTTTTATGTTTAAAATGAAATATGACATAATTTCACAAAATCAAGCTTTACCTCCATTTATTTCACGTTAAACGTGAAATACTGTGTGTTCAAAATTTTCGTCAGAAATCGATTTTTCTTTCACTTTCACCAAAAAAAACTTTACATTTCTTCAAAATAACAAAGATTCATAAAAACGTGAAATACTGTGTGTTCAAAAATTTTCGTCCAAAATCGATTTTTCTTTCATTTTCACCAAAAAAAAAAAAAAACTAAACATTTCTTCAAAATAACAAAGACTCATAAAAAATATATCTAACAAACACAATAATACTATTGAAATTGAAGATTTAGGCGCTGCTCGGCATCATTTCCAAAGAACAATTTTTTGTTTGTTGAGTCAAAAAATGCACAGAACTTGTTTGGTGGGTGTTTTCCGAAAGAACAAAAATTGAAAATGTTGGAACCATTTTTTTTTTTTTTTTTTCTTAAAGCATTGAAAGATGCTTTAGTGGAAACATCACAATGATGTTCTTAATATTTTGTTTTTGTTTTTCAAGGTCCCACCAATTAATTGTTTTTATTTATTTTTATATAAAAAAATAATTTTACAGTTTTTATTAAGATTTAAGAGATAATGGATTTTTATTTTTTATTTTTTATAGAGATAATGGAAATGTTTTAAGTATAACTATTGAAAGATGCTGGACTTCCCAAAAAATTATCCTAAATTCAGTTCTAAATGATGTGGCATGTGAATTATCAACATCACATCACTCACCCAATAACCTCATTATTATTGAGAATGAATTTGAGACAATTTTTTTTAGAAGCCTAGCATCACTCCTAATATTTTACCACATTGCACAATAATAATAATAATAATAATAATATAGATTTATCTACTATACATGACTTGTATAGTTGCTGGGTGGTTATGTGAGAGGAAGTTGGTTTCTTTTAATTTTTTTTTTATTATTTCCAAATATTTAATTTGTGTGGAACCATGGATTGAAATCCAATGAATAAAAACTAACCCAACAACTATAAAATTCATGTATAGTAGCTGAACCTATGAAATATATATAATTTATAATAATAATGTTAGACATCCTACTTTTTCTTTTTCTTTTTCGTTTTTTTTATCTATATCTCTGCTCATAATATGTCAATTGATTCAAGTGGAATACAAAGATGATATGTCTATCATTATTTCATGTTTAATAGTTAATTATTTATTTTTATACATTGATGATTTTTTTTATATAATTATATTCTTTAGGAAACAAATTAAAAAACACAAATCAACTTTAAATTAATTAAATTATTTTATTAATAATAGATATAATTTAACTACCAAAAACATTATCTTTTTTTTTTTTTTTTAAGGTTTATTCTTGTACATCACCTCTTAGCATATGTGATAGTGCACCTCCATTCCACAATAGTGGTGAGGGGTTCAAATCTCACAATGCAATTTTACAAGCATGTGTGGAGAGTTTTCTTCCCAGTTTTCGGCCCGCACATGTATTGTTTGATCTCGACTGGTCTCGACAGTCCTATTGTAATAATTCTTGTAATACTTCAAAAAAAAAAAAAGGGTTTACTCTTACCATATTGAAAAATATGTTTTTTAAGAGAATATATATATATATATATATATATTAAATAATTTCACTAAAAACATATTATAATATTAATTTAAAAATATATATATATATATTTTCAATGTTGCTACCATACGCGTTTTCAATGCTTTTAGCTTCTAAAAATATGAAAATCAATTTTTTGTTTTTAAAAGAAAATATATAAAATAGAAAACAAAAAACAAAAACATTACCGAATGTGTCCAAACTTTGAAGTTTTCTAGAGAGATTGAAGCACAAACTCGAAATTTCAAAAAACTTTTCCTAAATATTCGTGGCTTTATGATTTTCCTTTAAAATAACATAAATTTCATGACAAACACAGGGAATTTAACAAATAATTGTTGGAAGTAAAAATATGTTTGAGAAATAAGTGATAGTAATAGGAAGAAGATGCTAGAAGGGTAGTATTGTAATTTAATGGCTATAGAGTGAAATAAAATTATAATAAAAGGTCACAAACATGAAAAATAATGGATGAGGCTAAAAACAAAAAGGAATACTTTGATTTTTTTATTATTTTTTATTATTTTTTTATTTTTAAGTGATAGATTTTAGGGGTCGTTTGTTTTTTTGTTCTTTTTTGTCTCAAGACTGAATAGTAACTGAAACCTAAATCTAAATGACATGTTTATTTTGTATTTTTATCACCTCTAAATAGAATGTTAACTTGTTTGGTTTTTAAAGATTAAATGATTTAAAATAGGTAATTTGACATTTAAACCCTTATTACTATTAATTGTTATGTATTTTCAATTTTTCATTTTATATAATTCAAACAACTAAATAAAAATAATTTAACAAATCATAAACCATTTTTATGTAATAATGATAAGATATTATTCATGATTAAGATATGATAATAATTGTTTTTTTATAAAGAAATATGATAAATAATAATTTATAAATGGTTTTGATTTTTGATTTTAAAAAAATAGGATTGGAGGTTTAACAATGGTATTGAAAGTAACAATGTGATTAATTTTTTATTTTATTAAGTTTACCATAAGTAATATATTAAAAGAAATAATTTTGTATAATATATAATTATAATAAAATTGGAAATATATTATCTTTAGGAGAATAATCTTGAAAAAAAATATATTAAATATAATGGTGGCGATATTGACACCCATAAATATGATAAGTACGCTTATATTTTAATAAAAATTTTAATTACAAAAATATCCCAATAGAAATTTACCAATAAGGACAAATTAGTTTAATTAAAAATAAACCAAATATTATGTACACCCATTAATTACACCCATATCTCTTTATTAAAAAAAAAAATAAAAAAAAAAAAAAAAAAAAAAAAAAAACCCTAATTAAATCATAATTCTATTTCAATTATCAAAATCTCCTATTATCATATAACAAAGTAATGAAAAAAGAATTTTCTAAGTACTTTGATCATACAGAGGTACGTATATTTTTATTATATTTTTTGTTATGAACTCTATCAATAAACAAAAAGTGAGAAATATTTTTTTTTAAAGATAACAGTATATATCGTTGTGTATTCAGGAGATCAACGGTGGTATGAGGATATGAAATTTGTTGTAATAGGTATGAACAACTTGATTATTATCAATATAGACGACGCTTGAGATTTTTAAATGTTGAGAAGATATCTTATACAGTTGTTGATGGCAAAGAATTTACTACCAAACATGGAGAATTTAAGAGTTTATTTTTTTTGCAAATTGTAACTGGATTTATTCTTCGAATCTATGAGAGACTCATAGTCATATAATAGTTTTTATTTATTTATTTATTTATTTATATTTTTTTTAATTAGGAATTACATTTTACAATAACAATCACCAATAGAACCTAGTGGATTCTTTGGTTTGCAATATCCACCAAATTGTGTGAATGTAATCCCTTTGAATCGCAAATTTGTGTGCATTCAGCGTCGTCCTTCCATGTCTCTCCTGTGTACACCAATAACCCACCTGGAGGAACTTTTAGAAGGATAGAAATGCATATAAGGAAAAAAAAAATATTAAGAATTTATCATTTGTGAAATTGGGTGTGTTAATAACTTAAGAGAGTTTATAAATAAATTATATTAAAATAAATACATTCATTTAAATAAGGGTACTATTGACATTAAGATGAGTGTTCATAGTAATGATTTAATTTTAAATTTTAGACATGGGTATACTTATAAATTTAGGTGTGCTTATCATATTTATGGGTGTCAATATCTGTACCCTAAATATAATATAGCGATTTAGAATTAAGTTAAAAGTTAGGGTTTATTATTTTTATTTTAAGTTTATATTTTTAAATTGTTTGAACTTAAAAAAAAAAAAAACAATTGAATAAATTCTATTAAGAGTTAAGACCTATTACAGATTTGATAACGGGAAGCCACGAGTAGAAGTCTAGAACACTCGATAGAAGAATCAATAGCGGGCAGGCGTTGGCATTTCATTGTCGTCCAAGTTGCAATTGCATGTCTGAAATAAACTAAAAAGTGATGGATATACTTTTTAAAAAGTAATTGGAATTTACTAATAAAGACAGTTATCAGTCCAAAACCAAAGAGAGGCTGTGGGTTGTGTTTGTTTGATTAATGTCGAGCGACAAGGTAGGAGCAGAGCTGTGCAAGGGCATCAACGGCCTCGACAAGGTCGTCCTCCGCGAGTCCCGCGGCACCTCCGCCGAGGTAACCTCCTTTTTTATTCTGATTCTTTTATTACAAAAAATGCTTAGATCACTTTGGTTGTGCTACCTACCTAGGTTTTAGTTTATGAGATCTAGATCACTCAATTTGAGCTCCAATTGCTGCTTCATTATACTTTATCGATTGTATAAGCTAGACTTGCTTTGTACTAGTATACAGCTAATATAATATCTCTTGCTATACTTGGTAGCATAAGAATAATGAGACAACCCAATAAAATCATACAGATTCAAATGCAACTGTTCCCTGCTTTGATATTACTGTGTTGATTTGGTTATGTGGAATCATAAGCAGCTTAGTTAGGTCATAGGTGTTAAAGGTTTTTTTTTTTTTTTTTTTTTTTCTCTTTTGCTTGTTAATGTGTTATAAATTTTCAGGTCACAAGAGTATCTCCTTATGCTGCCTAAAGTGTTTTTCTTGCATTATTTATTTATTTATTTATTTGGTTTTCCAGGTGTATCTGTATGGGGGTCAAGTAACATCTTGGAAGAATGATCATGGGGAGGAGTTGCTTTTTGTTAGCAGTAAGGTGAATATACCATCGACGGACTTTTTGATTTATTGGTTGTTTGAACGGGGAACAGTGCCTGTTTGTTGGTAATAAGATGCTACACCATTTTTATTTTTTCAGGGGATCAAATCTATATATTTAATTACGGCTTATTCACTTATTAGAGATATACTACTCTTAAGTTTTGTCCTTAGATAACAGTATTTACACTGGTTCTCTTGCTGAGAGTGTGGTAGGAGGATACTTATAGCTTTTATATCACTAGCCAACCTATTATCTGCCAGTCTCAATTTCCTAGTCAAGTATCATTGTCTCTAACAAGAAAACTTTGTTTATCTTGATTTGGTTTCATTAACTAGAGAAATTATTTTGTGTTTGTGATGGTTGTCTCCTCCTTAGATGCATTTCTAAGGCTTCTGTTTTAACCAATCTCTCGAAAGTGCAATCATTATCCAGCATACAGCTTATTGGATCAAGATCATGAAAAAGCATAATTGCGCAATTCTCATCTTCTTGTTTGATGCATTTACTTGTACAAATCTTAAAAAATATGGCAAGAATTGCCATCATACCAAGGGCTGAACCAGGATTGGAAATGATATCATTGGTCCTCTGTCATGTGCATCTTTCTATCATGGTCTTTTTGAGAGTGAAATGCTGACCTACCAATAAACTAAGAAGTTCCCATCACAAATGACATGCCATATACCTTCTATGTAGCTTGTTACATATCATATTTGTACAGGTCTCAAGATTTTGTAATCTGGCTCAGCAGAGAGAGTCAGACCTTTCCAACTTATGATTTATCCATTATGTTTATGTTTAGCCTTATCAATTAGTTTTATATAGGTTATAGCTCCTTTAAGAGTTGGTCAAATTGAATTGCTGATTAATTGTATGTTTTACATCACATTCAGAAGGAAGTTTTGGCATCCTCAATTTCCTTAGGCTGTTTCACTCTTTTCTCTTCCATTTTCACTATAAGATCAAGTCCCATCAATGGAAAATTATTTGGTTCAGGATTTCATATGTCTTTTAACTGAGCTGGTCCCTGATCAACTTTTTCTAGTGTCATGATCGCTGCCTAAAGTAATATCTTTGTTGGTATTTGAGAAACAATTTGTCTCCATATAGGCATATACTGTTGTGCCTTATTTTGATAATGGAAAAGACTAAACTGTGATTGATTTGTGTCTTTCCTTTGTACCTCAGATTTGTATGTTATTTTACACCATTTTCATGTGTCTTGAAATGAACTTAATTTATGTTGTTTACAGGCTATCTTCAAACCTCCAAAAGCAATTCGTGGAGGAATTCCAATTTGCTTTCCCCAAGTATGTGCTTCTCCAAATTTTTCTCCTTGCTTCTTTTGATTGCATTGGTTGTGGTAAAAGACTTGCTGCATAATGCAGTTTGGAAGTCATGGCTCCCTGGAATCACATGGATTTGCTAGAAATAGGCAGTGGAGCATAGATACTGATCCGCCTCCTTTCCCAACAAATTCTTTGAGCAAGGCTTATGTTGATTTGATTCTTAGGCCTTCTGAAGAGGATTTGAAGATCTGGGCTCACAGGTAAAGTATTTGGATATGTTATCACTTACTTGCACATGTTCATGAAGATAGACGATACTTTTTTTTTTTTTTTTTAAATATCTTAAAAATAAGATAGACAATACTTAGAATTCTTATCTTATAAACTTCTTTTCTAGATGAATTTAATAAAAATCTCAGATATTTTTTGCTCTTTTTTTTTCTTTATAGTTTTGAGTTTCGCTTGAGGGTAGCTCTGGGTCCTGGTGGAGATTTGATGTTGACATCTCGGATCAGGAATACCAGTGCTGATGGAAAGCCATTTACGTTCACATTTGCATATCATACCTATTTTTCTGTTTCAGACATCAGGTAATTCACAGATTTGCTTGATGCCTATTTCGATGACTGTTTAGCTACTCTGTACATTTAGACTACTTTATTTTTTTACTTATGGAAGATGCATTATGTTTTCAATCATCTAAGTTAGTATTATCTGGATCAAAATTGTTATTCTCTTCCTTGTCAATATCTGTCTATGTAATCTAACCAAGGGATTCGGTTGACTACTAAAAGACCTCTCCAACCAAGAGGTCCTGGATTCTAATTACCTTGAGGCCATTTACCTAGCATATATAATCTCTGTGAGCTTCCAGATGACAGTAGTCCTAATTTAAAATCCAGTCAACAAAGATGGCCAGGGAATTCTGGTTATATATTTATTGTGATGCTTATAATATCTTTCGGCATCTCACTGGTTGAAGATAGAAAAATGGTATTTGATGGTTTAAAAATGTAACAGATGCGAGCTTCTTGACGATCTTAGAATGATTTTTCTTATTTTAGTTCTCTTTTGGTAGGGGTAAGTGAAGATTTTCCTTGAAATCTCTTTTGATTATTTTTTTTCCTGATGCATTCTATGTTCTAACTTCTTAAGTGGGTAAGGATGTTGTCAATTTTGTAGCTGGAAATCAGAGGAATTGTATGTGTTCTTTATACAACATCTTCGTTGAAATAATTCACTGACATCATCACAAATTTTGATGACAGAACCCATTTGCAAGTACTGTGGGTATTATTAAGTAGTTAGTGGTTAGGCTGTTGAAGTTTATTTCTGTCCAATTAGTTATTCTTACTGAATAATGAGTAGCATCTTAGCTTTATACAGTAAATTTTCAGGATTTCACACGAGTTTTGGCTTGTATCCAAACAGACCTTGCTGCTTTATTTTTGTCAATGACCTCTCCTGCAGAGGAAGTATAACGAATTCCAGAGAATTCTAGAGGAGGTTCCTTTACCAATTTTTGATGTGGATTCCAACAAATCGTTGAATATTAGGGAGAAGTTTTTAATGAATTTCCAGAATCCAAACCACCCATGTCTGCCTATATTTTTATTTTTTAGTCTTGCTCTCTTTTTAATTGAAGCATTGTTTGCAAGAAGGATGTGCAATCTATATCATGTTTTAGCCCGATATATCCTTTTATCCTCTTTTTCTATTAGATTTTAGATTGTAAAAAAAAAAAAAAAAAAAAGACACCATTACCTTGAAAGATCACTATTTTAAGTGGTTTTGGAGATATTTGAAGTCCTTTAATGATGGGATATTTTGATTTTAGTGGAATGTCATTCGTACGATTTTCTAATTGAGGAATATCTGCATTTGCATATGAGAAGGAAATGGATAACCTTATTGTCATCCAATGATAGGTGTCATCATAATTACAGTAGTAGACTAGATTGAGTTTTTAAAACTTATTTTACAGAAGCAATAAAAATAATTAGCTGTTGCTTCTGAAGGCCAGATTGTAAGGGTAATGAAAAACTCTTTTTTTTTTTTTAAAAGATATATCCCAAAGGTTGATGTGAGAGTTCATTGCCAGTGTTTGAAACTTTGAATAGAAATTGATTTTAGTCATTTTCAATTATGAATTTATCATGATAGTTCTTTCTCTGGGATCAAAATGTATAGTATTTTACCTTCCAATCCTCATGGAACCAGAAATTTTGTTGAGCTGAATTGCTAGCTCAAACTTGTTCTTGACTGAAAATGCTGTATTTGCTCCATCCAAGGCAGTCCTATAGCTGATTTTGTGTTAGAAATGTTAAGGAACTTGACGGAGCTAGAGTACAGATCAATATGGAACTTATTTCTGGTCAGGCTATGGCCATAATATGAGTTTTGTGGACTGGTATGTTTAAGGTTAAAATTAGGTTGTTAGTTGTTAATTCTACTGCCATGTCACCATCTTTCATTATTCAGTTCGATGGAAAAATTGAGAAGCTTTGAGAAGCATTAACAGCTGAAATTTATTATCATTGAAACTTTAGGTATGACGGTCTTCAAGTAGATCCCATTTTTCATCTAGTTAACTTTGGATGATGTGGTCATTGCTGCTTCAAGCTTGTCTGCTATTTACTTTTACTTTATGTTCTCAAACTGATATTTGATTCTTGTGAACTTTTTATTTTAGACAACAAATGGTCGACTTTAGTATTCTGCAGGTTTAAATTTTTCTTAAATTGGTTTAATTGTCTATGCTCAGTGAAGTACGTATTGAAGGCTTAGAGACGCTGGATTATCTCGACAACTTGCAGAATAAGGAGCGTTTTACTGAACAAGGGGATGCAATAACATTTGAATCAGAAGTGAGTCACAGTTTTTGGCTGGATGCTTATGCTTATGTGGCGGTAATGTTTAACGAATGCTTTTACGGTTAAACAGGTGGATAAAATATACCTCAGTACGCCTACAAAGATTGCAATTCTGGATCATGGAAAGAAGAGAACATTTGTACTTCGTAAAGATGGGCTTCCAGATGCTGGTGAGATTGATTTTATCCATCTGCTTTCATAACAATGTTCTTATTTTTAATATATTGGTGCATAGATATAGAGTTTTTCCTAATGTGAAGAAATAATCACTGCAGTCAAGTGTTTAGATCAACACTTAATATACGTCATTAAGTGGTGACTTGTTTTGATATTGGCATGTCCTTACAAGTTCTCATGACATTCAAATGGAGGAACTACTTTTTGATCCTCCCTTGGTTTTATGGGCAGCAATTGAATTGTGGACCTGGACAGCAGTGACTTGCCAATCCAAGTAGATTTAACAATCATAGTAGCTTCTAGATGACTTAGATGTGGGTCGATGATAATACTTAGGAAGAAAATACATGTCATTTCTGAACAAATGGATGAATGGGGCAACAGTTACCTAATACAAGTTATACATTTACCTTAAGACTTAGTTTAAGAACACTACAAGCTTACATTGTATTGCTTTCTAAATGGTGGATTTTTGGAGTTGTATTTCTAATTGTCTTATATTTATGTTTCATTTTCATTTATCCTTTTCATACAGTGGTGTGGAATCCCTGGGATAAGAAGGCAAAGCAAATGGCCGATTTTGGGGATGATGAATATAAACATATGCTGTGTGTTGAGGCCGCTGCTGTGGAAAAACCTATCACACTAAAACCTGGTGAGGAGTGGAAAGGAAGACAGGAACTTTCTGCTGTCCCTTCTAGTTACTGTAGTGGGCAACTTGACCCGCGGAAGGTTCTGCTGAGCAGCTGAAAGATCTATCGTTTTGCTCCATATTCTGTACAGGTAACTTTGGCTAATAGTTCAAAACTACGCTGTATATTTAGTAACATTTCAATACTAGAGTTCCTAATCAATATTAATGCTATTAGTATGCTTGTTGGAGGGTAGGTTGATATTCTCAATTTGAACAATTTTCATACATCATTAAGGATGGTTCTCTTAATTTCTAGGCAATGCCAATATTTTCTTAATTAGCATTGGTAATGTGGGACGACGGATATCTCCTCGATGTTTATACTCTGTGATCTAAAGTACCGACTTTTTGTGGAGTGCTTTAGATGATGTCTGGTTGTTCACAAATTGCTGAATTTGCTTCACTTAGAAAGTTGTGTTTGGTTATGTTCTCTGCTTCGTTTTTTTTTTTCCGTCATTTAAAGATTTCATTCATGTTGTATATAACAAATGGTTTAACATGCAGGAATTCGTTCACAATTCGTGGATGGATGGCGTCTAGATAATTATGGTCGATTTAACAAGTGATTTGTGTAATTCTGTTGAATGTATTTTGCTGCTGACCCACACACCCAGCTGTTTCTTTCATTTTTCATAATAAATGGTAGGAAACGAAGAAAAGATACAGGGTTCTCTTAAAACTCAGCAATCAGCATGATTAGATATGTATTGTAAAATATTTAATTAATAGTTTTCTATAATATTATACGCAATTGGTTTTGATTGGCTGTCATTGGATGCAAAAGATAGGACATTCATCCAACAAAGACAGTTTTCGGCTAAATTATCGTGACAAATTAAGCGTTGCCTGTGCCTGAGGGAATGCCATGTGAAGTTGTCAATCATCAATAATCATATTCTTATAGGTGTAGCTGTATCAATTGGATTATCCATTCTTGTTTTTAGTTTATTCATCATATTAAGATAAATATACAAAAATCATGAATGTCACATTTGATTTAAATTATTAATTTTAAAGGATGAAAAGAGAAGTAAAAAATAAATTGGTGTTAACTAGATGATTGTTTCAACCCTCGTATGAAGAATAATTTGAAAATTGGATGTTGAAGTAATTGTTGGGTTGTGAAATCTGAATCGGTATTGTTGGGACGCCGTTGGGACGCCGCACAATTTCTTGTTTTATCCTGGAGTGACAGTTTTAACTACGGTTGTTATTATTTAAACCCTTGTATTTGTAGGTTTTTATTATACTAGAGAAAAAGAATAGAGTGACCTAGTGAGCCAAATTGACACAGAGTGTTTGCTTTACCATTGTAAACACCGATTTGATAGTGAAAGTTGAGTGCTGATGCTATGTGGATGTAGGCTTACATTAAAAGCGTAAAATTTGATAGTCTTTCTTTTTTATTATACAGAGTATTAGAGAAAATCAAATATAAAATTAGAAAGCTTCTCATTATACTTCACAAATTATCTATTTATAATTTATTTATTTATTTTTTATTAATGACAATATTAATCTAAATTAAAATTACCAAATAAAACATAAAATTTTAAACACACTAAACTAGGTTTTTTTTTTTTTCTTTTTAAAAAAAAAACAATGTTTTTTTTTTTCCTCTTCACAGTTTAACAAACCCTAAAACATCTTCTTTTTTTCTAATAATTTAAAGTTCTTTATTGAGATATGACAGTTTCTGAATGTCAAGCAAGGTTGTCGGGGTACCAAGGCAATGTTATAATAGCCCTCTGCTTCACCCCCCTTTAATGGCCTGAAAGATAGGAAAAGCAGAAGACAATAAGTTTCCGAGATAATGAACAAGAAAGGTAGAAGTCGAAACAATCATAGATTTGATGGTAAAAGTGTAAATGTCTTACCTCAGCTTGGAGGGATTTCATGAAGTCATTCTCTAATTGAGATCGAATGTCTGTACAAAATTAAGTGCTTCATAATAAAAGATTGAATTAAAATAAACTTATAATCCCTTTTTGAAAACTCCTTGTCTAAAAGCTTAAGATTTCTAATATTGAGATGAGAAAAATTAAGCACAATGAAATAAAAAGAAAGATATTAAGTCTTAACCATGCAACAATAGGATGTAGAGTGACATAAAAAATTTAGTTTTGTCTTATGGGATCCTTTATTTAGCCAAAAAAGGAGAAGAGTGTTGTATTCGTAAGTTACTCAATTGAGATTTCTATCTTAAATAAGAATGGAAGAATAGTGATGCATTCATTAGTTATCTTCTTAGAGTGTGTTTGGTATGGTTTTTTAATTTGAGCTTTTAGAGTAGAGTTTCTAATGAGTAGAGCTTCTAACAAAAAAAAGGCTTTTAGGTTGTGTAAATTACAAAAAGTGTGTTGATAATGTAATTTTAGAAATAGCTTTTGGTTGAGTGAATTACAAAAAAAGTGTTGACAATGTATTTATAATGAAAACATTATGGTGGAATATCTAAAATTTTGAGTTTCTCCAAGTAGACATAAAATAGCTTTTTTTAAGGGTAATTGAGACAATTCATATATTAAAAATGTTGTTTTGAGTTTTGTCAAATAACTAAAAAACTTCAAAATAACTTTTAGCAAAGCGCTTTTCAGAGTGATCAAAATTACTAGTTTTTTTTTTTTTTTTGGTTTTGCTATATGTTAAAATTAAAATTCAAAAATAATAATAGGTAATATTAAAATAAAATGGAATATCTTTAGAAAATTTATTTTTAAAAATAGAGTGTCTTTAAAATGGACTTGGATCCTCTCTTTTAATTTTATTTTTCCTGATCTTTTTAAAGTATACGATTGGTTGTTTATAAAGTGATTGTGGAAACCAATCACATCTTAAATTTCTTTTTAAATTTAAAATTTCATAATATAGTATCTTTAGAAAAGAAGTGTAAATAGAAAAAAATGAATCGTAAAATATAAAAAAAAAAAAAAAAAAAAAAAAAAAAAAAAAAAAAACTCTCATAAAATTATTTTAAGAAAAAAACAACTAACAGAGAAACAGCCGAAACGTGGGTAGTGCTGCGCGTATGATTTTGAAGAAAATTATACAAAGCGAAAAGTCTTAAAACTGGTGTCAACCATGTGATCTAGCTTATTGAGAGTTTAATGGGTTTAAACAAATTACTTAAAATAGAGCATTCGAAAAGATGAGGTTAGTCTGGTAATAAACCACTCACGCCTGCACCATGAGATTGTGAATTCAAGTTCTTCTAAAAAATCTCGAATTTATATAATGCATAATACTTTAAAAAAAAAAGAAAAAATAAAAGAAGTCAAATAGAGCATTTATTTGGCATGTAATTTTTTTATTTTTAAAGATTATTTAGCATATACTGTAATAGCTAATAGTATCAGTATCGTGTCATTTCGGACTCTTGATTGATAAAACGTCGGGCTGCGAATATTTTGTTGACTTTTGTACAGAAATATAACTTCATTAATTCATTTGTTTAGCTGACTTTTATACTATACAATTCCATATTAATCTAGTTGGCCTAAAATGCTAGCTCATCTACATTGAAGCCTAACTAGCAATGATCTGCGTGGATCCATCAAGTGTTCTTATAACTCTTTATCTTGGTTATTTTGACAATATTTTTCAATAACAAGTTGATAATATACTATCATTTTCTAATAAGAGTGACAAATTAGCAACATACTGTTAGAGATCACCAACGTAAATGTCACATTATTGAAAAAATAAATTAAAACAAAAGAAAACGTTTATATGTAATGTACGTAAGCTAATCTTTTTGGGTTGTAGAGTAGTGATCCAATATATAGACGTACAACATTAAAGGTTGAACAAATTAATATAATTAATATACATAATTCTATATAGAGACAAAAAGTGAAGTTGCATTCACATGATGATCTTGTATCACCTTTTGTCCCATTTGAGATTTTGAGTATGAGGAATCATAATTCTATTCCTATATGAGTTTTAATTAAAATTAACTTGTAAGAAACAAAACATTCCTCTCTCACAATTCCAGACATGCAAGTAAAGCCATCCATATAAATCAGCACAGGAGTGCAGTGGTGCATATACTTTTATATATACAGTTTTTATTTCCTTATGATCGAACTGAACTTTTAAGATTAGGACGAGACTTGTGAATCATTGATTAAGGGTGTGGTGGAGGTGTGATTTCAGGAGATGTTTGTATTAGAGTTATTGGGTTGTAACTTGTAACATGCAAACTGAGTCTGAGTTGGCATAAATTGCCAATTAAATTTTCCAATAATCAACAGTTAACAAGATTAAATTTTAAGAAATTCTGACTTTCTCCTATTTTCTCATGCATTCCTGCATGTGATCCTACCAACCCCCAGAAATAAATTTCATTTCTAAGTTTTTATGGTACATGAAAATGATTATAATATATCAAGCTGTGACACCTCTAATAATTAAAAACTGTTTAGTATCATTTATTGTCAACAATGGCCAGAGTGTTCAAAGTTTACTCTTTATAAATAGATAGACTTTGAAACAGACCAAACACAGCAATTTGATATAACTGAAGAAAACAGCAGTTAATATGGAAAACCAAAGCTTATTCATTGATGTTGTGTCTTTTGTTCTTGTCCTCTCTCTTCTCCTAAACACTAGTTGTGTATCTGCTCAACTTCGTGAAGACTATTACAAGAATACATGCCCCAATGTTGAATCTCTTGTTCGCTCTGCAGTCACCAACAAGTTCAAGCAGACATTCGTGACCGCCCCTGCAACTCTTCGTCTCTTTTTCCACGATTGCTTTGTCCGGGTTAGTATATATATATTTATAAACTTAAACTTTTGGGTTTAACGGTACGTCCTACAGAATTATATTTTATAATGAGTTATACTAAGAGATTTTGCAATCTTCTGCACTGTGTAAATGGGTGCAGGGATGTGATGCTTCGGTGCTGCTAACTTCGCCGAATAATAAGGCAGAGAAGGATCACCCAGATGATATATCACTTGCCGGAGATGGATTCGACACAGTGAACAAAGCAAAGCAAGCTGTAGATAGCGATCCCAACTGCAGAAACAAAGTCTCATGTGCAGATATTCTAGCTCTCGCTACTAGAGATGTTATTGCCTTGGTAAGCGCATGTCACATATAATTAACCTAGAACATTGTCGGGTTGAACGAACGTTTGATCTAAAGCGGTATATTAAGATATGTGTGTAATATAAAATATGCAGACAGGAGGACCATCTTATAAAGTGGAATTGGGGAGGCTTGATGGGAAGATATCGACAATAGCAAGTGTTCAACGCCAACTTCCTGGCCCTCATTTTAATTTAGACCAGCTCAACACCATGTTTGCCGCTCATGCTCTCACCCAAACCGATATGGTCGCTTTATCAGGTATTTATAATGTTTCTGATACCATCAGGATGAATGAACATAATCACTACGTTTTGGTGGTAACGACTCGAATTTGAGATTAAATTATTAAGCGGACCAATGTTTAATTTTGTGAATAGGTGCACACACACTTGGATTCTCCCATTGCGGCCGCTTCTCCGATCGGATCTACAACTTCAGCCCGAAAAACCAGATCGACCCGACCCTAAACTTCCAATACGCAATGCAGCTGAGGAAGATGTGTCCTTTAAAAGTAGATCCGAGAATTGCTATTAACATGGACCCTACCACTCCTCAGACATTCGACAATACTTACTACAAGAACCTCCAAAAAGGAATGGGTCTCTTTAGTTCTGATCAGATACTGTTTACAGATACCAGATCAAGATCTACGGTCAACCTTTTCGCATCAAACAACCAAGCTTTCAATTTGGCTTTTGTTCAAGCCATTACCAAGCTGGGTCGGGTCGGGGTTAAGACGGGTAATCAAGGCGAAATACGGACAGATTGTACCCGGGTCAATTAGCATGCTAGATTGCTAGTGCTAGCTCTTTATGTAGGACAATATCTTCCAACTCATGTTTGCGAGTGCGGACAGCCAAGGAAGATTTTCTTTTAATATACAAGTTTTTGTTTTCATCTTCTCATTTATTTATTTCTTATTATTGCAATAAAATATTTTGTTGAATTAATTTATGTCTTTTTTAAGTACAATAATAAAATAAGTCCTAAATTTTTTTCTTAATTCCAAGTAGTTTATGGTTTTTTCATTTTTGATGAATTTAGTCCCTATATTTTTCACAAGTATCAAATTAGTTCAAAAATTATTGGATCGTGCCATTTCGGGCTTGTAAGGAATTGTGATGTGTTAGACCATATCTGAACCGACTCAGCCCAATTTACATGTCTAAGCACAATTCATGGAACAAAAATCAATGCCTAACGAAGAATCCTTGTTTGTAATAAAAACAAGAAACTATACTTCTTCCCAAAAATCGATCGAATTCTTATTACGATAATGGAAGAAAGTTTAACGTCATCAAGCAATCAACCTTCCATGTACCACATATATTTGACAATTCAATGATGCTATGGTGAATGTAAAGACTTTCTTTAACAGTGATGGGAAGGCCTTGATTTTCCATTGAAATTAAACAACTATGATGCAGATCATAATATACAATTATATTCAGCTTGTTGTTATGAAAGTCAATACATTTCTTGCCTAATATGGTTTTCATAATCAATTAGTATCGAGAAATATTATTTCCTGTTGTATATAATTAGACTAGAATCAATTAGCTTGCTTGCAGGACAAGTAGCATTATGTTTACACAATTTTTGACACACTTTTTGGCCATTGGATCTTGTTTTTTTTAATGGATATGATTTATTCTCTTTTTCTTTTCTTTTCTTATTTAATACAGATATTGTCTCTCACTTAATTAATACTTTATCTCTCTAAAATATTATTATTTTATTTAATTCTCTCACCTTATTTAATTTTTTGTCTTTAATTTATTTTTCTTTTCTTTTATTTTTTCCTTTACACGTGTTTTTTTTTTTTTTTTCACTTTACCTGGAACCAAAACATCAACAGTGTGACTTTCACTCTAACTTTTTAGTCTTTAAAATCCCTTTAAATTTTTTTTTTTTTTAAACTTTTCTTATTTCTCAATTTACTATTCTTTTTTTTTTTTTAAATATGTAATCACTCTCCTCTTTTATTTTCTTTCTTTTTATTTTTTTTTCCTCTTTTATCATTTCTTATTTCATTACTTTTGCAAAGTTGTACAATTATATTGGTCTTGTTAATATATTTGCAAAGTTGAACAGAAACATCATACTTGACTTATTTACATCGATATTTGTAAAATAAAATCTATGTGCAATAAGTAAATTAATGAAAAACTACCAATGAATACATGATTTGATCTATAAAATCAATAAAACACGTTCGGCATGCTGGATGTACGTTGCCCATCTCTGAAGTCTTATAAAAAACCCAAAAAGTGTTTTGGTTTTTGTTATGATTTAGTTTACAATATAACAATGTAATCTTTTATTTTTTTTTTTTTTCCTTTCTTTCTTTCTTTCTTTTGAAGTTTTTGAACTCTTGAACATGTTTTATTTTACAAATTTTAGTAATGAATAACTTAATAAATTTTATTGATTTGAGATGGGCAAATCATAGGACTTCGGAGATGGACAACGTACATCTAGCAAGCCGAACGTGTTTTATTGATTTTATAGATCAAGTCATGTATTTATTGGTAGTTTTTCATTGATTTACTTATTGCACATAGATTTTATTTTACAAATATTAGTATAAATGAAGTCAAGTATGATGTTTATGTTCAACTTTGCAAATATATTAACAAGACCAATACAAGTGTACAACTTTGCAAAAGTAATGAAATAAGAGCAAAAGTCTCTCTTTTAGGTCCCGCCTAAGGTGAGAGTTTTCCTCGTGTACTGGTTCAGTCCTTACTGAATCTTCCTTGGCTCTTTATAGTTTTGTCTCCTTTCTCCTTCTGTGTTTTATCTGAGACTGTGTTTTCTTCTGTTATTAGCCAATCTTGGTTTTCCTTGTCCTCGTTTCATTATGAACGCGGATGAATTAGCAACGCTATGTAGTGCTCTGTCGGTTAAGGAAAGGGATGGCCCGTTTAGAACCCTGGATGTTAATCTATTAGACAATGGCGAGAGAAGATTGTCCTTATGTCTTGTGGGGAAAGTGTTAACAACCAAACTGGTCAACAGGGAAGCGTTCACTGATGTAATATGTTCGTTGTGGGGGGTGAGTGAAGGGGTTGATATCGAATGGATCGAAGGTAATATCTTCGCTTTTCATTTCAAAAATCTTGAGGATCGGAAACGAGTTATTTCTGGTGGTCCATGGAGTTTTGATAGGGCTATGTTAATCTTTGAAGAATCGATTGGTTATGGAGATATCAAATGCATGAGTTTTAATAGAATGGAATTTTGGATTCAAATTCACAACATTCCACTCTTATGTATGACGGAGGAGATTGGTATTTTCAATAGGAAAAATGATTAGGGAGGTGCGAGGAATAGATTTGGAATCTTCTAAGATGGCTAATGGCCGTTTTATTTGTGTTAGAGTGTGCATTGTACTAAATGAACCCCTCATGTGAAGTATAAGAGTTGATCTTTTAGGCAATGGGAAGATTATTACTATGCTTTTACGATATGAAAGGCTTTTTGACTACTGTTTTAAGTGTGGACGGTTGGGACATTCTCTGCTGGAATGTACGGCTAAAGGTGACAACAGAGAGGTTACTTCGAAGGCAAATATGTGTCTGGACGTGTGGTTACGGACGGTCAGTCCACCAAAATGTTTTCCTTTCCACAATGACAAAAGTCTTAGGCAGTGGGGTAGAACATCAAGTGGAGAAGCAAACAACAGATGGTCAAGAGATCGATGGAAAGTAAAGGGACCGACGGAGGAGGAGGCTAGAGCCGATGAAAGGTGGAGGAGCAATTTTTCCTCAGGCCAGAGGAAGTTGGAAGGGTGCAATCGGACTTCAAAACGGTGTTTCGAAAGTGGGAAAAAAGTTATTAAGATTGGGGGAAATCCGATGCATGGGATAAATAATCACGGTGCAATTTTAAATATTGATGGGGTAAAACAAAAGGATATTTCAAAGGCGGCTGATGATTCATCTTCTCTCGAGATGGGTAACCAAAACATTTATGACAAGATAGGACCTGTTAAACAATAATAGTTCTTCTGGAGGGGCAATAATTTCAAACGAAGTTGGACTTCTGGGGACTTCTGGTGGGCCATTAATGTTTGGGCCTGAGAAAGCCAATAATATGGATACCAGCTTAGGCCTTCCTCTTCCTGATACATCCTTGGATAAGCCCGTGTCTACTAGTGCGATTTTATCTAAGATACATTCGAACAAATGGTGGAAACGGGTCACCTAGGGGTCAAAGATTAATAATTTGTCAGTTAATGGTAGCAATAGTGCTAGGTTAGTCGAAATTGGGGAAAATTCAATGGGAGAGATAGGTGTTAATCGAAAAAGAGAAGGGAACATCCATGGTCCGCTGTGACAAGTTGGTAAGAAGAAAAAATATTTAGAGGTTGTGAAGAAGCCGGATGTTAGTGAAGATCATGATGAAGCTAATGTCAATGAAACAAGGCCAGGGAGTGTTCATGCCATGGATATGGGTAGCAAACCGATGGAGAAGATTATGGAATTGGATACTAGAGACACTGAAGGAACGGAGTGTGAATCCTCAATTCTTCAAAGTGGAGTCATCGATAAGGTGGAAAAGAGTGTTACTGAAAATTCGGTTTCACTCGGATCAATGAATATGGAATTATCGGTCGGTTGATCTCTATCGGCCCGCCGCTCGCAATGAAAACTCTAGGATGGAACGCCTGAGGGCTCAGTAATCCTTGGGCGTTTAATGCTCTGCTTGTATGCAAGCACAAATCGAAAGCTGAAATGATGTTTCTAATGGAAACTAAATGTAATCAGGCAAAAATGGAATTACTCCGTGTAAAGTTGGGCTACGTAGGGAAAATTGTTGTCGACTTGTGTGGGGAATTCGGGAGGCCTTTCTCTTTTTGGGATAGTAGTATTGATGTGATTCTTATGTCTTATTCTGGTGGCCACATTGATGTCAGTATTAGCAATGTTAACAATAAGAAATGGAGATTCACAGGCTTCTATAGGCACTCTGAGCAATCTTAGAGATCGAACTCGTGGATATTATTGAGGCGTTTGGCTGGTTTGTCTGGCTTACCATGGATTTGCCTTGGAGACTTCAACGAAATTATGAGTGATGACGAAAAGATGGGAGGTAGGCGAAAAAATTGGAGATTTATTTCTGAATTTAGAGAAGCCATCGAAGATTATAATCTAGAGGATTTGGGTTTTGTTGGTGACAAATTCACATGGTGTAACAAAAGAGACGGAAATGTGGCTATTTACGAGAGATTGGACAGATGTTTTGGGACTAAGGATTGGAAAATTCTTTTTCCTAATTCCTTGGTTCGTCACCTGGACTTGGAATTCTGACCACCGACCTCTATTACTTGAATTTTCACATACCTTTGGTTTTAATAATAGAGAGAAAAGAAGATGTGGTAGACAATATTACTTTGAAGAATGTTGAGGGGATGACAACGAATGCAGGTGCATTGTTGAGGAGGCTTGGAAGTCACAACAAGTTCTGAGTAATAGTGTGTCTGATGTTTTAAATAGGTTTGATGAATGTGGGAGAAGACTTGAAAAATGGAATTCCAAAAAACGGAAAGAGCTGCGAAGAGACATTAATAATAGAAGATTGACACTCAGCTTAGCTAATAAGGTTGGCAGTAGGATGAATTGGAAGTAGTTTGGGGTTCTTGAGAAGGAGTTGGATTCCGCCTTGGAAATTGAAGAGAGATACTGGCGGCAACGGGCAAAAGTGGATTGGATTCAAAATGGGAATAAGAACTCTAGGTTTTTCCATTCAAAAGCTTCTACAAGAAGGGCTAGAAATCGCATTATGGGTCTTTTTGATGAAGGTGGGGTGTGGAGAGAGTCTAACAACGATCTAGCTTGCACTATATCAAATTACTTTGATAACTTATTCACTACTAGTTGTTCGTCACAATCCGATATTGAAAAAGTTGTTGGCAGTATTCAGCAAACTTTACCTAACCATGTTATTAGATGTTTGGAAGCTACGTTTTCTAGGGACGATATAAGGAAAGTGGTCTTTGACATGACTCCCTTAAAAGCTCCTGGAAAAGATGGCCTCCTTACTAATTTTTTCCAGAAATTTTGGGGTACTATTAACCAAAATGTGACCGATGTTTGCTTACGGCTTTTGAACTAGGGTGCTTCGGTTAGGGATTTGAATAGTACGGTCATAACGTTGATTCCAAAGGTCCAGACTTTCTCTAAGATGACTGAGTTCCTGTCCTATTAGCCTCTGTAAGGTAATGTATAAAATTATCACAAAAGCAATTTCTAATTGTCTTAGAGGTGTGTTGGGGGAGATTATTTATGAAACTCAGTGCACGTTTATTCCTGGATGTATCATTTCAGACAATACAATTGTGGGTTTCGAATGCTTACATAGGCTAAAAAGAAGGACAGGAAAGGAAAGAAATGTTTTATGGCCTAGAAATTGGACATCTCCAAGGCCTACGATAGAGTCGAATGGTGCTTTATTAAACAAATGATGATCAAGATGGGTTTTCCAGTCAAGTGGGTGTGCCTTATTATGGACTGTGTGACATCGGCTACCTATTCTTTCAAGCTTAATGGTGAGATTTTAGGCAATATTAATCCTTCCAAAGGTCTGCGTCAAGGGGATCCTTTGTCCCCTATACTTGCTTCTAATTTGTGCTGAGGGTTTATCGAGTCTGATTCAAAAGGCCTAAGATGGCGGGGAAATTTCTGGTTTTAGGTGCAGCAAAAGGGGTCCGATTATTTCTCACCGTTTTTTCGCTGACGATAGCTTACTGTTCACCAGGGCCAATGACAAGAACTGCAGAGAGGTTCGTAATGTGTTGGAGGCTTATGCACGGGCTTTGGGTCAAGTGATTAACTATAACAAATCTGCCTTATGCCTTATTCCTTCTATTTCGGATGATTTGGGTAATAGATTTGCTCTTTTGGTTGGGGTTAATAAAGTAGAGTGCCATGAATCATATTGGGTGTGTCGTGCTTCTCTGGCAGAAATAAAAGAAAATTGTTTACTGGTATTGTCGATCGTGGGGGGGGGGGGGGGGGGGGGGGAGGGTTGTGGAAATTCTTATCTTATCTATTGGAGGGAAAGAGGCCTTGGTTGAGGCGGTTATATAGGGAAAAATACGGTCACGCAGCGGAAGCGAAACTAAAATAGAGTTTAGTATAGTTTAAAATTTTTCCATAATTTGAACCTTAACCCTCTAATTAATTAACATATAATACTAAAGATATCATACCTTTGTCGCGTGATTCGATTGACATTGCGTCGATGGTAATCCGCAAGATCTTCCAATCCAATCACGAACGTGAATCACCTAGGAGCGTGATCTCCCTTCTCTTTGAATTGTGTACCTGAGGATGGATTAACAAAACTTTTTCTTTTTCGTTAGTCACAACAAATTCCAAAAGGCTACAAAGAATGTTCCGGTCACTTTTGAATTCACAATCGTTAGATCGAAACTCGCGTGAACCTTATTCGAAATTGTGCACAAAACCTTTTGATATAAAAGTTACTAATGCACTATCGAAATAAGAACAAACATTTCTCTCTTTTCCTCTTGGCCAAATTCTCACACTAGTCTAAGAGCTGGATTCTATTTTTCTCAAGCAAAAGAAAAATATTCTCTCAAGCAAGAACTCTAGGGTTGTTCGAATTCTATATAAAGAATATATATATATATATATATATATATTATGGCCGAAAGTCACATGCCAAACAATATATATTTGTCAATATATATTTCACCAATTCTGCATAATGTATAATGTATATATAAGTCAATATATATTATATACGATTCTGCATGCCTTTTATTCTGCATGCTGTTTAAATAAATAAATAAATATATATATATATATATCCGGCTAATTACCATATTTATTTCATATATATCTATATATTGAGGCCGAAATCCTTTACCATGTAGGATTTATATCTTTTGACTTAAATCCAAACCCTAGGTAGATTTCCTTAGAATTCCAAACCCTATTCAAACTCTTTAGTATATTTGTGACTATATAAAAGACTTCCTTATTTGATTAGATAAATAAATCCCTTATTTATCTACTTACCAAATAAAGTCTTTTATTTTATTTAAACTACCACAATAGTATACTACTAAGAAACATATTTCCTAGTCAGAAAAAGATTTTTATTTTTAATTAAATACTTAACTAATAAATTAATTAATTTCCATTTAATCAATCAATAAAATAAAATAATATTTTAAACTATTATTCTAGTCTTGCCACCCACACCATATACATGAGCCTAATATTATTTTCTTATTTTATTTAATCCATTAGACTTTAATTAAAAAGCCCACATGTGAACCAGACTCATTCTTACTAAAAGAAACAAGCCCACATGCCTTTCATTAATATATTAATATAATTGATCAGCCCATTAAATAAATAATGTGAAAATTATATTCTTAATATATTAAATACAATTCTAGATGGACCCATAAATTGGTCCGGTAGAATATATCAAGTGAATTTTTTGTTCTGCGCCAACAATTCAAACCCTGTTTTGAAGCCATTGAATCAGAATAAAGTATTCTCAAAATTTTCCATACAAGTCCGTGTGGATTGAGGATCTTGGCGGGCTATCTAAATTTAAGCTTCAACAGACATAACTTAATCACAATCAACAAATGATTCACTTAGGTCCGATCTATTAATTTTAACTCATTCCACTAAAGAGCTAAAATTGAACTCTTAAATAAAGATAGAATAAGTAAATATTTCTCATTCGTACCCTAGACAATCTTATTGGAGATGGTGTATCCTCGTGAAGAATATCAGTAATCGCCAAGAGCTCATAAACCGCCTATAGCTCTCCAAGTTACCATATTTACTCATATGACCACATTTTGAACTTGGATATTTTGACTTGTCCAGAAGCCATGTTTTAATAGACTTTATCGAAAACTTAACGTTAAGATTCAATATCCAATACCTCAAAACATCCATATGATGATATTCTACTCTCATTTAATAAATGGAGCCACGATGTCCATATCTATAAATGAAGTCCTCTATCGATTAACAAATGAATACCACCAAACTATCGAGGATAGACTATGCTATATAATCGTACTCATTGATAACTCAAATGATAACACTTGCAACCATAAGTCCATCATTTATCTCAGGATTAAGATAGACTCTCCGATTGTCCTGATAATGAAAAAACTTTTATCTACTGACGGTTCTAGATAAAGTATTTCATTGTGATCCTATTCGATGCACCCAGTGCACTAGATTCTTTTACTCGAAGACCCTTCGATGATTTCAAACTCATCATAACTCATTTGATCCCACTCAAATGCTAGCAAAAGAATTCTACAACTTTAACAAGATAAAGGTGCCCAACCTCATATAAGACTAACTAAAGAATTGTGTCTACCTCATACATATCCAGATGTACGAACAATCCTTCTTTTCTCATAGTCTTTTGACCTTATGATTATTTACTTTTGACAATTACAATATACAATCTATAAATGCTATAAGGTTTGTTTAAATCAGAAATCACTTTATTAATATGAAAAGATTGTCAAAAACAATATTACACTCTTGCTATTGAGCATAATCCTAACAGGTTATTCAGTCCATCCCTACTTATGCAATGGGTTTATTCAGGCTCCCTAAGTGTTTAACTGCTGAGATTCAACAGTTGTGCGCTAGATTTTTTTTTTTTTGGGGGGGGGGGGGGGGGGGGGGGGGGAATGAAAAGAAAAGGAAGATCCATTGGTGCATGTGGAACCATTTATGTTAGCCCAAAATTGAAGGGGGTTTGGGTTTTCGCAACCTTGAGGTGTTTAATATAGCGCTCTTTGCAAAGCAATATTGAAGAACTATCAAAAACCCGGACTCGTTGGCTTCAAGAGTGTTAAACGGCTGTTACTTTCCGAATTGCAGTTTCATGGAAGCATCGAAAAAGACTGCGGGTTCCTTTATTTGGAACAGTCATCTATGGGGAAAAGGCATTATTGATAAGGGGCTGAAGATGGAGAGTGGGGGATGGGAAATCCATTCGGATTTATAAAGACAACTGGGTTCCAAGATCGTGGAACTTTAAAATTCTTTCTACCCCAGTGTTGGATCCTAATACACTGGTGAATGATTTGTTTCTTCCCTTTGGTGGGTGGAACATTCAAAAGTTGAAGGCAAATTTTATGCGATGTGATGTGGATGCAATATTGAAAATTTTTGTCGGTGCGATGAACACCAAGGATACTGTCACTTGGCAGTTTGAAGGTACTGGAGTTTATTCCATCAAAAGCGGATACTGGTTGGGTAGAAGTTTAGAGGACAGGGCTAGTCATTCTAACACATCTGTTGTTAAACATTGGTGGAAAATGCTGTGGAAATTGAAGATGCCTCTGAAAATAAAGATTTTTATTTGGAAAACATGTTATGACTGGATCCCTTCTATGGCTAATCTCAGTAAAAGGGGTGTGGGTGTGAATGATATCTTCCTTGTTTGTAATCATATGGTTGAATCAATTGTGCACGCTCTTTGTATGTGCAAAAAAGCGAGAATGGTGCATAGAGAGTGGAGTGTGTTGAAAGCTTGGAATTACAAGGGGAATGGGAACTTCTTTGACCTCATTACTGATTTCGCTAATCAGACCAAGAAGGAGGAGGATCTGAAATTGTTTTGTATAATTTGCTGGAGGATTTGGTGTATCCGAAATGATTTCGTTCATAATGGTGGTAACCAGGATTATTCGAATGTGTTTATTGGAGTACTAATTTTGCTTAAGCTTATAAGCCTCCTAGGATGGGATCGATCTTGAGGGGCGATACTGATAAAAGGAAAGATTCTCGTTGGAAGGCTCCATGTATTGGATACTACAAGGCTAAGTACAGTGCTTGATTGGTTTGGGTGGAAAAAGGATTGGTATCGGTATCGTTATTCGAAATTGTGTTGGAGCTGTCATGGCTTAATGTTCACAAGCTTTGGATGCAAACTTTGATGGTTGGGGTGCTAGCTAGTATTATGGTTGTATATAAAGGAATCTTATTTAGCTTGGACTGTGGCCTGCGGCCCTGTGTCTTTGAATCTAATAGCTTTATGGCTGTGAAGCACATCTCGTGTGGAAATTTCTTGAATGCCAACTTTGGCAGTCTGCTAGAAGATATTTCAAACTTGAAGAAGCAAAACTGTGAAATGGAGGTGAAAGCTGTCCCTAAAGCTGTGAATCGTGTTGCCTAGAATCTGGCAAGAATTGGGATGGATTGTGTGGAGGATAAATTTTGGATGGAAAGCTTTCCTGATAGTGTTAGAAATGTTATGGACACTGATTTGCTTATTTAGCCTATACTGGCTCTTGTCTTTTTCTGGCTTGTTTTTTCCAGTGTTCTGCCCTCTGTTCTGGGCCTTGTTGTTTGTCTTGTTGTTCTGTTTCGTAGCTTTCAAAAAATAAAATAAGAAATGATAAAAGAGGAAAAGGAAAAAAAAATTAAAAAGAAAGAAAATAAAAGAGGAGAGTGATTACATATATATATATATATATATATATATATATATAAAAGAATAGTAATTTGAGAAATAAGAATAGTAAAAAAAAAAAAAAAAGGGATTTTAGAGACTGTAAAGTGAGAGTGAAAGTCACATTGCTGATGTTCTGGTTTCAGGTAAAGTAAAAAAAGAAAAAGAAAAAAAAACAGTGTACAGGAAAAAATAAAAGAAAAGAAAAATAAATTAAAGACAAAAATTAAATAAGGTGAGAGAATTAAATAAAATAATAATATTTTGGAGAGATAAAGTATTAATTATGTGAGAGACAATATCTGTATTAAATAAGGAAAGAAAAAAAGAATAAATCATATCCATTAAAAGAAGTAAGATCCAATGGCCAAGAAGTTGTGTCAAAAATTGTGTAAAAAAATGGGGTCATGGATCCTGCCCTTATATATATATATATATATATATATATATATATATATATATACAGTCTTTCTTTTATCAGTTCGAACTGACAATAAATATATTAGGACGAAGAATGTGGACCACAGATTATGGAAAAGTTTTGACAAGTGCATACACTTTGAGTCAAAGTATGTAAATCTAGTGGTTCACATTCTTCGTCCTTATATATTTATTGTCAGTTCGAACTGATAATAGAAAATCTATATATATATATATATATAGTCTTTCTATTGTCAGTTCGTCTTGACAATAAATATATCAGGACAAAGACTGTGGATCACATATTATGGAGAAGTTTTGATAAGTGCATACACTTTGAGTAAAAATATTTAAATCTAGTGGTCCACATTCTTCGTTCTGATATATTTATTGTCAGGACGAACCGATAACAGAAAATCTGTATATATATATATATATATATATAGTCTTTCTATTGTCAGTTCGAATTGATATAAAATATACATGTTCTTTGTATGTGAGCCATTGGATTTAAAAATACTTTGACAAGAGTATACAACCAAGTTAAAGCATTTAAATCCAATGGCCAACATGCAAAGAACTATATATTTTATATCAGTTCGAACTTGACAATAGAAAAATTGTATATATATATATATATATATATGTGTGTGTGTGTGTCCTGTACTAGTTATATTCATTCATTACAGAGAAAGAATTCTGTTGTTCTCTTATTCCTTTATTTTACACTTGTTTCATACTTAAAATTAAATTCAACGATGTTAGTTATATTGGATTGTAGAAACTGTGATTATCACAGTAAACAGCAACAGCACAAGTAGGAACTTGATACTACGAATTAATTTGTTAAATCATAAATAATTCACCATGATAACAATGACCTATAAGATATTATGATAGTTGTATTCCACTTAAGATTTTACAGATTGAAAAAGTAAATTCAATTACAAATCACTCAATACATCCCGATAAATTCATTCAATATAACAAATTAACAACAAATAAATAAAAAAGATAGAGACATAGGCAACCAGAGAGCTATGAAATTGAACAAGTTCATAGTGGATAGGCAAGGACGTAACCAGAACCGAAGACTATGGTAGGCTAGAATTATTTTTTTTTTTACTAAACATTGACATCACCTGGTTATGAGGACATATAATGAGACGTCCCTGTAAAATGTATATTCTAAATAAATACTTTACAAAATTTTATTTTATTTTAAAAAAATCAAATTAAATTATAAGAGAAACATGAAACACAAATGGGAACACTAATTAAATTATACAATATTCTTATATTAGTTTGATTCATTCTAAATATACTAATGCAATGTTCTGATAAATTTAATAAAATTCATTTAACAATATCGCTACTTTGTAAATTTAAAATTGGATTACTCCTAAAATCTCATTATCTATATTTAACAATAACCCTAAAATTTTAAAACAAAATAAAATATATTTTTTAAGTAACAAAATAAAATATTTAAAGTCATAATATTCACTCAAATATATCTAAATGTTGATGATGATAAATAGATTGAACCAAGTTTAAAGGAGGAGAAGTAATTGTTATTATAGAAAGAAGAAAAAGGAAAGAAAGATTATATGTTTTACCTTTGATTATGAATTAAAAGTAATTATTTAATTAATTTTTTTTCACTAATTTAGTTTTTTTTTTTTTTAAGGGGGGCAAGGTGGGCTTGAGCCCACCCTAGCCCCCGCAAAGGTCCGTCCCTGTGGATAGGGGTGGCAAAAATCCCTAATCCGCCCCAAATCGGTGGAGCTCTGATCCATTTGGGGCGGGTTTGGAGCACTTAAAATAGGGCTCAGGTCGGGTTTGGGTCAAGCTTTTTTGACCCAGTTTTTTATCGAGTCGAGTATGGGTCAACCCCTTATGCCCCGACCCGCCCCAGTTTGACCCGATATTTATATAATTATTTAAATATAAAAATATAAAAAGAAAGACGAATCTCTAATCTCTTTGTCTCTTTACCTAATCATATTTTATGTTTGAATTTAAAATTTCTTAAACTTAGATGTTGTGTTCAATTAAATTTAAGTTTATGTATGAATTTTAAGTGTTTGTGAAAATGTTTTTCTATGATGTATGTTTGTATTTAAGTGTATATTTAAATTTCCAATAAAAAAAGAAAAAAAATTGTATATATGTATATTTAATTTAATGTTAAAATTTTAGTCAATGTCCTAAAATTTAATCATATGGTAAAATAATTTATATATTTAGTGGTTTTGAGATTTTTTTTTTTTTTTTTTTTTAAGGATAAAACGAATCGAGTCATTCGGATCGGGTTTGGGCAGAAATCGAAAACCTGTTCGGGTCACGTGTCGGGTTTGGGGCAACCTATAAAAAAAGGGGTTTCGGGTTTGGGACGGGCCAATCCGACCCATTGCCACCCCTAATAGTGGAGGCAACGTAAGCAATGGTTAGGGCTGTGAAAACACAATGTATAATCCTTACACTGACAGATTCAAAGCCTCTTGTTGAAGTGGACTAATCTGCATCTTAGCAAACATTGGGGCCAAATCCAACGTATCCATTTGCTTCATCAAGAGAAATCTGAATTCTCTCTTATTGAATGTCTTCAATTATTGAAAGTGGTGAAGGTAATGGAGCAAATGCTAAGCAATAGGTTTCGACCACTTCATCTACAAGAGTTAAAAAGCCTAATGATGAAAGGACAAGGATTAGGACTGTCAGAAAAGTAAAAAGATACCACTGGAATCTCAACCGTTCACGGTTCGGATAGGTGACATTAAGTATCGAATATAGACACTCCGGGTGCTCAGGTTATGTTCAATTATTTGGTGTGATAATAGAGGAGTAAGTCTTGCGCAAAATCTTGTCTTTCATTCCCAAACAAAGCATATTGAAATCGACGTTCACTTCACACGAGAGAAGGTGATGCTTGACATTGTTGATGTTCCATATGACTTGCTGATGTGGTGACAAGAGGTGCACTCGCCCTGGGTCCATAAAGAAAATGGCCCAAATTATTATTATTTTTTAATTTTTTTTTTTTTTGTTTTACAATCAAAATTACTTTGAGTGTCAATATTTGCACCCCTAAAAAAATGTAAGTAAACCCCATATTAGTATGTTTTTGAAAATCCAATAATATCCTTGAATAAAATTACCAAAAATAACCACTAATAATTATTAATTAGTTTTGAGTTTTAATTTTTTGTGAAAAAAAAAAAAAGTTTCCTATTAATGATTAGATATTAACATATATCATTAAAAACTCTTTCCATTTTCTTAAACCCTAGATTCTCTTTTAAATAATAATTTTAAATATATTTTCAATTTCTTTATGGAAATAAAAATTGATTGCTAAGTATGGAGAATGATCAAAATCATCCAAAATTGGTTGCAAAAGTTTTAAATTAATTATTATTAGTTTCAAAATCGAAATCTCTTTAGACTTTTTTTTTGTTATCAATATCAGTTGTTTTTCAATTTTATCGAAAACTTTTCTACTTCCAAATCATTTGGGACATGGCACAAACCTTTCATCCCTACCACTTTCACAAATAGAAAATTGATCCCCAACTAGAAAACCTCAAGTCGTAGTGATTTTGTGGACAGAAAACAATCAATAAGAAATGGAGAGGGTTGTTTGACATGACGAGAGAGGAAAAAAAGAAGAAAAAGAGAAATAGAGTCTGATTTTGTGGATTAAAAACATAAAAGAGAAAAAGTGAGGGAAGAGAAAGAACATCAATAGAATTAAATATAATAATAAAATTGATTAAATAACATAATAATATGTGTAAGAGGTTTGTACTTATAAAAATATAATGCAACATTTCAAAAAAAAAAAAGGATATTTTTGGTATTAAGTGAGGTTTATTTACGAATTATATATATTTTTTAAAATTTGATGGATATAATTACAAAAGAGGTGTACATACAGTTTTTAAAGGGTATTATTATCGCCACTCTAAAACAATTTTTATTATCCCGGACCTTTGAAATGTCAAGGCCAGCCCTGTTCTCGCTTTTCTTCTCAACATGGTCACTTCTCTCTAGTTTAGTTTAGTTTGAGTGGGATCTGATGATGATTTGATGAAGCACGCATCATCAAGTTAAAACAAAGTCAATGCAGCCGAAGATTATGTCAGGTTATATCAGCTTCACTTGACAAACCATCTCAAGTACAAATTGCAATTAGCATTCTACTTTACAAAATCATAATCGTATGATTAGTAAATCATCAAGTCTTTGATCACATATTCACAAGTACATTCACATTTATATATATGTTGAGCAGCACGGTTGCATTGCATATGGCGAATTTCACATAAGTCACATCTTTTTTATGATTTATCACCATTTTAAATATCTTTACCATATTTATCACTTTAGTCCCTTCTTTTTTCAAAACTCATCACTTTAATCCATTTGACCATATATCTATGAGTAATGCTACATTGCCTAAATTTGGTGTCCAAATAATGTGGCAATACTCTGGGCCATTCCTTTAAAACATGTAAATCTAATACAATTTAAATGAATGGCCCACGGCATTGTCACATCATTTAGACACCAAATTTGGACAATATAGCATTATTGTATATTTATTAATCAACTTTAACAAAATGGGTTAAAGTACACTTTTACCCCTATTTTATTTTATTTAGCTAAAATTACAGTTTTAGCTTCATATTAAAATATATATTAAAAAAAGGTAAACTTATTTAATAAAATCTTAAATAAGCAAAAATTCAAACTACAAACCCATTAACAATTTTTTTTTTTATAAAAAAAAATCCATAATCAAATACAAAAAATAAAAAATAAAAAAAATCAGGTTTTTTTTTTTTTTTTTTGAAAAATAAATATTTCATAAATATCTCATTATTATTATTATTTTATTTTTACACAATTTTTATTATTGTTTTTTAAGAGAAAATTATTATTGTTATTATTATTATTATTCTTTTTCAACAATTTTATTATTATTATTTTATTAATATAATTATTTTAAGGTTTTGTAAAAAAAACATATTTTAAGGTATTTTTTCATTGGACATGTTTACATTTTTTTTTACATGTCATTTAAATTTTTTTTGTTTTACAAGTGTCAGTATATTTGTAGATCTAATGCATGAAGACTAAAATGCCCCTAGATTTATCAATTTTGACCGATGGAAGGACTAAAGTGATGGATTTAAAAAAAAAAGAAGGACTAAAGTGATGAATATACTAATATAGTAAAGATATTTATAAAGCTGATAAATTGTGAAAAAGTTGGGACTTTGGTGAAATTCTGCCCATTGCATATCATAAGTTGGCTAAATGATATTTGGGGTCAAGTTGGGGTGGGTCCATCCATTTAATGGTTTATTCATTTTGGAAATTTTGGGCTCAAGTTCGGATCTCTTCCCTATGTTGATGCAAAGGAAAACTTTCCCATTTACTATATTTTTATAATTAATTTTTATATTTTTTTTCTCTTGTATAGATAAAAAGTTTCCCATAGAGTTTAAATTTATAATATTTTAAAAAATAAATATTATATCATTATTATAGATGTGCGACCCATACCCACATCCAAACCCACTGCAGGTTCAAATTCCAGACCCACATTAGCCCGTAGGTCGTAAAATCACCACCCAAACCTGACTTGGTCGGGTTCGAGTAGGTACCCGCAATTGCGGCTCAAATTGCTATCCCTGCTCAATAGCCAATATGAATAGAATTTGAACTTCAAACCTCATAAATGTCAATGATATGAGTCTTCTTATTAAATTAGCTAATTAATTTTTTAAATTGTAATTTAAGATTCAATTTCAAGTTGAGGACTTAATTAAGGGACACAAAAAATATGAGGAGTCACAGAGCCGCTGAAAAATCAAATAGGTGAAGTTTAATTTTAATTGAAGAATATGAAGAAGAGTGATTTTTTTTTTTTGGAAAAAGAAGAGTAGTTGTTGAAATATACAAAGAAAAGTGGTTTTCTAGAAAAAGAATAGTTGTTTTTTAAATTGTGTATCGGATAGAAGTAAGTCAGTGACTTGATAATGATATCGGGTCACCCTACCCGAAGCATTCATGCTTCGGATAAGGGGCCATCCAGAAGATGAAAATTTGTGTTTCGGATCATGGGTTGACCCGAAGACAATTTTTTGTTAGAAACACAATTTTGGGAAGAATGTGGTTATGAATTAAGTCAGAGTATTTCAGGAAGTTTGTGCCATTTTTACAATTTTTCCATAGCAATGGATAATTATGCAATTTGAACTCAAAATAAGGGCATATTGGCTAAAATCTCTTTGTTTCTTTCTTTTTTTAGGTATTTTTATTTTCTTCTCTTGCTTATGGAAATTCAATGAATTCCCATTTGATTATTCTCTTCGTACTGAACAACCATATCTAGTCTACTCTTTTGACTGAGATTTTATCTTGGTACAAATTTCATGTATATATGGTCTCCATGAATAATGTAGTTGTGGTTCCCTAGGCTGCTTTCAATTATTTACAAGTCTTTCTCATTATGCAAAATAGAGTATAACTTTTAGGTTTTTTAGAGCAACTCCAACCCGAATAGTGCTTTTGGTGTAATTTTTGCACTATTTTGCTATTCCATCTTTAACCCACTGTACCAAATTTTACTCTAAAAGAAATATTCCATTTCTTTCTGTTTTTTTTTTTTTTTTTTTTTTTTAATATTTCTCCATAATTAACATTTCACCCCATAATTAACATAATATTATAATACAATACGAAATTATGAAATTAATACATTAATAAAAATTAAATTTAATTCGGTAAAATATTGCATTTATTATTAAAATAACTTAAACATTACATTTCATAAAATAAAAAAGAAAAAGCATAAAAATAAAAGTACATATTGATCATCATCTAATTATCTAAATTAGTATATTCATCCCACAAATGATCTATTAAGGCATTTCAGAGTGCAATGTGAGCCTCTTTATCCCTGATTTTTCTATGTCGAGCTAGGAATTCTTGAAATTGGGTATTTTCATCTAACACCATCTCAACTTCTGGAGTTGGTGCTTCCGTATGATCCTCAATTGCTGCATCAACATCACACTCATCCTCGATTATCATTTTGTGCATAATAATGCAGGTAGTTATTATATCATATAAAACATGTTTATGCCAAAAATGCGCCGGTCCTGCCACAATTGCAAACTGTGATTGGAGAACTCCAAATGCATGTTTTACGTCTTTTCTACATCCTTCTTGTTTCATTGTAAATATTTTTTTTTTCGGACCACGTGGATCGTGAATAGTTTGTACAAGCGTAGACCATTTTGGGTATATACCATTAGCTAAATAATAACCCATATTAAATTCTTTTCCTTGAATGACATAATGAGTTGGAGGAGCAATACCTTGAGCGAGGTTGGCAAAAGAATGGGATGCCTCTAACACATTAATATCATTGTTCGTACCCGGCAAACCAAAATAGGCATGCCATATCCACAAATCATAATCAACTACAGCCTCTAGAATAATAGTTGGGGATCCACTACGACCTGCATATTATCCTGCCCAAGCCGTTGGACAATTTTCCATTTCCAGTGCATACAATCTAGACTACCCAGCATTCCTGGAAAACCACAATCTTTACCAATACGGAGTAGTTTGGCAACGTCAGTAGCGTTAGGTGATCTTAGATACTCATCTACAAATTCCTCCACAACAACACGACAAAATCTCTTCAAACTTTCAATTGTTGTAGACTCTTCTATTTTAATATATTCGTCAGTAGCATCCGCTGGTAGACCGTAGACCATATGCCAACATCTGAAATACTGTTGTTATTTTTTGAAGAGCAGACAAACCCAGTCTACCCACACTATCTCTTCGTTGCACAAAATAGTTGTCACGAGCTTCCACTTTTTCAACAATACGAAGGAATAAACTTCTACTCATTCGATAGCGTCGACGGAACATTGGATCATTATACTGTAGGTTCTTAGCAAAATAGTCGTAGAACAAACGACGATCGGTACTTTCCCAGTCTCGATTGATCACTATATGACTAGGAATTGAGCCTCCACGGGTCACTGGGTTGTTTTGTTGATTGAGATACTGAGCAATGGCCCATTGGATGTTACCATGTTGGGCAATTATTGCATCTTGTTTTGAATCAATCTCTTCAAGATTTGCTAGAAGTTGCTCTTCCTCATCGTCGGAAGATGAAGATGAGAAATTAGATGGACCTCCGATATCGAAATTCATTTTCGCTTGGAGTTGAATTGAATGAGTTTTAGCAAACTTTGGTGTAGACTATTTATCATTATAAAATATAATATTCTAGATAAGAAATCTGAGCACGGCTAATTGCCAACCATTGGATGGATTGCATCACCATCTGAACCGTAGGTTACCTCTCGATTATAATATCTTATCCAAGTTTTGACTTGAGTCGCGTATTTACCAAAACAGGGTTAAAAGAATCCCCAATTCCACTACAAGAAATTTGGCATTTCGCAACGCGCAAAATGCGTTGCGAAAAGTTTTCGCAACGTGCAGGTGTATGTTGTTAATATTCCTGTTGCCAAAAATCTCAAAGCTTTCGGCAACGCACAATGTATATTGTCGTAGTATAATAACAACGTACTATGCGCGTTATCATTGACATTTAACGCAACAAACGGTTGATGTATGTTGTCTTACCATGTGTTGTCTTAGACAATTTTATCGTGCGTTGCCTTAAACAGTTTTAGCAACGTGCATTGTACGTTGCCTTAGACAATTTTTGCAATGCGCAATGTATGTAGTTGTAGTATAATAACAACGTACTATGCACGTTATCATTAACATTTAACGCAACAAACGGTTGATGTATGTTGTCTTACCATGTGTTGTCTTAGACAATTTTATCGTGCGTTGCCTAAAACAGTTTTAGCAACGTGCATTGTACATTGTCTTAGACAATTTTTGCAATGCGTATTGTATGTTGCTTTAGGTTAAGAAAAAAAAATAAAAAAAAATCAATCTCGTTGGACAACCCCACTCACTATACAGCACCCTTAGCCACTTCTTGCCAAATTACATCTCTTACTTTGTTCGAATAAGGGTTTGAACCTATGACACACCAACCACCACCATGAGAGCCTTTGCCATTCTGCTACGAGTTCAACTTTAATATATATTACACACTTATTTATATATAGCATATATTATTGAAAGTATACAAACGTAGCTAAATAGCTTAAAGCTTACCTAGAGGGGGGTGAATAGGTTTTTACACCTTTTTCAATACCTTGAACAAACTTACATTTGTCCCTCAAGATAGCCTTACATACAACATATAAACCAAGGATTCATACATAGACAATATAAGCATGTGATCATTTAAGTCTAGTCTATGTATATCAATTAGTTGCATGAGGTATAACAACACAAAAACTCAATAACAAAGAATACTTGTATTTCAATATATGTTCAATGTATTACAAGTATCAACAAATATAACATTATACAAAGGTAACACTATACAAAAGAATTATAATTACAAATATGATCAAATGAATTTGATTACAAATCACACTTTATAAAATCTTGTTTCAATATACATCACAAGTGAATAATATGCAACAAGATAACAACATACACATAGACAAATATAAGAGATAGAGATAGAAAGAATTAACACAAGAGATTTTTTAACGTGATAAAACTTCTAAGGAGGAAACATCCACGGGTTGAACTACGACCATTGGATACTATATATATTGAATGATAGATTAGAAATTTCTCAAAAGTGACCAACCTATGATCTACTCTCTATTGGAGTCCATGTCTACCCAATCCCTATTGGAAGATACAAAATCCCTCAATGATGTGAAACCACCATATATTGGATTCAATACTAAACCAACATCGTTGAATGATTAGAAATTCCTCAAGCATGCATACACATCTCATGTATCATACTCTATCAGAGTATATGTCATACCAAATGCCCGTACCTACCAATAATGTAGCCAACTCCCTATCCAAGGCACTCATACCTCTAGAGAGTCTCCCATGCATGACTATCCAGACCTTCCCGATCCTAGCCATGACTTCTTGCTTGGTTATCCGAACCACTTGTCCTAACCAAGACTTCCTTGCTTGACTATCTAGACACTTTGTCCTAGTTAAGACTTCATGCCTTTTACAAGGACTTCCTAGTGTGATCATGTGAATGCAAATGATGCAAACAATCAATACATCATAGAACATGTGATCAATACATTCCATGGAATAATTAGACCTAAACATGTGAGAACACAAGTAATATAGTCTAGATGCCAAAACATGAATTAAACCTAGAGTATGTGAAAAACACCTAACACAAAAGCTCCTAGTTTCATTCACACACATAACACTTGAATAAATCATAATCATGAAGCACATATTCAAGATGTTATAAACATACACATAAATGCTAGAATCCACAAAATATATTCAATGAATATTCTAGCCAAAGATTTAGAGCAAGGATATAATGAATAATCAATTATATCCTAGATGTCTCTAAAAACACAAACACAAGTGCTAATCCTAGATATGTTCAATAAGAGGATCTAAGCACATATTCAGGTTATTGATTATAAAATACATCAATCAATACACAAATAACCCTAGATATCAAACTAATCATAATACAACTCTCAAGCATGTGAAAAACCTAGAATCTAATAAACTAGTTCACATATGTCTTTAAATAGACTTTTGATTAGGATTGATTATGAAGCTATCTTTCTCAATAGCATTTATCATACATACACAAACATATAGAAGAAGAAACCCCAAGCAAATTGAAGGTTATAAAAGAAGAAATCACAAAGATATGACCAATACCTCAAATTCACGAGTTGGTTCAGTTTTCTGGGTAGAACCACTTGAAAACTCGATCAAACAACTACAAGACCACTTAGAAAAGGTAGAAGACTCAATTGCAAACAATCTCCAACTTGAATCACTCAATTCCGTCTTCGTATGAGAAAGTTATGGTATTTGGAAGGTGAGAAAAAATGAGAGAAAATTCTGCTCTTGTGAATTCTAATTTTTTCTTCTTGAAAACGAATGGGGGGGAATAGAGAGATTTAAAAGGAAAAGAGAGAGGGAAAACGAAGACCAACCAGAGGTAACCATGTCAGCACCACATGTGGACCACGTTTGGCATACGTGGGCAGAGGGATGCCCAGGCCGTGTGGCACACGTGGCTCACACGTGGACTCCAAGCTTTACCGTTGGCCTAGCTTGCTCCTCCCGCGCTCCTCTCGCGTTCTTCGGCCGTATTCGAGCCTTCGAACTCCGATTTTAAATCTATCTTCGGATTACAAATCATGACTCCCTCATGCACAATGACGACTACAAAACTTTGACAAAAAGTTAAGAATTTATCTCGAAAAACGATGACCAAAACAACTCAACGAATGAGAATGCAAAGTAGCGTAGCTACATCGTTTGGACTCGAAACCTAATGAATGAGTAACCGAAATGACCGGAACTTAATAAGGAATCATAAAAGATCATGTTCAAGTCCAAAATCAATAAAACGGAAACAAATAAATACAAGTTCACACAAGTATGCCATTTCCTAGACATAGTCTTAAAACATGCATTTTTAAAATGTATGACAATATGAGTTCAATACATGAGCATACTAAAACATGTGAAAGTGTTATATAAATGGTGCACAACAATCCAGGGACACTCATTAATGATTTGTGTGTGTATGTGTGTGCCTATGCCTTGTAAGAGGAATGAGGTCAATTATACATTTGATGAGCAATGAAGCTAATTCCCCTTAACAAGCCACCACCTTGCATGAACCGTAGCCGAGTCTTTCCTTGAAGCTTTGTATCATCATGATAACGACCACTAAACAATACAAGATAAACACCATTTTGATATAGAATATATGCCAAGACAAACCAAAAACCTAACAATTATAAAAAAAAAATTAATACAATATTTTATTGAAAAAATTCATAATTTTATTAATGGTTAATTTAGAGTCCTTATAATAATCATTGTAATTATTTTTATGATAAACAATTAAATTTTATCCCAACACTTAGGGTCTATTTGAATTTTAATAATGACAGACGTTACAAACTCACAACTTGAAATACAACTCCCACCATAGGAGAAGTGTCTCCTCCACATTTTACAATTTAATGGGAAAAAGTGAGACTCAAATCCTTATCACAATATAGAAGGGGATGTGTCCAATTACTTTGCTAATGGTAAAAGTGTATTTTAATATTTATGAATACATCCATGATGTTTGAGTTTCAAAATATTAGTTTTTTCGTAAAACACATGTCAATAATTGCTAAAAATGTTTCTACGACAACATACATATAAGATGTGTGTTGCGGAACATTATACTTTTCTATAACGTACAAT
The DNA here is from genome assembly GCA_030490815.1 of Acer saccharum. Classification (NCBI taxonomy): domain Eukaryota; kingdom Viridiplantae; phylum Streptophyta; class Magnoliopsida; order Sapindales; family Sapindaceae; genus Acer; species Acer saccharum. The sequence goes on from CM059871.1 coordinate 26,649,060, forward strand.
CCAACAATTACTGAAGATGCTTCTACGACAACGTGCATGATATGTGTGTTATAAAATATTAGCCTTTCGGAACGTGCAAATCAACAGTTGCTAAAAAGTCTCATACAATAACGTGCATGATATGTGTGTTGTGAAATATTAGACTTTTACGCAATGCAAAAGTCAATAGTTGCTAAAAAGATTCCTGTGAAAATGTCCATAATGTATGTTGTCAAATAGTTGCTTTTTAACAACATATACGTTTATATGTTGCTAAAAACATGTTTATAGCAATGTGCATTCGTTGTGTGTTGCTATAAGCCATATGTTATTGTTTATAGCAACGTATATCTGTTGTGTGTTGTCTCTTATGTGCTCAATTATTGGCAACATTCATTTGTACGTTGCCATATATGGTTTTAACAATACGAATTTTGTGCACGTTGCAATATATGACTTTATTATTGGAAATATTCTTCTGTGTGTTGTCATATGTGGTTTTAACAACACACATTTTATATGTGTTGTGATAGATGACTTTAATATTGACAACATTAATCTATGTGTTGCCAAATGTAGTTTTAACAAAACACATTTTGTGTGCGTTGTAATAGATGATGTTATTATTGGCTTCATTCATATGAGTGTTGCCATAGGTGGTTTTAACAACACACATTTTGTGCGCGTTGCGATAGATGACTTTATTATTGGCAACATTCATTTGTGCATTGCCAAATGTGATTTTAACAACACATATTTTATGCATGTTGTGATAAATGATTTTATTGTTGACAATATTCATCCGTGTGTTGCCATAGGTTGTTTTAACAACACACATTTTGTGCATGTTGTAATAGATGACATTATTATCGGCAACATTCATCTGTACGTTGCCATAAGTGGTTTTAACAACACACATTTTATACGTGTTGCGATAAATGACTTTATTATTAGCAACATTCATATGTGTGTTGTCGTAGATGGTTTTAACAACATACATTTTGTGTGCGTTGCGGTAGATGACTTTTGGCAACGTACATTACTTGCGCGTTGCAATAGATGCCTTTTAGCAACATGCACAGTCTGCACGTTGTCTTTTGAATGTTACTAAAACTTAAATTTCTTGTAGTGTTTGATCGAAGAACATGAGCAGTGACAGATATAAACAAGTTCAAAATTAAGATTAAAAAGAGATAATTACACAAAATTGACCATCATCTAATTCGCATGCTTAATTGCATATTCTAACACTTAACTTGATCGAGTAGCTCCATCTCATACGAATCCCCAATTTGATTGAACAAGATGAGTAGTAAATCATAATATCCAGAATATAATTTTCAATTTCAATTAGCGAGATTGCGATACACGTGCTTCTAGAAGGGTGAGTGGATGACAGCTGTATCCAGCTGGTTAACAGCTTAGAACGTGACCGACAATAGTTGTAAGCCCATGTGGAAAAAGTAGATATGGACAAAAATACTTTAATTCAAAAAATCCAACACGTGAACCAGATTCATTGAATCTAGACATCCAGTACGCGTTATGGGGCCTACTCACTTAATGGCAAACCATTGGATGGGTTTTCAGAGCATTTGAACCGTAGGATTAAATCTCGAAAATAATATCTCAACTTTTCCAAAGATCTGATCTTCACTTTCCCAAAATATCAAGATAAGATATCTGAGCTATTAAATGACAACCATTGGATGGATTGCATCACCATCTGAACCGTAGGATTAAATCTTGAAAATAATATCTACATTTGTCCAGAATTCTGATCTTCACTTTTCTCAAAATATCAAGATAAGATATCTGAGCTATTAAATGCCAACCATTAGAAGGATTGCATCACCATATGAACCGTAGGATTAAATCTCGAAAATAATATCTACATTTGTCCATAATTCTGATCTTTACTTTTCCCAAAATATCAAGATAAGATATTTAAGCTATTAAATGCCAACCATTGGATGGATTGCATCACCATCTGAACCGTATGATTAAATCTCGAAAATAATATCTACACTTGTCCAAAATTCTTATCTTCACCTTTCCCAAAATCTGAAGATAAAAAAGCTGATCATCATCAAATGCCAACCAAATGATAGATTTCCTCACCTTCTAAACCGTAGGATTAAATCTGAAAAGAGTGCCTCCTAGTTTCTATAAATATCAACCCACACTAAATTAAACTTATCCCTTCAAATCTCTTATTCCTTCGAATCACTTATATCTTCAAATCAATTTTCCCTTCAAATCACTTTTTCCAAAAAATGTCTTCAAGCCGAAGTTCTTCATACACACACCTTTGTCACGAATATCTTGATGTTTCGTAAAACCCGATCATAGGTATTTACCAATCCAAGGAGATGTTCTGGTCTCGAGTTGAGAGTGAATACAACAACAACAGACCAGATTTTATCACTGAACATCGTAACAATAGAAGTTTGCAGTGTCAAATGGTGACTATCCTTACCGCAGTTGGGAAACTGTGGTCATGCCTACGACAAATCAAAAGTATGAATCCTAGTAATGCCTCCGAAACTGATATTGTGAGTATTTGTTAAAATTAAAGTTGTAGAAAAATTATATTTAATGTTAAATTTTAACAACATATATTTGTATCATTTTGCAGATGAACCGAACAAAAGTGTTATTAGCCCAAGATAAGAAATTCAAAAAGGGATTCAAGTTTGACCATGTGTGGTCCATTCTCAAGGATATGCAGAAATTTTTAGATATGATGGTGCAACATCAGCCTTGCGAAGGCCACATGGTCATATTGTATCTTCACAAGAAGACTCTCCAACTCCAGAGTCTCCAACAACGGCATCTCCCGGGCTATCTTCATTTTCTTTGAATATAGCTAGTGATGATGCCGGGGGTAGTTCATCTCAACGGCTCGTTGGGGTGAAGAAAGCAAAACTGAAAAAGAGGGTTGCGGAAGAAAATTCAACAATTGTTAACACTTTTAAAGAAGGACAAGATAAACTCATGGAAGTTTTGAAAAAAACAATCAGGAGAGGCAAAGAACTAATGATATTTTGGAGAGAAAATTGGAGCTATGGGAAACCAAAATTATAATGATGGATTTGAATTCCATAACTGATCCAAGAAAGCGCGAGTTTGTGAATCAACAACATTTAAAAATTATGGCAAAACAAGCTCAGCAACAAGGCCAGGGATCCGGTAGTTCATCTGGGTTGGTGATTTTTTTAATAATCTCGGAGGATCTGGAAATGGTCTTCTAGACTACTAAATCGTTATTGTAATTTATGTTGTATTTTTCCTTAATTTTAGTGTATTCCAATTAGTGGTAATTTATTTTATCACTATGAAGTTTGTATTTCATTTTTAATGTTTTTTATGAATTAATGTATTTTGCTTTAATTTCCGCTGTTTTGAATTAAGTGATTTATTTTAAAAAAATTGCATTTAAAATTTTTAATTATACACTTCATTTTAGTTTATTATAAATGTTAATATCAATAATAATTAAATCAAAACAAAATCATTAAATAATAAAAAGGACCAAATTGGAATAAATTTAATTCATTAGGGTAAAACTATGAATAAACAAAATCTTTAAATAAAGGATATAATCAGAATAGATTTTAAAAAAGAGGGTTAAAACGTGATTTTATAAAAGTTGGGAGACCAAAAAAAAACATAGATGAACGGGGTCTACGCAAAGATGAACAGTGTCGCGCAATATATTGTGCGACACTGTTCACCTCCCGACTGTTGGCGCAGCGATTGCCGTTGGGTTGGAGGCCGTTTATGCTGCAACTTGGCAATAGCGTGGTGATTGGCGGGGGGGTTGGAGAAGCTCTTAGCAAAGCAAGCCATAAAAATATATGGAATATTAAATATATCTCTTCCCACAATATTTTATTAATTTTGTTAATTTTTTCACTGTAGGTACAAAATGCCCTTAATGAATTTTAAATGAAAAAAATAAAAAGAATTCGAAAGTAATCCTAAAATAAGGATGTTGACATATATGGAAATGGGAATGTAAATGAGAATAGGGATGGAAATAAGGTGAATTTCTCTCCAAAATCTAAATGAGGGCAAGGCGACAATGATACTTTGGTACTTAATAAAAAACAGGATGACTAGTTTGGTCAAACACGAAACCACCGGTTTCAACTTCAACTTGATTAAAAGTCAGGTTTTTATATTTTTCTTAAATATATATATATATTTTAATTTTTTTGAAAAATATTTTTTTCATAAATATCTCGTTATTATTGTTATTTTATTTTTACACAATTATTATTATTATTTTAATTTTTACACAATTTTATTATTATTATTTTAAAGTTTTGTAAAATATATATATATTTTTTAAGGTACTTTTTCATTGGACATGTTTACATTTTTTTTACACAACATTTAAAATATTTTTGTTTTACAAGTGTCAACATATTTGTGGATCTAATACATGAAGACTAAAAATGCCCCTAGATTTATCAATTTTGATTGATGGAAAGACTAAAGTGATGGGTTATAGAAAAATAAAGGACTAAAGTGATGAATATAGTAAATATATTTATAAAGCTAATAAATTAGGAAAAAATTGGGAATTTGGTGAAATTCTTCCCGTTGCATATCATAAGTTGGCTAAATGATGTTTTGGGCTCAAGTTGGGAAGGGTCCATCCATTAAATGGATTATTCATTTTGGAAAATTTAGGCTCAAGTTCGGATCTCATCCCTATGTAAGAAAACTTTTCCATTAACTATATTTTTATAATTCATTTTTATATGGGTGAAATCCATTTTAGTCACTCTAGTGTGACCTATTACACAAACTGATACTTCGGTTTTCAGCTTTATCTTGACAGGTCCCACTAGTTTCCAAAAATATGTATTTCAATCCCTACCGTCCAATTCTGTAAGGGTTCCATCAAATCATTAAAGGTATAATGGAAAAGCAGGGTTAAAATTAACAATTTCAATTAAAAACAATTAAAAAATTGATTTAAAAAATAATATTTTAAAAAAATAAAATTAAAAAAATAAACATTCAACAAATAAAACAAACATCAAATTAAAAAATAATTAATGGTATATTAATAATTGTTAATTTAATTAATTAATTAATTAATTAATATATATATTTTAAAAAACATTCATTTATTCAAACCTTAAAACATTCATCTCTCTCTCCCTCTCTTCTTCCCAAACCACCATCACTGCCCAAATTCTCTTCTTTCTCTTCTCTTGGTTTCTTTCTCTCATCTCTCGCAAATCACCCAGATCTCCTCTGATCTGTGTCGGATCTCTCTTCTATTCTTTTCTATAAATAAATTTTTTTTTTTTAAAAAAAGAAGATTTATGACCCTCCAATCTGGCGCCTCTACCGTCGCCGCTGCTAACCAACACCAAATGCAGGTCGACTCAAACAACCACCGGCGGCCGAATAAACCCACACCAACCGATCGATCTGCACCCAAACCGATCGATCTGCACATGAAGGTTTGATTTATGGGTATTTTAAATGGAATTTGGGGTATAAAGTTAGATTTTTGGTGGATTTGTATAACAAAAAAAAAAAAAATTAAATTTCTTGTGGGGTTTTATTTTTATTTATTTTTTTGGTATGAAGAATTCTGGAAAAATTTTATTTGATTCCATTTGTTTAGTGTCTGGGTTTTATTTGATTTGGAAGAATTCTGGAAAAAAATTGGAAAAATTCTGGGTTTAATGTCTGGGTTTAGTGTCTGGGTTTAGTTGTTGAATCTAATGGGTTGATGAATTTCTGGGTTGGGTTTAGTATCTTAATTTTTTTTGTTGATTCAATCTTTTGTTGTTCTTCAGAAGATGGATGGAAAGGAAGAAGAAGAAGAAGTTGGTAGAGAAGAAGAAGAAGATCTATTTTTGTTCTTTAAAAATCAGGGTTAGATGATGATGATGAGTTGTGTGAGAGTGGGTCTGATGGTGGTGTGGTGGTTCTGGGTTAGTGATAGTGGTTAGATTCAAGGAGAGAGAGATATATCTATTGTTCTTGATTTGATTTTGGGATTTTTAAGAGAGATATCTGTCATTGATGATGGTTGAAGAAAGTTTGGTGTAATGGTGGTGGGAACCCAGAACTGGTTGAAGATGATGATTTATGATGTTGGTTTGAATTTAATTTTAAATTTTTTAATTTGGAGATTTTTTAATATTTTTATTTGTTTTATTTTTTAATCACGACATGGTCATTTGACCCTCTGACCCTGTCGGTAAGCACTTTTTCAACGAAATTTTTAACAGAAGGACTTAACGAGATAATAATGAAAATTGAGGGACCAGTTTGTGTAATAGGTCAAGCTAGAGGGACTAAAATGGATTTCACCCTTTTTATATTTTATTTTCTTGTATAGATAAAAAGTTTTCCACAGAATTTAAATTTATAATATTTTAAATAATAAATATTATATAATTATTATTAGCTTTGCGACCTATATCTGCATCCAAACCCGCTGTGGGTCGTAAAATCACCACCCAAACCCGACATGATCAGGTTTGAGCGGGTGTTTATAGGTGCAGGTCAAATTACCATCCCTACTTAATAGCCAATATGAATAGAATTTGAACTTCAAACCTCATTATTGTACGATGATTAGAGACCTCTTACTAAATTAGCTAATTAATTTTTTAAATTGTAATTTAAGATTCAATTTCGATTTGAGGACTTAATTAAGGGACACAAAAAATTACGAGGAGTCACAGAATCAAATGGGTGAAGTTTTAAGATCATCTTCAATACAACAGTAGGTTGTGAAAAAATTTACCTGTCAGATATAACAAACAGATAGTGTTAAAAAGGGATAAATAATAAAATAACCAGATATATTAATAATAAATTAGTATTTTCAACGGAAACATTAGAGATATAATTTTTATTTGATCTTCTATCAACTATACTTTTATGTTACGTAGAAAGCAAATCTTTCAATATTGTTAACATACCAATATTTATTGAAATGCAAACCACTTTTTTACATTGCAGATGTTCTAAGGAGGTATTAATAGCAATATATAAATTAAAAAATAGAAAATTTCTTCTTCTTTTTTCTTAATTATTATTCAATTAAAAAAAATATATTTTTTCTGCATTTGTTGATAACATGATTCGAAAAGGACAAGGAAACTCTTTTTCTTTTTTTTTTTCTTTTTTTTTTTTTCCAAAATATTAGTAAGACGTTTCTTCGTTATTTTTATCCCTACAAATTTATTAAAAATATAATCATAATTTGTTAATTCTATAGATTTTTTTTTTTTTTTTTTTTTTTACAGAAAAAAAAAAGAATTTGCAAATCAGTCCTAAAAGAGCAAAGAACCTATGTTACTGGCTGTATCCTTTCATATTTTTATCCAAGTGGTAGCAGTTGAGTTAAACAGAAAAACAAAACAGCAAAATTTATAATTAAAATATGATGGTTGAGATTTGTTGGATTGTGAGACATAATCACATAATTATAATTAAAATTATCTTGGTTTGGTTATTTAGCGATTATTAAAGAGAAATATGAAAGGAATATTAAGGCCCACATATTATATATTTATTATTTATTAGAAGATGGATGGGACTATGAATAATGATGATTGTCGTTTAATGGATGTTGTCATGTGTCCATTTCAGCTAATTTGCGGCGCATGCCTTTCGAAAATAACTACCAAAATTCCTTTAATTATTGTGTCCCTTTTGTCCATTTCTTCTTCCTTTTCTCCAATCAACCCCCTTTTCTTCATCTTTTAAATCTTTTTACTTTTCTTGTACAGTTCACAAATTTTATAATATTATGTTGGAAGATTTCTTTTTATGAATTTAATATAAAAAGTACTTCAATTTTTCTTCCCTTTCTTTAAAATAAAAATATAAGAAAGATCCATGAAATTAAGCTACATATATATATATATATATACTGAATTGGGGTAAAGAGATTTAATTAGAGATTCCAAAATTTATCTAAAGTTGTGGTTACGGCCAGACCACGTCTACGACCACGAATATTTTCTTTATTTAAAGTCTTTTTCTCCTATTATATAAATTCGGATTTTTTCAAGGAAGAGAGGAGGACTCGAACCTACAACCTCATGGTTCAGGTGTGAAGGATTACCACTGGATCAACCTTATATCGTCTTTATTTAAAGTCTTTTTTTTTTTTTTTGAAATATTATATTATTACATAAATTCAGATTTTTTCAAGGAAGGCTACAATCTCGTGGTTCAAGTGTGAATGGATTACCACCGGACCAATCTTATATTATCTTTATATAAAGTCTTATTGTAAAAGTAGTAGCTAGTGTTCATTAAGGTACATTAGGCTCTTTTAATTATACTTATCCTTTATTTTCCTTTCAAGAAACTTGCAAAGATAACAAATGTAGAACATAAAAGTATTTACAAGAATGAACATCCAGAAAATGGTCTCTCTATGATCCATTTATTTGATTGAGTTTACAGCTGCTAATTAATTAAATTAGGATTAATCTGTTCATGAATAACTGATGATGAACCAAAGTAAATTCAAGGGTCCATGCATGCAGATCATCAAAGTTTCAAAGGTTCAATCAATTACACACACATTACACATTACAAGTTAATTATACAAATATAATAACTCAACTTCTATTGATGCTTAAGCCTAAAAGCCAATGTGGCATATTCTTCTTATTTTCCTGATCAAATGTTGCACTGGAGCTGCTCATGGGTGTGTTTGGACCACTAAAATCCTGATGATCTCCTCTATCCGATTTGAACGATGAAGACGAATCAAGCTCCATGTAATTTGATGACCTCTTCTTGCTAGATGATGATGGGCTCACTCCAATGCTCAGTCTCAACTCCACTTCTGAAGAATTATCTTCATCAACATTGCTCCCGATGATTGTATTACTAATTATGTTAGTGGGGCTTCGAGCGCTTGGACCGGCTTGATCTTCGTCCATGGTGGCAGGTCTTTCAAGATCAAAGCCTCTACTTGGTGTTTTTATTCTAATGGTTTCTCCTCCTGAGCAGCTCCCACTTCTCTCCCTTGAATGTTGAGCTGTTGCATGGTTCTGTTTGATGAATTTATGAGAATGGTTGCTCCAAATTTGGTTTTGTTTAACTTCTTTCTTCAGCTCAGACATCAATGTCTTTTGAACTCTATATAGCCTGTGGAGTTCTTTTACCTGCAATATTTATAATTAATCTTTTAAGTTCAAATTTTCGATCTACTTAGAAATAAGGACAAGGTGGATCTGATGATGACTACCTGGTGTTTGAAGATGTCTTCATGGATCTGCATTGTCTCTTTGATGGATTCAATGTTATGTTTCTCAAGCGTTCTGTCCATGGAGTAATAAGGCTTATTCTTGATCAACTCTCTGGTTTGGAAATATTGCCAGTCATCCACACCATGCACCACAGTAGTGAAGCTGTTACTGTTTGGTAAAGCACTTGCTAATGGATCAATTGCATATTCAATTTTGGTTCCCATGCCTGGAAGTCAACAAAATTGTTAGAATTTGGATTTGATGTGTAATGGGGTTGGTGTATGAGAAGCCACATACATGGTGGTAGACAGAGTCCAATGCAACAGCATCTAGGCACTAATGGAAGATGTGAAGAATGCATTATTTCTCAGGTAATTTCCAGGCATGTTGATCGATCATGATCAGCACTTTGTGACTTATCCTTTGAAATTGAGTAGTGACACTAACTAGAGATAAATTATCCAGGAGAACTTTATGGTTCCCTATTTGGGTTACCAAATGCAGGCCACGTTTAGGATTGAGACAGGTTACCCACATGAAAAAAAAGTTGTTCTAATAGTGCTAGTGGTTTTCTGGGTATAGGTGTATTGACAAGGTGTATGTATTGGAGACTAATCAAATATTTGTTGAAAAAAAATATATTGCGTTTGGAATTGGAAGCTAGCTCTCTCTCAAAGCAAATGGGGGATGTGGCCTGTGGGTCTCTCTATCTCTCTCTATGGGTTTGGTGGTGCATTATATTAGCTACAACAGTACTGGTCTTCATCTTCAGTAAATTGTTCTCAAAAAGTGTCGTCCACTTGATCTTTCCTTAGCCAAATCTTTTTTCATACATATCCACACAACAAAGCTCATAATATTATCATTTCATGTTGCTTACACACAGATTTAAAGCAATTTAAAGTTATGATAGATAAATCTAGCTAGCTACTACACTGAAATAGAATATCATGAGATAGTGAAAGAACAGTAAGAGAGATTTCTTTAGCAATTAATCTTGAACAGATAAAACCAGAAACAAACCATCAGACTTTTCTACTTTAGATCATCTATAATATTATAATTTAAGTCCCTTTCACCTTATTAAGATATTTTAAAAGAAAAATCTACAGACTGTGAACATCTTCAAGAAATGAAAGCCAAAATTTTAAAAAATAAAATACAAATCAGAGACTGTGTATGTGTATATATATATATATATCTTGCAAGAACATGTATAATTCTGATAAATTAATTACCTGTGACAAGAAATGGCCACCGGATCGCGAATCACTTTGATTTGGCTCATTGAGCATATCTTTGACAACTCTTGGCAGTACTCCTTTGATCCATGAATCAAATCCTGTTGATCAATTCAATTCAGAAGAGCTCCAAAAAAAAAAAAAAATGCATCTGCCCATATGTGTTTTTTTTTCTTTTCTTTTTAACACAACATGGTAGACGGAGCAAACTAAGCAGTGACAGGCCAGAACAGAAGCAGTGCTCTCACTTTGGTTAATTAGATAACAAAAAAAAAAAAAACAAAGCTGATGAGCCTCTCACACTTAAAAAAATACAATTGATGAGGGTCTTAATAATACAACCATGACAGGCTGTGAAGGAGAGGGAAGGAGGCAAGAAAAATATTGATGGAATATCATCTATGTATTTTATGTAATATTTTCAGAGAGAGAGAGAGAGAGAGATAGGAAGAAAAAAAAAAAGATGTTGATTTATTTATGGTATTTATATTTTATAGAATCATATATATATTTTAATTGTATAGTATATTTGTGTTGCAAAATGCAAACTGTAATGGATGAAAGTGGGGGCCACAAAGTGATAAAATAAAAACAAATTAGGATCCTAAATATATAAGCCAATGTAAACCTGTTGGGAACAAGATATTCCAGACAAGTCTTTGAAGATATGCATGGATGATGGAAAGTTGGTGCTTCTTTCTCATTATAACACCAACCTTTTTCTTTTCAAAAACACCAAACTTCTTTTTATATTTCTTTTAGAATTTTAGCAAAAATGCCATTTTTAAAGAGTCCAATTGCAAATGTACCCCAGATGAAAAAAAAAATGGCGAAAGTGCCTCAAAATGACATATGTGCCCTTACTAAATTTGGAAAAGACAAAACCCCCCAAAATTTTATATCATATGCCCAAATCCCACCTAACCCGAGCCATCCCGAGAGAGTCACCATTGCCATTCGGCCATTAGCAACCATCTCGCCACATCATCGACTCGGTTGCCGTAGCCCAAGGCTTCATCGTGGAGTTGACTCTCGTTCTCTCAAATTTCTCTTTGGTTTATCTCTCTCTTATGTCTCTCTCTCGGGTCTCTCTCTTACTCTATCTAAACTCTTCATCTCTTTCTAAATCTCTTCTCTCTTTCTCTGATTTGGTTGTGTAACTTGTGTTTAAATGATTTGATTTGGATTTTTTTTTCGATTAATTAGTGCAAAAACAAATTGAAGAATATGAAGAAGAGTGATTTTTTCTTTTTGAAAAAGAAGAGTAATTGTTGAAATATACAAAGAAAAGTGGTTTTCTAGAAAAAGAATAGTGGTTTTTAAAATTGTGTTTCAGATAGAAGTGAGTCAGTGACCTAATTATGATATCAGGTCACCCCCTACATGAAGCATTCATGCTTTGGATAAGGGGCCATCCATAAGATGAATTTTTGTGTTTCGGGTCATGGGGTGACCTGAAGACAATTTTTTGCTAAAACACAATTTCGAAGAAGGTGGTTATGAATAAAGTGAGAGTATTTCAAGAGGTTTATAGCATTTGTACAATTTTTCCGTAGAATGGATAATTATGCAATTTGAACTCAAAATAAGGGCATTTGGCTAAAAGCCCTTTCTTTATTTCTTTTTTTAGGTATTTTTATTTTCTTATCTTGCTTATGGAAATCCAATGAATTCCCATTTGATTATTCTCTCCGTACTGAACAACCATATCTAGTCTACTGTTTTGATTGAGATTTGAGATTTTATCTTAGTACAAATTTCAGGTATATCTGGTCTCCATGAATAATGTAGTTGTGGTTCCCAAGGCAGCTTTCAATTATTTTTGCAAGTCTTTCTCATTATGCATAGTAGGTGTTTCAGCAAAACTAGGCAACTAGCCATAAAAATATATGGAATATTAAATATATCGGTTCCCACCATATTCTATTAATTTTGTCAATTTTTTCACTATAGTATAAAACAAGGACGTGGACATATAAGGGAATGGGGATGTAAATGAGAATAGGGATGAAAAAGGGGTGAATTTCTCTCCAAAATCTAAATGAGGGCAGGGCGGGAATGGTCCTCATCCCCCAAAAAAAATAGAGAGAAAACCATAAATAGCCATAACAATTATCATACTTTTGTTTTTAACCACTTTTGAATTTTTAATTGTTAATAACCACTTTTTTAAAAAAAATTCAGTTTAGTACCATAAATTACTAGAGTACCCCTGAAAATAGTGTTTTTTAAACCTCGAAACAAACTTGAAATCACGACTAAATTGAAATACACAAACTTGAAATCATGCCTAAATGGAAATATTAAAACTTGAAATCATGCCTAAAATAGAAATATTCAAACTTGAAATCTGGACTAAATTGAAATTTGGCTTAGGTTTTTTTTCCCCTCTTTCTTCTTCCTTTTCTTCTTCCTCAGATTCAAATTAGGTTTAGGTTTTTTTTGATTTCTCCTTTTTATTGCAGATCACGTCGTCGGAATCGTCGCCGAACAGCCATCGACGTCGCCTGGACCAGCGACGGTCACGACCAGCGGCGCACGAATGCCTGGTCGTCGCACGAACCAGCGCTGGTTCGTGTGACGACCAGGCGTTCGTGCGCCGCTGGTCGTGACCGTCGCTGGTCTAGGCGACGTCGATGGCTGTTCGGCGACGTCGATGGCTGTTCGGTGACGATTCCGGCGACGGGCGACGGGATGGAGAGGAGAAAGTGAGAGATGACCGGGAGAGAGAGCAGAGGAGAGAGAAGGAGAAAGAGAGAAACAGTGGTTTTGGGGAGGTTTTTATATGAGGGTATTTGAGTAATTTCTCAAAAACATGGTTAAAAACAATTAAAAGTATGCATGTGGTTAAAAAAGAAAATCCCATAAGTAAATGGGTCAGTTTTGGCAATTTCCACAAAAGAATACTACTTTTGTACGGGATGACTAGTTTGGTCAAACACAAAACCATTGGTTAATGGTTTCAACCTCAACTTGATTTAGAAGTGTTGTTACCACCGATCTATTGTTTTCCACCATTTCTCAAGTACATTTTAAAAACACTAATTATTATAATTATATTCAAAAAAATTGTAATAGCTAGTGATGATGTTTGTAACACCAATTAGATTTTGTCACACCTCCTTGAAAATCCAGTTACAGCTTATCATTATTCATTTGGTATTTTGCTACCCGATCTCCTAGGAAGACTTATAAATAACCAAAATTTCCATGAAAACCAACATCACATAATCATAATTAAAATTTAAGAAGCAATTAAAAAAGACTCTTAACTCAAATTTTTTCGAAGGAAGGAAACGTAGAGATATAATAACATGGAAAATAGAGGAAACTTCCTAGACATCGCTTTCCTTCAAAAGCACAAAGGCCAACATTAAATGAAGAAATCCAAAATTAAGAATTCTGATCACATCCACATGCTTGAGGGTATTATAATAGTTTGCTTAGTTTGCTTTTAGATTATATATATATATATATGTGGGCATGCTTTGCTTTGCTTTGCATTGTCCTTGTCTTCTACTTGTTTATACCTTTCCCCAACATATACAATATACATACCATCGACTTGCACAAATTTTCATGCCCTACATGTCTCTGCAAGTGTGCTCATCCTGAGAGGACACAGATCCGAGATCTACATAGCTCTTTTAAGGTACACAAGTAAACATGGATGAGATAATGATGATTATGATCTACCATTCAAATCTCACGTCCCTTGCTCAAATCGAGAGGTTCACGACACTATAACATAAGCAGTTTTTTATGTATCGGTCAGCAGATTCATTTACCACTACTTTGTCGATGTTCATTTCCTTTTAAATATCTCGGTCCACAGGTCTCATGGGAACTCATGATTTAATTATGAACATGCTAAATGATATGACTTTTTCAATTTTTGATTTGGTAGTCTATGCAGGGTCGAATAGAGACACATAACCTTTGTATGTACCCTTAGCAAATACAAGCAATAAAATATGTATTTAAACTGGATTAGCCCGTAATCTCTACGACTGTAATAATAATTAAAGATATATAACCTTTCTTTTCTCAAAAATATTTATTTGCAAAATTAATTAGCAAATATCCAAGTGAAGACCATGACAGAGATTGGTCAAAAATAGTAGGTAGCTAGATTTATGAGAAGTTAAAAATTTAGGTAAACTGATGTGGTCTGACAAAGATAGAGAGGATGATAATACCCCAATAAAAGAAGACCAGATTGAAGGTTGAAGCCTAATAATTTAAGGCAGGGCCAATAATGGTTTTTGTCCAACATGAATCCTTACGCTATTTCATGGGACCACCATTCAACGTCACCTAGTCGATTAACCTCAATCAACAATGATATTTTTAGAACCACAAGATAGTTGTCTTGGTGGTCCAAGGCTTGGATTAAATACCTAAGTACTTGGTTCTACTCTTTACAATTACATTGTGGACAGCCCTCAGGGCGTTTAGCTCTGCTGGTGGGAGGACGGACATGGGGCTAACGTTAACTGTTCAAATCCTACTCAAGCGGGGGCAAGTTCTGATTTAACCACTTGCATCCTTGTGGGGCCAGGGGTGTGGGCTGGAGTTTCCTATTTGTCATACTCCACGATCTAACATACAGGCCACGGCAAGTCACGCAGTCAGGGATTACAGGCTGATGGGTGTCTAGACAAGTCCGGGATCCTCGATATCAAAAAAAAAAAAAAAATTTTGATATTTTTAATATTATCGTAATTTTATATTATAGAAATTTATTTTTTAACCTATACTTACGATAAACTACTCTCAAATAAATAAACCTTAAAATAAATATCACTTTCAACTCCATTATCAAACCTTTGATTTTTTTTTTTTTTTTTTTAAATCAAAACCATTTATATATCATTATTCATCATATATTAATAATGAATAATATTTTATCATTATTTACATAAAATCATTTCTGATTTGTTAATTTTTTTATTTAAATATTTATATCATATCAAATGATAGTACATGAAAATTAATAGTAACAGAGGTATAAATATCAAATTAAAAAATTTATCTCAAAAAATTAAAAAAATTTACACTATATTCAAATGTGAGAAAAATGAAAAACAAATATGTAATTTAGTTTCAGGTTTCAGTCCATATTTAGTTTTTAGTAAAATTCAGAATTGTTCGGTCTTCAGATTAAAAAAAAAAAAAAAAGAAAAGAAAAGGACCCTAACTCTAACCTCTCACGTCATTAGCCAACATCTGTTTCATCTAATCGTTGACCATGTCAAAGCTGTAAAAATCTAAAATATGCATAATCCTTTAATTAAATAAATAAATTATTTAAGAAAAAAAGTTTTAAATTTTCACTGTCCATGCCTATGATGGACACCGGGGTGGAATTGGAAGTTTGAAGTTGGAAGGGCCAAATGATAAAAACTTAATATTTATTGAACTAAAATGTAAAATACTCATTTTTTAAGGGTTTTTTTTTTTTTTTTTTTTTCAATGTAGACCCCCCTAGCCCCCATGGTGGTTCTCCTTGGATGGACAGTGGAGATCTATTGAATTTAAAAAAAAAAAAAAAAAAAAAAAGATATTTTTTATTAAAAAAAAAAAAAGATAGATGGAGATCTCCATTGCCGATGGAGACCATCCATCTGGATCTCTACCATCTTTTTTTTTATTTTTATTTTTATTTTATTTTATTTATTTTTAATATAGGGATGGAAGATGGAGATCTCCACCATTTTTTATTAAAATTTAATTTATTTTTTGAAATTTTTGTTTATTTTTTTAAGTATATCTCCACCACTCATTAGATGGACGATCAAAATTCATTTTTTTTTAATTTAAAAAATATATTAAAATGTGTTGCAAGCACAAAAATACTCTTTTATCTGTTAAGGGAGGGGACATAAATTATTTTTTAGTGTAAAAATGTAAACCTTAGAGAGGTTTGGTATTAGTTGCTCTTTTTTTTTTTTTTTGGGTTAAGAATAGACTATTATTCGTAAGAATTGTAAATAGTATAAAATTTTAAATGATTTCGACTATATTCAATATTTTGTTGGACATACATACATACATATACATATATATATACAGAAATTCTATTATCAGTTCGAACTGACAAAAGTTATATCAGTTCCTTGCATGTGGACTACTGGATTTAAATACTTTAACTTGGCTGTATACACTTGTCAGGTCAAAGTATTTAAATCCAGTGGCCCACATACAAGGAACTGATATAACTTTTGTCAGTTCGAACTGATAATAGAAAGACTGTATATATATATATATATATATATATATATATATATATATATATATTATCAAAATCTTTGAGGTTCTTACCTTAAGGTGTATGTCAGTATGTGTGTGATTTTTTTTTTTTTTTTTTTTTTGATATAGGTATGACTAGGGACGTAATCGGGATTGAACGTTAGAGTGTGCTATTTTAAAATAATAATGAAAAAAAATCAAATTCATATAATTTACCATAACAATCATAATTTGAACTTTGAAGGCCAATTTTTTATGTTGACAAAGTAATTGAACATAATTTTGATAAAATAAGTAAATGAAAATGATGTTTTCAAGATTGAGGCGAGACGTCTTCGATTAATCTGACAAGTATGTTACAAGTATTATTTGGTTTGGAAAAAAATGTAAATGCAATGGGAATTTGGATAATATTCAATACACATGTATATTTTTTTAACTTTTTTTTTTAATTAAAGCTTTATGAAAAAAAAAAATTATTAAAAATCCAAACCCACCCTAACCCATGCATAGATACGTCACTGGGTATAATGACTCAAATCTAGGATATTAGCATATTGAATGAGTGCTTTTTACCAACAAACTACCTTGGACGTTACCTTAACATGTTTTTCAAACACACGATTTCTGTTTATTATAAGATTTAGTCTTTTAATATATGGTACAACTTCACATAATCATATATTCGATATTATTAATTTACTAAGAACTTTATTAGGGAGAGAGAGAGAGTAAAAGATGATGTAAGAGTAAGATATTGAAGTGATTGTGGTTCAATCTGAAGTTTTGGATCGAGAGTGGTATATAATTGAATGAATGATTGCAGGAGAATATAATCAATAATTTATATAACAAAGTGCGCTGCTGGATGAAATTACTTAATGAAACTATACAACTGTTGATTCAGAAGTCTATGATAATTGATATAGTCTGAGTCAATGATCAACCATGTGAACCACCCACATGCTCACACCATCCTCCAACAAAAATGGAGGTGAAATAACTCCCTCCATCTCTCTCTATTTTCATAGGAACTTGCTGCCAATTTCTAATCGATTTGGTTAGCTACATTCAATAATATATATATCGTATTAAATCCATGATTTGGGGGAGAGGGAAACAATTTGAATCTACAACTTCAATTTGTCGGTTAGTATAAGGTACTTACTGCTGAATTATATCAACCTCATCTAGTTATCGAAAAAATACGGTTTATTTAATTAAGTTTTGAATTATTAAAGACATCAGAAATTCTATTATCAGTTTGAACTGACAAAAGTTATATCAGTTCCTTACATGTGGGTCATTGGATTTAAATACTTTGACTTGGCTGTATGCACTTGTCAGTCAAGTATTTAAATCCAGTGGCCCACATACAAGGAACTGATATAACTTTTGTCAGTTTGAACTGATAATAGAAAGACCGTTAAAGACATATCTATATATATATATATATATATATATATATATATATATATATTGAATTGACCATAAAATATATAAAAATTCTTGAGAATCTAGTCTCTTTCAGTTTCAGGTCTCTTTTCTGAGATGCCTTCTGCATATTAAAATCCCCCGGCCCACTGCCATTTCTCTTATTGATTGGTTGGTTTTAATGCGTTAATAAATATCTCAAGGATTATAATGATGTGTGCCTATGATTAATTTTTTGTGTTCAAGATTCAGTTCTCCATAAAGAGAATTCAATTCCAAGACATAATGTGAGTGTATCAACTGGCTACCAATCAATAAGATGGGGTTGACCGGTGATAAGGCCCTCACACTAAATCCAAAAGGCTTACTTCTCTGATTCCGAAAGTGAGATATCTAATATTGTGGCTATAATAAACTACAGGGAAAATTGCACACATTTACCCTAAGATATTACCAAAAGGCTTAATATTAAACTTATAGCCTTAATAACACAAACATACCCCTACTGTTAACTAAAATTCATTAGTATTTAATGGTCAAAGGGTAATTTGGTCATTGAAATAAAAAAAAAAACAATAAAACAAATTAAAATTAACTAAAAAGGTAAAAAAAACAAAACAAAACAAAACAAAAGGAAGCAAAAAAATTTAGGAAAAACCCAATTTGAAAATTAGGTTTTTTCTAATTTTAGGAAAATTGAAATTATGAAACATTTAACAAAATGGGTCCGTTAGTAAACCCCTCACACCTGCACCATGAGATTGTAGGTTTAAATCATTTCCCTCACTAAAAAACCCTGAATTAATATGATGCTTAAAAAAAGAATAAGGGAAAACCTTCACCGACAATAGAGATTCTTCTATTGGTGGAGGAACGAACACTTCCCATTCGTCAGTCTCCTCCGACACGTGGAGGGGATTGTTGTTTTCCATGGGAGGAGAGACAATCTCCCCTCGGAAGTGCAGGAGATCGCAATTTGTTTTAAACTATGAGTGGGCCGAAAACTTATCCTAACACTTTCGATAACAGGTTCTCATGCAATAAACTATATATATATATATATATATATATATATATATATAAAAGAATTGTTGAATCCCATGAAAGGTGGAGGACATGACACATGAACACATGAACCATAATATTAGAGTGAAAGAAGACAAAGAGACAAGTTTGAAGTTTTGAAGTTAGTCGTAAATTCATTGGATTGTTAATGAGCACGCGTTGTAGCCTCCTCCAGACACAATCACCGAATTGTGGACCCAATCTCTGTCTCCCCTCTCCAACATCCCAATGAATCCCAACCATCCAATTCCATGCCACATTATTCATTTCAATCTCATCATTTTCTCTCGTGCCTCAAATTAATATTAAGATTTATCAAGCATTTGGTGGCAAAGCAAAGTAAGTGGTGCATGTCGTGATCTTCTATGGGATTCATCAACAGTCATATTCATTTTCTGATAAGTGATAAGATGCAAACCTTGCTTGCGTCTTCATGTGTCAATCTTATTATTGGTCATATTCACCATCTGGGCAACTGACACGTGTCAAATACCAACCTGGTGGAGCTGATTTGGGTCCTCTCTCATTTATCCAAGTGGACAACATCTAATGGTCACTTATGTGATGAGTTCAGTTGACTCTATTTTTTTTTTTTTTTAAAAACTATTATGGTATTTGGAGATGTACCGAGTGCGACTCAAACCACTACCTCTTGAATATAGATACGAAGAGTTTACCATTGAGTCAATATCATATTATCCACATGTTGAGTCCGGTTGATTAGATGTAGTACATATGATTAGTTGAGATTCTTCGATTGACTCTACCAATTTAAATAATTATTCATAAAATTCTTGTCAAGTTCAAATTTGATTATGAGTTTTTTTTTTTTTTGGTTGATAAAATTTGATTACGGTTGATACCTACAACTTGTTATTGATTAAGCATTCTACCAAATTAGATGTGATGTAATATGGCAGCATCTTCAAGTTTAATATAATTATTAGATTAATATCAAGATTCTAGCAAAGTTAACTTTGATGGACCCATTCACGTGCCATTATACATGTTTGTTGGTTTTGAGTTAGACCCCGGATTATAAATTTGTTTAATTACAACATTTAAACCTTTGAAACAACCAAATCAACTGGAGGAACATTAAATAGTTTACAATCTCTTTTTTGACCCCTTGAAATTTTAACCTCCATTCAAGTCACTTAATTAGTTAGGATAGTGTTAATGGACACAGATTAACAATCACTTTATTACTATAAATGGAAAATAGTCACTGTATTTATTGTAATAAGATAAATTAAAAAATATTGCCCTTAATTGATAAATAACCCTTTTTAGATTGCATATATACATATTTTTTCACAATCTTCTTTATGTTAAAGAAATTTGATAGATCTAGAAAGATTTTTATGAATCTTACATATATTTTAAAACTATTTATAATTAAATCTTTAATATTTCTCAAGTGTTCATAGTCTAAACTAATTAAAAAATAAAAAAAAATCTAAACATGAATTGTTTTAAGTAGAAGAACCTTTATTTTGCGAGAAACAGTATTCTTGATGATATTTGAAATGATATGGGATGATGACCGGGAGATCATGTCCAATCGAAGGATGTATTCGGAGCTGCTCAACACTCCGATATCCTTGAAAAGGTTAACAAACAAAAAATTAAGGTGACCAACAGGATGTTGGCAAACATCCTCTAATGCTTAAGTTAGTGTGATGTTAATTAATTAACGTACAAATATGAGGTTAAAGTTATGAGTTTTAGTAAATGATTAGGTAGTCTTTCCGCTATACAACATAGGAAGGCCTTGGTATATCAGTCGGTAGGATATGCAAAGATAAGTTGATTTTCAGACATTAGATTCATATATATATATTTTTTTTTTGAAATATTATAATAATTCGGGATTTAGAAGAAATGGATAGACTTGAACCCACAACCTCGTGATATATGTGTGAGGGGCCAACCACTTGGCCATTCTTATATTGTTTAACATTAGATTCATATATTAAGTGGGTAAGATATGGCATGCTATTTGCATTCATTAAATGGAGAAAATCTTTAGTGCACCCGGCCACTAAAAATCAGACATGTTGCGAGAAAAACATGCAATGTAGATGTGGCAATTTTTTTTTTCTACCATATGTCTGATTTTCGATGGCTAGATGCACCACTTAGCATTATAGTCGGTGCACCGAATATTTTCTATGTTAAAGGATAGATATAATGTTTGTACAAAGGTAAAATGTGGATAGTCCCATCCATGAAAAATAAATAAATAAATAAACTGACAAGAACATGGAAGTGGAAGATTCTGGAAGAGAGCTGTCGAGAGTAGTCATGTCATTCCTAAATGCTAAAACTAGAAAATGCACTCAAAACTAATTAAATTATTAAAAAAAAAAAAAATTATCTCTCCTAAATCATTAGATTAAATATTATGTATTAAAATCTCTTTCCTAAATCTATTATTACCATATTAAACACTCTCTCATAATTAATTTCTCTCCATTTTTTAAAAAAAAAAAAGAAAACATATTTCCATACTTTATGATCAATCTCTGATTAATAGTTAAAGAAAAAAAACCTATGTATATTTTAGTTTTTTACTAACAGTAATATATATATATATTAAAAAGTCATTTTTTTATAAAAAAAATAAAAAAAATATGAAAGCTTGAATTGTTTCAACTAGATTCGATTAAACTTAGAATTTAAAGCATTTTCATAATTAGAGATATGTATTGGAGGAGAGAGAGTTTAATATGGTAATTAAAAATTTAGGAGAGAATATTTAATATGTAATAATTAATATAATGATTTATGAGAGATAATTTATTTTTTTAATAATATAATTCAAAAAAGATAAAAAGAATAATCTTGTAATAAAATGAAGTGTCTTTAGAAGTTTTTAAAATTTAAATTTTGAAAATAGAGTATTTTTAAAAAAGAAGTGTAAAAAGAAAAAATTGGATTGTTAAAAGAAGTTTTCTAAATTTACCCCTTTATTGACACATATTATGTTTTTGGTTTAGACGAATTTACTCTTCTATTGACGCATGTCATGTTTTTAGGAGAGGGCTTTAAGGGGATGAGTAAAAATGAACTCAAATGTTGCATTGCACCCTCCAGTTAAGTTGAGTTCCTAGTTTCCAATACATTCAATGCATCAGATTCGGAGTATGACTTCTCAACCAATAAGAAAACAATTATAATTATTAAAAAAGACTGAGGAATCTCTCTATATTTGGGCCACAATGCTTATCTTCTCTGGATCCAATACCTTCTCTTCTATTTTATTATTTTATTTAACTACAATATCTTCTCCTCCCACGTTCTTCTAGTGTCCTCCTTTTATTATTTCTTCTCAATTATTAACATTTTTTATTTTTTATTTTTAAATAATCTTGATTTGTCATTTCGATACCAAGAATTTAGTGGATGTATATGTGGTAAAGCTAAAGCATCTTTTAACAGATTGGCCTTCACTTTTCCTTCCGCTGTTTTGAAAAAAATAATAATAATTATCATGCATGCGTAATGCATTTGTTGACACCTATATACAGTATATGAATAATATGATTATATGAAAGAAGGGGTTTTTTTTTTTTTTTTTTTTTTTTTAATGAAATGTTAATGATTTATATAAGAAGTATCACATGGAAGAGACAGATTTGTATTGAGAATTTTAGGACAAGAATCTTAAGGTGATTGCATTGGCCTTGGAGGGATCTGTTTGTTTCAATAAATAGAAATTAAAAAAATGGAATACCCATGTGTTGGATTAGGTCGTTTTATGTCTAAAATCATGATGATTAGACTTTAAAGGTTGTTTAAGTACAGATAATTAGTGGATTATGTACCTATAGGCTATAGGTAGATATTTCCTAGAAACTAGCAAACCCACGTTGTACCTTGCAACTTTTATTCTTCTATTATTATTATTATTATTGGGATATTAATGTACACTTAAATTTGATTCCTTTATCATAAGGATTACCAATTATATTTAATGATAATCAACTCTAAATTATAGAGTCCAATCATATTTATATTCGATAAACGATTTAAAGTTATATTTTTGAATAATTATTATCACCAGGCACCAGCTAATAATAATATAATTTGCTTTTTAATTTGTGAATTTTGTTTTTAGTTGATGAAATTAGTGTTCATGTCATGTGGGTGATAATTTTTTTTTTTTTTTGGAAAAAGGGACTATATATAAGGTATCATTTGTGAAAATACCCTAGTCCATATTTTATTATCGTTTCATTGAAATCAATAAAAAAAACATTTCGTAAGATGAAATAATGTTATCCTAATGGTATGCTACTTTCTATACGGGGTTTGTGTCTCATTTTCAAAACCCCATATTATAAAAATAGTAATTTTAAAATAAAAAACAAAAAAAAATATGTTTAATCATATTGAAAACAATGGAATAACTTGTCATGCATTATTTTGAAGACGTCACAGAAATGGTGACATTACTAATATATTTGAGTTTGGCTGAATAATGGAAGATGATAAATAGAAAGGGACAATGGATTTTGATTGCATTACGCCATTACTTGTCATCCCTCATCCGTACAAAAAAAAAAAAAAAAAAAAAAAAAGTGGTTTATAGGTGTGACTATGTGTTAAAAAACAGTAGGCGTAGGCCTAGTTAGGACTCAAATAGCTTTCATGGGTATGTGCTCCACTACTACATTGACATTCACACCTTTAATTTTATTTAAATTATTTCCATATTTATATTCTGATTTTGTCATATATTTTCAGATACAAATGAAAAAAGGCCTAAACAAATATTGGGCCTCTCAGAGACCCAAACTTGAGCAAATGGAGCATCACCTCAGCTTAGCTTTCTATCTCTCTGGAAATTGTTGGCCCCCCAAAAAACTCAAGTCTGTTGTACCCATCCACGAACTGTATGAACACTTCACCTAACACCTCAAATCAACATAAATTTAAAATCTAAATATTACCCTAAATTAAAATTACAATAATGTACAAATAGTTGTGAATATATGATGAGAGCTTCTCCTTATAATCTACAAATTATCTATTTACACTCTAATTTATTTATTTTTATTAATGCCAATTTAAAACCTGAATTAAAATTACTAAACAAGACAAAAAATTCTAAAGACACTTTAAACTAATTAAATTATTAAAAAAAAGAAATTCTCTTTCCTAAATCATTAGATTAAATATAACGTATTAAACTCTATCTCTTAAATCTGTTATTACCATCCTAATTACTCTCTCTCTCTCTCTCTCCATTATTAAAAAATAAATAAATCATATCTCCATACTTTCTCGATCAATCTCTGATTAATAGTTAAAGAAAAAAAAAACTTATGAATTTTTTGGTTTTTTACTAATAGCAATATATATATTAAAAAGTCAATACAAATACCTTGTTTTTAAAAATTAAAAAAATAGATATATTAACACTTGATTTGTTGCAACTAGATTCGATTAAACTCAAAAATTTTAAGACTAATGAAATAATTAAAGTTCTCTAAGCAATTACATACCTACAAAAGTAAGTTTATTTTTTTTTTCTTCTTCTTAATTGTTAGTCTTGCTTGAGAAAAAATGGAGATAGAAAGTTAGAGATATGTTTTAAAGGAGAGAGAGTTTAATATGGTAATTAAAAATTTTGAAGAGAGTGTTTAATATGTAATATTTAATCTAATGATTTAGGAGATATAATTTTTTTTTAATAATTTAATTCAGAAAAGTTACTCATCAAGTGAATCTAAAGGCTACAATGATTCGTCCTAATTTTTATTAAAATAAAATTGAGTGTCTTTAGAATTTTATTTTTTAAAATGGAGTGTCTTTAGAATAGGAGTGTCAAAAGATACAAAGGATAATCTTGGAACAAAAGGAAGTGTCTTTAGATTTTTTTTTTAAATTTAAATTTTGAGAACGGAGTGTCTTTAGAAAAGATGTATAAAAAGAAAAAAAAGAAGCTCTCATATATGATATACCACCCTTTGTGTTAAATCAATATTACTCTTAATTAAAATCACACACACACCTCATAAATTCAAGTCTAAAAGCAATGCAATTAAAGCTATTTTTCCTTTTTAGTATCTTTTTTATATTTTAATGGACATGTACAGTTGAGATCCATCTAAATTAAAAAAAAAAAAAAAAATAATCAAAATATATGATGAATGACTAAAATACATTTTCAGCAGTTAAGTTGGATTTACTTTAAAGTAATTGGCACAAATCCCCCCCAAACTATACCAACTTTTGCATGTTGCCCCCTAAACTATTTTATTAGGCACTAAACCCCCTAAACTATTGATAATTGGCATAAGTAGAAGGAATGCTGACAAAACCCAACTTCCGTCTCATTTGTCATCACGTGCACAGCACATGTCTACTTACGAAGGGCAATTGGGTCATTCCGCTTGTACACATTTAGGGGCAACTTGCAAATCCTTGTTAGTCTGCGTTTCTTCAAAAAAATTCCCAACAGTTCTCTCGATTTCTTGCTTCCAAAAGCGAGGGCTAGTCTTCGTTTTCTGCGATTGTTGAAGATTTAGTGTTTCTCCATTAGTGAATGTTTGAAGATAGTCTTCAAACGCTAATTTAGATTGCAAATGCGATAAACGAAGGAAGGCTTGTTCCAGAGGAAGTCATTTTCGCGCTTTTGTCGAAAAGGCTGGAAGAAGGATACTGTAGAGGTGAAAGTGGGTTTATTCTTGATGGAATTCCTCGTACAAGGATTCAAGCTGTGAGTCTCAACTTCTGTAATCATTGCTTTTGCAGTTTCTTTTTGTTGTCTGTGTGCAGTGTTTGTGGGTGCTATTTGATCATATAAGATGTATACTTCGGCAAACGTCCTTGAGCAGAAACGTCCTTCGGCAAACGTACAAGGATTCAAGCTGTGAGTCTGAACTTCTTTTTGTTGTCTGTGTGCAGTGTTTGTGGGTGCTAGTTGTAATCATTGCTTGACTCGGCAAAGAGTTTTGGTAGACTGGAATAGGATTCTAACTTCATTGCCTAACAAAAATATGGCCTTTGCAAAGATTGGAACTAATATTCATGCATTCACTTGATTTAGGATCCTCTTGAAGTTGGGGAGGAATCTGTTACAAACGTCCCATGTATTGCAGCTCCTCCACTCTATACGCCACCTTCAGCAGCTGCTGTTTCTGGTACTATTGGAGAGATTGGAAACCAATCTCAGCTGAGAAGAAGCGGATCGTCAATGGTCAGAAAGTCATACACCAGCGATGATGAGCTTGATGAATTGAATTCTCCTTTGTCTTCAATCTTCATAGATGGTTCCCGGACTTCCCCAGTATCAAGAAGGTCCAACTGGATATCGAAGGAAAATAACAACTAAAATGCTGTCAGATATGAACTCCTTCAAGACATATGGATGAATAGCGAGTAAATATAAATAGATTCTCAAGTATACATGGATAATTGACGTTGTAAATCTTAGTCAAATTTTGGTTCCAGGTTTCAGTGTGGCATCCTTTTTTATGTATCTGTACAAAGAAAATGTTTAAAACTTCCTGTAGCATCAGCAGAACAACTCAGATCTGTACCCTAATGGAGTAATTTAGTGAATGTTTTGAAAAAAAATTTGCCTATTGGTGATCACTAATTTTACTGAGATAAAGAGGATACAAACCTTTTACTTATCATCAGCGTTTTTTTTTTTTCCTGACTAGACATTGCTAGATGGAGAAACTCAAAAATTGTTTCAGGATTTAGATATGCTGAAGATGAGAGAGAGAGAGAGAGAGAGAGAGAGAGAGTTGCAATGGGAAAATGAATACATTTTTGTAATGGTCATACAAGCCAGTGTAGTCTTCTGTGTGTTTCATCTCTCAACCAAAATTATATTTATATTACAAACTTAGCATCCTCGAATTGCATACAACAAAGTAGAACAAAAAGACAGACAAAATTCAAATCCAGATGGACGATCGTAGCAAGCAAAATTTCAACTCCTCTTTCACTCACGTTATACTAGTTACTATTTCGCCGAAATGTGAACAAAAAATAAAGCAGTTTCTGGATCAAATGAAGAACCTAACTTATGCGGTGAGCTTCTGTGAAGAGCTAACAGCATTCATATGCTGGAGATGTAATGTGGCTAACAACCCTTGCCAAGTTTCTCCAGGTGCACCTGCCACTTGAAAATCAACTAGTTTCCTCTGTTTTCTGTAGTAATCTTCCAATTGCTTGCCCTGCAACATATAAAAAGGTTATCCGATTAATGGAAAATATTTCACATAAGAGTATGACCAACTACCAAATCAAACGAACAGCAGCAAACATATAGATGATCCACAAAAATGGTATGGAGTATATGGAAAATCTTCTCCCTATTGCAGACCTGACAACAAGTGGGAGAAGAGGCAAGTGACATTGGATTTTCTAGTCATTTTTGCATATAAATAAAAGGGAATCACAGGCTTCAATTTACGAGAACACCTGTTGAAACTCTGCATCTTCTGGGCACATCATAGTGAAATTATGATTGTGCATTCTGTTCACTCTATGAATTCTCTTGAGAAATGCAAATGTTTCTGACATTTCCTGTACCTAAAAGTTTAAGAACCAATACTTTTTATTAATGATCATTTTTTTTTTCCGTGACAGTTTACTAATGTGCATTATTTTAAACATCACAAGGAATAGATTACCAATTCAAAGTACCCAAGAATAAATTAACATTGTCAAAATTTCTGACTTCGCCATGTATCATTGACTTAAAAATTGTTAAGTTACACTGCTCTAAAAATAAAGACTACACTTTCTAAAATATTTGATTATTTAAGGGCTATAGGAAATAACAAGAATATCAAAACAATTGAACATGAGCTCGTCAACTAAGATATGTTGACAAGTAATTAAAAGTGTGCTAGTACAAGGATTTTCAGTTTAATGGGTTTAGAAAGGGACTAAAATTGACACAATGAACTTGGATACTTTGTAATTCTATGCATCAATCTGAGAATTTATAGGACAAAGGAAAGAAATTGCATTCAAAAAAATAGATGTACAATGAGATCAAAATAGTCATACATGAATAGTTCAAACAGTAACACAATGTACATACCATGCAATATTTCTCTCCTGCTTTGATTACAAATAAAAACCAGCTGAAAAAGGAGGAATTTAGACAAGAAATTAAATCACCTTCAGTTTGACAACAACAGTTGTAATGACTAATGAATGCTCATTGAAGCCAAGTTCAGACTTCTTAACAATGATGAAACCGAAGTATACATCTTATATGATCAAATAGCACCCACAAACACTGCACACAGACAACAAAAAGAAACTGCAAAAGCAATGATTACAGAAGTTGAGACTCACAGCTTGAATCCTTGTACGAGGAATTCCATCGAGAATAAACCCACTTTCACCTCTGCAGTATCCTTCTTCCAGCCTCTTCGACAAAAGCGCGAAAATGACATCCTTTGGAACAAGCCTTCCTTCGTTTATCGCATTTGCAATCTAAATTAGCGTTTGAAGACTATCTTCAAACATTCACTAATGGAGAAACACTAAATCTTCAACAATCGCAGAAAACGAAGACTAGCCCAAAAATTGGCTAGTCTCTTTTATGAGCGACACTCGCAATAGGACGAGGTCGGAAAGTAGCACAACGGTGAATAAGATTCGTTCCCACAGGGATCGAGTGATCGATTACCGAAATTGATTAGCCTAGATGCTATTCAAACAAGCAAAAAAGGATATTTAAACTAAGTAAATTAAACTAATTTAATCCAATGACTAATGCTAATGCAAGAAATAAAACAACACCAAAATAAACTCAAGTGTAATATCGAAGAAAAACATGCTAGGACTTGACTACACCCCACCCTCAATTGACTTCCGTTTTAGACTCAATTATTCACCCAAAACATACTCATGCAATCTGTAGATTCATGCACCCTAATATTAACCTACAATCTTGGTCAAGCAAAGTAGATTACACTCGAAACGTACCCAAGCCTATCTCTCGATTACTTGGAATATACGAATTGAGTTCATTAAGTTTGTTGGCGCACTAAACGAATCCTATACGCTAGCCTAAGTGGGTGTACTTTTCTAGACATACATAGAGGGCATTTTATCGAACACGTGGTGTGCGTCTCCGATCAGTACATAACACACCACAATAATTCATTCAAATGGAGATCAATCACTTGAAAGCTTTAAGCATACAAAAAATACTCATACAAACCACAAGTTGCACATAAATGGATAAACAAGAATCAATATAAATATATAGTCATGGGTGGGGTTTCATCAAATCCTAGCAATATATATTTAGCTCATATTACAAAGAATAGCCATAACATAGATAAAATCAAATAAATACATGGCTATGAAAAAGAGTAAAGGAGAAAGGATGTAGAGAAAACTAATGGAGAGCTTCCTCTTCTTCTTTGGATCTTCTTCTCCTCCTATCTTTCTTCAACTCTCTCTTGCCCAAAAAGGTAGGGTGATGGTGGATGTGGAAAAGTGGGAGTGAAGTTTGTGTTTGGATGTTAAGGAGATTTGGATGCTAGATGGGTTGTGGAAGATGGAAGGTGAGAGTAAAAATGGTGTCTTGGGTTCTTTTTGGTGAGAGAGTTTTTTTTTTTTGGTTTAAAAATATCAAAGGTTTATATAGATGAATGAATTAGGTCAAGGGCAAGGAGGTAAAATCTTGATTTTTAACATATTTTGGGTAAAAGGGCGAGCTTGGGGCGACCTGGGGGCGATTTGGATGCTCTTTGGTTGAAGAAAACTGTTGAAAACCCGAGAGGTTAGCGACCTTGAGGGGCGAGCTGCTTGAGCTCGCCTTGGGCTCGCATCTCTCTCGGGTGAAGTTTTCCAGCTTCGCGCACCGTTACGAAAATGGCCATAACTTCCTCTAGAGAACTTGGAACCGTGATCCGTAAAAAGAGTTGGAAAGTAGACTCATGAGGCTTTCCGAAAATAGGCTATAAGAAACGTAGTTCAATCGGAGGAGGGAGATATGGCCCCCGAAAGTTGAAAGCTCTGCACTAAGATTTCCAATTTCAGCCCTTTAACCTCCAAAACTCTTCAATTATGCTCAACACCTTATTTTAGAGCATACAACCTACACAATGCTCACAAAATGCATTATATACAAAAACACACTCGACAACGAGTACAAAATCTAGGAAATGGGGACCTCAAATAGGTATGTAAATCATCCAATCAATGGAGAAACACTAAATCTTCAACAATCGCAGAAAACGAAGACTAGCCCTAGCTTTTGGAAGCAAGAAATCGAGAGAACTGTTGGGAATTTTTTGAAGAAACGCAGACTAACAAGGATTTGCAAGTTGCCCCTAAATGTGTACAAGCGGAATGACCCAATTGCCCTTCATAAGTAGACACGTGTTGTGCACGTGATGACAAATGAGACAGAAGTTGGGTTCTGTCATCATTCCGTCTACTTGTGCCAATTTTCAATAGTTTAGGAGGTTTAGTGCCTAATAAAATAGTTTAGGGGGCAACATGTAAAAGCTGGTATAGTCTAGGGGGGATTTGTGCCAATTACTTTTAACTTTAACTAATATCGGGGTAAGTAAATGTCAGTTTTTGAAAAAGTTGTGTCCATTTGTAATTAGGCAACACATCAGGCACATACTCTATAATTACTTCAAGTGAAAATAGTCAAAAATAAATATTTAAAATATGTGAAATTTTCCATAAATAAATAAAACCTTGTTTTTAATTTTTTTTATAATATATTTACCGAAACATCCCTCTAAAAAGGAGGGTTCGGTAATTTCACATTTATGTTTTATTTATTTATTTTAAATTTCCTACATCTTCTCCAAATCAACAGTGCCGTTAGGATGGGCTACCTGGCGGCACTATTGCAATGCCTGGGAGCTTGCTCCCTAGTCGAGGCAATGCTTGGGTAGTGCGTGATGCCTATGCATCTTCGCTTAGGCAATGACGTCTCCGGCGAAGGCACTGCCAATGTGAGATGAGTGAGAGAGAGGATAGGGAAAAGAGGAGAGTTTTGGGGAGTGTTTTTATATGGGTTATTTTGGTAATTACTCAAAATCATAGTTATTTAAAAACATATGCCTAATAAAAAGGGCTAATTTTGATTTTTTTTTTTCCCTTATTTGAATATATAATTCTTGAAACTTCGATCCAACCATTAAAATCCGACCACGTGGAAAACTCAGAATCAAGAAATGGATAAGCAATTAAACTAGAAAAATATATGTACACATTCGGAGAAAAAAAGAGAGTTTACAGAAACAATCGACTTACAGTTGAAAATCTTGATAACCAGAACCATGTCCATGTCCATAGCTTCTTCTCAACAAAGCTTCTTAACAAACGCTCTTACACCAACCCACCACAGACCCAGAACAAAGACTCCCATCTCTGTTAGAGTTGTCTCTTGCAAATACACACCAGACGACAAGACAGATTGTTCCAGGTAGTTTTTACAGTTACTTCACTTAGCTAGTTTCAATGTTACTTTGATTCTTTGATTGTGGTACTTGGGGGATTGAATTGGAAATTTTTGTAGGAAAAATGAGAATCAATTGGCAAAGCTGGCAATAGTGACACTGGCAGCTGGGGTTTTGACACTGGGGTCAATTGGTGATGCATCAGCCGCCAAGAGTGGTGGTAGAGTTGGCGGTAAGGCTTTCCGTTCACCGGCTCCTCGGTCAGCCCCTAGAATCAATAACAATTCAAGGTAATTTTTTTCAACTTTAATTACTGTTATTAAGTAATCTGAGGTGTAATTGTAGTTAAATGCTTCAACTTTGTTTCATACAATTGGGAGCAGTAAGTAGATTTGCCAAATTCACACTCTTGAGTAGGATAAATTTCTATAATTTTGACTCGAAATCCCCAATATGGTGTTTAAGATTCAATTGCAACTGAATTAGTTTTGAAATGATTGGTTTTCGACAAGGGGAGGGCTAAGGAACAAAGCTGCATAAAACTTGATTACTATGGCTGATTGGTTCCAATATTGATACTACCGGATTCTTGTCAGTTTGTCTTCAAATAAAGTTAGAATTCATGGTATTGAATGATCTTATTACTTCAGTAGTCAGCTACTAGGAAGAAGAAACCACCGTTGTCCATTGTGCACCGGAACTAACCTCTGTTGCACCACACTAGTTTAGTAAAAATATCTTGAGCACCGTATGAAAATACAGATAAATCTGAGATTAGGAAAGCAATGTATGTAACTGTAGCTGTAGTGATCCATTGTTCCGCTTGAATAGAACTGATCTACTGATAGGATTTATTTGGATTATGGAATAATCATTTGAAATTACAAACTATTTAATCTGATCCCATTAACAGTTTGATTAGTTTGTTTAGCAGAACAAAGGACTTGTTGGACGTACCTCACACATTGAATCGTCCACGTATTTAATTTTTCAATTGACAAGAGTACATATGCTTGGAGACCATGTTAAAAATTTCTATGTATGGCTTATGGCTATAACTTCCATTTCTGTTTTGAGTTTGTTTAATAACTCATTTTTACATTCTGATACTTTTCCTTGGATAGAAATATAATGCGATTGTGTTCGTTCTGGGCAGAACCAATATCTATATCAATCCACCGGTGGCCCCGCCTTTGGTTGGTGGGTATAGGTACGGGTATGGTTACGGTGCGCCATTCTATGGTGGTTGGGGTTGGTCACCGTTTTCCTTCTTTGCACCTGGTCCTAGTGTTGCCGTTGGCATTGGAGGTGGATTTGAACTTCTAGCTCTATTTATGTTTCTTGGTGCCGCTGCAGCTGTTGCGAGGAAATTCAATGGATCAAGAGATGATGATGAAGACGAATTCTAAAGATAGATAAATCGTTTTATACTTTGATAAAGTAAATATTGAATTTGTGTTCTACTTATAAATGTATACTGCCATCATCGTGTAATATTGTAACGGTTGTTAGTCTTGTAATTACTTTCAACAAATTTGAGAGCACTTTTCTATTTACCATAGCATTTGGTTCTGAAGTTACAATTGAAAGAAGTAGAAATCAGATGTGGCTTAGTTTGACATTGCTTCCTGAGGTGCTTTTCGGAGAAGCTACAGAAAATGTAGCTTCTCATTTTGGCTTTTGAGCGAAGCAAAAAATGAGCAAAAAAACCAGTTGATATTTGTCGTGATTCTTCATCAATCTAACAATTGGACTGCTGCTATGGCTGGTATTTTCTCCCGCAGCTTCTGTGTTAAGGCCACGCGGACTGTCATAACCCCAGCTGCAGGTCCACTTAGCCGAACTTTGACAACATAGTCATCGATCTGAACCAGCTCAAGTATTCCACCTCCGGTGCCTGAAAGGTATGGTCTAATCTCAGCAAGAAGCTGGAAAAAAAAAAAAAAAAACCGACTGTCAATTTGATGCTTAGGAAACTCGCGACACAAAAACTACTGCTATAAAATTGTATGGCATTATTCGATGGGGGTCTATCATCTAACCTTTTCGACATTTTCCTCGTTGAGCTCGAGTCCTGTTTCTGTGTCCAGGATCTGCTCCACTTCCAAAATTTCTGGAATTTTATCCCGGAGGCGAGTTTCAATTCCCATCTTGAGTGTCATTGTTGAGCTTGGACATGATCCACAGGCTCCTTGTAGCTTTAGCACCACGACGAGGCCATCTATCTCGTGTAAAGCCACATTACCTCCATCAACCATCAACCCAGGTCGTACCTCATCCAATACTTTCTCCACATTTTCCTCAGTTAATGGAAGGACACAGCTTGGTGAAACTAGAATTCCTTCATCATTGAATAACCACAGCAAATTGACAAACTCATTCAAAAAAATTTCATTCTTTAAACTCCATTGAAAACCATGGTTTTTCAAGGAAAGGAATTGAATTAGAAATACTGATTAAGATTCTTAATATATAAAGCCTAATCTCACCAAGTCCAGACAAACCCTTGACCCATAATAGTGTAAGCTTTCAAAAAAATAAAATAATAAATAATCTGTGGTGGTTAATCAGAACTGCCTTCAATCAAGCCAACTTGAGTAACTCAATTGAACCCAAATTCTTGTAAGATTCATAAATTTTACAGAAATTTCCCAATTCAACCCACGTAGGAGTTCTTAAAGTTTTTTTTAAATTTTTTTTTTTTTAAACGGTAAATATAAATAAAATCCTTCAAACAGAGATTTTTAGCTCAAGACCTCTCTCAGGCAACACGAGGATTCATCAAATAATTTTTTTTAGTTACATTTTTCTTACTATGAATCAAATTTATACTTAATGATTAAATATTAAATAATCCAAGCAGCTATAACAAACCAATAAGAGCATTTCCATAACAGTTACCTTTCTGTTTTCTTCGAAGGCGTTTCAAACTAAGTCCAAGAAAGTGTCTGCTGTGAAATTGAGCTCCGAGAAAAGAGTTGTTTGTTGAAGAAAAACAACTCAAATCAGAAATGGGGTTCTACACAGACAGAGAAAGCAGAACATTGATCCATTGAAGTGTATAAATATAATCACCGCAGATAGTACACAAAAAGCCTTCTCAATATGTCAATTAATTCAACAGAGTTGAAAGGTACCTTAAAGAGTGTTAAATGAAAAGCAGATGTTATTTCAGAAGAAGAAGAAGAAGAAGAAAGAGTTGGGTTGAAAATTGCAGTGGTTGATGATGATGCTTTGAGACCTTGAGTCATTTTTCTGCTTAAAAATCAAAAACAGAGAAACCCCATCAAACAAGAATGGCAGGAACAGTTAATGGGAATTTCTTGACTTTGTTTGTTTCTGATTAGTAATTACATATGATATGTTGATATGAGGGGCTTTTGATTGGCTGATGATGATGATAAATGAAATCTGAGAATTGGCACCAAATATGTGGATAGAATCTCGGCTTCTAAATTGAGAGAAAGAAATGAAGCCACGTTAGACTTCTGAATTACAGCATCGTAAAAAGTTGGGATAAAATCATTAAAATAGTTTTCTATGGATTTTGCCTCATAATCTAACATTAAAAATTCAACTTTTCTTTCACATTTTGGACATTTTGGTATTGTTTTTAAAAAGTTAAAATCAGTTAATTTTATAATTTTGATATAAAATGAGGTTTGGTAAAACTTTCGGAAGTGATTAATTGATAATCTGGTAAGTTTTGACAGTAATTTTGAGAAGTAGATGGGGTTACTTTTTAAAAGTCATTATGGAATGAGTGGTGCTATTGGCACACCAACCGCTAAACTATTTATACCCCACTTTTTAAATTACTTATCAAATTACTTAAAAGATATACATTTTTTATTAAAAAAAAATAAAAAAATACTCTATAAAGTAAAACTAATAAAACATCATTTTCTTTATTTCAAAACCCTAATGACATAGATTATTTCAAATCGCTAAAGGTTTACTATTTTTATTTATATTTTCTTTCATATCTCATGTTTCTTATGTGTAGTATTTATTGATTTTATTATTTCATATGCTTGTTTTGTTTTTCTTTTCAAATTCCAGATCTATGTTTGATATATATTTTTTCTCTCGATTTATTTCCTTTAAGATCTTCTAGGCATTATATGATTTATATCAATTCTTTTTTAGATTTTATTCTAGATCTTCCAAAGTTAGTTTAATGTTATTGAAAAAAAAAAAAAAAAAAAAAAAACAACAAAATCGTACCAAGAATCACAATCAAGAAAACCTAATCTCTTACGAAACGAAACCACACCAAAACCCTAACTCAATTGCTCAAAAAAATCATCAAATGATCAATATCATACTCATAATCTATCATAAACAATCCAATCGACTAAAAAAAAAAAATGCATCTAATAAGGATGGTTTCACCATGAAATAAGAAGAAAAAACAAGTTGTGCAAATGGATGTGAGAAAACTATATATAAAGATTAGAGATGAAGTGTATTTTTATTTTTATTTAAAAAAAAAAAATATGGGGTATATTAAGTTTGAAAAATATGTAAAAGTGTAATCATGAAAATAAAAAATAAAAAACTAATAAAACAATTTAATTTTATATAATTAAATCAAATTTTTAAAAAGTGGGACATAAATAGTTCAGTAGTTGGGGTGTCAATAGCACCACTCTTATTGAATAGTTTATTTCACCATTTAATGAATATTTTAAAATATCATTATTACCCTTATGAAATCAAGTTAAAATAATTTATATACCTTATTTCATCTCAAAATTAAATATTCTACTTAAATATTGATTTGATTTATAAAATCTTTTAAAAATATTTTTATTGTTCTTATGGATTTTTTTTTTTCTAATTTAAATATTCTACTTAAATATTGATTTAATATATATAATTAATGAAAAAAAAAATTAAGTAGGGTTCTAAAATTATGTATATTTTAGTCATTGTAACTAATTTTAGTACGTTTGTAATAAAATTACCAAACATATGTATACTTTTTTTGAGCCAATAATTTTAAAATACAATTAACATCTACTAATTAACTTCACATTTGATTATTCTTTCAATACATCTAAAAGTGATTATTATAAAAGTTACAGCAATACCAAACTGGCTCTTAAGTGTGTATGTATTGTGATCAAAATAAATGTGAATGCGGTTGGAAAATTTTCAAGTAAATAAAGTTTGAATGTGTAAGAAACCAACCGAAAGTTACAATCCATTGCCAACATAACATTCACAACAACTTGATGACTTGGGAATCATTTGTTCAAGTCCTAAGCTCGTCCATCTATCTCACTATTACTTTCAATACATATATTGTCATTATTAAAAAATTCCTTGATATTTAAAATTTCTTCCATATTTTCTAAATATTTATCATAAGATATTTTTTTTAGCTTCAGGGCATTCGGGTTTAATATGTCCAATTTTGTCGCATAAATAACACTTACATTTACTAGTATTTCTTTTATATATCCTTTTAACACTTTTAAAAGCTTGTCTAATTTAATTCAATTTTATGCCGAGAATAAAAAAGTCTTTTCTCTAGCTCTCTCTGAATAGCTGAGTAAAAGTGTTCGAGTGTGTTTATAGTCTTTTTCTTATTCCGGTGTGATTAGTTGTTAAGAGTTATATGGAACAGGCAGATATTGCACGCCTGTGTGCGTCGCTCTCTATCTCGGAGAGGGATGGTCTTGTGCGTATTTTGGAAGAGCATCTCAAGTCCGAGGCAATTAATAGATTGTCCCTGAGTTTGGTTGGTAAGATTCTATCTAGTAAACTAGTTAATAGGGAGGCATTTATGAGAGTAATAGGAAAAATATGGCATGTGAGGGAAGGTTTTGAGATTGAGTCGGTTACGGGGAACGTATTTTCTTTCCATTTCAAGAACGATGAAGATCGAAGGAGGGTTATTTCGGGGGGCCCTTGGAGTTTCAATAATGCTTTATTGGTTTTTGCAAAGCCTAAAGGTAAGGGTACTATAGAATTTGTTCAGTTTCTATTAGCAGAATTCTGGGTACAAATTCATCAAGTTCCCATTTTATGTATGACTAAGAATATAGGTTGGTTCCTAGGTAGTATGATTGGGGAAGTCTTGGAAGTGGATGGCGGTAACGCAGGTGAGGCAGGAGGGAAGTTTTTGAGGGTAAGAGTCAGAATAGGAATAGGTAAGCCGCTGAAAAGATGTTTGCGAATTGATATTTTGGGTGATGGTGATGAATCAGTTCTGTTGCTGCGCTATGAGAGACTTCCAAACCACTGTTTTAAGTGTGGAATGGTAGATCATCTCACACAGGAATGTTCTTCGAAGGAGGTATATCCGCTTGTTAATGGGGTAGAAAGCCCGCCATTTGGTATTTGGATGAGAGCATCTCCTCCTTTTAATAGATACAAAAATTGGGACAGAGGAGAGGAATCATCTAGAATAAATCAGTCGAATTCGATGGCAGTCGGAGAAAGATGGAGGAACCAACAGGAAAAAAGGGTTACGGCAAGTGTGGTGGAAAACAGTTCTTCAGAGGGAAGATCGGAGAAGATGGATGCAAGTGGAGGTGATGATGTAATCCATGAGGTGAGTGTTACAATGCTCGAGGAGATCATTGAGGGAAACAAAGAAGAGACAGGTAAAGAGGGCGCTCCGGTTCAGAGTGATGCATGTAGGGATCCTGCATTAAATGCTACATATTCGGGTACAGCCAGGAATTCGGGTCCTGATATGTATCCTGAACTGGGTAGGTACAAGGTGTAAGAATCTAAGGGTGATGGTGGGCCTAGCCCAAACCTTATTGGTGAGGAGATAGGCCAAGTTAGGAATGGCATATTTGGGGCCGACTCGGGCTTTGTGGCAGGTGTGAACTTTGGGCCTCTCAATAGGAATCAAGATGGAGACCACAAGGTTAGTTTAACCCAAAACAAAGTAAAAAATCAGAAGTGGTGGAATAGGATTTTTAGGGATCGTAATTTGGGGAAAATTGGGGAAGAAAGTGTTGCAGTTTGTGGGAAGAAGAGATTTGAAATTGTTATAGGTAAAAATCGTCATAAAAGGACACGTCATCACCATAAGAAGCCACGTAAGCAGGAGTCAAGAGAAGTCAACTCGAAGGGGCAGAAATCCCTCAAAGCAACTTACTCGGGAAAGATTAAAGCAAACGGACCACAAATGAAGAGAACCGGCTCCGGCAACAAAGCCTGCTCGGGCATACTCGGGATTCAATAAAAAAGATAGTCACCAGCATTCACATTCCGAACGCGTGGGCAGGATCAACAACCAGCATCCCCACAATAAACAACGGTGTGGTTGCCCAGAATTCAACAAGGAAACAAATAGGTTTCCCGCAAATAAAGGAGAAGGAATTAGTCCCAAACTCGGACTCAGCCAAATAAGGAAATATGTTGCACTCAAGAAGGAAACAGAATCCGTCTAGGACTGGACAAACGCCCAAAACTTAGGCACCACGACACCAAACCCTAGTGGCACCCAAAAACCCTAGGAACATTATGTACAAATACCCCTGTAACACACAAAATAAGGGGTACGTGAGAAATAGCAAGAGAGATCAGAGTGCATTATTTTTGTAACAGTTTTTCATAGTGGATTTTACTTCGTTGCTTAGGCAACAACCCGTGGATGTATCTCCGGTCATCGGAGTTTTACCACGTATCTCCGTTTGTTATTATTTTCATTCTCAATATTTTCAACCATTCCCATTTGTAAACTAAAATAAATCGAAATCGAAATCGAATCGTTGACCAGGTGACCACGAAAAATCACCGTCAACAATTGGCGCTAGAAGCAGGGGTGAATCAGAAGACTTGTGAAACAATGGCTGGCGAAGGAGATGGTAACGATTCCAGATACAGTCAAGGTTTACCAAATAACGAGCTGGAGGAGGACACCACCTTCAATATTACGGATGCAACTGCAACAACGGCAGACCAATCAGCTGCCCTAGCTGGTATCCAACGTTTCCCTACAACTAATGAAGAAATTGTGCAATGATTCCGTGATTCTCTGCAGCAACTTATATCAAACACAGCAAGGCAAGGGATTGACCTTTCCACTACGGAGGGTTTGATGTCGCCTCATAATCTGTCCGCCCCAAATCAACAAGCAACAAGATTGCGTTCCACGGTGGTGATACCAACGCTTGACGCACCCCTAAAGGCAAGACGAGATCCTACAGACAAGCCAGAGATTTTGTCCGAAAGACTAGCTAGGGGTAGCAGGGAGCATAGAGAGGAGAATGATTCTGACAGAGAGTATGACCAGGATCGGATGGCCAGGGATCGAGACCGTCCCAGGAGGCGTACTCACCAGAGAGATCGATCATCGTCCTCGGAGGAAAGTGATCATAATCATCATCGAAAGCGCCAAAGGGGTACGTTTCGGTTGCATGGCTTAAACCGAGAACACAGAGAATTGAATTCGGAGGAAAGGGGTCAAAAGCTGACCATAAGTCAGAATTTCAATGCGATGGGGGAACCAGAAGGAGACAGGGACATACTCATACAGAGTTTGACCCGGGAGGTTCAGAATAATCGTCGATAAATGAATGCTTTAGTCAGGCGGTACGGGCGTAATGAGTTGTTAGACGACGAATCCGGAAGCCCTTTCACCAATGGAGTCTTGAGGATGCCTTTCCCGGAGAGATTCAGAATGCCACTCGTAGAGCTGTTCACTCATGGACTTTGCTTAGACATCTGGCTGGTTTGTCAGATATGCCTTGGGTGTGCTTAGGAGACTTCAATGAAATTCTTTGGGACTCTAAGAAGGAGGGCGGTAATAGGAAGAGTGAGAAGTAGATTAGTGATTTTCATGAAGCTCTGGAGGATTGTAGCTTGGAGGATATGGGGTTCTCGGGGCCAAGGTACAAGTGGAGTAACAAAAGGGATGGTACCGCAATGATTATGGAGCGACTTGATAGAGGTGTTTGCTCGAGTGATTGGGAAAAGTTATTTCCGAATTTTGTTATTAACCATCTAGAGTTCTGGGGATCGGATCACAGACCTATAATTCTTGATGCCTCAGAGAACACCATTTTAGATTTTAGAGATAGGAATAGAGGTGGAAGATTTTATTTCGAAGAATGTTGGGCTAATGAACAGGAGTGTGATGATATTATCAGTTCTTCTTGGAAGAATAGTGCTGAGGTTAACAATGTTAATCTGGTGGTGGGGAATATCAAAACATGTGGTCAACGTCTCTTTGCTTGGAACAAAAGGAAAAGATATAAAATGAGGCAAGGTATTATTAAAAGAAAAGATGCATTTAGGGAGGCTAGCTGTAACATAATGCCAGGATGCTGGAAAATTATAAATGGTTTAGAAGGTCAGTTGGATGAAGCTCTACTTGTGGAAGAAAGGTATTGGTGTCAAAGGGCTAGAGTTGAATGGCTTAAGTCAGGGGATAGGAATACATGGTTTTTCCACTCTAAAGCGACTAACAGGAGAGCCCGCAATAATATTTCTGGGTTACTTGATGATCATGGCCATTGGTGGGAGTCTAGTAAGGAGATGTCAAATATTATTTCTGCTTACTTCACAAAGCTTTTCACATCTAGTAATCCTCCTGCTGATGATCTTGAGATCGTGATGGGTGATACTAATAGAAGGCTTCCACAAAATATGTCCAGTTTTTTAGACTCTAATTTTTCTGGGGAGGAGGTTCGCACAGCGATTTTCAGTATGGGTCCAATGAAAGCGCCGGGTGAGGACGGGTTGCCTACTCTGTTTTATCAGAAATTCTGGGGTACGATTGGTCCAAGCATAGTGAAAGCTTGTCTGGATATTCTGAATTGCGGGGTGAATTTGGAGGGGATAAACATAACTATTATCACCCTTATTCCAAAGATCAATAATCCTAGGATAACTTCAGATTTTAGGCCAATTAGTCTTTGTAACGTATTCTACAAAATTGTTGCAAAGGTCATCTCTAACCGTTTCAGGAGTGTGTTAGATGGAGTAATCTCTGAAAATCAGAGTGCTTTTATTCCGGGACGTTGGATAACTGATAATACGATAGTTGGATTCAAGTGCTTGCATAGGCTGAAGCGTAGGAAAAGAAAATATGGCTCGTTGGCGGTAAAACTCGATATGTCTAAAGCATACGACAGAGTTGAGTGGTGTTTTTTGAAGAAGATGTTGCTTAAATGTGGTTTCTCTGAGAAGTGGGTCAGTTTAGTGATGAAGTGCGTATCTTCTGTATCGTATTCCTTCAAGCTTAATGGTGATATTTGTGGGA
The DNA here is from genome assembly GCA_030490815.1 of Acer saccharum. Classification (NCBI taxonomy): domain Eukaryota; kingdom Viridiplantae; phylum Streptophyta; class Magnoliopsida; order Sapindales; family Sapindaceae; genus Acer; species Acer saccharum. The sequence continues at coordinate 26,690,941 of CM059871.1, forward strand.
ATATTACCCCATCTAGAGGGTTGAGGCAGGGTGACCCTCTTTCCCCGTACTTGTTTTTAATGTGTGTTGAAGGGCTTTCGTGTCAGATTAGGGAGGCACAGTCCAGGGGAAAAATTCTAGGATTCAGATGCAGTAGAGGTGGACCGCCTATTTCTCATCTCTTTTTTGCTGATGACAGCATGCTTTTCAACAAAGCAAATGCCTTGAATTGTCGTGAGATCAGATTGGTGTTGGATACGTATGCTAAGTTCTCAGGTCAGGTGGTGAATTACGATAAGTCAGCGGTGTGTGTCAGTCCTTCCTTTTCGCTGGGGGAGGGAGCTGATTTTGCTTCAATTTTGGGTATGAAATTAGTGGAATGCCACGAAAGATATTTGGGTTTGCCATGTTTTTCTGGTAGGAAAAAAAAGAAGCTTTTCGCTGACATTGTTGATAGGGTCTGGTGCAAAATTAAAGGGTGGGGTGAGAAGTTACTATCTGTTGGGGGAAAAGAAATACTTATCAAAGCAGTCATACAGTCCATTCCTACATATGCCATGACCCTTTTTAGATTGCCTATATCGCTTATATCTGAAATTAACAGGTTGCGCAATCGGTTTTGGTGGGGGAGTTGCGAAAAAAAGAAGAGATTACATTGGAGTTCTTGGTCTCGTCTGTGTAGGCATAAAACGGATGGAGGTTTGGGTTTCAGAGATTTGGAGGCATTCAATAGAGCCCTCCTTGCAAATCAATGCTGGAGGATTTTCAAAAACCCCAACTCTCTTGCAGCTAAGGTTCTTGAAGGCTGTTATTACAAAAAAAAAATGAGTTTTTGGAAGCCAAAGTAAAGCATGGGGTTTCTTTTGTATGGAGGAGTCTCTGTTAGGGAAAGGTTATTATCGAGAAGGGTCTAAAGTGGAGAGTGGGAAATGGTAAATCTATTTGTATCTACAAGGATAAATGGATTCCTAGGCAATCTGCCTTCAAGATTCTATCCTAGCCTTATTTTGACAGTAACACCAAAGTCGACCAGCTCTTTTCTCCTTCAGGTGGCTGGGATCATAAGCTACTTGAACAATCCTTCTCCGCTGATGATGTGTTGGCTATCCAGAGCATCCCTATTGGTTCTAATAGCTGCGATGATTCATTGGTTTGGCATTTTGATGAAACTAGGAATTATAGTGTGAAAAGTGGTTATTGGGTTGTAAGAAGCTTGGAGGAGCAGCCATGCTCATCAAACTCTGATTCTAATTGCCGTAAAGATTGGTGGAAAAGACTCTAGAATTTGAAGATTCTTATGAAAATAATTATTTTTGTATGGAAAGGTTGCTTTGACTGGATCCCTACTATGTCGAACCTATGGCTTTGAAGAGTTCTTGTCAAGGATATTTGCCCTTTATGTAGCAAAGTGGGTGAATCCACTCTACACGCCCTTTGGGATTGTAAAGTTTATAAGGAGGCCAGGAGGCAGTGGATTCCATCCATAGTGCAGTTGAGAGGTAAGTACCGAAACTTCCTTGATTTTGTCATGGACTGCTCTATTTTTTTGAGTGTGGAAGATTTGGAAATTCTCTGCACTATTATGTGGAAAGTCTGGTCAGTGCGTAATGCTAAAATCCATGGGGCTTCTGTTTTGGATGTGGGTGAAGTTGCTGTAAGTGCCTCACTTTTGATTGGCGTATTTCGTTGGCAAAATCACAATGGGGTTCTATATGTAAGGGTAGCTTAGAATGAAAGAAAACCTCATTATGGAATGAAGAGCTTCAAGGAAGGTAAATTTCTTAACTTAACTCTATTTTGAAGAGATGTAGTTGCACACACTCACATTGGTTGCATGTTTTGTTGATTGCTTCCTTGTTTGATAATTGCCATATCATGCTAGTCTCTAGGTTGCATCCACTTGTCACTTCCCACTTGCACTTCATGTTTTGTTTGTTGGAGTAGAAAGTAGACTTCCATACCTTTCCAACGATATATTATTCGAAAGGTTTCGATGTCGTTTGGTCGTATTTTGGGGCACTCAAAACTTGAGCTGATGCACTGTCCTTGTTTTTCTGCGGCCTAGACCGCTGCCCGGGCATGTTGCCTCTTGAGCGGTACGCTCAGCGAGCCACATCAGTGTCTTCTCGCCTGATGTACCGCTGCCCAGGCACCTTGCCTCTAGAGCGGTACGCGCAGCGGTTGCCCGTGAGAAGCTGAATCGTTTCCTTCAAAAACGACATCATTTCATGTGGATCTATTATATATATGTCTTGTTTGCCTTGGCTCGTTTTCTAGAGCAAAAATTACACTTTTGAGAGCATCATTGAGCATCTTCCACTTTAAGGTATCAAGACTTCATCTTTAAGCTTCAAAATCACAAAACCCTTCATCTTGCATCTTTCATTCATCATCTAGCATGATTCTAGGTTGATTTCATTTAGGGTTCTTAGTTTTGCTCACATGACTTGTGTTATAGGTAAAAATAGTCGTGATAAGACACGTCATCACCATGGAAGGCCAGGTCAGCAGAGGTCAAGATAAGTCAACCTATGGAGTATGAACCTTCACGATAACTTACTCGGAAAAGAGGATAAGTAGTCCGACCACAAACAAAGACGATCAGCATGAGCAGCAGATCGGATTCGGACACACTCGGGCACACTCGGGCAAACTCACTCGGGAAACAATAAAACAGTCACCAACACTTGCAATCAGCAACCGGCAGGTCCACGATAAGCAACGATGTGGATTATAAGAGGTAAAAAAGGAAACAAGCAGTTCTCCCGTAGATAAAGGAGAAAGAGTTCCATTCAGAATTAAATACAGCCGAAAAAGAGAAGTACAATCTAAATGGGACTAGGAAACCGCTCGAGACTTGGGGGCCACAACACTAAACCCTAGCGGTCATCTTAAAACCCTAGATACAACATGTATAAATACCCCTTTTATTCATAAAGCAGGGGCACGCAAAAAGTAGAACAGGAGATAGAGAGAATCGTATTGAAAAGCTTGTAATCATTCTTTGTCATTCTTCACCTTGTAATCGTGATTCATAGTGGATTTGGCTTTGTTGCTAGAGGCAACGATCCCGTGGATGTTTCTCCGATCTTTTGGAGTTTTACCACGTAAATCACCTGTTATTTCTTTACAATCTTTGACCATACTCGAATATAAATTGCAGTAATTCGAAAACGAATCGTTGACTTGGTGATCACCAAAAAATCACCGTCAACAAAACTTGACAGTTTTCATTTAGGGTTCTTAGTTTTGCTCACATGACTTGTATCTAGAACATCATTCTCATATCCATATGTTCTTGCTTTACAAGATAGCTTTTTTATTACTTGAATTGATTCAAGATTGCATCTTTATGACTTGACTTAGGTTCAAGATTGTTTTATTGTGGTTTGTGAGTTGTTTTGTGATAGATAATGCATATAGGATTTTGGTTGCTTATTTAGTATTGTTATATGCATGTCATCTAGTAATATGATATCTAGGAATGTCTAACATGTTCATCCATGCCTAGATAAGCTTAAATGTCTAACCTTGCATTTTTAGCATCTTGAGTATTTCACATATTCACCTTAGGTTGTGCTATCTCTTCACTTTAGAGACAAGTCTTGTATTTACCTCTTAGGTAGTTTGCAAGCAAAGGACTAGAGTCACTATTAAAGGCCCGCGGGTAGCAAAGACGGATTAGTAAATTTAGGTGTGATGTGGTCAACCTAATTTGTAATCGTATTTGTAAATAGTGGATTCGAGGTTCTCGTGTGGCGCACATAACAGCCCGTGGTTTTTCCCCATGTGGGTTTCCACGTAAATATTGTGTGTCCTTTAATTTCCGCACTTGTATGTTTGTTTCTGTATATTGACTAGATTGGGGCTTTTTCGTAATTTGGACTAATCTCGAAAAATTGGGTAAAAATGTTTAAAATCTATTCACCCCCCCTCTAGATTACCTTAGGACACGTTTATATTTATTTTCAGTTGCTATTTGGGCGAAGTGTTTTTTGCTTGAGTTTAAGGAGGGAAATTCTGGTGTGGTTTCTAACAGGAATGTGGTTAGGCGTAGCGGGGTGGTATGGTCTAAACCTTCTCCAGGTTTTTTTTAAAGTCAACTGTGATGCTGCTTTAGATGGAGGGAGGAAAAAAATTGGTTTTGGTATTGTAATCAGAGATAATTCTGGGTTTGTGATGGCAGCTTGTTCCCAAGTTATTCTAGGCACATTTAATGCTCAGGCTGCCGAGGCAATTGGCATTTTAAGGGGAATCCAGTTTAGCAAAGATTGTGGGTTGTTCTCGTGTAGTTTCGAGTCTGATGCGGAGGTTGTGATCAGGTGGATCAATGACAAAAGCCATCGGAATTCTGTGTGTGGTTCGATACTCTCGGACATTTCTGTCCTTTCTTCTGAGTTGACTGAGGTCAGTTTCAGCTTTGTCCCCAGACAGGGCAACCAAGTTACTCACATGCTTGCCAAGAATGCTCTTCTACTTGAGGAGGATAGGTTTTGGATGGAAGAGTATCCGTGTTGCGTAGCCAAAGAGGTTCTGGTGGATATGTTTGGTTAGTTTGTGTTTTGTTCTGTGTTTGGTTTGTATTTGTCAAAAAAAAAAAAAAAAAAAAAAAGGTCTTTAAAGAATATTTAAAGAATTTCTTTCTTGAAATATTAGGAGCATATTTAAAGAATTTCTTTCTTTTATAAGGTTTATAAGGTCTATGTTTGCAAAGAGATAATTGGTGTCAGAGCCTTATCTTTTTGAATTTTTAATAATTTTATATGAGTAATTACGATGACAAACTTCATTTACAATCATAAGGTTTAATCTTTCTTATTCATTTCTTATTTCATGAATACAAATGAGAATAATACTTCATCTGAAGAATTTTTATAAGATCCGATAATGAAAATCAACGTTTCTTAAAAGTATTTAGAAAAAGGTATCTTTTCCATTATTATTTAATTTAAGGAAAATTATAATAATATTATAAACAATTAGATAAAGCTTATAAAGAAAGTAGAGAGGATTGGCCTCAATTAGAAGATCACTTATCATATTTAGAAAGAGAAAGAGATTTTACCAAAAATAGAATTAATAAAATAGACCAACTATTAGAAGAATTAAAATATTTTACAAAGATAGTAGAAAATCAAGCAAGTAGTAGTAATACCGATATTTGTAATAATTAATTGTTAGTTTTAGTAATTAAAATTTATGAGTTATTTTCATGATTGTTATCTTAATATTTTTTATTCTGATAGTATCACCAATTATCTTTTTTTTGATGTTTGTTTGCAGAGAGATAATTGGTGATATTTCTTTGTAAATATCAAAAGCTCTTCAGCTATGTGGTGTAAAGCAGTGTTCTAGTAAGCGCTAGGCGTTAGTCGGGCGGAGACCCAGTGCCTAGTGCCTAGGCCGATTAATCGGCGATTAATCGGGGATTAATCGGAAAACACAATTACAAAGAAATTCAACATTGAAGACACAATCCACAAATATCAAATCCACAAATATTAAATCCAAAGAAAATTCAAATCCAAAGGCACAATTGGCCCAATTTAATAGTGGAAAACTAATTGCAAAAGTGGCCCAATTGTTCCAAGTGGCCTAGTTCGCCAAGTAAGTAAGCTACTAAAAATAAAAATGATAAATAATGTACAAATCAAATAAATAAAAAAAAGTGATAAAATATTAAAAATTTAAAATATCCACCGAGACCACATACAGCCACACAATTTACTTCTCTCTTTCTTTCTTCTAGCTTCTTCTTCTTCGTTTCTCTCTCTTTCAAAAATTGAAGAAACAAACCCAACCTCATTCTCTCTCTAGATCCATTTCTTCATTGATGTCTGTGGCGAACGGCTGCGAACTGGTGAGTGGCAATGGAGGCGACGAAGACGGCAGCTTTCGGCGACTGAAGGCAGGCGATTGAAGCTTCTTTGGGCTGATTTGGTATTTTGAATTTCTGATTAGGTTTGGTATTCTGTTTGGTTGAAGAAGAGAATGGAAGAATGAAGTGAAAAGTGGAATTTGGTTAAAAACGACGACTTTTTTTTCATTTGTTTTTTTTTAATTTATATATATATATATATTTTTAAAAACTGGCTAGGCGGGGTCAACGGCTTTGACACGCCTAGCCGATTAATCGCCGCCTAGCCCGATTACGCACCCACCGCAGAAATGGTCCGATTTTCACCTTTTCGGTGCGTTTTCCGGCCACCTAGCTGTTTTGGTCCCACTAATCGGCCGCCTAGGCCGCTTACTAGAACACTGGTGTAAAGAAATGGCTTTTCGAATTAGGAAAGACTCCAAGAGTTCAAAACTATTTTTCAAAGATTCTTACAGTCCATGGATGCCTTCAACACACGGCTAAATAGGACATTGGAGAATTTTTCGAAAAATATAAAATCTTGACTCAACAAAATCAGAATCCTATTGGGTTCTTAAAATCTCTACTAACTAAGACCGGTTGATAAACATGATGAGAAAAAAATAATAAAAGACGATTAATTTATCTTTGAGATTTGATAATAATCTTATACTTTTGTTAACTAGGCGAGACTTCTTTATCCCCAACTATAAAATAAAAACTAAATACTATAGATAGAAAAATCACTTGAAATATTCACATTTATTTATTAAGGCTTAATTGCATAAACATCCCCTAAGTTTAGACGACATTGCACTGTTCGGCAACCTTTCCATTTATTACATAAATCGTCATGCATATCATCATATAGAAAGAAATAAAAAGGAAATTTAATAAACAATCCAATAAATATAATCAAAAGATAAAATGCCATAAATTAGTAATAATATTGAACATCATATGATGCACATGTACAAAGCCTTACATCATGTTTCTTCCAAAAACAAGTCCAACCTATATGTACTTGTGTAAAACATTCTTAATTTCTTATCAACTATACACCATCATAGCATCCTTCTTCAACTATTCACCATCATAACACCAAACCTTAACAACATGTCATCCTAATCTCATCCAAAAAAAAAAAACCAACCTTATTCAAGAAGGTGTTGAGGTTGTAACCGGTTGAGAAGGTTCTTGCACACCCTGAAAATCAAAATACTAAAGTTTTTATTTTTTTATTTTTTTATTTTTAATATATGTAACAAGTAAACAACAATCATGTTAGAGATTATACTTCAGATTTACGTTTCTGAGCTAATTGTGAGCTATCGCCGATCTCAAGGTTCCTTGATCGCGCTCAAAATGTTCACATTTAGCACTCCATTTACTTGGTTTTTGTAACCGTTCCCCGAGCATTTTATGTATTTAACGGTGTAAATAGGTGTTTTCAGGAAACAAAGGCGTCTCAAGGGCATTTTGGTCCAAAGCGTCGAAAAGAAGGCAAAAAACAGCATAACCCTGCCCCAGCGAGTTCACTCCACGGGAATGATCCAGTGAAGAAAGTCGTAGAGAATGGTTAGGCAAGCCAGCGACTTCATTGGCCCCTGTCTTGTGGGAAGAAACCCGCTGAAGGAAGTCGCAGGACCCTCAAGCTCAAGTCCAGCGAGTTTATTCCATTTGGCCCGCGGGAAAGAAGCCGCGGCACATGCCTGCTGAGCACAGTGATGAGATGCAAGTGGAGCAGTGTTTGTACAAAATCAAGTTAGAAAAGAAAGAAAAAGGATATACTACTTTTTATGCAGAGCTAGAGAGAGGAGAAAGGGATTCCCACTTGTTCTTGAAGAGGCCTTCCCTTTGACACACTTTTTAGTATTATAGTTTCTTTAATCTTGTTAATTACCTACCACCTTAGTGTAGTATACAATCTCTAAAGTAAGTTAGATAGTTTCTTGGCACTTTCTTGGCAACCAAACACCCATTTTGGTGCCTTAATTTAGTTTCTTTCAAGTTTCCATAGGAGTTGTTACTTGGATTGCAAGGAGGATCATTTCTACTTCACAAGAGTTGTCAACCGGTGATGTTTCCTTCATTTGTATTCCTTAATTGCTTTGATTCTATGTGTAACTAAATCCTCCTTGTTAGGGGATTAGATGTAAGTCTTGTAACTAACCTTGCTATATAATCAATCATGTTTATTTCACTCTTTCAAGTTATGTATTTGTTCATTAATCCATTTATGAGTGGTGGTTGCAACCACCAATCTACCATTGAATGAACAATAAACTTGATGAACCTATATGCATTAAGACCTATTATGCATGTGCTTTTCATGACATCTGTGTTGTAAAGATTTACTAACTTGTGAATTTTCATTAACACCTTGAGTAAACCTCCTTTAATCACTCTAATGATCTTAGGTTGTGATTAAGGTTGAGGATTTAATGCCTTATAAATTGACATGAATAGATGCATGTTAGGATCCTTGTGATTGAGCTTAATGAATGATTGATTAGCTAGTAGGTTGTTGCTTGATTGAATCTATTCCTTAGCAATCCCTTAATATAGAATTTGGATCCAATAGCTGTAATTGTTTTCTTAATCAATCCTCGTTTTAGTATAGTTAATTTGTTGATCATCTTAGATAATTGAATAGACATTAGTTAGAGTTAGTTTTAAATGTTATCATCTTCTATCTACTTAAGTGTAAATTTGCTAATCTTTGTGGGGACGATAACCCTTACTTTGCACACTAAACTAGTATTACGACTTGTGCATTTGCAAAAAGGGTGAAACACTCGTGCATCCCTTTAGTATAACCGAGGTAGAATAGCGTAAATTGTAGCAGTATTTATAGAACCGGTTCGGGCGCGTCATTCCTTATCCTACCAAGAATTTTTTTAAATTTTTTTCCTTGCATACAAACAAAATTAATGTTAACCTCAAAATCAAATATGAATTTACACAACCAAATTAAACACTAATTAATACATTTACAATTTTATGTATTGAGCTACTTCCACGTCCTTTGCAAATCCTGACATTGTGGCCAAATTCCCTACATCTAACTCTACTACTCCTTTTATGCTTGGCCGGTTCATCTTTGCTCATTTTTCTGGTTTTCTTTAGCCTTCTAGGCATTTTCTTCTTCATTGGTGGGAGCACCTCAATATGTTCAATCTCTGGCCATAAAGCCTCATTAGGTATAGGATTGATGACATGTGAATATGTCTTCAAATAATACTCCTTAGTGAGGTATATGTGCACAAAATCATGGACGTTCAATCTTTTTGTGGTAACCACAACCATTGCATATTTGCAAGGAATTCCACTCACTTGCCACAAACCACAATCACAAGTATATTTTTCCAAGTCCACATTGTAATATATTAATTCATCCTTCACTTCAAACTTTGTTTCACTAGCACATAACACCGTCACAAACCTGCCTTCATCATACATCTTTGCAAGTTATTTACACACCGCAGGAGGTACATTTCCATTTTTATTTATTTATTTATTTATTTTATTTTTTTGTGCAGCTTCAAGCCTCTTGTTAGCCCTTTTCATTAATTTACGCCTAATACTCTCTAACAGGTGTAAAGCCGGAAGAGACTTTAACTCATCAACCCATGAGTTGAAGTTTTCACTAATGTTATTAGTAGTATGCTCTGATTTCACATGAGTATCGAATTCATGCACACACCAAGATTTCAGAGGGATTCCCATGACATAGTTGTAAGCATCGATATTAACGAGCTTCAACTTTTCAATTTCTTCCGAGAATTCTCTCTTGTTGCTTTTGTTTGCTGCATCCCAAACGTAAACTCCATTCAGGGGTCCCTTGTACTTTCCTTGCAGATTTGCTATTATGTGTCTGACATAGAAATGATTAGTTGCCCTCGGCCACTACCTCACCACTGCATCTAACACGCCTTCTTGCTTGTCTGACATGAAAGTAACCCTTCTTATTTCCTCTAGCCCAATATGCAAGTAGAGTTGCTCTAAAAACCATCCCCAACTCTGTTTAGATTCCCTTTCAGCAACACACAAGGCTATTGGGAAAACACCATTGTTGGCAACCAATTTAATAGTAGACATCAACACTCTAGAGAATTCCCCTTTTAAATGACATGCGTCTAATCCTATAATGTCCTACAACCATACAAAAAAACCATCCTTCTGTGATGTGAAACTTAAGAAAAATCTTTGAAACAACATAGGTCCACCAGGAATTGGTGTGATTGTTTGTAGGTAGGCCATAGATCAAGGGTTCATCTCCTTTACTATATGACAATAACTGTGAAGCTTATTGTAAGACTTACAATTTTGGTTCTCTGTCTTGTCCAACACTCTATGTTTGGCCCTATACAATGTCCACGCAAGAAGATATACCCTATAGATTCTATGTATCTTGGTGTGCAATAATTTTACCTCAATGTTATGATTGATTTCAATTAAGGCCTTAAACCTCTTTCCTACCCACATAGCATTGGCTTCCTAGTTTTTATGCACTTTCTGATAGGTGTGTTGAGGCTCTAAGGTCTTGATCATAAATGTAGTTCTATCATCCACTGGACTAGCATGTATCCTTCACTCACATCCTTTATACTCACATTCTGCCATGTACATATCCCTCTCGTTCTTAATTCTTCGTAGCTGAAACCCCTCTTGAACAGCGAAGTCACGAATGACTTGCCTAAAGTGATGCAGATTGTGGAATAGTTGTCTAACAACTAAGTTCACTCTACCTACAGCATCTAGTCTAAATTGAATCCCTCTTTTGGTAGTTGCAGATCTATTTTCACCGTGTTCAACCTCAATAGAACCATTAGCCATTAAGTTATTGTCTCAAATAAATGAAACCACATCCGAAAGACAATCATCATCAGAGTCATTACTACTATTATTTGCAGCTCCATCATCATTATCATCACTGAAATTAAGATCAGTTGAAATCTTAAAATGAACACCATATTCTGTTTTTTCACTATACAATCCACCGTTTTCATATGGGTTGTACTCTTCATCATCCTCATTGTATACATTTGCTCCACCAACCTCAGTATGTGCATTAACATTGACCTCTTGATCACTTGAGATGTCTACAACTTCATTTGACAATGTCTTATGTGCTGGAGTTCTACTGTTGGAAAAAAAGAATGAAGCATTTGGTGGTTCATATTGTGCAGTGTTGACCGGAGGGAAACTAACTAAGGGTACTAACTCCACATCCACTCTCATTATGTCAATACCCTTACCTTGGAACATAGATAATATCTGTTATAAATGGACATCGTCTTCTACAACCGGGTATTAGCCATTCCATGTTAGTTTGACCTCTGCTTTAAATTGCTCTATGAATTTTGGAAATCTGCTACAACTCAACATGTACACATCACACCAAAGTTTGTCTAATGTGTACTTATCAGGGTCCCCAATTACATACTCATACTGTGAACCCAAAAACTTCACACATAACTGAAAGTGTGACATTTTTGAAACCTAAAAGTTTAAAACAAAGAGTATTAGGAGGTACATAAATAGAGAAAATAATACCTTGATGTAATATAATTATCATATACATTATCTACCTACACATAAAAATATACACTCTCCAAGTATTTGTTGAAAGTAATCCTAGAATATTTCAAGGCCACTTAACCGTGTCATAAAATAGGCTACCCAATTTTTTGTTAACATAAGCCTATTTAAAAAATTTCGGTTACAAAAAAAAAAATTGTTAAATATTTTACTAATATTAACCGTAAATCATAAACCTAAAACATCAAAAAACGTAAATAACTAAAACCTTCAGTTTTTGTCAAAAACATCCAAACTTTTCAGAATATAGGTTCAATTCGTGAACATATGACAATGAATAAAAAAAAAATCCAAATTAGTTTTATTTTTTGAATACACATAAATATAAACATAAAGTAATAAAAATATTATCTTTTCTATTTGAAAGGAAATTTCTATTTTTATTTTGCTTATTCAAGTAGACAACTGATGCGGTCATTTTGCACAACAAAATAATGTTTTTATGTGATGGTTTTGAAAACTAATTTCACCACTAGAAAATCCACTTATATGGAAAATTAGTAAAATGGTAAGTTAGGATTCGTTACACAGGCACTACAAAAAAAATGGTCATCAGCGAGGGCTAAATGCCGTCGAAAAAGGCTGTTTGCTGTCGAAAATACGCTTTTTCGACGGGAAATGGCCGTCGAATGCCGTCGAAAATACGCTTGTCAGAAATAAACTTTTATCGATGGGCCATCGAAAATACCACTTTTTTCGACGGTAATTGCCGTTGAAAAAAATGAAAATGGCCGTCAGTAATAGTATTAAAAATTGGTGACCAGCCGTCGAAAATACCACCTTTTTCGATGGTCATATACCACCTTTTTCGACGGTCATTTACCATCGATAATAGTAATAAATAATGATAAAAAATAGTTGTATTTTTTACTCTCCACCATCTCTCAGAACCCGACCCACCCACCCACGACCCACCATCAACTCCCTCTCGCCTCATTTAATTTTTAATCGTCCACCAGAGTTGAACTTGGCACATGTGATGCAAGGCGTGGCATGCTTATCCACTTTGCTATTGCTTCAAATCTGTCAATTAAGGCATTCTATTTATATATAACCTCTATATCTCATTAATTTTTTTTTTGGTTTAATATTAAAAACATCCCCTCACCTTTAAACTATTATTGAATGTCTATACACAAATGTTTTTATTTTTGAAACAACCATTGTGGACTAAAAAACAATGCTTTTATTTGGAAAAAGTCAGAGGGTATAATATTCGATTCATACAATTAACCCATTTTTTTTAGATTGATTCCACTAATTTACAAATTGATATTAAAAAAAAACTTTTATTATAGCATTTAATTAAACTATTTTGTTAAAATCATATATTGTCAGATCAAATGGTCTATCGTTAATCGTACTCGGAATTAAACATGACCTTAGTTCCGGTTTCGGTTCTGGTTCCTCGATTATGGTCCAATTCCAACGGTTCATTTCCTTTTTTTTTTTAATAATAGAAAACCTCTCAATATTAATAGTTATTGATCCTTATGAAGAACTTATTGGGAAAAAAAAATTCATCTCGATAGAGAACCACTTTGGACGAAAAAAATGATCTATATTGCCTAATTTTCTAATTTATATGGTAATTTAATTATTAATATTTCTTTAAGGAAAAACTTTTAAAAAAAAAATCAAGAATTTTCTGCAAAATTAATTAATTATTATAATTTTAAATAAAAAAAAAAAAACCTATTGGGACGAAAATAATTTGTCCCAATAGATAGTCTATTAGGACGAATTATGTATTTCATCCTAGTAGATGTTATATATATATATATATATATATATATATATATTTGAAAAGAAACAGAACCAGAAACAAAGCTCAAGGAGGCACATCTGCCTGAACAAAAGCCTCCACACAGGGAGGAAAAGACTCAGACCAACACCTCTCATCCACACAGGAACGAGCCATTCTAGCAAGACCATGGGCGACAGAGTTCGCCGTTCTAGGGATAAAGGAAACCGAGATAGGCAGCCCATGAATAGTCTGGAGAATATCTCCAATAAAAACCCCAATATTAGCTGCAGGAGCCACCCCTCCGTTAACCAAATCCACAACCACCTTAGCATCGGATTCGACGATAGCAGGAACAAAACCAGTCTCAACAGCCAAACGGACCCCCCACAACAGGGCAAAAGCCTCAGCCACCTGAGGAGAGAACTTAGCATGGATATTTTTGGAAAAACAGCGCAAAACAGAGCCTAGATGGTCCCGAATAACAATACCAGCACCAACAATACTATTCTCCGAATCAACAGCAGCGTCCGTATTTAGTTTAAACCAACCCCTATCAGGAGTGCTCCACTTGACAGGACCGACATGTCGAGGAATGGAAGCAACAGCCGCAGCAGAATTAGCACCAGAGATGATACAATGAACACCATCCTCGCCAGAATTAGCAGCAGTGAAAGCATCAAGAAAATTAGTAGACCAACCCACAATATCATCATCAACATAGCCCGAGTAATTAAACTAGTAGATGTTATATTGGGACCAAAAAAAATTCATCCATAAAGGTCTATCTTTAAGGAAAAACTTCAAAAAAAAAATCAAGAATTTTCAACAAAATTAATTAACTATATTGGACAAAATTTGGATAAAATTTGTCCCGAAAGACAATCTATTGGGACGAATAATTTATTTCGTCCCAATAGAATGTCTACTGGGACAAAATTATTTCATCCCTAAAGGTCTTGTTAGATTTGTACTTTTTAGGGACAAAAAATTTATTTCGTCTCAAGAGACATTCTATTGGGACAAATTTGTTCGTCCCTAAATATTTGATCAATTTTACGTTTTTTATGGACGAATAATTTTTTCGTCCCAATAGGCCTTTTTTTCCTTGTAATGTTTAGAGCATTTAACATAGTCGTGTTTTTAAATAACTAAATATTCTTGTAATTACTAATAATTTTGCTATATTTCATACTCAATTAATTTAGTCCGATGTATCTTTAGAGTATACTTCTTATTAGTGATTGTCACAAATTATAATTTTTTTTAATTAATTGATATTTTAAAATTGAACCAAAATACTTGGTGAAAAAAATTCATATAGTGATTTCGATAAAAAAATATATTAACAAAAAAAAAAGTACCTATTGTGATGCATTTAAAATATCGACCTATAAGTCATTTTTTTTTAGTTTATAAATTAGCAAATACATAAATATATTCCATTATAATTTATTAATTAATATTATAATATTTAACTAATTATATTTTTCATGAGAACACTGTAACAAATAATATAAAAAATAGTACCAAATTATTCGACTATTTCCGATGGCCATTGGGCCGTCGGAATTGTGATATTACTTTTTTCATCATTTTCGACGGTATATATGCCGTCGGAAATGTGGGTCATTTTCGACGGTGCAAATAGTGCCGTCGAAAATGTGGGTCATTTTCGACGGTACAAATAGTGCTGTCGAAAATGAGGGTCATTTTCGAGGGTTTATTCGACTATTTTCGACGGCCTTTTGCTGTCGGAAATGTGGTATTACTTTTTTCATCATTTTCGACGGTGTTGAAATGCCCGTCGAAAAAGGATGAATCATCGACGGTAATGGCGGTCGAAAATAGTTGGTCGCTATTTTTGTAGTGCATTTTCGACAGCAAAAAGACCATTTTCGACGGGAATTTGCCCTCGAAAATATAGTACCTCTATTTACAATATGAGCGACGGCTTTAGATTTAGCCGTCGAAAATGATAGTATTTTCGAGGGTTATTGGGGGCCGTCGAAAATGTTTGGTCGCTGATAGCCAGTTTTTTTGTAGTGAGGGAATTAGAGTAATAGTTGAATAAATTAACAATTCCTAAATGCAATAAAGTAAATCATAAGAAATGGATGGTTGTATGGTTTGTCAAACCATCAAACATACATGTAAAATAAAACTAACAAAGCTAATAAAATAGAGAAAATAGAATGCTCAACAAATCTAGATAAGATATATGGAATAAATAATTAAGAGAATTGCTAGGGAATTGATGGGATCGCAAGTGGATTATGGGCTAAGTTTCTCAAGCTACCTTAGTGGACCAATCTCACAAATGTTAACCAATTGTATTCTAAAATGTGTTTAGATCATCACTATGAACCCTAAACAACTTCCCACCACAATGCCTAACCGATTAAGGAGAGGGGGTCAAGGCGGGATCGGTTTATTACAATTAAAGGCTTAGATTATCGCGGTTGATATACCCTCCGACAATCTATCCTACTCACTATGTTCTCAATCCATCAAGGGTGTCAATCCAATCAAGATTATATAACAAATTATCCTAAACAAGAGTATAATCAACTAGTGTGTATACACATCAATTATATAATGAATAGAATCTAGTTATAAAATGTATAGAACACAAATAGAGATTCAATACATATTAAAGCTTAAGCAACACCCAATCCAAATGTTCTCACATCAATCACCTAGAAAGGGGGTTTAGTTACACATATTACAATTAAAGGGAAGGCAAGTAAAAGATTAGGAAATCACCCTTGGGCCGAAATCACCCTTGGGCCTCCTTTTGTAGAGTTTGATCCTTTCCTTACCTTTGATGCTCCTTGTGCAAAAAGTGGATGATGAGGATGTATCTAGATAGGTGGAGTCAAATGGGAAGTGACTAAGGAGATATGTGGAGAAGATGGGAAGAAAGGAATGATTGAGGGAAAGTAATCTAGATTAAATGTTGAGTTTGGGATGGAGGAGAAATGGTGGGATTAGGAATGATAGAAGAAAGGAGGTTTCTTGGTTGTCAAGAGTTGTTCAAAAGGGGAAAATAGTGATGTATTTATAGGGTTTTCAAATTAGGTCACAGATGGTCAATTACTAAAATATCCCATAAGCTTGTCAAATTGCCATTTGGGCCCCTCAAAGGGGTATTTCCATAATTTTTCCAACCAATCACCATTGAACACAGAGAGTGTCGCGGTTTGTTTCAGGCGACGCTTAGGGGCGACACTAGGGCGACATCATCTGGAGCCAAAAACAACTCCCTATCGCCGTGGAGACAGCGAAAGGCCAAACCGCGACATTGATTTTCGCGGTGTAGTCGCGGTTTGAATGGAGGTGACATGACTGGATTTGTGGCTTGGATTCCGACAGTTTTGGGGAGCTGAGAAGTCGACGACCATGCTTGCGTCATCATCGCCGTTCTATTGGAGCAGAAATTGGCCGGAGATAGGTCGATTTTCGACGACTGCAAGAAGCTAAGGTTTAAAGCTTCAACAATGGCTGTCAGTCGAAGGAAAAGGATGAAGGTTGAAGATGAAGGGGATGCGCTTAGCAGCAGGTTGGGGTGCAATCAGCAATCGGTGCGTTTGGCCTGCACTTGAGGTGGAATGGGTCAGATGCTTGGGTTTGGCGTTTGGGCCACGCCTGATTGTGCTTTGATTTGGGCTTGAGCGTTTTGGGCTACTTGCTTGGGCCACACTATTTGAAACGCACCGTTTTGGGGCAAATTGCAATTCGGCCCCTATATGCTTATGTTATCACAATAACTTCAATCCTTTCTCATAATTTACACTTTTGCCCTCAGTTAACCATAATTACTCCAATGCCCTTGAACTTTGTAAATACCTGAAAACACTTAATTTACACAATTAAATCACAGGATATTGCCCAAGAATCAAGCAAAAAGAGAAGGAAGTGAGGGTCAAAATCATACCAATTTTGGTTCAATCAACAACACACAAAAATAATACTTTAAACATCAAAATAATAATAATAATAATAAACAATCATCTAAATGACATGCAATTTTCTTTTACAAAATCATGACAAGAAGTTCATACCTTTTCCAGCTTCCATCTTGTTCTTCTCTAATTTTGATTGTTCCTAATCATCTACGATTTATAACCAATGAGATGGTTTCTTGGTGAGAGAAAATGGAAGGATTATTCTTCACGCTAGATGAATCATCGCCATATAGAGGAAGATGAATGAGCGTGAAAGTGTGTTGGGAGGCAAAATGTAATGTCAGGTATAAGTGACATTGATTTGATTGCATTTAATGCAACAATGTACCTCCATCATATTTTATTATTATTATTTTTAAGTTTATATATTTAATTGTTAATTCTTCCTAGATTAATGTTTTGTGACACCTTCAATGGGTTTAATGCACCTTACATAATTAAATGACAACTTTACCCTTCTTATACTCTTCGGCTGTTAACTTCACAGTTAGTCAACCGTTTGGTCAACATTTTACATGGGATGTTTGTGCAATAAACGAAAAGGTTGCCGGAGAGTGCAATTTCATCTAAACTTAGGGGATGTTTGTGCAATTAAGCCTTTTATTAATGATGCTTTGATTACAAATGGATGAGACAATTACAACTTAGTGAGGTATTATGAGAATTCGTAGCTTCGCTCTGTTTTTGCTCTCTCCTTTTAATGAATGAATACTACTATTTATAGTATTACCAAAACTTTCTCCAATACTCTACAAACATAATTATGATTTTTTGAATGGAAAACTTGTTTGCTTTTCTACAAAAATCAAAGAACCAATTATGATTTCTGAAAATACACACTTTGTCCTCTTCATGTTGTTGCTTCAAAAGCTTGCTGCCCTTTTGTCTTTTTATTTTATTTTATGCAATTTCATTAATCACCTATGATTAAAGAATTTATACAATTTGATCAATCATAGAGATGATAGGGGCATATTGTTAGATGATTCAAATTGTGATTTTATTTGTTTTTTCTATTCCTATATATTTGAGCTTTGTACCCATTTCATGGGGACTTAAGTTGATAATAAACTTTTTGGTATTCTAATGAATCAACGAGTTAAGCAAAGTGTTCTGAGTCTTGGGTATTATTCTAATCAATAGAGTTCAAACATTGGCGCTGCATCATTTTTGGTATTAAAGCCAACTCGATTAAGTTATTTGTTGGTATTCCTGGTGAATCAACAGCATCTAATTCTCATTTTGCTTCCGATATTCTTGAGAATCAACGGATTGTTTCCGGCATTCCAAGAATCAACATATTCGAAATAGTTATAAAAATCATAATTAAATCAATTAAATAAGCCTAAGGGGAGGTAAATCACGATATTTACTAAGCAGAAATAGTTTAGTTGGCGAAAGCCTCTAGTTTGGTTTATGGGTTATTGGTTCAAAACCCTATCTTGACAACTTAATTTTTTTTATCCGGATATTATTTGGGTGTTGGAATGATTGTGGGGGGTAATATCCCACCCCCCGCCCCGCGAGGTTTGCCATATTAGATAAATTGGTCCCTCTAGTTTCAATAATCGCCAGTCAACCCCCTGAAACCCAAAATATTGGTCATTTTGCACATTCTGTCAAGTTTTCCATCCAAAATACCTTTGACCATTAATTAAAAAATTAATACACCTCAATCAGAGATTGAACCTTCAACCTTGTGGTTAAAAGCCAAACACTCTAACCAACTAAGCTACCCTAGCTCATTCTTGGAGGTTTGTTGATTTAAATGTGCATATATATATATATATATATATATATATATATATATATATATAATTTGTTTAAAATATTTAATTTAAATCTATTTATATAATTTAAATTAAACTCATATATATAATTTAAAATAAACTCATATTTAATAATAATATATAAAAACAGATTTATGAAAAAGAAAAGGAAAATAAGAAAACAAAAGGAAAAAAAAAGGAAAAAAAAGGAATTTTTTTTTTGGGATAATTACCCCGGTAGCCATTAATTCAGTGACACACTATCAAATGGCTATGAAAATTCCTACAAGGTTATACTAAACAACCTGGGGGGGGGGGGGGGGGGGGGGGGGGGGGGCGCGTGAATAAGTTTACACTATAATTTCAAAACTCTTTCGTGACTTATGTCAAAACATGTCAAAACCTTAGTGAGCATACAAATTAACATTTAACAAGATTGTTATGAGAAAACAATTAACACATGTATGTTCAATTCACCACCCTTAGTCTACAAAACATATACCAACAAACAATGTATCTCATATACAAGATATTCAATTAAGATCAAATTCCACAAGTTGTACTTTGAATATTACAACGTAAGTACACTATGTAGAAATACTACAACTTGCTAATGAAGGAAATATATTAAAACCAAAACAAAGAATACATGTATTCATAATAATGTCAAATATGTACAAGTATCAATCACTATATGACTATACACAAATAAGTCAATATACAAAAGAATTATATTTACACTTTGATCAAAATGATGTGTTTACATCTCACACTTAGCAAAATCATGTTTCTAAATACATCACGAATGAAGATTATGAAACCATGATTAAAACATACACATATACAAATATAAGAGATAGAGATAGGAAGAATTAACACAAGAGGTTTTTTTAATGTGGTAAAACCTCCAAGGAGGAAACATCCACGTGTTGAACTACAACCATTGGGTACTATATATATTGGATGTTAGACTAGAAATTCCTCAAAAGTGACCAACCTTGATCTACTTCCTATTGGAGTCTATGTCTACCCAATCCCTATTGGAAGATACAAAATCCCTTAATGATGCGAAGCCACCATATATTGGAGTCCATACCAAACCAACATCGTTGGAAGATTAGAAATTCCTCAAGAGTCAATGCACATCCCATGCAACACTCTTTATTGGAGTCTATGTCTAACCAAACGCCAGGGCCTACCAATAATGTAGCCAACTCTCTATCCAAGGCACTCATGCCTCTAGAGAGCCTCCCATGCATAGTTATTCGGACCTTCCTGATCCTAGCCATGACTTCTTGCTTGGTTATTCAGACCTCTTGTCCTAACCAAGTCTTTCTTGCTTGACTATCCGGACACCTTGTCCTAGTCAAGACTTCATGTCTTTTACAAGGACTTCCTAGTGTGATCATGTGAATGCAAATGATGCAAACAAGCAATTCAACATAGAACATGTGATCAATACATTCCATGGAACAACTAGACCTAAACATGTGAGAACACAAGTTATAATAGTCTAGATGCAAAACATGAATTAAACCTAGAGCATGTGAAAACACCTAACACAAATAGCTCCTAGTTTCATTCACACAAATAACACTTGAATAAATCATATACATGAAGCACAAATTCAAGATGTTACAAACAAACACATAAAAGCTAGAATCACAAAATGTATTCAATTAATATTCTAGCCAATGATTTAGAGTAAGGATATAATGATAAATCAATTAAATCCTACATAGCTCTAATAAACACATACATATGAATTAATCATAGATTATATCAATCAAAGGATCAAAACACATTTCAAGGATTATTAAATATAAAATGATTCAATCAAGTCACAAATAATCCTAGATATCAAACTAATCACAATGCAACTCTCAATCATGTGAAAAACCTAGAATCCAAGAAACCAGTTCACATATGTCTCTAATTAGACTTTTGATTAGGTTTGATTATGAAACTATCTTTCTCAATAGCATTCACCATACATACACATACATATAGAAGAAGAAACTCCAAGCAAATTGAAGGTTATAAAAGAAGAAATCACAAAGATATGAACACTACCTCAAGTTCACGAGCTGGTTCATTTTTCTGGGTAGAACCACCAGAAATCTTGATCAAACAGCTGCAAGATCACTTGGAAAAGGTAAAAGACTCGATTATGAACAATCTCCAACTTGAATCACTCAATTCTGACTTCGTATAAGAAAGTTATGGTGTTTGGAAGGTGAGAAAAAATTGAGAGAAAATTCTGGTTATATGGATTTCTATTTTTTCTTTTCTTTTTTTTTTTTTTTTTGAATGGGAGGGAAATGAGAGTTTTTAAAAGAATTCAAGAGAGGGAAAACGAGGGCCAATAGGAGCATGCTACGTCACCAAACCTTGTGGGGCGTGTGTGGCACACGTGGGCAGAGAGCTGCCCAGGCCATGTGGCACACGGCCTCCACATGTGGCCTCCCTTGCTTAGCCGTTGGCCGAGCAAGGTCATCTCGCGCTCCTCCCGCGTTCTTCGACCGTATTCGAGCCTCTGAACTCCGGTTTCAAATCCGTCTTCGGATTACAAATCGTGACTCCCTTACGTACAATGAGGACTATAAAACTTTGACAAAAAGTTGAGAATTCATCTCGAAAAACGACGACGAAGACAACTCAATGTATGAGAATGCAAAGTAACGTAGCTACATTGTTTGGACTTGAAACCTAATAAATGAGTAACCGAAATGACCGGGACTCAATAAGGAATCATAAGAGATCATGTTCAAGTCTAAAATCAATAAAACACAAACATATAAACACAAGATCACACAAGTATGCCATTTCCTAGACATAGTCTTAGAACATGCAATTCTACAATGTATGCCAATATGTGTTCAATGCATAAGCATACTAAAACATGTGAATGTGTTATATCAATAGTGTACAATGATGCAGGGACACTCATGAATGAATTGTGTGTGTGTGCCTAAGCATTGTAAGAGAAATGATGTCTATTTACCTTTATTGTGCAATTAAGCATATTCCTCTTTGAAGACACCTTCTTGCATGAATTGTGGCTAAGTCTTTCTTTGAAGTTTTGAATCATCATTTCTAAGACCATTAAGCAATACAAGAAAAACATTATTTTGATATGGAATATATGCCAAGACAAACCAAAAACCTAACAGGCTATTAGATTGGGATTTCGTTTCAAAATGGCCATTTTTGATGAAAAATGTGACACTAATGGTCATTCCATCTAATTCCACCCAATGAGTGGCATTTTTGTAAATAAAGGGATGAAATTAATTTATTTTAAATGTTTTTTGGAAATCAATTTTTTCTTTGTTTTTTGAAACAAATAATTATATTTAGTGTGTGTGTGTGTATATATATATATATATATATATATATATACGTATAGCATATCTCAAACACACACACACACATATATAGTGAGTCTCTCATGAGGGATCCTTTATTTTAATTTCGGTAAGGATCTTGCTAAAAATACATTGATATTAATGAATTTTGATTTTTTATTTATTTATTTATTTTTTTTTTTTGTGAATGATAAGTTCATTGAATCTACTTATGAACAAAATTTGAGAATTTTTCAAATACTAGAACTATTTTTTGTTGAATTTTCCTATATTTCAAATCAATGATGCTCAAGAACAAATCACGTGCACACACAAATTTTGACACAAATTTTGACACGATTCTATAGCCTTTGGATCAATAATATATTAATGGTTTAAATCAATACACGTGTCTCTTCTTTATTTTTTAGATTTTTTAGATTTTGTACCCTTAATCTTTTCAAAAAAGAATTATATATATATATATATATATATATATGGTGGTTCTCTAGTAAGGAAGTCCTAAAATTATAATTTAAGGACGTTCAATCACAGCCACACATTCATATTGGGTGTGGGTATTTATTAATGTGGGGGCTGTGGGCCCATTGTAAATGTGTGGCTATGATTGGACGTCCTGAAATTATAAAGTCAAGACGGTCTTGATTAGAGAAGTATTATATATATATATATATATATATATATATATATATATGAGATATGCTATACATATATACACACACTAAATCGTTTCAAAAACAAAAGAAAAAATTGATTTCTAAAAAACATCTAAAATAAATTAATGTCATCCCTTTATTTACCAAAATGACACTTATTGGATGAAATTAGATGGAATTGGATGGAATAACCATTAATGTCACACTTTTCACCAAAAATTGCCATTTTGAAACGAAATTTCAATCTAATAGCCATTTTGATAGTGTGTCACCGATAGTGTGTCACCAAAATTGATGGCCACTGGGTAATTATCTCTTTTATATATGTATATATATCTATTTGAATTTTTTTCCTTTTCAATTTATGGGCTTTGATTATGTAGGTATTTTTTTAGTTTTTATTTTTATCAACTTGAAATATTATATTTTTTTAAAAGGAAAAAAAATTCAAAAAAAGAAAGAAAGAAAAAATTTTACGGGTCTTGATTTTCTAGGTTTCCTTTTGTTTTCTTATTTTCTTTTTCTTTTTCATAAATCTATATTTATATATTATTATTAAATATTAGTTTATTTTAAATCATACATACATATATACATATAAATGGCAAACCTCCAAGAATGAGTTGGAGTAGCTTAGTTGGTTAGAGTGTTTGGCTTTTAACCACAAGGTTGAAGGTTCAATCATTGATGGAGGCGTTGGCAAAATAAACAATATTTTGGGTTTCAGAGGGTTGACTGACCATTATTGAAACTAGAGGAACCAATTTATCTAATATGACAAACCGCAGGGGGAAAATGATAATTTCCCTTGTTTCAATTTATTTATATGTATGTATATGTGTGTGTGTGTGTGTGTGTGTGTGTGTGTGTAGCAAATGGGATAATGTTATAATTAATAACGATTAGATAAAGACAAGATGATATTCGGTTGATGTTATGTCCCTCACATCTACATGGCTACACCATGATGTTATAGGTCTGAATTTCTTTCCCCTTTCTAAGAACTTTGAATTATTATAATATTTTATAAAATAATAATAATAATAAGGAATAAATAATAATATAATACAATCACACGTCATAAATTGAGATATATAATATTAAGGTTTTATTTTTCACCTTGAGAATGGTGACATTCACGTTTTTCATTTTCTAATTATATATATTAATTTGAAAAATGACGCTTCTTGTTCTGGTATTGTTGTCACGTATTATATATAAAGTCAAATTCAAGAACCAGAAGCTAAGGATTTTTTTCTTTTTTTTGATAAAAAAAGAAGCTAAGGAATTATATCATAACACTCTATCGTGGACGAGGAAACAAAAACCAAAAACGCCTAATTTAGCTTAGTTTATGCGTGTACGTGTACGTATATGAGTGTCTATAGTAATTAGAATAGAGTTTATTATTATTAACAGTAATTAGAATAGAGTTGATTCTTAGAGTATCTTCAATGCAAACGTGGCTTGTGAAAACAAGAGATGCCGCGTAGAATAAATAGATTTTATGTTAATAACTGTGTCTCCAATGCAGTAGTGCATATATAACGTCAAGCTGACGTGGCAAAAAAATATTAGACATTGTCAACATGACGGTCCACTTTCAAACGGTCTGTTGCATAGCTATTTTTTAGGTTGACTCAGCAAACATTTAAAACTGACATTAATTTTTCATATATTTTTGGTAAGGAAATAAAATAAAAATAAAATAAGAAAAAAAAGATGGACATGTCATTAAAAAAATTGTGTTTTAAACGGAAGCATTGAAGACCAAATTTTGAGTTGATTGTTTATCAAATCTATTTTTATGCCATATTGGAAGCAAGTCTCTTGACGTTATTGCCATGTCAACAATTATTGGTATGCAAACCACTTTTGCATTGGAGATGCTCTTACTTGTTGGAGGTGAATAAATTCAATTATTGGCGATACTATCTGAGATCTCTTACTAGCTAACACCTTAGAAAATTGTTTCGAAATATCAAATATTCAAGGTGATTCTCTTCAAGACTTCAGCTTTTGGGTAAACATTAACAAACTTTTGGATATGTCCACAGTACTAAAGCACAAAAGCCATATATTATATATAGATGGCCGATATAATTAAGTAATGTAATCTGATTGAAGAATTTACCACTATTTAATTTGTAGATACCTCAAATCAAATTATGGTGATGTTTCATTGCGTAATTTTTAATTAAATTCTTATCTCTACACGTAACTAGGGATGGTAATGGGTCGAGTTCAGGTCAGGTCAGACCTAGACCCAATAAAAAAAAATTGCACCCAGACCTATGAAAATTTTAGGGTTCGGGTCCAGGTCTAGACCCGTGGGTCTTGAGAAGACCTAGACCCAACCAAGGACTCGTGAAAATTCGTGGGTCTAGGTCTAGACCCACGGACCCGTGGACCCACGATCCAAAAAAAAACAATAAAATACTAAAAATATATATATATACTTAACAGTCTTTCTATTATCAGTTCAAACTGACAATAAATATTTTAGGACGAAGAATGTGGACCATAGATTATGAAGAAGTTTTGACAAGTGCATACACTTTGAGTCAAAGTATGTAAATCTAGTGGTCCACATTCTTCATCCTAATATATGTATTGTCAGTTCGAACTGATAACAGAAAATCTGATATACTTAAATATATAAATAACTAAATAAAAAAAATATACAGGACATAAAAGGGAAATATTCTTATTTGCATTCAATTTCAATTTCAAATTCTTCAAATTTTTTTTTTTTTTAACTCACTCACTATTCGGGTCTATGGGTCCGGGTCTATGGACCCGACCCGACCCAACCCAACCCGACCCGACCCGACCCGACCCGACCCGACCCGACCCGGACCCGGACCCGGACCGGACCCGACCCGGATCGGGTCTAATATTCTAGACCTAGACTCAACCCGTAACCCGGATGTGAGGACCCAGACCTGACCCACGCAGGTCGGGTCGGGTCGGGTCGGGTCGGGGTCGGGTCTCCCGGGCCCGGGTCTAATTACCATCCTTACACGTAACGTAGAACCCTTTATATAGCCATTTCAAATGTGTTAACGGTGAATTCTGGGTTGCCATGTGTCCAACAATAATGTTATGTTTATGAAAGCAAGAATGTAAATAAATGCATGCAAGACACAAGTTTTACGTGGAAAACCCTAGAAAGGGAAAAAACCACGGCGCCCCTGAAAGTAGAAAAATAATACTATGAATTGTTTGTAGGTTACACACTCATTGTTGTCTCTCTTCTCTCATACAATTGCTCTCTTCTCTCAAGAATTCCGAACCCTCTTTCCGTAGATTACGCGGTTCTATTTATACTAGGTAGGCTAGGGTTTTTTTCTTGCCTTTACCGTGTTGGTGACAGATTTGCTAAGTAGAATCGTGTTAGGATTCTGGTGTCGCGGACTGATTAGGATTCGTCTCCTGTCTACCGTCTATCTTTCTGGAAGCTTTTAATTCTTTCCTGTTTAGACTTCTCTAAGAGGAAATAATAATATCTCCTTATTGGAGTACAACTCTTTAGGCCTTGTATCTGGATGAATCCTCGCTTAATGAGGTATATTTTAGTAAGGTTACTTTTCCCGTATTGGCTAAGTAGGTTTGGCCGAGTAAGGATCTTTGTCGAGTACGATCTTTGCCTATTTTAGATTGGGCTACCTAGAGAGTACACTTTTGGTTTTCATTGATTTTGATGACGTGACAAGTGGTCAATGCTCTCTTCGTTGACTAGTTGACAAATGATGTGGAATTGTTCATCTTCCGTGTTTCCTGCCTATTATGTTGACGTGTCTTATAGCAGAATATATACATGCAACAAAATGACTCTCAAGTCTCAAAGTTGAGTATTATGTGTAAAGACAAAAAGAGAAGACATGTATGTTACAAGGGCTCTTTCAAGATATAGAGAAAATCGAAGTAGTCTCTCAATAAGACCAGATGAGGCTTCAATGAGTTCAGGTTACATGGTAATAAGAGACAGAGAAGTAGAACAAGAAGAAGATCTAACATGGTGTTGGGGAATTATTCCATATGCTATGACACCATTCAAAAATCTACCACTCCCTCAAAACACAATCCTATGCTCAAATATTTCTGTAGCAGATCACTTCTTATTCATTCCTGTTCTTCACAAGCCCTTGTCTTCAAATCACTACTACATCATTATTGCAGATGGCCATGTACATGTTCATCTGCAATAATTTTTATATATGTTGCTCTATATTTTCAGGCAAGCATCTACATGTTCTACAAAAGAGGATATGACCATCTGTTGCTTTGAAAAATATGTAGAGGATGTCAAGCCAAAACCTTTGGATTACAGAAATGAATACCAATAATGGAAATTTCTAGCAACACCAAGTCCATAATATACCAAATAGTTTCCGTCCAAGATTCCTAAGCAATAAAGGATTGAAATTTAATGTCTTGAAGTCATATCAATTAGATGATGCTCAAGGCATCGATAGTACTCTTCTTCAAGATCATCTCCCAGAATTGAATAATTTTCCGATTTCTCAGAGGCTCTCTACACCTATTGTTGTAGGGAAATGGTATTGTCCATTCATGTTCGTGAAAGATGATGAATTTTCCACTTTGAGGAAACAAATCAAGAAATCTTTATTTTACAAATTAACTCTAGAACAACATTGGGAAGAGATTTACTCTTGTGAGAATGATGGAAGCCAAGACTCTTGAATGCAAGTGTAAAAAGAGAAGTAAATTTTTCGGGAGGCATAGAAGCTATCAAGGAAAATCCAAGGGAGATTAATAACTATAATAATAATGATGTGGAATTGGTGGAAAATGTCACCTTTTTGAACTGATTTGGTGGCAAAGTGAGTACTTTAATAGGTTAAGTTTAAAAGGCACATATTATGGTGAACTACCAAAATTGCCCTTAGATAATCATTTTTTTTATTCTGTTTGTACTTACCTCTCCACACTTCCAACAAGAACGACAGTAGTCCCAACTCAGTAACTCTCTCTCTCTCTACAAAAACTCTCTCCATGTACAATAAACTTGTCCTCTACAAATAAAAGTTCAAGGTTGCCTCCCCTTTCAACTTCAACTTAGAAAGAATTGGATGTTCTTCAGTACAACAAGGTAATATTTCTTGCAAATACTTCTTTTCATTTGTTCACATTTTCTGTTCCTTTTCATTTGTTCTCCGAGTCTTTTGTAAACCTTAAGCCATTGTCAGAATTTTGGATCTACGTGCCTTTTAAAGCTCTGTCCGAGCTTTTTAAACTTTTGTTTGAGCATTTTAAAGTATTCTCCAAGCCTTTTCAATGAATCAATATCCAAGCCTTTTCAAGTATTCTCCGAGCCTTTTGCTTATCCATTACGTTTGTCAATGAAGAAGTTTCTGAGCCTTTTCAAGTAGTTTTCGAGCCTTTTCAAGTAGTCCCCGACCCTTTTCACGTAGTGTTCGATCCTTTGCACGTAATCTCTGAGCCTTTTCAATATCCTCATCTGAGCCTTTGTAAATGTAATCCAAGCCTTTGTAAATGTAATATGTAAAAATATTTTGTAGTCCTAGGTTTTTATTAATGGTTTGTGATGATTAATTTGACAGCATCATGAATCAGGTTAGAATAGTAATATCTTACAACGGTCGATGGGAGCAGTTTACCCGACGGAAGTCAGAGGTTTGTTGGATCCGATTAGGGGTGGGCGTTTAATGGGTCGGTTCACTTTTCGAATGAACCGATAAAAAACCAATAATATCCGGTTTTTGAAAAAGTGAATCGATCCAATAAAATTGAAAAGTGTGAATCGATCAAAAACCGAGTGAACCGGTTCAGATTTTTCATTAGATTTTGAAATCCTACAAAACAATATGTTGGAAGAATTGGTAACAGTTTATACTTTGTACTTTGTTCTATTGTAGCAATAGATTTATTTAAAGAACTTTAAATGTCAACCCTGAAATATATGGCTCATGGCTGGACAGTAGAACGGACAGTAGAACGGGCATCCAGAGTTGAAATGGTTTCCACAATTACCCTTCCTAGAAACCAAAGCCAATCTAGTAGTTTAAATAGACTATTTGTTTGTTTGTTTTTATAGAATAACAATTATAAATTTATTTTTGTGGTATAAAGTGGCAAACTCTAAAAAGGCATCATCATCACTCATTAGAGTTCAACAATTTTAGGGATTTTTCATTATATACACTGGTTCTCGGTTCGGTTCGGTTCGGTTCAAACCCTAGAACCGAAAACCGAAAACCGAACCAAAAATACCGGTTTTTTTTTTTTAAAAAACCGAATCGAACCAAACCGGTTAACAGTATAAAGCTGAAAAAAAACCGATTGGACCAGTTCAGTTTGATTCGGTTTAATGGTTTTTTGCCCACCCCTAGATCCGATAACCAGGGAATGTATGTGTCAAAGAATATAACTTATGAAGAATTGGTGGCGATTGTGCATACCATTGTGAAGTATGATGTAAACAAATTCAATGTTGATCTGTCATCAATATCAATCATTCCTGGCACTGCATGTCACACATTTATAAGAAATGACGATGATGTTCAATTTATGCTAGTGGAAGATTGAGTGATCCCTCAAGTATGTGTCAGTCTAACTGAGAGGACAGCTGGAGATGTGATAGGGAATGATATTCCTCCTCGTCAAAATACCTAACAATTTAGATCCTTTAGCGGTAACAACCAAGTGTTCACACAAAGGAGTGGCACCGAAGGTGGGGATAACATGTGTGCTGTCCCACCGGTAGTGGTCAACCATGCAGATGCAGTTGAACCTCAATTTGGCGATGTGTTTGGTTGTTGAATTGAGATGAATGATGAGTAGAACAATGAGCAGTATAATGAGCATGTAGATGATCTAGAAAATGTGGATGAAGAGCCTGCACAAATTCAAACACTTGGAAGATGTGCACAAGGAGTTAGTTGCACTGCACCAGATATGTCTGAGACTTCAAGGTGCAACATAATGTAACTGCATCTGATTCCGATAATGCGACAACGTGGGTTATTCCCAGAGCAAATTCATACTCGTTTGGTATTGGTAGAAACAGCACCTTGGCAACACAAGAACCTATAAGCATGATTTATAAAGGTCATTTTTTTTTCGAGTAAAAAGGATTTAAAGAGGCTAATTGGCCTTTTTGCAATGCGGGAGAACTTTGAATGGAAGATGGAAAGGTACAATAAGACAACGTTACATCTGGTTTGTATCATTGACGACTTTACGTGGAAATTAAGAGCGATGAGGAAAGATGAATGGACTTACTTCCAAGTCAGAAGTTTTGTCAACGAACACAGTTGTCCCTTGGAGGAGATTCACCGTTGCCACCGACAAGCTAATGCAGTCAAAATCGGAGAAGTCGTTGCACCTAGACTTCAACAATATGATGGTCATCTTATGCGTCCCAAGGTCGTAATCGCCGATATGAAAACAATGTATGGCATTCAAATCATGTAAAGTAAGGCACATGATGCCCTACAATATACATTATCATTGACCTATGGAGCGCATGAAGAAACTTTCCAATTGATGCCATATTTTGCATACATTTTGGAATAGTAAAATCCTAGCACAATCACCGACTTACAGTGCGCAGACGA
The DNA here is from genome assembly GCA_030490815.1 of Acer saccharum. Classification (NCBI taxonomy): domain Eukaryota; kingdom Viridiplantae; phylum Streptophyta; class Magnoliopsida; order Sapindales; family Sapindaceae; genus Acer; species Acer saccharum. Next base: position 26,721,490 of record CM059871.1, read on the forward strand.
TGGTAAATTCCTCTACTTTTTCATGTCGTTAGGGTCCTCAATTAGAGGTTTCCGGAGATGTATGCGTCTTGTGATTGCAGTTGATGGTACCCATTTGAAGGGAAGTTTCGGGGGTACAATATTTGTTACAACTGCACAAGATGGAAAAAAACAGGTGTATCCAATTGCTTTTGGGTACGGTGACTCAGAAAACAACCTTTCATTGGAGTGGTTTTTAGAATGCTTAAGGGGTGCCCTTGATCATATAGATGTTCTGGTTTTCATTTCCGATCGTCATGTAAGCATTGAAACAGGGATTTCTAAACTATTCCCTTATGCAACCCATACAATATGTTGCTGGCACATTTCTGAAAATATGAAGAAGCGATTTCACAGAAAGGATGTTGCCGACATAATAGACAAAGCAGTTAGGACGTACAGTGAATTCGATTATAACCGGCACATGGAGAACTTACGTAAGCTGCACATGTCTACATTCGATTATGTCATTGCTACCGGTCCACACAAGTGGACCGGCATACACTGTCCCCAAAGAAGGTACATGGTAATGATCACAAATGTTACGGAGTGCATAAACTCATGCCTAAAATTCGCACGGCAACTGCCAATGATGACACTGGTAGAGTTCATTATGAATATGCTACAAAAGTGGTTTCACGATCGTCATGCAGTTGCACAGTCCATGCGTCATCAATTAACCGATGCAGCACATCTTGTGATCCTGAAATGTGTCAAGAAGTGAGGTTATATAACCGTAAATCCAGTTGACTGGAACATATTCTCCATCAAATTGAAGGGAAACTAGTGGACGATTAACTTAGCCCTAAAGACTTGCACATGCAACAAATTCCAAATGGACCATTTCCCATGTTCTCATGCATTCACAACAGCAAAGTACATTAGAAGTTACAGTTAACGCTTTATATTACCCAAACGTGAATCTCACTATTTTCATTGTTGCAGGGAGCGAAACTTGAATTTCACATCTCTGTGTGTGGACTACTACAAGAGAGAGACACTTATTGATGCATACTCGGTTCCTATTATGCTTGTTAGCCATCATTCTTCATGAGTAGTGCCATCCGATATCGCAGGACGGGTGGTTTTAAATCCAAAGTCGAAGAGACAATCAGGTTGCCCAATGGAGGGTCGACATGCCTCGTTTTCGGAGAGAACAACCACATAATTGTGTAGAAGATATGGATAATCAGGACATAATAGCAGGAGGTGTTCCAACCCGCCTATGGTTAATGAATGTCCCAATAGAATTGTTCCCGAGGAATACTGTCGTAAGTGCAGTATCTGTCATTCAGTTGGACACAACAAACAAACGTGCCCTGAGAAAGACTCTACTGTGGAATGAATGGAGCCGTTGAGGAAGGCGATCAAATATAACAAGGCAATACAAGAGGAAGACAAATTGCCACTAGAAAAGCTTGCGATTGCTAATGTGGGAAGGCAAGATGCTAAGAAGCACCTTGAGGAACATGTCTCTAACTTGATGTCTTCCAACATCATTCAGACTTTGGGAACCATGCTCGATACAGTTGTGTTATGAGACCTTTGGTTCTTATGCTTTTATGTTGAACTATTCTGATTTATTTTTTGTTTTGAAATTGATTTGAATTTAGTTCTTCGTTTAATGCAATATTGGATCCTTTATTATAGTGTTCATAATTCATTGTATTGTTTATTCACTACAAAAAAAAAAGCTAATTGATGATGGAAAATTATAATGGTTTTTAAAAACCATCATTAGGACATGATGGTTTTTATAAACCATCATGCCTTGATGATTGTTATTAAAAACCATCATAACCTTATGAGCTTTCAAAACCATTATAAACTCCTATATATATGTATATGTATATATATATATATATATATATATATATATAATATGTCAAATAGCCCATAACCTACTTTTCAGACAGCCATCAATATCGATCGATATTTTCCCCAAATATATCTCTCAAGAACCTTAACTCTCATCTCTCAAATCCATTCATTTCTTCAAATCGATCAAACTTCATCTTCTCTCCAACTTTGATTCCAGTACTTTGAACTTGTAGTTTTGGTCGATTTGACTTTGATTCGTTTATTTGGTTTTCAATCTAGTTACTGATTGAATGTCATGAAATTGCGATTGACAGGTGTAGTGCATGAACCCTAACTCTCACCTCTCAAATCCAACAATTTCAGTTGAAAAATTGTGAGAGCTCTTAGAAGTAGCCGCATCAACAAAAACACTCCTCTCATCTTTATCGTCTCTTTGACACAGGTAAACCAAAGACTATGCAATTTTTTCTGGTACTTTTGCCCTTTTGTTGTTTTGTTTCCCTGGTTGTTGTGGGGTTCTTAGGCTGGTGGTGGCTTTTGTTGTCGTTGTTGGCTCTCTTTTTGCTCTGTTGTATGGCTCTTGAGCTTTGAAGAAGATAGAATGTGGTTATTTCTGAGATCAATAATGAAGTTAAACTGTTTGTGAAAATGACTCAATTATAAAAAATTATTACAATTGAAACTAGTAATTTATTTCTTAATCACTATAGTTAGATAACACCTGAAAAGAAAAATAATCCACTAATCTTTCAATCGCTGAATTACTTGATCTTGGAGTATTTGCTGTTATAATCTTTAGTCGTCTCCTGCAATTCTCAAGTCTATGGTCTTAGGTAGATATCATAAAGAATTCTAATGTGGAATGCTTATCCTCTTTACTTTTCTATCACAGGTCGTGTGGGTTCCTGGTAGTTTTGAAATCGATGTTGTCACAGAAAGGCTTGGGAAGTCTCGAAAGTATCATGCAGTATTATGTATTGGAGCTGTGGTATGATTTCTTTTCTAATCCCCTTTAATAATATCATCTGTTGTTTAACTCTTTTTTTTTTTGTCATTAAGAGTATACTGTTATTTAGTACAGACTTGCTGGTGATTCCAAATCCATGAAACCCTTACACACTATGATGCTGTAGCTAATTCTTCTGCATCATGAATACTTTCTGCAGGCTTGAATTCAGGTTGGTATTCGTGCTTTGTTTAGTTTATGAATTGATTTTGTTCTCTTTACTCCTATTATGCTAATGTCTTATCCTAAATGGAATTTAACAATATAAGGATACATATGTAAGCGTATTTAATCACTTTATTATTATTTTTTATTTCTTTGTTTTATAAGTTTCGATTTTTAACTTTTAAGTGATTGTTTATATTTGTTTGACATTGAAATCCAAGGATTACTTGGGAAGATTAATTGTCTAACTACATAATGAAAACAATCGAACATTTTTAGAGAAGAAATTTGAAATTTCAAGAATTTAGCTAGATCCTGGAAAGTAAACAAGAGAATGAGAATCTTACTACACTCTTTTATTTTTCCTTGTTAATGCTTTCAGGATTTATAGTTAATATAATCGTAATGGATATGTCGTGGATGACAAAGGATAGATTGTCAAAAGATTATGCAGATTGAGTTGATATGTTTATTGCATTTGCATTAGATCATACCACTAATTATGTCATATAATGAAAGTTATTCTCAATTTTTATTATTTGGTTGTTTAGCATAAACAAATATATTATTTATACTAAGTTATGAAAATAATTTTATGCAGTGCAATTCAAAAGTCTCAGGCTAACTTGAGAAGTCAAAGTGCAAGGGTGATGCAATGGGAAGTTGTCAATGTATGTAAAATTCAGTATTAATAATATTTTTTAAAAAATTTATTTTTGTTAACTATAATTGATTAAGATGTTTGTGGATATAGGCACCTAAGCAACATGGTAAATTTGAGTGTGGGTATTATGTGATGAGGTTCATGAAAGAAATAATTGAAAATCCCAATATACTTAGTAAGAAGGTGAGATAATTTCTTGTGGTGTTTTCCTTTCAATTATAATTGTTAATTCAAAGTATTTGATGTTTTTTTTTCCTCAGTTCAATGGAAAAGAAAGGTATACTCAAGAAGAGATTGATGAAGTGCGGTTGGAGTAGATTAAACACATCAAACCATTTGTCAAATAGGTAAACGAACCATGGATCCAATTTGTGTCTAGCTATGAGGATATTCAAGTGAAAACATTTCATGGATTTCTTTTATATGTATCGGCAATATTTTGTGTATGACTATATATACATTTTCATGGATTTATATGTAAAAGATTGTAAAAGTTATTTATGGATTTTGTTTTTATTTTTCGAAAATATTGTATAATAATGAAATTATAAATTATAAAATATGTGTGGTAATGTAGGCGAAAAATGTGCTGGGTATTGAAATCTGCAATTTTTTATTTTTTTTAAAAAAGAAAAGTTAATGATGGTTTAAATCCGTCATAGGTTTATGACGTTTAATAACTATCGTAGGATCATGACGGTGTAAAACCGTCATCTGCCGTTTATGATGCCGTGATATACAACGTTTTAAAACCTTCATAAAAGCGACTTTATGACGGTTTTTATAAATGCACGTTTTTCTTGTAGTGATGGATTTCAATGTATGAAATGTGTGTTCAACTTTTAATTGCAAACACTTAAAATAAAATAAAATAAATCATCATTTCATTACTCAAATGTTATGTACATCAACTAAATCACTAACTCCAAGACCAGGACTTAGAGTTACAAAAAACCTCTACGACCATCTTCTCCTAGATGGTGCCCATATCTTCCAACCTGTCGAACGTATCCCTGTTCGCCGTCAGGTACTCTGCCAATCTCAAAGTATGGGCACCACAGTTACCCTTACAATTCACCACAAAAACAACCGTTAGAATGGAATGTTATTAAAACCAATTGGGATAGAATAAGATCTTGAAACAGTTATACCCTCTATCCTGTTAGGGTACATGGCATGTAGACACAATGCTCATCGAAAAGGGTTTATCCTTCAATGCGTATGTCATATCACCCCTCCGTCTGTTGCTGTGAAAGTCCACCTTATGCAGCATCGAGGGTAAAAACCACCTTAAGCACGCGACCTGCTCATTCCTGTAACGGAATGTAACCTCCTGTCTGAATGGGTCTAATAGGTAGATCTTCCCTGTTGTGAGGATTCTACCATTTTGTATTGTTAGGATTCTACCATTTCTGAAATAAACTTATATAGACAATTCAAGTAAGGAACATACCGTATCCTCCAACTCCATGAAGTTGGTTAGCAACCGTTGAAACCAAGTGACAGGAACTAGCTCGTGTAGATCCACATCACGTTTACATAATTGTTGAAGAATTTAGATAACCAAGTAATTTTACTTAGGTGTTTCAAAACACTAAAAAAAAAAAAAAAGATTGTAATATGTACGATTATACTTACAATTCCCCCGTCTCGTTCCTCTTGTAGGCTTGGTGCGCCGCAACTAGTCAGCATCTACCAATCCTTTTGGGTCCCATACATGTGGTGGCTGTGGCAGTGTCCTTGGCCTCTTCGGCAGACAAGGGTTAGTGTATGGGGTCTGCTGCTACCAACCTTGCTTGCAAACCAGCTACGGACGCTGATTGTGGGGTGGGGGGGACTCAGGGCCAAAACACTGGGATCCACCAGAGGGGTGCGCTGTGAGGAGGAACTCTCTCCCCGTGGATCGGTTGGGATCGACTGGAGGGGTGCATTGTGACGGAGGAACTGTGTCCTCGTGGATCGCCTAGAGGGGTGCGCAGTGCTGGGATCGACCGGAGGGGTGCGTTGTGAAGAGGAACTCTGTACGCTGGGATCGGCTGGAGGGGTACGTTGCGATAAGCGGTCCGCTATGAGGTCTTGGAAATGAACAGGATCATGCAGTAGTTGCGACGAGTGGTCCGCGGTGAGGTCCTAAAGAAGTACCTACTCCAGTAGTGCTATCTCTGTATCACCAAGCACCTGCTCTGGTTCAGTCACAACTGGCCCCCGCTGATCGGATACTATCTCTGTAGTACCAGTACCCCTTCGTCCAGACTCTGGGTCTATTCCGTCCTGATGATTACCTGGCCTGTCTCTGGGACTGAAGTCTCGGTCATCGAATGGTGAAGCATCCCGATGGGACTGTGAGGTCGAACCCTGAAGTGCCCGGATCAAGCCCAATAACTCCATATGTTGCTGATCTCGTTTCTCATTACTCTTTCGGACATCCTCCTGTAAATCTCGAACGGTATCCATCACGTCAGTGAATTTATGATCCTAGCGTTCCTGAAAGGATTTCAAAATTGTCAGTACTAAAACCGTTCACTTGTTTGAAATTAAATAATGCAGTATAAATATTTTTACGTACCTTTACATGCCCTCCAACGCTTCCTCGTGAATCACCTCCAGCGCCTCCTCGTGAATCACCTCAAGGCATCGCGAATCGAACCCGCCTATGACTTACGGGAGTCCCACCGCCATCCTCCAGCTCAGAACCCTCCGTATCACTGGTTCCGGTTGTCGTATGCTGTCTGGGATCCGATACTTGAACGGGTATATTGGTGGCATCAAATAGAATGCCTCCCTCGTCTATGCCCTCGTAGTACTGTTCAGCCCTCTCAGCTGCCGTCGGCACCAATTCAAGCCTCGCAAACATCTAAAATCATAGTTAGACCATTGTAATTGTATACATACTAATAACTATAAATATTAACAAAAATGAAACTTACCCTTTCAGTGAAAATCTTTACCAACTTTATTGCCATCGGTCTCTAAGTCAACTCTTATTTTAGAATACGTGGGGACAGGTCGATTTCCTTGTGGGTCCCAAATTGGTGGCCAAGCTCGAGGATAACCTCAAAAGCAAATATCTGCGTAATAGATAAGTATGATAAGAATCCAATATATGTATTCCATTAGTCATATGAAAACAAATGCAGTTAAAGTACGGATTCAAATTCTAAATTCTCACCAATAGTGCGTGAGGTAGACCGTATATGTTGTACGTCTCCACGGTGTGTACGTTAACGCCCTTTGCTTGTTGTCGTTGTTCGAACTTGTCCCGTCAACCATTCAACGCATGCTTGAAACCAGAAATAGATTGCTTATACACGTGTGCACCCCACGAGTATGCATCAAAAGCGTCCAAGTCCTCGACTAGGCACAACTGCCATACTGGAATTTTCTCTCTCTCGTCTAACCCCATCAATATCTAGTAGAGCATATACAATAAGCACAGCTTAACCGCATCATACTACCGCTCAAAAACACCAATCCGCAAAACCAATTTCAGCTCTTCAAACTTGACCTCATCTCGACCATGAAAGTACCGCTCGTGTATGCCATTCTCCACCATATCATACCTTGCCGTGTCTGGGATGACTTCGAACTTCAAACCGGTGATCAGATAAAACTCAACCTTCAAGAACCGGACCGAATGCTTACCTAACAAAAATCTCATCTTAACTTCTAGCGCATCATGATGCAACTCACGCATAAGCAACCGATGGACAATGCTAACCGAAAACTTCATCTCACGATGCATCTGAAGGAAATGTCCAAAACAAGACTCTGTATACCGACGTCATTCTTTGATCGTAAGATGTTCAGGTACCATGTTAAGTGTGTTGTTGATATTTTGGAGGTCATCGAAATGGTCATGCTGAGTTATTTTTCGCTCGTACCATTCTCCCACTGGAGTTTTAAGAAAATCCTTTAGTTGATTCCTCATCTGCATATTCACAGGAAAAAACCATATTATAAGTTTATTGAAAAGGCTCGGATTACTATTGAAAAGGCTCGGAAACAGTGTTAAAAGTCTAGGAGATTCTAATTTGACAAACCTATTCAAAAAAATTAAAAAGCTCGAATTACTATTGAAAAGGCTCGGATAGTGTTTGAAAAGGCTCGGAGACAATGTTAAAAGTCTCGGAGATTCTAATTTGACCAACCTATTCAAAAAAAATTAAAAAGCTCGGATTACTATTGAAAAGGCTCGGAGACAGGGAGATTCTAATTTGACAAACCTATTCATAAAAAATTAAAAAGATCAGATTACTATTGAAAAGGTTTGGACTGTGTTTGAAAAGGCTTAGAGACAGTGTTAAAAGTCTCGGAGATTCTAATTTGACAAACCTATTCATTACAAATTAAAAGGCTCGGATTACTGTTGAAAAGGCTCAGAAAGTATATGAAAAGACTCGGATATAGTGTTAAAAGTCTCGAAGATTCAATTTGACAAACATATTCATAAAAAATTAAAAAGCTTGGATTACTGTTAAAAAGGCTCGGACAGTGTATGAAAAGGCTCGGAGGCAGTGTTCAAAGGCTCGGAGATTCAAAATTGACAAACCTATTCATATTCCTTTAAAAAGCTCGGATTACTATTTAAAAGTCTCGGACAATGTTTTAAAAGGCTCGGAGATTCAAAATTGACAAAACTATTCATATTCCTTAAAAAAAAAAAAAAAAAGCTTGGATTACAATTTAAAAAGCTCGGAGAGTGTTTCAAAAGGCTCGAAAAAAGTTTTAAAAGGCTCGGAAACCAGATCTTCATCGTCTTTTTACACAACTTTTTAATAAATTCAAACCCTAACCTAAACCAAAACCATAATCAGATCGACAAATTAAACACACATAAACTAAGAACAAAAACCACATCAAAACAACACCCAACATAAACTTATCATGAACAAAAACGAAATCAAAACATAAACTTACCACTTTCAATTGCAGATTCTTGTTGACTTTAGGACTATAGGCCACCGCCGGTGGGTTCACCGTGAGATTTTCAGACATATTTCTTACAGCCGATGCTTTCTCTCTCTATTGTTTTCTCTCTCAACTGTTTTCTCTCTAGATTTGAAAACGACACAAACTGACAAAAAAGGGGTATTTTTGTCCGATCACCTAAATAGGTGCCTTTTAAACTTAAATTAGTAATGTGGCGATATTCTTACAAAACCCGGCCCAAATAGTGATAAAAAAATTTTGAGCCCTGGTAATGATATGTTTAGTTGGTTTAGAGCTTGTGTTCAAAATGGGAGACAAATAAGAGTAGGTTTGTGTTCAGAAATTACTGAGAAAATGAAATGCTTGCAAGAGTCAAGAGGGTGGAGAGGTTAGAGCAGATTACAAGTGAGATACAGAAAATTATCATTCAACTAATTATATGCACAAGACTTTTCAATACTCAACATATCCACGTTATTCTCGTTATATATGATGGGAGTAGATTCATGTGCAACTACACATCACAAGCTCAGGCTTCTTAGGCACAATATAATAAATATTGTCCACTTTTTATCAAGATATTCCAGAAAACATATTCTCAAAATATATCAATATCATCTTCCCGTTGTTATTCTCATTCTGGAATCTCACACTAGTCGGCACAGCTTTTTTTAAATTTAGTTTAGTGAAGAAGTTTATAAAAGAAGAAAGTGACAAAAAAAACTTGGCGGAAAGCTCTACGGGCCGAGGCCTTTTGATGGCTATCATTTTCTGGGCTATTTGGATGGACTCAGTGAGATCCTTTCATGAAGGAGATAGATGCTTTGCGTGATTTCATGTGAGGAGCCACCTTCTTCCATGTACTAGCGCACCTAAAAAGGGAAAACATCGGTACATGTCTTTATAAAGATACACTGAAATAAATTATGATTCAAATGATATACCCAAGACTTTTCAGTACTCAACTTATTATTGTTAGTTTTCAATCGGTAAAACAATAATTTTAAAACAAATTTTGTTTACTAAAGCGGAAGCAGAATCGATTTGTTCACGTATACATGCATAGGGATAGAACGGACGTAGTCTTTTTCACGGTTAGAATCTTCTTTGCTATCCTTAAACTGTAGACTTTGTGTGTGGACACAACCCTAATTTCTTAGGTGGCTTTTGTTTTTTGGTTTGAAAACTTAAAGTGCTGAATTGGGTCTGAAGTCTGAAGTCCGAGCAATATGTTTGTTTTTTATTTTCTGAAGTCTGAATTAAGTGTTAAGTTGTTTGTTTTTTAAAAATAAAAACATCTGAAAACCTGTAATTTGACATTTATACCCTTGCATTATTGATTGTTACATATCATTATATTTATTTATTATGTATTTATATCTTGTTAATTCAAAAATAATATATCACTATTTAAATAAAATTATAGTTCCTTTTAATTTATATTCTAAAAAAAAATATTATTTTTGTGTTAAATAAAATTATATATATTATTATGGGATATTATTATTTTTTCACTCCTCTCACATTTGAACATTTGAGGTATTGATCATTTTACACTTCTTATGCTGGTATTGGCCATAGTTTATTTAATAGTTATTAAAAGATATTAAAAAATAATATTAAAGAATATTATCTTCTTTCTCTTCTTTCTCAGCCAATCACTCTCAAATATCTATTCTCTTCTTTCTCCTCTGCCAATCACTCTCTCCCTAATTAATCTTCTTTCTCCTCCACCAATTATCTTCTTCTCTTCCTCTCTCTCACTCTCACCAGTAACCGATTCTCTCTCTCTCTCTCTCTCTTGATCATCAGGTGAAGATCTAGCGAAGTCGCCGCATACTCACCATGAACGAAGCCACTGGATCTATGAGTGAGTTTGTCGGATCTGGTTTCAGAAGATAGAGGAAGAGGAACTTGCGAAACGATTCGAAAAATGATCGGATCTTCAATGGGTTGGAATGAACGAAGCCACTGGATCTATTGAGGGCAGTTTGGGCAAAAAAAAAAAAGTAAATGAATTGAAGTCCTATAAGACTTCAAATAAAAGTTGAGATTTTCAACTTTTTTTTCCTCAGATGTTTTTAATGGGTTTTTAGATTTAGATCACTTAAAAAAACAAACAGGAATGTCTGAATAGATGACTTTAAGTTTTCAGAGGCAAAAACAAACATGCCCTTAGTCTTTAGTCTAACCCTAATGTACGTTTTTTTTATATCTATATATATAGAAAGAGTACATGGAGCCCTAGTCTTATTTTAATTAAGCTAGCAGTGGGACTGACAGACCCATGGGCATCCTAGTTCCAATTTAAAAAACCAGTCCAAATTACTCATGATCCACTAGTATTTTTTAAAGAGAAAATAGCACTATACACCATTAATTGGTGGGTAGAGTTCCAAAAAGGTCATTCACTATTTAAATTGTTCCAAAATCACCATTTTGATAAAACATTGTTCATTAGCAACCATTCTGTCAAAATCTAACAGATAACAGCATAATCTAACAGAAAGCTGCCGTTATCTGTGACATGACACCTATAAAGAATTTTATGGGCAATATTTTATGTATTTTGATTATTTAATTACATAAAATTAATGATTTTATTAATTTATTATTTTTATGGACAATATTTCCTGTTTATGAGTGACACCAAACTTATTATTATTTCCTGATTAATTTAGGGTGACATCAAACTTATTTCCTGATTAATTTATTATTTAATTATTTTTTTAAGCAATCAAATAAAATTTCATATTTCTGGTAGATGATGTTCAAAAGTGTGCATACAAGCTTGTTCATGATGCACATACAAGATCATGATGCTCTATAAAACATTTGAATGGAGATATCATTTACACTTGAAGGAAAAATATACTTTCAAAGAGTATATTTGGAAAGGAATCGAATCAACGCTGTTAGGCTGTTGGTTGCATGCAGAGCCGTTCAATACTATCTCTCTTGTATTGTTCTGTATTTTGGGTTAATAAACATACAAGGAAAGTAAGAGTTTCAGATGATTTGAAACTAACCCATACTGATGCTTTTTATAAGCCTGCGTTGAACGGTTGTGATGGTGGTTATTTAACCTCATCCAATACATCTTTTCTATCAGATATGTCTCTATGTCAAGAGGCATATTTATCCTGATAAGATGTAACTATTCGGTGTGTATGATGCACCAACTTTGTGGTACATCTTATTACACTGAATCATCTGCATGTGGCCATATGTAACTATTTTGATCATATTCCTTCATCTCCCACTTGATCAAATAGTTCATATTAAGTTTTGCAAGCACCTGCAAACTGTCATCAGAATACAGTTATGGGCCTACGTGTACACGACTTTTGAAACCAATATTTCTAACTGCACCTAAATCTGGTGACTTCATTTTAAAAAATTAAAATGGCACTAATACTCTTGTACTAGGAAAAAACTATCCGAACCTAGTAACCATTGGTGACTTCAGCCAAGTATAAAACTTGACCTGCGTCCGAAATTTTGATCAAGTACTTCCTTCTAGGCCAATCCAAAGGCTTTCCTTGACACACCTTATCGACGACTTTTACACTATACGCCCGGTATTATACAGATTCAACTTGATGCCTCTAATCGGATTTTACAAACAAGAAGATCTGTTATAATCCTTGTTACATCGTTAGTGTCCTCTATCTTTTCTCCGACCAATAACTTTATTAGATAGAGTAGTATCACTTGATCATCTCAAGCGTCCCCGAGATCCTTTCAAAGATACTTTTATACCGCATGTTCCAACTATCCATCTAGATGTTTTAAACCCATATTGGTAACATGCTCTCTGAACTTTTGCAGAGACAATCCTTTGGTCATAGGATCGGCCACCATTTCGCCAGAGGGTATATAATCGACCTTTATTTCACCCCTCTCCACTATATCTAATATATAGTGATAATTCACGTCAATGTGTTTTGCTTTGGGACTGTTTGCTCCACTTTTAACTAATGAAATGGCGGACTTACTATCATAAAACACATTAACTACAACATCAGGTATACCTAACCGGAGACTATTTACAAACCTTTTGGCCCATACTGCCGAACTTACTGATGTGCTGCATGATATATATTCAGCTTCCATTGTAGACTTTGCAACACAACCATGTTTCTTACTTAGCCAAGAAACAGCAGTCCCACCAAATAAAAATATATTTCCACTTGTTGATTTTCTATTATCTAAGTCTCCTGCATAATCTGCATCACAGTATCCAACAAGTTTCAGATCACTTAAACCAAAACACAGTTTCATACCTTTTGTGCCTTTTAAATATCTCATAATTCTCTTTACTGCTTGCCAGTGTGCTTTGCCTGGATTTGATTGAAATCTGCTTACAACTCCCACTGCATGACATATATCTGGTCTTGTACTGGTCATTGCATACATGAGACTACCAATTGCTTGAGCATATGGAATGTTTTCCATATCCTTGATTTCAGTCTCAAGTTTGGGACACATTTCTTTACTAAGAGTTGTGTCTTTACACACAGGTGTACTAATTGGTTTGCAATCCATCATGTTGAAACGCTTAAGCACTTTATCTAGATAATTTTCTTGATCTAGATATAATTGTTTTAATCCTCTATTTCTAGAAATTGTAATTCCTAAAACATATGATGCTTCACCCATGTCTTTCATTTCAAATTTTGTGCCTAGATATGATTTCGTTTGATTGATCATATCCATACAATTACCAGCCAATAATATATCATCAACATATAAAGATAAAATGGACAATTTATCTTGGCACCTCTAACTGTATACACAGTGATCTAATGGACTCACTTCGTATCCTAATTCCAAAATAGCTTGATGGAATTTTAAATACCATTGCCTAGGTGATTGTCTGAGTCCATACAATGATTTATTCAATTTATAGACTTTATTCTCACGTCCTTTAACAACAAATCCTTCTGGTTGTGACATATAAATGTCTTCTTTTAAATATCCATTAAGAAAAGCTGTTTTGACATCTAATTGATGCAACTCAAGATCCATATTTGCAACAACTGCCATAATGATCCTTATGGATGTAAATTTTGCTACAGGCGAGTATGTATCAACAAAGTCTATACCAGGCTTTTGTGTGTAACCTTTTGCTACTAATCTAGCCTTATATCTATCTAGGCTGCCATCTGCCTTCAATTTCTTTTTGAGAACCCATTTACATCCTATGGATTTTCTTTTGTCTGGTAAATCAACCAATTTCCATACTTTATTCTTTTCAATGGATTCTAACTCTTCTTTCATGGCTATCTCCCACTCTTTAGAATCTATTTGTTTTATTGCCTCGGAATAATTTCGTGGATCATCACTTAGTTGATTTACATCTTCTAAATTGAAGACAAGATAATCTTTTAATCGTTGAGAAGGTTCACGTTTTCTTTTCCTCCCACTAACCTGATCATCGTTAATAGATTGAGGTGGCAAGTGTGCATTTGTTTCAATTATGTCAACATCTTGTGTTCCAACACATTCTGATATGATAATTGAACATTCCTTCTCAGTGGATGTGAATTTTTCTATTTCAAGAATTTTTACATCCATCCAGGGATCAGCAATATCTGTATTTTCAAAAAATACTGCATCTCGACTTTCTATCAATCCTTTTTCAGGATGATGAAAACGATACCCAGTCCCATTTTCTGAATATCCTATAAATTTGCATTCCCATGTTTTAGAACTGATTTTATCCCGTAGAGGTTTAGGGATAAGAACATGAGCCTTGCATCCCCATACTTTAAGTCTGGATAAATCAGGGGTCTTTCCTGTCCATATCTCATAGGGAGTTAATGGTTTTGCCTTTGTATTAACTCTATTTAAAATATAAGCTGCGGTTGCCAATGCCTCTCCCCAAAAATGTAAAGGCAAATCAGCATATGCCATCATGGATCTTATCATATCCATAAGAGTTCGATTTCTTCTTTCAGCAATCCCATTTTGCTGTGGGGTATAAGGCATAGTATATATATGTCTAATCCCACTCTGTTTACAGAAATCATCAAAGGCTTCACATTCACCACCACGGTCACTATTCAGTGCTTTTATAGGTCTACCCAATTGGGTTTCTACTTCTTGCTTAAATTCTTTAAATTTCTCTAAAGCATCAGATTTATGCTTTAATAAGTAGATATGCCCATATCTTGAATAATCATCTATGAAAGTAACAAAATATTCCATTCCACGATGTGTCTTTGTTCGCATAGGTCCACATAAATCTGAGTGAATTATTTCAACTAAATCTGAAGACCTCCAATGTTTTGAAAAAGATTTTCAAAAAAAATTTCCTTTAACACATGATTCACATATGTCAAAGTTATCTTGATTTACTTGAGGTAAAATTCCTTTTTTACTCATACGAAAAATTTTATTTTTATTTATATGACCTAAACAAAAATGCCATAAAAGTAAGGAATTTAAATTAAAAGACACAAAAGCATACTCGGAATTACTTTCATTCTTATTTATTGCAGCAACTAAATACATATCATCAATTCTGTTTCCCTTGAGAAGTACAATATCATTTTTCCCTATGGTTACAAGCCTAGACTTAAATCGAATTTCAAAACCTTTCTTTTCAAGTACAGACACAGAAACAAGATTACGTCTAATGGAAGGAGCATACAAAACATTCTTAAGAATTATGGTAGAGGTTTAAGAAATGATCTTACAGTCACCTTCGCCGAGAACATCAACATATGTATTGTTACCCATGTACAGACGATGCTCTCCAAGTGCCTTGTCTTTAAAAATGAAAAAACTATTTTTGTCTTTGCAAACATGTCTTGTTGCTCCAGAGTCCATCCACCATTGATTCTCAGATTCCACGATGAGCGCTTCAGAAACTGTGAGAACTACTTCCTTTTGCTGATTATCTTTCTTCTTACGTTTTGGACAATTTGCTTTGAAGTGACCCATGTCTCCACAAACAAAACATCCACGTTTTTTCTTTGAATGTTGCTTCTGCTTCTTTCCTTGATTCTGTGCCTTGCGTTTCTTGAAATTCTTTCCTTGCACTTTATTGGAATCTTCTGCCATGAGCAAGTTTCCATTGTTCTTCTTTCTCCTTTTCATCCTGACTTCTTCAACAGCCAATAAAGCCGGTAAAGTAACCATGGACAAGTCCTTTTGCCCATATGTCAATGAAGTGATAACATGATCCCATGACTCTGGCAAACTATTCAAAAGAGTTGACACCTGCATTTTGTCTGAAATCTCATGACCTGCATTAGATAGATCTTTTGCAATAATCTCTAACTTTAGAATGTGATCTACCATGCTGTCATTTTCAGACATTTTTAGTGCATTGAATTGCTCTAAAAGCAATTGTATGTACGTCTCAGACTTAGGCCCATATTTATCTTCCAACATATCCATTATCTTTCTTGCAGTATCGAAACCCTCATAAAGTGGGATCAATTCATCCTGCATGTGATTCAGGATTGTGGCTCTTGCCAAAGCATTGTCATCCTCCCATTTTGAGTCTGCATCCTTGGGTTTTTCTTTTTCCACAGTATGCAGAGTCTTTTCATGTGTCAGGAGATATTTTATTCTCCTTTTCCAGATATGATAGTTCACATTGTTAAGTCTCTCTATTTTAACAGTCTCAAACTGTTTGTGTGCCATATTACAGTAACAATAAGAATGTAATAAAAATAATAGAGAGAATGTGACTATTGATACTGTGCTACTACAAAAATTAAACAAAATAAAACAAAACAACACTGGTAATTGTAAAATAAACTTACTAACAAATTACTCATATAATTACTGTGAGTAGTTGATATCTGGACTGCTTTGCATATGCAACCAGGCTCTGATACCACTGAAGGAAAAATATACTTTCAAAGAGTATATTTGGAAAGGAATCGAATCAACGCCGTTAGGCTGTTGGTTGCATGCAGAGCCGTTCAATACTATCTCTCTTGTATTGTTCTGTATTTTGGGTTAATAAACGTACAAGGAAAGTAAGAGTTTCAGATGATTTGAAACTAACCCATACTGATGCTTTTTATAAGCCTGCGTTGAACGGTTGTGATGGTGGTTATTTAACCTCATCCAATACATCTTTTCTATCAGATATGTCTCTATGTCAAGAGGCATATTTATCCTGATAAGATGTAACTATTCGGTATGTATGATGCACCAACTTTGTGGTACATCTTATTACACTGAATCATCTGCATGTGGCCATATGTAACTATTTTGATCATATTCCTTCAACACTTACTTGACAAGGCTCACACAAAGCACTCATATAAATCATGGATTACAACAAACTATTTTCTTATAATTCACTAAAAAGTTATCGAAGTACAGTAGGTTTATTATAATAATCAACACATCTAGGTGCTAGCCATAAAACAATTGCAGCTGTGAAATAGAAAAGAGAAAAAAAAAATGGAGTTAAAGAGAACAGAAAATGAAGAGACTTTAAGATACAGGAAAGAGAAAGAGAAAGAGAAATACAAGAATAACAGATGAAACAAGGGATCGTGTGGCTTTGTTGAAGAAACATAAAGAAAATAAAAGAAGTATTTTTGAATTAAAAATCATATAAGTAAGTTATGACATAAGCAAACGGACTTCTAACGGATTATGACAAGCAAACGGACTTCAAACAATTAATGACAATTGATACTTTCTTTCTATAAAATGGCTAATTTGAGCCATTTTGAAAAATTAATGGTCATTTAGGGTCTGTCTCACCAAATCAGTGGCTTTAGAAATCACTGACCCTTTTTTAAATTAACTTTCAGCTATTCCACTAAAAACTCAAAGTTGCATTATAGTAGTCCATGTTATTATGTAAAGCTCATTTTAATTAAAACTATTTTAAATTAGAATTGGGCTCGGTCTTTGACCAATAACAACCACAAAATTGATCCTCTATGTGATGCTCGTAATTAAACTAAGCCCAAAATTATTGTCATGCCTTTTAAGAGAGAAATTCAAAAGTAACCATTGGAAACAATAAACTTTTGTTAGTAACCACTTTTGAAACTTTAATTGTTAATAACCACTTTTAAAAAAAAATTCATTGTATGTCCATAAATTACAAGAGTACCCTTGAAATTAGTTTTTTTTTTTTAAAAAAAAAACCTCAAACTTGAAATCATGACTAAAACTTGAATGTTAAAACTTGAAATCATGAGTAAAATGAAATGTGAAACTTGAAATCAAGACTAAAATGGTTACGTGAAACTTGAAATCATGCCCAATTTCAACTCTTCCCTAACCTTCTTCCCCAAATTAGGTTTTTTTTCTTTTTAGGTTTTTTGTTTGTTTTTCTGCTAATCCGTGCGTCGGCCAGTGAAGGGGGAGCTCCGACAGCTCGATGCATGATGCACGACGCATGACGACACGACGGCGTCACTCTAGTTTGTGAAGGACGACACGACGGCGTGAATTGAAGCTCTGCGTGAAGGCCACAACCTCTGCTGCGAAGCCCAGAAGGTCGCCGGCGCTCGGCGACACCATCGTCGGCGCTCGGTGACCTTCAAAGTACGCCGGTGAGGGAGAGATTGGGGAGAGAGAGAGAGAGAGAGAGAGAGTAGAGGAGAGAGAGAAAAAAGAGAAAAAGAGAGAAAGAGTGTTTGGGGATGGTTTTTATAGGGTTCAAAAATTAAATAGCACTATTTGGGGCGCTTTTTGTAAGACAGGCACCACATTATTAATTCAAGTTTAAAAGGCACCTATTTGGGTGACCAGACAAAAATACCCTTATTTTGTCAGTTTGTGTCTTTTTAAACCTAGAGAGAAAACAGTTGACAGAGTGAGAGAAAACATCGGCTGGAAGAAATACGCCTGAAAACTTCACGGCAACTCACGGCGAACAACAAAAACCACATCAAAACAACAACGTTAAGCTGGTTGTGTGAATTTTGAATCTAATTGAAAAGGCTCGAAGACAAATTGAAAAGGCTCGGAGACTATTTACAAAGTCTCGGAGATACAAAATTAAAATGCTCAAAGACTATTTACAAAGTCTCAGAGCCAGTGTTAAAAGGCTCGGAAAAGGCTCGAAGATACAAAATTAACAAAAAAAGCTGATGGTTAAAAAGGCTCGAAAAAGGCTCGGAGACTATTTACAAAGTCTCGGACAGTGTATGAAAAGTATCGGAGAATTGTTGAAAAGGCTCGAATACAATGTTAAAAGTCTTTATTCGAGACTTTTGAGACTTTTAACATTGCATTCGAGCCTTTTCAACAGTTCTCCGAGACTTTTCATAAACTGTCCGAGACTTTGTAAATAGTCTCCGAGCCTTTTCCGAGCCTTTTTAACCATCAGCTTTTTTTGTTAATTTTGTATCTTCGAGCCTTTTCCGAGCCTTTTAACACTGGCTCTGAGACTTTGTAAATAGTCTCCGAGCCTTTTCGAGCCTTTTAACACTGGCTTTGAGACTTTGTAAATAGTTTTCGACCCCCAAATGCGTCTGCATAGCGCCACTAAATTAATTATCTAATGATGTTCAACCTCTATTGGAGGTCTGTTAAACATACATCTATGAAGAAGATGAAATAATAATAATAAATAAAAATAAAACTTCAAAGTAAGAGAATGTGTGTAAAGTAAGGGCATTTTTGTCCGTTCACCATAATAAGTGCCTTTTAAACTTAAGTTATTAAAGTGGTGACTTTCTTACAAAACCACTTTAAAAAGGTGACATTTCCCACCATTTCCAAGGTTTTTATATGGGAGCATTCCAGTAATTTCTCAAAAACATGGTTATTAACAATTAAAATTTCATTTGTGATTACAAACGAATTTCCTATAATATATGTGGTCATTTTTGGCAATTTCCACACCTTTTAATTACTAATTTATCCCTAGTCACTGAAAGCTCTAATGACCATTTTCAATCATCTATATTTGTAAATTAAATTTACAAATAAATATTATTACTCAATAAACAATTTATTGAATAAACCACAACCACAAATTTAAATGATCAAGTCCTGCAGACAGCTTAGGTGAGCACCAAAATATAGATTCTATATTATAAATATATGTTCCTACCATCCATAAAATTAAATCTCCAAGTCATCGAGGTTTTAACCATATGCAATAGGTCTCACTCCGTGATAACTCAAAAGAAATAATTTATGAATGTACATCCATTATTTGCTCAAGATTGAGATTAACTAAGTTTATTAAAACTTACATAAACCATGATCAAGTGACATTGGTTATAAATTATAACAGATCACAACTTGTATCAGTCTTGTTTAATGTATATCTAATATACACAAGCTTTCTCAACTCGAAGTCTCCACTTTAGTGACCAAGATAAATAACTCACTATAGAAATAGGAAAGCTATAGTTTTATCATTATGAAACGCCAATTTCATAAATAATTGTGAACAATTTTTATTTATAAATAATTTGTGACTTATATCTTTCTGTATTAGCATCTCATGTTGATTACATAAATCACACACTTTATAAATATGACTCTTTATATAACATATACTCAAACATGTGAAATAAATACAACTTTATTAAATCATGAAAACGATGTTATAACAACTCATGCTCTAAGGGCATAAAAATAACATTATATCTAACAATTATTTCCAACTTCTCCTTGTTATTCCCGACAAGGGAGTAGAATATTCAGGAGCAACTAAATATCACATGCTCCTTATTCTTAGGCATAGATTTAACTATTTTCCCCTTTTTATTAAAATATTCTAGAAAATATATTTTCAAAAATGTAAGTCTTGGGAAAAAGAATAATTTTTTATTATTTTATTTTAAATATTACACTATTATATAAATTGGGGATTTTTGGAAAGGGGGAGGACTCGAACCCACAACCTTGCTCATACTACGTACATGTGTGAGAGGTTTTACTACCGGACCAACCTCATCTCGTCCCTTTGAAAAAAAGAATTTAAAATCAATAAAAACGTGTTATAATATATATATATATATATATATATATATATATATATATATAAAGTAATTTTCAAGTCAGCACCCCCTCATTATATTACTATCAGCACCTTTTAATGAAAGTCATTGGATTTAAATGCTTTGACTCGGGTGCATCATTTAAATCCAATGACTTTCATTAAAAGGTGCTGGTAGTAATACAATGAGGGGGTGCTGACTTAAGTACATAGCTCTCCATGACTTTATCTCATCCCATTTGCCAGGGCCGGCCCATGGGAGCAGCAAACCCAGCATTTTGCTGGGGCCCCCAACTGGCCCAATTTACTTCTTCTTCTTTGGGGCCTCAAAACCCAATATATTTATGTTTAACATGGCCCAATTCCAAGCCCTTTTATTTATATATTTTCCTTTTCGACCCAATGAACTAATTCAATTAAACAAAAAAACTTCAGGCCCAATAAACTTGTCATTATGATTCTGAGACTATATCACTACACTATTTAAAACAAAACCAAAGAGTAAATTAATTAAAAACAACAACATTGACCTAAAACTAAAGTGCTAAACGAATCAAAGGGCATGTCTTTCCTAGGTTTGGTTTGCTTCGCGTTGCTTCTTGCTCTGTTTTGCTTTATTGTGTCTCTGTTTTGTTCTAGTTTAGTAAAATAAAATAAAATAATGAATCAAAAACTTCTCTAGCGCTCTCTTTTTATGTTTTTAGATACGATATTTTTTTATTTTTTTTGGTTTTGTTTTAATTTATGTGGATTACATTGTATTTGGTAAATGAAAAATTATTTATTTAATTTTTTTTATGTTAATGATAATAATTTTATATAGGGCCTCAATTTTTGCTAATATCATAAAATTGCTCAAGTCCCAAAATGTGTGGAGACGGCCCTGCCATTTGCACAAGTAGGAGTCCGTACACCTGCAGACATATTTTTGTGATCCAAAATAGAACAAGTATAGATAGTCCTTACCTATTGTTTTGGGCAAGACAACAAGTCCGACATGAGAGCTAGCTTAGCTATACTTGTTTTGTTAGCTAGCTTTAAATTTGTATTGCCAAATTTGCATGTCAACTCCCACGTGGCCACTGGCCACATACTTCCATAGTAGGCGCATAAGTACAAAATCCATCTACATGACCTAAATCCGTATGGGGTATTGGTCATGTCCTTCCGGATCGTGTAGTATTTTATCATACACTTTAGCAACGAAGAAAACTAATTCTCAAGAACTTGATAATACACAAATACCTGTTGGCAGCAACCAGCAGCTATAGGTCTAATGTTGATCAGAATTAAGCATGTCATGTTAGAGGAAATGCCTATTAAATGAGAGAACAAAAAATGGTTGACAAGTGGTAGGATTGAGCTGGTTGATTTTGAAATGAGAGAAGGTATTAATAAGTATGAGAGACCTGGAAGTGGAAGAGAGAATTGAAAGTAAGAGTTTCAAGTGTGGAATCATGTGAGAGCAGTAATAGCTTGTGGGGTTTTTGTGTCTTGTTTTTTAGTGCTCAACTCCCCCTGCTATCTTGGTTGGTGCCAAAAAGCAAAGAATGCATGTGACTCCATGTGCTCAGAGTACACACATTACACTTCCCTCTTAACATTTTCCCCTTCAATTCAAATCTCTCTCTCTCATGAATTTCCTTATATTTCAACTAGTAGTGTGCTGGCATCCATATCATATGCAGTGCATGTCAAAGTATGTTTTTTTTTTACGGTATCTATTTATCCACCTACGTAGACCAGGTATTTTTTTTAAGCTTTTTGTTATTGGTAGGATTCGAGTCACCGATTTGAGAGTCATTTGTCCAAATCCCAAACTCGTTCATCTACTAACTGATCTACATCCCCGAAGGTCATGCCAAAGTATGTTTTGGGCCTTTAGCTTTGCAACTTCAAATGTTATAAAATGTCACATTGGCACCTATAACATCCACCGCCAATCTCTCTCTCTCTCTCTCTCTCTCTCTCTCTCTGCATTGTTCTTTCTTGTTGCCTTTTCATATATTCTTTGTTTTCCTTCATATTCATTATTATATATACTAGCAGTAGTAGCATTGTTCGATCGATTTCTAGATGAAAGGGCAAACTAGCAGAGGGAGACGTATTTACTCTCTCGAACCAAACAAAATAGTAGGAGCCACATTTGTAAGAAAGTATGTGAATCATTTCATGCCAGCTCTGTTGAAGATCATCAATGAAAAGAGAATTTCGGATGATGAAAATGATGGTGATTGCATTTGCGAGGTATACAAGAAAGTGAGATATGAAGCGGACATGGCATTGGTCATGTCAACCCAAGAATTATTTGCATGGAGTCATGCCTTGAAACTTAATCTTCTTCAAACAAATCTCAATGTGGGTAAGCTTCAAAGTTCCTTATCTCTTCACAATTTAATCTCTTTGAAATGTAGTGGTGACCATTTACCTTCTTCCCACCAAGCAATTTTCTCAATGAAAATTCCACCATACCCCAAGAGAAGGCCTAAAAAGGCAATAATGCCGCCAAGAAAGAAGAGAGAAGCAGAAAAGGAAAGCAAAGATGAGATGCTAATCAGTAGCCGGTTGAAGAATTTAAGGTCACTTTTACCAGGAGGGAGTGAGATAGGTACTGATAAATTGCTCAGTGAAGTTGGAAGTTATATTGTATGTCTTGAGTTACAAGTCAATGTCCTTAAATGTCTTATTGATATGGATTGATATGATTTTATGCACAACGTAGTTGCCATTACTTGGAATATGTATAATTATTATTGTTTTATGAGTACTACCTTTAAAATATATAGAGTTGCACAAAAACCCCCCTCGATCCAGTCACTCCCATCCCCTGGGGTAAATTTCACCCCCAAATAGGGATGGAGCGAAGTGAATTACACCCACAAATCTAAATAGAGGAACCTTCCCCAACCCTCATTTTCCCAAGACTTTTTTTTTTCTTTAAAGTTATTTAAATGTTTTAAATTATCTTTAATATTTATTTATGTTAACTTTAATTATTTACTTGTATTAAAAAATTGATGGCGACTTTCAATTAAAAAAATAATTATTATTTACTTGTATTATAATATATACTTGTGTTTATAAGATTACTTTAAATTTCAAGTTAAGATATATCAAATATGGGAAGTGTGGAAAATAGGGTTAAACGGGAGATTGGGAACCGAAGAAACGGGGAAAATAATGGATCTTGATGAATATATATATATATATATATATATAAGATTACTTTCAATTTCAAGTTAAAAGATATCAAATATGGGAAGTGTGGAAAATAGGGTTAAACGGGAGATTGGGAACCGAAGAAATGGGGAAAATAATGGATCTTGATGAATATATATATACACACACATACGGTCCCGTTCACATCAGTGCACATTGATGTAATTACATCAGTACCAATGCATGTGGACCACTGATTATGGAGAAGTTTTGACAAGTGCATATACTTTGAGTCAAAGTATGTAAATCTAATGGTCCACATCCAACGCACTGATGAAGTTATATCAGTGCGCACTAACTTGAACATTTATATATATATATATATATATATATATATATTAACCTTCAAATGATGGATCCTTTATTTTAATTTCAATAAGGATCTTGCTGAAATCATATCAGTTTTTATGAATTTTTTTATGGATGATAAGTTTAATGAAGTCTCCATATGAATAAAATTTGGGAATTTTTCAAGTACAATAACTATTTATCCCAATTTGTTAAACATAAAAGCATTGGAAAATTGGAGAAATATAGGACAATTCAAGAAAAATAGTTTTAGTACTTCAAAAATTCTCAAATTTTATTCATAGTTATATTTCAATGAATTTATCATCCATAAAAAATATAGATCAAAATTCATAAAAATCGATGTGATTTTATCAAGATCCTTACCAAAATTAAAATAAGGGATTCTTTAAAAGTTCATATATAGAGTTATATATATATGTATATATATATATATATATATATATATATATATATATATATATATATCTCAAATGATGGATCCCTTATTTTAACATATAGAAAGGATCTCCATGAAATCCATCAATTTGAATGAATTTTGATAATATTTTTTGTGTGGATGATAACTTCACTGATATCTACTTGTAAATGAAATTTGAAAAAAATTTAAGCACTACAACTATTTTTTTCATTTTTCCTATTTTTCACCTTTTTTTTTTCCGATGCTTCATATTTAACAAAATGGGGAAAAAAATAGTTGTAGTACTTGAAAAGTCTTCTAATTTTGTATACAAGTAAATTTCATTGAATTTATCATTCACAGAAAAATTTAGATCAAAATTCATTCAATTTGAGAGACTTCATAAAGGTTCTTATTTTATGTTAGAATAAGGGATCCCTTAAGATACATATATATATATATATATATATATATATATATATATATATATATACGGTTCCGTTCTAATAGATGTGCACTGATGTAATTACATCAGTACCAATGCATGTGGACCACTGATTATAGAGAAGTTTTGACAAGTGCATACATTTTGAGTCAAAGTATGTAAATTTAATGGTCCACATCCAACGCATTGATGAAGTTATATCAGTACGCACTGACTTAAACATTTATATATATATATATATATATATATACACACACAGTAGTTATCAAGTGAAGTATATCTTATTTTAATTTCAATAAGGACCTTGATGAAATCACATATATTTTTATGAATTTTGATCTAAATTTTTTTTTTTTTTTGTGGATGATAAGTTCATTGAAATCTACCTACGAATTTTTTTTGAGAATTTTCAAGTATTATAACTATTTTTTTTTTTTTTGAGTTTTCCTATGTTTATCTCATTTTTTTCGATGCCTTTATATTTAACAAAATCGGGATAAATAGTTCCAGTGCTTGACAAATTACCAAATTTTGTTCATAGATGGATTTCATTAAACTTATCATCCACAAAAAAATTCAGATCAAATTTCATAAAAATATGTATGATTTCATCAAGGTCCTTACTGAAATTGAAATAAGGTATACCTCACTTGATATATATATATATATATATATTTAACCGTGAAATTTGGGATGAATAATTTACTTGCCATTAGTTGGAACTATTATGGTTTTATGAGTACTACTATAGCTTTAAAATTTATAGAGTTGCACAAATCACTCCCAAATTTGGCGGTAAATTTCACCCCCAAATAGGGATCGTAGGAAGTGAATTTCACCCCAAATTTAAATAGAGGAACTTTCCCCATCCCTTTTTCCCCAAGACTTTTTTTTTTTTTTTTTAAAGTTATTTAAATGTTTTAAATTATCTTTAATATTTATTTATGTTTAACTTCAATTATTTACTTGTATTGTAATATATATACTTGTGTTTATATGATTATTTTCGATTTCAGCTCAAAAGATATCAAACATGAGAATTGTGGGTGATGGGGTTAAACGGGACTACGGGAGATTGGGGACTTGAGAAATGGGGGAAATAATGGATGTGGATGGAAATACTTCCCCCGAACACTCTCATCCATATTTCTTCAAATGGAGATGGAGGAAGGGGTCTAGCAATGGAGATAAACTACCATGTACTCGATGCATGGTGCATCTCCCACTCATCACTAATTATTATCACATTTGATAATGAATACGTACATGTGACAGTTAGTGAACTCGTATGGAAAAAAAAAAAAAAAAAAAAAAAAAAAAAACAGGTTTGACCAGAGTCCCAGACTATGTATATATAGAGATATTTTAATATACATCGGTGCACCGGTATAATGTTGCATGTGATAGCATATATACAATATTATCGCTTATGAGTTGCAGGTGATCACGACAAATCAGAACTAAATTTTATTGTGTTTGTATACGATCACATGTGAATTGATGCGATCGTGTCAAAAAAGACATGATCACAATGGGTGCACCAGTGCACTAAAGACTAAACATGGCCTGGTCATATATATAATACTTATTCGGAATAGGATCCCATATGTTTTTTCGTACGAAATTCCAGCCAAATAAATACTGGTATATATTGAATTAATATCGGTAGCTATGTGTGGGATTCCGCACCCGATAATTTTCGCACGTGTGTATATATATATATATATATATATATATACATGTCGATATATATTGAATTAACACCGGTAGCTATTGGGAATTCCTAATGAAAGAAAAGATGTATAGGATTCCACACTTGATAATTTTGCACACATGTATCTATATATATATATATATATATATACGGTCCCGATCCTATCAGGATGCACTGATATAACTTTATCAGGATATTGAATGTGAGCCACTCATTTATAACAGTGATTTGACAAGTGCATACATACCAAGTCAAAGTATGTAAAACGAGTGGCTCACATTCAATATCCTTATATAATTCTATCAGGATGCACTGATGGGATAATTTCCGTATATATTTATATATTTTTTTTTTTTTTTTTTGAAACGGCAATCTTTATTAAGAAAGGGGAACAACCCCAAAAAACAAACACAACAACAAAGTAGAGACCATGAGGTCAGGAAAAAAAAACACATAAAAAGCCCATATAATAGAGGAATTAATATTTATTTATCAATAAGTGAATAATTTATTAATTTATCGATAAATGAATATTTATTAACTTAAAAAGATTCATTTCATTGTGATCGTGTCAAAAATGACATGATCGCATTAAAATTTTGTCTTGTTTTGGCATGATTACATACAACTCACCGACAATCATATGCAAACATTAACTGGTGTACAATAGAATATTCTTATTATTTTTTTTTTTATCAAGATACATGTAAAATGTTTAAATAATAATAATTTATAATAAACAATAGATGATGTCAAACTATAAAATTTGATGGATGTTGAATACCTTTTGAATTATCCTAATGACAATGACACAATGATGAAATTGTCCACTGAATAAAGATTATTTAAGGGGTAATGAATACGTTTACCGATAAAGATTGTGATCTAGATCACAATTGTGTTTTACTAGTGGTGGCCCCGGTTCGGTTTCGGTTTGTGAAGCCACCAAAACCGAAACCGGAAATTCGGTTTGGTTTCCGGTTTGTAACCGGCGGTTTTTTCGGTTTTGGTTTCGGTTTCGGTTTGGTCTGGTTTCGGTTTGGTCTGGTTTCGGTTTCGGTTTGGTCGGATTTCGGTTTGGTTTTTTTTTTTTAATTGATAAAGATTGTTTGTAAATTGTAAATTAAATATAAAATCTTGACAAATAATAATAAAATCTTGTATTTATTTAATATAAAATCATAAAGTTGTAAATAAAAAAACATTTACAAACATTTTCATTTAGGTACTTAAGTATTTCACAATGTTTAAAAGAAAAGAAATTGACATTTATTAATAAATACAACTTTACAATTTCACAAAAAAAAATATTAAAAAAATTTACAAATTGGCCTTGAAGGTTTGAATTCAAATATACAATATTACAATGAAACAAAGTTGCCTACGTATTAAAAAAAAAAAAAAAAAAAAAAAAATACCGGCCTTGCACTTAATTTTTTACCACAATTAAGCTACCTACGTATCCTCCACCAATGTAGAGGAATCAAAGGCCAAGTAATTCTTTTATCTTTAATTAGTTGCTCGGTGTTGGAGGTTGGAAGTTGGAACGGAATCTATTCGCTGCCTTCCATTCCCGTGGTTTGGTCATCTTCGAAGAAGTCGTTCACTAAATTCTTGTTCCACAGCAACTGTAGAAACCGGCGTTCCAAGAATTTGTTTGGCAATAATAGCCAAAATTGGATAATCCTATTGATGACTCTTCCACCAAACCTAGAGACTAAATTCTTCATCTGGAAATAGATGAGTGTCTTCTAAATACCGGTCAAGCTCAGAGACAGATGAGGATGGAGAAGATGTTCGTAATTTTTTGGATCTTTGGGAAAACAGTCAATCCCCTAAACCCCTTAATTGAAATTTTGCGGAAGAACTACTACCACCAGATGTGGGTTGGGGTTGTGAAACCGGCACGTTCAAAGACTGACCATGCATTCTTAGATATTCATTGTATAATTCATAAAACAAAGTTTTAATGGAATCACAACAATGAAGAATATCAACCTCTAATCCTAAACATTTGTAATAATTCGTTAAATAATCCTGCAAACAATCTAATTTAAAGCGTGGATCAAAACACGGTGCAAGCAAGTAAATATTTGGAATCTCCCCATAATACGAAACCCATTTTGTTTTCATGGCAGCAACACATGGACTCAATTGAACATCCAATTCACAATCATTAAATGCACCCGCAATATTAACACTTTGAATAAGAAATAAATGAGTAGTGGGATAGTAAACACCAGATAAAGCATTGGTAGCATCATTAAAAACACGTAACAATTCAAGAATTTTTATACATACATCCCAATGGTTCAATTGAAGAGAAATTGAAGAAACGTTATAATTAATAAAAGAAACTAATAAATCCTTATATTCAACACTTTCACTAAGCAACTTACAAGTTGAATTCCAACGAGTGGTAATATCACGAGAAATTTTTTTGGGACGCATATTATTCAGAGGGTAATATTTTAACCATTGTTTCATGGTTTTGTTATGCCTCCAGATATAGTTAATACTATCTCTAATTGGTCTAATAAAAGTAGAAAGCTCTGTTAATCCAGCTTGAACACACAAATTTAAAACATGGCATGCACAACGTTGATGAAATAATTTACCCCCAAAATAGGGATTGCACAAATATTGTAACAAAGGAATAGATGCGGTATTGCTTGCAGCATTATCAAAGCCAATAGCAAAAATTTTGTTTAAGATATTATACTTTTGAAAAATGATTTTAAGGAGTCGAAAAATATTTTGAGCTGAATGCGAGTCATCGAAAACACGAAATGCAAGAATTCTTTTTTGCATGTCCCAGTCATTGTCCATATAATGACATGTGACACCCAAATATGAATGACTACCAAAATTGTCGGTCCATATGTCGGCACATACGGAAACGCGACCTTGAAATTCATAAAAAAAATGTTTTCAATATGTTTTTTTCACTTTTGTAAATGGCATTTAGTGTACGTGTGAGAGTGGATCTATGAACACATTGCATTGCAGGATTTAATGCATTTTGACAATAATTAACAAAACCTACTTTCTCACCAAATCCAAAAGGTAAGTGTTCAGTTGCAACCATTAATGCTAATTATTCTCTATTTTTTTCAAACGTATAATAAAATAATTGATTAAAAGGGGTTGTGTACTTGGCGATTTGGGCTTGGTTATTTGCCCTCGCGTATTCGGACGGGTGAGTTCTTTTGACATGGGTCCAGAATGTGCCATATCCGAAGTTTCTTGGAACATTGTATGTTCTGGTGCAGTAATTGCACTGGATATGGAAAGATCCATCTTCTAACTTAGTTTTCTTCATATGCATTTTGAAGAGTTTGGACTTTGTCGGCTTTTCTTCTTCACCTTCACCTGCAAAAAAATAATCCGAAGGGGGTGGGGGGTTAGATACATTTTCATTAGTATTTAGGGTATTGTGAGCAAGGTCGAGTCCGCCAAACTCGGGAATTGTTAGAGGGGGATTAGGACTAGAAGGGTGATCGGATCCAAATCGATCTTGAAGGAATTTGTGAAAAGTTACATCGTCGTAAGTGACAACATCACCAATGTGTTCCAACAAGTTTTGCATTGGACTATTTCCTCTGTTCACATTTCTTGAACCATCTCCCCCACTTGCCATTGAAAAATTAATAATAATAAAATATAGATATATGTAAAGAAAATATTGTTGGAATAATAATGGTAACAAAGTAAAAAAAAAATAGATGATTGAAAAAAATATATTGTTGAAATGATAGTGGTAAAAGTAAAAATATATATATATATATGATTGAAAAAAATATATCGTTGGAATAATAGTGGTGAAAAAAAATATATGATGGTAAAAAATATAAGAAATAAATATTGTATGCTAGAAAAAAATAGAATAAATAATTTATATATGATATGAGAATTAAAGAAAATTGTAAATGTAGAGAGAATTGAGAATTTGAGATTGAGAGAGATTGAGAGAAGTTGAGAGAATGAGAGTGGTGTGAAGAAAAATGAAGTGTTGGGGGGTATTTATAGTATAGTAGACAAGGGTGGCTTTGCAAATAGAAAAAAATAATGGGTGAAAAAATATATATATATACATGGCCGTTGGGGTCATCAGAACGGTCGTTTGATGACTGCCCAACAGCCAAAATTTTAATTTTTTTTCAAACCGTGTGCCATGTGTCAATCATTGATTGGTCAAATTTTTTATTTTTTTATTTTCCAAACGGTCGCTTTCAACGGTTATTTTTTTTAAAAACGCTGCCACGTGGCAGCATCTGATTGGTTGAATTTTTTTTATTATTTTTTGTTCCCCAACAGTCGCTATCAACAGTTATTTTTTTTTAAAGACGCTGCCACGTGGCAACGTCTGATTGGTTGTTTTTTTTTTTTTTTTTAAATTTATTATAAACCGCCGGTTTCACCCGGTTTTTGGAGTCACCAAACCGAAACCGTACAAACCAGTTTTTAAACCGCCAGGTTCAGTTTTCGATTTTCGGTCCGGTTTGGTCCGTACGGTTCCGGTTAAACCACGGACAAAACCGATGGTTCAACCGGAACCGTGGCCACCACTATGTTTTACCAACGGTTTCTCCAAAAGAAGTCTTTCAAGCAGTAGTAATCTTAAATAACTACTACTTGTTAAAAAAAATAAAAATCGAAGGTGGTGTATGCATTGCAAAAAATTAAGGATGATGCTTAGTTCGTTTAGGTATAGAGAAAAGACAAAAGACTTTAGATGTATTTTTTGGGATGAGCTGGATTGAGAAAAGATAAGTTGTAAGCAAAAAGTTCATTAATATATATTATGAATTTTTATGTGCTTTTTATTTTATATAATTAACCAATTATTAATTTATATATTCATTGGGTCTTAAAGGATTTTTTTTATATAAAAAAAAATTATTATCTTATTCATTTAACAAGGTTATTATTTTAGGAGTTCATTTTTGCTCACCTCCCTTAACTAGGGGGTGAGCATTATCCCCTTCCCACTTGATGCCAAGTGTCCAAAAGTTAACACGGAGTTAAGAAATTACTATATACCAATTTTACCCTTATTTTTTTAAAAGAAAAAAAAAAACCCACTTCTTGGAATCAACAGTCGACCACACCCAGAAATCACTACTCATTACCCACATCACCAGAAATCAGTTCAACACTCACTTCATCATCATCTTTAAAACAAAATTGAAAATTATTTATCTTCTCCATAAAACAAATTGTATATATATATATATATATATATATATATATATTTGAACACCATCAACACCCACATCATCTATTTATCACCATCAAAACCAAAATCATCATCTCCAGAAATTAACACCCACAACAACACTACACCACTAGAAATCAAACCCACTCCAACTCCCACACCCACAAGACCACCACCACCACACCATCAACAACCCTACCATAAATCAAATCCACATCAAAAACCATCCAAACCCACCATCAGAAGATCATGACACAAAATTCTGACTGCCGAAGAAGAAAACGACTTTGGTGTAACGACAAAAGATCGCCGCTGGGAGGAGACTGCCGGAGTTTACGTTGCCTTAGAAGATCGTCGGAGGGAAAAACTCGAGAGAGAAGACGATGAGACGGATAGAGAAAAAAATTAATT
Organism: Acer saccharum; assembly: GCA_030490815.1. NCBI lineage: Eukaryota > Viridiplantae > Streptophyta > Magnoliopsida > Sapindales > Sapindaceae > Acer > Acer saccharum. Next base: position 26,753,759 of record CM059871.1, read on the forward strand.
TCTGATTTTTTTTAGATGTTAATATTTGTTAAAATATATATATATATATATAATTTTTTTTGTCTAAGTTCAACTATTTATCCTTGTGTATTTAATAGAATTTCTTATTCATTAACTTGAGTTAATTTTTTGGACACTTGTCATTAAGTTGGGAGGGGGTAATGCTCACCCCCCTCTTATTTTAGTCCATTAGTTTGAGTCGGAAGATTTTATTATTTAAGCAAAATCATTAATTTATTGAACATTCATTTATCGAAGTTTTACTGTAGTTATAAATAAATATAATTGAATCAATACACAAGGAAAGGAAGGGTTCGAAAATTTAATAGCACTCTTTAACGAGTGAGTTTTAAGACTATCACCAAATTAATAACTCAAGTTTTAATAGCACATAAAATGTGGATCAGATAAAAATACCCTTAAAATACACTCACAAAAATAAGTCTTGCATTTTTTTTTCCCAAGACTCTTATTTTTCATGTTTTCCAAGACTTAATTTTGTGTTACCGAGACTTTTTGCAATTTCAGAGACTTTCTGGGCAAAAATGAAATTCTGGGAAAAAATGAAATTTTCCAAAAAAAAATTGGGTCATCTTCTTCATTGAAACCTCCAATGAAGGTCAAATTGACCTTCAATGGAGGTCTTTCATCTCCATTGATGGAGGACCTCCATTTGGTCCTCCATTAATGGGCGTTTTTGAAAAAAAAAAAAAAAAAAAAAAAACCTAAAAATTGCACAAATGTAATAAAAGGAGACGAGGTTTTGTAGCCATTTGGTGCCATTTAAACTTAAGTTATTAATATAGTATTACTCTCAATATTCAACATGAAAAGAGTGTTATTCCCTACCATTTCCACAAGAAAGGAATGCCTTAATGGCTGCATCAAGAATTGGGCTATGATATTATGTCTCGAACTGTGATGATGTATAGGTATTTTTGGTAATTTTGACCACAAAAGATTTGAACATAAAATTGATCAACGATTTGTTAGTAATTCAGAAGATTAATAGCGATAAGGCCTAATTGAGTTATAAATCGGAGAGAAAACCATAAGTAGCCATCAAACTTATCATACTTTTGTTTTTAACCACTTTTGAATTTTTAATTGTTAATAACCACTTTTTTAAAAAAAATTCAGTTTAGTACCATAAATTACTAGAGTACCCCTGAAAATAGTGTTTTTTAAACCTCGAAACAAACTTGAAATCACGACTAAATTGAAATACACAAACTTGAAATCATGCCTAAATGGAAATATTAAAACTTGAAATCATGCCTAAAATAGAAATATTCAAACTTGAAATCTGGACTAAATTGAAATTATGATAAGTTTTTTTTTTTTTTTTCCCTCTTTCTTCTTCCTCTTCTTCTTCCCCAAATTCAAATTAGGTTTAGGTTTTTTGTTTTAATTGCAGGTCTATTCGCCGATGATCACGTAGAAGGACGGCAGCAGCAGCGACGACGCCGGCCCACCTACACGACGACGGCCAACCCCTTCGTTCGCGAAGGAGCAGCTCGCACGACCCAGCTGCACGACGACAGCGCTATCGTGCAACCCAGAAGGTCGCCGGCCCGCTACGACCCCTTCGTCGGCCCTTGGCGATGCCGCACGACCACGCTGGCGGTGGCTTTGAGAGAGAGAGAGAGAGAGAGAGAGAGAGAGAGAGAGAGAGAGAGAGAGAGAGAGAGAAAGAAAAAGAGAGAAAAGAGAGAGAGAGTGTTTTGAGGGGGGTTTTTATATGAGGGCTTTTGAGTAATTTCTCAAAAACATGGTTAAAAACAATTAAAAGTATGCATGTGGTTAAAAAAGAAAATCCCATAATTAGATGGGTCAGTTTTGGCAATTTCCACTATAAATCGTGGCTTTAAAAACTCACTTTTGTAATTTCCTCATCCACCATGCATTACTTATTTTTATTTATTTTTTAAACAATGCATTACTAAAATTTAACGGCATCTCAAAGCAAACATCTCATATAATTCATAAACAAAATAACACTACAAAAAAAAGTGAAAATTGTCAAAAATAACCACTCTAATTATGGGAAATTCTTTTTTAACCACATACATAACTTTAATTGTTAATAACCATGTTTTGAAAAAAAATTCAGTGGGTGTCCATAAATTACCAAGATGCCCCCAAATTAATATTTCTATTTTGTTTTGTTTATTTTTCTCTTTCTCACCCTCTTCTTCACTGTTCATCGTCTTCTTCCTTCTTCTTTGTTCATTCTTCATCAATGATTTCCGATCGTTGTTCCTCTTCCAGCAAATCGAACACCAATATGGTCGAACAATTGTTATTCCTGCAAATCGACTAACTAGAGGATGATTTGATTTCAAAATCATGTTGAAGAATTAAAGAAGTGAAAAATTGAAACAAAAATTTCGATTTGCTCTAAATCGGTATTTGGTGTGTAAATATCTTTAATTTGTTCATTAATTGAGTTGCAAACAGTGACCTTAACATGAGTTTAGTGTTATTGCATCACTTTTGTGAGTTTTTGTGAAGAATCGAATTAAATAAAGTTTCAAGTTTTTTCCAGAAGATTTCAAGTTCACTGGTTCGAAAACTTGAAATCTTATATAAAAACTCGAAATGTTGACAAGTTTCTGGGTAAGACTTCAATCAAGTTTTTTCCAGAAGATTTCAAGTTTCACTGGTTCGAGATTTAGAAGATTTCAAGTTTATGTTAGAGATTTAAAGCATGATTTCAAGTTTTCGCAAAACATTTCAAGTTTGTCGAAGATTTCACGCTTTCAAGTTTTTTTTTCAAACCAAACTCCAACATCTAGTCTCAAATCATCCAAAATACCAGACCTCAACTCAGTCAACCCCAAAAATTGATATATTTCAACATTTATTATTCCCTAAACATGTTCTTAACATGAAATCGCAATAAAAATGTCAAGTGAGAAGAGAATGGTGGATTTGTCTCCAGGCTGTGATGGCGACCTCTTCTCTTCCGGCTGCTCCGGCGACGACAACAACGCCCTCTTCTCTCCCTGCAACACCACTTCTTTCTCTCTTCTCTCTCGGCAACAATGTATCTTTCTCTCTTTTCTCTCTTTTCTCTCTTTAATTGTTATTCTCCACTGCTCATGTTTTTTGGTTTTTAGTGCTTATATATGTGGGTATTGAGGTAATTTCTCAAAAAAATGGTTATTAACAATTATAATTTCAAAAGTGATTATAAACAAAAGTTTAATGTTTTGGATGGTTACTTTTGGTTTTCTCTCCAAAAAAAAAGCCTATCAGTGACGAACTATTTCCGACGGCGCTAATTGTCGTCGGAAATGGTACCATTTCAGACGGCCATTTCAGTGCCGTCGGAAATGAGTAAAAATATGATACCACATTTCCAACGACAAAAGGCGGTCAGAAGTAGTCAAAAAAAGCCGTCAATTTTGTTCCCAATTCTGACGGCACAAAAAGTGCCATCGGAAATAGTTTTGTTCCATATGAAAAGAGGAAAAAGGAATACACTATTTCCGACGGCCTCAATGATGTCGGAAATATCTTGTTCCATTTGAAAAGAAAAAAGGAATACACTATTTCCGACGGCATTGATGCTGTCGGAAATAGTCTTGTTCCGTTTGAAAAGAAAAGGGAATACACTATTTCCGACGGCCTCAATGCCGTCGGAAATAGTCTTGTTCCGTTTGAAAAGGAAAAAAATGAATACACTATTTCATGGAATAAATAAATAATTTATTATTGTAATATTAATTAATAAATTATAATGGAATGTATGTAATTTATAACACTACACAAAAAATGTGACTTATAGGTCAATATTTTAAATGTATCACTATATGAGTTAAATGTATCCAAAATTCACCGTTAACAAAAACTCTAATAATTTTAATAAAATATTATTTTAAAAAACAATATCTCAATAGTTATATTTAAATAGTATACAAAAAAAAATATTTGATTACATAGTATACAAACATGTCAATAGCTTATATATAAATGATATGCAAAACATATCAAATATAAGGTTATAGCAAAATGGAAAGGGAAACCCTTACTGTCATCCAGGTCAAGGGTTTGAGCCACATGAATTCCATGGATTTAGAGTGCCACATGCTGGATGACGTGTTAGGTGTCGGGTGATGTGGCGACTATCAAGTCAAGTCACGCTTTTTTTTATTTTTATAATTCGACTATTTCTGACGGCTTATTGCCATCGGAAATAGCGGTAAAGCCATCAGAAATACAAGTAATTTTGACCATCTTGAATTACTATTACCGATGGCCATGGTCGTCAGAAATGGTAGTATTTCTGACAACTCGTCAGTGAATGGTTATTTCTAACAAGCGTATTTGTGACGGCCTCCGACAGCTTTTTCCCATCAGAAAAGCGTATTTCCGACGGGAAATGGTCTTTTCCGACTGCATTTAGCCGTCGGAAAAGACCATTTTTTTGTAGTATTAACTTTGCAGTTTATTTTTATTTTTTTGAAATATTACAATAATTCGAGATTTGGAGAGGACAAACTCGAACCCACAATTTCATGGTGTATGTGTGAAAGGCAGACCATAGGTCAATCTCATATTGTCCCTTTACAATTTCATTTTCATCAACAATAAACAAATTATTACGTCATTTTCCTGCTAATTTTTCTAGGAATTTTACCAAAAATACCCTTTTCCAAGGAGGGAATTACAAATGTGCCCCCAAATGAAAACAAAATACCAACAATGTCCTAAAATGACATTATTCCCCTTATTTACAAAATCTCCAAATTGTTTTGCATGCCCTAGCCATCCCCAATTAATATCTCCTACAATATAATTTGTGCTCACTTTTTAAACATTTGTTGACATGTGGTAGCCAAACAAATGAATGACTATGATTAATTTGCTTTATTTGTTTTCTCTTTCTCACCTATCAAAAGGCATCGTTTCAAAATCCTTAACTACTCAAAAAAAAAAAAATTGTACATTCTAATGATTTTCATCTCATAATCCTTATGGAGCCTTTTCTTGATCTTTAGTATTGTTCATTGTTAATTGATTATTAAAAGACAAATAAAATTTAGATAGAAACTAGATGTGGCAACAAATTGTTTTCCACTTTGTTGACTGTGAATTCTGGATTGCCACACGTCCAACAATAATGTTATGTTAATAAAAGCAAGAGTGTAAATAAATGCATGCAATACACAAGTTTTACGTGGAAAACCCTAGAAAGGGAAAAAACCACGGCACCCCTGGAGGTCAGAAAATAATACTATGATTTGTTTGTAAGTTACACACTCAGTATCTATTTTCTCTCATACAATTGCTCTCCACTCTCAAGAATTCACAACCCTTTTCTCATAGACTATATGCTTATACTTATACTAGGCGGGTTAGGGTCTCTTCTTGCCTTTACCGTGTAGGTGACAGACTTTCCAAATAGAATTGTTTTAGGATTCTGATATTGCGGATTGATTAGGACTTGTTTCCTGTTTAATGCCTATCTTTCTGGGCACTTTCAATCCTTTCCTGTTTGGACTTCTATTGAGGGGAAATAGGGATATTTCCTTATCGGGTTTCAACTCTTGAGACCTTGTATCTGGATGAGTCCATGCTCGATGAGGTTTTCTTGAATAAGATTATTTTTCCTGTATTGGCCGAGTAGGTCTTGGCTGAGTAAGGATCTTCGGAGAGTACAATCCTTGTTTACTTTAGGCTGGGCTACCTGGCAAATACACTTATTGTTTCTACTGATCTTGATGACGTGGCAAGTGGTCAATGCTTTCTTCATTGACTAGTTGACAAGTGACGTGGAATTATTCTTCCGTGCTTCCCGCTTATTTTGCTGACGTGTCTTTCGGCCGAATATATACATACAACAATAATGTTCCCGCCTATTCTGGAATTATTCTTCCGTACTTCTTTCTTACTATGATTGTTGAGTACTTCAGATTTTTTTGCTTTCTGATTTAGAAAATTTCAGACTGCGCTTGGTTTTTTTTTTTTTTTTTTTTTTTTTTTTTTTTTTTTTTTTTTTGTCTCAACTATATCTTCTTGTGGTTTTACATGTTCAATTTCTAGATGTTCACCATGGATTCCCCACAATTTGTTGTCTCACCATTCAAGATTGTTGAGCTTAAGAAGTAGAGATCTATTTTTTTTGGTTTCATAAAAAAGGGAACTAAAGCTAACAGAAAAGAAACGAATGTGTCTAGCTTAGAGAAATTGATTGGTGTTCTTGAAGTTTACCTACATCAGGCAAAATGTTTGTTCATTTACCACAAGCAAGATGTTATGCAAATCTTTGTCTAACTAGTGATCCTAAAAACACAGTATCCACCAAAGCCATCAATGGAGGTGGGAGAAGTCCTATGTTCAATGAAAATCTTCAACTCACATCTTGAAGACCAGTTCTCGAAGTTATCATCACTAATAGAAGTTAGAGAAAGGGTTCCTTTTTTTTAGATTCACGGTTTTCTTTTTTTAGGAATTATAAAACGATGTCATTTGTTGGTGAGAGAGAGGGTGAGAGAGAGAGAGAGAGAGAGAGCAAATTAATTATAGTCATTCGTTTGTTTGGCTAACAAATGTCAACAAATATTGTTTAAAAGATGAGCATAAATATTTAGATCAGTTAGGGATCTTAATCAAACTACCTCGTCTTGAATCCCACCCCTTCCTGAATCCTACCAAACTCGAGGCATCTAGAGAGTCGATGTCACTAGCTACTGTTGTCATCGCCGCGACTTCGCCATCAACCATGGTCATTGCAATAGGTTCCTCATTGAGTCGATTTCTGCAGCACAAAGCTTCGTCGCCGAGTTGCCTAAAAACCACCTAGCGCACGCCATAACCATCTCCCTTACTTCATCGTCGTTGTCCGTCTTCAGTCGGCAACCTCGTCATTTCGATGCATCGATACACCGCCAATTTGGTTGCCATTGTAATTTCTTAAAGTTATTTTCACTTTTGAACCCTAACATTTAGGTTTATGGTTTTGAGTTGAAATTGATTAATTGATTTTAAATTTTAGTGTTAGATTAGTTTGATTTAGGGAAATAATTGAAGTAGTTTTTAGAAATTTTGAGAGATTTGGATGAATCCCAATACAAGGGTTTGGGGCCCGAAGCACACATGCTTCGGGTCAGGCCTTCTTAAAGCAATATTTTTGCCGGCCTTTTTTTTCATGTATTTTCTCTTTAATTGTTATTAATTTGTTTTTAATTAATGTTGTTTTAATAGTTAATGTTTTCTAATATAATTACTAAATGTGTTCATTTAGATACACATAGGTCGAAAGAAATTACGTGAATCACTCAAGATTAAGGAATATATATGTTTTCCATCTCGAGTTATTAGGTATTGTAATTGGGAGAGTATATGACTTATTATGTCGCATTTCACACCCCAAACAACACAATTTGTTTTGAGGGACGTGTTTCGGTCAATTTTTGGATGTGAGTGACATAGTGTTGTCTAGGCAATTTTGTCATTATATCTTGCTTAGTTAGTGTCATGTGAGTAATGCTGATGGCTGAGAATCTTATTTGTGGTTCCATGTTGGCAATGGGATCATACTGTTCAGCTAAGTGGAGTTTTTTTTTTTAATTACTAGGCTGACCTTTTGAGATAACTTTGAATCCCCATCATAGATTGCCAAATGAAAGCAGGGCCGACCCATGGGGGCAGCAAACCCAGCCATTTGCTAGGGCCCCCAATTGGCCCAATTTACTTCTTCTTCTTTTATAAAATCAGGGGCCTCAGAACCCAATCTATTTAAGTTTAAACATGGCCCAATTCTAAACCTTTTACTGCTTTTATTTATTTATTTATTTATTCAAATCAAGGCCTAATGAACTAATTCAATTAATCAAAAATAAACTTCAAAGGCCCAATATACTTGTGACTCTGATTTCTGAGACTACACTATTTAAAACAAAAACAAACAACAAATTAATTAAAAACAACAACAATAACCTAAAGGATAAAGTTCTAAATGAATAGAAAATTTTGATGGTAATAGTATAATTAGTAAATTTGTACTTCAAAAAGCAAGAATAATAGCAATTTAAACAATGTTTTATTTTTATGTTATTAGATACGATAAATCTTCACTACAACAGATTGGGTCTTTTACTGCGCGTAAAGAATGCCGTAAATGACTATTTACGATGTTCAGTTGCAAGCCACATTAGATGATGTCATGAATGATATCCCTCAAATACGGCGTACCAAACGCGTCATCAATATGTTTTAAAAAATGCCATAATTCTATTTACGACCCCTTTTACTGCGCACAAAGTACGTCGTAAATGACTATTTACGGCGTTCAGCTGCAAGCCACATTAGATGATGTCGTGAATGATATCCTTCAAATACGGCGTACCAAATGCACCGTCAATATGTTTTAAAAAAACGTTGTAATTGTATTTACGACTATTTTGTGGGTCGTGTTATGAACTTTTACGACGCACAAGAAACGTCATGTATCGATATGGATGTAAACTCAATCACGGCCTACACCTGCTTATCATTATTGTCTTTAAAAATATATTATATTATATTTTAAAGCACATCATCCCATACACCCACCCCCACCGAATCAATTCCTACCTCCCCCTCCCATTTCACACCTTTTAATAATCTGTTCACATCAGTCGTCGAACCTGAGACCTCATGTGAAGCAAAGCCTTAACCAATTCTGCTACTCATTTGAATTTGTTAATAATTGCATAACGTTTATATATAAACTATAAATGTTATTAATTTTTTTATTGATTATTTTTAAATCAAAATTTTGTTTCCAATAATATAATTTTCATTTTATATGATAGACAAATTAACATTTATTTTAGCATTTAATTAAATTTTTTTAATTATATATTGTCAGATCAAAGGATATTCGTTAATCGTACCCGAGATAGAGAGATGTTTCTTTACATTTTAAAATGTAATAGATAAATGTAAGACTTGAATCCCTATCACAAAAGGGAAGGGGAAATGTAAATGGACTTTTCTAAAATGTTGTTTTGCATTTTAGATTCTTAATATTATATTTATAAATGAAAATAATATATTTTTTCATAATTTTTTGAATTAATCTACAATAATTAATATACAAAATTGAAGAAAATTTAATTATTAACCCGTCTCTTAGGAAAAACGTAAAAATAAAAAATAAAAATAAATCAAGATAAAAAAATAAATATAAATAAAAATAAAAATAAGTAAAAATGTAGTCCCTAAAATCATTATCATCAACAAATATTATTTTTTGTCCCAAAACACCCGCCTAACAAAAAATTAAGTTTCAACCTTAGGGTTCTTTTAGGAGCCAAAAAGCTTGTTTTTGAAAAATGTATACATGGCGTGAGTTGTTTGTCTTAAAATACTCTCAAATATGTAAGACACACAATAGGTAAGCCATGAATAATCTTTTTTTACGGTGTTCCTCAAATGCACGCCGTCATTGAGAAATTATGTATCACTATTAGGACTTGCACTGAATGTCGTAAATAGGCATTCACTTGTTTCTGAAAAATGTATACATGGCATGAGTAGTATGTCTTAAAAGACTTTCAAATAAGACACGCAATAGGTAAACCGTAAATAATCCTTTTTTACGGCGTTCCTCAAATGCACGCCGTCTTTGAGAAATTATATATCACTATTACGACTTGCACTGAATGCAGTAAATAGTCATTCACTTGTTTCTGAAAAATGTATACATGGCATGAGTTGTATGTCTTAAAAGACTCTCAAATAAGACACTCAACAGGTAAGCCGTAAATAATCTCTTTTTTATGGTGTTCCTCAAATGCGCGTCGTCTTTTGAGAAATTATGTATCATTATTACGACTTGCACTGAATGCCATAAATAGTCATTCACTTTTTTCTGAAAAATGTATACACGGCATGAGTAGTATGTCTTAAAAGACTTTCAAATAAGACACGCAGTAGGTAAGCCGTAAACAATCCTTTTTTACGGCGTTCCTCAAATGCACATCGTCTTTGAGAAATTATGTATCACTATTACGACTTGCACTGAATGCAGTAAATAGTCATTCACTTGTTTCTGAAAAATGTATACATGGCGTGAGTTGTATGTCTTAAAAGACTCTCAAATAAGACACGCAACAGGTAAGCCGTAAATAATCTCTTTTTTACGGCGTTCCTCAAATGTGTGCTGTCTTTGAGAAATTATGCATCACTATTACGACTTGCACTGTATGCCGTAAATAGTCATTCACTTGTTTCTGAAAAATGTATACATGGCATGAGTAGTATATCTTAAAAGACTTTCAAATAAGATACGTAATAGGTAAACTGTAAATAATCCCTTTTTATGGCATTCCTCAAATGTGTGCCGTCTTTGAGAAATTATGCATCATAATTACGACGTGCACTAAACATAAGTTGTGAATGATAACATTTACGACACGCCATTTATGTGCGCCATAAAACTCAAGCCGTAAAAGACTCAATTTGTTGTAGTGCTTTTTTGTTTTAATTTATGTGGATTACATTGTATTTAGTAAATGAAGAATTATTTATTTAATTTTTTCTTATGTTAATGATAATAACTTTTATATGGGCCCCCGATTTTTGTTAATATCATTAAATGGATGAGGCCCCAAAATATCTGGAAACGGCCCTGAATGAAAGGATAATAGGGTGCTTTGGGTCACCCTATGACCCGAAGCATGAAAAAGGTGCTTCGTGTCATGGTGACTCGAAGCACATTCTTTGTGTTTTTGATTATGGTTAATTCTTTTCAATAATATATATTATAAATAAAAATAAATAATAAATAATAAATTTAAAAAAAAAAAAAAAAAAACTATTACATTATACACATGTGATTTCGATTAAAATATAGATTGTGAGGAAAGGAAAGAGTAATTTTTAATTTAATACCAACCTTCAAACTACTTTATATAATCTTCTCCGATACTTTAATACATCAGAAGAAAAAAAAATGTGGGAGAGAAAGTGTCATAGAGGAAGAAAAAAAACATTAATTATTTCATTGCCTGTTTAAATAGTGTTTACTTACCTACTGGTTGGTAAATGTATTATTTAATAGCAATAAATATGGTTTAGTGTAATAAAGTGAGAGTATTTTGGGAAAATTGGGTTATTTTTGTAACTTTATTCATGAAAGGGCATTGTTGCAATTGCAACTTAAAATGGGGTAATTTTGCTAAAATCTAATTTTTCTAATATAGTTATACAGTCTTTCTATTATCAGTTCGTCCTGACAATAAATATATCAGGACGAAAAATGTGGACCACAGATTATGGAGAAGTTTCACTTTGAGTCAAAGTATGTAAATCTAGTGGTTCATATTCTTCGTCATGATATACTTATTGTCAGGACGAACTGATAATAGAAAATCTGTATAGTTATATTTATATATATATATATATATATATATATATATATATATATATATATATTACGGTATCTATCTATCCACCTATTTAGACTAGGTCTTTTTTGAAGTCTTTTGCTATTGGTAAGATTCAAACCGTTGACAATACAATTATATGTTGATATTGATAATTTGGCACAAAATTGTTGTTAATCAGTGCTATACGACCTAAAATATCATTCCAAAAAATCAACTCAAATAAAAAATTAAGTTATTTGTCTTTACCATATCAATCGTAAGATGATGTGACGAATGATGCAATACTTACCATTGTGGTTAATTTTTGGACAGTTGTATTATTTCCTCCTAAACAAATTTTCATGCTCTTTCAAGTTGTCATGTGATTATTGATTAAACAAAGTGTTAGTTCTCAATTCATTTTTACGTAGAATGGAATCTTTATTGACGAATCCAATTGGTCAGCAATCAAGACAAAAAAAATATAGTGTCGATATTTGTAGCTCTTTAAAACTGTATGTATATCCGAAATTTGTATATTTTCAAAAATGCAAATATCACCCCTAAATAAAATTATAAAAAAAATAATATATAGAAAACTTTGTTTTCATGATTTCCCCGGCCCCTTTGGCTTTTTTAGAATTATCATACACTTAACAAAGTGCCATGTAAAAATAATCGAGACAAAATAATAAGGGTAAAAACAAAATAAGTATTATTGGTCCCCACTTATTATCTCTTGGCACCCTTTTTTGAACTAATGGGCCTAAATAACACTTTTGTGCCATACCACTTATTTAATAAGGTGAGTTTTATTAGTACCAAAGTAATAAAATAGACCAAAATATCCTTACTTAATTTAACAGACCAAAGACTTGAAAAAAAAAAAGAGCGAGACTTAATAACTCTAAACTAAAAGCAAATTAAATCTCAACAAAAAGCTTGAAAAAAAAAAAACGCAAGACTAAATAAGTGAAACTTTTGTTCGTGTATAAGGGATGTTTCCGTTTGAAACACATTTTTAATGCTATTGAAACTCAAGTTATTAAGTTGGTACTAATTGTTTTCAATTTTTTGTTTGTTTGTTTTTTTTTTTTTTTTTTTTTTTTTTTTTTTTTTTTTTGAAAAAAAACAGACTTCATTCACCAAACGGGAAAGAAACAGAAGGGCTGATATTCAGCCAAGAGGACTCCTTAGCAAAGGAGTAAGCCAAGGAGGCAAGGTTGTGAGCCAAGCTATTGCCACTCCGGGGAATAGCAAGACAGGAGACCACACCCACCTCCTTAAACAAGGCTTTAATATCATCAATAACATTACAAGCATCCCCTAAATTAAGCAAGTCAAAATTAAGAGCGGATGCCACTAGAGAGGCGTCAACTTCTGCAAGCTGGATAATAAGATTGTGCTGCTTAGCCAAGAGTAAGCCTTCACGCAGGTTTGTTTGTTATATTTTAAGTTTTTTCATAACAAATTTGGAGACAGTGTCAAAGTTTATTGGAAGTTAGGTAAAGTAAAGTTGTTAAATTTTTAAGAGTTTGAGAGTAAAATTGTACTTTTCACTCCTTCAATTAAAGTTAATGGAAAAAATGTCTTGTTACATTTTTGTCTTGTTTGACTGTCAAAATATTGATTAGAGAGAGCTATCTGATGTAGTTTAGAAAATGTAGGGACAACACGAGCTAAAAAAATAAATGCAGTTGAACAAACTAATATTTCATAAAACAAAAGGGACTAAATGGATAATCGCCATATTTAAAATTACATCTTGTGGTTGTGGCTAGTATATGTTTTGAAATACAATTTGTGTACTTAACTGCATCTTGTTGCATCTTATGTAGGGATGGACATTTTCCCAAAAATCCCTAAATTCCCAAACCCCCAAACCCTAAGTATAAATACTATTGGATTTTATTTGTGTTTTGTATTGGAGTTTTGTTTACATGTTATAAGTTTTAGTCAAATAGTGTGAAACGGAAAAGTAGGGAAAAAATTAGGATTGGAAAAATGGGAAAGGATGGGGTTCCCCCCAAGCTCCCCCATCCCCATTTTCCCCAAATGGGTATATGGGGGGGGCATGGGGGGACCAATATCCCTCCCCATTTTCCCAATGGCCATCCCTAATCATGTGTACTTAATTATACAAGTTTCAATGGTATCATAAAAAATAATGTTTCTTGTCACTATAATTAGTTTTTAAAGAAAGCATATGATATAACAAATCATTAATCAATCAAAAACTAATAAGAAAATCATTAACTCAAATCATAACATTGTGCCTCATGATTTGAGAAAGCAACGAGAACTTGGAAATTTAGGTTGAAAATTGTGTAACAAGTAACATTGAATTGCTCCTGTATATATTGAAGCAAGAAGTAACCGAAACCACAATCCTTTCTTCCGGCATTGGAAATACAAAAGAAAGGAAAACTTACAGAGACTAGGAGATTTATGACACAGAAATGCTCTCCACATCTACAAACTTTTACTAATTAGACCTTTCTCTTGAAATTTGAAATTAATTAGGGGTAAGCCATTAGACCAACCCTTTCGCTGTTTTTTCACATTATCACACTGTATAATGCTGCTGGATTGTATCAATGTCCAGCCCCTTCAACTTCACCACTGACTCCACATGACCCTTGAGTGTGTGAAGCTCGCGAAGCCTATAACCGAGAAACAAGAAAACGCTCCTGGTTAGTGTACAGGAACAACTTTGTATGGAAATGTTAAGAGTTCATGTGAAGGTTTTTTAAATGGTAATTTACCTTGCAACCTCCGCTCGTCTCTTGGCTTGCTCAGCGATCTCAGACAACTCTCGGTAGCTGCTCTTTTCAGGGAAGATATTATTAGTTTCAGCTGGTTGAAGCCCGTGAAGGGTCCTTTGAGCAAGAGCCCATTGAGCTTCTCTCTCCTCTTTTCCGTAATCTTTCTTGGTGGTGAAGGCAGTCTGTTTCATAGGCAAAGAAGTAACAGTGTTGAGTGCATTCGTCCCATTGAAAAAGACTACGGTAGAGGATAGATATATACCTTGTTTTCAAGCATGTTGACCCAAGCCTTCCCACTTAAGATGTAACGGATGGCAAACTTCATTAGGTCGAGTGGGATATAGAAGATAATACTGTATAGCCATATGACTCCGGCCCATCCCCAACCAATACCTTTAATTCTTGCGAAAGCCCAGTTGGCATACACAGCTATCACAGTGGCAACCTGAAACGGATCAAGTGTTTAACCATTTGGAAAAACCTGAACGTATGTATGTATCATGTTATGTATGTCTATGGTGCTTTGTTGAAAATGGTGTTACAAAACAAGAATGTTATAATGCGCAAAAATTCTTACCAGCTGAGCAATAAAAAAGGCAATGAGTAGGAGAAATCCAGGGCGTTCAATAAAGGACCAGCTGCGCGATCGGGTCACAAAGATCAAAGCCTGGCTCACAATACTCACTTGTAGATACACGGCAGCCATCATTTCATTATCATTGTCTTTTATAGTTCTTAGATTAAATTTCTCCTGCATTAATGAGCACAGAAATTACAAGCCGAACAAAGATCACAAGGCATTTTTCAATATATCATCAAATGTATGCACTGGAAAAAGAAAACTTCATCTCTCTTACCGGGAAGAAATCAGTATCATGCACTATCCAGAAAAATATGACTGTCATCAAAGCCAGGTAACCTCCAAGCACAACTCCAGTAGCAAAAATCTCTTTCAGTTTCCAGCTATCAGGCAAGGGAGATGGCTTCACTCGATCTTTTGAGATTGTCATGATTGTGCCTAAGATATACAAGAGTTAATGGTCTCACTACTCCAAATGACCAGGCCTTGTAAGCACATAAAATAGAAGGAAGAATATGAACGCGCAAAAAACTCACCATCATTTAGAATGGCAATAATCAAAACCATGAATGGAGAAAAGTCGAACTTCCATATCAAAGCAATAAACAAGAAACCAAACTGCAAAATTAGAGAAAAAGAGAGAATCAGTCAACATGCATTTCTTTTCATATTTAATCATATTGTATAAATCCACCAGTATTTACTTACCACAATACGTATTGTGATTGAGACTGCATAGATCTGCAAAAATAACAGAAAAGAAAAAGAAAAAAAGTTAAATAAGTCATTTAAAGTGGAAACTTGAGATCATCATTTAGAAGAAAGGAAGAAGAGTTGAACTACTGACAGTATAGTTCTTCATCCTCTGGAAAATAGCTCTGCTAGTCAGCACAGCACTGATAATAACACTCAGTCCAGGTTCGGTGAGAACAATGTCTGACGCGCCTCTTGCAGCATCTGTAGCATCAGCAACAGCAATACCAATATCTGCCTTCTTTAGAGCAGGGGCATCATTGACACCATCCCCTGTCATACCACAAATGTGCTTCCTCTCCTGCAACTTCCTTACAATTTCATATTTGTGCTCTGAAAAGGAACAAAAGAAATTATAAGTGACAATTTGTCCAATTTAAGTCAAATATATGAGTACGAAAACATTATTTTTTTCATTTTAAAAGCACCCACCTGGGAACACCCCAGCAAACCCATCGGCCTTCTCAATCAGCTCTTCAATAGGAAGGGAAGCTATGTTTGCATCCTTGTCTTGACCAAGTAAAGTAGCAGAAGGGTACATGTTAGTTCCCATTCCAAGTCTCCGCCCAGTCTCCTTAGCAATGGCAAGTTGATCACCTGAAAATTGTTGTTGTACAAGTAAGCATTAATTTAAGGAAACAAAAAACTGTTTTTGCGGGGCACGTAAATGAATAAACTGAATTACCAGTAATCATCTTGACATTCACTCCAAGATTGAGAGCCCTGCGAATGGTTTCAGCACTATCGTGCCTTGGAGGATCAAAGAGTGATAGCAAACCAACAAATTGCCATGGACCACCGGCACTTTCTTTACTTTTCTCAGGAACTTCCTGCAAACATAATGGACATGGCACAATAAGAGAATGTTTACCATTTTAAAAAGAAAAATTAATGCAATAAATCAAAATTAGAAAATATAGATAATAACCTGTCTAGCCACACCCAATGACCGAAGCCCACGTTCAGCAAACTTGTCGATCATACCATGCGCTTTCCTTCTAAGATCCTCCCTGGCGTTGCAAAGATCCAATATCTGTTCAAAGAATTAAAATTGTTAAGAAAAGCGCATAACGAGTAACTTTTCCATTATGTTTTGTAATGTGGGTCAAACAGAATATCAAATAGAAAGGCTACCTGTTCTGGGGCACCTTTGCTTGCTCTGTGCCAGTTGCCGTCAGAATCAATGTATGTCAAAGCAGTCCTCTTGTCCACAGGATTGAATGGCAAGAAATGCACCTCTCTAACATTAGCGCGTGCCTGCATAATGTACATATAGAGTTCATCTTAACACTCCTTCAAAACTTTCTTTTCAAGGAAAAAAAAAAACTGTGAATGTGAATGTGAAAAGAATCGAACCTCCTTCGGGTCAGCAAGCGTTCCAACAATGGCAGCATCAATGGCATCTTGATTTTCAGTTCTAGAAGCCCTGGCTGCAAGTAGCATCACATGTTCTTTATCCACACCCTTTGCAAACACCTCAATCAAATTCTTGTCGACACTCAGCTTGTTAAGGGTCAATGTCCCCGTCTTGTCACTGCATAAGACATCCATACCAGCCATTTCTTCAATGGCAGTCATACGCTTTGTGATGGCACCTTGCTGAGACAGCCTGTGAGAACCAATGGCCATTGTCACAGACAAAACAGTAGGCATAGCAATTGGAATGCCACCAATCAAGAGAACCAAGAGATTGTCAATTCCATCTCTATATCTGCGGCGCTGAATTGGATACATGACTACGATCTCAATTAACATTCCAACTGCGATGGAGCAGATACAGAAGTTCCCGATGGAAGTAAGCACCTTCTGAAAGTGCCCAACTTGATTGGTGCTGTCCACAAGATGTGCAGCCTTTCCAAAAAATGTATGAACACCAGTGGCTATAACCACAGCCTCAATTTCACCCTGTTTGCAAGTTGAACCAGAGAAAACTTCATCCCCTGGATTCTTGGTCACGGGGAGCGATTCTCCAGTGAGGGCAGATTGATCGATTTTTAAAGGATCACCCTCAAGAAGACGAGCATCAGCAGGGACGATGTCTCCCAACTTGATGCTAATGATGTCTCCTGGAACCAGAATTGCGGCATCTTGCTCCGTCCATTTTCCATCCCTAAGCACCTATACATATGCCATCATGGAAAATGAGTGAGAAATTATATCATCACATTTATATTTATTCAATAGTATTCATGTGCATAATTAAATCATGTACGTCATAAATAGAAGCCTAGACACCAAGTATTAATCCATGATCAGCTAACTATATACAGTATATGGTAAGTAAGGTCATGGGAAATCTGATTTGTGGTATGATATAATTTTTCATGTAACTGAGGATACAAGATTACCTTAGTTTTTGGAGCGAGACCAGCCATAAGAGCTGCAGCAGCATTACCAGCATTGTTTTCTTCAATGAAACTGATGGTGGAGTTGATCACTAACAAGCAAACAATACCGACAAAGTCTTGCCAATCCGGGGGCTTCCCACCACCGTTGGCCAAAGCAATGGCCATGATTGCAGCAGCTTCCATGACCCATGACAGTGGATTCCACATAAACCCCAAAAACTTGAGCAATTTGCTTTCCTGTGTTCATTTTTTTGGATGTTAAGCACAACCAACATCGGAGAATTTAATGAAAACAAAATGGTTTGATATTATAAAGTAAAATAAAACACCTTTTTCTCTTCGAGCTTGTTGGGTCCGAAGATTTGAAGCCTGCTGGCTCCTTCGTCGGAGCTCAAACCCTCTTTGTTGCATTTCAGCTGCTCAAACACTTCATCGATTGGGATACGCTCCTGTTCACATCATCATATTTTTGCTTGTTTTAGACATTATTATGTATCCAATATCCACATAAATTTCATTTGAGTCATGTTGATTCATACAAATTCCGATCTTGACCATGATCAATAGTCCAATAGTGAAATATACATGTTTTCAAAATTACAAATTAATAATTTATTAAAAAAAAAAAAACCGATTAGAGTTTTCCGGTAGCTGTCCTGTAATTGTACCGAAAGTTACAGTAGAGTATATCAAACTCTCTCTGTTTTGTAATTTGTAAATAGAAATGGAATGAGTCAAGAAGAGTTGACTCGTGACTCGGAGAGCGAAACTCGGGGCCTAAGACAAGAAAGCGTTGACTAATGGCATGACAAGATCAAAAAGTGATTCGTGGCATGTAGGGACAACCGGCACTTACTCAGCATGTGATTGGAGCGTGCAAAACACGCTCTCACAGCTCCCAAGACAAATAAAAAAAAACATGTGAAGCGGAGCGTGAAGTTGAAATATAAAAGAAAAGTGGCAAAAAAGTAAAAACAAACAAGTTGGTGAATCCGAGAAATATAAATACATGATCAGATTCAGATAGACAGAGAGAGAGTTACTATAGAAAAAACAGTTAAAACAAAATGGCGTTTTCTATCACAGAAAAGGCAAAAGTACCACGGAAAAAAATATATTAAGTACTTTAAAGTTTAAATTCCAAATAGATCAAAATCGATTTTAATATTCATTGATAACTCTCTAGCTGTCGTTTCTTATCATCACATGTTTTTACTTTAGATCCATGTAACGGGTCTGTTTGGTTTCCGAGAAAACGAACTGCAAAAAAAAAAAAAGATAGAAAACGTAGTTTTCAAGTATATGCATATTCATCATATAAAACACATGGAGGTTACAAAATCAGAAAACTCCATTTTAGATCAACTGGGGATTTCTGGTTGAAAACAGAGAGAAAATCTCTGTGTGATCTAACAAACGTACAGCTCCAAAGCAAACGCTTTGACAGATCTCAACTCCATAAGCAAACAAAACAAACATGCAAAAGTTGAATGAAGAAAAACAGACAAAAACACAACACCCAGAAATTGTTAACAAAAAATTACTGGGTTTAAAGAATACCAAATCTACAGTCTCGTTCTTGATCCCTTCAAGAGTTATAGCCTGTTTGTCTGCCATCTTCAAACCAAACCAAAACCAAAACCAAAAACAAAAACAACAAGTGTTTTATGTCAATAGAGAAACACTAGTAATGTTATGAGATTCGATTCAATGAAGAGAGAAAGGGATAGAGAGAGTAAAAGCCATTGAATGAGTGTTTTTTTTTTTTTTTTTTCTCTATCCCAAGAAAAAAAAAGGCTTAGAAAGCAGAAAACAGTGATGAGATATGAGATGAGGAGGGGGTAATAGCATCTCCTTTTTATATATAAACACAAACACACACATATGACACAGAAGACCGGCCCTCGTTATACGACCCGCCGTTTAATCCCCTCACTCTGTGGGCTCCACCTCTCTCGCTAGACGCTAATTGTTTATTTATGTTTTTTTTTTTTTTTTTTTGACATAAATTGTTTACTTCTCTCTCTTCTCTTCCGATTGGTTATTGTCGGTTGATGTTGCTGACTGAGATTACCTGCCTTATTGGGTATTTTTCAGGATTTTTAATTTTAACCCTCCCGAGTTCCACCTCAATTTTCATGTCGTTTTATGTTTGTATCGTGTTAAAATTTATAATTTTTTGATGGTAACGTATTTTGTTAAAATTAGTCAAATTCATGTAGAGTAAAATATAATATTGTTCAAAAATGTGATGAATGATGTCACGAATTTAAATCACTTATTATACTATATTTTATATGATATTTTAGATTATTTTTTTAAGAAAAAAATTTCATTGTTTGAGTCAATGGCTTGATTGTCATTAGCTTTGTATGGAAAATGTTTGGTAGCATTTAATTTCTTTACTAAAACATATCTTGCATAAGAATTTAATTTGAGAATTTATTTTTTCACATTGAAAATTAATAAGAATTCCATCTATAAGAATACCATATGATTTATGTGATCATCAATTTCATAAATTAAAATCTTTATCTGATATTGCAGATTACAGTCCTTATTTAGAACGATTTAAAATGCTGATATCATGTGAATAAATGAGTTACTTCAAATGATTTTCACCAAATTTAGCTAGGAAGTTTTTTTTTTTTCCAAACAAATATATCTATTAATTATTATTATTATTGAGACGAAACTATTACCTACCATTTATAAATAATTTTGAAATACATAATGGGTGCAGTTATTGTCACCCATAAAACTAATTAGTATACCCATTTTTATAAATGCATGTCTAAAATTTAAAAAATAAATATTACTATAAGCATTCATCCTATGTTTATAGTACTTTTATTGAAATGAATATACTCATTTTAATACATTTTATTTAATTACGAACCCTCTTAAATTATAAACACACCAAATATATAAAAAAAATGTCTCGAATGTAGGAGTCTTATGAAAGGGAAGAAATAGAACCGGATTGTATATGAGGTCAAGAGATTTTCATTGTGAAATTATCTTATATATACAGCTATCTTAAAAAAAAAATTAAAAAATTAAAAATAAAAAAATCATTGATTTCTACAACTATCTTTCAAAAAAAAATATTTTGTTTATTGATAAAGTTTATAACTATATATATATAAAGACAAATAAAAAAGGTAAAATAATCATCTAATGATGAGAACGTTTGATACTTGAAAAAAAATATGTATATAGTTTAATTAGGGTTTATCATAAGTAGTTTTTTTTTTTTTTTTTTTTTTTTTTTTTTTTTTTTTTTTTTAAAGAAAGAGATATAGTTGAAAATATAAGTGTAATTAATGAGTCTACAAAGTATTTAGTTTATTTTTAATCAAAGTAATTTGTCCTTATTGGTAAATTTTTATTGAGATGTTTTTGTAATTAATTTTTTTATTAAAATATGGGTATACTAATTAGTTTTATGGGTGGCAATATCGACACCCATGTAAATATATATATATATATATATATATATATATATATATATATATACGGTCCCGTTCCTATCAGTGCATCCTGATATAACTTTATCAGAATATTGAATGTCAGCCACTCATTTATAACAGTGATTTGACAAGTGCATACATACCAAGTCAAAGTATGTAAAACGAGTGGCTCACATTCAATGTCCTTATATAATTCTATCAGGATGCACTGATAGGATAATTTCCGTATATATATGTATATCCAGAAAATAGAGAATAACAAATAAATAATGGCCCCCTATGGGTGTAACTCTGGTAGATGGACGAGCTTGGGGCTTAGGCAAATGACTCCCAAGTCAAGGGCTCGAATCTTACTAATGTTAAAAAGTTTCAAAAATATATATGGTAATATAAGTAGATAGATAGTTACCGTAAAAAAAATAATAATAAAAAAAATAAAAAAAATTAAAATTAAAATTTAAAAAAAAAAATTTTTAAAAAAGGAAAAAAGAAAAAAAAAGTGCAAAATGAAAATGAAGAAGAAAGAAATAAGGGGGAATTACACAAACTTACCTTGGTTATATACATAATAATACAAAATTCATAGAAAAACTCATAATGACACTTACACCCCTTTGACCCTATTGCCTCACGGTTGACCACATGTTGACTACGGTTTGTTTGTCATAGACAAGGTGTCATAGACAAGGGGCATTGTTGTCTTTTTGTAATATATAAACAATAAAGTAATATAGAATTCGAAAACAAAATAAAAACAATTTTTTAAATGGTTTTCCACCGTCCATATCAAGATGGATAGTGATGGCTGATGGTGGAGATGAACTGAAAATTAGAAGAAAAAATTGATGGAGAATGGAGATCCAATTAAATTCTATAGTGCTTTAGCAAAAAAAAAAAAATTAAATTCCACAAAAAAAAAAAATCACAAATCAATCCCAAAAACAAAATCCACAAATCTCATCCGACAATTATAACTTCTTCTCTATTCAATTCCAAGAAAAGAACCAAAATAATTTAGAAAAAAAGAAAATAAAAATCAAATTCAAACACTGAAACACACATTCATCGATAAAAATCCATCTTCAATCTGTTAAAAATCACATTCAAGATGTGTGATATTTCCTTCTCGAGCTAATAATCTTCGCAGGCGAAATATCCAAAACACAACAATAACAATCACCCAGTTTGCGTGTTGAGTCTCTAATTGTGTTGCAATGCTTGCAATAACATTCATTGATGTTATTTCAGAGACGAAGGCAGTGAATGGGTCTTCATCTGCGATGGAGCTCCATCGTAGACCGTTCCATCTAAAAGATGGAGTTACGAACGGCAAAGATCAATCATTTTATTTTTTTAAAAAATGTTTTTTTTATTTATTTGTATTTTGTTTTAATGAATACTGTATCAAAAAGACAACATTGCACCTAGTCAATGACAAAGAAACGGTGGTCAACCGTGAATCAACATGTCAAGGGGGTGCGACTGTCATTATGATTTTTCCATAGGTTTCTGTGTTATTATACATATAACCAGGATAAGTTTGTGTAATTCTCCCAAGAAATAATTCATTGTACTAGGTGTACTGCAACATTCATATCAAGTCTAAATCTAATGGTGGGTTCGCCATAGACCCGACTTTACTCTACCACTTGTTATTTTTCACCTCAATCGAGGTTGTGTTGCTCCACATCTTTTGTTGTTGTTTATTGTTTAATTATTATTTTTTATCTATTTTATAGTTTTTACTTTTTAGATCAAATTACACTAAAATTCTACGAGTTCACGGAAACAACTTTATCGATAATTGATATTAGCATCATTTGCCGCTAGTCAAACTTAACAGAAAGGTAATTTTTGTTATTTCAATCCATTTTAACATATATATATAAATGGATTGTTCATTTATGTTTGGTCTCCACCAATTTAGGGGTATGTGGCGGATCGAATCCATTAGATTCACCATGATCAAATATCTGATCTGATCTGATCAGATTAAAGAAATTATAATCTGATCCGATCCAATCTTAGAACGAAATCGGATTCGATTTGATATAGTACAATCCAATTGCAAAATACTTAAATCTGGTATGATTCAATCAAATGAATTGGGTTCATGTGAAGCAATTCGTAATATATATGAAGATGGATAGTGGATCTACACCTCTATGGAGATGGAGGCCCAGGTCGAGATTTCCATCGACGATTAAGATCTCGATGGTGGGATCCTTTAACTCTTTTATTTTCATTTTTGCCTTTTTTAAAAATAAAAATAAAAATCCAATGGATTTACATTGTTTTCACCATCCATTTATGAGATGAATGGTGTAGCTTAGTTTAAATAAAAACAATAATTATAATATATATATATATATAATGGATATCCACCATCCATTTAAATGGATAATGCATCTTTAGATATATATTTTTTCTTTTCAATCACAAGTATCAGGATATTTTAGACTTTCTATAGCTTTGACACATTCAGCAGTTAGAATAAATGAATATTGATTAATGGTAACGAATGTGAATGTAAGTTAACGATAAAGTAATTGTTTGTATGTAAAAAGGCAAGCCTCAAGGATGTGAGTGTAATTTGCTATAGTTTTTATTACTTATATTTTTAACATTTCATATACTTTTCATTTTTTATATTATTTTGTTTATACATTTTAATTTTAAATATACTTCAAATATAAATCGATTTTTTATAATTAATCCTAAATATGTAAGGGTATAATCATATATATTTCTTTTCATTCCGTTATAGGTCAATAGTAAAATAGTATTATTTTTTTTGTGTTTTTTTTTAATCCTACCAATGTCGAAAGCTTTAAAAAAAAATGTCTGGTCCCGAATTAATAGATATTGTCAAAAAAAAAAAAAAAAAAAAGGTTTTGTCAAAAGGAACCAACAATTTTCTATTTTTTCAAATTTAAGAATCAAATGAGCCGAAAATTGAAAGATAGATAAAAAAAAAAAGTTGTTTCCATAAAAGTTAGGGACTACGATGATAATAAAAAAAAAAAAAAAAAAAAAACAGGAGGGAATCCAAAATAAATAAATAAAAATTGTGCCATAATGTTTAGTGTGTTTTTGTATATTTTTTATTAGTATGATATTTATGAGGGCAAAATATATCTGTTGATGAAATATTTAGCTAAAATAATAATATATTTAAAAAAAAAAAGTATAAACATTAAAAATTCAAGCAAACTTGATCTGTTAACCAAGTTGGTTTATAAGTAATATAGCATGCCTTTTTTTTATTATTATTTATTTATTTAGAATGGAAGTACCCTGTTCTATAGAATGTAATGTGAAATACCAAACCGGTGGCACATGGTGGAGATAAATTTGTGGTATTTGTTATGATAAAAAAAATGAAACCAAGAACCAGAGTTGTGATAATGTCTTTGTTTATGAGAAAGATTTGACTTTTATTTGATGGGACCCCCAATCATTCATCAAAAGTCATCGCACTTGGCAGCCTAAAAATAAAATAATTAATATAAAAGTAAAAAAGAAATGGAATAATAATAATAATAATAATAGATCGGATGAGGTTAGTCCGATAGTAAACCTTTCATACCTATATAACTCGAGGTTATGGGTTCGAGTCCTTCGTCTTTTCGAAAAATCCAGAAATTATGTAATAATATAATACTTTTTAATAATAATAATAGAGGGAAGCATGGTTGTGGCTTGATACATGGAGGCTAAAGAACGAATGCAATGCAACGAAGGGCAGGGCCAGCTCAGCTCTTGACCGTTGGATTCCCTAAAAAGCTATACAACCATTTTCGTATTTTTAATACAAAATGCTGCAAGCAAAGCATAATGCGTGAAGCCGTGAACTACTCAGGTGTATCTAGGCCTATGCTCTTAGGTTGTACATACCATTCATCATCCATTAAATGTTCGTTAGTCAAAGTCAAAGGATAGACTACTCTATATATGACATCAATGCCTTTTATAATAATAATAATAATAATAATAATAATAATAATAAATTGGATCCTATAAGTCTATAACATTATGTTGACTTCTTCTTTTTTTCTATCATTTTGAATAAATTAAATTAAAATTAATTTTAAAAGAAAAATAAAATAAAATAAATATTTCTTTAAAAAAAAAAAAAAAAGAGTGACACGTCACACATTATTTGGGCAAAAATTTTAGACAGTCTACATTACTTTAAAAGGAAAAAAAAAAAGTAAAAAAAAAAAAAAAAAAAAAGGTGATATGTGAGGATACATGCTTTTAGCCTTTTACTATGGACATGAGAGGCTGTGATTAACACCATTATATTTTTACAAAAGAAAATATTGTAATTGTTGTAAATATTAAAACAAAATGCAAGCTCACGAATCATTAAAAAATGGGTGGCTTGCCATTGCCAATTTACCAATATATACTCTATAAGAGCATTTTAAATACACAGATTTTCTATTATCAGTTTGTCCTGACAATAAATATATCAGGAAGAAGAATATGGATCACTAGATTTACATACTTTGACTCAAAGTGTATGTACTTGTCAAAACTTCTCCATAATCTCAGAACGAACTGACAATAGAAAAACTGTTCAAATACAATACTAAATCATTGTGTCAATGCTATAATTTAGTACAAAGTAAAAAAAATCATATATGCCAAAAGCTATACCAAATTTGCCAAAGCAATAAATACAACCATATTTATCGACTTTTTAAATTTTAATAATAAAAATTTAACAAATTTGATAGAGAAAATTGAGATTGAAATGATTCTAAAAAAATATTCAATTGAATACATTGGTTATATAATTTTAAATAATAAAATATATATATCAAATATAATTTTATATTAGAGTATAATGCTAAAATGACGTGTCAAATATAATATTTTATTATTGTTTATGTGCTAAATTTTAGCATGACATTAGCATATGCATCTAATTATGAATACTATCTACCTTCTTCTCTACTAATTCATTCATTTTTGCATTACTACATAACACCTAACATTGCTCTACTTAACTACTTTCCAATTATACTTTTCACTTTTTCTTTCCTTACAATAATTCTCATCGGTGACATCTTCATTTTTCTTTTCTTTAATTTTGCTATCTGTCTATTACATTTCGGAGCAAGTGCATGATAGTGTGTATCGTGCATTATATGAATTCTCTCGTAATTTGAACTTTTGCTTGATTAAATACAAAATTGTATAATTGGTAGTCAAAGAAGAAGACACAACATGAAAACATATATGAATTATAAAATCATTAGAAGTTGGAGTATTAAAATGTCAGGCCATTCCAAGATCAGGAAATGGTGTGGCACACTGGCACATACTCTCGAAGCTTTGGTTTTCTCTTATAGGGAGGAAAAAATTTGGCCGGATGCGTTGCCGTCTTGTTTAGATTCTTTTCTCTATTATTAGTTGTTGTTTGTTGTAGTTTGTTTTCTTTAAAGAAAGGATAAAAAATTAAAATTAAAATTAAAAAAAAAACCCTAATTTATAAATAATAATAATAATAATAAAGTATAAAATGTCCCTTGAAGCTCATTGTTGAAGTAGTCTTTTCATAAATGTAAATGACTTGAGGTCAAACTCTTAATAAAAATTTCTTATCTTTATCATATGTGAAATCAAAAAAAATTTCGGATTATTCTTTTAATTGATAGAGGGGAGATTCGAACCAGAGATCTCACCAATTGTTAAGAGGTGAGATTACTACTAAACTATACTTACGACCGCTACTCTTTCGAATTTAAGAGAATATAATGGTTATATTGGAACAATTAATGCTCCAACAGGAAACATTATTTATAAGAATTGACGAATGCTTATTTGATTTTTTCCAGTCCGTATTTGGACAGTAAAGTTTCAATATATAACATGATTTTGGTAGTGGTTAAAGTTAAACAGGTGATTTGGCATCCGATAACCCTTTAGTTGAATGAGGATGCATTTCACTAAAACAAAATAACTACATTTGTTTAAGAGTGGTGCTATTGACACACCCCCTACTGAACTATTTATGCCCCACTTTTTTAATTAATTAGCATTATTATTTTTCCTTTATCAAAATTACTAAAAGAGACATTCAATTTAAGGAAAAAAAGATTCTATAAAGTAAATCTAATAAAACCCACCACATTCCTTATAAAAAAAACCCCAACGTTCTTTACAATTGTTCAATAGTACTGATATTTTTTTTTTTAAAAAAAGGTACTGATATTCATTGAAAATATGCAAATTTTCAATTTTGCTCTAAGGAATCTTATAGGTTTAGATTGTAATGGGTTCTTGAGACTGAAAACTATACACATGAAAAAGAAAAAAAAAAAAAAAAATACAAGATAAAATAGTACTGTACTTTCTGCTGTTGTTTCTGTTTCCTTGTGGGTTTTGCTTTTCCCTCTTGCTATGGTCGGCTTGTTCCATTTGGTGGTTTAGAATAAAGTTCTAATTTTCAAAAAAAAAAAAAAAAAGATATTCATTGGTGTTTGCTGTTGCAAAAGTAATGCATAATAGAAATAAGTAACCAGTGTTATTGCAGATCTAGAGAGAGATTAGAGATGGGGTTTATTAAGTTTAAAAAATAAGTAAAAATGGTAGTTTTGGAAATAAATAAAGTAAATTATTAAAACCAATAAAATTTATTTAATTAAATCAAAATTTTAAAAAATGGAACATAAATAGATTAGTAGGGGGTGTGCCAATAGCACCACTCTTGTTTAATTGACAATTGTGAGATTATATTTATAATCCCGGCTCTGTGGAGCTTCAAAACATTATCTACGAGATATTTAAAATTGGAAGTATTATAATTGTCTTTCTACTTCCAAAATTTATTCTTTCGGTCTACAATAAACATCAAACTATTTATATTATTTTCAAAGTATTTTTTGTCAATGTCAAAACACACTTCCAAACACATACTAGAATCTTTTGTAAGATTTACTACTCTGTCTTGGTCATGGGCAATTTTTATTTCTCAACAACAGAATCCAAATAAAATATTCAAATTGAGGAATTGGGAATACAAAACTAAAATCAAAATTGGAATATATATATATATATATATATATATATATATATATATATATATATATGAGTAAAAGTATGACAAGTGCATATACTTTGAGTCAAAGTATGTAAATCCAGTGGTCCATATTCTTCATCCTAACATATTTATTGTCATGACGAACTGATAATAGAAAATCTGTATATATGTATATATATATATATATATATCATTTTCGTGGTTTTTATACAACTCATTTTTATTTTTTATTTTGGATTGCATCATAATTCTTAAATATATTTTTTTAGAGTGACGATATTTGCACCCCTTAAAAAAAGGATGTACACCCCAAATGAGAAATATTGTTGACAATCCACTTATTATCTGCTTACACTCCATTTTAATTTTTTTTTTTTTCTTAATGAAAATTTTAACTGAATTAAAATTACTAAACAAGACAAAAAAAGTTCTAAAGACACTCAAAATTATTTTTTTTAGGAATCAAGTTTTTTTTTCTTCTTCTTTTCTGTTTTGTCCAGTTTTACAAACCCTGAAATATCTTCTTCTTTTTTTTGAAAATAATTTTTTTCTCATACACCATCAAACCCTCCATCATTATCATCACCGGTTTATATACATATGTATAAAACTTTATGTATTCCTGTTCAACAAAATTTGAAATCAATTTAATTTTTTCAAATACCAACAACGTTCAATCATAACCATCACTAGAAAAAATATATATATATAAAGAATTTCTTTTTCCAGAAAAATATATTTAAAATTATTTTTTTACTCTATAGAAATTTTTTTACTCAACTTAAAATCCAAAAAAGGAAATCAAATATTGTTTTCCTATTTTCACAATTTGATCTCAAAATTAGTTTCAATCTCCTCATGACTTTTGATCAGTTTTATTCTCTGTCTATTTTCATTTGATTATTTCACATCTCTTTTCAATTTTTCGTTTCAAATTTTCTAAAGAGAGATATTTACAATGGATAATATTAAAATAAAATGGATTGTCTTTAGAATTTTTTTTTTTAATTTTTTTTAAATGGAGTGTCTTTAGAATAGGAGTGCCAAAAAATAAAAAGGATAATTTTGGAAAAAATGAAGTGTCTTTAGAATATTTTTTAAAATTTAAAATTTTAAGATGGAGTATTTTTAGAAATGAAGTGTAAAAAAGAAAACATTAGATTGTAAGGAAAAGCTCTCCACCCCAAATTAGTATTTTTTTTTTTAAAAATTAAATTATACCCTCGAGTAAAATTACCAAGAAAACTAAATAGTTTGTAAGTACACTCACTAATAATTATTAATTAGTTCCTATTTTAATCTTTTTGAAAAAAAAAAAAAAGTTTCCTATCAATGATTTGATATTAACATATATCATTAAAATCTCTTTCTATTTTCTTAAACCCTAGATTCTCTTTTAAATACTAATTTGAAATATATTTTCAATTTCTTTTAAGGAAATATAAATTGATTGCTAATTATGGAGAATGAATCAAATATCCAAAGATGGTTGTGAAAAAATAAGTTTTAAAATTAATTTTATTATTTTTTATTAGAAGAACAAAATAATAATGCATTTTTTTCTCTCTATAATATATATATATATATATATATATATATATATATATATATATATATATATAAACCTGTATATTTTTTATCTCTACAATATTAGTTGTTCTTCAATTTCATCAAACAATTTTCTACTTCCAAATCAATTGAGGCATGTCATAGTCCATCTAACATAATTTCACAAATAGAAAATAAATCTCCAACCGGATAAACCTCGAATCGGAGTGATTTATGGACAGAAAACAATTAAGAAACAATGGAGGGAGCCACTTGATATGAGGAGAGAAGAAAAGAAAGAAAATAGATTCTGATTTTGTGGAAGGAAAACATAAAGTAGAAAAGAAGTAATGGAAGAGAAAGAACAATGATATAATTAAAAATGATAAATTTTTTAAAATAATAATAAAGTTGATTAAATAACATAATAATAGGTGTAAGGCTGTAAGTGGTGTGTACTTACAAAAATACAATACAATGTAATTAAATAAATGATATTTTTAGTATTAAGTGGAGTTTATTTACAAACTATAAAGTTTTTAACAATATTGATGGGTGTAATTACGAAAGGGGTGTGCATATGGTTTTTAAAGGGTGTCATTATCGCTGCTATTTTTTTATTATTAAGAATCAAAGATGTAATACACATTTTCTTTGGCAAACAACTGGACAAGGTTCTACATATTCAGAACATGATTCTCGAAAAACAAAAAAAACAAAAAACATATTGTAATTTGATGCTCTATTTAAATGGATTTAAAAAATAAACTGGGTGTGAAACTTGAACCTCAACCTTATTTTTACTTGAAAATAATAATAATATATGGTAATAATAGTGGGAGGAAATAGGAATTTTTGAAGATCCGGCCAGTTTTCTTCACCGTTAAAAAGAGATAAGGAACATGATGATGAGAGGGAGAAGTTAGAAGAATTGATGAGGTTAGAATAGTGTCGTTTGCAAGCAAATAAATAAAATAGACTTGAAAAATTAAATCCAGACCATTGATGTTTCCAGTTGACACATGGCAATGGATCCTTAAAAGCTTAGTTAAAGCTTAACTCAAGAGAGAATCTAAATCCTTGATATTAACATATATCATTAAAATCTCTTTCTATTTTCTTAAACCCCATATTCTCTTTTAAATACTAAATTGAAATATATTTTCAATTTATTTTAAGGAAATATAATTGATTGCTAATTATGGAGAATGAATCAAATATCCAAAGATGGTTGAGAAAAAATAAGTTTTAAAATTAATTTTATTATTTTTTATTAGAAGAACAAAATAATGATGCATTTTTTTTTTCTCTATAATATCTCTATTTATTTTTTATATATATAAAAAAAAAAAAACCTGTATATTTTTCATTTCTTTCAAACACGTTTTAGAATTTTTTTTTTTTTTTTTTTTTTTTTTTTTTTGTTTTTTTGTTATCAATATTAGTTGTTCTTCAATTTCATCAAACAATTTTCTACTTCCAAATCAATTGGGGTATGGCACAATCCATCTAACATAATTTCACAAATAGAAAATGGATCTCCAAAAAAACCTCGAATCAGAGTGATTTATGGATAGAAAACAATTAAGAAGAAATGGATGGAGCTGCTTGATATGAGGAGAGAACAAAAGAAAGAAAATAGATTCTGATTTTGTGGAAGGAAAACATAAAGGAGAAAAGAAGTAATGGAAGAAAAAGAACAATGATATAATTAAAAATAATAAAAATTTTAAATAATAATAAAGTTGATTAAATAGCATAATAATAGGTGTAAGACCATAAGTGGTGTGTACTTACAAAAATGCAATACAATGTAATTAAATAAAGTGGAAATTGCCAAAACTGACCACTCTAATTATGAGAATTTCTTTTTTAACCACATGCATACTTTTAATTGTTTTTAACCATGTTTTTGTAAAATTACTTGAATACCCCCATATAAAACATCCCAAATCAGCTTTCTCTCTCTTCTTTCTCTCCTTTCTTTTCTCTCTCCTCTGCTCTCTCTCCCCGATTTCTCTCTCTCTCTCACCAATCTCCCTCTTGTCGGCGTGCTTTGAGGGTCGCCGAGCACCGGCGAAGGTGTCGCCGAGCGCCGGCGACCTTCTAGGCTCCACGGTAGAGGTCGGCAGAGGTCGGGGCTTTACCCAACCGAGCAACGAACGACGAGAGACGCGTCCTTCATGTGCGTCGTGCGACGAGGTGGGCTGGTGGCGTGCGCTACTCTTCGTCGGCGACGGGATGGCGATGGGCGACGGAATCGATCCCCCCTCCGCCGGCGATGTGGCCTGCAACAAAAAAAAAAAAAAACACAAAACCTAAACCTAATTTGAGGAGAGGAAGAAGAAGAGGAAGAAGGAGAGGAAAATTTCAATATAGTCCACATTTCAAGTTTGGATATTTCAAATTAGGCATGATTTCAAGTTTTGACATTTCAATTTAGTCATAATTTCAAGTTTAGACATTTTCAATTTAGTCGTGATTTCAAGTTTACTTCGAGATTTTATAAAAACTATTTTCAAGGGTACCCTGGTAATTTATGGTACTACACTGAATTTTTTTAAAAAAAGTGGTTATTAACAATTAAAAATTCAAAAGTGGTTAAAAACAAAAGTATGATGTTTTGGATGGCTATTTTCGGTTTTCTCTCTTAAATAAATGATATTTTTAGTATTAAGTGTAGTTTATTTACAAACTATAAAGTTTTTAACAATATTGATGGGTGTAATTACAAAAGAGGTGTATATATGGTTTTTAAAGGGTGCCATTATCGTTGCTCTTTTTTTATTATTAAGAATCAAAGATGTCCCAGTTTTTCTCTATGCATATAACCGTAAACATACTTATAGCACAATTATCCACCTCATCAATTTTTACCATGTAAGCATTATTTGATCTAATTGCATTGTTTTTTCTTAATTTACCTCTTCTTCACTAGAAAGTAGAGACTTCTTTCAATTAAATGTTGCAATTATCCAAAACCCAAATTAGAGTTTAATTACCGACCATCAATATGGATTAAGCTTATCATTATAATCTGTTGCCTTCAATGTTGATGCCTTCTTGTGGACCGGTGAGCACACGATGCATCATAATAACTGCTACAACCGATATGTTTATTCAAGATCTTGAAGAACCAAAACAATGTACAATTAGTTTCGAATTAGCTAGATAGAATTGATTAAACTCCTCCGCGATTAACCAAAAATATACCATGTTCATGTTCGTATTCGTTTACCTAATTCTAAAATCAATAAGTTGTATTTTAATTTTAATCAAATCTCATAAGGGTTTTTGAAATTCTTCATTTTATTAAATTTCCACAATTTTATCAACTCTACTCTAATAAGATTCTAAGAGAGTCTTCTTTCCAATAAAAAAAAATTGATCACCTACTTCCTCAAGGTTGTATGTAGAGTTATTGCCTAGCAAGAATAATAATAAAATTACTCGTTCCTTATTTTTATTAATTTAATTTCAATCATTTTCTTACACTTGCGTGGACTAATACATTTGTTGTTTACTAATTTGAGTTAAAACAAAATAAAAAATAATTGAACAATGAAGTGTCATTTGGATGATATCAATTATAACCCCCAATCACGTTTGTATACATGCACTCCAACATGAAGTCATCAACACAATAATACATATAATTAATGAAAAAATAGCTAAAATTAAATTTAGTTTATATAAGCATTTGACTTCATTTATAGGGCTTAAAAAAATGTGACCATGTTTTCATCAAAGAGTAGTTAATTTGCATTTTGCATTATTAGACTCGGTACGTAATAATACATATATAATAGGATCATTTTATAGTTCGTTGGTAGCTTTCTATCAAATTATAAAAACGTCATTTTTCAATAATTTATCAAATAAAAAAATTTCTTTTTTTAATTTATCAGATTATTATTTATTTTTTTATATGAAAGACCATTAAATAAATAAATTAACTGACATTATTTACTTGGACAAGTTCAAAACCCCCAATACTTAGAGGGTGTATTGGATTGAGATTTTAATAGACAATTTTGGGAAGTAAAAGTCTGGTGGTATTAAATTGTGACTTTTTAATAAGTTAGATAAGTCTGGTGGTATTCGATTAAAACTTTTATGATTTTTTCAAGAAGTTCATAATATCTTGTGGTATTGGATACAGACTTTCAAGATGCAGCAAATTGGTGGTATTGGATTAAGATCAAGATTTGTAGGATTTCATGACAAACGGGATTGTCTCATACTTTTTTGTGATAACTATAAATATACACCAAGACCCCAAAATTGTCTTGCCCTCTCCTGTTAGACTTTTCACGCTTGCTCAAGACTTTTTTTTTTAGTTGAAGAAGACGAACAAACATGCAAGAAAAGAAATAAGGATGTGAAGAAACCCTAATAAAAACTCAAGGTCTTCAAGTTAGATCGATTGATAGTCTGTTTTCGATTTTGTTTATAGTTTGAAATGCTTTATTTATATCCAACAAACCAGAAACCGGTCAATGATTTGAGAAATCTATGGCAGAAAAAAAAAACAAAAAAAAAAAAAAAATTGGCTCTCCATGTAGAGAAATCCATATACAGTAATTCAGGTTGCAGTGAAATATATGAACTTATTCAATGAGAAAATCAAGCATCAATAGGACAAATTTAGTCATGCTACACAAAGTAACAGTACCATATGTCAGTTATGGTCTTATGACAACAAACCACAAAGACGGAAATCAAAAGAAAATTGTAAAACATATGATTAACAAAGTACTTCCCATACCATTTCTTGGTTTCGTAGGGATAGGTATTTCAAACCACAGCATGAAAACCCTATGAAAATAGTTATATCTTAATTTAATGTAAGCAAATATTGCTACCTAAAATACTATCAATTAAGATGAGGTATTTCATACTACACTACAGCTTAATTAGCTCCTTAACATAATGAGGACAGAAGATCCAAGCTTTAATTATAAATTATTAGTAGAAGAGTAAAAATCCCTAGAAATTCTGCTGCCCCCGCCCATGTGCAGTTAATTAGTTGAAAGTTAGTTAAATGTTCCCGATGTTTTTCAATTGTTTATTTTATAAGATTCAAAATCGAGAAATATTCATTTTTCAAATATTATTCAGTTTTCGGGGTCTAACCCTAAAAAGTAAAACCATTAATAAATTACATTGTTTATTGAAGTAGCATTTACTTTCGAGCACTCTACTCGTAACAATTACATTTCACTTGTTATATATACTTTTATGATATGTCTTCGTTTTATTGATCTCCTCGATAATTATTTTTTATAACTAGTCCGCAAACCCATGCAATAATTTATAAAAAAAATTATCTTGTTTTAGGAACAAAAAAGTTTCATTAAACAATTGTAGTTATAACATTTCATTACTTTTGATTTTTATTTATTTTAATTGGCAATCAATTAGGTTTTTATAAAGTTAGAATGAGATTAAGAAATAGTAGTCATAAACTACTCGTAGGATTCATGAATGTGCTTAGATTTTGGTGGAAGGCAGTCATACCCTGGGAGGATGCCACTTCATAATATTATACCTATTTCCTCACTATACTACGATCCACGGCGTCTCTTGCTTGCAAAGTGCCTCAGAAAGAGGTTTTTGCACTGGGGGTTCCTTTTTCACCGGAGAGAACCAGGATTGCTCTTACAAAACTTAAAAACTCAAAACTTAAAATCCAAAACAAAAAAAATCAAATAGTCTATTGGTATTCTCCAAAAACAATATATAAATTAAACTGGACACTAATAACAAAATAGATAGTTGAATAGCAAAAATTAAATTACGAAGTTTAAGATTTTTTGGAAAATCATCCACGAGGTTACGGGTTCAAGCCATCCCCTCCCAAAACAAACCTTGATTTTGATCTAAATTTTTTTGTAGATGATAAGTTTAATGAAATCTACCTAAAATTTGAGAATTTTTCAAATACTATAACTATTTATCCCGATTTTATTAAATATAAAGGCATCGAAAAAAGAAGAGAAATATAGGAAAATTCAAAAAACTTGTTCTAGTACTTGAAAAATTCTCAAATTTTATTCATAGGTAGATTTCAACGAACTTGTCATTCACACAAAAATTTCGATCAAAATTCATAAAAATCGATGTAATTTCATCAAGGTCCTTACCGAAATTAAAGTAAGGTATACCTCACTTGATAATTACTAATATATATATAAATATATAGGGTATGATCCATGGCCCCATTTTTTTGCACAAGATTTTACACAATTTCTATTCCATTGGATTTTAGTTGATTGGATATACAAGATTAAATGGTTTTTAATCTCGTCTCTTTTTTCATTTAACATTTGTATTTTCTCTCCCCTATTTATTCACTTCTCTCTCCTAAATTTTATTATTTTATTCCATTATCCTTCCTCTTTTAATTTTTATCTTTCAACTTTTCTTTTCTTTTTTTTTTTTTAAAAAAAAAATTCATTATTCTTTTCACGTTTTTTTTTATATTTTTATATTTTTATATTTTTATTTCTTTTTATTTCTCTCCTTATGCTGTTTTTATTTCTCTTTCGAGCTACTCCCACCTAAAAGGCTAAAACTAGAAAATTTATTCATGTCATCGGCTCGTTTTTCACTCTCCTCTTTTAATTTTTAACTTTTATTTTTATTTTTTTCTTTTAACTTTTCATGTTCTTATTTCTGGGCTCTTATTATGTGATTTTTCAAATTTGACAAATAGTGTTATTTTCACTAATATGTTAATGTATTTGGCATATATGGTGGTTTACAAACATTTTTTTTTATTAGGTTTAAAAACAATTAGATGTAATAGTTTTGACATGAATTTATAAAACAGCATTACTGGTTGAATGTACAGTACACGACTTTCATGTTTTTTTTTTTTTTTTTGGGTCATTAACTTCTTCTTTTTTCTGATTTTTGGAAGAAAATAAAAGAAACGCGTACTGTAATTGGTAAAATAAAAATGTGAAAAGATAAAAAGATAAAAAAACTAGAAGAGAGAAAAAAAAAACGTGAAAAGAAAAATAAATAAATGAGGAGGGAGAAAAATTAAAAGATGAGAGATAATTGAATAATTGAATAAAATATAAAAGAAAGAAAATAATAAATAAAGGAGAGAAAATATAAATGTTAAATGAAGAAAGAGAAAAGATATTAAAAACCATTGAATCTTGTCCATCCAAACAACTTAAATCCAATGGATAAAAAATTGTGTAAAATCTTGTGTAAAAAAATGGGGCTATGGATCTTGCTCATATATATATGAGTGAGTCTCTCATGAGGGATCCCTTATTTTAATTTCAGTAAGGACCTTAATGAAATCACATTAATTTTTATGAATTTTAATATGAATTTTTTATAGATGATAAGTTCATTAAAATCTACATATGAATAAAATTTGAGAATTTTTCAAACACTAGAACTATTTTTTTTGAATTTTCTATATTTCGCCTACTTTTCTAATGCCTTCATATTTAACAAAATCGTGAAAAATAGTTTTAGTGCTTGAAAAATTTTCAAATTTTATTCATAGGTACATTTCATTGAACTTATCATCCATAAAAAAATTCAGATCAAAATTCATAAAAATCGATATGATTTCTTCAAGGTCCTTACCGAAATTAAAATAAGGGATCCCTTATAAGAGACTATATATATATATATATATATATATATATTATGTTAATTGAAATTTAATATATCTCACACATTTGATTTATTATGGAGTATTTAAAATAAATTATATCTTGTGAAGCAACGCTAGAAAAGATAATCGCTTGTGTCGGGCTAGGTTTCACTTAGCTTCCCAATGCAGTGTTTATGGGGTTAGCAATGAGTCTCTTTTGCTCCGGTGCCCCGTAGCAACTACTCTTTGGGAGGCGGTTTTTTTTGGCTTTTCAACGGCGTATTTCTGCCGATTCATGGAGTTCGTTCTTTTCTCAGGCCATGTCAATTTTGTTTAGTGATCAGATGAGGGTTTTATGGAAGACGGCTATTCATACTGTGGTTTGGAGTGTGTGGTTTGCTCGTAACCAGTGGATTTTTAAGAGTAGGGCTGTGGATTTCAGATCTGCTTTGTCTTTGGTTTGGTGTGCGATGTCTGACGCTAACCGGTTAAAGATTGGGTGTACGAGTAATTGTGTAGATGAACTTTTGATTCTTCATCGGTTTGATCTCCGTGGTCGTCCGGCTAGGGCCCCGGTTATCAAAAGTGTGATTTGGTCGCCTTCAGCTCTTAGTTGGATCAAACTGATGGTGCCGTCTTGAGTTCTCCAGGTGCTAGGGGTTATGGGGGTGTTTTTCGTAATTGTAGAGCTTTTATGAATGGTTGTTTTGTTGTTCCTCTTGGTCAGGTGTTTGCGCTTGAGGCAGAACTTCTTACAACTTTGATGGCCATTAATTTTGCCTGGCAGAATGGGTGGCATCGGTTATGGCTTGAGAGTGATTCTTCTTATGTGGTTCAATTGCTCTCATCTTGCTTTAAGCAGGTTCCTTGGCGGGCAGCGTTGTATCTATCAGATATTGAAAATTGCTTTAAGTTTCTCATATCTTTAGGGAGGGGAATCGGGTTACGAACGCTCTTTCTAAGCATGCTTTGGGGTTGGAGGTTGATTCGTGATGGTCTAACACCCCATCTTTCTGTTCTTTGTTGGTTGATAATGATTGTATGGGTCGGGAGTCTTTTCGTTTTTCTTGATGTTTTCTGTTTCAGTTTTTGGTGGTCTGCGCGCCACTATTTTTGTTGGAAATGTTTCCTTTGGCTTTTTTGCTTTTCTAATTTTTGTTACTTTTCATTTTATTCCTTTTATTATTATATGGATAGATAATGCCTATGGGTTTTTCAGCATATATATGATCGCTTGTAATGCTTTTTCTCTCTAGGTCAGTCTAAATTTATCAACAACAAAAAAAAACTAGAAAAGATATTAAATAATGTACCGTAAAATTTCAGGCTTTCATTACATAATATAGTTCAAAATTCAAAAAATTCAAAACAAAAAAAAAAGCGATTTTAAAAGTAATTCATTATTGTTTGTTTCTTGATGCAAACCATTATCCATCACTTCACAATTTAATTTTGATTGCATATGTTCTTCATCACTTTGAAATTAAACAAAAATTTTAAATTTTGAGAATTTTGAGAAATTTTTTTTGAATTTGTGAAACACAAAACATAATGAGAAATAACAGCGGTTATAAAAAAAAAATGGTTTGTCTTTATATCTTTTTTAGTCTTTTTTATAAATTTTAAATAAGGTTAAAGTTATCATTAACAAATAAATAAATAATATAAAATATAAAAAGATATTTGATGTATTGTAAATAATTCTTTTGATAAAGTTATTGGCGATCGGAATGAATAGGTGCCGGTGGATTGTGAATAATATCGCTAAAGAAAATCACACCTAAAGAAATTGAATTTGACAAACAAGAAAGAATTTTAGGGAAGCCAGAAGCAAAATCATATGGTACAATTTAATAAAACATATAACTTGAACTTCAATAACGTCCTGTATTATACGTACGGCCAAATACTGTATTATCTGATTTTCTTATATCACAATCACACTTGTAATTTTATTTTATTTTTTCTGTAAAAAGAAAAAGAAAATATACAGATGTTTTCGTCTATTTGTACCAGATTGTATGACATATTAAAATTAAAAGGATTGTGTCCACGTATCTTCTTAAAGAATCAAAAAGGAATAAGGAAAAGAACTTATATACATGTTTTTTTTTTTTTTTTTTTTCTTTTTATTTTATAAAAAAAATATGAAAGTATGTGTTGAATGTTGAGATATATATATATAAATTAAATGTGAATTGAAACTAAGATTTAATGGGTCTGGATTGGTTAAATTTATTCTAAATAAATTTATTCAAAGAATAGAAAAGAAAAATAAAATTATTCTAAATTAAATTTGGTTAAAAATAATCATTTAAATTATTTTTTGAATAAGATGAATTATTTTTTAAAATAAATAAAATTATTTAAAATTCATTTGAAATAAAATAATATTTATATTTTTAAATGATAGAATAAAATATATTAAATAAGGGCTCGTTTGGGACACCGTATTGGACTGTATTAAATTGTATTATATTGTATTGGACTGTATTATCATTAATGCAAACCTGTGTTTGGTGATACACTGTATCATATCGTATTAGGT
Organism: Acer saccharum; assembly: GCA_030490815.1. Classification (NCBI taxonomy): domain Eukaryota; kingdom Viridiplantae; phylum Streptophyta; class Magnoliopsida; order Sapindales; family Sapindaceae; genus Acer; species Acer saccharum. Next base: position 26,793,818 of record CM059871.1, read on the forward strand.
TATTCCTATATGACTTTATTGTATTTTATTATATTATAAAAATATAATAATTTTAAAAAAATACTTAATAATTAATTTTAAATATCCTTACCATGAATAAATCAATAAATATTTTTATGTAAAAAAATCAATAAATATTTATTTTAATTGAAACAAAAAATTTAAATAAAATTTTCATATGTATTTTGAAATTATAAAAAAATATATTAACAACATAACACATTTTATTAATATTCCATATTCATTGAAAAAAAAAGTGTTTTTTCTAATACAATACAACCTAATACCACCAAATATAATATATTAACTAATACGGTATTTTCTGTATTAGGCAATTAAAATATACTAAAATAATACAATGCAGTGTTTACACCAAATATTGTATTGTATTATTTTAGTACATTTTAATTGTCTAATATAATACAATACAACCAAACAAACGAGGCATAAATATAATATTTTATGTATAAATAATTTAATTTAAAAACAAATACAAAAACAAAACGTTGGGATGAAAATTGTCTCAGCCTTTGTTGCGAGACTAAATGGTCCTGTCATAGTGGAAATATTTATCTACACAAGATTGAATTTCTCCAATCTTGTGTAAACCACAAACGTGGGATTAGTCTGGGATTATCCCAATGACCCAATCCCACCAACAAATATGCACTAAGAGGTTCGTATATACACTTTTAATATTGTGCATTTTCTCTTTTAAGTTCGAGTTCCACTATGCATATTTTAAAAACATGTGTTGAGTAGTTTTTTTAAGAGTGGATATTCGAACCACACATGTAGTATTTGATATAATAGTTCCCGTGGATTCTCGTCAAATTTTTTTTTATAAAAAAAATGGCGACTCAAATGCATATTTTAGTGAGTGACAATTAGTTTCAATTTTCAAATAAGAAAAAGAGGCTAATTGCATCAACACCCATAAGGTTTTATTTAATTATATGAATATGATAATTTGAACATATTGACACAAACATCCCCTAACGTTAATTACTAACATTCAATGGTCTAATGTGAAAATTACTAAAATATCCCTTATTTTTCATTTTACAAAATTAAAATTAAAAATAAAATATATTCATCTTCCTAAGCTGAAAAAAAAAAAAATCATCAAACATCACCATCTCCAAAAAAGAAATCACCCGCCATAACATCTCCAAATCATTAAACATCACCCACCATCTTCATCAATAATAATTAAAAAAAAAAAAAAAAAAAAACAAATTATACAAAGAAATTTAAGAAAAAAAAAAACCCATCTTTAACTTCCATACCATTTCTTTTTCAACTTCATCAATACCACAATTTTTTTTTATTTTTTATTTTTTATTTCTCCATATCTTTCCATTCACAACAAAATCCAACACCACAATCCCACAATCATCACCCAACCTCATATTCATCAATTTTACAAAAAAATAAATTAAAAAGTTTCTCCGTCTTTGATGAAGAGATGGAGCCGATTGCTCCAACTCTAGCCAGTGATGGAGTCAATTGCTCCACCTTTGACAGAGATGGACCAATCTGGCCCAATCTCTATCCTTCACCTCTATCAAAGATAGAACCCCGGAGCATCATTCCATCTCTCATATTCATCAAAAATGGAGCCAATTGCTCCGACTTTGGTCAAATATGGAGTCGATGACTCAATTGCTCTATCTCTAACCTGAGATGGACAGATTCAACTCAATCTTTGATAAAGATGGAATCCTAGAGCATAACTCCATCTTTTAGAGATAAGCAATCAATGGAGTCGATGCTCCATCTTTGACTAGTATGGAGCCGCTCCATCTCTGACTAGATATGGAGTCGCTCCATCTCTTAAAGATTGAGCCATCTATTGTATCTCTGATGGAGATGTAGTAGATCTCTATCTCCCATGAGATGGAGAAATCTCAATCTTTATTTTTGTAAAAATTAAAATATTTTTTAAATAATAAATTATTATGCATTCATTTTTCTTTTTATTTTGGTAGAAAAGACCATATTTCCCTCGCTCGTTAGGAGTTAGCGATATGGGATGTTTTTGCAAAATATCTCAAAGGTCAAGTGATGTTTGTTTCATATGTATACAACTGCCATTTTTATGTAATTATGTAAAACTTTATGGTGATTGTGTAATTAGCCCGAAAATATATAGTTTGTATAGCTTATAGGGAGATGTGCCGGTGAGAGGTGGGTCCACTTACTCTGTCCAGAAACAAAAATTTGCAACCTGTCGAGACCGGTATGGATTCGTTAAAATCAACGTGTCTGATCTCTAGTTCTCTATACTATCGCACTGAAGATTTTCTCTTTTACACCTGTCATTTCTCGTATCTTCTGCCTTCATTTTTCCTAACTCATTGCGCATGCAATGTCCTTAATACCCTCACTAATTTAATAAAAATACTATAATGCCCTTATGTTCAGTTTAAAAGGTTGAAATTTTGAATAATTAAAAACAACAAAATAAAAATATAATTATGATTTAATTAAAATATTTTAATAAATAAATTGAAAAAAAGAACTCGAGTTACATCCATGGTGTCAGTGCCCACCACTGACAATAATGGTCGGAGGAGAACGAAAAAACCGGTTCGGTTCTCTTCCGGTAGTTAAGGAGGTGCCTCCTTAGTTCTCGTTATTGAAATCGTGAGATTTCACAAATCCAATCGAGAAAATGGAGGAGGATCATCCTCCTCTATTGAAGAAGCAAAAATCGGCCTCTTCAGCGTCGAAGAGGCTAGTTCTGTTCCAGTGATAAAAGAGAAGGAAGCCTCCTCCATTCAACGAAGGGTCAGTTTGGTATTATTTTTGAGAACCTAAAATCAGATTATTTAATAATTTTGGTATGAAAACATGTTTGGTAAAACTTTCAAAAGTAATTATTTAATAATTTGAGTTGATTTTGCAGCAATTTTGGAAAGTAGGTGATGGGTTACTTCTGAAAAGTGATTATAAAATAATCTGAGGCGAGTTTAATGAATTTTTTAAAATATCAAATATTCTTTGTTTATTTAACATATTTCGTATAAATTTATTGTTATTATTTACTATTATAATTTTAAGTTTTTTTTTAATAATTATTTTTCTATAGCCATTTTACTTCTTGTTTATATATATATATATATATATATATATATTTATCTATTGTTTCAATAATTAGTAGACTATTTTTTTTTTTAATATACTCCATAATACATAAAATAGAATTCGATATAGAACTAAAAAAATGCTAAAACTAATAGAAGATCTAGTACTTTGTACATACTTGCTAATACCAATACACTTGTTGTGTTAGGTTTTGGCTTGATTCCCAAGTGAACTTGATGTTAACCAAACGAGACTCAACTAATGTGAAAGAGGAAATTTCCTGAAGACATGTATAACATTTGGAAATAGGTGATCGTGTTTAAGAAAGATTTGGAAGCCTGAATATTAGCTGAAATAGAGAACGTGTAGAACATGAAATTTTTTGTGGAAATGGAAAGGAGCTAAAAAGGAAAGTCTTGAGCATAAAGGAGTAGGACTTTACGTGGATCAAGAAGACTTGTGCATGTAGGAGAAGATTTCCTTGTTGGTTTTAAACTTATAATTTTTTTATTAAGTGTGTAGAGCAAAAAAATAAAATAAAATAAAACACCTATAACATCATATATTAGGTTTGATTCGGAAGAGACCGATGGGAATATCTGGGGAGGGATCCAAGGGAATATCAGTGGATCAAGTATGAGATTCGTGGGTGATATTCAGAGGAGACCTATGGGATATTCGGGGAGTACTCAAGGGGATCCAGTGAGCGTTGAAGTTGAGAGCCATGATGTAAAGCTCGGTTGTGAGTTTAGGGGCTTGGTAAGATTCAGTGGTTTGGGGTTTGGGTTAGAGAGAGAATCATGTAGTATATGATTGTAATAATTTATCATATAGTGGAACTTTCTCTATCGTCCTGACGGCCCGTGGTTTTTTTTTTTACCCTGATTTAGGGTTTCCACGTAAATCTTATGTTGTGTGTGATTGATTATTTTTTCTCTCATCTAATTTTTTGCTAGTAGATGTTATTTGCTATCTTATGTGATGAATATTAGGCATGTTGCTTTCACATTCATCGGTGCAAATTCCCAACATGTTGGTACCAAGTCAAAATATCTTTTAAATCCAATGATCCACATGCAAGGTAATGATATATTTGTTCGAACTGACAATAGAAAGACTATATATATATATATATATATAATAGATATTTTATATTTATTTTTTTCACATTCGAATTAAATATGTTATATAATTATTTTATTTTTTTGTTTAACATCTAAATTAAATAATTATTTGATACCAATTATACATTATAACATTTCAATTTCCATACATTTCCTCTGAAAAAAAAAATCATATATTTTTTTAGTAATTATATAAATTCGCAACGATTAACATTATAATTTACCAAATACAATATGCATACTTTTGAGTATGACAGCAGGTTTTTTTTTTTTTTTTTTGAAATGTAGTGTTAACAACACCATTAACCAAACATTTGCCTTATTAACTTCTGAGTAAATTATTTCTTCAGCACATCTAACAATGGTTATTTTAAAAGCTACAATAATATTATACCGGTCTGAATTCGTGAGGGAATCGCGACTTCAGTCACTTGTACGTTGACGAAGGGCTGGCAACGCTTCAATGGCCGGAGATTCCAGTGGAGCTGGAGATGGAGGCATAGTCAAATAGGCTGGCGCAAGGGTTCCATCCAAAGAAGGCGAGTTTCATATGTGGAGCTTGAGCGAGTCACTGTTAGAGAAGGAGCGAGTTGACTCATACCGAGTCAACTCAATCCAATTTGTTTTTAATTTAAATTTGATTTTTTTATTCTTTATATTTTTTAGTATAAAAATTTCAACATTACCTAAAATTTTCTAAATTATGTAAAAATTAAATATTCACACATTTTATTATTGTGCCTGTTTTGGTCATTTTACATAATCACATGGCATAAAAGTAATATTTACTAAACACATTTCTTTTGATTCTTTTATAAGTTGATTATTATTAAATTGAATTTACCAAACTCTAACTAACCTTAATATTGATTAGTCCCTATAAATTAGGGATGGAAAAATAACCCGCGGGTATGGGACCCGTGGGGACCCGCACTTATGGGGTGGGGATGAGTTTCAATTTGATGGGGATGGGGATGGGAATAGATAGAACTGGAATTTGTAGAGAATGTCACCTTTTTGAGCTGATTTGGTGACAAAGTCACTGTTTTAATAAGTTATGTTTAAAAAGCACCTATTATGGTGAACTACCAAAATTGCCCTTACTTTACACATTCTCTTTCTTACTTTGAAGTTTTCTGATATTTTATTCTTTCACCTTCCTTTATAACAGACCTCCAATGGAGGTTGAATATCATAACATTATCAATGCAACTTCATTATATAATTAGTTTTGTGGCGCTACGCAGATGCATTCGGGGGTCGAGGTTCTTCGAGTCTTTTGTAAACCTTAAGCTAATTGTGTGAATTTTGATAACAAATGAAAAGGCTCGGAAAACAAATGAAAAGTCTCGGAGAACAATTGAAAAGGCTAGGAGAACAAATGAAAAGTCTTGGAGACTAATTGAAAAGGCTCGGGGACTAATTGAAAAGGCTCGGGGAACAATTGAAAAGGCTCGATAACTGTTCTCCGAGACTTTTCAATTAGTCTCCAAGGCTTTTCATTTGTTCTCCGAGCCTTTTCAATTGTTTTCCAAGCCTTTTCATTTGTTCTCCGAGTCTTTTGTAAACGTTAAGCTAGTTGTGTGAAACAAATTGAAAATGCTCGGAAACCCAGATCTTCATCGTCTTGCAAATTCTCGTCAATTTCAGGACTATAGTGCCACCGCCGGTGAGTTCGCCGTGAGATTTTCAGTCGGATTTCTTGCAGACATGAGATTTTCAGTTGGATTTCTCTCTCTCTCAACCTTTTTCTCTCTAGGTTTGAAAAGACACAAACTGACAAAATAATGGTATTTTTTTTTTTTTGGTCACCTAAATAGGTGCCTTTTAAACCTGAATTAGTAAAGTGGTGATATTCTTACAAAGTCAGGCCCAAATAGTGACAAAAAAATTTTGAACCCTAGATAGTAAAACCCGCAATTTTAAACCCATCCCTGCCCCGCCCTGTCCCGCTTAAAATATAATCTTTATTTTTTATTATATAGTTTTTTTTTTCTTTTAATGTTATATTTAAAAATTATTGAATTTATTTGTTTAGTTATGAGATTTATATTTATTTTTAATGTCTATGAGATGATTTTCAATATTGTTTTGAAATTACTAGATATATATATATATATATATATATATATATATATATATATATATAATATCATATTCATTAGGTTATATATTTATTATTTTAATAAATAATTTTGATAAATGGATTAAATGGGACAAATAAGGTAAATTGGTGGGGATAGGTAAAGCATACCCCACCCCTAGATTTTATATGAGGATGGGGTTTCAAAAAATAAATGGGACGGGGTGGCTGGGAGAGCCACGGGCCACCCCGTCCCGAATTCGCCCCTTTGCCATCCCTACTATAAATCTATAAATAGATTTGTTAAGTTGAATTATTTCAACATCAAGAAACACAACAAAAATATCAATCAATAAAAATTCGTTTAATTAGGATAAAGAGCCTAATTAAAAATATTATTTCCCTACCTTTGTTAAGCTGATTTCCATGTATATCATCAAGTCCCTTAGAATTCTTCTTAGCTTGACAGCTTAATCCGGCTTCTTTGAAGTCTTCTTTTCAAATGCAATTTCTTTATTTGATTAATGCAAATTTTGCTTCGATCTTGATAGGCTTGCATAAAAATAGAGCAAAATCCTCATGGTCTACAACAATTTTTTTGGGGTAAATGGTCAACATATTTCTCTACTTGGAGCTTGTCCATTTTTTTTGGACTTTGATGAAAGCAATTTTCATGAGATGATCCCACTTGAGATGCTTCACCAACCCAATGAGTTTTTGTTGTTTGCGCAAGTGGCGAGACAAGAGAAAAGACTTTAAGACATCTTAATTTTTGCCACAAGTAGATTCATTAATTCTTTTCCAATGCATTATAGATATATTATAGTTTGGACAGTGATCACTCTAGAAAAAATAAAACCTGTCTAATGGTAGTTAAAAAATGCGAAACAAGATGAGTTGAAGAAAAGGATAAATGATTCGGCAAAACTTAAAGGTACCACCTTCTGTACATACAAATACAATATATTCGGATTCATTGCATCAACTTGATGTGCTACTTTACATATATAAAATTGTATTTACACTAATAAGAAGTATATACATCTATTTTAGCTGATGCTGCCCATATTTTGGCTTCGTGCATTGTAAGTAATGATGACATAATAAGTTGGCGAAATAGTTGTCTCTCTAAAGCAACTTGCCGATAGTTATTCCAAGATTAACAATAGATAAAATATTGCAGATTATACCAGAGTTTTATCTTTATAGTGTCGTTTGATCACGACCGCTCTCGTTGTGGCTTAGTGGTGAAGAGTGCTCAATATTCAGTCTAATAATGTCTTAGTTTTGATTCGTATCCGTAGGTGTTTATATAAATAAGGTGTCGTTTCGAATCAATAACTTTCAACCGAAAAGGAATGAAGGAAATTCTCTATGTGGGAGGGGGATATATTGAAGCTATTCCTTTTCTAGCAGAAACTTAATTCCTAATTTTTAGTAAGTATTGTATTAGAGCATCTCCAATGCAAGCGTGACTTGTGAAAAAAAAAAGATGTCACGTAAGATAAATAGACGTTATGTTAATAATTGTGTCTCCAATGTAGCCGTGCATATTCAACATCAAGCTGACGTGACAAAAAATATATTAGACATTGTCAACATAACCGTCCACTTTCAGATGGTCTGTTGCATAGCTATTTTTTAGGTTGACTCAGCAAACATTTAAAATTATTTTGACATTAATTTTTCATATATTTTTGGTAAGGAAATAAAATAAAAAATAAAATAGGAAAAAAAGATGGACACGACATTAAAAAAAATTGTGTTTTAGACGAAAGCATTGGAGACCAAATTTTGAGTTGATTGTCTATCAAGTCTATTTTTATGCCACATAGGAAGTAAGTCTCTTGACTTTGTTGTCATGTCAACAATTATTGATATGCAAGTTACTTATTCATTAGAGATTTAAGTTTTTTTCTTTCTCTTTTATTGGGATTCTTATTTAGTAGACGTACCCAAAATTAAAGAGAATCAAGTTCCATTTAAATTTCTTTTCTTGATTTTTATGTACGATCCACATAATTTGATTCCTAACCATTAATAAAGTTACGTTTCCTTTCCGTTGTTATTATTTCTAATTAGTTTATATGCACACATAACGTGTCTTTGTACACGTCTACAAATAAGACCTATAATATTTTTTTGTTTAATAGAGAATTTCTTCATCTTTGTCAATAAACCTTAAGTTATATCCGAATCACTTATATATTTACTCTAAAAACTCTAATTAGATTATTGAGAAGGTGCATAACATAGATTATGTGGTCAATTATGAGTTACTTACGGACACGCAACTGATACTACACAGTAATTAATTGAACATCACAATTCTTATTTGGGGAACAACTTCTTGAGAATCATTTATTTGGAAATGGAATTAATGCCAAATGCTGATCACCTTATTGGATGACAATTTTGAGATGGAGAGAAAATAAATGGATGAATATAAAAATCATAAATTAAAATTAAAATTTTAAGTTGATATCATTCGATCGTTTATTATCAGGATCATAAATTATTATAATAATTCGAGATTTAGTGAAAGGACAAACTTGAAACCATGATATAAGTATGATAGGCAAACTATATGGCTGCAACAGACAGCTTTAAATCAAATCAAATCAAGAAACCAAAGTTTGGGAGGCCATTATTTTGTTAAAGGTCAACTCTAAAATGTGTGCATGATGTGAAATGCCACGTTTAATTAATTAATGTATAAAAAGAGAGACACAGACAAAGTAGAAATTAACTTGACAACACACTTGTTGGAGATTATGATTAATGAGAGTGAGGTAATCAAATCAAATTTTGTTTGAATTAAGTAATTGAAGACAACGCATGCTTGATTTATATCGAGGGTCTTCTTAGAATTTATAATTGCTAATTGTTTTTTAATATATTGCAAGTCAAAATAACAATGAATAGGATGCTACGTACGTCTCTTCAGGGCTGCCAAATAATGTCAAAATATTACAACGTTTTTGTACTGTTAACTTCATACTTTTATTATTTATTCAATTTTTAATTTATATATATATATTTTTCAAATTACGCATTCAAATAGTAGTGGAGCCAGCCTTTTATTAATAATAATTATATATAAACAATCTTGTTTGATGATTATATTTTGATTCCTTAAAATTATATATATCATTTTGCATAGTAATATCCATTTACTCTTGCTTCCACCAACTAATAAGCAATGGCAAATTTCCTTTTTACCTCTTTGTAGTATTTGAACATAATTAGTCAAAGAAAACCACCTCATAATTGGCAGCCATATCATAAACAACAGATTGAAGCCCCAAGCTCGTCCATTAGTAGGATTCGAACTATTGACATGAGAGTTATTTATCCAAACTCTAAGCTCGTCTATCTACCAGTTGAGCTTACGCCCTTATTGGCAATTGGTATAATATTGATAGTGCATGTAATGAACCCTACTCTTAAATAACCAATCGACCGAATTCATGTTGGATGTTGGTCTCTAAACAAGCCATAGACAAGTTAATCACAACCATAATTAACTTCATTAACACACAAAAATATTCTAATATTCTTCTCAAAGCCATTATTGATTCATTTCAAATTTTCAATTAAAGTTTGAATATACATGTTTTTATTTTTTATATGTACATATAAGGTAGGTAGGAAGGACCCCGTGGTCCGTGGGTCACGCAGGAAGAAGCGGATAGGTTTGTTTGAAGACTCAAAATATTTATAAAAAAAAATAAAATAAAAATAAAAAAACAAGTTAACATGTAAGCATGTGATATTGATTAATAGTAAGCACCATTTCTAACGACAGTTTGGCACTCTTCTTCTTCTTCTTCTTCTTCTTCTTCACAACAACCACCACCCTGTACCATGTGTTTCTTTTCTTCAATTATTGCCCCTCACTTTCTCATTCACAACTCTTAATTAATTTACACATAAATATATATATATATTTATCTGATTAATTTCCTCACATATATTTTGCCTTTTTGGTATTATATATATATTCATCAATTCTTGGCATGATCAATTGACAGAACATACTGCATCAGTAAACAGTAACAACCTATATCATGTGCCTTCAACTTAAGTCAAACTCCTACATACATATATTTCTATTAAACTCTCTTATAATTTTTTTTTTTTTTTTTTGTTTTGTTTATATACCGCATGCGATAACAACTTGAACCTAAGACATTGAAGGAGCATTTTTCCACTAAACCACATTGGATGGTGATTATTAAACCATTATAATTAGAATGTACGTATCTAATTAATTGCATTATTCTAGTTCCATTAAATCAAATTATACCGAGTAGATGGGTATGTGCAGGGGCGGATGTAAGGAAAGGGCTGCCCGGGCTGTAGCCCGGGCAGCCCTTTAGAAGAAAAAAAAAAAAATCAATTTATAAATGGTTAATTACGTAAATAGCCCCTAAGGTTTAACAATATTATATAAATGTGATATTTTGTCTAAATTTAATGAAATGTCAATATTTTGTTATTTAAAGTAAGTTGTAAAATTAAACATAATATTATGGTTTCTAACATTATAGAATTAAGTTATTTGCATGTTAATTTTTTTTTTTTTTTTTGAACTCCAAGTTTAAATAATTGTTTATGCATAAATTTTGTAATGTATTTAATATTCTTGAGTAGTCCGTTATTTAATTAGTGTCATCTTATTATTAAAAAAAATAAACAAATACTTTCATTAAGAATTATATAAAAGGCAAATCTCCACATGTTTACCAAATCAATAATGCTACATTGCCCAAATGATGTGGCAACACTTTAGGCAATTCATTTAAATTGTATTAGATTTGCATGAATTAAATGAATGGTCTAGAGTGTTGCCACATCATTTGGACATCAAATTTGGACAATATAGCATTACTCTTACCAAATATAAGTACTTACCTAATATATCCTTAGATTTAGGTACAAGTATACCACTTTTTTTGAGTATTAATTTATCTAATTATAATTCATTACAGACCACCTTTGCGTCAGTTGGGTAGGTCATATACACACCAACTCATTAAATTAGTTCTTGATTATATTGTATTATGTGATGAGACTTGAGAGTGATTTGTTTTTTGTTTAAAGTATCTTAGTGTTTAATTAAAAATAGATATTGAAAATGTAATTTGGGATTATATAGATATTTATAATAAATTGTAGAAAAAAGCACATAATAGACCTAACATTTTTGTCCTTAATCACAAAATATATAGTTTTTACTGAAAAATAAAATAAAAAATTACATACCTAAACTGAAGTAACTTAAAAATATAGTTCGTACTCAAATCAAATGTATACACTCGATTAACTTCTATATAAAATCTGGTATTCATAAATTCATTGAAATCAATGAATATAACAAACAAATCTTGATTAATTATACACTAATAATCATTTGGAACTAAATTAAAATTCAGAACATCGATCTTGATAGAGATGGAGAGATGGTTGTGGATGAAATCAAATTAGTAATTCAACAGGATAAAGTGGCCCAATAATTGATGTATAATTCTATAGGGTTTGACAAATAATAATTTGTGTATAGTGAAGTTAGTGGATGATTAAGGAAGGGGCATTTCTAGTTTTGCTATAAAGTTTATGAAAAGGACAACTAGAAATCAAAGTTAGGAAGAATAAATGAAAAAGCAGCATGTGAAGCTTCTGGATTTGACACTCGAGACAAATCTACTTTTTCTTACGGTAATTGTTGTTTCTTTCATTAATTTTCATTGCTTATATATAAATAATCTCGTTTACAGACAAACTTGAATTTAGATGAATATAAAAGCACTTTGTACGGAAATAGTGCTTTTCTGTTCATATATAAATTTATTTACTTATATAGTTGCTAATGGTACGTTTTGACAACTCCAACAAGAAGAAGAAGACATAATTGAAGCAGCACAAGCACTGATCAAGATGTTTGATACGTAGGAAGTTTTCAAAGATTCTGAAGGGGCAATCACATAAAGTTGTGGGGTTATATTTTATTAGGGCTACCCTTACTTTCTATATAAATATACACGCACTCACTCATCAGACCTCTCATTCTCTATCTTAACCGTATATATATATATATGCAAATGGTATGTTGTCTTAATTTGTAGCATAGCAATGTTTCATGTACGGTTCCATGTTGGACCATCACCTTTATGATCAAATTGCAGTTTCAGATTCAACTATCCATGATGATGATGATGATGATAATGTGCCTTGTCCCACCGGCCACCAATCAATATTTGATGAGCTATTATTATTATTCAATTAAAAAGCCCCAAAAAGATTGACTAGGAGGATGAATTATTGGCACTAAAGAAACAAGCATCTAGTTGGGGGGAACCCTTTTGTGTATTATATTTGGTGGTCTTTGCTTCATTATTGAGATTCTTGTGTATGAAACAAGAGACTTAAGGGGAGGCTATATTTATAATATATTCTTCTTTGATGATGAATTGCAATAGCCTTCAAAAATGGAAGTACACACAAGATCCCACTTACTATATATAATAGCAAGTGGGTGTGGCATTTTCTTGGCTATCCTTTCCAAGGCCAAGACTAACAAATAATCGATCAACTTGTCAAGGGATGGATATGCATTGGGTTCCTCAAGCTATCAAGCTTTATTGAATTGTATTTTCTGCTTCCTAATTCAATTCATGAGTCAACTACTTAAACCTTTTGAGGAAGCTACCTACTGCAATTACTAGAATCCTAGAAATATTTAAAAAGAAGAAGAAGAAGATCTTGAGCTGGAGATATTGATAGATTAGAAAAGATTCAAAACTGTAAAAGGTAAGTTTAGTGAATAGTGAGAAGACAAGCATTGGGATCAATTTGCAGTTTTTTTTTTTTTTTTTTTGATTAGAAGTAACAACAAGGTTACAACAACTGGAAATCAAATCCAGATGATTACAAACTGATGGGACCGATCGAGATAGACATCGAGGCACAGCCCATATAACAACTCCCGCACCAAATATATACAATCTAATTCTTTCCAAAACTGAAATATTTTTATGGAATAAACAAATTAATCTTGCTGACTCAATGGTGGGGCCATATTTTGGCAACTCTATTAGCTCTAAACCCTAAAATATACATAGTTAATACGCAGTCATTGTGGATTGAAGAAAAAAATATGAATCTCAAGCGCATGTTTTGATCTCCAATCCATAAATTCTAGATTTTCAAATTTATTAAGCTAATCTATCTTACAGAGTGGAGATATATCCTTCGGTCATCTTGCAGTGAGATTAATTATTAGAATATGGAATGTAAAGACATCATCTCTATTCTCTAGTAGATGTTTAGGATATCTCTGCCTTACTAATTGATGCTGGTAGGGGTGATTGTACATCTTTCTTCTTTAATGTTCAAGTTAAATCCCACAAATATTTACTCTAACCAAAGGCAATCTAATTGAATACTTTAGCATCAAACCTCAAACTTTAGGTTAACATGGAGATTTTAATGGTAGGTATTGCTCAACTTTTTTTTTTTGTTGAAAATATACGGAGGGATGACCACACTGTTTCTCATTAAAATTTTACCTCCAGAGATTTTGTACAACACTCTAATACCAGCTATCCTACAAGAACTAACAAAGCCTACATAGACTGTTGCAATATTGTAATCTAAAAACAAACTACAACGATAAAAACTCTGCTGCATTGACTCAATCTTTCATAACTGTTCCAATAATTTATGGTTAATAAAATAATTTGCCAATCTTAAAAATAGATGAATTTATGTCTGCTGTATTTTAATAAGACCATGGTATGGCACTGCAAACACTACCCTATCATTAAGGGTTGCCCTACTCTAAATATAATACCAAAAATTTGACTTCCGGATTTCCTCCTAGGTTGCTGACAATCAAAGAAACAAAACGTTGTAGCATCTCAAACTTCCGAAGTTGCCGCCACTGCCAACAAATACATATAATTCAATCACCAATTGTTAAGCTCAGAGCAATATGCTTTTCATACAATTAATCAATACTAATACTAATCTTGGTCATATGCATCAAAACTAAAAGCTTTTGTTTCAAAAACTGAATCTATACAACAAATAGTAAACAAAACCAATCCTTCCTTACGGAATAAGTGAAGGTCCAGTACCTTTTGCACAAGGTTCATCTTGGGGTTTCATGGCTGGGAAGAGAAGAACCTCCTGTTCCACAAAAAAGTAAGTCACAGTGAGTGAGTAACTGCAAACAATATGACAGACACATGCAAAACATGCGGACAGATTAACAGAGAGGAATAACCAACCTTGATATTCTGCGAGTCGGTAAACAACATACTTAGCCGATCAATACCTAAACCCCAGCCACCAGTTGGAGGCAACCCATACTCAAGTGCCGTACAAAATGTCTCATCCAGAGCCATTGCTTCATCATCGCCTGATTGTCGATCCTGATATGTAAACAAGACGTCAAATCTACATAAACTTCTCACAGATTTTCTAATATCATACAACATTGAGCTTCTAAACATGTCATACCTTCAGTTGATCAGCAAATCTCTGGCGTTGTACCACTGGATCATTCAGTTCAGTGTAAGCATTGCAAAGCTGTTCAGTTGTATAATAAAAAGAAGCACAAATTAATTAAAGCAATGATTTTAAGAAAAAAGATAAAAAGGGACAAAACCAGGAAGGAATTATATCATACTTCATGCTTGTTAATGAACAATTCAAAACGCTCAGTCAGACTAGGTTTTGATCTATGCCACTTTGCCAAAGGACTCATGATTTCAGGATGGTTAATGATGTAAGTCGGATTCACACAAGTCTCCTCCAAAAAGTGCCCCACAAGCTGCCATCACATGAAAATTTAGAGTAAGCTACAATAACATAGATAAAAGAAGGTGCAGAGGATCTCTCAAGGTGTAATACTTGGTGTATACAACTTCAACCATGCACACACATGTGCCTGCACTCAC
Organism: Acer saccharum; assembly: GCA_030490815.1. Taxonomy (NCBI): domain Eukaryota; kingdom Viridiplantae; phylum Streptophyta; class Magnoliopsida; order Sapindales; family Sapindaceae; genus Acer; species Acer saccharum. Next base: position 26,809,081 of record CM059871.1, read on the forward strand.
CAACCCTAACCAGCAAACATGCACATACATACGAAATTATTCTAATGATAGAACCGAAGTGGATAAAATCACATATATCATCATTAAATAATAGCTTTTATCATCAAATATTTTTTTTCCAAATAAGGCAGAGAAAATTGCTACATTTGATGCCATAATGATGCAGTTGTCAACCATACATTTGTAACATGGTTAACTGTTGCTACAGCTAAATGAGTAATCAATCAAAGACATATTCATTTCTTGAATAGGGAATAGACTTGATTATAATAAAACAAAAGCAACTCTCAGTTACCTATTTAGTATAAACTCCTTGGCCTTTGCAGAGATAGCACTAGGTAGCATATACCCGAACTATATATAATACATATTACACAGTACGATGGCAACAGAATTTCTCCAATTCATGTCTATAAAGTGGGTAGCAGAGTAGATGTGGAAAGAAATTTACCTTGTCTAATAAACGAGCTGTTGTTAGAGGAGGGGGGCATTTGATATCAAACTTCAAGCACACGTCCGCTAGATATTTGTTGGCCTCATCACTGGATAAGTCCTTTGGTATTTGAAGGTTAGCCACTTTATCTAACTCCTCTATCATGTCAATCCTTCTGTAACATAAATCATCATATAAATTATTCCCAAAAAAAAAAAAAAGGGTTCCACATAAACCTTTAAGTTTATTACATTCATCGCCCATAAACAAAGTTTGTGGACCTGAAAGGAGGAGTGAAATCTATCTCAATGGGATCCTTATCAAGCCCGTTGGCATGATATTTGATTTTATAACCACCAGTAATTTCCTTGACCATCCCTGTTTCATAAAACTACATCAGTCCAGAAGTCTGGATTAAAAATGAAAATGTAAGAGACAGAATCGACAGTTTCTTGCAAAACCAAATATTTTTCCCTTACCACTCAACATTTTCTCAGTGAGCTCCATCAGGTCATTGTAGTCCGCAAAAGCCATATAAAACTCACAGGTGGTAAACTCTGGATTATGAGTCAAATCAATCCCCTCATTTCTAAATTGTTTTCCAATCTCATATACTCTTTCCAACCCACCAACAACCAGTTCCTTAAGATAGAGTTCAGGTGCAATGCGCATGTAAAGCTTCATGTTCAAGTCATTGTGATGGGTTACAAAAGGACGGGCTGCTGCTCCACCAGCAATCATATTCATCATTGGTGTTTCAACCTGAAGGTGATTTCACATTAAAGACAGATAGAAAGTATAAATAAAGTCAAAACATCAGCAAATTACATGAAAACAAGTTAATCATCAGGAAAGTTAGAGACAACTAACCTCCAAGAAATCAAGATCGTCAAGAAATTTCCTAATATATGAAATGATCTTGGACCTGGTCTTGAATATCTGTCGAACCTCCATATTCAACATCAAATCCAGATAACGTTGACGATACCGAGTTTCCTAGTAGGAAAAAGGAACGCTTTTTAGTCAGAGCAAAAACAAGGAAATTGCAAACCAAATTGCTGAAAATATAAGTAGTTAGTGAGTTGTCACTATCCTTGAAAAAAGGGGAAAAGGACATCAAAATTTACATAGAGAGATTTAATTGTCGCTGAAATATAGAAAAAAATAACATAAGACTCTTCATGTACATAACAATAACAAACTGTCCATAACATTATGCTCTGAGTATAATCTCCCTTAGCAAAAATAACATAAGACTCTTCATGTACAGAACAATAACAAACTGTTCATAACATTATGCTTTAGGTATGATCTCCCAAGGTAAAAATCATTCATGATGTTATTGGTCCACATTATTCACTACAACACCAGTGCAACTTTTATGTTACAGCCTCAGTATATCCCATGGAGAATAGGAAATAATATATTTTAGAGATTTATATCATTTCCCTCAGAGAGTTTCATTCAACAATGACAAGGCAGTTGAGTTCATGGCAAACTTCATCCAGTTTCAGGTTGCAAGAGTAGAAATGAAAGGTGAGTTAAATTCTCAGTTCCAAGAGCTGAATCATCACCTAATAATCGCAACTGACATTCAGCTAAAATTCATATATTAACAACAGGCATTTAGATAGTAATTCAAACTGATACATGCGGTAGTTCAGTCCATAATTCCTAAACCTATTGTTTGGGGTTTGGATGATAAAAACCCACTACTTGGTCAGGCTTAGGCTTAAGACAGTGGGAAGGTACACATAACTTTATCAACAAGCATATTGAATAACAAATACAAAGTGGAATAATAGTAACAAGCCCCTTGCAAAATAAAAACATTTAGGAGATAATAGGTGTAAACAATGCTTGGATTAAGCATCAACATAATTATTTATTGAATCAAAGCTAGTAATTGTTCATAATACTTTACACCAAGTACCACCAATCACATTTACATGTATGCAAATTTTGTTGTTCTTTAACATTCTGTTTACTCAGATCTTTCTGTTCGCATCAAATAGACAAATACATCTAAAAGATATAGCAATGTATATAACTTCATAGGCCTAGACAAAACATGTAATCCCAAAGTTATGGTAATTTCATTTCACACACATGCTATGTTGGAAAGAAAACATCTAAAATATACATATATAAAAGACTTCATTGATATAGTATGTGTTTTAAGTTATACCTGATCTTTTAAAATATATGCTTCAGGGTTCCTGGTACTTCCGGGGACCCATATATCAGTTTTCTGCAAAAAAAGGAACAATGTTTTAACATCATGAAAAGATCTCAGCCTGAGCCAACACCAAATCAATCACGATGAAGTTTGTTCACCTTGACGTTGGTGGTATCTGCACCAGGAGCTGCTTTCTGCCTTGGCATCATATGGAGACAATGGGACAAAACCACGAATGATCTCGGAAAGATACTTAGCTCTCCCCTTTTAGTTTTTCCTGAAAGAAAAAGAAAAAGAAAACAGATTAAACCAAGGTAATCAAAGTTTTCTAGCAGAAAGTTTATCATTCAGGTCTAAATAAAAGCTAGCATAAAAGAATTAAAAGATGAGTGCATAAACATAATTAGGCCGAAATCAAGTCCTTTTAGAATCTATATAACATAAATAAAAGAATCTCTAATTAATAGGAAAAATAAATGTAAATGAACAGCTACTGTAGAATCCCGAACCTGGAAATCCAGTTACACCAACAATATCACCACGCTTCACACTAGAATGGAACTTAGAAAATTCAACCTCATCCATGCCTGACTTGCTGCAATAACAAAAATGACCAATCTATTAGTCATCTTATGACAATAAAAAAAAATATCAATAGCACAATCCCGTGTGTAATAAATAAATCATAAATAAAGATACTCAAATCTCATTTAAAAGAATTTCAAACCATGAAAACGATACTACTCAACAACATGAGGCAAGTCAATTAGAACAAAGAAGTTCACAAAGCTGCAGTTACAAAACCCATAGCCATATTTAAACGTTAGGCATTTTTATTCACCTGTCCAACCATTTTATTACTTGGATCTTCTGCATGTGCAAAAGAAAAATAAAAACTGCACTGCATTTTGAACCTACACAATAGGGGAAAACATTTTGAAGTAAAAAACTATTACAAATTCTTTTCTCTAATTTAGTTTCTTTTTTTTTTTTTTTTCCTTTTTTTGACATAATAGTTTTAATTTTAGAAACCCAGACTATGGAAAAAGGGTTAATTTATCCAATAGAGATATATCAGAGATAAACTACTACCAGAGCTTTAATATTGATGCGAACATGAACGGATTAAAATGAAATTATTGTTTGACCATTCAAGAACTTTGTTTGGAAAAATTGCAATGATATATCCTAGGAAAAAAATATACAACCAGAACTGAGTAGAGTTCATTCCCATTTTCTTTCATTTTCTGCAATCTAGTAAAATCATCTGCATACATCTATATACCTAAGTTAGACATTAGTCAACCATCAGTAATGACAATCTGAAAATTGTACTATTAGGTTCTGACCTGGGAAAAAACAAAAAAGATCAAACAATTAACCATCCAGTAGTCCTACATCAGCAATTATTGTCCTTATAATGCTATATTCAGGTTAATCTTCAACAAAGTTTACTATCAAAAACAACACACACAAACCAGTCTTCACGAACTTTGTCGTCTTACAAATTACAATGATTAAATTGTTTAATCACCATAGATGAGTGCATGCACATGCACACACACATATATAGAAGACCTGCAAACATGATAAATGCACACACATAATTAAATTGTTTGATTTTAATTATAATTAATTTATAGTTACTTTCATATTCCAGATAATTAAATAATAAGAAAAAGAGATTTCTTTAAAATTTTATTCTCATTCTGAATCTTCCTCTTCAAGAAGAGAATGAGACAATAGAAAAGAAAAAAGCATAAAATAAGTTTCAACTGCAAGCACAATGATAACAATCAAAATACCTTGCGTCAGTCATAACTTGGACTTTAGCACCAGCACCATGCAAATCATAGAAGAAGAGCTTTGAGGAGGAAGCTCTTTTGCTCATGATTCTTCCTAGCATAACAAAACCATAATAAAGTTAAATATTTCAAAATAAAAATTAAAAAAATTGTCTGATGATATGTATAATCTCAAAATTAATATTTTTTATACCTGCCAAAGATACTGTTTCACTCTCAAGATGCTCCCCATTGTTTAAGCTTTCAAACTTCTCAATATATTCAAGGATAGTCAGTGTGACAAAGAATTTGTGAGGATATGGATTTTTTCCGTCAGCTTTCTTTGTAGCAAGATATTTCAGCCTGTTTTCAAAGTATTGCTGCACAAAAAAAATAATAAAAAATAAAAAATAAAAATCAACAACATAAGTTAGCTGTTATGTCCAAAAAGGTGTGCATAAAAGCCACAAAACTAGTAAACATGCAATCATACCGTTGGATCCATATCCTCATCATCAGCTGCAGGTTTCTGACTCTGGGAGCTGGCCTTAGCAGCAGCCTGTAAAACATGAAGACATCTTTTACTCACCATAATAGGATCATATCAACTAGATAAAGCCAAAGAGGTGCTTGAAGTCGCTGAATGACAAAGCATCGTAATCAATAATGACAATTGTATGAGTCAAGTAATGCATTAACATAAATTTATGATTGCAGTCAGCATGAAAATAAAAAACCTCTTCATTCACCCAATATTGTCATTTTCCAACAAATCCACAATTGCAAAAAGTCATGGATCAATGACACTCTTCGTTCATTCAATATTGTCATTTCCAACAAAACCACAATTATAAAAAAGTCATGGCCAGTGGAACACTCTATTTTATATAAGCCTTGGTAATCAATAAATACAACAAGCATTGTTTTATTCAAAAACACTAAATGGTATTTTTCAGAAGCAAAATTTAAAATGTCAACTTCGACCTACATTGAAAAATGGACCATAAGCAGCAAAATTAAATCTCCATAAGAATTTGATGTCAGCATAATTTTTACATAACATATTTTCTAACGATTATCAGTTCAAGTCCACTCCTCACTTCCTATATTCATGCTTTTGATGAAAAGTTGAGCAAGATAAAAGAGAAAATGAGTAGCGTAGCATGAAGGCAAAGTACCTGTTTGGCCTTCTCCTCCTCTTTGCGCCGCCTTTCCTCTTCTTTCTGCTTATTCTTCATTGCCTTCTTGAGAGCACTGCACACAAATGAACAATTAAAAAAAAATTATCAATCACTAAACAAGTAAAATTAAGAAGAGCTGAGAATCAAACGAAGTGTTAGAGAGAGAGAGAGAGAGACTTTTTGCTTATGGTTTCTTCGGGAGCGGAAGGATCGACCGGCGAGTCCACGACTAAGTTAGAGACGGCTTTGGCTGTTTCTTCAACGGACCCCTCCATGTCGAGAAAGTGTGTGAGTGTGAGAGACTGGGAGGTCTCGAAATTGAAAATCCCACGAATTACAGATAAATTCCGGCGCGGAGGGAAACAACGTGCGTGGAGGAGAGGGAAGCGGCGTCGGCGTAGAGAGAACAGATGTGTGGAAATTTAGGGTTTTATAATATTTTGAATATATACTATTAGGTGGGCGATTGGGTTGGATGGTATTTCGGGTTGTAAAAATTCAATTCAACCCAACTAAACCCGATACCTGTCGGGTTGGATTGATCGGGTTAGCTTCCGTTTAATGTCTCACTTTTGAGATTGTTTTTTTTTTTTTTTTTTTTTTTTAAATAAAATGGAATACCGTATCTTTAAAAAAAAAAATGGAATGTCAGAAAGTTCAACTCTCACAAAAATGTGATTCCAAAACTTTATTTAATTAATTGTAAGTTATTTAATCCTAATCCTAATCTTAATCCTAATCCCAATCCCAATCCCAAGCAGCCTATTTCTATCTTCTTTTCTTTTTATGAGAACAAAAATTATCATTCTTTTTTTTGGTTTTAAACCATCCGGTTTCCGGGTGGGTGGGGCGGATCCACCATACGGTGCAATCAGCCCAGACCACACCTCGACTAATCCGGACTCGCACCGGGTCGGCCCACTAAGGGGTAAAGTGCTCCCAATATGTGTAACTCCGTTCACAAGGGGAGTTGAACCCACGACCTTGCTTAAGGGATGAGAGTGCCGAACCACTCACACCAACACATGATTGGTAAAAATTATCATTCCAAAAGGCAAGAAACACATTAAACAACATGATATCATCATAGGACATTTTAGCACTTCTGGGAACAACAAGCATAACTTTTTTTTTATTTTATTTTTTTTTGAAAGAATAAGCATAACATCTTTAACAGATGAACAATAAACTTGACAAGCCTCTTTCTATTTTTCTCATAAATTTTTTTCTTTTAAAAAAGGCATATAAACAATAATACACAAAACAATAGTAAGCATATTTATAGCATACTACACATCACTACACTTTTGCCATGTGCTTACATGGTAAATGTGTGATGATGTGTATTAATATGTTATAAATATGTCTATATTGTGTACCTACGAGAGAAAAATTAGAAATAAGTTCACAAAAAGTGTTTGTTAGTCAAAACAACGTTGTTTAGATTAAGGACCAGTTTGGTATTACTGTAACTTTTATAATAATCACCGTAGTATACAGATGTTTGATAATTTTATTTCAAAAGTGTTAAAATTAGTTACAATGACTAAAATAGACATTATTTTAGAATTTTATTTCATTTTTTTTCATTAATTATATTATATTAATTAATATTTAAGTAGAATATTTAAATTGATTTTTTTTTTTTCATAAGAACAATAAAAAGATTTTATAAATCAAATCAATATTTAATTAGAATCTTTAATTTTTAAATGAAATAAGGTATATAAATGATTTTAACTTGATTTCATTAAGATAATAATGATACTTTAAAATATTCATTAAATGCTGAAATAAATTATTCCATAATCACTTTCAAAAAATAACCCCTCAAAACTTGTCAGATTATCAATTAATCACTTTTAAAAGTTTTACCAAACATTATTTTATGTCAAAATTATAAAATAAGTTGATTTTAAATTCTCAAAAACAATACCAAACTGGCCCTAACACCGTGAAAAATAAGAAGAAGCAAATCATAACCACACGTTTTATTTAAAAGTAACGTATCAATGGATCCCGAAAAGAACAACATGATTCGGTGCAAGTGATGTTCAATACAAACGATGAGGTTCATTAGTGGATCATAGTCCTTAAAACAAATATAATATATAAAAATAAAAATAAAAATTGAAATTTTTTGAAAAATAAAAACACCACTGCCTCTCTCCATGTCATCAGGGCCGGCCAGGCACAGGGTGAAAATCTAAAATTGATCGTTTTGTTCATACTCATAGACTCATAGTTTTATTTATAAATAAATAAATAAAAAAAATTATAAAACTTGACCCCCTTTGATGTTAGGCTAATACATGGTGTAGGTAAGTATAGATTGTATGACTGCTTTCAAAAGAATTTATTACTCACCAAATGATTCCGGCCACAAAGCTTCCACAAGATTTTATCATGATTCACAAATATAACAAATATTTGTTGCTATAACAAATTAACAATCATGATTCATGGCAGGGTAATTAGAATCTCATACATTTCGGACAAATGAGCCGATACAATTTTGCAGGCATCTTCATAAATTAAACATAAGTTAGTTGAACAATTATACTTTTTTCGCTGCATGTTCTCCTGGTCTGCATTCTCATCTTACAAGTGGTATGAGCAAATACTCAGCATAAAAGAGCTACACGAGAGAAAACAAGTCGTCATAATCGACTAAAAGGAAAGAAACCAGGATATGTTTGAACAGGTGTTTCACAAAATTAGCTGGCCTAATATGCTGAACTGACATTACCCCGTCCCCATAGAAAACAGTCAGGCTATACGGAGTGTGTAAATTGCAGTCATATCCTTTTAGTCTAGTTCATATCCAATAAGATAAGGGGGATTATTACCTTCCAGATGAACATGTAACAGGAAGTAATTGAATCTTTACTGTTTAGATCCACGGATTTGGCACGGTTCCATAGTATTGAAGCTAAGATGATATGACCCAAAACCTGAAATGATGCAGAGAGAGTAAATCATATTCTGAGACATCTAATTCAGATGTGTCGCTATTGCGAATTTGTATATGAATTTGTATATAACACAGAATTCATATATTTTATGAAATCAATCACACAATATAAACACAGACTTCATATATTAAAAATCAAAGTTGATTAAGGAATGAGAGTTTATGCCAGTAGAGCCCTGCCTCAGCCTAAACAGTCAATCAATGGAGTAAGAAGTTGTATCACGCTTTCTGGCTCAGTCAATCAACATTTTTCAAATATTTCTTGCTCGTCTCCTCAGAAGTCCCATGCTCCATTTATTTGATGCATAGGCCCATTTTGCTCTATGTTGTAATTATATATTTGATTAATAGAGTTCCCCTCAGTATGTTGATAACCACCGGACCCAAAAACTTAAGTGTAAGAGCCTAATAATAGTATTTAACAATAGTATTTTAGCTCTGACAAGTTCTAGGTTTTCTTTTCAAATGAAGAAACTGATATAACCTAGTAATGAACACTATCACATAATAGAACTTTTGGGAAAATCATTTGTGTACAAAACTAATAAACACTATAATTTGAAAAATATAAAATACAGTACATTGTTTCCCCAAAACTTAACAATTTGCATGAAACTTGAAAACTTTTAGTATTTAAATGCAAAACCAACCCACTTTATAAAGTGATGCAGTTCCTGGTAATACCTTAAAAGAGATTCAAATATTCCTAAAATTTTATTTAAACTAAGCAATTGATAATCAACCTACTCATTTGTTTGATATTGCAATTTAACTTGGAGCAAAGACTTTCATGCTAATATAACTAAACTATCTTAGAAGGTGAATGAGAAATTGTTTATTTATTTATTTTTCACAAGAATGAAAAGAAAATGGAGGAAAACTTCTTGGGATACAAAGCATCAAAACAAACAGCTTCGGATTGTATAGATGAGAACAAAATCATTTAACAGAATAAAACTGTGCAGAAAAAGAAATTAAACACATTACAGTGATGAATTTGCTCCAAAGGTAGGGAGATGTAGCTCCAACGAAAATTGCAACAGCATAAGCGATTTCCAGCAGAGAAATGCAAGTCCAAAATACCTGTCCATGCCAATTAGTCACAAAAGGAAAAAAAAAAAAAGGAAAAAAAAAAAGTTCCTAATTGATTATTTCTTGATTTCAAGACTATGAAGTCAAAAGTTCCTGAAAGTTTTCCTTATGAAAGTTGGTTTTATTTAGTTGACGTGTAGTCATGTATTTAAATGTGTTTCAAATTTGTCCTTTGAATCAAATTAGTGTTTCTTATTAAAAAAGGATTTTGAACAATTATCTCTGTATTCTTTTCTATAAAATCGGAGGGGAAAAAGCATTACATACGATCATATGCCGAAAAACCCTCGGATAGAACTACATATATACATACATACATATATATATTCTGGAAACAAATTTAGGGAAGTTAGAAGTCAGTTATTGAATGATTTGAGTCCTACACATGGCCTAAAACTTAGCAAGCAATTGAGTGCATGTGTAATTTAATTTCTGCAGCTTAGAGCCTGTTCATGAATTGAGGGCTATTTACTTTGTTGCTGCGTGACGATTTCAGAGGCAGAGAGGTATATGTTAATTAGTTTTGAAATTATGCATGCTTATTTAATTGTTTAATTGTTCGATTGATTGGTTATCTTTATATGCCGTGTTTGTTTGGTTGAGTATTGAGTGATTTCCATGACCACCACACCAAGGTTTATCATACCCATGGCCCCTCCAGGGCAAATTTTTTTAAAAATATATAATGAAATTTTATTTAATTTTTACCCCCCAAAAAAATTGTTATTTACATTTTCTGTTTAAAAATTTTATCATGGTCCCCCAAACCCCAAAAATTTAATGAAGCTGGCTTCACCCCTATACCTTGTTTATGTTTTTATTTTTATTTTTATAATTAATTTCTAATACATTAGAGTCATGCCTGAGTTGATAGAAAATAGAGTAGTTATGTGAACGATTTTTAATTGTGCCTTAAATATAGTTTAAGATATATTTCAATTGGTTATAACCGATGATTGACAGAAAGAACTTTTTTTTTTCTTCATTGAGTGCTTGAAACCAAATTAATAATATAACGGTAAAAGAAATTGTATGGTTGATTTTCCTCTAAAATATAACAAGAGGTAAGTTCTATAATGTCAAGAAAAAAAAAAAAGTCCCGAAGAGGAGCTTCTAGCACTGCAAGAAAATAAGACCAAATGAGAAATTATACATGAACAGACTTTGCTATTAAATCCTATTTACTTTGTTGTGGCATGACGATTCCATACAGAATATTTGCGTAAATTGTTTTTATATCATTTCTTCATAAATCCTCATATATATATGCAAAACTAATACTCTGTTTAAACATTATGTTATCAACCTCTTAAATCAAAGTTTTAATATTAATTATCAGATTTATAAAAGTTTGCATAAAAGGAAAGTGTTTTATTAAAACAGTTTTATATAGTTCAGTTCATTATCTATATTTAATATGATCTAAAAGAAAAATTGTTTCCTACATAATCAATTTTTTTAGCACTTAATTCCCTGAGCTTATATTGATTGTTTCTTACAAAGGTTTTGTAGGGCATCTTTATAATCTTGAAAAGTTTTTCCAAAAAAGGTTTAGTTCACGATTTGTTTTTAAAATGCAACCTTTTTAACCCCCTTTATAGGTTGTCACCTACTTAGCATAAACCTAAATCTTTCAGTTACATGTGGGAGACTTGCATTAAGAAGATAGCATGTATTGAAACTAACCCGCTTTTGACCCAAATTCACTGTAAAAGTTTTGATTCCAAATATTTTATCTCCGTCAATATCCGGTACATCCTGCATAAAGTGCAATTTGAGCTCAAAAGTCAAATCAAAATCAATCACCTTATGATAATTGCAAGGTCAAAAAACAAGTAATATAACATTTATACGATTTTATGGGGATCTTCATTGCACCATATTAAAATGAAACACCATTTACCTTAAACAATGCTATAACAACTGAGAAGAAGCTCATGAATGCAGTTGCAAAGATTAGAGGCCTTGAAAAAGAAACTGGTCTCCTGTACACGTGGGTCTGGAAATTCCCAACTACATTAGTATTCGGGAAATCAAGGTGTATCAAACAATGTAAAAGAAGAACCTCAAGCTTGATGATTTTTGCAAATCAACAGGATGCAAGTCAAAAAACATTTTGGGCCCTGAGGTCTCTGTTAGAGTTCTCAACCCCTGAGCTTGCAATGAGTAATACATTGAAATCACTCCTATTTTCGTAAAATTTAATATACTTCTGTCAGACATTTTTTCAAGTGTTCACACAGAGATGGGAGACTCTTGCGTTGTGTCATACTGTCACACTCAAATATTTTTTCAGGTTCCTGTGTCTGACATCAACAATTACATAAATGTTGTTATAAAGACATTCTCATGATCATATGTGTGCGTGTGTAATAGCAATATATTTATGAGAGAGAGAGAGAGAGGATTTATAAAATAAAAAGGCATGGAATGACCTGCATGTGAAGATAAAAAGCAAGTTGAACAATCACTGCTCGAACTGCGAGGATGCACATAGCCGCAACAACTGCAAACCTCTTCCATCTCAATAGTGGCAACTGAAATGCACAAAGTTTAAATACTACTAATGAAACTAACTTCTAATTATTATCATGTTAAAAGCATGACACTAATTTTAGAGATGCTTGAGCTTGACTGACTAAGATTACCGACTAAGATTACAAGAAATTTAGAAGAGTGAAGACTATCAAGTCATAAAACCAATCATCAATATATTGAAACATCTTACTAATTTTTGGTGCATCTATTATCTAAAACATTAACAAGGACCAAAACCTTTTATTTCTGGCAATGTTTTAAAAATCAGCCGAGGCGGCTGCTTTGAGGATCGCCTCAATTCATCCTGGCCCTGGCCTTCCACCGCATTGAGGCTATAGCCTCAACCCTTTCAAACCCTAAACCCGCCTTGAGGCAGTGAGGCAGGTGCCTCACCTTAAGGGTTTCTATGCCCCAAAAAAATTAATAAAAAGAAAACCCTAAACCTCACAGCCTTTGGAATGGAAAAAAATAAAATAAAAACTAAACCTGAAGCGCCCTAAACGTGTAACAAAGTTGAAGCAGCTCACGGGTATTTTCTTCTTCTTCTCACCCTTAAGCATGCTTGCGCTTAAGATATTTTATTTTTCTCTTCTTCTTATTGTTCTTTTGATATATTCTAATTTATAGAAAACCTTAAACCTCTATATAAAATGGGAAAAAAAAAAATTAATCACACACACACACATATATATATATATATATATTGTTCTTAGTTTTTTATTTTTATTTATTTTTTATTTATTTAACATTTTTAATGCCTCAACCCACCTCACGCTTTTTAAAATATTGATTCCAGGTGTGAGATAGAATCATGTATTGGTCAAACAGACCAGTAAAAGGAATAAATATTGATGTAACCATCGACAGTTGAATTAAGCAGATTTTTGCATGAGTTAAACACGGAATAAGTCCTCGTAAATACAGAGGAAACTAAGTAGATTATTTGGCCAACATTAGAAGCACAAGTGCGTTCAATTGTAAACATCCCTAAACCAGCTTTTCACATTAGACAAGTCCAAAAACCATGCATGGAGATAGTAACCACCTTCTGTATGCAAAAGACTGCTACTTTGTTTATGCTCACTTTATTAAATTAGTCTAGCAATATTGTCAAGTCTATGTATCTGTTATTACCCAGATAATCCCTAAACTGGCTCTTTTACGATGCAATAGTTGATCCAGTCAAACCATCTGGGCTCCCCACAGACTGAATCTCAATGCTTATTCCAACCTTAGCATGCATACCATGTTACCATCCCATGCCACAGAAAAACACAACCATAAATAGGCGTTGATCTTAATTTATTAGCCATCTTGACCAATTCAAATTTATTCAACAGGACAAAGATAATTCAGTTGAACCGTTTATAGTATATTGCGTAAAAGAAAACATTGAGATTGAAGCACAGCTTTCAAAATTTGCATGATAATTGATAAGTTACAAGAGGGCATTGTATGGTCAACAAGGACATATCGACCCCATAAATCCCAGCTCCCCTTGGTGACTGCAGAGCATTGTTATACCAGATAATTATTAGCATTATCAACTCTCACTGCTCTTTTTTAACATTTATTGCAACAGATATGAAAGACACGATGAAGACCATTTAAGTGCAAGATCAAGCATGAAACTGTCTTATATAACCACGCCATAATACATACTGAAAAATGCATCTAACAACTACTTAAAAGGTGATAAGAACACACATGATTATTTTAATACCAACTCACATTGATTGAATATGCAGTTCCAAGTACAAAACTGATGAAAAGAGCCCAAAACAACGGCCATGAACCAACAATCCATCCAAGCCAGAAACTCTGTAAGGAAAAAAAAATTGGTGAATATTAGCATCTTCACAGTTAAGAATCCAACTGCATTCTAGACCAAAAAATTGACAACTAAATAATTTTAAGGAGAGTAGACTATTTTCATAAATGACGTATTACACTTTGACATGCTATTTAGTAATACTGAACATTCAAATGCTTAGACCTTCTTACCTACTAGGTTTCTCCACATTGAGAAATGAAGTGAAGGGCGAATTTTATTGACAATTCAGAATGATGATAACAATTTACTTGGAAAATGAAAAAAGGGAGGTCAATGTGTTTTCAAGAGTAAAAAGCAGGTTGTGATTACAGGGAACATAATCTCAATGAACTATCAAAGTATCAAAATAAAATATATGCAACACAATGAGATGCCAATGCCAGTCATAGTATATGTCTTTTTTTTTTTCTCTCTTTCATTGAAAATTACTAGATACTTCAATGATAATAAAGAAATATAGATATAAAAAAGATCATGTTAAAATAACAAATAAATTAATATTATAAGATACTTTCTCCAAAACACAACTGTAATTAGTATTAAAAATGTATTTACTTCTTTAAAAGTAAACATTGGTGGATATTAGGGGGCTATAACAGAGTAAATATTTTTTTACATCTGCAATGTGCAAAACCATTTATCAACAAAAAATACAGCATCATCTTATTACATATAAATCCAAGCTAACAAAGGGACAAACTCTAAATTTTCATACCATGATGGAAAACAATGTAACAATCATTACACCAGTCTTGAAAGAGTATTCCCCTGATGCCAATGGAAGATACGGCTTGTTAATCTGTAATGCCAAATACAATCACGTCTACAATTAGATGATCCAAATATTTTTATCATTGAAATGGTTTTTGTAATGCTATCTAGTATACAGAGTACAGAAATTAGAAGGTCTCTAAATAAGACAATGCAACATATAGCCGGTTTCCACATAAAGAAACATTTCAAAACATACCAAAATTTTACAAGGAAGAATCAAGAGTGGATGGTCACAGATTGCTTGATCAGTTCAATACACGGTCAGAAATTCTATATCCAGATAGATTATTCGAATAACAGATTCTCTCAGAAAATTGCACTAATTATATCATCCACAATGAGTGTAAGGACTTTAAAGTCCACAAGGAGGCAGTTAGAAAGCATTGTTCTTCAAAAACAATATATAATAAAATGCTATCAGAAAGATTCATCCTTAAAGCTACCTTGTCTATCTCAATGTCAGACAACTGATTTAAACCAACAATATATATATTCATCATGAGGGCAGCAGCAACAGCCTGAAAAAACAAAATACAAACATTTTAATTGTATTCACTAAGTGCAACAATCAGCTCTTTAATTGATCAAGATATTTGGGACATCACCTCCAAGACTCCAGTAAAAAATAGTGGAGAAATATCTGACAACTTTTCAACTGCTAGAAGAGCAACTGATACAATGCTCAATGCCTGTAGAGAGAAAAGGTTAGCTCCTTTTTTCCCCTTCTCCCTATAGAAAGCAAAAATATAGTAAAGGTTGCATATATCAGATTCAAAACTAAATTACACATAATTTGGTTGAGATCCACAATGGCATTTTAACTTTTGCAGGATCTATATCATTAAATGTAAACTTAACTGTGCCTATAACTGTGTGAGGCCTTGAAAACCTGTAAAAGGCATCAAAGGCATTTGTAACGGGATTTGAAGTGCTCTTGCGTTTATAAGCACCAGACTCAGGCTCAGACTCAAGAGGGTGACCAGCAGCTGCATTAGCTAGAAACTTTTTATTTATTTTTTTGTGAAATATAGATCTTTCCTCTACACTTCTGTCATGATGCTTCATGTGATGCCACTGTGACCTCACAACAGAACATCTTTCTAAGATGTTCCATGCTTTGCACCTCAAAAACTGCACCCCTACATAAGTACCTGGCATTCCAAGGATTGAAAATAGTATTAGAAGTGGGCAAAATGACTTTTAAAAATGTCCTTATATTAATGAAAATAAATATCTGAAACAGATTTTAAGCAAAACCAAGGTGGATGATAAGAACAATTTATGTATGCCAAACTATTAATTGCATATTCTCTATCACATTTTGGAACTAGATTTAGTAGAGTGGATAAATTACAAATAATCAACACTAGTTTATCTAGTGCAATTTCTTGAAACCATTGCAAATACTTTCCAAACAGACGCATTAAAGATAATTGAAATAATGAAGGGTCATGTGTCTGATTAAAACATCTATCACATAATCTAATTGCTTTTATAAAAACATCACTGGGATCAATATGATAAATGTGTCCACAAAATTAGCATAGTTAAACTGGAGGTACTAAATTGAATGGTAATATATAAGTGTCAATAATTACTCAGCGCAAACACTTGGTTATTAGGAAAGGACTCAACAATAGTTTTTAACCACTCTTAACACTTTGGTCTTGCCACGTTGGCTTAAGCCCAAACTCAACACTTAAAAGATTCAAAAAACATATAACAATAATCACATGGGAGGACTCAAACCCACCCTAGTAAGCAAGGCTTTGATACCAAGTCAATAACCACTTAACCCAAAAGCTTAAACTATTAGGAAAATGTCCAAAAATAGTATTTAAGCATTCTAATACTAAGAAACTAAAGTCATAAAGATAATCGGATAATTTAGTGTGCAATTAAAAAAAAAAAAAAGAATTATATGGTTCTAGTTGAAGGCTCTCTAAGAGTATTGACTTTTAACAAGTATATGACATAGCTTACAACATATGATAGAGGTAAAGTATCGATACAAATGATATACACAATGACCTTATGCCAAGATCCTAGACTCTCAAGGCATAGAGGCCAAGATGGAAAAGGTGATGTAAATATAAAATCCCACCATCTCTTATTGAAGAGGGTAATTGGACTCTATACATACGCTTGGTTTCCTAAACTAGCATAAGACCTTTTAAGTAACCCAAACATGAAACACGTGGCTAAGGCACAAAACAGACAATTTAATACTAATTTTAGGTGGTGATTGCTACAGTTGGTATCAGAGCCATCAATATGAACAATTCAAAACTACTTAGACATAAAGGCTAGGATGGATAAATTCAGGATAAACTATCCAAATCCTATAGTTAGAGAGGGTTGTTCCTTAACATTATAAGTAGACTTGCTTCTCAAACTAATATGCAGCCTTTCGGGTGAAAGTTCCAAGAATAAAAACTGTATGAATTAAGGACCAAAGCAAACAATTTCATGCTATTTGGCCTTAAAGACTCAAGTTTTAATAAAAATTTGTCGAAGTTAAAATATTAAAAATGCATATTGCCTGACTTTTAGCATCATAAATATGACAATGAAGATCAAAACTTCAATACAATAAAAATATCTGACCACCATTCAATATTTATTACTATCACAGTATTTTTCTAAATCAATCCCCTCAGGCTTTGGTTGGCAGGATCCTGGAATTATCTTCATTTAGTCATATTTTTATATATTTAATTCAATCTAAAAAGAAAGTAACTCCAATCTTTTTATCTCCATGTAACCAAGATTAGAAACTTACCTGGAAAATGACCT
The DNA here is from genome assembly GCA_030490815.1 of Acer saccharum. NCBI lineage: Eukaryota > Viridiplantae > Streptophyta > Magnoliopsida > Sapindales > Sapindaceae > Acer > Acer saccharum. The sequence goes on from CM059871.1 coordinate 26,826,666, forward strand.
GCCTTTAAATTTGTACTCCTCCAACAATTACTACCTATAAAAATTCACCATACATCAGATACACACACATACACACAGACACACAGACACAGATACATACACCATACATCAGACACACACACTCACACACTCACACACACACACACACACACACACACAATACATACATCATACATCAGATGCATACACCATACATCACTACCTATAAAAATTCACCATACATCAGATACATACACCATACATCACTACTTATAAAAATTCAACATACATCAGACACAAACACCATACATCAGACACATAAACCATACATCAGATACATACACCGTACATCAGACACCGTACATACACCATACATCATACATCATACATCATACATCAGACACATACACCATACATCAGACACATACACCATACATCAGATACAGACAGACAGACAGACAGACACACACACACAAAATAAACAATGATTTAACCATTTAAACATAGTATAAAATCAGCATGATTTAACCATTTAAACCAAAATAAACAATGAACAAATACAGATACACCATACATCAGATACCGTACATACACCATACATCAGATGCATACACAATACATCAGATGCATGCACCATACATCAGACACATAAACCATACATCAGATACATATACCATACATCAGAGACAGACACCATATATCAGACACCGTACATACACCATACATCAGATACATACACCAGACATCAGACACCGTACGCGCACACACACACACACACACACACGCACACACACACACAATAAACCATTTAAACCAAAATAAACAATGAACAAATACAGAGAGAAGACAGCTTGGACTGGGTTTACTCAACTAGGCCATCATGCTTCCAATAAAAGCACAAATAGGTTAAATTAATCTGAGCCTTTATACTTTTATCTATCTTGTTCTACAAAATTATTCTTTTCCCAAAAAATAAAAAAATAAAAAGAATGTACCCAGATGTAACAAAACAATAACTAATTAACTGAAGTACCAAATAAATTACAGATTGGTACTAAAAAGAAAAAAGAATCATAACCCAATACAAGAAATGTATCAAAATAGAAGCTAAACAACTGGAGTACAAAACGAAGTGAGGACTCATACAGAAGAAGAGAAAGAAACAATACACAAGTAAAAGTGAATTGGAAAAAAACTCATACCAGAGGAAAGTAAAGGAGTGTTAGGAGAGGAGGATCCAAAAAGCAGAGACTCCATTGAATCAAACTGTTTTTTTTTTTCCTTTGGCAAGAACAAGCAAATACTTTTTTTCTTTTTTCTTTTTTAGTAGTGACATATGTTTATGCAAGCTATTGGGATTTAGCATGTAGTGAATAGTGATGTAGTTGTGAGAGATGGTGGGCCCCATTTAATAGCCTGTCTCAGGATTATTAAGGTTAGGTTTATTCAGCTTTCAAATTCTGTCAGCTGTCTACGTTGAAATTTCAAAATGGGGAAATGACACTGACACCCACGAGGTTCAGGTTCGGCTGATAGCATCGATAGATGGAAAAATCAGTGAGTTTCCAGCGATTAACAAGCAAATATTAACAGCGATTAACTGAGTTTTTGTTTGTGCAAACTTGGGTGCACCACGCTAGAATCTGCTGATGCATTCATTGAGTGACACTTGTCACTGATTTAAAATTAAGAAAAAAAAAACTATGTGACTTCAGTCTTGTGTTTAGATTTTATGAATGCTCTCTATTCAGTCTTCATCACCCACCTCAAGATATTGTTGTCTCAACTCTGTCTTGTTTCCCATTCAATTAACCATTTTCTTCTTCTTTGTCTTGTTTAGGTGATTATTTCTCTTTAGAGAATTAGAGCTCTGTTTTTATTTTATTTTTTGTTAACTTAAATTTATTAACAATAGTGTTTACATTTGAAGGATTTTTGATCAAAAAATCAAATTTTCAAGTTTAACAGCGTATAAAATTAAATTTAAAATTTATTGACAAACAAACCCAGAAACCATTTGAAGACAGAAAAGATAATAAATAAATATAAAAAGTTAAAACCGGAGAAATAATAAATAGGAACATACCTTGCCTTGCGGTGGAAGATCTGCAAGAGCAAAGAATCCAGAATGGAACTTGGAAAAGTGTACTAAAATAAGAGAAAGAAAACACAGCTAAAGTGGTCAAGAGAGAGAGTGAAGAAGAAGAAGAAGAAGAAGAAGAAGAAGAAGAAATCACGTGATGGCCCGATCGGCAAGCAACGTTGATGGTTCAGTGATGAAGAACAAAAATAGAGAGAGGAAGGTCTCCAACCCAGAAATTAGACAAGTGCAGAGAAGAGACCTAATTTTTTTTTTTTTTTTTTTTTTTTAAGTTAGTAACACGTGTCTCCTTGTGAATACATCCGATGCAGATTCTAGCTTGATGCATCGGATGCACCCAAGTTTTTCTCAGTGGTAAGAGATGGTGGGCCTTTGGCCCATTAATAGCCTCGGGTTACGTTTGTTCAGCTTTTCAAATTTTGTTGGTGACTTGTTTTTTTAGAATATTATATAATAAGGTTAATTGCACTAAATTATATTTATTTATTAAAACAATTCAAAAATATAAGAAAAAACAAAAAACTTCATATTCAACATTACAACTCATCATCAATGTCACCACCGATCCACACATTTCTTCCTAAATTCATCTCCATCACAATTCACAACAAACCAACTCAAAATATAAATTAATTCCTAGAACAAAAACATAAATCAAATGAAATAACTGAAAAAAAAAAAAAACATCAACTAAAACAAAAATAAACGGATCTACTTCATTTGATGGAGCAAATTTGCTCCATCTCTAGTGGAGTTTGTGTTTTGATTGAGCACGAGCTCCATTAAAATGGAGTCTCTCCATCAGAAGGAACAATATATGATGAAACGACTAGGGGCGCAACTAGAGAATTTTTTCAAGCTGGACTAGATATTTTTTCTTCATTTTTTCTTCTTCGATCAATGGTTTATTTTAATAATATATATTAATGAATTTTGATGTGATTTTATTATTATTATTATTATTATGAGTTCAATGAAATTTTATTGTTAGCAAAATTTAATTTTTTTTTCAACCAGCATAACTATATCTATATCTATATAATATAGTAAAACGGAATCCTCACGGCAACAAGTGTTGTCGTGAGGGAGCTTCGACCATAAATTCAATTTATCTATATTTATATAATATATTCATTATTCATCCATTATTTAATATAATGGAACCCTTACGGCACCACGCGTTGTCGTAAGGGAGCTTCGGCCATAAATTCAATATATCTATATTTATATAATATATTCATTATCCATCCATTATTCTTCCATTATTTAATATTAACAATACACGTCTTTAATTGAAATGAAATGAAAGGTTACTCTATTTATATATTGAACAACTTCAAATTGATAGTTTCCTATTTAATCACATATTTAATTGAAGTGAACCCCTCTTATACATTGACCACTTTGAATTGATAGTCCTTCTATCTAATAACATATTTAACTGAAGTAAAATAATATGTCCCTTTTTGTATACATTAAACTCCTTTGAATTAATGAACCACCTATTTACTTGAAGAAAATGAAATGTCACTCTACAACAAATTTCTTAAAATACATGCACTATTGCTCTCTTAATTAATAGTTCTTATAATAATCAACAATGGAATACCAAAAACTCATCACATTCTCTCTTTTAAATCAAACTTTCATTAATTTAAACAATTAAACCACTTAATCATAGGGCTTATCACAATCTTTAGTCAAAAGTCCTCTCATCTCCCTCAATTTTCTCTACAAAAACCACAATTAGCTTAATATTGAACATATATATTGTCTGGAAAATTTTAAATTTCTCCACTTCTTTTAACTTGAGAATTGGCCTACAATAGCTCAATGTGTCCATGATATTCTTAAAGATTACCCTCAATTGTATAGTTGTCTAGAACAATGTTATAGTAATTTGAGACTTTTATCTCTAACTAAATTGTGATAGACCATTTTTTTTTTTTTTTGTTCCATAAATTTCAAGTTTTAGAAGTCATGTACGTCCTGAGATTGATTGGAATAAGGGAAAAGCAGTTGAATTTCTACTTGAATCTCTTGGTACTTTTTTCTCTTACTCTTTAATTACAAATATCTCCTATCATCACATGCCGCATAATTTGATCATCACATATTTCGATTTTCATATGTCTGTAATAGTGATGGTGTGCTCCCAATATATATTGGAAACGGTAAGACTGATGAGGAGTTGATGACACATGTAAGTTATTACCACTTTAATTTCATTTCTTGGATTCTCCAGAGTTGGTATGATTACTTTGTGTCATGTTTAACAGATTAAGTAGTAATACGAAATCCAATATGATATCTCAAGTTTTATAGGAAGGGAATTAAGGTTATTAAATTCTTATATCTTCGGTCCTTAAAGAAATCAATGCATTTTACTCTCTTAGGAACGGGTACCCTTCAGAGGTGCAAATTCTGCTTTTATACAAAGTCTTTGTATCTATTATCATATTTCCTATTTACATGTCAAGGAATCTCTCCCATCTTTGGTGAGATCAAAGAAGTTGGAAGAATTAAAGAAACCATTAAAATATAAGTAGAGGAGCATACAATAGTCTGCATAAATTGACAATTAGTTATAAATAAATCAAAAACGCATTTGGAGTTGCTACCTAATTTGCGGTATGAGTGAAATTTAATTTCAATGATTAGTAAAATACAGTAACTCATTTTCATTTACTTTAAACTAGATTTTTACCTAGGATTTTTGTTAAACATGTATCTTATTAATAAATCAATTCATGATTGAGAAAGTTGCTAGCAGTAGATTCATCAAGTTTTTGTCTAAAAATATGAAGCACATTGGATATGCAAAATTATATTACACAATATATAAAAGAAAGATATGTGAAGATGGGTTGTCTTTAAATAAATGCACAAATGCAGCAAATGATGTATAATTTGATCAGGTAACAAGTTATCTACTATTTTATATGTGATAAAACATTGATGGTTTGGGTGCAATAATATATGTTTTTTTTTTAAATACACTTGAATATAGTCATGAACATATATAATTGACTATTGCGTGTTACAACGTCTTTATAAATTCAATAAAAAATATTTTTTTTCCACATATTCCTACACACATCTTTCTAAGAAATTAAAGGATCATAAACAATCAATTCTATTATCGGTTTGTCCACATCTACATCTCTGGAAGGTGATAATAAATAAATAAAAATAAAAAAAACGAGGAACAATTTGGACCAACATTATCAAAAATTAATTTATTTTTATTACCTTTTTCTTTATAACATTTGTTAATTTCAGAAAATCAAACAGTTTACATCATAAATTGAAAATGAAAAGATAGCAAATACAATGCCCGCGCGACATGCAGGCTGCAAACTAGTTTTTATGATTTTAGTAGTGAGTTTTGTTTGTGAAAACTGTTGGTATTTAGCATGTAGTGCCGTGGTGGTAAGAGATGGTGGGTCTTTGGCCCATTTCATAGCTTGTCAAGACTCAAGTACAATTGTTCAGCTTTTAAAAATTAAAATTCTGTTGGCTCTCCATGTTAAAATTTCAAAAGGGAAAATTATATTAAACTCCCTAAGTTTTATCCTTATACATCTAGATAGAGAAGTTTGTGTATTCTACACAAACACCATAAGACTTAAAAGCCTTCTATTATTGTCTAGCAGTAGAAGGCTATTTTAGTCTTTTCATTTTTAATTTATAAAAAAGTATTCATTACTTTTATAACAAATAAATAAATAAAAATCTTTATTTGTTACATATCAACAAACATACACTCACATCCTTCTACCTACCAACGCCACCATCTCATCTGCCATCGGCACCACCCTCCTTCGCCGACATCGGCATTCTTTAGCAGCATTTGCCATAGGTACTCGTCTCTTCCACGTCAAATTAGGATGGTTAGCCAGTTTTTGTGGGTTTGATGTGTAGTTGAAATTGTTGGGTTTTCATGAATTTGAAGTGTTCGATTTTGATGGACATGAAATAGGTGTGAAGTTAGCTGGAATTGAAAAGAATTTTTGGCTTGAAATCAAGGGAGGCCAGAGTGGCCTTCTCCACTGATTTCATTTCGGTGGAGCAATCACTTTCTCTGTTTCAATGATTTTTGGTAAAAAAAAAATTGGTGGATAAATTAATATCAAAATGGATGAAGCATGACCTCTTCCACTGTAATGAAGCGAAGGAGGCACATGCCTAATGCCTCATCCGTGGATATTAATGGTGGATGGCCTCTATTGTAATGTTTATGCTATTTATTTTTTATTTAATGTTTTTAGTCTTCATTTTGGTGTATTTTTATTTTTATCATACAAGGGTAGTTTGACCATCTCACAAGCATAAATGGGTCAACTTAACGGAAAGTTAAGACCAAACCTCAAAGGAACCAGTGTAATTTCCAATAAATTTATAAGTGTAGATAGTATCTAAAAGTGGGGTCATTTAGAGGTTGGGGGGATAGATAGCAATATAGCATAAAACATCGTAGAAGAGAAAATCCAAAGCCTAAATAAAAAGTCCACCCTCTTCACCAAAATCCTAGTTTACTCGCAGTGGCTGGTTTCACTTCCTCACTTGACCTCATATTTCACAATTCACAATTCACAATTCACACTATCCCTAACATTTTTTTTTTCAATTTCGAAACCTCCTAGTATCGCATGCTCACATAGTCTCTCGACATGGAATGGTCCGTTGAAAAATTGCCAAAGCCGTCTCTAACTTAGCCTTAGACTCGTCGACCGATCCTTCAGCTCCCGAAGAAACCATAAGCAAAAAATCTCTCTCTCACACTTCATTTGATTCTCATCTCTTCTTAATTTTACTTGTTTAGTAATTGATTTTTGTTTCTTTTATGGTTCAATTGTGTGTAGTGCACTCAAGAAGGCAATGAAGAATAAGCAAAAAGAATAGGAAAAGCAACGCAAAGATGAGGAGAAGTTCAAATAGGTACTTTGCGTAATGAAAGGCCATGCTTCAACCATTTTGAATTAAGGAATTAATATCAAAATTGATGAAGCATGGCCTCTTCCACTGTAATGAAGCGAAGGAGGCACATGCCTAATGCCTCATCCATTAATATTAATGGCAGATGGCCTCCATTGTAATGTTTATGCAATTTAAATTTTATTTAAGGTTTTTGGCCTTTTTTTTGGTGTATTTTTATTTTTATTATATGAGGGTAATTTGGCCATTTCACACGTAGAAATGGGTCAACTTAATGGAAAGCTTCACCACCGTCAAGTAGTAAGAGTGTTTGTATAGAATATACAAACTTGTCAATTTAAGCGTATGAAGACAAAACCTCAAAGGATCTAGTGTAATTTCCCCATTTCAAAAACACTATGATGTTTTTTTTTTTTTTAGATGAGGGCCAAATATATATATATATATAATATTATACAATAGGGTTAATTGCACTAAAGTACTCCAAATTTAGTTCTCAAAGCAAAATATTATTAAGTTTAAGAAATTCGACACAGACATACCCTGCCAATAAAGTCAAACTGTTAACTTTAAAGATTGACCAACCAAATCAATAAAAAGACGAATTTATCACTACAACATCATCCAAAATATATTTATTTAGCATTTATATTTATTTATTAAAATAATTTAAAAAATATATGAAAAAAAAAACTTCATTTAATATTACAACTCATCTTAAACATCATCACCAACCCACCCATTTTTTCCTAAATTCAGCTTCATCATAATTCACAACAAACCAACATAAAGTACAAATTAATTCCAAGAACAAAAACACAAATCAAATAAAATAATTGAAAAAGAAAACTAAAACAAAAATGAACACATCTACTTCATTTGATAGAGCAGATTCACTCTATCTCTAGTGGAGCTTGCGCTTTGATGGAGCATGAGCTTCATTAAAATGGAGCCGCTCCATCAAATGGAACGATATCTGATGGAACGACTAGGGTCGTAGCCAGAAAATTTTTTCAGACTAGACTAAATATTTTTTCTTCTTCAATCAAAAGTTTATTTTAATAATATATATAGTAATGAATGTTGATGTGATTTTTTTAGATGATAAGTTCAATGGAATTTTATTGTTAACAAAATTTGAAATTTTTTCAAGTAGTGTAACTATATTTTTATGATTTTGTTGAACATGGACATCAGATAAATAGACAACTATAAATATATATATAGATAAAGGAAAAAAAATCATTATAGCACTAGAAAAAATTTCAAATTTTAGTTACAAATTGATTACCGTCATTACAAAAATTAAAACAAATGATCTCTTAGGATAAAACCACTATAATAATAATAATAATAATTATTATTATTATATTATTATTATTATCATTATTATTATTATTATCAAGTGTAAACCACCCATATCATGATGAAATATTGAAATTTAATGAATTTTGATGAGATTTTTCACATGGATGATAAGAAAAATAAAATATATAGCTTTTAAGGATATTTGGCAAGGTTTATGCCCTCCCAAAATTGAGGTTTTTCTTTGGCAATCACTTAGAGGGACAGTGCTTACCAAGGATGTTATGAAAAGAAGTGGTTTGCATCACATGGTGGACGTCAAATGCCCTTTATGCAATTCAACTGATGAGATTGTCGATCATCTATTTTTGCTACGCAGGTGGTCGTTGTTGCTATGGTAAGAATGCATGAATTGGTGGGATTTAAAATGGTGCCCCAACTGCAGCTTCTATGAGTGGTTTCAAGGGTGGAGAGGCTGCTACCCGAAGCCAAGTGCCTATAAATTTTGGTGCACTCTCTTATATGCAATGGTTTGGACCATTTGGGAGATCAGAAATCAATTTGTTTTCAAAGGCAAAAGCACATCTATCGAGCAAGCTTCAGATATGGTCAAATTCCGGATGGTGTGGTGGTTCAAACATTTCAAGAAGGGTACCTTTGAACCAATCACCACTCTTCTCCTCAACTTCAAAGAGATTTGTATTGAACCTAAGAAGACAAAATTAAAACAACTAAGGGACTGGATTCCCCCAGCAGGTGATTGCCTTAAGTTTAATGTTGACGGTTCCTCCAAAGGAAATCCGAGCTCAGCGGGGATTGGTGGAGTGTCGAGAGACTCGAGAGGCGTTGTTCTTTGCATGTACTCCCAATTTATAAGAACTGGTGACTCCAACTTAGCTGAGATTTTGGCAATCAAAAGGGCTTTAGAGTTGTGTTCTTCCAAACTGACCCTTCAAGATCGCGAGATCATTATTGTGAGCGACTCAAAGTCGGTTGTTGCTTGGATTCACGATGGCGATTTCAGTAACGTTAAGTATGTTAATGTGATTCTTGATATCAGAGATCTCATGCTGTTTTTGAAGGCAAAGGTGATGCACGACTCAAGAGCCTTCAATGCTTTTACTGATAATTTGGCAAAACAGGGGTCTAATATGGTTGAAGACTTTCTTCACTGGGGAGGCTTGTGATTGCTTTGCCTTGGCTTAGTTGTTGTTTTGTTAGGGGCTCTAGTGTTATTGTCTTTCTTCTTGTTTTTGTGTGCTGTTTTGCTTTGGTGGCTTTAGCTCTTTTGCTGCTGTTGTGTTGGTTTCATGTTTGCTCTTAGTGTTTTTTCTTGTTTTCATTCTTGGTGGTGCCCGCTAGGCCTTCTCTTGCTTTGTTGTGGCTTTCTTTGTTGCTTTTTCCGGCTTGGGTGGCCGATGAATATATTTGCCGTTCAAAAAAAATATATGGAAAAAAAATCATTTTTTTTTCAATTTTGTGAACTATTTTTTTAATTTGTTTATGGTAAAACATTAAAAAAAAAAAATGAGACATATTGGACAATTGAATATATATATATATATAACTTACCATGCTGAATGAGCACCTTTTGCGTGCGCGCGCGCGCACACACACACACATATATATATATCAATTTTTCTATTATCAATTCGAACTGACAAAATATATATCAGTTCCTTGCATATGGGCCATTGGATTTAAATATTTTGACTTTGCTGCATGCACTTGTCAAAGCATCTTTTAAATCCAATGACCCACATGTAAGGAACTGATATATTTTATATCAGTTCGAACTGATAATAGAAAGACTGTATATATATATATATATATATATATATATATATATATATATATATAACTTACCATGCTGAATGAGCACCCTTTGCATCGAGACACATTCAGCGGATAGAGATTTTGGTAATAAGATATATGTGAATTTTAAACATTCATTTGACTCACGTTCATTCAATAATGGGATATTTGAAACTTTATACATTGAATATATATGTCATCAATATAATTATTACTCAATTTTATTACTAAATTAAATAAAAGGCAAACTGCACTAACTTACCTTGATTATATATATAATTATTGTTAGCCTCAAGGCTTTAATGCTTGATTTTGATGATAACAAACATTGATAAAGTTATAACAAACTTTGATTCAATGTGTTATAGTAAAGTTCCAATCATATTGAAATTAGAGCAAAATGCACTATGCAAAGTTCTAATGCTTTGAAGAATTCATCTACATGCTTTAAGAAGAAAATATCAAGCTTTTGGACATCGAAGGGACAATTTATTGAAGCTTGAAGTAAGCAAGACTAGTTTTAGGCTTATCATTTTTAATATATTGTAAATTAGTCTTTGATTGCATGTAATGTGAATGGATTGGCTCAAGTAACTTAGTTTGGACCTTAGGCTCCGTTAACTATGTTTATCTATTAATCCTAAGTGTTCTTAAACCCTATCTAGATTGGTTGAGATTTATATTGGTCTTTTAGACATAAAAAACCAACCTAGAATGCATTATAGTCGATCAAGGGCATAATTGCATTGTTTTGAAACTTTGGGGCAAAAACTATCATTCTATAAAGATTTATCTGAATGATTTCAAAACTATTTGGGCCTTACTGAAATGTCCATAATATGAGGGACCAAAATGGAATTTGCCACTGCAACTATCATATTTCTGAAGTTATTGTTGAGTTAGGGGTTGAAATGAAATTTCCAAAACTCTAGGAACGCAAATGTAATTTTCGTTAAAAGTTATGACAGGGGTCAAAATAAAATTTTTGAAACCTGAGGGACTAAACTGTAGTTTACCATTCCAACGGACAAAAAAACGGTTATTTCGGTTTTGGCTATAAATTAATGCCTTCTACCCCATTTGACACTTCCAAGAGCCTAACCAAGTTTTCTAACGTTCAAATGAAGTGTTCTAAGTCTTGTTAAGCCAAAACTTTCCATCCATACACATCAAAGGCTTATTTGTATTTAGATTTTCATATTCAATCTTTGAGAGAGCTTGAATTGTTGTTGTAATCAATTTATTGTATCTTTGAGTGCGAGAAACATTTGTTGAGTGTTGAGAAACACTTGTAGTGAGAGAAATCCAAGTGTGAGAGGTCATTTTATATGAGTTAGTTTTCAAATGAATATTTTGAGGGGGAGCTTGTGCTTTAATTTTCTTGATTTTGATGATTAAATATATGTTCTCATAAATGAAAAAAGTGTATATTTTGAATTAGTAAGGGGAAGCATTCATACAATATATTTTCTTTTGGTCTTTAATTTTTTTTTTAATATATATACATAAAGGGAAAATGTATGTTTTATCGGAATATTTTTTTTTAAATCATATTTTTAAACACATTCTTCTTGAGAAAATGATTTCACATTATAATATATTTTAGGGGGAGAAATTTTCTTGAAATTATTGGTATTATTATTTTTAAAAAATGCATGATGGCTTGTTTTTGATAATGTTAATATAAATTCCAAATCATGCTTATACCTCATTTACGCTCTTGCATCATTTGCTAAATTTTGTCATATTTAGATGATGCATTTCTATGGATGTTTTTTTTATTTATTTTTTATTTTTTATTTTTTAAATTTTTTTTTTTTTTTTTTTTTAAGTATGCTTATTGAGTTGCAATATATGCTTAAATTGTTAAGCTACTCACTTCCTTTTGATGAAGACAAAAGGGGGAGAAGTTTGGTGATTGATTGCAATATCTATATTGATTAATATCCATCGATCTATAAGAGAAATAGGAAGATTGATTGCTCCAATATATGTTTTTATATGTTTTAAGTTATTGAAATTTTACTTGTACAATCAACGGTTTGCCATCATCAAAAAGGGGGAGATTGTTAGCCTCAAGTTAGGTAGCACGGATACGGGATATGGATACGGCATGATACGGGGATACGGTAAATCTTTACAAACTAGGATACGGATACGGCAGGATACGTCAATTAAAATAATATATATTTATATTTAAAAAAAATATATTTAAAAACATATTTGATAATTCATTCAAAATCAAAACATATTCGTAATCCAAATAAAATATGTCACATAACTACATAACATAACTAGATTTTATATTATCAGTTTGTCCTGACAATAAATATATCAGAACGAATAATGTGGACCACTAGATTTACATATTTTGACTTAAAGTGTATGCACTTGTCAAAACCTCATCATAATCTGTGGTTAATATTCTTCGTCCTGATATATTTATTGTCAGAATGAACTGACAATAAAAAGACTGATAACACAACTACATAAGTCATAATAATCTAACATATTACAGGATCCAAATAAAACATGTTACATAAGTCGAACATATTACAAAATCCAAATAAATCATACGTCACATAAACCATAACATATTATAAAATCCAAATAATACATTAAAAAAAAAAACTCATAAAACATATTTTAAATTCCTAATTAACTTCATTGTCATCATTCACATTGTTAGATGATCTAAATAATTAGGCATCTAACTCTGGTTCATCAAGAGAAAGGTTTACAATATCAAGTATCCCGGCATTCTCCATGTCAATGGAATCAAAGACAAAATTTCCTTACAATATCATTTTGACCCCTAATATTTTGAAATTATAATTTGACCCCGTTTTATACTAAAATAATTATAATTTTGCCCCAAATGTATCCTCCAAGTATCCCCTAAGTATCCACCAAGTATCCGTCAAGTATCCGCCAAGTATCCACTAGTCAAACTTGTGAAAAAGTCAACGGATACGCCATTGGGCGTATTGGATACGTATCCTGGAGTATCCGAACTAGATACGAGTTCGATACGAGTTACCTCCACCAAATGGAGTATCCGTGCTTCCTTGGCCTCAAGGCTTTAATGCTTGATTTTGATGTTAACAAACATTGATGAAGTTCTAACAAAGTTTGATTTCAATGTGTTACAGTAAAGTTTCAATCGTATTGAAATTAAAGCAAAAGGCACCATGCAAAGTTCTAATGCTTTGAAGAATTCATCTACATGTTTTAAGAAGAAAATATCAAGCTTTTGGACATCAAAAGGACAATTTATTGAAGCTTGAAGTAAGCAAGACTAGTTTTAGGCTTATCATTTTTAATATATTGTAAATTAGTCTTTGATTGCATGTGATGTGAATGGATTGGCTAAAGTAACTTAGTTTGGACCTTAGGATCCGTTAACTGTGTTTATCTATTAATACTAAGTGTTCTTAAACCCTATCTAGATTGGTTGAGATTTATATTGGTCTTTTAGACATGAAAAACCAACCTAGAATGCATTATAGTCGATCAAGGGTATAACTACATTGTTTTGAAACTTTAGGGCAAAAACTATCATTCTATAGAGACTTATCTGAATGATTTCAAAACTATTTGGGCCTTACTGAAATGTCCATAATATGGGGGATCAAAATGGAATTTGCCACTGCAACTATCATATTTCTAAAGTTATTGTCAGTGTTCGAAAAATAGGAAAAGTCGGCTGCCTAGGCACCGCCTATGCGTTAGGCGGACACCGGCCGTCTCGTTTTGGCCAAATCGGCTATGTTAGGCAATCGAAAAAAAAAATTAGCTGATATGGCCGGAAAAATCAGATGATCTGGTCGAAAAATCGGGTTACATGGAGTCAAAGTCGTTGACTTCGCCAAGTCGTCCCAAACGTCACCTTTATTTGCCACCGCCGGCTCTTCGATTTCACCGGTTTCTGGAAACGAAGTTGAAGAACAAGAGAGAAGAAGAAATTTAAATGAGAGAGAGGATCAGATCGAGAGAGACAGAGAAGAGAGAAGAGAGTATTTGGTAGAAAATTGTAAACTGAGAAAGTAGAAAAGAGAAATAAGAAGAAATTAAGTGAAAAAAAAAAAAAGAGAAGAAATCGAAATCAAATTAATCTGGAAAGAGATGAAGAACAGATAAAGAAGAAGGAATTAAGTGAGAGGGAGGATCAGATTTCGAGAGAAGAGAGGATTTAATGCACACATATCTGATAAATGAAAAGGAGTAAAAGACACGTTCAAAAAAAAAAAAAATGTGGAGTCCAGCTGGGAAGCACAAAAAAAACCTAAAAAAAGACAAAGGGGAAGTGATCCTATACTGATGACACACACTAAGTACCGTGGAGTCTAGCTATCATTATTCATTAGTAATGTTGGGTTGGTGGTATAAATTATAAAATAAAAAATAAATTAAAAAAAAAAAAAAAAAAAAGTAAAGTAAGAAATAGAACAAAACCAAAAAATTAAAAAAAAAATTATGAAGTAAAAACAAATTAAAAAAATTAAAAAAAAAAAAAATCGACCTCCTAAAAATCCGCCTAGGCGCCAACTCGACCGCCTAGGCGCTAGGCGCTAGTCCACCGCCCGACTAGCGCCTAGCGTTTACTAGAACACTGGTTATTGTTGAGTCAGGGGTCAAAATGAAATTTCTAAAACTCTAGGAACCAAATGTAATTTTTCGTTAAAAGATATGGCAGGGGTCAAAATAAAATTTTTGAAACCTGAGGGACTAAGCTGTAATTTACCATTCCAATAGACAAAAAAACGGTTATTTCGGTTTTGGCTATAAATTAATGCCTTCTACCCCATTTGATCACTTCCAAGATCCTAACCAAGTTTCCTAACGTCCAAATGAAGTGTTCAAAGTCTTTTTAAGCCAAAACATTCCATCCATACACATCAAAGGCTTATTTGTATTTAGATTTTCATATTCAATCTTTGAGAGAGCTTGTATTGTTGTTGTAATCAATTTATTGTATCTTTGAGTGCGAGAAACATTTGTTGAGTGTTGAGAAACACTTGTAGTGAGAGAAATCCAAGTGTGAGAGGTCACTTGGCTAATATTGTTGTAGAGGTTTAATTGGCACCCAAAAGTCCAATTTGATAGTGGAGTATCCTCTAGAAAGCTTGGTGAGCTTAGAGGCGTGGAGTAGGCGAGGCCGAACCACGTAAAAATTATTGTGTTTGATATCTCTATCCTTAAGCTCTTTAATTTGTGCAATTTAATTATATTGCTCATATTTGTATTTGTACATTTCATATACATTTTTAGAATTGAATATTATGGATAGGAAAGTGCTTAATTGTTTTTAAATTGTTAGAAACCTAATTCATCCCCCCTATTGAGTTGCCTTTTGGTCCAACAATTATAATAAAACCCGTAAAAATACTGTAATAGCACAAACATACCTTCTAACCCGTTGACTAACAAAGGTCAACCGTTGACCACCGTTAGTTAGTCACAAATAAAAGGCAATATCACTTTTGCCCTTATAGAAATAATACTTAATTATATAAAATCAGTTAATTAATTAAAAATAAAAATATTAGAAAATATGAAATATAATATATATATATATATAGTTTCGTTCTCATGCGAACATCCCGATATAACTTTATGATGATATTAAATGTAAGCCATTAGTTTTGACAAGTGCATACACACTTGAGTTAAAATATGTAAAACCAGTGGCTCACATTCATTATTCTTATGAAGTTATGTCAGGTCGTCATCATTTGAAAATTTTCTATATATATATATATATATATCAAAAAGATAAATATAACTTCTTCTTCATCAAACACACCAAAATCCATACCTGTCTCTATTTGTGACTTGCAATTGGGTATTAGATCCAATAACAATGAAAACCTTCAAACAATATACTGAAACAAGTCATTGAAATGAGATCAGAAACAATCTTATATCAAAATTAACTAAAGCTGAAAGCAAATAGAAAACACCCAAAACCAAAAAAAAAAAAAAAAAACTCAAATCTTCAATATGATCTGCAAAACTACAATATCAATTCTGTATAAAAAATATATTATAATATATATTATTTTATTTTTTCCGATGAAGACTTTTTACGATGCACACTTTAAGCACCTTTTATGAAATTTAATGGAATTTATTGAACTTTGATGTGATTTTTTGTATGGATGATAAAAAGAATGAAATACATTTGTGGAAAAAAAATTGAAATTTTTTCGGGTATAAGAACTAATTTTTTTTCGACCTTTTTATAGATAAAACATTTTAAAATAGCGAAATATTAAAAAAAAAAAAAAATAGTTCTCAAATCCAAAACAAGTTCACATTTGTATCAAATGTGTATTTTAATTTTCTTATGATGCATACAAAAAATCTCATCGAAAAACTTTTAATTTCATGCTATTTCATCAAAGTTGCTCATTGTATTAAATTAAAGAAGTGCTGATAGGAAAAGTTATATATATATATATATTAGTTTTTTTCTCCCCTGGATGAACTGATTTTACTTATATTAGTTCCACAACTATCAACTATTGTACTCACGTACTTCAGCTTAGTCAAAGTCTTTTTAATCTTAATAACTTAATCAATAACTCACAAGTCTCATTCTAATCTTAAAAATTCAGTTCAGTCATGGGGGAGAGAATACTAAATATATATATATATATATATATATGGAATATCAAATAGAAACAATGAGAAAATGTTGCATTTCATCCACCCACCAACTTCTTCCATCTCTTTTACTTCTATCACCTAAATTATCAAACACCTAATAGACAAACATAAAATCTCTCAAAACACAAAGTCTCTCTACAGACCCACGATTCAAAACAGTTCAAAATCAATTAAAAAAAGAGATAATTCCATAGAATAGCCACTTTGGTTTTCCAATTTTTACATATAGCCACTAGTTTTTAAAAAACCAAATATAACCAATATGATCAAGGATCATGGATTGTGTGGTGGAAGTTAGTGGGTTCTTTGACAAGTAAATATAAGCTCGGATCTTCATGAGGTGAAGATGACTTGTTGACAAGCCCAAAACTTTGACATACCATATTATCTCCATGTCCTACATTTTATATTTATCCGTGAACTTTTTGTATTTTTTAAAATTAATTAAATAAAGAAATAATCTTATTTAATTTATTTCTATCATTTCAATTGCAATAGACTAAATACCCTTTCTGACATTAACGGCTAACATTTTGAGGTTGATGAGCATGTTTGTATCGAATTTCTTAAAATTAGCTACATTTTACCTTAAGGGATAAATTTATGGTATTTTAGTACAATTAACCCTATATAATAGGGTAATACTACCAAGGTCGGAAATAACCCTGGCTTGGGATAGCCCACCGAAGTATTTGAAATATATATATATATATATATATATATATATATATATATATAATAAAGAATTAAAATTCTATTAGTTAGTCCTCATAAGTTAAGATTATCTTTTAGTGAGGATAAAATACACTATATGATCAAGTTTTTTTTTTTTTTTTCCTCTTTTATGTATGTAAGTATTTGCATGTTTAATTCAAACTCAATTACTAAAAAAAAATAATAATAATAAAAAAAATAAATAAATAAACTATTCATCCCCTTGTTGGTTAATTTTATATTTTAAAGTAAATAGTTGACTTATAGTTGTTTAAAAAAATTATTATTTATTTGTCAATTTCAACTATATGAGTACACGTACGTTTTTTTTAATTAATGAAATTTCTCTCGTACAATCGAAACATATCTTTGTCGATATATGTATATATATATATATATATATATATATATATATATTTCATAATAGCCCATCTTGAAAAAAATTCATGGCTTCACCCCTTAATAGTTAATACTACTTTACCTAAATTTAGGCCAAACAATATGGCATCCTTGTAGGCTTTGCCACATCATTCATTAGTCTCTCATGAAAATATATATATATATATATATATACAGTGAGTCTCTCATGAGGGATCCCTTATTTTAATTTCGGTAAGGACCATGATGAAACAGAAACAACCGAATATACGTAATTTATATATATATATATATATATATATATATATATATAAATAAATAAATTCCCTCCAAAAAAATAATTCAGTGCATGGCAACAATTCACCTGCATTCAACCCGAAAGTGATTTCCATGATAATCAAATCCTCTATTTAAGCTTCAAATAACACCAATAACTCCATGATAAGGAATTGGATAATTGAAATTTTTGGGTTTTAGGGTTTTAGATACAATCCGAAATTGTGAAGAGTTTTAATTCAAGAAATATTTTTATAATATTTGGGTTGATTTTAATTTTCAATTTTAGATGAATTATCCGATAATTAATAAAATATGATGATTAAAACATCAAATTTTAATTCATTAAAACTAATAAGCCTACAAGGATGCCACATCATTTAGTTCCCAAATTGGGCAAAGTAGAATTACTGTTTAATTCATTATCAATTATAAATTTGTGTATGACATTTCCAATTATTCTTTTATATATTATTATAATAGTTCATTTATACTATTATTTCATATGTTATTATTATTATTTTTTTGACGGTATTTATCTATCCACCTATCTAGATAATGTATTTTTTTGAAGTTTTTTGCCACTGGTAGGATTTGAGCCGCGGACATAGGGGTCATTTACCCTAGCTCCAAGCTCGTCCATCTACTGACTGATCTACGTTCCTGGGGGCATTATTTCATATGTTAATTAAATACGAATTTTTTGTATTAAAAAAAACATTATTAGGTTTAACATTTAAGTACTTAAACTGAAAAATTTTCTTTTTAATTTTTGTGAACTATATTTACCATGAAATATACTAGTGCATTGATTTTTTTAAATTAATGCAATTTATGCTACAAGACCCTCATACACATATCATGGGGTTGTGGGTTCAAGTCTCTTCTCCTTTCTCAAAAACCTCCCGAATTATTGTAATATTTAAAAAAAAAAAAAAAAAAAAACAATCAAATTGGAAAAACAAACTAATCTAGAGGCTAGAGCATCCTCCACTCCTCCAGCTGGTTAGGGACAACAAAAATCCCCGACCCGCCCCAAACCCACGGGGCCCTGATCTGTTTGGGGCGGGTTTAGGGCAGTAAAAACGGGTAACGAGGCTGGTTTGGGGCACATTTCTTGACCCAACCAGGTTACCGGGTCAGATATGGGGCGGTCCCTTTTGACCCGACCCGCCCTGTTTGACTCGGAATAAATCTTGTTTTGAAGAAGATAGTGATGGTGATGGTGAAGGTGAAGAGGTAAATGATATAATTAATATTATATATTAATAATGTCATTTAATTAATTTTACTAATTTTTTTTTTTTTTTGCTACAGATTTGTGTTTGAAAAAATCATGCTTGTTTTCAAGAAGATAGAGTGATGGTGAAGATGTTGGATGGATTTTGTTATTAGAATTTTTTATGTTTAAAGTATTTTTTATGTTTAAAGTATTTTGGTGAAGATGTTGAATGAATTTTATTGACACCGAAAATGTTGTATATATTTTGTATTTTTGTTCAAGTCATTTTGGGATTTGTATTTTGTACTTTACGGATGAATTTAATGTTTATTAAACTTAGTTATCGTGTTATATTAAATTTAAATTTACATAAATGAATCGGGTCATTCGGATCGGGTTTGGGGTGGAAATTAAAAACGCATTCAGGTCCCGGGTCGGGTTTGGGGAAACCGTTGAAAATCGGGTTTCGGGTTTCGGGTTTGGGGCGGGTCAAGGCCGCCCCATTGCCATCTCTACAACTAGTCCATTCTAGACGTTTTAGAGGCACAATGCAAAAATCTAAATGGACCCCCTTTTTTTATACCTATATATAGTCTTAAATTTTTATTTTTAATATATAGAACAAATTGCACTCAAATCTCTCTGAGGTTTGACCTTTTGCACTCAGAAACAACTTTATCATTAATTAACACTTACACCCCTTACCGTTAGGTTAAACTTAACTGTTTACTAACCGTTACCTTTAAAAGACTAAACTACCCCCAATCCATAAATTAAATTAATAAAAAAACATTTTATCAATTTTATCATTAATTTTTTTATTTTTTTATTTTTAATTATAAAATAATAATAATTTCTAGATTAAAAAAAAATCAGCCTTAAAAAATAATAAATAGAAATTAAAAAATAAATTTCTTTAGGAAAAAGAAATTTTAAAAATAATAAGAAAATAAAATATTAAAACCCCAAACACCACCAAACACCACCAAACACCATTATCTCTTTCTCTCCTCTCCTCCTCCTCTCTCATCAAACATTCAAACCCCATCATCATCTTCAACATCATCAAACCAACCCTAGCCATCAAACCCACCATGGCCAAAAACCAAAGCTCGACCCGCCGCCATGTAGCGCCGCCACCGCACTAGACTTCGTCCTTTTCTCCTTCCGTCGAATTCCACCACGAACCCTCTTCTCTTCCTCGCCGTGACCTCCCCCATCAACGGCTTTCTCTCTCTCTCATCCTCTCTTCAAATGTGTGTGTGGATTAAAATGGTTTGGGTGTGGATTTAGTGGTGGTTTGGTGTGGATTTGGTTGTTGCAATAAGAGAAGAACAAGGACTTCTTCAAATCCAAGAACAGGGAACTTAGCTTTCCCAAAAAAAAAAAAAAAAATTGGGGTTGATGTTTCTAGCAATTCTAGGTTTGGGTTGAAGATAGGTTTTGTAATTTTTTTTATAATTTTTTTTAAGAACATCGCCAAACGCCCTTTAAGGATCCAGAATTTTGTTGTGAATAGATAGCACATTAACAAGATTGGAGCTACAAAAGCAACTAGATTTTGAATTTTCATCAGCATGACAATCAAAAACTAAGTTAAACAACCAAAAAAAAAAAAAAGGTTAATAGAAACCAATCTAAACGATATGTCTAAATCAGAAGTCCCTGGAACAACAAAAGAAACCCAAAATTAGAAACAAGTTCTTCGATTCCCACTACCATTCCCAGTTTGCAGAACTTGTATAAGCAACTGAGTCTACTCCTTGACCAAGTCAGCCTTCTTAATCACAATCTTGGCTTTTTCAATCCCAATCAACATCCACCGCTCATTCATCTTCTTCAATTTGCTATTACCCAACAACTTCCACATCGGATTCACCGGAATATATATATATATATATATATATATTTATATATATATAGGGTGAAAATGGAAACTAGCCAAAAATTAAGGAGGTTTATTGTTTTTAGCCGGAATTAGTATGTTGATTGTTTTTGTCAAAAAATCCACTTTTCGGACAAAAATGCCCTTCATTCAGAAATTTTGCCTTGTGTGTTTAATTCTTTTTTGCCTGGTGTGTTTAGTTCTTTTTGCCTGGTGTGTTTAATTCGTTTTTGCCTAGTGTGTTTAGTCATTTTTGTCTGGTGTGTTTAGTCCTTTTTGCCTAGTGTGTTTAATTCTTTTTGCCTCGTGTGTTTAGTCATTTTTGCCTGGTGTGTTTAGTCGTTTTTGTCTGGTGTGTTTAATCGTTTTTACCTAGTGTGTTTAATCGTTTTGGCCTGGTGTGTTTAGTCGTTTTTTTCCTAGTGTGTTTAATCGGTGGCCTAGTGTGTTTAATTGAACAAAATCTGGAAAAAAAAAAAAAAAAATTCAAACATGGTCTGAAATTTTCAACTTCAACACGAAAATCTGGGAAAAAAAAAAAACAACTCCCACCATTCATAAAAACAACCACCACACTTATAAATTTTGAAAAAAAAAAAATGAAATATGGAAAAATGCCTTGTGTGTTTAATTCGTTTTGCCGGAAAAAAAATAACTTTTTTTTTTCTCTATTTTTTTTCTTTTTCTTCTTCTTCTTCCCAGACCTCCATCTTCTTCTTCTTCTTCTTCCCGGATGTGATTAATTGTGTTTCTTGGTATGTTTAATTTGGTCTTGCTCTGGTGTGTTTAATTGAGTTGTTGTGATGTGTTTAATTGATGGTCTGGTGTGTTTAATTGATTTACAACTGGTGTGTTTAATTGGTTTACACACCGGTGTGTTTAATTGGGTTCCCCGGTGTGTTTAAGTAGGTTCCCCAGTGTGTTTAATTGATTTGCCCTAGTGTGTCTAATTGAATTGTGCTGGTGTGTTTAACTCAACCAAATTAAACACACTAGTAACACACAATTAAACACACCAGTCATAACCATTTAAACACATAATTAAACACACCAGTCACAACCAATTAAACACATCATTAACACCCTTGTAAAATCTACAACTTGGCTAATGGACTCTTCAACTTCAACTTCAACACGAAAATTTGGATTAAAAAATCTTGAAAATTTTTTAAACAAAACAAAATCTGGAAATTTTGTAAACAAACAATACCCAAACTTAAGCACAACCACAACCGCTCTTAAAATCAATAACTAACACTCAACCCCTAATTAAAAATTTAAAATCTGGATTTTTTTTCAAAATATTAAAAAAAAAAAAAAAACCTGAAATTTAAAAAAAAAATCTGATTTTTTTTTAAAACAAAACAAAATCAGAATTTTTTTTAAAGAAACAATACTCAAATCTAAACCTTTTTAAAATCTGGAAATTTTAAAAAAAAAAATGATTTTTTTAAAAAAAAAATCTGGAAATTTTTCAAAATTAAAAAAAAAAAATTGATTTTTTTTTTTTTTAAATTTTGGTTTGGGTTGCTCGATCTGGACTAGATCGCGGTCAAATCGAAAAACCCATCGGAAATTTTCTTTGAAAAAAAACAAAATCTGAAAATTTTTGTTTAAAAAAAATTCTAATTTTTTATAAAAAAAAAAACTGGAGAAAGAGAAGAAGAAGAAGATGAAGGAGAGAAGAAGAAGACGCAGGAGAGAGGAGAAGAAGAAGAAGAAGAAGTAGAAGAAGAAGAAGAAAGAAAGAAGAAGAAGAAGAAGAACTTGTGAGAGAGAAAGAAATATAAAAAAAAGATTCTGCAGAAATAATGAGAGAGACAAAGAGAGAGAAGAGGTTTTGAAAAATAATGAAGGGCATTTAAGTCTCTACAGTGGATTGTTTGACAAAAACAATCAATTTACTAATTCTGGTTAAAAACAATAAATTCCCTTAATTTTTGGTTAAAAAGGGGTATTTCTTCATATATATATATATATATATATTAATATCGATGAAGAAATTTGGAAATCATTTATTTTTGTTTTTTAATTTTTTGATAATATGTTTTTTTTATTAATTTCATTTTTGAATTATGGGTAGTTTAGTCTTTTAAATGTAACAGTTAGTCAATGGTTAAGTTTGACCTAACGACAGGGGGAGTGAGTGTTAATTAATGATAAAGTTGTTCTGGGTACAAGAGGCCAAACCTCAGGGAGACTGAGAGCATCTCCAATGCAAGCGTGACTTGTGAAAAAAAGAGATACCACGTAAGATAAATAGACATTATATTAATAATTGTATCTCCAATGCAACCGTGCATATTCAACCTCAAGCTGACATGGCAAAAAAAATATTAGACATTGTCAATATGACCGTCCACTTTCAAATGGTCTGTTGCACATCTATTTTTTAGGTTGACTCAACAAATATTTAAAATTGATATTAATTTTTCATATATTTTTGGTAAGGAAATAAAATAAAAAATAAAATAGGAAAAAAATATGGACACGTCATTAAAAAAAAATTGTGTTTTGGACGGAAGCATTGGAGACCAAATTTTAAATTGATTGCCATGTCAACAATTATTGGCATGCAAGCCACTTTTGCATTGGAGATGCTCTGAGTGCCCTCTCTCTCTCTCTATATATATATATATATATATTTGTTCTCTCATGAGAGATCCCTTATTTTAACAAAAAATAAGGACCTCCATGAAATCCATCGATTTGAATGAATTGTGATCTAAATTTTTTCTTGCATGATAAGTTCAATTAAATGTACTTGTAAACCAAATTTGAAATTTTTCCGAGCACTACAACTATTTTTTCTATATTTTGTTAAATATGAAGCTTAAGAAAAAGGATGAAAAATAGGAAAAAAGAAAAAAGGAAAATAGTTGTAGGGCTCGATAATTTTTCAAATTTGGTTTACAAGTAGACTTCACTTATCATCCACAAAAAAAATTCAGATCATAATTCATAAAAATTAATGTGATTTCATCACAGTCCCTACTAAAATTAAAATACAGGATCCCTTATGAGAGACTCTCTCTCTCCCTCTCTCTCTGTATATATATATATATATTGTTATTCATATATATTTTTCTCAAAAATGATAATTTTGTTACAAATAAAATGATATCATGCGACAAATACATTTAATATAAAGACAAATGAATTTCTAATAGCCTACTAGGTGTTGACATTGCCACCTATAAATATGATAAGCACGCCCATATTTTAATAAAAAAGTTTAACTACAAAAATATCTCAATAGAAATTTACCAATAAGGACAAATTAGTTTAATTAAAAATAAACCGAATACCATGTACACCCATTAATTACACTCATATCTTCAACCATATATCTTTATTAAAAAAAAAAAAAAAATACTAAATCTTAATTAAACTCTAATTCTATTTCAAGTATCAAAATCTTTCATTATCATATAACAAAGTAATGGAAAAAAGAATTTTCAGAGGACTCTGATCATACATAGGTATGTATATATATATATATATATATATATATATATATTGTTATGAACTCTATCAATAAATAAAAAGTGAGAAGTATTTTTTTTTTCTTTTTAAAAGATAGCAGTACATATTATTGTGTATCCAGGAGATCAACAGTTTTATGAGGATGTGAAATATGTTGTAATAGATATCATCAACTTGACAGAGTTGAGTTCTCATTGTTTTCATTTACCTAAAGTAGAGCTTCTCAAACTATTCCTTCAAAAAAGCATAGCATGGAATTCTAAGTGCTTAACTGAGTTCAACTTTATGATTGGTCATGATATCAAGAGCATCACCTCTCATGTCCCAAACTTTGTGGAATGTGATTATTTTCAACATGGACGATGTTTGAGATTTGTAAATGTTGAGAAGATATCTAATGCAGTTGTTGATGGCAAGGAACTTACTATGACTATATTGTTTTTTCGAGCTTATAAAATTTAAGAATTTATCATTTGTGAAATTGGGTATGTTAATAAGTTAATAGGGTTTATAAATAAATTGTATTAAAATGAATACATTAATTTAAATACGAGTACTGTTGACATTAAGATGGGTGTAAGCACTTACAGTAATGATTTAATTTTAAATTTTAGACATGAGTGTACTTATAAATAAGAGTGTAGTTATCATATTTATAGGTGGCAATATGCCAATATCCGCACCCTAACTTATTACCAAAACTAGTGTGTCAACCCGTACGATGTACGGGCTTTGTTAAAAAAAATATATATATATATATTGTTGTATGTATAAATTCGCCAACCTGACACGTCATCGAAAAAGCCAACAAAAGACTGCCACGTCACTCATTGACCAGGTTAAGAGAGGAAGTGTGACGAGTCAGAATAATAAAATAGCTCAAGCTAGAAGGGAGTCAAAGATATGGTCGCCGAAGCTAGATATTTACTCGCCAAAAGTAGAAATGTGGTCGCCAAAGAGATGATACCCAGAAGTGAAGGTACTCGCTGCACCAGTATACTGGGCCTGAACCAACTCGGCAGAAACACAGAAATAAACCCTAAACTTTTAGAAGACCCAGAACAACGAGGAATCATAAAAAGGAAAGTAGACCTGATCCGTGATAAGAAAGGATCCTAGTACGAATCAAAGAGGGAAACCTTCCACCCACACGGCTAAAAACAAGGGGAAACCCTAATTAAACATGTATAAATAGGACCACCTATCCCATGAGGAAGGGGTCAGAAATCTAGAGAGAGAGAAGAGAGCAATTGTAAGAGAGATCTAAGTGTGTAATAAGGCAACGAAACCTAGTATTATTTTTCTGCCCTCAAGGGCGCCGTGGTTTTTTCCCATTCAAGGGTTTTCCACGTAAAATCTGTCTTTTGCATGCGTTCTTAATTTTCTTATTTTATATTAAATTGATATAATTGTTAAGTGTGTGGCAATCCAAATTTCACCATCAACAATTGGCACTAGAAGGATGGGGTCTTTGAACAGAAACTTCGAGGGACCCTTGCGAATCAAACAACATGAACAACGACAGCGACAGAGATGGTAACTCCAGAGTAGATTTAGTTGTTGAACCAACCGTGCCGACGGGAGACAGGGCGGTGACAATCGGGGAACAATCAACGGCAACACCAGGAACTAGGACAGCTGATCCCGGGATTCTGCAGCACTTCCAAGCTGCATTGGTAAACCTAATCAGTGAAGCCAGCAAGATAGGGCTTTCGCTCCCCATAGGGTTGGGAGTTTCATCTCTTTACGAGTTAACCACTCCTGGAATCCATCCACCCGGAAGGCTACGATCAGAAGTTCACATCGCAATCCCCGATACTCAAGCAAGACAATCCACTAAGGAGACTCCCCAGGACCACACTGAGGATTTCGAGGGGAGAAAACAAAGGAAGGGAAAAGGTGTGATGAATGAAGAATCCAAGGAGGAGCGAGATCAGGCGCGAACACATGGGGTCAATTCCAGTGACACATATCAGCGGAATCGGCGGAGACACAGTTCCATGTCATCTGAAGATAAGAGTCCTCGTCCACGAAGGGAATTACGATCCAAAAGAGCGAAGCGAAGAAGATTCGAAAGCACAGAAGATCGAAAAAGCCCGGACGAGAGAGGCAATCATGGTAGAATGGCAATCAAGAGTAGACTCGATCCAGCAGGAGAACCAACTGATCAGCGAGATGTCACCCTACAAGAGCTATCAAGAAACGTTTCAGCGATGGCACGAAGATATGGTTGTAACGTATCTTCAGATGATGAGTCAGATAGCCCGTTCATCGAAAATATCGCTCGCACCCAATTTCCAGACAGATTTAGAATGCCAACCATTGAGCAGTACAAGGAGAACAGGGATCCGAAGGAGCACGTTCGCTGATTCCGTAACATTATGGCCCAGTACTCATCCAATGATGGGTTGTTATGCCTCACCTTCCCGCAAACGTTTGGCGACCTTGCCTCTAGGTGGTTTGGAAGACTTCCTCCCGGAAGTATAAGCAGCTTCTCAAATCTCAGCAAAGCGTTCATAAGGCAATTCATGGGGAGTGTCCAGAGAAGAAAGTCACTCGCTCATCTATCCAACTTGAAACAGGAACGTAACGAGTCGATCAAGAAGTATCTAGCGAGATTTGGGAAGGAGGTTGCTCAAATTGAAGACGCCAGTGATGTAGCTGTGATCGCCGCATTCACCAATGGGTTACAAAGTGGGCGATTATCCTTTGACCTACGAAGGGAGAGACCAAAAACTTATGAGGAGATGATGGAAATAGCTAGCGACTATGCACTGGCGGAAGAAGAAGAAGTAGCACAGGGGGGTAACTATGTGCATGGACACAAGCCTGACTCGAAACCGGACCATAAGGATGACAAAAAGACGCAGTCACATGATCGCCAGAGAGATGAGAAGGGCCAAAAGGGATATCCAAGAGAAGGCAGAGGAAACGCTCGAGCCAATAAGTTTCGAGGAAGGTACAACCATTACACCCCTTTAACTGGCGATCAGGAGGAGATACTGTCTGTGGTAGAAGACAAGGGACTCGTCAAATATCCTCGGCAGCAGTCAGCAAATGCCCGGAGAGATACAACTAAGTACTGCCGGTTCCACAAAGATCATGGGCATGAAACTTCAAAATGTTTTCAATTACGCGATCACATTGAAAGCTTGATCAGAGATGGGCACCTGAAGGACTTTGCTTTGAAAGGGGACAAGCACGGTGGTCGCCAGGATAGCCGCCAAGGAAACGGCCAGGAAAGGAAGAGTCCAAGAAGGAACAGCCCTAACGCAACTATAAACACCATTTTCGGCGGACCTCATACTGGGAGGAGCAATCGAGAAAGGATGTCAGAAGTTCGAGAAGTAATGTATGAAAGCAGAAGCATGGAGATCAATTATGTGCAGAGAAACCCCAAGAAGGGAAGAGAAGGACATGATCCCATAACATTTACAGCAGAAGACTTAGACGGAATTGATGCAAAGCCTAACGATGCAATCGTCGTGAGGGTTCGAATAGCCCATAGGGATGTCTTTCGGGTGATGATTGACAATGGAAGTTCAGCCGATATCTTAAGTGCCAGAGTATATGATGAGTTGCGGCTGGACAGAAAAGATCTTGAACCATTCCATGTGCCATTAAAGGGATTCGGTGGCACAGAAGTTAGGTCGTTAGGAACTGTGAAGCTACTGGTGAGATTTGGTACAGCATCATGCCGGCGAACAATCCTGTTGGACTTTGTCGTGGTTGACATCCATAATTGGCCGTATAATGCTTTACTTGGCCGATCGTTTCTTAACAAAGCTCGAGCTGTTACTTCAACCCATGCGTTGAAAATAAAATTCCCTACATAATTTGGTGTCGGAGAATTGAGAGGGTCATAGGAGATGGCTCGCCGCGCCAACCTATCAATCTTCAAAGATAAAGCAGGGATGGAAACCTTGAGCATATTCGAGGTAGACAGGGAAGTGCAGGAAGATAATCCGGAAAACTTCGAACTGGACCCAAGGGACAAAACGAGCAGAGAGAAAGAAGAACCAATTGAGTCAATTATTCTAGATGAAGCGGAACCAGATAAAACAGTAAAGATCGGAGCAAGGCTGACTGAACAAGTTAAGAAAGATGTGACAAGCTTGTTGAAGGAATATAGGGGGATTTTCGCTTGGTGCCACGAAGACATGCCAGGGATTGATAGAAGCGTAATTTCGCACAATCTGGTTGTGAATGAGAAATACAAACCGGTTGTGCAGAAAAGGAGAAGCTTCAACCCAGAAAGAAGTGCAGCAATCAAAGAGGAAGTATCAAAGTTGCTCGCCGCAAGGTCAATTAGAGAAGTTAAGTACCCGGAATGGGTGGCGAATGTGGTCCTAGTGAAAAAGAAAAACAATCAATGGAGGATGTGCGTCGACTTCACCGATCTGAACAAAGCCTGCCCCAAGGACAGCTTCCCGCTACCAAGGATTGACCAGTTAGTCGATACAACAGCCGGACATGAGTCGTTGAGCTTCATGGATGCATATTCAGGATATAACCAGATAAAGATGCACAAGCCAGATGAAGAGAAGACAGCGTTCACCACAGATCAGGGGTTGTATTGTTACACAGTCATGCCATTCGGCCTGAAGAACGCTGGGGCAACTTACCAGCGCTTGGTCAACAAAATGTTCGCTAGACAAATAGGGAGAAATATGGAAGTCTACATTGACGATATGCTGACAAAAAGCATCACAGCAAATAGACATACAGATGACCTGAGGGAAACATTCGATGTGCTGGTCAGGTATGGAATGAAATTGAATCCAGCAAAATGTGTATTCGGCGTACCATCTGGGAGGTTTCTCGGATATCAAGTACATCAAAGAGGAATAGAGGTGAACCTTGAAAAAATCCAAGCACTAGCAAAAATGGTCTCATCAAGAACTTTGAAGGACGTCCAAAAACTCGCGGGGTGCCTAGCATCGCTGAGCAGATTCATAGCCAAGTCAACAGACCGATGCCTACCATTTTTCAAAGCTCTAAAAAAGGGAAAGGGAATCGAGTGGAATGAGGATTACGAAAAGGCTTTCTAGGCCTTGAAAGATTACCTTGGACAGGCACCGCTGCTATCAAAACCAGAAACAGGAGAAATATTGTACATGTACTTGTCCGTCTCTAAAGCAGCCACAAGTTTTGTACTAGTGCGACAGGAAGATGGAATCCAGAAGCCAATATACTACACCAACAAAGCACTGTTACCAACCGAAACAAGGTACTCGCCGGCCGAAAAAATGGCACTCACTCTAATAACAGCAGCAAGGAAGCTAAGACCATATTTCCAGGCTCATAAAATCGGGGTATACACTAACTGCCCACTGAAACTAATCCTGCAGAAACCAGAAGTATCCTGTCGATTAACAAAGTGGGCGATTGAATTAAGTGAATTTGGCGTAGAATATCTCCCAAGGACAGCAATCAAAGCACAAGCAGTGGCAGACTTTGTGGCAGAGTTCACCGAGCCAAACATAGAGGTGGCTAGAATGATGGTGGAGCAAAATAAAAAAATATTCAAATGGCAACTCCGCGTCGACGGCTAGTCAAACACGCACGGCAGCGGGGCAGGGGTAGTAGTGTCAACCCCGGAAGGAGATTCAGTCGAATGTGCCCTGCGTTTTGACTTCAAAGCTACTAACAATCAAGCTGAATATGAGGCCCTCATAGCAGGTTTAAAAGTTTGCATAGTCTTAGGGGCAGATGAGGTAGAAATCTTCAGTGACTCTCAAGTTGTTGTCAATCAAGTACTAGATGAATACCAGGCGAGAGATGAAAGCATGATCACCTACCTGGAATTAGCAAAGGAACTGTTAGGAAGATTTAAAGAATACAGAATTGTTCATGTCCCCAGAGAAGAAAACGAGCAAGCCGATACCCTGGCCAAATTGGCATCCACCACAATCAACATCTGGCCCAAAAGTATATCCATGATTCGACTACTGCAGCCAAGCATAATCAAATCAAAAGAAGTAGGGGCAGTCTTTGGAGAGAGGAACAGCTGGATCACACCAATAAAAGAATATCTCGTCAATGATGTACTCCCAAGTAACCCATTAGAAGCAAAACGGTTGAAGTATAGAGCTACAAGATATTCAGTACTCAATGGAGAACTGTACAAAATGGGGTATTCGAGGGCACTACAGAGATGTGTCGGACCTAAAGAAGCAAAAGGTATCCTGAGAAGTATACATAGTGGAAATTGTGGGAACCACGCTGGGGGTGTCAGCCTAGCCCACAAAACATTAAGGCAGGGTTTTTACTGGCCAACACTATTCGCCGATGCCAAAAGAGTAGCAACACTATGCGTTGTCCAATATGCAGCGGTGTGGCAGCGTGATAGGCAGCGGTGTGCAATTTATTGAGCACCGCTGCGCATAGCGCTGTATGTTGTGGCAGCGGTGAGGCAGCAATTTCACCAGTGTTTTGCGCTGCGTATTGCGCTGCTAATTGTTTGGCAGCGGTGTTGTCACAGAAGGTACCGCTGCGAAGAGCGCTGTGGCTATGGCAGCGGTTTGACATAAATCCACGTGCAATAAAGTTTTCACACAGTAAAGATAAAAGAAAAAGGAAATAGATCCCAATTAGGATTTGGCCAACCCTAGTGCTCCCATATAAATACCACCATTATGTGTACTCTGATGTGTGTGTTAAAATCACCGTGAGTGAGAAATATTGCTAGAGAGATTGAGAGCAAATTGTAGAGAGACTGAGAGAGAGACAGAGAGATTGTAATCAACTCTGAAAGTAGTGGATTGAGTGCGGTGCGCTCCGTGGACGTAAGCAAATTGCTGAACCACGTAAAATCTTTGGTGTCGTATTTTTCTTCTTATTGCTTTCATATTATCTGTGTGTGTTTAGATTTGTGTGTACGATTTTTCTTACAACAATTGGTATTAGAGCCCTAGGTTGGGGCAGGTTATTTTTCACACAAATCTAGGTTTTCTCGAGGTCAACGATTTTATCGTGGAGATGGGATCAGAGAAAGATTCTCACAAGATTGAGAAATTCGATGGAACGAATTTCAGTTTCTGGAAGATGCAGATGGAGGATTATCTGTACCAGAAGGATCTGCATTGGTCGATAAAAGAGAAGCCGGCAACTATGACCGATGAAGAATGGTCAAAGAAGCGAAAGCCGAAGAACATGGATGAAGAGGATCTCGAACTCCTAGACAGGAAAGCATTGGGAGCAATTCGTCTCAGTTTGACGAAGCAGGTCGCTTTTAACGTAAAGGACCAGCAGACTGCCAGAGATCTGATGAAGACTTTATCAAACCTGTATGAACAGCCTTCTGTGGTAAGGAAGGTCCATCTTGTCAAAAAGTTATCATATCTAAAGATGACGGAAGGTTAGGGTTTTAGAGAGTATCTAAACCAATTCAACGAAGTGAAGGATGGGTTAACTTCTGTGTCTATGGGTTTCGATGAAGAATTCTTGGCGGTGTTTATGCTTACCCAATTGCCAGAAAGTTGGAAGATGACATGTCAGTCAATTGCCAACTCGTTCGGGAAAGAAAAATTGGATTTCTCACAGGTTGTGAACATGATCATGACTGAAGAAATCAGGATGCGTGAAGAAGGATTTGGAGCATCTACATCTTCAGCATTGAATATGGAAGGTAGAGAAAAACAGAAATCGAAACACGAATCAACAAGGAAGATCAAAGTCAAGAGGTAAGTCTAAATCCAGGTATCAAGTCAACTATTCAGGAAATTAGCAACGAAACAAGAAAGATGTAGAGTGCTAGAACTGTGGTAAGAAAGGCCACTTCTCGTATGAGTGTAGATCTGAGAAGAAAGATAAGGGCAAGGGTAGTGCGAACTGTGTGTCGGAGGAGTCAGATGACTGCCTCATCTGCTCGTTGGAAAGTAAGACAGAGTCTTGGGTTCTGGATTCAGGAGCGTCTTTCCATGCCACACCTCACAGGGAGTTGTTCGAGAATTACGTCTCAGGAAATTTGGGTAAGGTGTATCTTGGTGACGATCAAGCATGCAACATTACCGGGAAGGGAGATGTGAAGATTCAGCTGAAAGGGTCAGTTTGGAAGCTTAACAACGTGAGGCACATACCAGATTTGAGGAAGAACTTGATCTCTATTGGGCAACTGGCGTCAGAGGGTTACATGACGACTTTCACAGATGATAAGCGGAAGATTTCGAAGGGTATTATGACAATCGCCCGAGGAAATAAGAATGGGTCGCTTTACACAACTACGGATGGTTGTGGTTCAATCGCTATGGTGGAAGGTAAAGATGATCCGAACTTATGGCACCAGAGGTTTGGGCACATGAGTAGTCATGAGCTGAAGTGTCTACATTCGAAAGGTAAGTTGCCAGATTTGAAGAGTGTTGAGGTTGATTTCTGTGAGAGTTGCGTGTTGGGAAAACAGAAGCGAGTGAGCTTCAAGAAGACCGGAAAGGTACCGGCAAAGGAGAAGTTGGAACTAGTGCACACCGATGTTTGGGGTCTAGCTTCAGTCTCGTCAACCGGAGGTAAACAGTATTTCGTCACATTTATTGACGACCACTCCAGAAAGGTATGGGTTTATTTTCTGAAACACAAGTCTGAGGTGTTTGATGCTTTTAAGAGATGGAAAGCTAGAGTTGAAAATGAGACAGGGTTAAAAATCAAAAAGCTGCATTCAGACAATGGTGGAGAATATGAAGACAGTGAGTTCAAGAGGTTTTGCTATCTGAGCGGGATAAAGCTCAGTAGAACGGTTCCTGGAACCCCACAGCAGAATGGGATAGCAGAACGTATGAACAGGACATTGACTGAGAGAGCCAGAAGCATGAAGTTACATTCTGGGTTGCCAAAACAGTTCTGGGCGGAAGCAGTCAATACAGCAGCATATTTGATCAATAGAGAACCATCAAAGCCTTTGGACCACACTATACCAGAAGAGATCTGGACTGGGAAAGAGGTAAAACTTTCTCATCTTAAAGTGTTTGGGTGTGTTTCTTATGTACATATAGGTGATCATGCGAGGAATAAGCTAGATGCCAAGTCAGTGAAGTGTACTTTGGTGGGCTATGGAGAAGATGAATTTGGTTACAAGTTGTGGGATGACCAAAACCGCAAGATGATCAGAAGTAGAGATGTTGTCTTCAATGAAAGGGTTATGTACAAAGACAGAAACACACAGGTGTCTGAGCCAGAAGAGCTAGAGTACTTTGGGCCGAATGATGTGTCAGAGAACAGGGTCTTGGAACCAGTTAATCAGAATGATGAAGAATAAGGTGTGCCGCTTCAGGTTACAGATCCTATCCCATATAGAGACGTTCAAGCGACACAGGCTGAGAGTGCAGTAAGAAGATCAACTCGAACTCCTATACCAAATAGGAAGTACTTGCAATACATGCTGTTGACAGATGCAGGGGAACCTGAGTGTTATGATGAGGCATATCAGGGAAAAGATGCGAGCAAGTGGGAGCTTGCAATGAAGGATGAGATGAAGTCGTTGATTTTTAATCAAACTTGGGAGTTAGCCAAGTTGCCTGAAGGAAAGAAAGCCCTACAGAATAAGTGGGTGTTTCGGATCAAAGAGGAACATGATGGTTCCAAGAGATACAAGGCACGACTAGTGGTTAAAGGCTTCCCACAAATAGAAGGTATTGACTACTCTGAAATATTTTCTCCTGTTGTTAAACTAACTACGATCCGGTTAGTATTAAGCATTGTCGCAGCAAAGGGATTATATCTTGAGCAGTTAGATGTGAAGACTGCCTTTCTTCATGGAGATTTGGAGGAAGAGATATACATGCAGCAACCAGAGGGGTTTGGAGAAGATGGTAAAGAAGAGTTGGTGTGTAGGTTGACAAAGAGCTTGTATGGTTTAAAACAAGCTCCCCGACAGTGGTACAAGAAGTTTGATGGGTTTATGCAAGGCAATGGATATCTGAGATGCAATGCTGACCATTGCTGTTACTTCAAAAAGGTTAACTCAAGTTTTATTATTCCGCTACTTTATGTTGATGACATGTTAGTAGTTGGTGTAGATTTAGAAGAGATTAACAATTTGAAGAAGCAACTCTCGAGTGAGTTCGAGATGAAGGATTTAGGTGCAGCAAAGCAGATTCTTGGAATGAGAATTAGCAGAAACGAACAGGAAGGTACATTGAAGCTTTCACAAGCAGAGTACGTTCGGAAGGTGTTGCAGAGATTCAGCATGGGTGATGCAAAATCGGTAATAACACCTTTGGCTAGTCATTTTAGGTTGTTCAAGGAACAGAGTCTGAAGACAGAAGAGGAGAAGGACTTCATGGCTAAAGTTCCTTATGCTTCAGCCATTGGAAGCCTAATGTATGCCATGACTTGCACAAGACCAGATATTTCCCATGCAGTGGGAGTTGTGAGCCATTACCTGTCAAATCCAGGCAAGCTTCATTGGGAGGCTGTGAAGTGGATCCTAAGATACTTGCGGGGTACGACAGAGAGATGTCTAACCTTCAGAAGAGACGAACTCAAGCTGGAAGGTTATGTGGATTCAGATTTTACTGGGGAGGTGGATCATAGGAGAAGTACCACCGGATATGTGTTCACAATGGCTAGTACCGCAATTAGTTGTATGTCCCAGTTGCAGAAGATAGTGACAATCTCTACAACTGAAGCAAAGTATGTGGCTGTGACAGAATCAAGCAAGGAGCTGATATGGTTACAAGGTTTGTTAGCTGAGTTGGGATTCGATCAAGTGATGAATGTGTTGCACAGTGACAGTCAGAGTGCAATACACTTGGCCAAGAATTCAGTGTTCCATTCTAGGACCAAGCATATAGACCTACGCTACCATTTTATTCGATCGTTAATCGAAGAAGGTGTGTTGAAGTTAGTGAAGATTGAAGGTAGCAAGAATCCAGCTGATATGTTAACCAAGCCAGTCACTACTGAGAAACTGGAGCTGTGCGCAGCTTCAGTGGGTCTTCAAGAGTGAAGACGTGGGGGATGAGCGCACCGTTATTTATCCACTAAGTCATCGAGAAAGGATGGAGAACGTCCATTGAGTTTCAGTCTTCAAATGGGAGATTGTTGGGATTATTGTGTGAAGACTTCAAAGATAATTAAATGAATTAATTATTTAATTAATAGCAAGTTAGGTGGTTTGTCTTTTGTGATTTTAATAGGCAAAGTTAACTTGGTGGAGTGTGCAGATGAAGACAAACAAGGAAGTAGTGCAAAGTCAACAAAAGGCAAAGCAAATTTGATGAATTTGAAGATGCTGTCCAATATGCAGCGGTGTGGCAGCGTGATAGGCAGCGGTGTGCAATTTATTGAGCACCGCTGCGCATAGCCCTGTATGTTGTGGCAGCGGTGAGGCAGCGATTTCACCAGTGTTTTGCGCTGCGTATTGCGCTGCTAATTGTTTGGCAGCGGTGTTGTCACAGAAGGTACCGCTGCGAGAGCGCTGTGGCTATGGCAGCGGTTTGACATAAATCCGCGTGCAATAAAGTTTTCACACAGTAAAGATAAAAGAAAAAGGAAATAGATCCCAATTAGGATTTGGCCAACCCTAGTGCTCCCATATAAATACCACCATTTATGTGTACTCTGATGTGTGTGTTAAAATCACCGTGAGTGAGAATAATTGCTAGAGAGATTGAGAGCAAATTGTAGAGAGACTGAGAGAGAGACAGAGAGATTGTAATCAACTCTGAAAGTAGTGGATTGAGTGCGGTGCGCTCCGTGGATGTAGGCAAATTGCTGAACCACATAAAATCTTTGGTGTCTTATTTTTCTTCTTATTGCTTTCATAATCTGTGTGTGTTTAGATTTGTGTGTGCGATTTTTCTTACAACAATAAGTTGGGGTGTGTTTGGTAGAGATGAAAGCAAATAGAAAGGATAGAAAGATTTGGAGAGATAGAAAACATGAGGGAAAGAAAGAAAAATAATTTTCCCCTAAGCTGTTTGGTAAACAAGAAGGAAAAAATAGATCTTTCCTTTCCTTTGTTTGGTATTGTTGAGGAAAAGACAAAGGATGGAAAATCTTTTTTTATCAATTTTTGTTCCTTTATAGAGTTGCTAAATTCACCTGCATAATTTGTATTTTCAAAGGGTACGATTTCAAAGCAACTGCACTTGGTAGGTTGAATTCAAAGGATACGTAACAAGGCCGGCCGCGTGAGTGAGAAACTGAGAACTTTCTCATCTTTGCATATGAATAAACAACATTTCACTCGCTCTCATAAGTTGAAGTCAAAGGATAACATTTTCGTAGCAATACAACATGAGAATTTTTCTCACCTTTGAATATGAATAAACAACATTTCACTCGCCCTCATAAGTTGGGGTGTGTTTGGTAGAGATGAAAGAAAATAGAAAGGATAGAAAGATTTGGAGAGATAGAAAACATAAGGGAAAGAAAGAAAAATAATTTTCCCCTAAGCTGTTTGGTAAACAAGAAGGAAAAAATAGATCTTTCCTTTCCTTTGTCTGGTATTGTTGAGGAAAAGACAAAGGATGGAAAATCTTTTTTATCAATTTTTGTTCCTTTATAGAGTTGTTGAATTCACCTGCACAATTTATATTTTCAAAGGGTACAATTTCAAAGCAACTTCGCTTGGTAGGTTGAATTCAAAGGATACGTAACAAGGCCGGCCGCATGAATGAGAAATTGAGAACTTTCTCATCTTTGCATATGAATAAACAACATTTCACTCACTCTCATAAGTTGAATTCTAAGGATAACATTTTCGTAGCAATACAGCATGAGAATTTTTCTCACCTTTGCATATGAATAAACAACATTTCACTCGCCCTCATAAGTTGGGGTGTGTTTGGTAGAGATGAAAGAAAATAGAAAGGATAGAAATATTTGGAGAGATAAAAAACATAAGGGAAAGAAAGAAAAATAATTTTCCCTTAAGCTGTTTGGTAAA
This sequence comes from Acer saccharum, assembly GCA_030490815.1. NCBI lineage: Eukaryota > Viridiplantae > Streptophyta > Magnoliopsida > Sapindales > Sapindaceae > Acer > Acer saccharum. Next base: position 26,864,323 of record CM059871.1, read on the forward strand.
CAAGAAGGAAAAAATAGATCTTTCCTTTCCTTTGTTTGGTATTGTTGAGGAAAAGACAAAGGATGGAAAATCTTTTTATCAATTTTACTATTTTACCCTTACATTATAGTTTATATATTATACATTTTTATATTTAATAAAAAAATATAATATAAATAATATTGAATCCAACATTTTTTTTTTTAATTTTTTTCTTACAAAATGACTTCAAAATTTTTAACCTATTATATACATAAATTAATACATTATGCTTTACAAGTCATTTTAATAAAATAAAAAGGGGCAAATTCATAATTCCAATTAAACCAAACACCATTCCCTCTTTTCTCTCCCTTTCCTCCCAAAAAAATAAAAAAATAAAAAGGGCAAATTCCTAATTTCCATTAAACGAAACACCATTCCCCCTTTCTCTCCCTTTTCCTCCAAAAAAAAAATAAAAAGGGCAAATTCGTAATTTCCATTAAACCAAACACCAATCCCCCTTTCTCTCCCTTTTCCTCCCCCAAAAAAATAAAAATAAAAATAAGGGTAAATTCGTAATTTCTATTAAACCAAACACCATTCCCTCCTTTCTCTCCCTTTTCCTCCCACTTTTGGGAGGATTACAAATTGGTGGGTCCCACCCAAAAATTTTCCTCCCATTTTCCCTTCCTTTCATTTTTCTCTCCATACCAAACACACACTTCCCCATTTTCTTTTCCTTTTTCCATCCACCCTTTTCTTTCCTCTCCCTTTTCATCCATACCAAAAACACACTTAAAGTCAAAGGCTAACATTTTTGTAGCAATACAACATGAGAATTTTTCTCACCTTTGCATTGCATGATTGACTAAATTAAAGGTGCCCATTTTAGAAGTACGTTCATGTCTAAGATTTAAAAAATAAATATTTTTATAATCACTCTTCATAATGCCAATAGTACTCTTATTGAAATGAATATATTCATTTTAACACATTTTATTTATAAACCATCTTAAATTATTAACACAACCAATTTATATATAAACAAATCATATTATTTTTGGAATCAAATCATCTTCTAATGATGGTTCAATTTACTTTTGGAAATGTCCGAATGTAGGAGTCTTATGAAAGGGAAGATGCAGAACTGGATTGTATATGGGGTAAAGAGATTTTCAATATGTAATTCTCTTATATATACAGTATCTTACAAAAAAAAAAAAAAAAAAAAAAAAAAAAAAAAAACCTCATTGATATCTACAGCTAACTTTAATTTTTTTTTTTTTTTTTTTTTTGGCTTATTGATAGAGTTCATAGCAAGACATAAAAGAAAGACCAAAAAAAAAAAAAAAAAAGGTACCTACCTCTAAATGATCAGAGTTCTTTAAAAAAAATTTATATTACATTGTTATATAATAATCATGTGATGATAAGAAAGTTTGATAATTAAAATAAAATTAGAGTTTAATTAGGGTTATCATAAAAATTAGGGTTTATCATAAGTTTATTTTATTTTATTTAAATAAAGAGATATTGTTGAAGATATTTGTATAATTAATGAGTGTATATAGTTTTTGATTTATTTTTAATTAAAATAATTTGTCTTTATTGGTAAATTTCTATTGGGATATTTTTGTAATTAAAATTTTTAATAAAGAGATTTTCTCTTTACAATCCAATTTTATCGTTTTACACACCTTTTCTAAATACACTTTATCCTAAAACTTAAAATTTTAAATTTTCTAAGAACACTCATTTTTTATTCCAAAATTATCTTTTTTATCTTTTAATACTCTTTTCCTTAAAAAAAAAAAAAGCCGTGATAAAAACCTATTAAAAAACAAAATCAATTTTTTTAGATTCTACAGAATCATTTTGTTTCATTTTTTTTTTTTGAAATAATTATTTTGTTTCATTTACAAAAGGTAAAGAAAAAGAAAAAAACTCAACTCAAACCTTTTAATAAAAAAAAAAAAAAAAACCCAAAACACAAAACAATAAAGTACTGGACCCTTGTTTCATTTAAAAGATCACCCTTGTTTTTATTTAATGATTTGTGATATCTAGATCCAAAAATGTTTCTTTTTTTTATTTGTATTATTGAAATTTTTAAAAGGAGATCTAGAATCTCCATTAATAGAGATTAATCTCCATCAATGGAGATTCTGATCTCTATTATTGGAGATATAAGATTTATGGTTTTTTTTTCTTAATATTTTTTTATTTTTTTGTGGGTATGTTTGTGATGATGGATAAGAAAAGATGGGTAGGAAAAGAAGAACTTGTTTTCGGGTTTGTAAACCAATCAAGATAAAGAAAATAATGTTGGATTATAAAACAATGGTTTGTAGTGTCTTTAGAACTCTTTTGTCCTCTTTAGCAATTTTAATTCAGGTTAAAATTGTCATTAACGAAATTAATTAAAATGGAGTGTAAAAAGACATTAGGTGGATTGTTAATAACATCTCTCTTTAATAAAATATGGGTGTACTAATTAGTTTTATGGGTGGTAATATCGACACCCCTAAATTAAATAGAGGAAGTTCCTTGCTTTGTCCCTTAAATTAGTAACAAATTCAAAACTAGCCACTCCCAAATTTCTTTTCTTTTCTTGTTAATTTTTGTTATTGAATTGATGAAAATGCCCCAAAATAATATGTATGTTGATTGTTGAACGAGTTACTCATCATGTCGATTTTAATTATATCCCATCTAAAAGCTTTTCCTGTCCTATCTACCGTCTCTCTCGTATGTATGTTTTAGTTTATGTGCTTGGGTTGATGATGTGCTTGGCTTGCTTCTTCTCTTTTAGTCCCCTTTTATACTCCGAGGTTGGGTTTTGATAGTAGATTTAGGTGGGGAAGTGAGATGTAAGGTGTTTGGTGAAGTGGATTATGAGTTTGGATGATGATTTGGTGATTTGATTTAGTGATTTAGTGTTGGAAGGATGTAAAGATGTGTTCTTGGGAGTTTTGGAGTTGAAAGGTCGTGCCAAAGGTATAGAAATATGTCTGAAATGAGGTATTTATAGTGTGTAGATTTAGGGCACGGAACCCTAGAAAATACGTTGATGTGGAAGTTGATTGCCCTATTCAGGCGCGGTACGTAGGGTGCCTGAACAAAGGCAAGTCCAGAGATGACAATGGGGCGGGTTCGGGGTGGGGTTGCCTTTCTCGCACCCCACCCCATTTATTTTTTGAAAACCTATCCCCTCATAAAACCCCACTATAGATGGAGCGGGTTGGGGCAGGGCAAGGTACAACATTGAGTGCTTTCCCCATTCCCACCCATTTACCCCATTTATATTTTTATTATTATTTACATAATAAATATATAACCCTTGAATATGATATAATATATAAAGTAGTAAATAATTCTAAGAAACTATTAAAAATCATCTCATAAACATAATTCTCACAAGTAAATTCAATCATTTGCAAATATAAACATAAAGTATGAAGTCAAAATGTTCGAAAATCGTAACGCTAATCATCTAATAGTTGCATTTATTTCTCTAGTTCTCTCTTCTTTAGTTTGTTTCCACCCCATGTTGTTCTTGTATTTTTACATAATTTTCTTTTGATAACACCAGTATTGGGTCTTCACTTTCTAGTTCATCTGTAGACATATTTGTGCCTACCTGAAGTTGTGATAAATGAATTAAATTTAATTCAAGAGTTCATAAGTATTAAAGTAATAAACTTGAAAAAAAAAAAAAAACCGTTGGTATTAAACTTTTAATTTTAAAAGTTATTTGAGAAAGAAACATACTGTATGTCCTCTTGTGTTTGAGGTTGAAGTTTGAATGGTGAACTTCGAGTTGTTTGAGGATTAGAGATTTAGAGTTGAAGTTAGCGGTTGGGGTTTTTTTTAATAGTATTTTGTTTTGTCACTTTATGTTAAGTAACGGTGAAGAGATATAAAGTTAGGGTTAATGTATATATATATATATTTCTTTTTTTTTTTGATATATTTATTTTCTTTGAAACTATGTAGTTTAACTAAGTATTATTTTAAGCAGGGCAGGGCAGGGCGGGGTGGAGTGTATAAAACCCATACCCGCCCCATACTCATTGCGAGTTAGACTATCTATCCCCATCCCCACCCCAAAAGTGCGGGTCCCCGCGGGGAATTTTGCCATCCATAGGTGAGTCACTGGAATTGGACTTGGAGCTTGGGTCGCTATTCAGGCACGGTACATAGAGCGCATGAACAGCGGCATGTTATTAGAATTGACAACTCGGGGAATGGGCGTTGTACGAGCGCTGTTCGTAAGGCGCTTGTACAACACCAAGTCTCTAGAATTTGGGTTGATTTTTGAATCGCACCTGAACGGCGACCGTATAGCGATCGATCTTTAGAATTGGGTTGCTTCTTGAGGGTGCTGTATGAAGGGTGACCGTACATCGTCAAAACTTGTTCTTGCATTCAAAATTTGTTGTTTTGCCTTCAATTCCACCTTTCTCTTAAATAATGCCCTTGGAAGTCTAAGATCTGCACAAACTTATTTAAACATTAAATATACCGATTTTACCTAGAAAACGAACGCAAACAGTAGGAAAAGGGGGCTACACTAAGTATAGAAATGGGTACTATCAATCACAAAATCATGATTTTAAGCCAAAAATAATCAAAAGATGTAGCTAAGTTAATTTTTGATTTCTCTCTCTAGATTTCATGTTTCTCTCTCTATATTTTTGGTTTTTCTCTCTATATTTTTGGTTTTTCTAAATTTACAGGTTTAAGTAAAAATGGTGTATGATTTTTGTTTTAGAACCGACTACTTTTGAATTTGTCACTAATTTGAGGACTATTTTTAAATCACATATGCCAAATTAAATATGTAATTTTTGTCTTATTCACGTGGAGAATAGAGTACTTCAAAAAGCCTTGATTTATAGTTTGGTGTAGCCTGTGAAATAAGTGATTATGTATTTTAGCAAAAATGTGTTTGGTAAACTACTAAGAAAAAAAAATCAGCTTATTTCATAATTTGTTTCTTCAATAATATGCTTTTGTAAACAAAGGTGGGTTGGATCTGTACCTTCATATGTAAATCCATTGATGGATCTCTATCACACAAGATCATCCACCGTTAGAGATAGGGATGACAATGGGGCCAGGTGACCCTAGCTCCCTCTTTTAAAAATCCATCCCCTCATAAAACCTCATAATATATGGAGCAGAACAGGGTATGTTTTCTCCATCTCTACCCCATTTGCCTCATTTAACCCATTTATCAAAAATACAAAATATATAACTTAATGAATATGATATAATATATAAAGTAATTCTAAAAAATTGTTGAAAATTATCTCATAAACATTATTAATAAACATAAATCTCCCGACCAAATAAATAAATTCAATAATTTTAAAAAACATTGAAAGAAAGAACTAAATAATAAAAATATTATATTTTAAGGAAGGCAGGGGGATTATACCCATCTCTGTCACATATCCATTACAGGTTTTACAAGCTATCCCCATTATTGCCAAATTGAAACTTATTCCCATCCCATGAGTGTGGGTTCCTGCAAGTTATTTTGACATCCCTAGTTAGAGCATCTCTAATGACTATTGCTATGTGAAAAAATTAGATATCAAATAGGACGAATAAATAATGTGTTAAAAAATATTTCTATAATGTAATCATGGCTATTGAATATTAAGTTGAGGTGACAAAAAAATTTATAGACATTGTTAAGATGACTTTCTACTTTCGAAAAGTTTGTTGGATAACTATTTTATCGGCCAAGTAAGCAAATAACTAAAGTTGTTTGGTCTTTGAAAAAAAAAAAAAAAAAACTAAAGTTGTTTAGTCAATTTTTTTTAAAAGAAGAAAATAAGCGGACACATCATTGATAATTTGTATTTTAATTAGAAGAACTGGAAACCAATTATTAATGTGGCTGTACGTATGAAGTATACATTATATGCTATAGCAAAGTAGTTATGTATTTCTCCATTCACTTCGTCATAAAGTTCGAATTTCACCTTTGCTCGTTAGATTACAAAGTATAGGAGAACCCTTCTTCTATGTGGTGATTGATATTTTCAGGTCCAAATAAACTCGTAATCCAATTGGAAAGACAACGGTTCGAAGAATCAAAAGTTGGTGTAAATAAAAAATTAACAAAAGTAAGTAATAAATAAATATTTTATATTGGTTTAGCTTGACCCATACATAAAATAGAGTTTGTCATAAATTAGTTGTATATACTGGTTTGTGTAATTTAATTTTTTATTTTATATAAGAGCATCTCCAATGCAAATAGAGTTTGTCATAAATTAGTTGTATATACTGTTATGTGTAATTTAATTTTTTATTTTATATAAGAACATCTCCAATGCAAGAGTGACTTGTGAAAAAAAAAAGATGCAACATGGGATAAATATATAGTCTATTAAAAATGTATCTCTAATGCAACTGTGCATATTCAACCTCAGAATGATGTGGCAAAAAAAAATTAGATATTGTCAACATGACTGTCTACTTTTAGACGGCCTGTTGCATAATCGTTTTTCGGTTGACTCATCAAGTATTTAAAATTGACATTAATTTTTCATATATTTTTTTTCAAAGAAAAAAAAAGAAAAAAAAAATTGGACTCCCCAAAATAAATGTGTTTTAAATCGAAGCATCAGAGATGAAATTTTGATTTGATTGTCTATCAAATTTATCTTTATGCTACATAGGAATCAAATCTCTTGACATTGTTGCCACTTCAATGATTTATGCCTAATTTGGAAATGCTTCCTGAACTGCTTTTGGGGCCAAAAGTGACTTTAAAATGGTCCTAGGTGTGTTTAGTAAAATTTCAGGGAAGTGCTTTCGGTCACTTTTGGCTTCCCCAACATCAATTTTGAGAAGCTATTTTTTTGTAGATTTTAGAAAACTGCTTCCCAGTAAGCAGTAATGAAAAGATAATAGATTATTGATATATACTCAATATATATGGCAATAGATAAAAAAAAAAAACGAAGAAGTGATAATGTGTTATGGTCACAAAAAAAAAATAAAACAAATTATTTATTTATTTTATAACATGTTTATGGTCACATAAAAATAAAACAAATTATTTATTTTATAACATATTAATAGTCACACAAAAATAAAACAAATTAGTTATTTTCAAAACATCTTCGATATTCATTTGTTTTTTCTAGTAATTGCTTTTGGTTTTCACAACACTTTTAAAATCAATTTACCAAATACTTAGTTAATTCTTCTCACATCATAACAAAGTAATGAGTAATGTTACTCCACACAAAATTTTAACCCAAATTCCAACTCAAATGTGAGGTATCATCATCACATATAACATGGGCCCACGTCTTGATTTCCAAGATTTTCTGACAACTTACATTTGCATTGGAGATGCTATAAAGCCGTACCATCAGAATATTTTGCTCCAAAAGCAAAATTTATAGAAGAAAGAAAATGTTTTGTATGCTACCCCAATATCCGTATCATCAATCTTCAATAAACACCAATCATCCAAGATAGATTGACGCACGCCCTTTATCACACTCGCCAAAAATCCAAAACTTTTTCTAAAAAAATCTCAAACAAGTTTTCATCTTCTCTTGCACATCTCTTGCTTTCTCTCTCGTCTCCCAAAATCTAGAACTCATTCTCTCTTTCAAATGGAGGGCACTATTTTTCCAAACAGGCCAGTGAATCCAGTGCCAATAAAGAGACCAATAAGAACCAACCCACCTCTCAAATTCAGCTCAGCAACACTGCCACCCTCTCCACAATCACCGTCTCCTCCATCGGTTCCTTTGGACTCCCTCCTTCAACAGCTTCTTCATCTCTCTTCACCAGCAAACAAGCCCACCACCTCCCATTTGCCGGCTCTTCCAATTTCTTCTGATTCTGGCGAAAAACAGCTTAAGAAAACCAGTTCCAGAAAACCCACTTCGGGTTTATCATATGATGGTTCGCTTGGATTCCTGTCAAGCAAGGGTAGGTTCATATTTAATTCAATTGTGGAAACCCCTTTGCATGGTTTGTATGATTTCTTTGATTCTTGTAAGTTTGAGTTGCTTAAGGTTGATTTGGTTAGTATCTTGAAAGCATTAGATGTTAACGGCAAATGGGAAAGAGCCCTTTTATTGTTTGAATGGGTTGTTTCGAATGCAAGGTTAGAAAATGAGAAACTAGACACAGAGGTTATTAAATTTATGGTTAGGATTCTTGGAAGAGAGTCACAGCATTCGATTGCTGCGAAGCTATTAGATGAAATTCCAATTGAGGAATATTCATTGGATGTAAGAGCATATACGAGTATTCTTCATGCGTACTCTCGGACTGGGAAGTACGGAAAAGCGATCACTCTGTTTGAGAAATTGAATGAGACTGGGCTGTCTCCTACATTGGTTACTTATAATGTCATGCTAGATGTTTACGGAAAGATGGGTCGATCATGGTTTAAGATTTTAGGCCTTTTGGATGAGATGAAAAGCAGGGGACTTGAATTTGATGAGTTCACTTGTAGTACTGTCATATCTGCGTGCGGGAGAGAGGGCTTGTTGAATGAAGCAAAAGATTTTTTTGATGGATTGAAGTTGCAGGGATATGTCCCAGGGACTGTTACTTATAATTCATTACTACAGGTTTTCGGGAAGGCAGGTATTTACTCTGAGGCCTTGAGTATTTTGAAAGAAATGGAGGAAAATAATTGCCCTCCTGATTCTGTGACATATAATGAGCTCGTTGCTGCTTATGTGAGGGCCGGATTCTATGAGGAAGGGGCTGCTGTGATAGATACAATGGCATGTAAAGGAGTAATGCCAAATGCTGTTACCTATACTACTGTAATAAACGCCTACGGAAGAGCAGGGAGGGTAGAGAAAGCTTTGAGTCTGTTCAACCACATGAAGGAGTTGGGTTGTGTTCCTAATGTGTGTACATATAATACTATTCTTGGGATGTTGGGGAAGAAATCGAGAGTGGAGGAGATGGTGAAGATACTCTGTGATATGAAATCAAGTGGATGTACTCCTAATCGTATCACATGGAATACAATGCTTTCCATGTGTGGTAATAAGGGTATGCAGAAATATGTGAATCTGATCTTTCGAGAAATGAAGGGTTGTGGTTTTGAGCCTGATAGAGACACATTTAATACCCTGATTAGTGCTTATGGTCGCTGTGGCTCAGGAATTGATGCTACAAAAATGTTTGAAGAGATGATGAAGGCAGGATTCACTCCATGTGTTTCAACTTACAATGCACTTCTGAATTCTCTGGCTCGGAAAGGGGATTGGAAATCAGCAGAATCCGTCATTCTAGACATGAAAAATAAGGGCTTTAAGCCTAATGAAACCTCATACTCATCGATGCTCCATTGTTATGCAAAGGGAGGGAGTATAAAGGGAATAGAGAACCTGGAGAAAGAAATTTACGATGGTCATATCTTTCCTAGTTGGATGCTTTTGAGAACCCTTGTTCTCGCGAACTTCAAGTGTAGATCACTAGAGGGTACTGAGAGGGCATTTCTGGAGTTACAAAAGAATGGATACAAACCAGATTTGGTTATTTTCAATTTGATGCTTTCAATTTTTGCCAAAAACAACATGTATGACAAGGCCAATGAGATGCTGCAGTTGATCCGTGAAAGTGGGATGCAGCCTAATCTTTTAACCTACAATAACTTGATTGACATGTATGCCAGAGGTGGAGAGTGCTGGAAAGCGGAAGAAATCATCAAAGGACTTATAAAGTCCGGTGGAAAGCCAGACCTTGTTTCTTATAATACTGTTATCAAAGGTTTTTGTAGGCAAGGGCTCATGCAAGAGGCCATAAGGATGCTTTATGAAATGACAACAGTAGGTATTCGACCTTGTATCTTTACCTACAATACTTTTATAACAGGCTATGCTGGGCAGGGTATGTTTAAGGAAGTAGATGAAGTGCTTAGCCATATGTTTCAGAATGACTGTAAGCCCAATGAGATGACCTACAAGATTGTTGTGGATGGTTATTGTAAAGCAGGAAAATATAAGGAAGCCATGGATTTTGTGACAAATATTACGGAGATGGATAGTTCTTTTGATGATGAATCAGTTCGAAGACTCTCTTTACGTGTTCGGGAGAATTTGGAATCATGAGATTTGTTAAAAATCTCTTTGGGGTTCTTATTGTCCACTGCTTTTGGAGATTCTCAGGGGCGGATCAACTGTGATACACTTGTAAAACCAGGTCACTGCTTGTCAGTGTTGCGCAGATGTTTAACCTTAACGTTGCTGTAATTGAGAGCTTAGGAGACAGAAAGTATGAAGGTCTTTTTGCTGTGACATTTCTTATCTGAAGCCCAATCTGGTATCGTGAAAAGAAGTCTGCAATAGTGCTTGAACATAGAGAGCTCAGTGAGCCATGGAGTTGATGATATTGCTACGATATTGAAAGTGTGTACTGGAAGGATTATTCAATGGGAATACTTGCATTGAAAGAGGCAAGCTTGTTTGTTACTTGGAAGTTCGCCAGGGAAGTTCTGCAGTGCGCAAATGGGCAAGTGAATGAACCTCAGGATGGCTAACCTTCAGGGTCTTGCTGGGTCAACTGTGGCTATGTTGCCTGTTGTGAGTGTATATTTTTGTTCATTTATTATTTTGTTAAAAACTATTTGATACCATAGAACCGAGTTGGGCACCATCAACGATGTAAAAAACTTCATTGTGTAATCTCTTTTGTGCTTCATATGAATTCTTTCTACGAAACATTTGATAATTTTACCCTTATTTGGTAGTCATTTGATCTCCCATTAGTTCTTGGAAGGCAGCAAAATATCGTGCATGAATTATGAGTCCGTCCTTACAGACAAGTAAACATTTATCAACCAAACCTCTAAAAAAAAGTTCCTTAAAAGGTTCTCCATCTTCTTCAAGTATTGATTTCTACAACATAGTCTGATAATTCGTACTTGAGTTAATCTTGGGATAGCAAGTTACCAAAGATTGCCAGAAGAATTTTCAGGCAATAATGGCATCGGTCATCACCATCATCCCGCATGTAATGATTGATTTCTCTCAGTTGTAGAGTAGATATCTGAATCGTATACGTAATCTGTAGATCCTTGATGCATTTGATGTCAGATTTCAATAATAACCAACATAGTTCAAGTCTTCAATCTTCATATTCCAGTCGCTAAAATCAGTTTTTGTGAGCCATCAACTCTCATGGGCCGAGCCACAAATGCCTAGTCTGGGCCAAACCCAAAAAAGGAGGAAAAAAAAAAGGAAAAAAAAAAAGAAAAAAAAAAAAAAGGAAGAGAAACCAAAAAAAACAGAAGGCAGTTTCAAGTGTTTTTTAATTTATTTTTATTTTTTACATCCAAACAAAAAGACGGTGTTTTGAAAGAAAGTCCCAGTGAAGCTAGTCCTTAGCTAATTTCCGAAAATTGCTCACCACACGTTTTTGTCTCTCTTTGTTCAGCTTCATTTCTCAAACAGACCCAGACCACGTCCACGTAATTTTCATATTCTCACCTTTAATCTTCTGATTTGATTGACCTCGGGTAGGGTTTTTTTTTTTTTTCCTTTTCTCAAATGGGTTGAAGTCGGTCACTTTTGCTTCTTCTTTTTCTTTGCTTCATTTTCAAGCTTTCAATGGAGTGGGATAGTAATTCGGATCTTAGTGACGACGACGAGGAGTTCACGCTCAGCGATGGCGGCGTCGGCCCCCTTCCCTTCCCCGTTGAGAATTTGCTCCAAACGGCGCCGTGTGGTTTCGTTGTCACGGATGCGCTTGAACCTGACCATCCCATTATTTATGTCAATACTGTCTTCGAGATGGTCACTGGATATCGCGCAGAGGAAGTACTCGGTCGTAATTGGTCAGTTTCTAACATTATTTCTTGGTTATTCGATGTTTATATTCTCTGTTCTTGTAAGTTCAAGCTTGTGATTATGGTATGCTTTGAAATTTGTTGTGGTGTTTCTTGTTTAGTGTATGAAATTGGAGCTGTTAAAGGTTTGTAGTTTCTGCTAAGCATGGTAGAGCTTGAATTTTGGTAATATAGGTTACATGATGGGTATTTTTTTAAAAGGTTTTTCGCCTTTATTTTAGCCTCTAGCTTGTTCTAATTTTCATCCTTGAATGCCCAGCTCTCCATTCTTCTCAGTATATGGGGGAAAACGGATGTTATTGTTTGATTGAGTTTATTAATAGAGCAGTGTCCGAATTTAGGGATTTTATAATTTTTTTTTACTAGTAGTTGCATAAACTTAGTGAAGCTTTATCTATATCAATTATCACGGTCCAGTGAGTTTAGAGCTTGATAATGGCTTTCCTAGAGGAGCACTATAGCTATAGTGGGTTTCTCTGGACAAAGGTGTTAGGATAGGCCAATATTGGTGATGTGTGTTGATAAGGTACATGCTTGGATGTGCTTACTCACATAAGAAAACTGAATGTACTATGACCACAACTGAGTTTGAGCTCATAAGTTAGATGATTATGTTTCTTTAACTTTGAAGTTTGAACATTAGGAGGCATACAAATATTAGGTATTGCATTCAAACTGGTAATTAGTTTTATACATTACAGGAGGGAGGGCTTTTGATGAGATTAATGTTGTAACACATGAAATCTTTCTAATAATCATTTGGCCCCAAACACTTTTAAATTATTCAGCCTTAATATGCATTATAATGTAGATTTTTGGCATATGATTTTTTTTTTTTGACAAATATGCCTGACAGGATGCTTAAATACCCTTTTATTGAGATTGGGAGTAAGTAGAAGGGGGTTTGGGGGAGGGCTTTAGTGCTACACTAAAGGATTTCGTGGCCAGAATTATTTTCCATTTGATTTAACATTATCATAATGATGGGTGAGGATCAAAAGGTAGATATATGTATGGAGTCAACTTGTTGTTACCTGTGGGCAATAAATGAAGTTTTGTAATGTCAAAGAAAAAAAGATACTAATATATAGAGAGGTAGAAGTAGAGAGAATTGGACTGCTGGGGAGGAAGAGAGGGAGAGAGAAATATGCTTTCTTTGGGCAACATGTGGTGTGGAGCATGTTGATGCTTCCTTATTCGAGTCATAGTTGCCTGAATAGTTTACATCTATCTAATTGGTGTACAATGAGGACTTTATTGATGAATGGTTGGTTGCTATAAAAGTACTAGATTTGTTGGCTAGTTTACTTCTGCATGAGTACATATTATTTAATGTAGATACTTCCTGGTAAAACATATATAATAAATAACTTTCTTAGCCAAATTATTCTGGTCTCCTATGCAATATCCTTTTTGAAATTTCTATGATGACAATCCATATTTAGGCACATCTTATCATATATGTGGCTGCCTTTTCTTTTTTTGATAGGAAACAAAAATTTATTGCAAAAATAGGAATGTAATGAAAGATCCCTATACAAAGAACATAGGTTGTAGGAACATAGCCCTATACAAGAGTGAACAAGAAGCCCACCTAGGCTGCCAAAAACCACCTAGGGTAACAAAGAGGGCCTACAAGACAAAAACAAGGCCTGCAAAACAAAAGGGAGCTCAAAGCGGAACAAATTAACCGACATCACCTTCCCTATTAAAGTAAATTAAGAAAAAAGTAGAGTCCTAAATTCAGTAAAAAGCTTTTCTACTTAGGGCATCTACTGCTTTATTGAGTTGTCCAGCCTTATGCTTGAACACAAAAGTGAACTTCTGTAGAAATAGTATCCACCTAGCATGCGGTATGTTGAGAGCCTTCTTTGAATTTAACAAATTTTAGGGCCTGATGGTTGTTGTGCAATACAAATTTCCTTTGGATGAGGAGTTCTCACAATAGCATCAAGTTCTTGCTCATAGAGTCATAGGTAGTCCATTTATGCCTTGCGTCACTCAACTTCTCGTTGAAGTATTCAATAGGTCAGCCATCTTGAGTTAAAACAACACCTATTCCCACCATGGATGCATTAGTCTAATAAGAACAAAGCTATTGTGAGAGAAAACATATGAGTTGTGCTAATAATAAAAACAAAGCTAATTTTTTGTTCCTGTCCCCATTCAAGCTTGTTTTTCAAACAGTTGGCAATTGGAGCTACTATACTGTTGAAACCTCTGATAAACCTTCAATAGAAGGTAGCTAGACTATGGAAACTTTTGACTTCAATGATGATGATAGGAGTAGGCCAACTTCTATTAGCTTCAACTCTCTTTTCATCAGCTCGGATGCCCTGTTCGCTGTTCACAAAACCTAAGAAAAGCAATTGATTAGTTAGGAATTCACACTTCTTGATGTTCAAATACAATTTATTCTCTTTTCTAAGAGGGCTGAAAGGACTGTTTTAATATGTTCTAAATGTTCTTCAGCACTTGCTGAAGATTAGTATATCATCGAAGTAAACCACTGCAAATGTTCCAATAAATTGTTTAAGCATGTGCCATCCACAGTAATCTTGTTGACAGCGCTGCTGTCCACACACTTCCTCCATGTGCCATACTTTTTTGAGACTAAAAGGGTTGGAACAACTCTAGGTCTTAATCTTACTCGAATTAATTATTTCCGGAGCAAGTCTTCAACAATCTGAGTCTATTTGGTAATTCTGTAATGGGGTAAATTTAGTAAGCTAGCTCCTCTTACTAACTACTAAGTCTATTTGGTGTTGAAGCTCTCTCAAGAATAAATGTGGTTGGTTTGTCGAACCAAAACATGAGAGAAATCTATTGATTCCAAAATAAATTACAATCTGAGAACAATGCAAAAAATGCCAAAATGAACAAAACCAGCAAAACAATTGAATAGAAACGGTTTAGCCAAAATGTTGAGTTTCCAGGGTGCTAAAATACAAACAATAGAAACTAACTTCACACATCAGCAGCAAACTTGACACATCACCAAACTAGCTATTAAATCATTCAGCCAGCTACAAATGCCTGCTTCTTGAAAACTCTGCTCCTGCATCAATCTGTCTTACATAGTTGTATGCTAAAGTTCACATGTCTGAATGAGTCAAGAAAGCAGGCTAGTGAGACAAGTCTTGCCATTTTTGTACTGCTGCAGCTATAGGCTCATTAACTTACATGTAGTACCTTATTATGGATATAGGCTAACACCAAAAATTGGCAGTATGGGGATCAAGACAATTAGTTTAGTAGAAATGAGTTGACGTGTGAATGCAGCAACATTCATTGGTTATTTAAAAACATTAAATGTTTAGCCTTCTCAAAAGTCAAAACAGATAAGATATATATTTACGAGTAGATGGATGCTCACATGCAATAACATGTATCTTCGCACCAAGGGAGTTTCAAAGATTCTTCCTTAATTCTTGTCATTTTGATTTGCTAGTATAGCTGAGTATACAAATATAAATCATGAAACAAATATAATTTTGGATGGTGATAGTTTAGGATTTCTGTCGCAAAGAAGTTAATTCAATTTTTTTAGTTGAATTTCATATCTGTAGTTATCTGCATTCTTAAATATGCATGCTTTAATTGAATGCCTGAATTTTTTGATCTTACAAAATTTGGTATGTGATGCAATGTTTTTTGTCTTTGGTTTACTTTTTGCATGCATTTATATTTTTGATAAGATATATATATATATATATAATGATTAGATATCCTTAAAAAAAAAATGGTTAGATATTTAGATGCATATTGAACCAATTTAACAAAAACATATTAATAAAAGATAAGTTGTTTTAGGATTTATGATCAATAGAGTATGATTAGATGCATATTGAACCAATTAGGGTTAAAGATTGTTATTAAAGTTACAGTATGATGTTCATGCATTGTTTTGTAATTATTAGGGGTGTCTGGTGATATAATAAAGTCGTTGTGTGTAGGATTACTGATTTTGGTGTTTCATTTGCTTCGCAATGAGATGAATTATTGATTCCAAGACTCATAATAAAAAGCAGTACTTTGTAGTGCACGAATGTAATTGAACCCTTTGTGTTAGTGGTACTATTGGTAACTAAACGAGTATTGTTTATTTGGTCTTGAGGGTTGCAACTTCAATAGGAGATTTTGAATCTTTTCTTCTTGTCTAAAATAGTAAAATGAAATGATAGCTAACAAGTTTTATGACGTAGATGAGCAAGTGTTTTTCATGCCTAACTTATAGTCATATATTACTTTCCATATTGTTGGGTATTCTACTATCATGATCTAAGTGACTTGATCAATTGCCCCACAACATCTTTTCTTTTTCACCTAGATAAAGAAACTAAGTAATATTTTGAAGATTGCATCCTTGGCTCCTTTTCATTTGTGTGTGTAGACTGTAGTGTGTACATATTTGTATGTTTGATCAGAATCAAGATCAACAAAACCTCTTGTTGACATCAAATTTTTATTCTGATACTCCATTGTGGCATGTGTGAGCTCTTGATGATCTCATGGTTGAGAAAAGGTCCTAAAGAGCTGTCTAAAATAGGATAATCTTGTCATGAGGGTGTAGGATCGACCTATAAAAGAAAATCCAATCAGACCATCATCATCGTTGTCAGTGAGTGAGCTTTAACACTCAAGTTAGTGGAGGTAAGAGTATGGTGGCAAACCTCTAATAACAATGTAGGTCTGCGACTATACTCTAACCCACATTGAGTTGAGCATTTAAGTTGTTCGCTGTGACAGCCTCATCGAAGTTGGTGCTCAGATTTTCTTGTAGATCGATCTCGTACCCTAGAGACAGCTTTCTCCTAGTTTTGATAACTCTCGATGACCCTGTTTCAACCATGAGATCATCAAGAGCTCATACACATGCTACAATGGAGTTTCTGATCCTTCACTCAGCATTGAGCAATACAATTTGGCAGTTATTCTATGTTGGACACAATTTAGTACTTATAATGAATTGCAGTGCTGATAAACAATTTTATGGTGGATGAAAGTGACTGTAAAATTATTTTATGGTTGATGAAATTGACTTTCAATTATCACAACCAGTACGAATATGCTAGATTGATCAAAATCTAGGGCAAATATGCTATATGATCCAAAGAATGAACCTTTTTTTTTTCCTTAATATAGGTACTATGAGCATAGCATTGCATCTTTAGTTTCATTGGCTTTTCATGTATTTATCAAACTTCGAGCTGTCATATATTAATTTACCAGTATCTTTTCCATGTGCAGTTTCTTTACAGTTGTTTGATTGAAATAATAATTAAAAAATCTAGTTAATGTGAATTAATTAATTTGATAAATAAAGTCACCTAATGCTTGAAAGATGAGTACATGGAGAACCGTTTTATGTGTTATAACTTATATGGAGGCATACTGTCAATGTGAAATCAATCATATGAATTTAATATTTTTATTATTATTTAATCATGTGTCCGATAAAAAAATAAATCTGTTTTTGGGAGTTATGAATAAAATCCTTCTTTTCTGCAGCAACTCTTCTGGATTATAAAGTGACCTTTTCTCGGTTCACAAGACTAGTTTGGAACTGATTACTTTATTTCCTACAGCATAAAAAAGATATTTTGTAACTAGCAGCATATTCATATCATATGGAACCGATCGTATCTGAGAGCTAAAAACGATAAATTTTTTACATTGATTATCTCCTCCGATAATTAGTGGTTCCGCACTTGATAATTTTCCTATATATATATATATGTTGAAGTTTTGTAGATAATTGATGTCATCTTATCTTCCGGGGTTTTCAGTTTGTTATTTACTTTTATGATTCATTGTTGTGTTTATATATGTTCTTGAATGATTGGTACAATGAGATGTTTTCTACACATATTAGAAGGTGATATTTAATTCGCGGAAGGTTTCAAGTTGATATTAGAAAGTTGAGTTACTATTGAGGTTAGTGCAGAATTGTGCACTACCACAGTTTTCTTTTTGTATTGTGTAAAAATTAAAGAGATCCCCGCAAATCGGTAAGTTACATGTGTATCTTGAGGAAAACTTTTAATCTGTGGTCTCAGTTTTTCTACCTTTTTCGCTTTTGTGAATTTTTCTATTCATAATTTCAGTGTATAACTCAAGGCAATTAATCTTAGAAATAGCATGGCATTCTGTTTAAGTGGGAAGTGTTATTAAAAGCTTTCCTAGGAGAGTTTGGACTTAGAGAGTGCCTTCTAGGTCTGAAGCAAAGCCATTCATTGAAGCACAGTTTGAAAAAAACAAAAGGAAAAAGGCAAAGAAAATAAAAAATCAAGAGGTCTAAGAGATCATTTCTTTTGTCTCTAACAAATGTTGAATGATATTTAACTACAGCTCAGCGTAACTGAAGTAAGTCATTGATTAAGTTGTACTTACAAAACTGTTGTAGTCTGCTATATTCCAGGATTAGGAATATATTGTCTTGAGTAGGAACATATTGTTTGTGTGATGCTATTTCAACTTTGTTGAGGATGCCTAAAGCATGTTAGACAAGAGGTTGGAGAGTGTGCTCTAATCATTTGAGCTTATAGGTTACGGCAATTGGCAGTTCTATTCTTTTTGTTGGATTTTAGTCTTCTTGTCTTGCTAGTATAATTACTATTTTTTTATTTTATTTATAAAAAACGTGTTTCACTTAGTTCAAGTGTGTGCTTTCTTCATTCATTTAAATTTGGATGGAATTGTGGTTAATTTTGTACATGTCAGCAATAACTTTTTTGTAATGAGACAGCCTTGGTATCTACTTTTCTTCAATAAGATTCCTATTTGTTTCTTATAACAAAGGATGGAGCTGCCTTTTGTTTATTGGGTAGGCTACAAGCAGAATTGTCTGTTTTATAGTGGTTTTTGTCTTCTGCAGCAGGATCATTTTTGGTAGCCAAGGTGGACTGGCTGTTCACTTTTTTAGGCTTGTTGATAAAAGCTCCTGTTTTCTATCTAGCTGAAAAAAATAGAAATTTGAACAGAGTGTACTAGATCTCTGAGCTCAAGTGCACCATAGCACTCTAATAACAGTGTGCAGGAATATTATAAGTATATGATGCTTATTTCAGTGCATAATTGCTATTAAAAAATTGTTGCTAACTTCTTGCGGTTAGGTATTGGATAGGAAGTAAAATAGAGGTGCCTCCACAGGCCAAGTGGCTACCTAGTTTTTGCCTTACAGAAATTTTGATCAGATTAGTTTGTTCTCATTTTAATTAATGGTGCTTCTCTTTTTTATTTGTTTCTACCTTCAGTTCCTCTCTTATTATTTTCTGTATTATTTTTGCTCATGAACTTGACTAAGAAAAGAAAGTTTCAATTTATTTGTCTTTGTCGTAACAATGAGATAGTAATTTTGGGAATGACCTGTTAGGACCTTTATTTCATGCTTTTTAGTTGAACTTGTGCCATTCTTCACATTATATTAGTTTGTATGGTTTATTATATGGTCATGGTTCTTGCTATATGACGTATCATGTATGGTTTGACAGTTTTCTAGTTGTATTGATCTCTAAAAAATCAGTTTTAACTGAGTAATGTTGTTTTCTCTTCTTGATCTCTTTCTTTTGTATTGCATACTGTTCGATCTTGAAGATGCTTTGTTTATCATATGATTACATACTGAGTTTATGAGTTGTCTTTGTTCTGTTGTGGCATTACAGCCGGTTCTTGCAATGTAGAGGACCTTTTGCAAAGAGAAGACATCCATTAGTGGATTCCACAGTAGTTTCAGAAATTAGGAGATGTCTAGAGGAGGGTATTGAATTTCAAGGTGATTTGTTGAACTTTCGGAAAGATGGATCTCCTCTGATGAACAGATTGCGTCTGACTCCCATATATGGAGATGACGAGACAATAACTCATGTTATTGGGATACAGTTCTTCACAGAATCAAATATCGATCTGGGTCCAGTGCCTGGGTATTCACTAAAGGAGTCTGCAAAATCATCTGATTGGTTTCGTTCTGGTTTATCCACTTACCGTCCAGTTGCAGTGGGAGACCGGAATGTTTGTCGTGGGGTTTGTGGGATATTGCAATTGAGTGATGAGGTGCTGTCTCTTAAGATACTTTCACGATTGACACCAAGAGATATTGCATCAGTTGGTTCTGTCTGTAGGCAACTATATGAGCTGACAAAGAATGAGGACCTCTGGAGAATGGTCTGCCAGAATGCCTGGGGTAGTGAAACAACTCGTGTTTTAGAGACTGTACCTGGTGCGAAGAGACTAGGCTGGGGTCGGCTGGCAAGGGAATTGACTACTCTTGAAGCTGCAGCATGGAGGAAGCTAACTGTTGGAGGAGCTGTTGAACCCTCACGGTGCAACTTTAGTGCCTGTGCAGTAGGGAATCGGGTAGTTCTTTTTGGTGGGGAAGGGGTCAATATGCAACCCATGAATGATACTTTTGTGTTGGACCTGAGTTCTAGTAACCCGGAGTGGCAGCATGTCCAAGTGAGCTCTCCTCCTCCTGGTCGTTGGGGTCATACACTATCTTGTGTAAATGGGTCTAACTTGGTGGTATTTGGTGGTTGTGGAAGGCAGGGCTTACTCAATGATGTTTTTGTTTTAGATTTGGATGCCAAGCCTCCAACTTGGCGTGAAATCTCTGGATTAGCTCCTCCACTTCCAAGATCATGGCACAGCTCCTGCACTCTTGATGGCACTAAGTTGATAGTTTCTGGTGGTTGTGCAGATTCTGGAGTACTTCTAAGTGATACTTTTCTGCTTGATCTTTCGATGGAGAAACCTGTTTGGAGAGAGATACCTGTAGCATGGACCCCACCTTCTCGGTTGGGCCATACACTGTCAGTTTATGGTGGTAGGAAAATATTGATGTTCGGAGGCTTGGCCAAGAGTGGTCCCCTACGGTTTCGATCTAGTGATGTGTTCACAATGGATCTAAGCGAGGAGGAACCCTGTTGGAGATGTGTAACCGGAAGTGGAATGCCTGGTGCTGGAAACCCAGGGGGCATAGCACCTCCTCCTAGACTTGATCATGTTGCTGTGAGCCTTCCAGGTGGAAGAATTCTGATTTTTGGTGGGTCTGTGGCTGGTCTTCACTCCGCATCCCAGCTTTATCTCCTGGACCCAACTGATGAAAAACCGACATGGAGGATACTGAATGTACCCGGGCGACCTCCCAGATTTGCATGGGGACACAGTACTTGTGTTGTGGGGGGGACAAGGGCTATAGTCCTTGGTGGCCAAACTGGAGAGGAGTGGATGCTAAGTGAGATCCATGAGTTATCATTGGCGAGTTCAGCACTGTGAAGGATCAGAAACAGCTCTGTAGAAAATATGCTAATGGAAAGAGTTCACTCAGTAGAGAATGTTGACAAAATATCGGTCCAATCAGGACATTTGTAACGGATTTTCACATGTACGAGATTGTTCTGGCTCGGGATGAACATTTCAACGAGTGACTTGAAAGTTGAAACCATGTTTGTTTTTTTGTATGGTTTGTGTAAAACTGCCCATCCATCATCACTGCTCTCTCCTTCTCAGCTCACAATGTACTTGTTAGATTAGCTTGTATTTGTTAGAAAGTTAGGTATTATATATGTAGGTTTTACTTGTTATGTTACTCTCATGCATTCATTCAGCATCTGTAATTTAGACAAAACAGGAAAAAAAAAAGAAAAAAAAGAAGAAGAAGGCTGCTGCATGTTTATAGTATTTTTGTTAAAATTTCTAAATGTTATAATGTTCTAGTGGTGATTCTGGTGAGGCTAGTGGCTTTTTTTATTTTGATTTTATCTTCTATTCCTTAGATTTCATTAGAATGAACTATAATGGAGTTGGTATTTTGCTTTATAATTATTTGGTTAACATAATCTCTTGTATAAAAATAAAATAAAATAAAGTGCAATTATATCTAAATTTTCATTAACATGCTTATTGAGCTTATATATGGATTGATATAGTAATTGATTTGATAGTAAGGGTATTTTTTTTTTTTTTTTTTTTTTTTTTTTTTTTTTCACTATAAAACTTATTGTCCCTTATATCTTAAATTAAGATAAATCAATTTGTTTATTTTTTTAACTTATATCTTAAAATAAGATATATGTCTTTTATAAAAAGTAAAAAATTTTGATTTTTATCTTATTGAAAAAGTGCTACAGTCGAGTATGTTGAGTAAATTTTCACAAATATTCTATAACAATTTATATATTTACAATTTTATCCGTACATAATAAAACTCTAAAAATCAATTTTCTAAAAATTCCTAATTTTGAAGAAATCCTAACACGATCAAATCAATTTTACATTTGTAATAAGTCATCCAAAATGAAAAATAAACATATCACATTATCTTAATTTGTAAGACCTATCTATATGTCTAACAAATTAAGATCTTATAAAACTTTAGATAAAAAAAAAAAAAAAAAAAAAAACAGCCCCTAAGTGTTATTTATCGTATAATTGATTTCATTCTTATCATACAGTATAAAGGTTCACAGTTCAAGAATCGTTTTTGAAGCTAAATAATTGCTTGGTTATTATCTAAAATAACCCTATGGACAACGGTTTGCATTTGCAATAATGACCAAACATTACCGTATGGTTTCGTTTTGTCAAAGAATACCCTTTAGTTTCAATTAACGAACACAAATTGCCAAAATGCCCATTACAATTAAATGTTTGTTAAAATATTTGTATTTTCCATTAGGTTAGCAAGGGTAAAACAGTAAATGAGCAATAAAAGAAATAAAAAATTAATTAAAAAACTAACTTTCAAAAAAATATAAGAAAGTAAAAATTAGATTCTCTCTCTCTTTGCTCTCTCGTTGTAGTAGTAATAATTTTCTATTTTTATTTTGTTGTCTCCACGACAGTGCTTTTTCTCTGTCTTGGTTTTCCATAAAAAACTTTGCATTGTATGATCTGATTTTATTCATCTTATTTTTGTGTGTTTAGACATTTTTTGTTTTGTGATATATATTAGAGAGAAATTCAAAACTAACCATGTGAAACATGAAACTTTTGTTAATAACCACTTTTGAAACTTTAATTGTTAATAACCACTTTTTTTAAAAAAATTTAGTGTATGTCCATAAATTACAAGAGTGCCCCTGAAATTAGTTTTTTTTTTTAAAAAAACCTCAAACTTGAAATCATGGCTAAAAACTTGAATGTTGAAACTTGAAATCATGACAAAAATTAAATATGAAACTTGAAATCATGACTAAAATGAAAATATGTGAAACTTGAAATCATGCTCAATTTCCATTATCCCCTTCTTCCCCAAATCCCCAATTCACCAAATTAGGTTTTTTTTTTGTTTAGGTTTTTCTTTTTTCTGCAGGTCACAGCCGGCGAAGGGGAAGCACGGCCACTGGAGACGTCGTCACCTGGTCGTCGCTCGTCGCGGGACGTTGTCGCCGACCACCTGGGCAGTGCCGGACGTCGTGGCGAAGCTCTACGAACCAGCAGCGCCGTGCTTGACGAACCACGGCGCCGTTGGTTCGTGGAGCTTCGCCATGACGTCCGGCACAGCCCAGACGCTCGGCGAGGATGACCGGCGACGGCGCAAAGACTTCCGGTGATGTTTGACGGCGATGGCGCGACGATTTACATGGAAAGAGAGAGAGATCAGGGAGAGAGAAAGGGAGATCGGGGAGAGAGAGCAGAGGAGAGAGAAAGTGAAAGAGAGGAAAAGAGAGAGAGGGGGTTTGGGGATGGTTTTTATATAAGGGCTTTCCAGTAATTTCTAAAAAAAATGGCTATTAACAATTAAAATTATGCATGTGGTTAAAAAAGAATTTCCCATAATTAGAGTGGTTATATTTGACAATTAGGCACAGTCTTCCACGTCAACTTTTCCCGATTGATTGCAACAACCATTTTATAAGTCATGACATGTTTAATTTTCTATTTTCGGTTTCAAGCTAGTTATATACTTATATTTATATCACCGACATTGACCACAATTGAAAAAGGAAACAAAAGCTCTCCTGTAAAATTACAACGAAAATTGCCACCTTCAATGAGACAACAATATATGTACTGTTTGCAAGAAAACAACTCAGAACAAGAAAGTCTCACGAAAATGCATTTTGGTTGATTGACATTTTTTATTTTATTGATTCTCTTCAAGATATATTATTTGTTTTATCAAAAGTAAACGAACATTTGAGCTCAGGATGCTTTCAAGGTGAATATAAAAAGCATCTATCTAACCTATCAACTTCCCAAGTGGACTTGTTCAAAGGTCTTATATGATGAAAAAAAAAAAATACAAACTTAGTGGGAAACCACGAATTGCAATTACTAGTTGAAACAAAGACAAAAATATATGGATTCAAGGAATGTGAGATTTAGACAATATTTTAAGCTTTAATACAAGCTGTTATGTATACTATACAAACATGTATGTGTCATCAATTATTGGAAAGATCAGTATATAAAGGGCAGCCAACCATGTTTACAATGCAACTCACAAAACAATCAAATAGCAGCTCCAAATGGGAATCTTGGGACAGCCGAGGCAATGGCCACTTATGGTTTCGGTTGCGATATTTTTGCTCGTAGCCACCGCTGTGGCTGACTACAAGCCTTATACATATGCATCACCACCACCAACTCACTACAAGACACCACCTGCACTAGAGCACTCTCCACCACCACCTTATTACTACAAGTCTCCACCACCACCGGTGCACTCTCTGCCACCACCTTATTACTACAAGTCTCCGCCACCACCGGTGCACTCTCCACCACCACCTTATTACTACATGTCTCCGTCACCACCAAAGCACTCTCCACCTCCACATTATTACAACAAGTCTCCACCACCACCAAAACATTCTCCTCCACCACCTTATTACTATAAGTCACCTCCTCCTCCAGTAAAATCTCCACCTCCACCATCTCCATCACCACCACCACCGTACGTATATAAATCTCCACCTCCTCCATCACCATCTCCACCCCCTCCATACGTTTACAAGTCCCCACCTCCACCGTCTCCATCACCACCACCACCGTACGTATATAAATCTCCACCTCCTCCATCACCATCTCCACCCCCTCCATACATTTACAAGTCTCCACCTCCACCGTCTCCATCACCACCACCACCGTACGTATATAAATCTCCACCTCCTCCATCACCATCTCCACCCCCTCCATATGTTTACAAGTCCCCACCTCCACCATCTCCATCACCACCACCACCGTATGTATATAAATCTCCACCTCCTCCATCACCATCTCCACCCCCTCCTTACATTTACAAGTCTCCACCTCCACCGTCTCCATCACCACCACCACCATACATATATAAATCTCCACCTCCTCCATCACCATCTCCACCCCTTCCATACGTTTACAAGTCTCCACCTCCACCATCTCCATCACCACCACCTCCTTACGAATATAAATCTCCACCTCCTCCATCACCATCTCCACCCCCTCCATACGTTTACAAGTCTCCACCTCCACCATCTCCATCCCCACCACCACCATACGTATATAAATCTCCACCTCCTCCATCACCATCTCCACCCCCTCCATACGTTTACAAGTCTCCACCTCCACCATCTCCATCCCCACCACCACCATACGTATATAAATCTCCACCTCCTCCATCACCATCTCCACCCCCTCCATACGTTTACAAGTCTCCACCTCCACCATCTCCATCCCCACCACCACCATACGTATATAAATCTCCACCTCCTCCATCACCATCTCCACCCCCTCCATACGTTTACAAGTCTCCACCTTCACCATCTCCATCACCACCACCTCCTTACGTATATAAATCTCCACCTCCTCCATCACCATCTCCACCCCCTCCATATGTTTACAAGTCTCCACCTCCACCATCTCCATCACCACCACCTCCTTACGTATATAAATCTCCACCTCCTCCATCACCATCTCCACCCCCTCCATACGTTTACAAGTCTCCACCTCCACCATCTCCATCCCCACCACCACCATACGTATATAAATCTCCACCTCCTCCATCACCATCTCCACCCCCTCCCTACGTTTACAAGTCTCCACCTCCACCATCTCCATCACCACCCCCACCATATGTATATAAATCTCCACCTCCTCCATCACCATCTCCACCCCCTCCTTACATTTACAAGTCTCCACCTCCACCGTCTCCATCACCACCACCACCATACGTATATAAATCTCCACCTCCTCCATCATCATCTCCACCCCCTCCCTATGTTTACAAGTCTCCACCTCCACCATCTCCATCACCTCCCCCTCCTTATGTCTATAAGTCGCCTCCATCTCCATCTCCATCACCTCCACCTCCTTACATATATAAGTCCCCGCCGCCTCCATACCGTTATTAATCACCTCATCTATCCAAGTCTCCACCACCTCTTGCATACTACGTTTACAACTCACCCTCTTCTCCCAAAGGCTATTAAGCCTACGATCACTTCTTGAATTGATTTATGAAGAATAGCTATATAATTTAAACTTAATGCTTTTTATGATTTGTTTTGTTTTATTTTGTTTTGTTTTTTTGTTTTGTTTCCTTTGAATAAGGGTTTAAAATGTTGAATTCATTTGAATTATTGAACATTCGTTGTACTATTTGTTGCAATCAATGAAAAACAACTTCTTCTTTTTTCATAAGTGCTATACGTTAATATTTGATTCTTGATTGTGTTTTCATCAGGTTCTTTGTTTGGAGCGATAAACGAATTGAACTTCAATTGTCAATAATTTGTTTCTTTTTTTTGGCTTGCGGTAGTAATAGATTAATAATATCATACGTAATTTGAATTATCACGAAATTAAATTTATTCAAGTCAATTAACTCGGTGGCCATCAATTTGGGTGCACACTATCAAAATGGTCATTAGATAGAGAATTAGTTTCAAAATAGCCATTTTTGGCGAATACTATGACACAAATGGCCATTCCATCTCATTCAATTAACTTTCCGTTAAATGAGTGGCATTTTGGTAAATAATAGTACGACATTCCATCACAAAATTTATTTTACATGTTTATTGGTATTTTGACATTACGCCCCCCCTTTATGTGGAAAGAGTAATTAGTTCATCAGGGGACATTGCATGTAAAGTGAACTTCAATACAAGAAAGTTTTGTAAGAAAAACAAGATGTGGACATTTTTGCTCTTTCAAACATAGAAAGAGACATTAATGCAAACGCCCCAATTTATTTTACATTTTTTTTTTTTTAGCTATTTGGAGATGCTCTATTACTTTTAATAATCAACTTGAAAGTTTAGAAAAAATTCTGATCACATGTTAATTGCTAATGATATCGAAATCTTACACATCCCAATTAGAAACAAGCCGGTCATTGAATTCTTAAACAAAACTGGGTAGATTATAACTGGTTCGCGGAACATTATATTGGATTTTGCACATTAATCATCTTAAACTATATTAAAAAAAGAAAGTTGTCCTTGTTGCATATATGTATAACCGTAGAGCCGCCATATATTAATATGGTTCAATGAATATCAAAATAGTTGCAATAGAAATGCTGAATAACAGTTAGAGATGTACATTTTCCCCCGGGACCCCAATTCCCCATGTCCCCATTCCTATTTGGGGAATTTTTTGGGGGGAAAAAATGGGGAATTGTTGGGGGGGGGGGGGGGTAATGAAAATCATCCCCAAATTGAAATGGGGATGGGGATGGGGGGGAGGTCCCCCATCCCCATTTAACATATATAAATATAATTATAATATATATTTATAATTTTTTTTTAATTCTTTGAAAACCCTAACTTCCTAAGTAAATATACGCATTTTATATAAAATGCACTAATGAATTTTATTTTGTATTTGTAATGGAATGTTTTTTTTTTTTTTAGTTTAATTTGTAATTTTTAGTCAAATGGGTAAATGGGAAATGGGGAATTGGGGATGGGGAATTGGGGATGGGGATGGATATAGGTCCCCCCAAAATTCCCCATTCCCAGTTTCCCCAAATTTGGGGGGGGGGGGGGGGGGGGGGGGGGGGGGGATTGATCTCTAATAATAGTGGAAATAAAATTATAAAAAACGATAAAAAAAAAAAATTATTTTGTAATTTAATTTTCTTAGAGCGTATTTTATAGGTGGAATTGGTCCACAATGTCACCTTTTTGAACATTTTTGCAGATTAATCATCTTAAACTGTTTAACCGTAATGCCGCTATATATTAGGGCCAGTTTGATATTGCTTTTGAGAAGTTCAAATCAACTTATTTCATAATTTTGATATAAAATAATGTTTGGTAAAACTTCCAAAAGTGATTAATTGATAATTTGGTAAGTTTTGACAGTGATTTTAAGAAGTAGGTGGAGGGTTACTTTTTGAAAGTAATTATTGAATAATCTATTTCAGTATTTAATGAATCGTTTAAAATATTATTATTATCCTTATGAAATTAAATTAAAATAATTTATATTCCTTATTTCAACTTAAAATTAAAGATTCTAATTAAATATTGATTTGATTTATAAAATCTTTTAAAAATATTTTTATTATTCCTATGGAATTTTTTTTTCTAATTTAAATATTCTACTTAAATATTGATTTAATATATATAATTAATGAAAAAAAAAAAAAAGGTTATAAAATCATGTCTATTTTAGTCATTGTAACTAATTTCAGTACTTTTCAAATAAAATTACTAGACATATGTATATTGTTTTTGAGCTATACAGTAGTTTTAAAAGTATAATTAACCAAACATCTACTGATTAACTTCACAATTGATTATTTCTTCAGTACAGCTAATAGTGATTATAACAAAAGTTACAGCAATACCAAACTGGCCCTTAATATGGTTCAATGAATATCAAAATAGTTGCAATAGAAATGTTGAATAACAGTGGAAATAAAATTATAAAAAATGATAAAAATAAAATTATTTTGTAATTTAATTTTCTTAGATCGTATTTTATAGGTGGAATTGGTCCAAAATGTCACCTTTTTGAACATTTTTGGCACCCAAGTGAGTGCTTTAATAAGTTAAGTTTAAAAGGCACATATTATGGTGAACTACCAAAATTGCCCTTAGATAATCAGTTTTTTATTCTAATTGTACTTCCCTCTCCACCCTTCCAACACTCAACTCAGTAGTCCCAACCTAATAACTCTCTCTCTCTCTCTCTCTTTACAATAAACTTGTCTGAAAATTGAAATCCCATACAGCTAAAAGTTCAAGGTTGCCTCCCCTTTCTTCTTTAACTTAGAAAAAAGTGGACGTTCTTCAATACAACAAGGTAATATATCTCTTAAATACTTATTTTCTATACCTGGGTTTCTGAGTCTTGTAACACTTTATCCGTTCCTTTTCATTTGTTCTTTGAGTCTTTTGTAAACCTTAAATTTGTTGTGTGAATTTTGAATCTCCGAGCCTTTCTAAGCTCCGTCCAAGCCTTTCTAAACATCGTTTGAGCCTTTGTGAAGTTATGTCCAAGCCTTTTGCATAGCCGTTAGGTTTGTCAATGAAGCAGTGTCTAAGCCTTTTATATTAGTGTCCGAGCGTTTCTAAACACTGTCCGAGCCTTTGTGAAGTTTTCTCCGAGTCTTTTGCATAGCTATTAGGTTTGTCAATTGACTACTTCTAAGTGACACTCGCAATCGTATGAGGTCGAAGAGTAGTACACAAGTAAGTAAGATTCGTTCCTACGAAGATTGAGTGATTGATTACCAAAATTGATTAGCCTAATTGCTATTCAAACAAGCAATAAAAGATGGTTTTCATAATTGAATTCTACAAGCAAGTTAATTTAAACTACTCAAAAGGTTTTATGCTATTGCGGTAAGTAAATAACAAGAAATGATATCAAGTGTAATATTAATAGAAACGATGCTAAGACCGGACTCCACCTACCCTCTCCTAATTTCTTTCTAGACTCACTTGCATACCCAATCTATGCTCATGCAATTTGTAGACTCGTGCACCCAATTGTTAACCTTTAATCTCAATTGAGTAATAGAGATTACACCCAAAACGCACCCGAGCCTATCTCTCGATTACCTCGGAATATACGTATGAATTCATTAAGAACATAGGCCCACTAAAAGGGGTCCTATACGCTAGCCTTGGCTGGTCTACCTTACTAGACATGCATATAAGACATTTTATCAAATACGTTATGTTTGTCTCCGGTCGGTTCATAACACACAACCAAAAATCATTCAACAGGAGATCAATCTATTGAAAGCATTAAATATTCAAAAACATCCATACAAATCACAATTGCACATAATGGATAAATCAAAGGTCAATATATATAAAGTCAAGGGTGAGGTTTCATCAAGTCCTAGCACTAGAAATTTAGCTCATATTACAAAAGTAAGCCATACAACATATATGATCAAATGAATACATGGCTATATAATGAAAATGAAAGAGATAAAGTTGTAGAGAAAACTATGTAGAGTAGACCTTCTCTTCTTCCTTTGCTCTTCTTCTCCTCCAAACTCCTTTAATTTTCTATTACCCCAAAACAAGAAGTAATCATGGATTGGTGTCAAAGTGTAAGGTGGATTGTGTAGGATTTTAGTAATGGTGATGTAGGAAAATGATTAGGTGAATATTGTTAGGTAGGAAATTGGTGTTTTGGTCTAAAAATATCAAAGGTTATATAGGGGAATTAATTAGGCAGGGCAAGAAGGTAAATTCTTGAATTTTAACATTTTCGGGTAAAAAGGCGACCTTGGGGTGACTTGGGGGCGACCTGGAGGCTCTATGGTCGAGAAAATAGTTGAAAACCTAAGAGGAAAGTGACCTTGGGGCGACCTTGGTTTGGGCTCGCCTTGAGGTCGCATCTCTCTCGGGTGAAGTTTTTCAACTTCGTGCACCGTTATGAAAATGACCATAACTTCCTCTAAAGAACTCAGAATCACGATCTGTAAAAAGCATTGGAAAGTAGACTCATGGGGCTTTCCAGAAATAGGTTACAAGAAATGTAATTCAATCGAAGGAGAGAGATATAGCCCTCGAAAATTGAATGTTCTGCACGAAGATTTCCAATTTCAACCCTTTAACCTCCAAAACTCTTCGATTATGCTCAACACCTTATTTTAGGGCATATAACCTACACAATGCTCACAAAATACATTATATACAAAAACATGCTCGAAAACAAGTACAAAATATAGGAAATGAGAACCTCAAATAGGTATGTAAATCATCCAATAAAATAGCCCTAAACCTATCTTTTGCTCGTCCTCGAGTAAACTCAAAACAAAAACAAACGAATTTATAAACCTAAACTTAGACTAGACAAACAATAAAAAGAACACCATTTTCGTGGGTGACACGATGGCACTTAGCACGTGCCACAAGCCTTTTAAACCCCTAGGCGATCCCTAGAAGACGAGTGAAGTCTCCTGAGGGTTTACATAACGACTCCCACAAATGTCTTTCCTGCTGAGCCAACTATAGACAAAGATGCAATAAGGGGCGAACCGGAATAGAGGCACATGCATGCTAAGACCTCTAAGATAAAGCTTGGAAAGTGCTAGTTAAGGTGCTACAATAAGAGAGATTACAATTCCATACTTCTTAGTGAACATAGCTTCAAAAGCATCGAACATAAGAGTCTTATGATAGCATTTCGTCTCGACTCTATACCTTTCAGGATCTCTCTCATTTTACCACTCAGAACCTAGGCTCACTCAACAAACATATGCAGTTGGAAATTATGCATAAGAGATTTTCAAATTTTACAAGCATATGACAATTTTTGAAAAACCGCTAAAGTTTAAATGTAATTGGACCATAAGAACAGATTTGAACATTAAGAACAAGAGCAAAGCACTGTTTGATACCTTTATCAACAAGCTACAACTCCTCCTAAAGATCAATTAGGACTTCTTTAAAGTTCAAGTGAGGTTATGGTAAATTAGTGGTGGGGAGGCTAGGTGGGTACGGAATTATGGGCTAGCTACCGATTATGCTTAAGCTTCTATTTGGCACGCTCTTCACAATAATAGCGTCTAGGCATGAATTATTCGATTAATCATTTTGTGTTATATTAAGTTGCTTTACATTTTGACAACTTTTACACTTTTAAAGATTAGAAGGCTTTTTGTGCTATTCTTTTTCTTTGAGCACTTTTTAATTTTCATATATTTTGAGCCTTATTCTTTGCACAAATTACACATCTAGCCTGAGTAGTGAAGAGTTTAGTGTGTAGGTTGACATAGATAGGACATTCAAGCACACACTTAAGGCAAGGGACGTGTTTGGGACATTTGTAGTGACTAACACACATAACCTACGTCATCTCTAAAGGCACGAGTTAAGCAAGCAAACAAAGGTGAAAATGACGGTGATGCTCTTTAAATGACGTTCTCTAATGTCCAAAGTATGGAGTGAGGTCCTTTTTATTTATGCTTATTTATCTATAAGAAGAGTGTTTAAGATGCGACAATAAAAAAAAATACACTCATAAGGACGCTATATAGGCTCTGGCCTCACACGAGTAGTCTCCACTAATGATCTAGACATCTTAAGCGCGATACCCAATCACTAAGACACTTTTGAGTCTGGTAGGATGCGTGTAAGCAATGTGGTGTAGCTTTAACTAGCACAACCTTTTCCTAGACTCAGGGATTTAACACATGCAAAAATTGCCTCCAAAGGCATAACCCAAGCATCTCATTAAGCAAGCTAATACTACAAAATGACTCTACAAACACACAATCAAGCAGAAATTGAAACAAATCACAATAAATGAGCATATACAAAACAATCATGCAAAATTGGCTGTACCTCCAAACCTAAACTGAACATTGTCCCTAATGTTTTCACAAAAGCAGATTGGACAATATAAGCTTAGAAGCGGGAGGGAGGCCAAACGCAACCCTATACAAGCACAATGCAAACCTAAAAACTAGGCACAATGCAACGCCACACACTTAATCTAAGCAAGAAAAATAAGACTTAACAAAAACAAAATTAAACAAAACAAAAATAACTTAAAATTAGAAGAGTTACCTAGGTGGGTTGCCTCCCATCAAGCGCTTGGTTTAACGTCTCAGCTAGACGCATTTCACTCCTCTCATCAATCTGGATCAACGGTTGGTGCAACATCATCACCACCTTTCTTTCTCAACTTATGTGAGGCATAGAACATACTCACACAAAATCCGTTCACTATTCTTGTTTGGTTCACCATAAATGCCTTTTTCTCTTTGTCTCTTTTATCCAATTTCTGCTCAATTGTATCCGAGGGAGTCATTTGGGTTTTGTTCAAAACTTCATGGGAGCCCGGTTTGTGGCCACCCTTCATTTTCTTTCTTGGAGCATCATGAATCATACTAGAATTAGGCAGCTCTTTCGAAATATCTCTTTTGAAAACTTTCCCTACTAGAGGATCAACAACCTCAACTCTTAAACATGTGTGGGGCAGTGAAGGACTCTTATCGGTGGCCATGAGCATGTCGAACCTTCTTTTTCATCTTCAACCCTCAATGTCAACTTGTCATCTCTGTGTCAACCAATGCTTCACTAGTTTTCAAGAACGGCCTCCCAAGAATCAAATGAATCTCTATATCTTCTTCCATATCTAGAATCATGAAGTCAATCGGGAAGTAGAATTTATCCACCTTCATTAAGACATCTTCCATCATACCATATGGGTGTTTTATTGATCGATCCGCCAATTGGAGGGTCATTCTTGTAGGCTTCACTTCTCCTAACCCCAACTTTTTGAATATAGAATACGGCATCAAGTTGATGCTTGCTCTTGAGTCTATTAAAGCACTCCCAAACTCCACATTCCCAATAGCACATGGAATGGTAAACTTTCCGGGATCTTTCAATTTTGGGGGGAGTTTGTTTTGAAGGATTGCGCTACACTCCTTCGTGAGTGCCACTGTTTCCAAATCCTTCAACCTCTTCTTCTTTAATAGTAACCCCTTCAAGAACTTCATTTATTTTGGCATTTGTGCCAAAGCTTCTATGAATGGTATGTTGATGTGAAGCTTCTTGAACGTTTCTAAAAACTTAGCAAAGCCTAAAGCATCTTGGTGTTTTTTAAGTCTTTGGGGGTAAGGGATGGGTGGCATATAAGCCTTGACTTGGGGTAGAGGAGGAAAATCATTTGATGTGGTAGGCACTTTACCTTCACTAGAACTCTTCTTCTTTTTTATAACCTCTTCTTTAATAATACCCTTCTCTTTTTCAACAACAACTTCTTCATCCTTCATAAAACCTTCTAGCAATTCAACCTCTTTTCCACTTCTCAATGAAATAGCATTGCATTGCTCTTTGGGGTTGACTAGTGTATTGCTTGGTAATGCCCCTTGCTGCCTCTCTTAGATCGCCCTCACCAATTGCCCTTCTTGCGTTTCTAAGTTTTGGATTGAGACTTGTGAATGTTGAGCAATTTGGTTAATCTTCATGTTAAGCTTCCTCAAGGCTAAGTCTTGGGTCTCCATTCTAATGTCCAACTTGCCCATACATTTGGAGAAGAGGACCTCTAGGTTAGACTTTCTTGCCCCTTGATTGTTTGGGTGTTGGTTAGGGTAGTTTTGTTGTTATGGTTGTGGGAACCCAATGGGTAGTCTTTGGTTGAGGTTTTGTTTTTGTTGTTGTTGTTGGGGTTGGTTGTCCTTCCATGACAAGTTGGGTGGTTTCTCCATCCCGGGTTGTAAGTATTTGAAAAAGGGTTGTTTTGGGGATTTTGGTTGGAATGTTGTTGTTGGGGTTGATTTTGGTAGTTTCGGTTGTAGTTTACAAAAGAGACTTGTTTTATTGAACCCGAAGCAAACAGGCTTCCATCTTGACAGTCCATATTAGAGTGTGGCCCCAAACACCACTCACATGAGGTTACTTGCACATTACTAGTCCCTGCACTCATCTTGTTCATTTGTTTTGCAAGTGCCGCCAGTTGAGCTTTCACACTTGTCAACTCTTTAACTTTTAGCAAACCCGGAATCTTTTTCGGTAATTGCCTCTCATTACCCCAATGCTATTGTTGAGTACCATTTCTTCTAGGAGATCATTGGCTGCATCCATTGACTTGCTCATTAGAGAACCTTCAGCAGCCGCATCCACCAAATTCCTCGTTGACATTGTAATCCCTTGGTATAAAGCTTGCAAAGTCTGCCACTTTGCTAGTCCATTGTAGGGGCATCTCTTAATAAGCTCTTTGAATCTCTCCCAAGCTTCGTAGAGACTCTCGTTCTCATATTGTGCAAAAGAGGTGGTCTTATTTCTAAGGTGAGCCGCCTTCCCAGAAGGGAAATACCTATTCAAGAACGCTTGAGCCATTTGATCAAATGTGATGATCGAATTTGGAGGTAGCGAGTTCAACCACATCTTCGCGTCGTTTCTCAGAAAGAATGGGAACAATTTCAATTTAATAAAATCTTCCAAAATTCCATTGTACTTGAAAGTGTCACATGTCTTGCCGAAGCTTTGTAGATGCA
Organism: Acer saccharum; assembly: GCA_030490815.1. Lineage (NCBI taxonomy): Eukaryota > Viridiplantae > Streptophyta > Magnoliopsida > Sapindales > Sapindaceae > Acer > Acer saccharum. The sequence goes on from CM059871.1 coordinate 26,899,539, forward strand.
AGTTCGGATCATCATTTGGCAACCCATTGAATTGACATGTGGTCGCAATCATCTGAATGACTGACGCCTTTATCTCAAAGGAATTTGCCGCAATTGTAAGTCGGCGAATGGACGACATATTTTGCTAAACTCTAGGCATAGTGTAATCCTTTAGAGTGCGTTGGTCTTCATTCTCGTCACCCAACTGGTCTTGGTTCGTTAAAGGAGGCATTTCCCTCTAATCCTGATTTGCCACAGGTGGCAAACCCCTCTGATCTAAAAGTGCATTCGGATCTTCCATCTCTGGTCTTCTCACCCTTGTCTATCGTCTATTTCTTAGAGCTAATCTCTCAATTTCATGGTTAAAATCCACAAAGCGAAGATTTTGGCTTCTCGTGCGCAAGTGCATGCAAGAGCAAAATGTACCTTAAAAGAGAAAAACACAAACTAAATCAAAACGTTCAAATTAGCAATAAACTAACTAGTATCAATATCAATCATTCCGCTCAATCCTTGGCAGCAGTGCCAAAAATTGACTACTCCTAAGTGACACTCGCAATCGTACGAGGTTGGAGAGTAGACACAAGTAAGTAAGATTCGTTCCCACGAAGATTGAGCAATTGATTACAAAATTGATTAGCCTAACTATTATTCAAACAAGCAATAAAAGATGGTTTTCATAATTGAATTCTACAAGCAAGTTAATTTAAACTACTCAAAAGGTTTTATGCTATTGCAGTAAGTAAATAACAAGAAATGATATCAAGTGTAATATTAAAGGAAACGATGATAAGACCGGACTCTACCCCACCCTTTCCTAATTCCTTTATAAACTCACTTGCATACCTAATATATGCTTATGCAATTTGTAGACTCGTGCACCCAATTGTTAACCGCTAATCTCAATCGAGTAATAAAGATTACACCCAAAACACACCCGAGCCTGTCTCTCGATTACCTCGGAATATACATATGAATTCATTAAGAACATTGGCCCATTAAAAGGGGTCCTATACGCTAGCCTCGGTTGGTCTACCTTAATAGACATGCATAGAAGACACGCATAGAAGACATTTTATCAAACACGTTGTGTGCGTCTTCGGTCAGTTTATAACACACAACCAAAAATCATTCAACGGGAGATCAATCTATTGAAAGTATTAAATACTCAAAAACATCCATACAAATCATAATTGCACATAATGGATAAATCAAAGGTCAATATATATAAAGTCAAGGGTGAGGTTTCATCAAGTCCTAGCACTAGAAATTTAGCTTATATTACAAAAGTAAGCCATACATCATATATGATCAAATGAATACATGGCTATATAATGAAAATAAAAGAGATAAAGTTGTAAAGAAAACTATGTAGAGTACATCTTCTCTTCTTCCTTTGCTCTTCTTATCCTCCAAACTCCTTCAGTTTCCTATTACCCAAAAACAAGAAGTAATCATGGATTGGTGTCAAAGTGTAAGGTGGATTGTGTAGGATTTTAGTAATGTTGATGTAGGAAAATGATTAGGTGAATATTCTTAGGTAGGAAATTGGTGCTTTGGTCTAAAAATATCAAAGGTTATATAGGGGGAGGTAAATTCTTGAATTTTAATATTTTTTGGGTAAAAAGGCGGCCTTGGGGCGACCTGGGGGCAACCTGGAGGCTCTATGGTCTAAGAAATAGTTGAAAACCTGAGAGAAAAGCGACCTTGGGGCGACCTTGGTTTAGGCTCGCCTTGAGGTCACATTTCTCTCGGGTGAAGTTTCTCAGCTTCACGCACCGTTACGAAAATGACCATAACTTCCTCTACAAAACTCGGAATCATGATCTGTAAAAAGCGTTGGAAAGTAAACTCATGGGGCTTTCCAGAAATAGGTTATACAGAATGTAGTTCGATCAGATGAGGGAGATATGTCCCCCGAAAGTTGAATCGTTTGCATAGAGATTTCCAATTTTAGCCCTTTAACCTCCAAAACTCTTCAATTATGCTCAACACCTTATTTTAGGGCATATAACCTATTCAATGCTCACAAAACGTATTATATACAAAAACATGCTCGAAAACGAGTACAAAATCTAGGAAATGGGGACCTCAAATAGGTATGTAAATTATCCAATCATTAATGAAGCAGTGTTTGAGCCTTTTACATCATTGTCTGAGCCTTTGTGAAGTTGTCTCCGAGCCTTTTGCATAGTCGTTAGGTTTGTCAATGAAGCAATGTTTGAGCCTTTTAAAGTAGTGTTTGAGCCTTTTACATCAGTGCCCGAGCCTTTGTAAATGTAATCCAAGCCTTTTGTATAAACCTTTTCCTGAGCCCTTTCTTAACATGTTATTCAGACATCTGTGAAAATATTTTCTAGTCTTGGTTGTTTATTAATGGTTTGTGATGATTAATTTGACAGCATAATGAATTTTGTTAGAATAGTAATATCTTACAACAGTTGATGGAAGCAGTTACCCAACGGAAGTCAGAGGTTTGTTGGATCCGATAACTAGGGAATGTTTGTGTCAAAGAATATAACTTATGAAGAATTGGTGGCGATCGTGCATACCATTGTGAAGTATGATGTAAACAAATTCAATGTTGATCTACAGTCAATATCAATCATTCCTAGCATTACATGTCACACATTTATAAGAAATGACGATGATGTTCAGTTTATGCTAGGGGAAGATCGGGTGATCCCTCAAGTATGTGTCAGTTTAACTGAGAGGACAGCTGGAGATGTGATAGAGAATGATATTCCTCCTCGTGAAAATACCCAACAGTTTAGATCCTTTAGCGGTAGCAACCAAGTGTTCACACAAAGGAGTGCCACCATCGAAGGTGGGGAAAACATATGTGTTGTCCCACCGGTAGTGGTCTACCATGCAGATGTAGTTAAACCTCAATTTGACGATGTGTTTGGTTATCGAATTGAAATGAATGATGAGCAGAACAATGAGCAGTACAATGAGCAGAATAATGACCCGAACCATGAGGTGGATAACGAGGTAAATGATCAGGTAGATGATCTAGAAAATGTGGATGAAGATCCTGTACAAATTCAAACACATGGAAGACGTGTACAAGGAGTTAGTTGCATTGCACCAGATATGCCTGGGACTTTCGAGGTCCGACATAATGTAACTGCATCTGATTCTGATAATGCGACAACGTGGGTTATTCCTGGAGCAGATTCATACCTATTTGGTCTTGGTAGAAGCAGCACATTGGTAGCGCAAGAACCTACAAGCATGATTTATAAAGGTCAATTTTTTCCGAGTAAAAAGGATTTGAAGAGGCTAGTTAACCTTTTTGCAATGTGGGAGAACTTTGAATGGAAGGTGAAAAGGTCCAATAAGACAACGTTACATTTGGTTTGCATCATTGACAAATGTACGTGGAAATTAAGAGCAATGAGGAGAGATGAAGGGACTTACTTCCAAGTCAGAAGTTTTGTGAATGAACACAGTTGTCCCTGACGCGACTTTATTTGTGACATGCTCGCAAGATATGTGCGTGGTTGTCTTTCCGTAAGTGCATGGATCGTTATGATCGTGTAGCAGCATGTACGGATCGTTCCACAAGGAGATGGAATCCGTTAACTGTATCTAGTTTTAGTGTTTATTAAAGCATGTAAATGGATGCGTGTGTGTGTGTGTGTGTGTACTGTAAACTAACTAACTAGGATAGAAATGTAGCCGGGTGTCTTGGCTATCTAATTAATCTACTCCTAGAGGCAAGACACCCTAGTTACGAAAATAAAGGTGGCTGGGAGATAAGCAAGATATGACACACATATGGGAAATCGGATTACCAAACACAATATGCAAATCATGTGGATTGTTTATCATGTGAATCCAATTAATTCAGTAAAGGGTTTGTTCTCTTGATTAGGGATTTACCGAAATCAAAGCATCACTCTTCAATCGGAAGAGTAATTGTGTCTAGGTTTAGACCCATTAAGCATAAGAACATATGAACCAAAGCTATCATGGCATAGTTATGCACAACAAGCTAATTCCATTCTATAGAGCTAATAGCTAAGTTCATACCCGGAATGGTAATCCAAGCACGAACCTAACTCTCAATCACTCTAATCATTCCAAACATAGCATGTTAAGTCTTCTACCAACATACATACATAGATGAGATAATTGATTACAACTACTCCTACACCATTAGTTAATCTACTCCTAATCTCATCCATACATACATATCAATATCTAACTCTCCATACATATGAATATCACAATAAAAGATTAATCAATATACAACTAAGGAATGAATCAATACCAAATCAAATCAAAGAAACAATACATACATATATTAGCATAAGTGTTGGTTACAAATATTCCCACATGAAGTTACACATCAATAGAAAATACAAAGAGATGAGAAGTGAGAAATCACCCTTGAAGACAAGCCTCCAAAAGCTCTCCTTATCTATGAACATCTATGGCTTCACATACAAGCTCTCCTATCTCTGTATATCTACTCTCCATGGAGGAAAATCCCCCATGGAAGCTTGAAGTTGCTCTCTCTCTTTTGTGATGTTTAATCCAAGAAAAAGGGTTTCTTAGAGCAAGGTGTTGTAGTGTACTCTTAAAAGAGAAGCTACAGAGGTGTATATATAGTTGGGAAAGCTTTAGGCGTGAATGGGGTGTGAAAAGACCAAAATACCCCTGTAAAATATCATCATTTCAGCTTGGACGGGGGTTTGGGGGGTTTAGCCCGCGTGTTCATTCCCGCGGTGGTATTCCCACATGGGTTTCCCGCGGGTTTGTTCCTGCAGACTAAAGTCGCGGGATCATCTTGATAAGCCTCGTGGGTTCTGTTCCTTCTGCCCCGTGGCTTCTTTCTCGCGGAGGTATTCCCGCATGGGATTCTCGTGGGTTCATTCTTGCTGGTTCGCGGGTTATTTCCAGCTGACCAGGAGGCTTGAACTAGTTGGTCTTCTTCGCGGCTTCATTCTCCCCTATTCCAACGGCTTTTTTCCCGCGTGGGATTTCCAGCATGGTTCTTCCGCGGCTTTATACCTTCTGGTCTGCGGTGGTCTTCTTCACACATAATTGCCCTATTTTGCCCATATTTGGTACAAACACCTTCTTTGTGGGATATTTACATACACATAGCTAAAACACATATTATATACACAAAAGTGCTCGAAAACGAACACAAAAGATAGGAAAAAGGACTGCTAAATGTGAACATTTGTAGCGCGATCAGTCCCTTGGAGTAGATCCACTGTCGCCATCGACAAGCTAATGCAGTCATAATCGGAGAAGTCGTTGCACCTAGACTTCAACAACAAGATGGTCGTCTCATGTGCTCCAAAGACATAATCGTTGATATGAAAACAATGGATTGCATCCAAATCATGTACAATAAGGCACATGATGCCCTGCATTATGCATTATGCATTGTCATTGACCTACGGAATGCATGAAGAAACTTTCCAACTGCTGCTATCTTTTGATTACGTTCTGAAATAGCAAAATCTTGGCATAATCACTAACTTACAGTGCTCAGACGATGGTAAATTTCTCTACTTTTTCATGTCGTTAGGGCCCTTAATTAGAGGTTTTCGGAGGTGTATGCGTCTTGTGATTGCAGTTGATGGTACCCATTTGAAAGGAAGATTCAGGGGTACAATGTTTGTTGCAACTGCACAAGATGGAAACGAACAGGTGTATCTAATTGCTTTTGGGTACGGTGACTCAGAAAACAACCTTTCATAGGAGTGGTTTTTGGAATGTTTGAAGGGTGCCCTTGGTCATATAGATGCTCTGGTTTTCATGTTTGATCGACATTCAAGCATTGAATCAGGAATTTCTAAAGTGTTCCCTTATGCAAACCATACCATATGTTGCTGGCACTTTTCTGAAAATATTAAGAAGCGATTTCACAAAAAGGATGTTGTCGACATAATGGACAAAGCAGCTAGATCGTACAGTGAATTCGATTATAACCAGCACATGGAGGAGTTACATAACCTGCACAAGACTGCATTTGATTACATCTTTAATGCCGGTCCACACAAGTGGTCCAGCTTACACTGTCCCCAAAGAAGGTACAGGGTGATGACAACAAATGTTGCAGAGTGCATAAATTTATGCCTAAAATTCGCACGGCAACTGCCAATGTTGACACTAGCAGAATTCATTAGGAATATGCTACAGCACTGGTTTCATGATTGTCATCGAGCTGCACAGTCCATGTGTTATCAATTGACCGACGCAACACATCTTGTGATCCTGAAACGTGTCAAATAGTGCGGTTATATGACCGTAAATCCAATTAACTGGAACATATTCTCCATCAAATTGAAGGGAAAGCAGTGGACGGTTAACTTAGCCCTGAAGACTTGCACATGCAACAAATTCCAAATGGACCTTTTTCGATGTTCTCACGCACTCGCAGCGGCAAGGTACATGAGAAGTTATAGTTAACGCTTTATATTACCCAAATGTGAATCTCACTGTTTTCATTGTTGTAGGGAGTGAAACTTGGATTTCACATCTCTGTGTGCGGACTACTACAAGAGAGAGACACTTATTGATACATACTCGGTTCCTATTATGCCTGTTGGCCATCCTTGTTCATGGGTAGTGCCATCCGATATCGCAGTGCGGGTGGTTTTAAATCCAAAGTCAAAGAGACAATCAGGTCGCCCGATAGAGGGTCGACATGCCTCGTCTTTGGAGAGGACAACCACACAATCGTGTAAAAGATGTGGACAATTAGGACATAATAGCATGAGGTGTTCTAACTTGCCTATGATTAATGAAGGTCCTAGCAGAATTGTTCCGAAGGAATACCGTCGCAAGTGTAACATCTGTCATTCAGTTGGACACAACAAACAAGCGTGCCCTCACAAGGACTCTACCATGGAATGATGGAGCTATTGATATTGATGTAATTTTAATTATTTGAAATTGAATGACTTGTTCATTTAAATCGTGTTGTTTAAATGGGGCAGTTAATTTTCAGTTTACTGATTGTTAAAGGTATGAGATGCGTGTTCTACTTTTAATTGTAAACACTTTAACTCAAAAAAAAAATAAAAAAAAATCATCATTTCATTTCTCAAATGTTATGTACATCAACTACAACTACAACAAAAAATGGGGCTTGGAGTTACAAAAAACCTCCATAACTATCTTCTCCCAGATGACACCCATATTGTCTTTCGACCAGTCGAACGTATCCCTGTTCGCCAGCATGAACTCTATCTATCTCAAAGTATGGGCACCATAGTTACCCCTGCAATTCACCACATGAACAACCGTTAGAATGGAATGTTATTAAAACCAAATGTGATAGAATAACTTGAAACAGTCATACCCTGTAGTCTGTTGGGGCACACGTGATGTAAACACAATGCTCATCCGAAAGGGCCTATCCACCAAGTCATACGTCCTATCATCCCTCCATCTCTTAGCATGAAACTCGACCTGATGCAACATCGAGGGTAAAAACCATCTTAAGCATGCAACCTGGTCATTACTAGTGTGCCATGTAACTTCCTATCTGTACGGGTCTAACAGGTAGATCTTCTCGACTGTGAGGTCGATGCTGGCTAGGACCCAATGCTGCCGTCCAATGTTACAAGGACTCAGAACCTGTAGGTGTTTCAACAAAGTGTTATTAGTTTCAAAGTTATTTATCAAACACATTAAAACCATGTAAATTAAACACTCACCACGTCAACCTCGGACCATGGCCGATTTCCTGCCAGGAGCAATCCATGTACCACCGTAAGGTCCTCAGCGGACCACCGGTACTTCAGCATAGACCAACCCTTAGGGGGTTTGCCCACAACCCCACTAGGCATAATTCTCCTCCATTGAATATAACCATGACTGTACACAGAAAATTTACCAAAACATTAGGTAAAAGATGTATGAAACACATCAATGCACAAGCGAAAACTATACTATATAAACATTTACATAGAACTGTGAATCCAGTATGTTGATCCTTTGGCTGTAGACAGTGGGGTATGCTACCTGACGCTTTCGTAGAATATGCAAATATGCGTCAATGTGATGACAATATCAACATTTTATATTGTTAGGATTCTATTATTACTAAAACAAACTTATACAGACAATTAAAGTAAGGAACATACTGTATTCTCCAACTCCATGAAGTTGGTTTGCAACCGGTGGAACCAAGTGACACCAACTGGCTCATGTAGATCTACATCATGTCTACATAATTGTTGAAGAAGTTAGATATCCAAGTAATTTTACTTAGGTGTTTCAAAATAATATTAAAAGATTGTAATGTGTACGATTATACTTACAATTCACCCGTCACGTTCCTCTTCTAGGCTTGTTAAGCCATAAGCTGGTTACCATCTACCAATTCCTTGGGCCTGAATACATGCTTTGATGACTATGGCATTGTCCTTGGCCTCTTCGGTCGACAGGGGTTAGTGTATGGGGTCATCAGCTGCCAACCTCACCTGTGAACCCACTGGGGACGTTGAACGTGTAGCGGACTACGGTGCAAAGCACTGGGATCGATTGAAAGGGTGCGCTGTGAGGACAAACTCTGTCCCCGTGGATTGCCTGGAGGGGTACTCTACACTGGGATCAACCGAAGGGGTACGTTACGACGAGGGGTGCATTATGTGGTCCTGGGGATGAACAGGACGATCCACATGCTCGAACCCACGGTCCTAGGGATGAACAAGATGATATAGTAGTTGCTCTGGTAAACCCTGAGGAGGTACCTGCTCCAATAGGCTTCTGCTGATTGACTACTGTCTCCGTAGTATCTTGTTGCTCACGTCCGGTCTCTAGGTATGTCCACTCGTGATGACTACCTATCCTGTTTTTGGGACTAAAGTCTCGGTCATCGAACAGTGGACCATCCCAATGGGACTGCTATGTCGAACCCTGAAGCGCCCAGATCAAGCGCCCAGCAACTCTGTATGCTACTGATCTCGTTTCTCATCACTCTTTCAGACATCCTCCTTTAAATCTCGGACGGCATCCAACACTTCTGTGAATTTACGTTCCCAGTGGTCCTGAAAGGATTTCAAAATTGTTAGTACTAAAACCGTTCACTCGTTTTAAATTATATAATACAATACAAATATTTTTATGTACCTCTGGATGACCTCCAATGCTCAAGCTGTATCTCCGGGCATCACAAATCGAACCCGCCTATGCCTTACGGGAGTCCCACTGCCACCCTCCAGCTCAGAACCCTCAGTATCACTGGTTTCGACCATATCACTGGTTTCGACGGTCGTATGCTATCCGGGATCCGGTGCCAAAACGTCCACTATATTGATGGCATTATACAGATTGCCTCCGTCGTCTATGCCCTCGTAGTACCATTCAGCCCTCTTAGCTGCCGTCGGCACTAATTCAGTCCTCGCAAACATCTGAAATCGTAGTTGGACTATTGTAATTGTATACATACTAATAACTATAAACATTTAAAAAAAAAAAAAAAAAAGATACTTATCCTTTATGTGAAAGTCTTTGCCAACTTTTGCACCCTCGGTCGCTTACTTAACTCCCATTTCAGAATACGGGGGGACAATCAATTTCCCTACGGGTCCCAAATTGGATGCCAAGCTCGAGGATAACCTCAAAAGCAAATATATGCATAATAGATACGTACGATAAGAATCCAATATATGTATTCCATCAATCATTTGAAAACAATTACAGTTAAAGTACGGATTCAAATTCTAAATTCTCACCAACAGTGCGTGAGGTAGACTGTATATGTTGTACGTCTCCACGGTGTGTACGTCAACACCCTTTGCTTGCTATGGTTTTTCGAACCGCACATGTCGACCGTCCAGCTCATGCTTGAAACCAAAAGTAGACTGCCTATACACATGTGCACCCCACGGGAACCCATTAAAAGCATCCAAGTCCTCGACTAGGTGCATCTGCCATATTGGAATTTTCTCTCTCATCCAACCCCATCAATATCCAGTTGAGCATATACAATAAACACAGCTTAACCACATCGTACTGCTCCTTAAAAATACCAATTCGCAGAACCAATCTCAGTTGTTCATACTCGACCTAATCTCAACCACCAAAGTACCGCTCGTGTATGCCATTCTCTACCATATCATACCTCGTCGTGTCGGGAATGACTCCGAACTTCAAACTGGTGATCAGACCAAACTCAACCTTTAAGAACCGGACCGAATGATGACCTAACAGAAATCTCATCTCATCTTTCGGCCTATCATGATGCAACTTGCGCATAAGCAGCTGATGGACAATGCCAGCCGAAAACTTCATCTCACGATGCATCCGAAGGAAATGTCCAAAACCAAACTCAGTATATCGACATCGTTCTTCGACCGCAAGATGTTCAGGTACCCTGTTAAGTGCGTCGTTGATATCTTGAAGGTCATTGAAATGGTTATGCCGAGTTATTTTTCCCTCGTACCATTCTCCCATTAGAGTTTTAAGCATATCCTTTAGTTGATTCCTCATCTGCATTTTCACAGAAAAATAACATATAAGTTACTAAACTGTAAAATGCTCGTGTAGTTAAGTAAAAGGCTCAAATAGTTAAGTAAAAGGCTCGGGGAGTTCATTAATTGGCTTAAGTAGTTAAGTAAAAGGCTCATGTACTATATAGAAAGTCTTGGAGATACAAAATTAACAACAACAAAAAAATTATTGTTAAAAAGGCTCGAAAATAACTCACAAAGGCTCGAGCAGTTCATTAAAAGGCTCAGGTACTATATAGAAAGTCTCGAAGATAAAAAATTAACAAAAAAAATAATTGTAAAAAAGATTCGGAAATAACTCACAAAGGCTCGAGCATTAGTCACAAAAGTCTCGGATATTACTCACAAAGGCTCGAATATAACTAACAAAGGCTAGGACATAAAAAAAAATTAATATTCATATGAAAGGCTCGGACAGTTCATGAAAAAGCTCAAGAAGTGATTAAAAAGGCTCGAAAACTATTTACAAAGGCTTGGAGATTCAAATTTGACAAACCATTCATACAAAAAGCTCGGACCACAAGTTAAAAGGCTCGGCCACAGTGTTAAAAGACTCGGAAACCCAGATCTTCATTGTCTTCTACACAAATTTTTCATAAATTAAAACCCTAACCTAACCCAGAACCATACTAAGATCGACAAATCAAACCTAATCTACAAGTCTAAACAACACCCAACATCAAACAAACACATAAACTTATCAAGAACAAAAACGACATCAAAATATAACTCTACTTACCAATATCAATTGCAGATGCTCGTCTGAACTGTCAACTTCAGGACTGTAGTGCCACCGCCGGTTACTTCACCGTCATATTTTCAAGCTTATGTTTTTGCAGCAAATGCTTTCTCTCTATACTATTTACTCTCTTTAGTTTGTCTCTCTAGGTTTGAAAACGACATAAAGTGACTTGGAAGGGGTATTTTTGTCTGGTCACCTAAATTGGTGCCTTTTAAACTTGAATTACTAATGTGGTGACTTTCTTACAAAACCCGGTCCAAATAGTGATATTTAATTTTTGAGCCCTATTTTATAATGATGGTACCGTTGAAGTGTTGGGCTTTGCATGAATTTGACCTAAATGTGAAGTCCAAGCACACAACAAATTAAACTAACATCACTGATCGAGCAAGACGAAACCAGAATCTTTTTAATTTTTTTCTAAGTGTGTTGATGTGATAATTTTTCAAGCATCAACAACTCTCATCAAATTAATGATATAGTATAATTAATCGGGATAATTACCCCGGTGGATGCTTGAGTTTGAACCTAGAACGTTGAGTTTGGGTGTTGTTTTTCAATTTCGATATGAATTTTGAATGTTGTTGAGTAGAGATTTTTGAACAAGATAAATGGATATTTTTTGTCAAATAATTAAGAGATAAATGATTATAGTTACCATTCATGTAGGTTTTCAAATTTTGAAAAAACAATTCCAATAGTTGAAATAAAATAAAAAAGTAAAATAAATCTTGTGATGGAATGTCATCCTCTCATTTACCAAAATGCCATTCATTTAACGGAAAGTTAGCAGGAATGGGATGGAATGGCCATTAGTGTCAAAGTGTGCTTGCCAAAAATGGTTATTTTGAAACCAATTTCCCATCTAATGGTCATTTTGATAGTGTGTACCCAAATTCATGGCTAATCAGGTAATTATCCCTATTACTAATTGCGATGACTACTCAAAAAACTTTTTTATTGAATCTAAAAATAAATATATAGATTCCATATAGAAATTTTGTATTTAATTTTTTGGACTTTTACTTTTATACATAGTTATATGGTTTTAATGGTAAGAAATATTCTTGAATCCAAGTAGGCTCTCTACCAGGACGACTCCAGGAAACGTGGTCTATAGGAGACCAAATCATAACTGAAGGAAAGATCACCCAAAAAATGACACATGTTCACCACATCATCCGTAAAATAAGAGAAAAGAAAAGAAAAAAAATCTAGAAGGTAAAGGTGACAACAACATTGAGGGGATAAGGACAGAGAACGGTTTTTTTTTTTTTTTTTTTTTTTTTTTTTTTTTTTCCAATTTCAAGATAGAGTCACCATCACAACAAACAAGATGGTGAGAGCAAAAAGATTAAACCGAAATCAGTAAGGACTACTCTAAATCCTTTATAACAAACCCAACGGAATAAAGAATAGAAATTTCCATATAGTCTTATCAAAAAGGGTCTTCATAGATTAGCACCAAAGAACCAACAATAACACCCCACGTCAGCGCTAACCAAGAAGAAAACGCCATGTCGCCCAAAGAGAAGCAAAAGAGTGGCGCCAAATCCAAAACCGATTCCCTCTCTCCAGACAAAAGGAATTTCAAAAATTCTAGGGTCTGAAAAAATGTAAACCAATGGGAAAGGGACACTTGTAAACCCACTTGGACCAAATTGTATTATAAAAGGACCATGAGTCCTAATAAAATTCTTTGAGCTTTCAATTTTACAAATAACATAGTAATGTTCATTTTTCTAAGGGATTCGTGATCTTTATCTTTGATGATCTGAGAGGAAGTCGCTGACTTTCGTCGGAATCTTTTCTTCCACTTATCTTCTTAGCCTTAGCTCCACTATCAAACATACCTTACACCAGCTTTGTTTTCTTCTCAGAAGAAGCGAGATACATTCAAAACCATCCAAAACAAAACAAGATTTGAATCCAAGAGTTCTCACCGAGAGTTACTCTTCAAATCTGGTTAACACTAATTCAAGTGTTAATAGTGGTGCCGTGTGTTGAGAAATCTAGCCTCTACACTATGATTTCTAAAACTCTTTCATGACCTAGCTGAAATAGCAAGCTGAAGAACTTACACTCCAGTTACCCTTCAAGAATCGACACTCCTTCAAAGCTTCGTAAATCATGACAAAGTCTAGATATAGCCAAGACGATGATCCAGATCTCATGCAAGAAAAGGAAGTTTCCGATGTCAACCCTACTCTAGCCGATTTGGTCGAAAAAAGGAAGACGAAGGATATACAAGTAGCCCTATGAAAAAGCATGGAAATGTTGAAACAAATGAGAGCAGACATGGATCGCATGATGGCTATGTTCATAAACCAACCAAATAATTTCAGTCCCTAAGAACTAGTAGATGTGGATCCAGCACTAATAGATGTCTGATCAGCAATGAAAGAGCTTAACAACCGCCACCAGCTGATTGATCACCTCGCTGATAAAGTACACCCAGCAATATCCAAATTTCCAAACCATTAGCAAACTCATGTAAGATCTTATGTGGAGATTCCACCACGACGAATTTCAAAATTGGAAGAATAACGAGTGAAAGAAGAACAACCTCAAGGATCAGGCACTGATAGAAAAACAGTGGTTCTTAGGAGCAAGTCCCATCACAATGAAAACAAGAGTCGCTCCCCTCGTACTAAACACCAAGCAAAGGAAAAAGAAGAGGTGTAGTCTGGCAGAAGAACCTCCTGGAACATCCATAGCCAGCTTCAAAAGATAACCAAAGAAATGGACGAATGGAGGAAGGACAAGAGAAACATGTGAGACAAGTTAGACCCATTGAGAGAGCTAAATGCCCGCTGGCAGAAATAATACGAATAGCTATCCTACCCGCCAAATTGAAGATTCCCTCCGTAAAGTACCTCGAGAACACTGACCCGTTAACCCACGTGGAGGTATTTTGCCAAAAGATGGAGATCCAAAATGACTTTGAAAAAGCCATGAGCCAGATGTTTATTTTAAATAACTTGCAAGTGCACGAATCGTAAGATAAGTACAACGACATGTAGGAATCGTTCCCATGAGAAAAAATGATTTACTGGTTATAACTAATTCTAAATAAAGCTAATTTTAACAGAACCAAATTGTTTGAAATTGATGATTGAATTAAAACTAACTAAATTAAATTAAACTAAAAAAAACAATTTAACAAAAGAGCAATGAAGGTTGTGATCAATGGAGAGAAAACACTAGGTCATCAATGATTCCCAATTATGAGTACTCAATGTATGGAATTAACTTAGTGAACAAGATTCAATCAATTCAAGGGTTTATTTTTATCTTAAATATGACTATTACTGTATGGCCGCAAGATTAGTAACGTATTCCCAATCTATTATTCATCATTATCCTAGGGTGTGAACAACAATCAGAAACCCGTTAAATGTTAGGATTTATGCCCTAAAGCTTGTAATTTGTAAATGTTATAAATTCAATAATAAAAGAAGTAGCTATTTCATTCTAATAAATTGATTCATACGTTTATATTATATATGCTAACATCCAAGATTGCTAGATGTAATCTCAAATAGAGTATATGAATGTTATATACAGAGGAATTCAGTTTGAGACATGCAATCTAAAGAGTCTGTAGAAAGCAAATAAAGCTGGGTACTTTATTTGTGGTTAATCTAAAGTTGCGGTCCATTCCGTATTATACGGTGGTCTTATCCTAGACTACTCATATGGTGTTACGAGAATGGAGGCATTTATATGATGTGATCATATGGGACTGGACCACGATTCATATGAATCTATCACTAAGATCCGTTAGTTGAAAAGATTCATATATATATATATATCGACAAATGATGGCTACATATGGTTGATCTAAATCCAGAGTGTCTTATTGACTCTTTAGGTTAGATCGCGGTTTTTGATTTACCATGGGTGAGATCGAAATAACATTCTTGGTCAACATCTCCGTATCTTGGAATCACGGTTTGGCTTATGGCTGGGAAGGTATGCACACAATAGTGGAATCCACTACTTCTTGCGAGAAGTAAATAAGTAGTTCCCTTTAGGGTTGATTCGGGCCTTGAACGATTAAAGCGCTCTCCTTCTTCCGTAAAGGAATGAAGGATATAATCATTCAAGAGAATCAATGGTACTTAAAGGAAAAGATATAATTAGGAAAGTATAACAGACTTAATGACCTAGCTCTAATTATGAACTACTTGTGGAGAATCATACCATATGTAATAGATATATCGATGGACATTGATAAATTGGTTATATAAAACATCTACAGTTACGAGAGTACAACTTTGGATTTTTAGTGGAATAACTCCAAAGTTAATAATTGTGAAATATTAATTAAAGAGTTTAATTATTTTTTCTAAGTATTATTGGAGCTCAAAAAATGTGGGTCCATTAGGCCCCATTGCTAGCCTTTTACGATTGATAGTAACAAGACTCACGGAGAATTGGATGGTCCAATTAATTGTGTTACGAAAGTAACTTAAATATATTTTGGGAATTAATTAAATGATGTGATTATTTAATTAATATTTATTATTTAATTGATGAATTAAATATTATTAAATAATATGATTATTTAATTGACATTAATAATTTAGAATTATTAATTGTTATATGGAGGTTTCAAGTTCGAACATTGACAAGAGCAAAAGAGTAATAAGTGATTATTTTATTTACTCTAAATAGGTCAAAGGTTCAAACCCTAGTGAAGTAAGAATTAAGAAAGGATTTGGAATCCTATTTTAACTTAGATTACTAAACCCTATGATCCTAGTATATAAGATATACTTATCAAGAAAAACAAATGATTCAGAACCCTAAGGAGAACAAGGTGGTGCGGCAACTAGAGAGGAAAAGAAAAAAGAAAAATATTTTTTTCTCTCAAAAGGGTTGGTTGAATTCACAAGAGGAAGGTGTTGCGTTCCAGTTCTCTCAAGCCTCCATTCAACTGTTCCCTGAATCTGTGACGTGCCCACACAAACAGATGCTAGATCACGGGACATAGCTCGGAAGGCTTAGTGGTAAAAGATTGAAATTCATAAGGTGTGTCTCAAAACCCTAGAGAACTATTTTATTTATAGGCTTGCAAGAATTTTTCTGATTTCAGAAGTCTTCGATCGAGAAGGATTTACAAGACTGCTGTCAGTACCGTAGTGGGTAGGATAGCGGTTTGGACAGCGAAAATCTTTGATGATTGAGCGTTGTGGAATTGGGAAGCGGATAAAAGAGCACTTTCTTCTGGACAAGCACCGCTGTGGAATTGCACACCTGGTTTCTGGAATTTACACTTTAAGAGCATCTCCAACAACCTCCCTTGAAGACATCCCTTAGCTTAATTAAGGGAGTAGTGTATTTTTACAGCTCCAATAGCTCCCTAAATGGCTCCCTTAATTGTGTTCTGGTGGAATTCACTCCCTTAATTAAAGAGTGTTTTCAGACTCCCTTAAAGTGGGCTCCACCTATTTAAGATTATTTTATTTTCTTGAAAAACTCCATATATTTAAAACTCATAATTGACAAACAATATATAATATTAAACATAATATCTAACATTTAAATAATAATAATAAATTATTAAAGGGCCATTTAAGGGAGTATTGATGGAGTACATACTCCCTTAATGGTCCCTTGCAATAACATACACCCTTAGATAAGGGAGTCTCCAAGGGAGACTGTTAGAGATGCTCTTAGCCCTTCAATATTTCCAAAATCTCCTTTATATTCTCAAATTCTCCATACACCATCTTTTGGGAACAATAACCTGTAAATGCTCAAACAAACGAATTAAATACCAAGTTGACTCGAGAAATAAGCAATTGATAGAGAGAATAGGGATAAAAAATATATAAAAATAATGATTGATCAAATACCCCCAAACTTAAATTTTGCTAGTCCTCGAGCAAAACTAAGAGAACAAAAATTAAAAGCTAAGCTAAAAACAAAAATCCTAACTAAGCCACTTTCGTAGGGAATACAATAGCATTGAGCATATGCTACAAGCCTTTAAACCTCTAGGTGCCACTAGTAGGAGGAGTTTTGTCTCCTGAGGGTTTCCAACTATGATACCCACTAACATATCTTGTAAAAAATAAATCAACCAAGATACAATCAAAGTATGCCCATATCGAAACCATGCATACAAAAGCCACTAAGTAAAGACTAAAATTATGCCACAAATTTGAATGCACCACTTAGTTTAAATGAGAAACCCATACTCAAGACACTCTAGTTTCAAAAACACATTCGTCAAACACCATAGATATAATTGTGAGTATAACCCATCGTTTCAGATCTCATGAACTTAACTTGAGAGTTGCTGCCTTAAGGTCAGTCAATCCCAAAATACATTCAGAAATCCTATCTGTTAGGAAGTTAACCTTGGTATTGACTCTTATGGAGACCTTCCTTAGGGAGGACGAAAACAAAGCCGTCTTTAGGCCCCACTTGAATCTCACGGTGTTAAACTAATTATGGAGACTGCATGATATAATGTTATATATCCCTCTCCCATTCACTATTTTCGGTTAGGAATTTCTAATGCACTTAGATGAACCTAGATTAAACGGATAAGAACAATCTAGTTCTTTTAGGTTATGTTACTAGAATCTTATCCTATTAACATTTAATAATAAACCAGATTTTTATCTATTAAAAACTAATTTATTATTGGAATTCTAATATACGTAAACTACTTTAAATAGACTAGAATTAAATGTGAGAATTACCAAGTTTTAACTATTAAAACTAAAACCACATTATTCAATCCAATTATTATTAAGGCCTTAATCAAATTAATCTTATTAATGAGTTGGGATTTACTAATCTAACTAATTAAACTCTTTAATGAAAGATTAGTAATCAATGAGAATTACCAAGTTCTTACTCCTAAAAACTAATCTCATTATTAATAGCCATTTATGTGATTATTCAATTTTAATCATATTAAAAATAATAAACAACATATAAAACAAATGGGCTATTAATCATGTATGATATATTATAATACAAGTATAGGCACTTCTAATCTATATGGCATAAGTATACATGACAATGCTTTAATCATCTTATAAATAAAACATACATGAGTTGACCGAGTACGATGAGCTATCTAACTTTAAAAATAAAAAATAAAAAATAAATCTAATTACAAAGAATTAATCCAATGCATTCCTTTGTAATTCTCAAAATGAATTCCTTTGTATATAACATTCATATACTCAGCTGGAGATTACATCTAGCAATCTTGGATGTTTAGCACATATAATATAAATGTATAAGTCATGTTAATTGAATGAAATAACTACTTCTTTTATTAATGCATTTATAACATTTACTAATTACAAACTTTAGGGCATAAATCCCAACAGAGGCAAGGTCACCAACTGTGGTACCCTACGCGTGAAACCCACTGGTTCCAGCCGCTGTGGGAACCGTGGTATAGGTAGGTGTATAAGGAGCGACCAACACCGCGGTAAGAGACAAAATCTTTTTTCCCGGGCTCTCAAACACACCTAAACTATATGAAATTTGTGCAAGTGTGAAGTGAGTAAATATCATGCATGAGAATAGATATAAACATGAAAGAGCAACAAGCATGTAATACACACAAGAATATACAACATATGAAAATGCAAGAGTGCGTGTGTGCAACTAAATCTCTTCAAAGGAGTTTGAGCACAAGTGATATACTTTTGAAGTGCTCTTGATCTTGAGGTCTTTGAGAAAGCCATGAGCTTGATCATGAACAATGAAGACCTAATCTACCCTTACACATAAAACCCCAAATATGGTTTGTCAACGAAATAAGCCAATCAAAACATGAGGAATTTACTTCATGTAAATCTCTGATTCTCAAGTGTCCATTCAATTAAAAAAAAAAAAAAAAATTGCCACCAAAATAAATGGTATGTTGAGAGAATCAGAGAATAGATTATTAATGAATGCAATTAAGTCAATAAACTGCAAAGTTTGTATCTACTCAAAAGGAGTTTAACAAAGAGAGGATGGTGAATTTTGAGGACTTGAATAAGTGGTGAGTGGCAATATTCCACATACAATGAAAACAATGAAGAACAACAAGATTTGTGTGAAGACATAAGGTAATTGAAAACTCTCATGGTATGGTCCTATCTTTTTGAATTCCTTTTTCCCATTCTTTCTTAGCCTTCACACAATGGCCCTATTACAACCTTAATGAAAAGTCTAACTGATCCACTGGTTATCCTTGCTATGAAAGTATAAGTGAATCATGTGTTTATCTTGATCATAATGTTTAATTCTTTATTAGATCTTTTGCATACAATCAAAGCATTCTTTCAATAATATATTCATATGCGATAATAATTTGAATTTTCTTGTTCATAACTTCATTCGCATATGTTTGATTAGTGTATTTGCCTAGGTTCTGTGTGAAATAATGAGCGACATCTTGTGAGAATTAGAGTCAAGGTGAATTATATCTATGGCATTTGATGAATGCATTTTTGAAACTAGAGTGTCTTGAGCATGGGCTCTTCATTTAAAACTAAGCAATGCATTCAAATTTGTGACATAATTTTAGTATTTACTTAGTGGCTTTTGCATGCATTGTTTCAATATGAGCATACTTGATTCTATCTTGGTTAATTGTTTTTTTCAGGATGTGTTTGTGGGTGTGATAGCTATAAACCCTCGGGAGAAAACAATCCTTCTACTAGGGGCACCTAGAGGTTTAAAGGCTTATAGCATATGCTCAATGCTATTGTGTTCCCTATGAAAGTGGCTTAGTTGGGATTTTTATTTTCTAGTTTAGTTTTTAAATTTTTGTTTTCTTAGTTTTGCTCGAGGACTAGCAAAAGATAGGTTTAGGGGTATTTGATCGGTCATTATTTGTATATGTTCTTGATCCTCATTCCTCTATCAATTGCTTGTTTCTTGAGCTCTTTAGGTATTTAATTTATTTGTTTGAGCAATTTCAGGTTATTGTTCCCAAAAGTTATGTTTGAAGATTTTCAAAGGTCAAAAGGAGATTTTGGGTGATTCAAGGGACTTGATTGCAATTTTTAGCTAACCGATGTGCCTTGCATAGCAGTACACACAGTGGAGCAAAACTAGTGATTAACGCCATGCAAACTGCTACCTAACCGCTCTTCAAATTACACAACGGTTCAACTCCAGAGACTTCCGCTGTCTAAACCGCTGTGCTACCCATAACGGTTTGTCTAATCCATGTCAAGGATAGATTTATGAAATCAGGCAAATTCTCAAGCATATAAATATATCTAATCTTTAGGGTTTCAAGGGGGACAGACCATACCATCACAATACACAACCCTACTCCTACCGTCTGACAGAACATAATTCTCTGATCCATCTTTACACATAGAAGATTTAAACATGAAGAAGATTTCTACATTGAAGATTTAAGAATTCATTAAAGGCCTCAATGGGTTTTATCTATTATTTCTCTTCTCTTAGCTTGTTATTTTTGTTATGTGTAACTAACTCCATTTTAGGGAATCAATGTGAACCTCTATGAATGCTTTGTGTTTGAATTGACTATATTTTCATTAATTCAAGTTTTGATTTATTCAATTCATTCTATGTCCTAATTCTTTATTTGTGTTAATGCATGATTATGCGTTGATATCAATTTAGGGTTTGGATAGTTTAACAATTTAGTTTGGAGTGTTGATGTACACCTAATCTTAATTAATCTTCAATTGAATGAATAAAATTGATCTTAGCATTGATTTATGCAAGTAGGTTTTGGTTCATTAGTTCTTGCACTTAATGGGTTCTCGGTTGTAGTTTGCGCCATTAATTAATGGGTAAATTATGATTAAGAACACTTGATTCATCCCAGGATCATATGGTAACAATCATACTTAAGATAAGAACGAATTCTTAACTTGATTAATATCTTGTTCACAAGTCAATTCAAAACTTTGAGTAAACATAGTTGGGGAGCATTGATGACCTAGTTCTCTCATCTCTTGATCACAGCATCAAATTCTTTTTAATTGCGTTCACAGGTTAATTTAGTTTTAATTCAACCATCAACAATCTCTTGGTTACATTTTGTTTAATTAGAATTAGAATTGGTTTTAGTCGATTGATTACTTTTCCTTGTGGGAACGATCTCTATTTGTTGTTGTACTTATCTTCACGATTCGTGTACTTACGAGTTCAGTTTTTACACATCATGATTGGGCAAGGAAATACCTGTTCTGAAAACACTCATGAAAAGAGTTCACTAGTTCCTCATTAGCAACAGCAAAATCTTCGTTAGCCTGAACCATTTTGTTAATGTCAAAATTCGGTCATTTATCCAAAAAAGAATTCTCAAGGGATTTCCCTGGGAGGATCCCTCCCCCCCTCCCCCCTCTCCCCTTTGGGCCTCTCCAGGCGAAAAGGATCTCTTCTATATTAAATCAACACCAGGGTATTGGGGTACCGGGGTGCCAGGGTCCCTTAAATGGAGCAGGTCCTACCACATGATTTATGTGTTGTATTCTATGAGAAAATATGGGTCAAAGTGATAAGGACTTATCAGATTTGCATAAAACACAACATAAGAGCTTTTCAAGAATTTATGGGGACAAGGGGGCCCCACAACCTACAGCTTTTCAGCAGCCTCCCAATATCATTTATTACTCTTTAACAACTCCATGTGATGGATATTTGGTCAAAAGCCCAACTAGGCACCTCCTTCCAATGGAAAGTTACCAAAATGACACATAATCACCCCATCATCGCCACATGTGCCCTACTTCCACATGGCACATCTAAACCATTTGAGGAGTGTGTTTACATGTGAGATCTTCTTTTCCTTTTATTTATTTATTTATTTATTTATTTATTTTTAGGAGCCGGGGGGGGGGGGGGGGGGGGGGGGGGTGGTTTTCTCTTCTCCACCACAAAATCTCTCTTCTGGACCATATTAGAGTGTTCTCCAGCACCTTTACCTTGATGAAGGACCATACAACTAAGGGGAGGTACCTCCCCAATGGGAAGCCCCTATGCTTCCCTATGCTTCTCTCCTCTATTGGTTCATGCTACTTTGCTACTTGTCTCCTAGATGGCCAATAGTTTATGCTACTTGGCTAATTGTCTCCTAGAGGCCTCATCCATTGGTTCATGCTATTTGGCTATAAGTCTCCTATACACCACCTCCATTTGGTCATTCTACTTGGATACTAGTCCCCTACACACCCTTTCCGTTTGGTCATGCTACTTATCTACTTATGGAAGCTCTCTAGAGCCCTTACGCTGTACTACTTGGCTACTTGTGTAAGCTCCTCGGAGCATCTCTCATTTGAGTATATAAAAGAGTTACTATTTTCTCCTTTATTTCAGTTATTATGCATGTATGGGAGCTAGGCTCCGACTTTACTAGTTCTAGCTCTCATATTCCTCCTCTTAGCATGCCATTTGCATTGGGGAACTATAGATGAGAACCGAGTATCGGGTACCAGGGACCAGGGACCCCTTGCCTGGTCCAACCCTGATTCCAGCCTGGTCTAACCCTGATTCCAGCCTAGTCTGACCTCGATTCCTACCTGGTTCGACCTTGCCTGCCTAATTCATGCCTAGTCCAACCCCGCCTGTTTGGTTCGACTTCCCCTGCATGGTTCGACCCGATCCTACCCTGATTCCAGCCTAGTCTAACCTCGCTTGCCTAGTCCGATCTCTCTTACCTATCTACGAACTCAAACCTACCCCTTCTACCGGGTTCGACCACTACAAAGTACCCGTATCTCGTGGTTGATTGTTGTCCGGAAAGTCCCTACGGATTTTCTAGGTAACACATATTTTTTTTTATTTCAGTCTCAAAGATCACATGTCTCGAGGGAAACTCAAGTTTCTCTACCACCAAAGAAGAACTGAGCGAGAGAAGTTTCTTATTTCCTCGTAGAGCTTACTCATGTCATTCTTCATTTTATTCCTTTCTACACAAAATGAAGCCGTGTGGAAAGCAAAACTTTACTCCAAAAGAAGACAACGAGCAAAGTTCTATAAAACAAGAAGACTCCATTAATAAAAGACATGCACGTACATGAATAAAAAAGAAAAGAGAAAAAGAATGCGTACCTCTCCAAGAGAAGTCACAACCTACTCCAAGAGATGATCTGTACCAATTAGAACATCCTTCTCGTGCTGCTCATCAAAAAAAACATGAGCAAGTTTCTCCATTGCAATCTTCAAGCTAGGATTCACTCTCTCATTAGCCACCACCTTTCCCAATTTCCTTTTCTTAGAAGAAGTAGATGACTGAATTGCCTTCGAAGGAACATCTCCATATGACACCAGATTGGAAGAACCCCCAACAGAACTAACTCCACCACCAACAGAAGAAGTAAGAAACTCACGCTTAACACGTTTCTCTTTAGGAACATAATCCAAAAAGCTTAACTCCAAATCTCCAAAGCATTTCAATATGGCAGGATTGACTTTCTTAGGAACTTTCAAGTTGCTAAAAGCCATACAAAGGAAGTTTGGAGGAACTGCAAGCAAAGATAGAAGAAAAGCAGATGCAAAATTACAAAAAAATCAAAAACCAGAAAAAAATAAGGGAAAGAACACCTCTCCAAAAATCAGTATCAACAAGTCTTAAGGGATCCGTGACATCTTTCTTTCCCACATTTTCCTCTTTACAACCAACTATCCTAAAGATTTTTCCCTCGAAACTACTGGAAGTATCAAGTAATCGAGGCCAAGAACCTAAGAGAACAGCAAACACAAGAGAGAAGAAAATCAAAGATTCGCCAACTATAAATTGAACCGAAATCACAGAAAGAATAAAGGAAGCAAATCACCCATTTCAACTTCCAATCACCCTCATGTTTCTTACTCAGAGGCGCAGGGTTTCCTACCGGGTGAGTACATTTCAAATAAAATTGACCTAACGTTGAAGCAGATTTGTTCCCTTGGTATATAAAAGCAAAATACTTGAAGGTAGGAGAAACCCTATCATCCTCCATCCGCAAGACAAAAAGGCTAATAATGTTTCGCCAACCTAAAGGATCAAGCTAAAAAGGGGCAATCTCTAAACCTGCCAAAACCTTCTTCACAAAAGGATGCAAAGACAATCATAGCCCTTGATCGAAGGCGTAAAGAGGCAAAAGAAGGTCACCCTCCTCCAGAGCTATAGGGTCATGTCCCACGGGAGGAGCCAATAAAGTCACTGACTTTGGAATATGGTAAGTAAAGGTCAAACAAGGAATTGCTTCAGGAGATACAACTGAATCTCCAAGAGAATGACAGTGTGTCATTTTCTCTATAAGCTCAGCGCGAGAAAGGGCACCTCGCGTCCCATAATCTACAACATTTTGACCCTTTTTCGAAGAAATGTTATGAATATGATCTTCAACTAAAATAGGGTTATCCTTATTCTCACCAGAAGGATTTTCATACTTTTTCCCAACTTCCCCATTAAAGCCACTAGACAAACTATCTCATGGAACATGCAATTCGACTCCCTTACTCCCTGAAGTTTCGAAAGACACGATTTTTGACACTCGTTTGGGTTCATCACTAACAGAAGAATAAGATAGACTTCTAAGTTCAAATTCACTCACAACTACGATGGAATCCCTTTTCGACATTTTTTACCCAAGAAAATTTTCTTTTGGATGAACAAAGGAAAGAAGAAAACAAGGAAGAAAGATGATCGAAAAATTACCTGGAAAAGAAGAGATGACCAAACATGAGAAGCGAGATTGAAACCCACTGCCAAGAACCATTTGAAAAAAAAAAAAAGATAATAAAAAGAGAGTCACGATCTACAGATAAAACTTAAGAAGATGAAGTGGTGAAAAATAGAGCAAACCTGAAATGAAATAGAGGCTAAGTAAACTTCTCTATGAAAAAAATAACAAATGGACAACACTTAGGTCTCTTTAAGAAAAGGAAAGACTCTAAGAAGAGGAGCCAAGCACAAGATCAATCCAACACATCAAATCGACTTGAGGAAAATTGCCTAAGGAAGCAAATAAAGGTTGCCATGACAAGATAGGGAGCTAGTCACGCTGTGAAATGTACCCTGAACAGCAAGCGTCAAGATGATGTCATAATTGTGACGTTAGTATAAATAAAAAAAGCTAAGCATAAAAGAGGAACACGCGCACCATAAACTCGTGCACAGTTTAATCGCCTACACTGATGTGAATTTATGAATCCTTCAGCATTTCACCAGTTTAATGCTAAAGGATTGGTGGACTTGTTAATGGCAAGAAATATTCTTGAAGCCAAGTAGGCTCTCCACAGGACGACTCCAGGAAACGTGGTCTACAGGAGACCAAATCATAACCGAAGGAAAGATCACCCAAAAATTGAGACATTTTCGCCACATCATCTGTAAAAAAAAAAAAATAGAAAAAGAAAAAAAAAATCTAGAAGGTAAAGGTGACATCAGCATTGAGGGGATAAGGACAGAAAACGGTTTTTTTTCCAATTTCAAGATAGACTCCCCATCACAACAAACAAGATGGTGAGAGCAAAAAGATTAAATTAGAATCAGTGAGGACCACTCCAAATCCTTTACAACAAACCGAATGGAATAAAGAAGAGAAATTCGCATATAGCTTGATTAAAAAGGGTCTTCATAGACTAGCACCAAAGAACCAATAATAATGCCCCACGTCAGCGCTAACCAAGAAGAAAACGCCACATTGCCCAAAGAGAAACAGAAGAGTAGCGCCAAATCCAAAATTGGTTCCCTCTCTCTAGACAAAAGGAATTTCAAAAATTTTAGGGTCTGAAAAAATGTAAACCAGTGGGAAAGGGACATCTGTCAACCCACTTGGACTAAATTGTATTATAAAAGGACCATGAGTCCCAATAAAATTCTTCAAGCTTTCCATTTTACAAATAACAGAGTAATGTTCATTTTTCTAAGGGATTTGTGATCTTCATCTTCGACGATCTGAACGGAAGTAGCCGACCTTCGTCATAATCTTTTCTTCCCCTTATCTTTCTTAGCCTCATCTCCACCATCAAACATACCTTACACCAACTCTGTTTTCTTCCCAGAAGAAGCGAGCTACATTCAAAACCATCCAAAATGAAATAAGATATGAATCCAAGAGTTCTCACCGAGATACTCTTCAAATCTGGTTAACACTAATTTTGGTGTTAATAGTGGCGATTCTAGTGAATGATTGTGTTCTACTTAATTTCTAAATTTCTTTCAAATTCGGATGATGTTTCTGTTATAGATGAATAAGAGGCTAGTGGCTTTTTTATTTTGATTTTATCTTCTATTCCTTAGATTTAGATATGATTGGTTCATTAGAATGAACAATGAACTATAATGGAGTGGGTATTTTGCTTTATAATTATTTGGTTAACATACATAATCTCTTGTATGATTAGTTCTTCTATAAAAAAATAAAAATAAAATGAAGTGCAATTATATATAAATATTCATTAAGATGCTTATGGAGCTTATATACGGATTGATACAATAATTGATTTGATGGTCGTTTGGTATGGGGTAATGTTTTCATGGGAATGGGAATCTGATAGCATTCCCATGTTTGTTACTAGGTTTGCGTTTTTTTATTCCTAGGAAATTGAATCCCATGGGAATCACATTACCCTATAATGGGGTAATGTGATTCCCATCTCAATAGGTGAGTTTCATATTATCCTCCATCTCATTCCCACTATGGGATCCACTCTCATTAAAAAAAAAAAAAAAAAAAATCATTATTCTTTTTCTTCGTTCTCCCACTTTCCTCTCTTCTATTTTTTCCTCTCTTCTATTTTCTTCTTCTTCCGTTTCTATTTTTTTTTCTGGTTTTAATAAATCAATCATGCAAATTTTTGTTTTTCCAAACCAACCCATTTGACTAGCAAATCCCATCTTTTTTGCCCAGATTTTTTTTTCTAAAGCCAAATTTGAAATAGGTAAATCCCATGTAAAAAAAAAAAAAAAAAAAAAAAACCATCTTTTTTGCCCAGTAAGTTGATTACAATTTTCATTTTTCTAAAGCTTAGATAAAAAAAAAAACCCTCAAAAAATTCCCATCTTTTTTGCGCTAACATTAGAAGGTTTTTGGTACCAAACTTATGAAGTGGAAATCGATAATTTGGGGGTTGACCCTTTGTGTTGATTTTATAGGGAGATAAGAAATTAGACACACTCAGATTTAAAAACCGACCCAGATGGCCAAACCCTAATTCTTCAATTGAGAAGAGATGAAAAAAAAAAAAAAAAATTAAATCTTCAGATACAATTCCCATGTGATTTTTCGTAGCTTTGCTTTCTAGGTCTGGGTTTTGGTTTCTGGGTTTGGGGTTTTGGTTTCTACATTTGGTGAGGGGTTTGGATTAGGGTGATGGTGACTAAAATTTGATGATGGTTTGGGCGTTTGGATTTGGTGTTGGTGATTGGTATTTGATGTTGTTGATTTGGTGTTGGTGACTGGTTTTTGATGTTGTTGATGATGGTGGCTATGTTTATGGGATTGATTTTTTTGGTTGTTTGAATGTAATTTTCTAATCATTATCATTTCCGGACTCAATCTCCATCATCCATCTTAGAGATGGAACGGTGAATATCGAATCTGTAAATGCTTTTTTTTTATTTTTTTTTGCCATTTTTAGTGCAATTTTTTTTTTATGTAATTATGGAAAAAAAAAATGAAACAAAATAATAATAATAATAATAATAATAATAATTCCCATGTACAACCAAACATTGTTACTTGATATTCCCAAGAATCCGAAATAATATTCCCATGCACAACCAAACACATATATATAGGTTTCTTAGGAATCACATTACTGTATTTAACTTTCCCAGGAATCACATTATTTTGATTACCCCATACCAAACGGCCACTAAGTGTTATTTATTTTATAATTGATTTCATTCTTATAAGTTTTTCATCATACAGCACAAAGCTTCACGGTTCAAGGATCCCTTTTGAAGCTAAATAATTGTTGGGTTATTGGTTTGCAATAATGACCAAACATTACCGTACGGTTTTATTTTGTCAAAAAATACTCATGAGTTTCAATTAACACAAAATGCCAAAATGCCCATTACAATTAAATGTCTGTTAAAATTTTTGAATTTTCCATTAGGTTAGCAAGGGTAAAATAGTAAATGTGCAATGAAAGAAATAAAAAATTAATTACAAAATTAACTTTTTTAAAAAAAAAGTAAAAGTTAGATTCTCTCTCCTCCCATACTCTCTCGCTTCTCTCTCGATTTAGTAACAATTTCCTACGTAGTAATATTTTTCTCTTGTCGTCTCGACGACAATGCTTTTTCTCTATCTAGGGTTTTCCATATAAAAGTTTGTATAGTATGATTTGATTTTATTCATCTTATTTCTGTGTATTTAGACATTTTTTATTTTGTGATATATATTAGATACGTTCTTCCACGTCAACTTTTCCCGATAGATAGCATCCACCATTTCATGAGTCATGACATGCTTATTTTTCCATTTTCGGCTTCAAGCCGGTTATATACTTATATTTATATCACCGACATTGACCACAATTGAAAAAGGAAACAAACGCTTTCCTGTAAAATTACAATGAAAATTGCCACCTATAATGAAACAACAATATATCTACTGTTTGCAAGAAAATAACTCAGAACAAGAAAGTCTCACGAAAATGCATTTTGGTTGATCGACATTTTATTTTTATTTTTTTATTGATTCTCTTCAAGATATATTATTTATTTTATCAAAAGTAAACGAACATTTGAGATCAGGATGCTTTCAAGGTGAATATAAAAAGCATCTATCTAACCTATCAACTTCCCAAGTGGACTTGTTCAAAGGTCTTATATGATGAAAAAAAAAAAATACAAACTTAGTGGGAAACCACGAATTGCAATTACTAGTTGAAACAAAGACAAAAATATATGGATTCAAGGAATGTGACATATAGACAATATTTTAAGCTTTAATACAAGCTGTTACGTATACTATACAAACATGTATGTGTCATCAATTATTGGAAAGATCAGTATATAAAGGGTAGACAAACACGTTTACAAAGCAACTCACAAAACAATCAAATAGCAGCTCCAAATGGGAATCTTGGGACAGCCGAGGCAATGGCCTCTTATGGTTTCCGTTGCGATATTTTTGCTCGTAGCCACCGCTGTGGCTGACTACAAGCCTTATACATATGCATCACCACCTCCACTAGAGCACTCTCCACCACCACCTTATTATTATAAGTCTCCGTCACCACCAGAAAGCTCCCCACCTCCACCTTATTACTACAAGTCTCCACCACCACCGGTGCACTCTCCGCCACCACCTTATTACTACAAGTCTCTGCCACCACCAGAGCACTCTACACCACCACATTATTACTACAAGTCTCCACCACCACCAAAACATTCTCCTCCACCACCTTATTACTATAAGTCACCTACTTCTCCAGTAAAATCTCCATCTCCACCATATTATTACAAATCCCCACCTCCTCCATCTCCATCACCACCTCCTCCGTACATTTACAAGTCTCCACCTCCACCATCTCCATCACCACCACCACCATACATATATAAATCTCCACCACCTCCATCACCATCTCCACCCCCTCCCTACATTTACAAGTCCCCACCTCCACCATCTCCATCACCACCACCACCCTACGTATATAAATCTCCACCTCCTCCATCACCATCTCCACCCCCTCCATACATTTACAAGTCACCACCTCCACCATCGCCACCACCACCGTACGTATATAAATCTCCACCTCCTCCATCACCATCTCCACCCCCTCCCTACGTTTACAAGTCTCCACCTCCACCGTCTCCATCGCCACCACCACCGTACGTATATAAATCTCCACCTCCTCCATCACCATCTTCACCCCCTCCCTACGTTTACAAGTCCCCACCTCCACCGTCTCCATCGCCACCACCACCGTACGTATATAAATCTCCACCTCCTCCATCACCATCTTCACCCCCTCCCTACGTTTACAAGTCCCCACCTCCACCATCTCCATCGCCACCACCACCGTACGTATATAAATCTCCACCTCCTCCATCACCATCTTCACCCCCTCCGTATGTTTACAAGTCCCCACCTCCACCATCTCCATCGCCACCACCACCGTACGTATATAAATCTCCACCTCCTCCATCACCATCTCCACCCCCTCCATACATTTACAAGTCTCCACCTCCACCATCTCCATCCCCACCACCACCATACGTATATAAATCTCCACCTCCTCCATCACCATCTCCACCCCCTCCATACGTTTACAAGTCTCCACCTCCACCATCTCAATCACCACCACCTCCTTACGTATATAAATCTCCACCTCCTCCATCACCATCTCCACCCCCTCCATACGTTTACAAGTCTCCACCTCCACCATCTCCATCACCACCACCTCCTTACGTATATAAATCTCCACCTCCTCCATCACCATCTCCACCCCCTCCATACGTTTACAAGTCTCCACCTCCACCATCTCCATCCCCACCACCACCATACGTATATAAATCTCCACCTCCTCCATCACCATCTCCACCCCCTCCCTACGTTTACAAGTCTCCACCTCCACCATCTCCATCACCACCCCCACCATACGTATATAAATCTCCACCTCCTCCATCACCATCTCCACCCCCTCCTTACATTTACAAGTCTCCACCTCCACCGTCTCCATCACCACCACCACCATACATATATAAATCTCCACCTCCTCCATCACCATCTCCACCCCCTCCCTATGTTTACAAGTCTCCACCTCCACCATCTCCATCACCTCCCCCTCCTTATGTCTATAAGTCGCCTCCACCTCCATCTCCATCACCTCCACCTCCTTACATATATAAGTCCCCACCGCCTCCATACCGTTATTAATCACCTCATCTATCCAAGTCTCCACCACCTCTTGCATACTACGTTTACAACTCACCCTCTTCTCCCAAAGGCTATTAAGCCTACGATCACTTCTTGAATTGATTTATGAAGAATAGCTA
Organism: Acer saccharum; assembly: GCA_030490815.1. Lineage (NCBI taxonomy): Eukaryota > Viridiplantae > Streptophyta > Magnoliopsida > Sapindales > Sapindaceae > Acer > Acer saccharum. The sequence goes on from CM059871.1 coordinate 26,930,704, forward strand.
TATAATTTAAACTTAATGCTTTTTATGATTTGTTTGTTTTATTTTGTTTTGTTTTTTTGTTTTTTTTTTTGTTTCCTTTGAATAAGGGTTTAAAATGTTGAATTCATTTGAATTATTGAACATTCGTTGTACTATTTGTTGCAATCAATGAAAAACAACTTCTTCTTTTTTCATAAGTGCTATACGTTAATATTTGATTCTTGATTGTGTTTTCATCAGGTTCTTTGTTTGGAGCGATAAACGAATTGAACTTCACTTGTCAATAATTTGTTTCTTTTTTTTGGCTTGCGGTAGTAATAGATTAATAATATCATACGTAATTTGAATTATCACGAAATTAAATTTATTCAAGTCAATTAACCCGGTGGCCATCAATTTGGGTGCACACTATAAAAATGGTCATTAGATAGAGAATTGGTTTCAAAATGACCATTTTTGGCGAACACTATGACACTAATGGCCATTCCATCTCATTCCATTAATTTTCCGTTAAATGAGTGACATTTTGGTAAATAATAGTACGACATTCCATCACAAAATTTATTTTAGTGGGAAACAACCAATTGCAATTACTACCTGAAACAAAGACAAAAATATATGGATTCAAGGAATGTGAGATTTAGACAATATTAAAAGAAAGTTGTCCTTGTTGCATATATGTATAACCGTAGAGCCGCCATATATGAATATGGTTCAATGAATATCAAAATAGTTGCAATAGAAATGCTGAATACAGTGGAAATAAAATTATAAAAAACAATAAAAATAAAATTATTTAGAGCATATTTTATAATGATGGTACCGTTGAAGCATTGGGCTTTGCATGAATTTGACCTCAATGTGAAGTCCGAGCACACAACAAATTAAACTAACATCACTGATCAAGCAAGACGAAACCAGAATCTTTTTAATTTTTTTCTAAGTGTGTTGATGTGATAATTTTTCAAGCATCAACAACTCTTATCAAATTAATGGGATAATTACTCCGGTGGATGCTTGAGTTTGAACCTAGAACATTGAGTTTGGATGTTGTTTTTCAATTTCGATATGAAATTTGAATGTTGTTGAGTAGAGATTTTTGAACAAGATAAATGGATATTTTTTGTCAAATAATTAAGAGATAAATGATTATAGTTATCATTTATGTAGGTTTTCAAATTTTGAAAATACAATTCCAATGGCTGAAATAAAATAAAAAAGTAAAATAAATCTTGTGATGGAATGTCGTCCTCTTATTTACCTAAATACCACTCATTTAATGGAAAGTTAACAGAATGAGATGGAATAGCAATTAGTGTTATAGTGTTTGCCAAAAATGGTCATTTTGAAACGAATTTCCCATCTAATGGTCATTTTGATAGTGTGTACCCAAATTGATGGTCACCTGGATAATTATCCCTATTAATAATTGCAATGACTACTCAAATTGTTTTATTGAATCTAAAAATTAAATAAATATATAGATTCCATATAGAAATTTTGTCAGAATTTTGTATTTAGTTTATTGGACTTTTACTTTTATGCATATTTATATGGTGTTAATGGTAAGAAATATTCTTGAATCCAAGTAGGCTTTCCACCAGGACGACTCTAGGAAACATGGTCTTCAGGAGACCAAATCATAACCGAAGGAAAGATCATCCAAAAAATGACACATGTTCGCCACATCATCCGTAAAAAAAGAGAAAAGAAGAAAAAAATATAGAAGGTAAAGGTGACATCAACATTGAGGGGATAAGGACAGAAAATGGTTTTTCCAAATTCAAGATAGACTCCCCATCACAACAAACAAGATGGTGAGAGCAAAAAGATTAAATCGAAATCAGTGAGGACCACTCCAAATCCTTTACAACAAACCCAACGAAATAAAGAAGAGAAATTCCCATACAACCTGATCAAGAAGGGTCTTCATAGACCAACACCAAAGAACCAATAATAACGCCCCACGTCAGGGCTAACCAAGAAGAAAACGCCACGTCGCCCAAAGAGAAGCAGAAGAGTGGCACTAAATCCAAAATTGATTCCCTCTCTCTCTACAAAAGTAATTTTGAAAATTCTAGTGTTTGAAAAAATGTAAATCAGTGGGAAAGGGACACCTGTCAACCCACTTGGACCAAATTGTATTATAAAAGGACCATGAGTCCCAATAAAATTCTTCAAGCTTTCCATTTTACAAATAATAGAGTAATGTTCATTTTTCTAAGGGATTCGTGATCTTCATCTTCGACGATACGAAAGGAAGTCGCCGACCTTCGTCAGAATCTTTTCTTCCACTTATCTTTCTTAGCCTCGTCTCCACCATCAAATAAACCTTACACCAGCTCTGTTTTCTTCCCAGAAGAAGCGAGCTCCATTTAAAACCATCCAAAACGAAACAAGATCTAAATCCAAGTGTTCCCGAGAGTTACTCTTCAAATCTGGTTAACACTAATTCAAGTGTTAACAGTGGCACTGTGTGTGGGCAAATCTAGCCTCTAGACTGCAATTTATGAAACTCTTTCGTGACCAAGCTGAAATAGCGAGTTGACGAACATACACTCCAGTTACCCTCTGAGAATCGACACTCCTTCAAAGCTCCGAAAATCATGACAAAATCCAGATCTAACCAAGACGACGATCCAGATCTCATGCAAGAAAAGGAAGTTTCCGACGTCAACCCTACTTTGGTCAATTTGGTCGAAAAAGGGAAGACGAAGGATACATGCGCAGCCCTAGGAAAAAGCATGGAAATGTTGAAACAAATGAGAGCAGACATGGATCGCATGATGGCTATGTTCATGAACAAACCAAAGAATTTCACTCCCTAAGAACCAATAGATATATCCAACACTACAGATGTCTGATCAACAATGAAAGAGCTCAACAACCGCCACCAACCGACTGATCACCTCGCTGATAAGGTACATCCAGCAATATCCAAATTTCCAAACCATGAGCAAACTCATGTAAGATCTTAGGTGGAGATTCCTCCACGACGAAACTCAAAGCCGAAAGAAGAACAAGTGAAAGAAGAACAACCTCAATGATTAGGCACCGATAGCAAAACAGTGGTTCTTAGGAGCATGTCCTATCGCAATGAAAACAAGAGAGGCTCCCCTCATACTAAACACCAAGCAGATGAAGAAGAAGAGGGAAATGGGGACTTTCTGGCGCGAAACAAGTCAAAAATCAAGATAAGCAAGCTTCAGTGCGCGGGTCAGCATACTCATGCACATCGGTGGTCCTTACCAACGCACTGAGAGTCTCCAAATGGCAAAAGTGCACAGTGTGCGGGTAAGTACCAGCGCACTAAGGATAAAGATATCAAAATTTACCGGTGCACGGGTCCCTACCCGTGCATTATAGGCATCAGATTTGCCAACATCAGCAATTCATACCTATTTTAAGGAATCATGTAAATAGATCCTTATCTGATTATTCCCACACGCCCATACAGCCTTCTACATCATATTACCCCATATAGATCTAAGAACATCCTCCCACAAACATCCAAATCAATTCTCTATCATTTCCTACCCAATTTCCTCCCTAAATCACTCATTCATCATCCCTTTCACTTCCTTTATACCTAATCACCAAAACCCTTACTCAAGGAACTCAAATTTCTACACATTGAAGAAGAAGAGAAGCTAGAAGAGGATAGAATTCACAAGTACATCCATGGGTTTCTTCTCAACTTTGTCTCTTTTAATTCTTCTATGTAATTTTGTGATGAGTAGCTAAACCCTTAATGGGAGTGATGTAATAACACATGAATTGTGGGTAGTCCACTATATCCTTATTATTTAATTGTTTAGATTCATTCAATGATTTTAATGCAATTGATTACTCCTTGGATTAAGTAGATATGCCCTCTCTTGGTTCATTAGAGTTTTTAATTTGAAATTTACATCTTCTTGGATTGAGTAGATATGCCCTTTCTCAAGTCAAGTAAGATACCCACTTTTAAGGTGATTAAACTAGCTATATTGGATGGAAGGGATACGTTGTGAATATGCCCTTCCGATGCATTCCAGCTATGGTGGAAATGGTGGATTGAGAATATGCCTTTAATTTCCAAGCCATCCTAACCACTTAAAATCTACCTAAGCCTAAAGAGGGACTATCTCATAAATCGACTAAGTAGTTGTGTATTAAAAAGTTGATTGATAATAATCTCTATCTCTCCAAATCCAACCAAGTAGTTGTGAGTGAGGGGTATTGAATCGCAATCACACTTAAAGGTAGATAGCCCTAAATAATCAAATAGGTTCTTCAAAGGTTAAATGGATTTATTGATTCTAAACCCGCTTCGACGTTGCCCACCATTTGTGTTGTGTTTGCATTAATTCCCATTATCATCTCATATTTTATCTTTCCATTTCACATTCTCATCGTTTAGTTGCATTTTAGTTTTAGATTAATTGTTCATTGCATCTTTATTTTATCATTCCAATACCAATCATCATCATTTTACTTTTTAATTAACTAAGTATTAGTGTGTTCAATTTAGTCATTGATATCCTTCGATCCTTATGGATGACACCTCACTTATCATTATACTTGCTTTCGAAAACAATGTGAGCACATTTGAGGTTCTTATAAATTCTTTTGACAAGCTATTTTCAACACTAAAACGACACTTGTCACTACTTTTCTTCTAAAGGCCTCCTCCATTGGTTCATGCTACTTGGCTACTAGTCTCCTATACACCACCTCCATTCGGACATGTTACTTGTCTACTAGTCCCCAAAACACCCCCTCCGTTTGGTCATGCTACTTGTCTACTTGTGGAAGCTCTCCAGAGCCCTTATGTTGTACTACTTGGCTAATTGTGTAAGCTCCTTGGAGCATTTCTCATTTGAGTATATAAAAGAGTTACTATTTTCCCATTTATCTCCGTTATTATGCACGTATGGGAGCTAGGCTCTGATTCTACAGGTCGTAGCTCTCTTATTCCTCATCCTCGCTTGCCATTTACATTGGGGAACTATAGAGGAGAACCGGGTATCAGGTATTGGGTATCGGGTATTAGGGACCATGACCCCTTGCCTAGTCCGACCTTAATTCCTACCTAATATGACCTCGATTCCTACCTGGTCCTATCCCACCAACCTAGTCCAAACCCGCTAGCCTGGACTGATCTCCCCTGCCTAGTCCGACCCGATCTGATCCTGATTCCTGCCTGGTCGACCCTGATTTCGATTTGGTCCAATCTCACCTGCCTAGTTAGGCCTCGCTTGCCTAGTCCGACATCTCCTACCTATCTACGAACCCGAACCTACCCCTTCTATCGAGTTCGACCGCTGCGGGGCACCTGTACCTCATGGTTGACCGTTGTTTGGAGAGTCCTTATGAATTTTCTAGATAACACATTTTTTTATTTTAAGTCTCCAAGATCGCATGTCTCGAGGAAAAGTCAAGTTTCTCTGCCTCCAGGGAAGAATTGAGCGAAAGAAGTTTCTATTTTCCTCTTTGAGCTTACTCATGTCATTCTTCATTTTATTCCTTTCATCACAAAATGAAGCCGCTTGGAGAGCAAAACCTTACTCCAAAAGAAGACAATGAGTATAGTTATGCAAAACAAGAAAACTCTATTAATAAAGTACATGTACGTACATGAATAAAAAAAGAAAAGAGAAAAAGAATGCTTACCTCTCCAAGAGAAGTCACAACCTGCTCTAAGAGACGGTTTGTACCAATTAGAACATCATTCTCATGCCGCTCATTAAAAAAGACATGAGCAAGTTTCTCCATTGCAATCTTTAAACGAGGATTCATGCTCTCATTGGCCACCTCATTTCCCAATTTCCTTTTCCTAGAACGAGTAGAGGACTCAATCGCCTTCGAAGTAACACCTCTAGACAGCACCAAACTGGAAGAACCCCCAACAAAACTAACTCCACCACCAATAGAAAAAGCAAGAAACTCACGCTTAACACATTTCTCTCTAGGAACATAATCCAAAAAGCTTAACTCTAAATCTCTAAAGCCCTTCGTTATGGCAGGATTGACTTTCTTAGGAACTTTTAAGCTGTTAAAAGTCATACTAAGGAAGTTCGGAGGAATTGGAAGCAAAGATAGAAGTAAGGCAAATGCAAAATTACAAACAAATCAAAAACCAGAAAAAAGAAAGGAAAGAACACCTCTCCAAAAATCAGTATCAACAAGTCTTGAGGGATCTGTGACATCTTTCTTTCCCACATTTTCCCCTTTACAAATATCTTAGAATTTTTTTTCCCTCGAAACTACTGGAAGTATCAAGTAATCGAGGCCAAGAACCTAAGAGAACAACAAATACAAGGGAGAAGAAAATCAAAGATCCGCCAACTATGTACTGAACCGAAATCACGGAAAGAATAAAGGAAGCAAAAAAACACCTTCATAGTTAAAGGAGGTGTGAATCGATACCCTTTCCCCTTGCATCAGCACAATTCTCCCCTATGAACCTTGAGCAATCCCCCATTTCATCTTCCAATCGCCCTCAGGTTTCTTACCCAGAGGCATAGGGTTTCCTACCGGGTAAGTACATTACAAATAAAACTAAACTAACGTTGAAGCAGATTTGTTCCCTTGGTAAATGGAAACAAAATCCTTGAGGGTAGGGGAAACCATATCATCCTCCATCCACAAGATAAAAAGGCCAATAATGTTTCGTCAACCCAAATGCCCAAGCTGAAAATGTGCAATCTCTAAACCTACCAAGACCTTCTTCACAAAAGGATGCGAAGGCAATCTTAGCCTTTAATCAAAAGCGCAAAGAGGCAAAGGAAGATCACCATCCTCCGGAGCTGTAGGGTCATATCCCGCGGGAGGAGCCATTAAAGTCATTGACTTTGGAATATGGTAAGTAGAGGTCAAAGAAGGAATTGCTTCAGGAGACACAATTGAATCTCCAAGAGAATGATAGTGCTTCATTTTCTCTATAAGCACAGTACGAGAAAGAGCACCTCACATCTTATAACCTACGACATTTTTCCCTTTTTTTGAAGAAATGTCATGAATATGAGCTTCAACTAAAATGGGGTTATCCCTATTCTCACCAGAAGGATTTTCACACTTTTTCCCAACCTACCCATCAGAGCCACTAGGCAAATTATCTCTTGGAACATGCAATTCGACTCCCTTATTCCCCAAAGTTCTGAAAGACATGGTTTTTGATACTTGTTTGGGTTCATCATTAACAGAAGAAGAAAACAAACTTCTAGGTTCATATTCATTCATAACTCTTAAGGAATCCCTATTGGACATTTGTTACCTAAAAAAAATTCTTTTGAACAAACGAAAGAAAAAAGAAAATTGTTAACCATAAAATTTGGTCATTTATCCAAAGGAGAATTCTCAAGGCATCCATCTAGGAGGACCTCTATTTAGGCCTCCCCTACAAGAGCTCCACTATGAGATCCCTTCTGAATCACCCCTATGGGATCTCCCCTACCGGATCCTCCCTTCTTGGTAGCGTGTCGACACCAGTGCATCTCCTCTACTTGAAGGCCCCTCTACATCAGACCTACATTTGGGTACCATGGTACTAGGGTACCGGGGTACTGGATCCTCCCTTCTAGGTAGCGTGTCGACACTAGTGCAACTCTTCTACAGTAAATTCCCTATATATCAGACCTACACGGGGTACCATGGTACCGGGGTAACGAGGTACTGGGTCCTCTAAATGGAGCAGCTCCCTCACATGTCTTATGGGCTGTATTCCATGAGATAATATTAGTTAAAGCAATCGGGACCCATCAGGTTTGAATTAAAAACAACATGAAATTTGGGGGACAAAGGGGGCCCACTGATGGTGACCTTTCAGCAACATTCCAACCACTTTCCATCACTATTTATGGATCTATGACAGCCCCATGTGAGGGTCATTTGGTCAAGAAGTCACCTAGACATATCCCTCTAATGGAAAGGCACCTAAATGCCACCAAAGCGCCTCGTCATCGCCACACCATCGCCACGTATGCCCTAAATCTGATGTGGCACGCCCTACACCACTTAAAGAGTGTGTTCGCATGTGGGAAGCATGTGCCAACATGTGCCAAACACATGCCCTCCATATCACCATCTAGGCTCACTATATAAGTGAAATCCTAGGCATTTCTAAGGGGAGGCTCCTTGACCACGAAATGGTCCTCTCCTCCTCCACAAAATGACTATCCTACATCATTTAAGAAGGTACTGTAGCACCTATACCTCTTCAAGGAGAGCCCCCATGCTCCCCTCCTTAGCAATACGGATATGCTACTTGGCTACTTATCTCTTAGATAATATACTACATTGGTTTATGCTACTTGTCGACTATTGAAAACTCTCTAGAGCATCTATGTTGTACTACTTTGCTACTTGTGTAAGCTCTCCGGAGCACTCCTTGTTAATATATATGAAGAATGGCCTCTCTCTCCACTGGATACTACCTATGGGTTTTTCAGCATATGATCATATGTGATGCTTTTTCCCTCTAAACCAGTCCAATTCTAACAAAGAAATTGTCATTCTCCCCTCTATCTCCTTTATTATGCATGTATGGGAGCTAGGTTTCGACCTTACTGGTCCTAGCTCTCTTATCCATCTATTTGCATGACAAGACATACATAAAAAGAGGAAAGACCATCTAGACCTGCTAGGAAGGAGTAAGGGTACCAGGGAGCTCCCCCGTACCTTTTATACGAGAGCAAGCAACTCTTTAGAGGATCTACCACCAGAGCTAAAGGGGCAAGGCCAAATGCATGCCAAAAACTAGAGGAGCCCCGCTAGATTCATCAGAGGACCAACCAAGCTCCTCTACATTTATTAAGGATCCGACACTGGGACTAAGGGAGCCTGCTCCAGTACAGCCTTAAAGCGCTGAAAGGAATACGTTCTCAATGTGTGTTTAATATATAAAGCTAAAGGGGGGGGGGGGAGGGGTGAATAGATTTTATCTAATTATTATTCAATTTTCGCATGCATGTCAATTTTATGAAAATACCCCTAGCAAGTCAAAAATACATACAAGTGTAATAAGATGCGGAAATAATAAATGACACTTGATGTTTACGTGGAAACCCTCACGGGAAAAAACCACGGGCTGTTTAGTGCGCCACACTCGGACCTTGAAATCCACTAATTGAAATGGAGTTTACAACCTATGTAGACCTCGTTTAACACTCCGGTCAATAACCCCCTACTTCTACCACTCGGGCCTTTAAAAGTGGCTCTAGTCCAATTGCTTATGTGACCACCTATTCCCGGTGTCCGACCTAATCCCGGTCAATCACACAAGACTTAAATCTCTCAAAAGAGATGCACAACCCTATGTGAATATGCAATGATATCCAAATATTGCAATAAGAGCTAGGGTACTCTAGATGCTTACCTAGGATTATAAGATGACAATATAATCAATCCTAGATATCACATATAGCTATATGTCATGGCATACAACTTTAGCTAAGTAAAGGATAACCAATCCTAGATACAAAGCTATCACAAAACAACACTCAATCAATTCATCACAATTAATTTTCTTTTCTTGTATTTAGCATATGATCTAAAACATACAAGTAATTTAAAAGAGATGGCTTGGTAGTAAAAATACTAAAATAAGATGAAGTTAATCAAAATCTTACCAAGCAACTTGTGATGATGCAAACCCATGCATGGATGCATTCTATATAGACATAGAAGATGCAATATGAAATTTGATGCAAAAAGGATTTGATTTGAGTGGTTAAAGGTGAGTTCTTGATTTGATTTTCTCTCAAATCTCTCTTTCTCTCTCAAGAATATGGAGCCTCTCTCTCTAGGGTTTGATTTTGTGGCACAGCCCTTAAAATGATGAGAAAGTTATGTATTTATAATGCCCAAGTGAAACTATGTCGTTTTGGAAGAAATTGAAAAAATATGGGCATTTTCGCGGTACTCGCGTCAGTGCAGCGACTCAAGATTCGAGAGCTTCGAAACATGACCAAATGACATCATAACCTTTCGTATGATATATTGTTGGAAAGGTATGGATGTCTACTTTCTACTAATTTTTACAGAATGACATTTTGATGTCTGTAGAAAAAGTTATGGTCAATTGAGTGACCAAAGGTCAAAAACGGACAACAGCAGAGTTGCCCTGTTTTGGTTGTAACTTTGGAGATTTTAAAACCACTCCTAACGGTCATGAAATATTACGAATAATATACCGTTGGAAAGGTATGGGTGTCTAGTTTGTACAGAAATTTTCAAAACTTATTTTGAAGCTTTGTATAAAACGTTATGGTCACAAGACCATGCAAAGGTCAGTTTTAAAAAACATTTAAAACATTGAAATCTAATCTTTTGAAACTAGACATTTTACTCCAAACAATCAAACCAAAACTACCACTTATCCAAGAGAAGAATGAGACATTCTCAAGTGTTCAACCATCGCGCTAAGACATGCACACCATCGTGCAAGCGCGGATGTTTCCGATCACACAAACGGAAACGAATTACACCACACTTAAAGCTAACATACATGAAGTGCACGTGTGGGTATTGAATGCATCATAATGCCTATCATGTCATGACATTTTATAGAACAAGATGCAATCAATTAAATGCTTGAAGAGATATTGAATAATCAATAAAGCATAATGCACACAAAATATAAACACAACATTCAAGAATAAGAGTTATGCATGTTGTGTGTGTGTGCAACTATATCTCTTCAAGGCAAAGTAAGCACTAGATATACCTTTGGTGCTTGTCCTCTTGAGGTCTTGGAAAGGGTCTTTGATCTTCAACTTATCACCTAGACTACCCTTACAACCAAACCCCAACATGTGGTTTACCCACGAAATAAGCTAATCAACTAAAGGGAATCCTTACAAGCGCCATTGGACTAGCTAGAAGAACCGAGATGGGCTCCGACCCTAACCGGAGGAACCAGAGCATGGAAAGAGTCATGTACGGGTGGTCCCATCCTTTGTGACTTTGCGACCACGCGCATCATTGAGGAGCATCTACTCCTTTTTGCATTGGGGAACTACAGAGGAAAACCGAAGAGGAGACCAAGTACCAGGGACGACAGGCAGGGTACCGCGGACTAGGTACCAGGTATCAAGGACCGGGTACTAGGGACGCCAGGTACCGGGTACCACAGACCGAGTACCAGGGACGACTGACATGGTACCCGGTACCACAAACTAGAAATCAGTATCAGAGTCGTAAACGCCCATCTCCTCTCCTTACCCTCATGACCCCGTTGGGGGGCACCAGTACCTCTTGGCTGACCGTTGTCCGAAAAATCTCGATGAGTTTTTTAGGATAACAAAAACAATTACGAAAGATGATCGAAAAATTACCCAAAAAAGAAGAGACAACAGACTGAAACACACCGCCAAGAACCACCTGAAAAAAGGGATAATAAAAAAAGAGTCACGATCTAAAGATAAAACTTAGGCTTTGAAGAGGAAGATGATGAAATGGTGAAAAACAGAGCAAACCTGAAATGAAATGGAGGCTGAGTAAACTTCTCTTGAAAAAATAACAAAAGGACAACACTTAGGTCTCTTGAAGAAAAGGAAAGTGGTAATCGCCAAAAATGGCTCAAGAAAATCAAAGGGGTACTTTCCTGGTACGCCGAATCAGTGTCGGAACCGAGGCACAGATCCTCCTGCAGGGTACCTCGACCCCGACAAAACAAGCCTCCAACCCCTCTATCCTTAAAGACCCCCGAAGATTCACAGCCCCTAGCACAATCGGAACCAGAACTGAAACCGAAACCGAAACCGAAACCGAAACCAGAACTAGAGACACCCGAGCCTCGGGTCTGATTGTCCAGTGGGTTGCCTGCCCCTTCCCCCACATTGGGGTTGCCCTAATCCTGTTGGAATGATCTAGAACTACCCATAAAGTACAGGCAAACCCGTGAAGGAGGTGACGCTGGCCCCTGTAGGAGGACCAACCCATATAAGGGGAAGTCCAAGCAAAAGTCAAGAGGGTAGGTGGGCATTAATTCCCCCCCAGTTGACAATTAAAAGGAAAGCGGGAAGATCAAGGGCCCCGATCAACCCTGGAAAACCAGCTCCAATGGTCCGATCACGGTCCACCTCAGCCCTACAAAAGGGTCAACTCCAATCATCACCAAAGAGGGAACCTGAGTTCCAACAGGCAGGGAGGATGTGAAAAGCTCCTAGGCAGAAAAGGGAAATCATTAGGAGAAAGCGCCTGACAGTGGTAGTGTGACAGGCGCTGCCACTATCCCTCAACAGCACAGAAATATGAAAGTGACGTGCCAGCCTACCTCGAACACCACCAGCCAACCAAAATTAGAGAAAACACCACATAATCGCCTACGAAGCACTCATATGAGCACTAGGACACATGTGGCGCCACCCCCGCCGTCCGTGGCTTGTGGGCTGCCCACGCTCAACAAGATGAACGGTAGAGGTCCCTTAGCAGTTAGCCTGCCTAAAAGGAGGACCATCCACCTACTAGCCGGTCCCCCACGATAGCCCTAGGGCCTAGGTGGAGCGATTCTAGCCATCCAAGGCGTGTGGCATGGTGGGACCAATGAAGAGAAACGGTGAAGATCATGCCAACTACTCCCCCAAGGGAGGGCCTCTTCACCTACAAAATTCCTAGGTCTTCTATAAATACCTCCAACAAAAATGGGGAATAGAGGTTGGACCAAGAGATAGAAAGAATTCACTATTACAACATGACTAGCCTCCCAATAGAGATCGGGACATGACCCTTGCTACTATAGGTTGACTAGTCTCCTTGAAGGAGACCCAAAATGTGTATATGATGCTACTATAGAATGACTAGGCTCCCAAAAAAAAAAAAAAAAGGAGAGCTTGAAAGGAAATAATGCACGGTGTGTATAAAACTATCTAGTGGGGGAGGGAATAGATTTTAAATGATTTTACCCAATTTTCGCATGTATGTCAATTTTATGAAAATGCCCCTAACTACTCACAATAATATAACAAGTGTAATAAGGTGCGGAATGTAAATAACACTTGATATTTATGTGGAAACCCTCACGGGAAAAACCACGGGCTATTATGTGCACCACACACGAACCTCGAATCCATTAATTGAAATGATTACAACCTAATCCAGGTTTAATGATCTAATCCCGATCAATAATCATCACAACTACCTAATCCTGGTATAAGTGGACCTAGTCCAATTGCTTGCGAATTAAGTAACCTAATCCCGGTCACAACACAAGACTTAATTCTCTAAGAAGAGATAATACAACCTAAGTGAATATATAAAATATCCAAAATGCAATTTAGAGCTAGGTTACTCTATATGGTTATCTAGGATAATGATTTTGCAATTAATTCAATCATAGATATTAAAAGCTAGATGACATGTTAAATAGCTTAGCTAAACATATATTATGAAAACCTAGATAACTATCAAAATACAACACTCAATCATGTCAACACAACAATCTCTATTTTGTATCTAGAATATATTCTAAGAGCATACAAATAATATAAGAGATGTCAATGATAAATAAAACACTAATTATATATGATAATAGTGAAGAACTTACCAAAGAATATGTGTTGACCAAAACCCATGCAAGCAAGCATCCTAACTAAGCTAGAAAATGCTAGATGATATTTTGATGCATATGAGAATAGTTTTTGAGTGTTAAAAATGTGTTCTTGATTTGATTTTTCTCTCAAATGTCTCTCTTTGAAGTTTAGGGTTCTTGGAGTTAAAGAATATTAATTCAGAAAATGAGAAAGTGTGATATTTATAGACATCAAGAACAGGGCATGTGAAAAGACAAGTTTGACCCTGAAAACACACGATCGGCGGTTTCATTCGGCAGCCAGGCCGCCGTTCACAACCACAGAATGGCTCCCGAGAAAGGCAGGGGACCAACGGCGGTTTCAATCGGCGGTTTCGAAACCGTCGAACCAACCACAGAATCAAACCCGAGAAATAAATCAATCAGGTATGATTGGCGGTTTTGAACGGCAGTCGGTGGCCGCCGATCGTAACCGTAGAATTGCTCTAGACACTTCTGGAAGCAAACAGCGGTTTCATTCGGCGGCCAGGCCGCCGATCACCAACATAGGTGAAAACCAATGAGAAGCCAATGGCATTCTCGGTAGGCGATCTTCGCGTAAAACCAAGCACATTCTAGTGCATGCGTGGACGTTTCCGAATACTATCGGGAAACGAATTACAAGACACAAATACACACAACAAGATATAACATATAAAGTGCTAGTGTGTAAAGTGACATGTGAAGAGTATGCACACAAATGCAAGTATGCTAAGTGAGTGTGTGCAATCTAAATCTCTTCAAAGACAACTAAGCACTAGAAATTATACCTTTGGCGTGCTTGTCCCTTGAGGTCTTGAAAGGACCTTTGAGCTTGAACCTCACTCACCTAAACTACCCTTACACAAACCCCAACACGTGGTTTGTCCACGAAATAAGTCAATCAAAGAATGGGAATCCTTACAGAGCTCATTGTATTTTTTCCTTCTTGATCATATCATGTAAGAATTGTAACCAAAGCCATGCATAATGAGATGTACACTCTGTATTTTCTCCCCCTTTACACTAAATCTCATGCCCATCTAAGTAGTCCTACATCATATTAGTCCAACCCGGACAGAATCGGTACCAGCACCCTTGTGAACCGGTCCTGGCTAGACCTTCGAACGACCCAGTCCACACAAATAGTCACGGTCCCTCCGGTTGCTCTCATAGGCCGCCGCCATCCCGCTACTCTCTGTACCACGGTAGAGGCACGACTAGGCACTCCAGATCACGCCAGGGCCCTTCCAACCGCGAAGTACCACTCCGTCGATCCTAGTGTTGTACGAAAAGTCCCTGTAATGATTTTTCGGATAACATATTCATTAAGATGCTTATGGAGCTTATAAACGGATTGATACAATAATTGATTTGATAGTAAGTGTTATTTATTATATAATCGATTTCATTCTTATCATACGGTACAAAGCTTCACAATTTAAGAATTGCTTTTGAAACTAAATAATTGCTTGGTTATTATCTAAAACAACCCTATGGTTGTCAATAATGACCAAACATTACTGTACGGTTTTGTTTTGTCAACAAATACCATTTAGTTTGAATTAACGGACAGAATGCAAAAATGCCCATTACAATTTAATGTCCATTAAATTTTTTGAATTTTCCATTAGGTTAGCAAGGGTAAAATAGTAAATGAGCAATGTTAGAAATAAAAAATTAATTAAAAAACTAACTTTCAAAAAAAAAGTTGTTAACCGGGAAAATAGGCAATTAATTCAAGGAAGAGCTTTTCTATTTAAAGGACCTCACCATTCCCTAACACCCACCGCAGAAGTATCCCCGGTCATTCTTAAACGCCTATTGAGAAGAAAGACCCGGTCCGCCATGTACCGTGCCTCCTCCAGGACACACCGGGTCTAAGCGCGGTCCAACTAAGAGCCAGACTGTCCCCCCTAGAATGCCTGTTGGGAAAGGGGACTTGGTCCGCCCAGGATCCCACCTCCAAGGCACGGTCCGTCGATGACCCGGCTCCCCTTGAACGCCCAATGAGAGGAACTACATGTTCCAGTATAGGACCCGCTCGCAACCAGCGACCCAGCTAGAAGCCATCCTAAATAGTGCCTACCCAGTCCCTCATAACACACTCTTACAACTTGAACGGCCCCCCTCTAGAAGAACTCCTTGGAACTCTCTAGCGACCCCTGCTCCGGAAGGGCTGACGCCAGCCCTCACCCTAGCTCACATGGGATAAAGAAGGGATTGGGAGCACCTGCAAAGCCGCAGCACCAGCCCATTAATGTGAAACGGCAATCACAAATGGGGGAAGACAAGCAACCTACAGTTGAGATCATCCACTGGCCACGCTGCATCAACGGTGGAACCACACTCCACCTCAGCCCTAGTTGGAAGTCAACTATCTCATACATGAAAGGGGATACTTTGTTTCTCTAGCAAAATACTCACAAAAACGCAGCAAGCATGAAGAAGGAAATGGTGGAAGAAGACGCCTGACAGTGTGTAGCGGGACAGGCGCTAACACTGTCCCCCTCCAGGCCAGATTTTGACAGCGACCTCCCTCTGCGGTAATAACCCATCCAACCAATCAAAACCCCTAGAAACACTACATGTCCGCCATATCAGCCCTAGAGAAACGCCTGCATGGACCTAGGGCCTAGGTGGTGTTGGGGTTTTTGCTGTAAAGCTTGTAATTTGTAAATGTGAATTGAACATAAATAAAAGAAGTAATTTATTCATTCAAATTGTCTCATACATTTATATATAACATGTGTACTTAACATCCAAGATTGCCGGATGTAATTTCGAACTGAGTATATGAGTGTCATATATAGATGGATTCAGTTTGAAACGAGTAATCTAAAGAGTCCGTAGATAGCAAATAAAGCTGGGTACTTTATTTGTGGTTAATCTACAGCTGTGGTCTATTTCGTAGTGTACGGTGATTCTATCCTGGATCATTCATATGGAGATATGGGAATGGAGGCACCTTATATGATGTGATCATATAGGACTGGGCCATGATCTATATGAATCTCTCACTAAGATCCGTTTAATGATGAGATTCATATATATCAACTAATGATGGCTATATGTGGGTGATCTTAATCCTGAGTGTCTTATCGACTCCTTCAGGTTAGATTGTGGTCTTTGATATACCATGGGTGAGGTCGGAGTTACATTCCCGATCAATATGCTCCGTATGTTGGGATCGTGGTTTGGCTTGTGGTTGAGAAGGTTTGTACACAATAGTGGGATCCACTCCTTTTTGCAAGAAGTAGATAGTAGTTCCCTTAAGGGTTGATTCGGGGCTTGAACAATATGAGCGCTCTCCTATTCCATAAGGAATGTAGGATTTATTGTTCATTAGAGAATCAATGGTAATTAAAGGAAAGATATAATTAGAGGGGTATAACGGACATTATGACCCAGCTCTAATTATGAACTACTTGTGGAGGATTATACCATATGTAGTAGCTATATCGATGGACGCCGAAAGTTATTGGTTTGTGTAAAAACGTCTACAGTTGAGAGAGTGCAGCTTCAGGCTTTTAGTGGAATAACATCAAAGTTAATAATCATGAAATATTAATTAAAGAGTTTAATTAATTATTTATAAGGATTATTGGAGCTCAAAATACTGTGAGTTCAGTAGATCCCCTTGCTAGCCCGATCGATTTAGATAACAAGGGTCACGGTTAATTAATTGGATCATCCAATTAATTGTGTTACGAAAGTGACACATGTCTATTCGAGAATTAATTGAATAATGAGATTATTTAATTAATGAATATTAATGATTATGTTAATTAAATAATTAGATTATTTAATTGTGTAATTAATCATTAGATGGAGGGTGTTGATTGATATTTAATTTTGAATGAATATAAGACAATTTGATTATTTTATTTTCATTAAATTAAATATTTAAATTTTAATTTAAAAGAGTTTGAATTCAAATCAAATCAAATAAATTAATATTAATTAATATCTTTAAAGATATCATATATCTTAAAATGATTTAATTAATTAGTTTATTTAAATATATATATATATATATATGATATATTTTTAATCAAAACGAGAGATACAGGTTACACACATTTCACAAACAAAAAAAAAAGGTGAAAAAAAAAGGAACAGGGGGTGCGGCACACAAAAAGAAAAAAAAAATTGTTTTGTTTTGTTTAGTTCATATTTTTTGTGTGGTTGAATTCTTCCAATTGAAAAACAAGAGTTGTTTTTCTCCTGTTGTTTCTAATACCTCCATTCAAGTTCCTGAGTACTGTGACACGCCCACACGCCGTTACTAGTCCCGGGAGATAGCGAGAAAGATCAAGTGGTTCAAATCAGGAGCAGATCGTAGTAAAGAAGAAGGAGCCTACAAATGTTGGTATGAAATAGTTTCTTCTTCTTATTATTGCATTTGATTATTACTGTACAAATGGGTTAGTTTATGATTGCATTTAAATTTTTTAAAACCCTTCCGCTGCACAATCTGTAACCCTAGGTTCCTACAGGTGGAACGATCAAGACCCTTTAAGGAGTGTGGCTACCACGGCCCCGCTCAAAAGTAGGGGCTGGGATCATGCCCACCAATTACGCCTTAGGGACTAGGGCCCCCACCTACCAAAACCCGGGCCCTTGCAAAGGAGGAGCCTCGGTGGCACGATCTTAATTCTCGATTCTTAGTTACCATCATCATTGGCAGGTGGGAACGGTGGGGATGGAATCAAGGATTCTCACTTAAACGGACCACCCCCACCGACCCCTCTACCAGAGACACTATAAATACCCCTATGTTCCAAGAATAAGGGGTTGGCCCTTGAAAACTGAGACACCTACTACCCCGCCTAACCCAAACTCCTATGTGTGATCTACTTGGCTACTACCTCGCATAAACAAAGCTCCTATGTGTGTCCTACTTGGCTACTACCCCGCCTAAACAAAGCTCCTATGCGTGACCTACTTGGCTACTACCTCGCTTAGTTAAAACTCTCATGAGTTTGCCCCCATTTAGCTAGTGTACCTTACGTTTGTTGTATTTTCTTTCGTTGTAATAACCAGTCATAGCACATGAAATGGCCCATAATGTACTCCATCGTTAAAGAATAAAAAGATCCCTCCTTCGCTATAGTAAAATTGCACTTGTCATGCCCCCATATACACAATCTCAACCTCATCCCCTCTTATAGGACCGGTCCTACCGCATTGTACCGGTCCTTGGCAATCAAACCAAGGGCCTCCCCCAGTACCTACCCCGGGAAAAGAGGAGCCATCCCCTACTCGGTCCGGACCAGCTGCGGCGCACCCGTACACCGTGGTCCAGGTTTTCCAGGGAAACTCCTGACGGATTTTTCAGGATAATAGTTTGGCGCCGTCTGTGGTAAACTCACACGCAGTGTGTTTTTTCCATCTCTCAAAGCATCCCAACTACTTCAACAAATATGAGGTTGAGATCGTCCCAAAACCAGGCAGACTCATCTGGGCCTCGCTCCTACCTTGCCACCTACGTAGCTAAATCCTCGGAGAGTACTCCGACGCGAAGCCTGCCACTGTAGGAGGAAGGTCAGGCTCCGACCAATGCTGCCGCAACCAGAGCTCCTCCATCACCGGGACCGCCCCAGTAAAACACTTTCAACCGCCATGTCACTAATTTCCTAGAGGGATTGCGATAAGAGGTACTTGGTGCGCATCATGACGGAGCGGGTCCTAGCAACCGGGCACCTGTCTTTAATAGGTTAGGCCCCTCCAAAGCCGCCTTCGATAGACTGGGCCCCATAGGAACCTTACCAAAGGCGAATGCTCTAGAGCCTTGAAGAGCTCGATCAGAGATTGGAGCGCCTAGAGCCTCGCCACCTCCAACAGGCCACCAAGATCGCCTTGCCACGACGGGAGCTAAGGAAAGATCTGACACCAGGAGCCGGACAAAGACCACGCAAAATAGGAGCAGGAACCCCAGCCCCCCCAAGTGGGGCTATGGAGCCAGGCATGAAACGTCGGCTGCCTTCGGGACCGCTGCTAGAGAAGGAGAAGCAGAGGCCCAATCTCGTGAAAGGGGACAAGGTCGCATGGAAGAACAGATGAATATGATGGCCAAGTGCCTAGCGGAACTGGAAAAAGACAAGGTTAAGTACAAGGGACTGAAGAAAGACCCCCTCGGGGAGATGAATGCTCCGCTATCAAGGGAAGTTCGGCATGCTACCCTCCCTCCAAAATTCAAGATGCTAGAAAAGGTGTATTCAGGTGTGGAAGATCCTTTAAGCCACTTGGAGTCTTTTGTACAGCAGATAGAGGTGCAAAACGCCTCTCGGAAGGCTATATGCCAGATGTTCCCATGTACTCTCACCGATTTCGCCAAGACATGGTTCAGGAAACTCCCCCCAGTTAGTGTCAACTCGTTCACCAAATTGTCAAGGGACTTCTATACTCAATTCCAGGGTGTTAAGCCAACACCTAAGGACCCGATCCTGCTACAATACGTAGTCCAGGAGCGAGGAGATAAGCTCAAATCCTACGTGGAACGCTTCCACAAGGAAGTCATTCAGATGGGGGTGTTCGCTGAAAAGGAAACCTTTACCAATTTCTGAAAAAACATCTGGGTAGGAAAATTGTGGCGTTCCTTCAGCAAGGATAAACCTGAAACATACCAGGAGGCATACAGCCGAGCTTTGGAGCAAGTGCAGCTAGATGAGCAGTACCATATCAAGATAGAGCATGACGAGTCACGATCGAGCAAGCGACAAAAGGGGGACAACAACCAAAGAAAGGAGAAGGAACTGATCCCCAAGTTTAGGAGCAATCCTCCGAACCGGTCCACTTACCGTCTACCTCCGCTTCCCCCTAGCAGGGCACGCCCCTTCAAGAGGATATCCCCACCAAGAAAGATCCGGAGAACGCCATCACCTATAAGAGAGGTCGCCAGGATCACCCAATCAAAGGAAGAAGAGTACACCAATTACACCCCCCTCAATGTCCCGAGGGGAACAATCTACCTGGCAATCCGAGACAAGGGACTCCTGAAAAAGCCCGACCCCATAAAGCTCCCAGCAGACAGGAGGAACAAGTACAAGTATTGTGACTTCCACCAGGACATAGGACACAACACCTCAGAGTGCTAAAGCTTACGCAACCAAATCGAGGGCCTGGTGAGAGGTGGTCTACTGGTGGAATTTGAAATTCCCTTAAGCAATATAGTGTAATATATACCTAGAGGGGGGGTGAATAGGTATAGGCCCAAATTCTTCCAATATACAAAAAATATGCGGAATAGAACAATTAAAAGCACACTTGATGAATCTTAACAATTGAATTGATTTAATCAACACATGTGAAAATCAATATAGAAGTAATGCAATCAATACAAACATATGGAAGATAAAGAAACATAAAAACGAAACTTGACACAAGTATTTTTACATGGTAAAACCTCAAAGAGGAAACATCCACGGGTTGATGCCACAACTATCGGCAAAGCAATCCACTGTATGAAAAGGACTTACACACTCAAGCTATTAACACATGATATCCGCTCAAGCTATCACCTCCTAATCTACCCTCGGGCTAGTGAACTACCAAGCCTACTTCCTATCCGAGATGTGTCCTACACCTCTAGAAAGCAACTGCCTATCCAAGACGCTCACGTCTCTAGGAAGATCTCTTGCTTGTCTATCCGGATCCTCCTGACCCTAGACAAGTCTCCTTGCTTGACTATCCGAGTCCTCCCGACTCTAATCAAGACTTCTTTGCTCTATCCACAAAGCTTCACTCACTTTGCTAGAGACTTCAACCTTATGCAAGGCAATGATCTAAGTGATGCAAATGATGCAAATCACAATCAAATAAAGTATGATGATCAATCAAACTCTATGAACATGCTTAGAGAAATCCTAGGACATGCTTTCAACACACAATCACAAAAAGCCTAGAAATCAAAGCATGTTAATCAATAAGAACAAGATATGAATATTCAATATATCACACAAAAATCTTAGTTCTTAGATGATGAAATTAATCCTAGAAAATAACATGAGGCACATCATATACAACATTTCTAGAATCAATTTCAAGATAGGTCAAGTTTAGCAATATATGTTCAATTGAAATCAAATGGCTAAAACTTAACAATCAATAGATCAACCACCCCTAGAATATGATCTAACAACATTCTAAACACATATCATCTATCAATTAGGAAGATTAAAAGAAATGATCAAAAGATGAAGTGAGAAGAAGAAGTTTCACACACAAAAGTTGAGTCTCGTACTAAAATCAGATCACTGGGAAAAATGACGAACTCAAATGGCTCTGAAAATGCTTGGGGTTTGTAGCTCTCTACAAGACCAACAATTTTGGTTTTTTGAATCACTCAATTCGGAGTTGAAATGAGAGATATGATCAAAATAAGAAATCAAAAGTTGTAAAGAATTCTGTACGGGATTTCAAATATATATGGAGGGAAAAGGGATGGAGAAGAGAGAGGAAGATATTAGCCAATCAGAGGCTACCACGTCAGCACCCCGTGGGGGGCACATGGGCCACACGGGACCAGAGGGGTGCTCTGGCCGTGGGTCCCACGGGCTCCACAAGTGGTGGCCAATGCATGGCCTTTGGCCATGCTTGCCTCTCGCGCGCTCCCTCACGTTCTTCAGCCGTATCTTGGGCATCCGAACTCCGATTTTGAATCTTTTTTCAGATTATGAACCGTGACTTCCTCACGCATGACTACGACTATAAAACTTTGAAAAATGGTTGAGAAATCATCTCTGAAAATGATGATGAAGTCAACTCAACGAATGAGAATGCAAAGTAGCGTAGCGTAGCTACATCTTTTGGACTCGAAACCTTATGAATGAGTAACCGAAATGACCGGGACTCAATAAGGAATCATATAAGAACATGTTCAAGTCCAAAATACAAAACACACAAACAAATAAACGCAAATTCACACAAGCATGCCATATCAAAGAGATAGTCACAAAGCATGCAATTCTACAATGTTTGTCTATAAGAGACCAATGCATGTGCATACTCAAAAGTGTGTGAATGTGTTATACCAAATGTTTGAACTACGATGCAGGGACACACATGTATGAATTGTGTGTGTGTGCGCTTACGCCTTGCAAGAGGAAGAAGAATCTAGATACCTTAGCATCCAAGTACGCAATGTTCCTCTTGAAGACGATATTTGCAAGATACGTTGCTTTTAACCTTTGAAGCTTCTTCTCTCCAAGAAACACCTAAGCAACTAATCAATACAAATAAAGAGTGTTTTGCAATGGAAGCAAGCCAACATAAATCTAAGATCTTACAGAATTCCTTCAACAAGTGAGGGATGGGATTAAGATGGGAAAGCAGGTCCAGAAAGAGATGAAGGAGCCAGAGGAAAGGAGAAAAGACCAAGGAAGAGATCTAATGGAACAAATCCAGATTGTCAACGCTATCAGTGGGGGGCCCACCCTTGCCGGTACATCCAATAACTCCAGGAAGAACCACGCTAGGAAAGTACCCCGACACGATATGGGGAGCCAGGTGCTAAAAGTCAGCGGGGGTGCATCAGATCATCCCAGCTTCACTCAAATCATATTCATAGAGGATGACGCCTACAACACGGTCCAGCCCCATGATGACCCAATAGTAGTCACTGTCAAAGTAGCAAACAACCGGGTAGCCCGGGTAATGATCGACACTGGAAGTAGCGTGGATATAATCTTCAAGGATACACTGGATCGCTGCCAACTCCGCCAACCATGCTTCTATAGTTGCACCACCCCCCTGTATGGTTTCACCGGGGACTCTTTGATGCCAGCAGGTTCTATAATACTCCCAGTGGCTATGGGAGAAGCTCCCCGGTAAGTGAACAACATGATCGATTTCGTGGTGGTAGAGATTCCAAGCGCCTACAACATGATTCTAGGACGACCCTTCCTCTCAAAGATTAGGGGAGTCTTGTCGATCTACCACAATGTCTTGAAATTCCCGGTAGGTGAGGAAGTCAGAATCTTGAGAGGAAACCAACAAATGGCACGCAAGTGTTATGCCATCTCATCAAATCCCTCTGCACTGGTCAAGCAGTGCTCCCAAATCACCACAGAAAGCGACTAGGGAAGACTGGGCGCAGAGGGTGTTCCACTGGAAATGAACCTCTCGGTTAATGCGAAACCACATGACATAGGATGGGAGCACAAGGGAAGCACAATAGAACTACCGGAAGTTGAAGAAGAAACATTTGAAGAAGAGACGTCGGAGGAGGAGGAGGAGGAGGAGGAGGAGGAGGAAAAGGAGAGAGGAGGAGAGAGGAGGACCAGCTGAAGAGTTGGAAGAAGTCGTGACAATGGAGGAAAACCCTCCAAGGACAATGAAGATAGGATCCACCTTGGCTTCCAAGCACAAGACTGCACTACAAAAGGTCCTCCGGGATTACAATGATGTATTCGCCTGGTCCTATAAAGAGATGCCTGGCATCCCCTCTAACCTAGCAGTGCACCGCCTCAACGTGGACCCTACCTTCAAACCCGTAAAGCAGAAGAGGAGATACTTCAACCCAAACCAAAACGCCACGATACAAGATGAGGTGGACAAGCTCCTTCGTGCCGGGTTCATCAGAGAGGCACGATACTCAGAGTGGATTGCTAATGTGGTCATGGTCCCAAAGACCAATGGGAAGTAGCAGATGTGCGTAGACTACACCGACCTCAACCGCACCTGCCTAAAGGACAGTTTCCCCCTCCCTAAGATCGACCAGCTCGTTGACTCGACCGCGGGAAACAAGACCCTGAGTTTCATGGACGCATTCTCCGGTTACAATAAGATCACCATGCACCACTCAGATCAAGAGAAGACCAGCTTCATCACAAACCAAGGTTTGTACTGCTACAAGATGATGCCTTTTGGGCTGAAGAATGCCGGAGCCACCTACCAGTGGTTGGTCAACAAGTTATTCAAAGAGCAGATCGGCCATACCATGGAAGTCTACGAGGATGACATGATAACCAAATCACAACAGGTAGAGCAGCACCCAGACCACCTCAGAGAGACCTTTGAAGTGCTTCAAAGGAACCAAATGCGGTTGAACCCGGACAAGTGTGCATTTGGGGTTTCGATCGGGAAGTTTTTAGGATTCATGGTTCATGAAAGGGGGATCGAAGCGAACCCAGAAAAAATCAAAGCTATACTAGAACTCCAATCCCCCACAACTCTAAAGCAAGTCCAAGGATTGACTAGCCGCATCGCTACCCTCGGCAGATTCATATCGCGGTCCACCGACAAGTGTCTCCCATTTTTCCAAGCCATCAAGAAAGGAAGAGGGATGAAGTGGGATGAGGAGAGTGAGCGCCCCTTCAGAGAGCTCCAGAGTTACCTTTCTAACCCCCCATTGCTTGTCAAACCACTGCCGAGAGATGTGCTGCAACTCTACCTCGCAGTATCAGACACGGCAACTAATGCAGCTTTGGTGAAAGAATGCGAGGGAGGGATCCAAAGACCCATCTATTATGTAAGCCGCTCCCTCAGTAAGGCCGAAAGAAATTACAACCAGCTGGAAAAACTTACCTTCGCCTTGGTGGTAGCGGCACGCAAGCTGTGCCCTCACTTCCAGGCCCACTCGATAGCAGTACTCACGAACCTCCCTCTCTAACAATTCATGCAGCGGCCTAATGTGTCGGGCAGGCTAGTCCTGTGGGCCCTCGAGCTAACCCAATATGACATTACTTTCAAGCGCCGTGTCGCAATCAAAGGACAAGCACTAGCAGACTTTGTAGCGGAGTTCAGTGGGAACCCCGACTCCTATCTTAAGGGAGAGCTCGCTGCCCAAACAAACAACAATGTCCCAATTCCCAGGGAAGAATGGCCCTCCCAGTCAAGTGTTTGGACACTATTCGTTGATGGAGCCTCCAACCAACATGGCTGCGGGCGGGAATCGTGCTGATCAATCTGGAGGGGATCGAGTCCTCCCACTGCTTAAGATTTGAATTTAGTGCCACCAACAATGAAGTAGAGTATGAAGCACTCCTGGCTGGTCTAAAGGCCGCCCGGGAATTGGGAGCCCAGTTCCTTGCCATCAAGAGCGATTCTCAGTTAATCGTGAACCAAGTAGCCGGATCCTACCAGGCCAAGGGCGACAATATGTCTGCCTACTTAGAAAAAGTAAAGCAAGAAACCAAGATGTTCCAGATGGTCAAGATTGAGAAGATTCCTAGGGGGGTAACCATTGGGCAAACGACCTAGCCAAGATCGCAACGGGAGGAGGCCAAACCCCCCCTAAGGGAGTCCGGCTACAACTTTTAAGCAGGTCAAGCATTGTCAAAATAGCTGAAGTCCATCCGGTAGACCGTATCCCGTGCTGGATGGACCCCATTGCAGATTACCTCCATAGCCAGAAACTCTCTGATGACTTAACAGAGGCTAGAGCGATAAAGAGAAAATCGGCCCGGTACTGCCTGGTGCAGGGGCACCTATATCGGAAAAGGAATTCCTTGCCCCTCCTTAGATGCCTACACCCTGATAATGCCAAGCGGGCGCTGAAGGAGGTTCACTCAAGTGACTGTGGAGATCATTCAGAGGGAGATGCCCTGGCACACCGAGTCTTAAAGATGGGGTACTTCTGGCCAACCCTCCATAAGGACGCTTGCTTGCATGTCCGCGCTTGTGTACCATGCCAAAAAGTGGCCAACCTTATGCACCAACCCCCGAAAAGGTTATCCATAATTTCCTCCCCCTATCCCTTTGCGGTATGGGGAGCAGACCTTGTTGGCCCACTGCCTGCCGGGGGAAAGCAAGCTAAGTATGCGGTTGTCGCCATAGACTATTTCACCCGGTGGATAGAGGCAAATCCGTTCACCAGCATAACAGAGGCGAATACGATTGCTTTCATCAAGAAAAATGTGGTATGTAGGTTTGGGGTCCCCGTGGCAATAATCACCGACTTAGGCAAGCAGTTCAACAACTACAGCTTCAAGGACTACTGTGAAAATTTAAAGATTGAGTGTCGTTTTGCCTTAGTAGCCCATCCCCAAACAAATGGCTTGGTCGAATCCACAAACAAAACGATCAAGAAGTTGTTGAAAAAAAAGTCGTAGGAGGAGAAGGGGGCCTGGGTGGACCAGCTTCCAAACATCTTGTGGGACTACCAGACCACCAAAAGGACCATAACTGGGGAGACCCCCTACTTGCTAGCCTTCGGGGTCGAAGCTGTTCTACCAATCGAGATAAAGCTTCCCAGCTTCTGCTCGTAACTTTACAATCTGGAAGACAATGAGGACAATCTTAGGGCATGTCTAGATCTCATAGAAGAAAAGCAGGCCGGGTTGGCCTTGAGGATGGCGGCCTACTAGCAGAAGATTGCCCGCTGTTTCAACAAGGGTGTCAAGATCCGGAGCTTCTAGAAGGGCGACCTGGTATTGAGGAAAGTCACACAGAATACCTGTCGCCGCTCTGATGGTGTCCTCGCTCCTAATTGGGAAGGTCCATACCTCATCAAGACAAATGTGAGCCTGGGAGGATACAAGCTGATGGACCTCGACGGAGACCCCCTTGGGCACACATGGAACGCAGATCACTTAAAGAGGTTCTACCCCTAGCAACAGCGCAGGAAGGATCAAGAGAAAAAGCGTGGGAATCCCATTGTAAATAGCACTAGTTCCTTTTGTTCACTTTTCATGTAAGCATGACCTGACAGACACTTGAGAGCCAGGGTTCAGCCACACAATGTAGCGGCTTTGACTGCCTGTACCTAGGGTGTTTTTCGCCTCCCTTTTTGAATGAATGAAAAGTTGTTCTCCATAGTTGATCATATCATATTTCGCCTGTTAGTACCGGGTACCTCAGATGAGCTACCACGATGCCTTGGGCTAGGTACGAGACCCCCCAAGAAGGGACTTGGGCTTAAGTGGCCATGGTTACCTACCAAGTCCAGGAGATACCAGGTACCTCAGAAGAGCTATCACGATGCCTTGGGATGGGTACAAGACCCCTTAAGAAGGGACTTGGGCTTAAGTGGCCATGGTTGCCTACCAAGTCCAGGAGATACCGAGTACCTCAAATGGGCTACCACGATGCCTTGGGCTAGGTACGAGACCTCTCAAGAAGGGACTTGGGCTTAAGTGGCCATGGTTGCCTACCAAGTCCAGGAAATACCAGGTACCTCAGATGAGCTACCACGATGCCTTAGGCTAGGTACAAGACCCCCCAAGAAGGGACTTGGGCTTAAGTGGCCATGGTTGCCTACCAAGTCCAAGAGATACCGGGTACCTCAGATGAGCTACCACGATGTCTTGGGCTAGGTACGAGACCCCTCAAAAAGGGACTTGGGCTTAAGTGGCCATGGTTGCCTACCAAGTCCAGGAGATACCGGGTACCTCGGATGATCTACCACGATGCCTTAGGCTGGGTACGAGACCCCTCAAGAAAGGACTTGGGCTTAAGTGGCCGTGGTTGCCTACCAAGTCCAGGATATACCGGGTACCTCAGATGAGCTACCCTGATGCCATGGGCTGGATATGAAGCCCCTTTGGAAAGGACTTAGGCTCAAATAGCCTTGCCTGCCTGCCCAGTCTGAGCGATACCAGATACCTTGACCAGGGTTGTAAATGCTACATAAGGTGTTGTCTTAGTACTGTGAGCATGAGTATAATTATGCTATAGTGAACATTCAAGCAAGAACCTCCCTCTTGGAGAAGCCCTGATTAAAAGCGCGGGTTATTGAGGAGAAAATCCTAAGTCAATATCAGGCCTAGCATGTAGCCAACAAATTTATGCCTGATATAGCTACACCGTCACAAAGGATGCTAATTCTACTTGTATAAAATCAGAGTCAATTTTCATAAAAATTACTATGCATATTAGGTGCGCAGAATAGTGTCATGCCAGAGCAAGGACGAGAAATGAGAATTTTTACTTCATCAATAAAAGTCGTAAAAGAGCCATAAAGGATCATGGCACCTAGCCAGGCTACCTAAGCTAGGCGCGCATGTCAAAAAAAAAAAAAATAGTAAAGTGCAAGAAGCACTAGTTCATCATTACATACCCAGAGGAGGATTGGAACTCAGAAGGCCCAACCTCCCCACAAATAAAAATACCAAGGCAGAGAAAAGAAAAATTCAAGGATGTAAGGCATCAGTTCATGATTACATATTAGAAGAAGACTAAGGCATAGCTGGCCTGATCCTCCCCAAATCATTGATTAAAAATAAAGAAGCAAAAACATGTGTGAACCAAGCGGTGATAAAAGAAGCATTCTTTACTGGTCCTGCATAGGGCTAGTGGGCTCATCAACAAGTAAGGCGGGCTTGATTAGCTGCTGGCTCGATAGGGTATCCTGGGCTGCGTCCTCCTGGCGGCGCTCCTATTGGGCCTCGGTTGGTAACTTCCCTGACTCCACAGGCGGTGATCCTGGTAGATCCCCAATTACACCGGGTTCCCTCTTGTCACTCCCGACCGGGTCGCTGCTGCTCGTTACATCCCCACCTCTGGGAGGCGTTGATTGCCCTGGCAACACCTTGGGCACACCATCAACACCTGCCATGATCTCCTCCCTGTTCCAACCGCGAATTTGATGAAGATCGAAGTCAGGAGGAGTGTGTTGAGCCACGTGCAGCTGGGCAAGATAATAACCGTCCCTGAAGGATTTGTCAGCCCCAGCTTCCGCCTCTGTTGCCCTTGCAATTACAGCCATAGCACGGTTCTCCGCCGCAGCCAGCTCGACCTTTAACTCGTTCCGCTCCAGAGCCCGACGAGTGGACCGGGTAACCTCCACCTCCAGCTCTAGCTCCTTTTGTACCCGCTCGAGGTCCTTCTTCACCTGGGAAGCCTTGGCGTCTAGCTCCTTCCTCTCCCTTACAAGCTTGATGATGGTCTTCTCCGCCTTCGCCCTACCCTTTTCCGCCTTAACACGACCCTCCTCCGCCATACGGTGTTCCTCTTGGAGCAAAACAGCCTGCTCCCCTAGGGCCAAGATATACCGGAGCACCTGCAAGGCAAGGAGAAGAAAGGACCACAAAACGTGCAAGCCTGGCACTCAACACGGCCACCCAAATCAAACAATAAGACATGGAAGCGGTTGAAGTTACCTCAGCTGCAATTATGGAACCCTTAGAGGACAGTTCGCTTGTAGGGAGCACAGCAAATTGGGAGGAGTCTGCCTGGGAGCACGCCTCTCTGAATGCACGGAGAATATTATCGGAACCAGAAGGGGTGTCTTTCCTTGCTTTGGGAGGAACGGGGGGCACCTTCTTTGCGATCAACACACCCTTCCCTTTGACGGAGGAGGGTCGAAGAAGAAGGCTGGGGAGGAGGCACAGAAGATCTTGAAGGAGTGGAAGTAGAAGAACCGAAAGAAACCACCGGGGGAAGCTTAGAGGCAGAAGAACTGGGCAAACCACGGCTCCGACCCAGGCGAGCCTCTAGCTCCTCTAACTTGGAGGAAGGTGAGAACATCTTTAACGGTGGAGGAGAGGCCGAGCCTGAAACGCCCCCCTTCTCCTTCTTGATTTTCATCAGCATCGCTGAAAGTTCTGGAGGTGTGTTTAATATATAAAGCTAGAAGGGGGGTGAATAGATTTTATCGAATTATTACCCAATTTTCGCGTGCATGTCAATTTTACGAAAATGCCCCTAGCAAGTCAAAAATACAAGCAAGTGTAATATAGTGCGGAATTAAATAACACTTGATGTATACGTGGAAATCTAACCACTGGGAAAAACCATGGGCTGTTTAGTGCGCCACACTCGGACCTCGAAATCCACTAATTGAAATGGAGTTTACAACCTATGTAGACCACGTCTAACACTCCGGTCAATAACCCCCCACTTCTACCATGCAGGCCTTTAAAAGTGGTTCTAGTCCTACTTGCTTGAGGCCTAAGCAATCTTAGCCCCAAGTCTTAATTCTCTATGAAGAGATTATACAACCTATGTGAATATGTATAAATATTCAAATAACAAACAAGGCTAGGTAACCTTAGATGCTTATCAAGGATGATGATATATTCAATTAAATCAACCCTAGATATCAATTGCTAAATGACATATCAAATAGCTTAGCTAATCAAGATTAATTAAAAAACTAATTAGCTATCACAAACAACACTCAATCAATTCATCACAATTAATTCTCTAATCTTGTATTTATCATATGATCAAAAACATACAAGTAAATTAAAAGAGAATAGCTTGATAGTAAAAATACTCAAATAAGATGAACTTAATCAAAATCTTACCAAGCAAGTTGTGATGATGCAAACCCAATCATGGATGCATTCTATATAGCCATAGAAGATGCAATATGAAATTTGATGCAAAAAGGATTTGATTTGAGTGTTTAAAGTTGAGTTCTTGATTTGATTTTTTCTCAAAAATCTCTCTTTGAAGTTTAGGGTTCTAAGGGATCAAAGAACTTATTTAGATAATGAGAAAGTAAGATATTTATAGACATCAAGAAATGGGCATGTGAAAAGACAAGTTTGCCCCTGAAACGCACCGATCGGCGGTTTCAAACGGCGGCTAGGCCGCCGTTCTCAACCGCCGAATTGAACCCGAGAAGAACAGGGGAACATCGGCGGTTTCGTGACCACCGTTCCAACCGCCGAATCAAACCGAGAGATTAAACCAATTAGGTATGAAACAGCGGTTTCGTTCAGCGGCCAGGCCGCCGATCATGACTGCCGATCACCAACAGAGGTGAAAACCAAGGAGAAGCCAAGGGCTTCTCCGTAGGCAGTCTTGGCGTGAAACAAAGCACTCATTAGTGCAAGAGCCGACGTTTCCGAACAATGTCGGGAAACGAATTATAAAGCACATTTACACACAACAAGATATACCAACCAAAGTGCTAGTGTGTAAAGTGACATGTGAAGAGTATGCACACAAGAACAAATATGCTAAGTGTGTGTGTGCTTACTAAATCTCTTCAACGAAAATCAAGCACTAGAAATTATACCTTTGGCGTGCTTGTCCCTTGAGGTCTTGGAAGGGCCTTCGAACTTGAAGATCAATCACCTAAACTACCCTTACACAATCAACCCCATCATGTGGTTTGTCCACGAAATAAGCCAATCAAGATATGGGAATCCTAACAATCACCTATTTGAGCTGGGTGCGTGAAGAAGCCTCCCCGCCAATAGGGGAACCCACCCTTGTTTGAGCCGTGCCCAAGTCACTAGGAGGGGCCTCCTCTTGTTGGACACCTGCAAAGGAAACTACCAATTGAGGGACCATCAGAATCCGCGCCACTCTTTCCACAATAGCCACATTGGTAACGATAGTTCTCAAATGGTAAAAAACATAATAGCGGTAAAAAGAGAGAACACAAGCAAAACAATAAGTCACCTGGAATTGTGTCGATCGCTAAGAAGGAGCGCTCCACCCTAGCCCGCTCCCGAAGAAAGCCCTCCAGACCAGCATGTTTGTAACCCGCCTGCTTGATCGAAGCCAAAAAGCTCATAACTGCCTCATTATCCTCCTCCTTCGCCCACTCTCGCTGCGGCCCAAAAGAAGTAGGGACTAGTTGTTCCCGACAGCCGTAGCGCATGGTAGCTCCCCAATTGCCCTTGACCACGATCCATTCTTTCTTCCACCCGGGATCCTTCCTCTGGGTGCCAAGAACCATAAAGTCGACTGCGTTGACACAACAAAGATAATACTGACCGACGGGTTACTGGGTCAGGGGCGATAATTGGAAGACGGAGCGTAGCTCCTTATAGCCCGGCTCCCTTAGGTTTGGACGAGAGCCAACGGCCTCCCGCCATAGCACCAGGAAACCCACCAGGTTCCTCCAGAAGCCCAGCACCAACTGCATAGGAGCCAACCCAAACGCACACAAGGCCCGCTTAAGCGTGGGGTGGAGTGGGAGGTAGACCCCTCCATCAAAAGCCGCCACATGAGTAGGAAGGTGACCGGGAGGAGGCACATAGGAATCGTAATCTTTAGTGGGAAGGGAGAGCTCTACGTCATCCAAGATGTTAAAATCACGCCTCAAGCGAAACAGCACGCTCACAGTGCACACAGAGGGGGGAACACACTCAAAAACCTAATGAGGGTCCCCACCCTCCGTTAGCACGCGATGGCCTAATCCCCCCAGGTCCACCTACTCTAAATCCCGGTCTCCTTCACCTGAAAGCGCCTCTAGGCTGGTCGCCTCTCCCCCATCAGAAATGTGTACTGGGGAAGAAGAGGAGTTGGCAAACCCGGTCCCAACGGAAGTATGTTGCCCGGAGCGATGGGGATAGGGACGAGCCCTGCTTCCCCCGCAGCGGAGTCGCCACCAGGGCGTCGCCTCTTTTGAGATAGCCAGGACCTCTCTGGGGAACTTTCTTCCCCACCATAGTCGTAGTCTTTCTCCATGTTAGAGTCCTCTGATGCCATTTTTTTCAAGAGAAGTAAGAAGTAAAGAAGAAGAAGTGAAAGCTGGAAAGCGAGACAAAATGGAAGGACTCCGGTCAAACCAACCTTAAATAGAGAGAGAGAGAGAGAGAGAGAGAGAGAGAGAGGGGCAGTTTAAATTTAGAACGAGAAGATCTCAACCCTCCAAGTGATCGAACGATTGGGGAAGCAAGACAGAAAAGCAGATGGGATGAGTTGGCCGCTTTGCACGTGCCACGTGGAAGAAGGCGCAGTAAAACGTCCTCTCGCTGACGCCTACGTCTCGAGAAATGTGCTAAATTCAGAGGGCCATCATTACTGCATTTAATGCGGGGAGAAGCTGAGCCACTAAGATAAATCCCAAAAAATTCAGGGGAGGTAAACAGGAAAATCCAAGCAGGAAAAACTCTTCATACGACCAAGTACCCCGCCTCCAACGTTCAACGATACCATTAACATTAAAGTCGGGAGAGACTTCTGTTAACCGGGAAAATAGGCAATTAATTCAAGGAAGAGCTTTTCCATTTAAAGGACCTCACCATTCCCTAGCACCTATCGCGGAAGTATCCTCGGTCACTCTAAAGCGCCTATTGAGAAGAAAGACCTGGTCCGCCATGTACCGCGCCTCCTCTAGGACACATCGGGTCTAAGCGCGGTCCAACTAAGAACCAGGCTATCCCCCCTAAAATGCCTGTTGGAAAAAGGGACCTGGTCCGCCCAGGATCCCGCCTCCAAGACGCGGTCCGTCGATGACTCGGCTCCCCTTGAACACCCAATGAGAGGAACTACATGTTCCAGTATAGGACCCACTCCCAGCCAGTGACCCGACTAAAAGCCATCCTAAATAGTGCCTACCCAGTCCCTTATAACACACTCCTACAACTTGAACGACCCCTCTCTAGAAGAACTCCTTGGAACTCTCTAGCGACCCCTGCTCCGGAAGGGCTGACGCCAGCCCTCACCCTAGCTCACTTGGGATAAAGAAGGGACTGGGAGCACCTGAAAAGCCGCAGCACCAGCCCATTAATGTGAAACAGCAATCACAAATGGGGGAAGACAAGCAACCTACGGTCGAGATCATCCATTGGCCACGCTGCATCAACGGTGGAACCACACTCCACCTCAGCCCTAGTTGGAAGTCAACTATCTCATACATGAAAGGGGATACTCTGTTTCTCCAATAAAATACTCGCAGAAACGCAGCAAACATGAAGAAGGAAATGGTGGAAGAAGACGTCTAATAGTGTGTAGCGGGACAAGCGGTAACACTATCCCCCTCTAGGCCAGATTTTGACAACGACCTCCCTCTGCGGCAATAACCCATCCAACCAATCAAAACCCCTGGAAACACCATCTGTCCGCCATATCAGCCCTAGAGAAACGCTTGCATGGACCTAGGGCCTAGGTGGAATCATCAAAACCCTTCAAGGAGTGTGGCTACCACGGCCCCGCTCAAAAGTAGGGGCTGGGATCATGCCCACCAATTACGCCCTAGGGACTAGGGCCCCCACCTACTAAAACACGAGCCCTTGCAAAAGAGGAGCCCCGGTGGCACGATCCTGATCCTGATCCTCGATTCTTAGTTACCATCATCATTGGCAGGTGGGAACAGTGGGGATGGAATCAAGGATTCCCGCCTAAACAGACCACCCCCACCTATCCCTCTACCAGAGACACTATAAATACCCCTATGTTCCAAGAATAAGGGGTTGGCCCCTGAAAACTGAGACACCTACTACCTCGCCTAACCCAAGCTCCTATGTGTGATCTACTTGGCTACTCCCTCGCCTAAACAAAGCTCCTATGTGTGATCTACTTGGCTACTACATCGCCTAAACAAAGCTCTTATGTGTGTCCTACTTGGCTACTACCCCGCCTAAACAAAGCTCTTATGCGTGACCTACTTGGCTACTACCTCGCTTAGTTAAAACTCTCATGAGTTTGCCCCCATTTAGCTAGTGTACCTTACGTTTGTTCTATTTTCTTTCGTTGTAATAACCAGTCATAGCACATGAAATGGCCCATAATGTACTCCATTGTTAAAGAATAAAAAGATCCCTCCTTCGCTGTAGTAAAATTGCACTTGTCACGCCCCCATATACACAATCTCAACATCATCCCTGCTTGTAGGACCGGTCCTACCGCATTGTATCGGTCCCTGGCAACCGGAACAAAGGCCTCCCCCGGTACCTACCCCGGTGTAAGTGCCTCACTTTTGATTGGCGTATTTCATTGGCAAAATCACAATGGGGTTCTATATGTAAGGGTAGCTTAGAATGGAAGAAAACCTCATTGTGCGATCAAGAGCTTCAAGGAAGGTAGATTTCTTGACTTACTCTATTTTGAAGAGATATAGTTGCACACACTCACATTATTTGCATGTTTTGATGATTGCATTTTGTATTCCCAAAGCCTTGCCATGCATTAGTCCTAGGAATACATTTGTTGCAAAGGGCGCTGTAAGGTTCACTATTTGTATTGGCTTGATTCCATTGCAAAACACTCTATGATTGTATTTGTTGTTGCTTAGGACATTATTTGAAGAAAGGAAGCTCAAAGAGTGAAGAGCAACATCTAGTGCAAAAGTCGTCTTCAAGAGGTGAAAATCGTCAAAGGTAAAACTTGACTTCCACCCTCTTGCAAGGCGTTAGCGCACACACACACAATTCATACATGTGTGTCCCTGCATCGTGGTTCAAACATTTGGTATAACACATTCACACACTTCATAGCATGCTCATGCATTGATCTTGTATTGACAAACATTGTGAAATTGCATGCTTTGTGACTATCTCTTTGATATGGCATGTTTGTGTGAATATGTGTTTATTTGTTTTCGTATTTTGTGTTTAGGACTTGAACATGTTCTTATTTAATGCCTTATTGAGTTCCGGTCATTTCGGTTACTCACTCTTAAGGTTTCGAGTCCAAACAAGATGACTAGTCTACTTTTCGTTCTCATTTGTTGTGTTGATTTCATCATCGGAGTCCGAGATGATTTCTCAACCATTTCTCAAAGTTGAGTAGTCGTAGTCATGCGTGAGGGAGTCACGGTTTGTAATCCAAAAACGGATTCGAAATCGGAGGTCAGATGCTCAAGATATGGGGCAACGAACCGAGGGAGCGCGCGAGAGGTGTGCAAATCACGTGTGGCCACTTGGCCAGCCCGTGTGGGAGGCCGTGGGCCCCACGGGAAAGGGAGCCTTCTGCTCCCGTGGGCCCCACGCGCCCCCCACGGGGTGCTAACATGGCAGCACGTGATTTGCTCGGAAATCTTCTCCTTTTCCCTCCTTTTAATCAAACCTCCTTCCCTCCACACTTATGCAAATTTTTTTGAAGAACACTAGAAATCCCGCATCAGTTTTTCAACAATTTTTGTTTACTTGTTTTGATCATATCTCTCTCATACAAACTCGAAATCATTCAATTAAAAAACCAAAATTGTTGGTCTCGAAGAGAGCTACAAACCCCAAGCATTTCTAGAGGCAGTTGAGTTCGGCATTTTTCTCAGCTGGTCCATTTCCAGTCCGTGGTCAGTACTTGATTTTCAACTTCTTCTTTTTCAATTTCATTTTTGATCAACTATTGATTCTTTCCATTTGATTGATGAAATTTGTTAAGAAGTATGTTAGATCACATGCTAGGGTTATTTGATCATTTGTTAATTGAGTTTTAGCTTTGTAATGTGTTTTGAACATATTTGTGCTAAACTTGATTTATCATGAAATTGATTCTAGAAAACATATATGTGATGTGCTTCATGTAATTTTCTATGTTTTATTTCATGATCTAAGAACTAGGTTTTTAGTGTGCTAAATCGAATATTGATACCTTTGTTCTTATTGATTTGCATGTTTTGATTTCTAGATAACTTTTGTGATTGAATGTTGAAATCATATTCTAGACTATCATTGAACATGTACATTTTGCTTGATTGATCATCTAGCTTAATTTGTTTGTGCTTGCATCATTTGCATCACTTTAGATCATAGCCTTGCATTAGGTTGAAGTCTCTAGCAAAGTGAGTGAAGCTTTGTGGATAGAGCAAGGGAGCCTTGATTAGAGTCGGGAGGACTCGGATAATCAAGCAAGAAAGTCTTGTCTAGGGTCGGGAGGATCCGGATAGGCAAGCAAGAAATCTTCCTAGAGACGTGAGCGTCTTGGATAGGAAGTTGCTTCCTAGAGGTGTAGGACACATCTCGGATAGGAAGTAGGCTAGGTGGTTCACTAGGCCCGAGGGTAGACTAGGAGTTGATAGCTTGAGCAGATATCATGAGTTAGTAGCTTGAGTGTGTAAGTCCTTTTCATCATAGTGAATTGCTTCGCCGGTGGTTGTGGTATCAACCCATGGATGTTTCCTCATTGAGGTTTTACCACGTTAAAATCATTGTGTTTAATTTTGCTTTACTTTCCTTTATCTTCCATATATTACATTGATTGCACTTCTTGTAAATTGATTAACTCTTGTCTTAGTTAATTCAATTCATTTGCTAAATCTATTCAAGTGTGCATTTGTCTTGTAATTTTCCGCATTATTTTTAATTGGAAGAATTTGGAGCCTATACCTATTCACCCCCCCCTCTCTAGGTATATTTCACTACTACATTGAGGGAAATTTCATTTGGTATCAGAGCGGGTGTCTAGACGCACTTAGATTGATCCTTTCTTTGTAGTATTTTTGTGTTTGTTTTTGTTTGTGATAAAATCATGATTAAGGAAGTATATTCCTATGTGGCTTCTTTTGTTGAACATATTGACTTAGATGAGAAAAAGATCAATGATCTTACTTTTGAAAATGAACGTTTATCCAAAGTCAATATGTCCCTCAACAAGAAGCTAGAAGATCATGCTCTTGGCTCAAAAGAATTCGATGAACTTAAAGACAAGATTCTAAGTCTAGAATTGAATCTTAAAGATAGCAATGATAGACTTGGTATCTTGAAGCAAGAAATTGAGCAAAGAGATTGTTCTCTTGTTAATGCTAAGAAACTTGAAAATGTGCTTAAATCCAAACTTAATGAGCATTTAAATCAAGAGAAAAAGTATGAACAATGGCTTGATAAATCACATAAAGATGTTTTGTTTAGTGATAACAAAGCGGAAAAATATGCCATTGAACTTAGGATGCTTCGTGAGAAACTTGATGAGGCTAATAGGGTGATTAGCAAGATGTCATCTAGTTCTAATAAAGTTGAAACCCTCATTAAAAGTGGAAAGCATCCATGTGACAAAAGAGGTTTGGGTTATATCAATGAGAAGGAGACTCCTTCATCTAACAAATCTACTTTTGTCAAAGCAAGCATTGAATCAATTGTAGGTACACTCTCTCAAGGTAAAGCTATGAAAGCTACCGAAGGTGCCTCTTCATCAACAAGGATGTTCAATGGGAGAACTCAACAACTTAAGCATCAAGAAGCAACAACCTCAAATGCAAGAGGTCAAACATCAAGGGTTGCTCTTCAAAGAGGTAAAATTGTGAGAAGACCAAATGCTATGGAAGCAAATGCAAATGGTAAACTTCTCAAATTTATTCCTATTTGTTATCATTGTAATATGATAGGACATATTCGACCTAGATGCTTTGAGTACATTCGGAAATGCAAACTTGATAATGCTTTTCATGATATGTCTTTGAATGGACCTAGGCAATCATCCATGTATGGATATAGAAATAGACCTAGGAAGACCATGGAAAAGCATGTTGTTGAAAGAGTTGTTGATGACTTGCTTGCTAAATCTTGTGTTGTGCCTCACTCTACTATGCATAAGAAAATTGATAATGCTTTGTTTGATATTTTTAAAGATGTGACCAATGAGGTCAAGGTGCATGTTGAAAAGTCTAATATTGAGTCAAAGCATGTTAGAAGTAAGAGTAAGAAGCATGTTGTGAAAAATGTGTGGATTAGAAAAGACACATCTAAATGTAATGTTGCACAATATGCTTTACGTGCCAACTCCTCCTATTCTTGGTACCTAGATAGCGGTTGCTCTAGGAACATGACCGGGAACAAAGAGTTCTTTAAGAATCTTGTTTTAAAGGATGGAGGTTGGGTTACTTTTGGTGATGGTACCAAAAAGCAAGTTCTTGGCAAGGGAACAATTTGTATCCCCGGATTGCCTAAACTTCGCAATACTTTGTATGTTGATGGGTTACAAGCTAACTTGATAAGTATTACTCACTTGTGTGAAATTTTTCAAGAAGTTAGTTTTAACAAAGATGTATGCACTATAATTGATAAAAAGGGCGATGTCGTCCTAAGAGTCAAAAGGTCTATAAACAATTGCTATTGTCTTGAGATAGATCCTCTCACATGCAACATGGCACATGAGTGCAATAAGCTTGATTTGTGGCATCAACGTTTGGGTCACATGAATTTTAAAGATTTGAAAAAGCTTGAAAAACATGGCATTGTTAGAGGTCTTCCTAATCTTGGTAAAAAGCTTGAGGTGGTTTGTGAACCTTGCCAATTAGGTAAGCAAACCAAAGTGCCTCATAAGAAAAATTCTTACATAGCTACCAAGAGACCTTTAGAACTTGTGCATATGGACCTAATGGGGCCAATTCAAACCGAGAGCATTAATGGAAAAAAGTACATTTTTGTATGCGTTGATGACTTCTCTAGGTTTACTTGGGTTTATTTTCTTAGAAACAAGACCGAGGCTTTTGATTACTTTAAAAAGTTTTGTAATCAAGTTCAAAATGAAAAAGGTCTTGATATCAAGAAAATATGTCGCATTAGGAGTGATCATGGGACGGAATTTGAAAATGCAAAATTTAGTGAGTTTTGTGATGGTTTAGGGATTTCTCATGAGTTCTCCGCACCTAGAACTCCTCAACAAAATGGTGTTGTTGAGAGGAAAAATCGTGTCTTGCAAGAGATGGCTAGGGTCATGCTCAATAGCAAGAAAGTCCCTAGAAACCTATGGGACGAGGCGGTCAATACCGCTTGTTATGTGTCAAATCGTGTTTTCAAAAGGCCCGGCACAAAACAAACGTCCTATGAACTTTGGAAAGGCAAGAAGCCTAATGTGAGTTACTTCCACACTTTTGGGAGTAAATGTTATATTTTGAATGATAGAGATCACTTAGGAAAGTTTGATGCAAAAAGTGATGTTGGTCTCTTTCTTGGGTATGCTGTTAATAGTCGTGCATATAAAGTCTTTAACTTGACTACTAAGACTATCATGGAGTCTATCAATGTGAAGATAGATGATCTTAGCATGCTTAATTTGTGTGATGATAATGGTGTCAATGAATCTAAAGAAAACATGTTAAATGACACTAATACACCTATTGATGTGGCTAGTAGTGTTTCTAGTCAAGATGATGAAATTGATAGTCATGTTGAAGTTGTAAGTCAAGGGTTGGAAAATGCTTTAAATGATAATCAACAAAATGACCAAGTTGTTGAACATTCTCACCCAAGACTTAGAAACTTACACTATCAAGGAGACATCATAGGTGATTTAAATGAAGGGGTTAGAACAAGATGTAGGGAAAAATATAATAAGTAGTACACGCAGCGGAAGCGATACTAAAATTAGATTTAGTGACTTTTAAAAAAATTTTCCTTTATGAACCTTAAACCCTTTTAATCAATAAACATGCATATACGTTAACAAAAAGTAGATTACCTTTTGTCGCGTGATCCGATTGACTTACGTCGATGGTAATCCGTAAGACCTTCAATCCGAGCATGAACGTGGATCACCTAGGAGCGTGGTCTCCCTTTTCTTTGAATTGCAAACCTGTGAATGGACAAAACAAAACTTTTCTTTTCTTTGTTAGTCACAAAACAATCAAAAGAATGTCTAAGATTATTCCGGTCACTTTTGAGTTCTCAATCTAATGATCGAAACTCGCGTGAACCTAGATCGATATCGTATACACAAGCTTATTGATGATTAAGCAATAGTATACTATCAAAGAATAATCTAACACTCCTTTTTGTCTTAGTAGAATAAAAACTCTCTATGAATGAAGAAGAAGAAGAAAAATAAAATCTCAAGCACATGTGTATGTGGTGGCCGAACCCTATAAGAGCACTTATATAGGTTGGCCGAATTTTTCTTTCTTTTTCCTTTAGGGTTGCCGAATTCTATGTAGTTTTAGATTAGGGTTGGCCGAATTTCATCATGTCACTTATATAGGGTGACCGAAATTCAACCCTAATTCTTTTCAACTTTATAGACTTCAAACCCTAATCCAACTCATTGATTTTTATTCTTTTATTTTGACTAAATAAAAAGACTCCTTATTTGATTAAATAAATAAAATTAATTTATTTATTTCCTTATCAAACAAGTCTTTTACTTTTAGGAAAGATTTGTTTCTTTAATTAAACAATTAATCAATAAATTAATTAATTCTTATTTAATTAAAACAAATGAAACAAAATAATATATTAGGTTAAAACATTAACCTTGCCGCCTCACTTGTATAAAATTGGGCCTAATATTATTTTCTTATTTCATTTAATCCATTGGACTTTAAATAAAAAGCCCACATGTGAACCAGACCCATTCTTACTAAAAGAAACAAGCCCACATGTCTTTCATTAATATATTAATATAATTGAGCAGCCCATTACATAAATAATGTGCATATTATATTCTTAATATATTAAATGCAATTCTAGATGGACCCTTAAATTGGTCCGGTAGAATATATCAAGTGATCCATGCAAGTCCGTGTAGATTGGGGATCTTGGCGGGCCATCTAAATTTAAGCTTCAATAGACATAACCTAATCACAATCAACAAATGATTCACTTAGGTCCGATCCATTAATTTTAACTCATTCCACTAAAGAGCTAAAACTGAACTCTTAAATAAAGATAGAAAAGGAAGATGCTCCTCATTCATACCCTAGACAATCATATTGGAGATAGTGTATCCTCGTGATTAATATCAGTAATCGCCAAGAGTTCATAGACCGCCTATAACTCTTCAAGTTACCATATTTACTCATATGACCACGTTTTGAACTTGGATATTTTGACTTGTCCAGAAGCCATGTTTTCAATAGACACTATCGAAAACTCAACGTTGAGATTTAATATCCAATTACCTCAAAACATCCATATGATGATATTATACTCTCATTTAATTAAATGGAGCCACGATGTCCATATCTATAAATGAAGTCCTCTATCGATTAACAAATGAATATCACCAAACTATCGAGGATAGACTATGCGATATAATCGTACTCATTGATAACTCAAATGATATCACTTGCAACCATAAGTCCATCATTTATCTCAGGATTAAGATAGACTCTCCGATTGTCCTGATAATGAAAAGACTATTATCTACTGACGGTTCTAGATAAAGCTTTTCATTGTGACCCAGTTCAATGCACCCAGTGCACTAGATCCTTTTGCTCGAAGACACTCCGATGATTTTAGACTCATCATATCTCATTTGATCCCACTCAAATGCTAGCAAAAGAATTCTACAACTTTAACAAGATAAAGGTGCCCAACCTTTAACTTAAGTTGTGAACATTATTCAAGACTAACTAAAGAATTGTGTCTACCACATACATATCCAGATGTACGAACAATTCTTCTTTTCCCATAGTCTTTAGTCCTTATGATTATTTACTTTGACAATTATAATATTAAACTATAAATGCTATACGATTTGTTAAACCAGAAATCACTTTATTAATATGAAAAAGATTGTTAATTACAACATTACACTCTTGCTATTGAGCATAATCCTAACAATCTCCCACTTGCGCTATAGCAAATGTGTCATATCTCTCAAGCCCAAATTCTCTAGATGCCCATCGAAACTCTTCTGAGGTAGAGCCTTTGTGAAGGGATCCGCTAGATTTTCTGCTGACGCGATTTTGGTAATCGTCACGTCACCTCTTTGAACAATCTCCCTTAAAAGATGATACTTTCTTTCAATGTGTTTACCTCTCTTGTGACTTCTTGGTTCTTTCGAATTAGCCACTGCTCCACTGTTGTCACAGTAGATAGTGATCTGCTTATTCGCACTAGGAACCACTTCTAAGTCAATCAAGAATTGGCGGAGCCAAACAGCCTCTTTGGCAGCTTCGCATGCAGCAACATACTCAGCTTCCATGGTGGAATCAGCAATACAAGATTACTTGATACTCCTCCATATAACTGCTCCTCCTCCAATAGTAAACAC
This sequence comes from Acer saccharum, assembly GCA_030490815.1. Classification (NCBI taxonomy): domain Eukaryota; kingdom Viridiplantae; phylum Streptophyta; class Magnoliopsida; order Sapindales; family Sapindaceae; genus Acer; species Acer saccharum. The sequence continues at coordinate 26,973,713 of CM059871.1, forward strand.
AGCCCCTGATGTGGATTTTCTGGAGTCAGAATCTGATTGGAAATCAGAATCTGTATACCCAACGGGAACCAAATCCCCTCCAGAGTATACAAGCATATTATCTCTCGTTCTCTTAAGATACTTGAAAATATGCTTGACTGCCGTCCAGTGATCAGGACCAGGTTTCGATTGAAACCTGCTAACTATGCCAACAGCAAAACAAATATCTGGTCTAGTACAGAGCATTGCATACATGAGACTTCCAACTGCCGAGGCATATGGAACTCTACTCATGAATTGCTCTTCATGCTCATTCTTAGGAACTTATTCCTTAGAAAGCTTGGTTCCATGTCTGAAAGGTAACATACCTTTCTTTGAATCCTGCATGGAAAACCTAGACAAGATTTTGTCTATGTATGAAGCTTGGGATAATGCAATCGTTCTATTCTTTCTATCCCTTATTACTTGGATACCAAGAATAAAACTTGCTTCTCCTAAGTCCTTCATATCAAATTGTTTTGCTAACCATTCTTTTACTGATGTCAATACACCTACATCGTTTCCAATGAGTAGTATATCATCAACATAAAGAATCAGGAAAACCAACTTGTCGCCTTTAATCCTTTTGTATACACAAGTTTCGTCAGGATTCTGAATAAATTCAAAACCTTTGACAGCTCGATCAAACCTTATGTTCCAGGATCTGGATGCTTGCTTTAATCCATATATGGATTTCTGCAACTTGCATACCTTATCCACTTGGCCCTTTTCAATGAATCCCTCTGGTTGCATCATGTAGATGCTTTCGTCAAGACTTCCATTTAGGAAAGCTGTCTTGACGTCCATTTGCCAAATCTCTAGATCTAAAGATGCTGCAATGGATAAGAGTATCCTAATGGATTTAAGCATGGCCACAGGAGAGAAGGTTTCCTCGTAATCGATACCTTCTTTCTGTGTATACCCTTTAGCTACCAATCTAAAGGTTTCCACCTTTCCATCCATACCTCTTTTCCTCTTGTATACCCACTTGCACCCAATGGGTTTTATCCCTTTAGGCAAGTCTACAAGGGACCAGACTTTGTTATCGAACATAGATTCAATCTCGGATTGCATTGCCTTTTGCCAATGGCGACTATCAACATCCTCCATAGCTTCCTTGTACGTATAGGGATCATCATCGTCCGGGAGATTCTCCACTGATTCTCCTAGACCGATGTATCTTTCGGGTTGTGTTCTAACCCTCCCACTACGATGAGGATGGTAGGTTGTTGATCTTGTGTTGGATCGGAACTTACAATTGGGTTAGGTTGTGTAACCTCTCGTGGAATTGTATCTCTTGACATCTCATTCAGGACAATTCTACTTCTAGGCACAAAATCATTCATATAGTCCTTTTCCAGAAATTTAGCATTCGTCAAAACAAATACTTTAAGGTCTGAAGGACTATAGAAATAATATCCTTTAGTTTCTTTTGGATACCCTACAAATATACATGTTTCTGAACGGGACTCCATCTTTTCTGTCTTTCCTTTTAACACATGCGCAGGACAACCAAATATCCTTAAGTGTTGTAAACTAGGCTTGCGCCCAGTCCACAACTCATACGGTGTTTTAGGAACAGACTTAGATGGTACATCGTTTAGAATGTATATAGCAGTTTGTAAAGCATATCCCCAAAAAGAAATAGGAAGCATTGAATAACTCAACATAGACCTAACCATATCCAAAAGAGTTATATTTCTCCTTTCTGCTACTCCATTTTGTTGAGGTGTACCTGGTGCAGAAAACTGAGAAACTATCCCATTACCAACAAGATATTGCTGAAACTCACCAGATAGATATTCTCCACCACGATCAGATCTCAAGATTTTTATGTGTTTCTCAAGCTGATTTTCCACTTCAGCTTTGAATGCTTTGAACATGTCAAAAGCATCCGACTTATGTCGCATGAGATACACATAACCAAATCTCGAGTAATCATCCGTGAAGGTGATGAAGTACTCATATCCACCTCTAGCTTGAATGCTCATAGGTCCACATACATCAGTGTGTATCAATCCTAAACATTCAGTGGCTCTTGCACCTTTGGCAGAGAACGTCCTTTTGGTCATTTTACCTTCCAAACAAGATTCACAAGTTGGTAGATCATCAACCTTTAAGTCACTCAAAGGTCCGTCACGTACCAATCTTTTAATCCTATTAAGGTTAATATGACCTAAGCGTAAATGCCAAAGGTAGGTTTCATCTGTTGATAATTTTACTCTTTTATGATTAGGTTCCGTTATTTCTGTGTCTAACGAGTGAGAGATATTTCTATGCAAAAAGTATATACCGTTTTCCAATGTACCTTGGCAAATAATTTTGTCATTCTTACTAATAATAAAAACTTTATTAAAAGTAACTGAATATCCAAATTTATTCAAACAATAAACTGAAATTAAATTCCTCTTGAATTGAGGTACATAATAAACGTCTATTAAATCTAAATGCCTTCTAGAATCCAAATAAACTCTAATATCTCCCACTGCACTTGCAGACACTAACGTTCCGTTGCCTAAGCGCAAATTGATTTCATTCTTTCTCAGCTTTCTCCTTTCTTGAAACCCCTGCAAGGAATAACAAACATGATTAGTGGTTCCTGAGTCTATGATCCAAGAATCTGTAGAATCAGCCAAAAAACATGTTTCAAGATAATTCAAATTACCTTCTTCCTTCTTGTTCTGGGACTTTGGGCAATTTCTCTTCCAATGTCCCTTTTCACCACAAAGGAAGCATTTCCCTTTGATCTTGGTTACTTTCTTGGTCTCCTTCTTGATAGGCCCAAGTTGCTTTTTCTTCTGTTGTTTCTTGACCTTTTGACGGGCCTTAACAGTAACAACTTTACCAACCATATGAATCTCTTGACCTTTGCCTTTCACAAGGATCTTTTCAGCACTTTGAACATCTTGCATCAGGCCTTGTAAGGTGTATTCCTTTTTGTTCAAAGTGTAGTCCAATTTGAACTGATCAAAGGAATCTGACAATGAATTGACAACCATATCAATCTTTGTCTCACCATCTATCTCAGCGCCATGCAGTTCAGCAATGTTGAGATGTGCTATGACTTTCATCATGTGATCTTTCACAGCCTGTCCAGGTTTCATCCTAAGATTCATAAAAGCAGTCATTGCCTCTCTCTTAGTCGTCCTAGACTTCATAGCAAACATCTCATCTAGAGACATCATTATATCAGCAGCGGACTCCATTCCTTCATGCTGCTGTTGCAACACGTCGGAGATAGTGGCCATAATGTAACATTTTGCCATATCATCTGAAGTCTTCCACTGCTCATACTCATCTCTATACATTATGCTAGATTCATTATTAGGAGCAGGTGGTTTAGGAGTAGTTAGAACAAACTTATGTTTTTCACTTTGCAGCAACAACCCAATTTTCCTTTTCCATGTGACATAATTATCTCCAGTTAAAGTGTTATCTTTCAGGATGTTCATAAGTGATGGGGTCATGATTTCTGAATAAAACAAAACATATATAAGTAAATAATCATGATAAAGCACTTTTAAATATTTATCTTGAATTAAATAAATAACTCAATCATAAAATTCAACGGTGATCTAACACCCATAAATGTTACGCCTCCTTTGGGAGTTCGCACCATTTACTAGTTAGACTAGGTCCCACCTAATTGTTAACATAACAACCAGCGTTTTCAATTTTAGCCTTGCAATTTTACTGACAAGAACTCTTGGGAGGATATCAATAAAATTACATTGAGTGTGTTACCAAGATATCGACCCTCAATTTTCTCTCACGAAAATCCCTCCTTGGGGAGTAGATCTCGTTTGAGTCCATTGTCTAGTCTATCCTTGTAAAGAAGTATATTGCTAAATTCCATTCATGGACGGCCCTTGGGGGATTACCAATAAATAATAAAGCTCAACTAACCTTGGAGGCCATAGGTGTTACAAAAACACCTTCTCCCACTCAATTATTTAAGGCGTGTGATTAAATCCCATAGAATGATTTACCGAGTTATCTAGATGCCAATTTAGATACCTAAATCATTCAATGCATGTTCATACCAAAAGAGATATATGCGTGGCACTCCTATTCTATATGTCATGTTATCATACAATAACAAATATTGTAATATTTAAGCATAAATTAAATAGCAACAATTTTGGCCCATCCTAGAAAAACAAGTAAATTACAATTGTCAGGAATACAAGATCTTCAGGTGGCCCATCAACCATACGCTCATCCTTCGGCCCAAACCCCATGGGCGTGCACAACCCACAACCCCACAAAGGGGCTGCCGTGCGCAGCCCATGAAGACTCCAGGGCTGCTGTGCACAGCCCACCAAGCTTGGGCTTGCCATGCGCAGCCCAATCCACACCTAGGGTGCGCACGGTGCTCGTTCTCGGTTCCGGTTGCTTCGTTTTTCATCGTGTCTTCGAATCTTCAAGACCTAAACATATTATGGCAGTATTTAAACAAATAAAATACTGCAGTATTTTTTTTATTTTTATTTTTTTTTAATCACTGCAGTACCTTTTTACATACAAAAAACTGCACATAATAAAAATTAAAAAAAAACTGCAGTAGTATAAAAAAAATACTGCACCTATATATAAAAAAATAATAAATAAATAAAACCTAGCAATCTACCAAGAAAGAATTATGGCGATGATAGACCACCCTTCTTGTTACAATTCCATAACAAAATTTACATTGAAAATCTAGGACCAAAATCGAGCAATAACAATCCACACAAACATATATAAATCCATACATCCACATGTAATTATATATTTGAATACCTAGAGTGCCATCTCTTTCTAAACATGCATAATCACAATAAAAAGAAATAGATCCACGTATATATACGTTAATTAATTAAAAGGGTTCAACCTAGGCTCTGATACCAATTGTAGGGAAAAATACCAAAAGTAGTACACGCAGCGGAAGCGATACTAAAATAATAGATTTAGTGACTTTTAAAAAAATTTTCCTTTATGAACCTTAAACCCTTTTAATCAATAAACATGCATATACATTAACAAAAAGTAGATTACCTTTTGTCGCGTGATCCGATTGACTTACGTCGATGGTAATCCGCAAGACCTTCAATCCGAGCACGAACGTGGATCACCTAGGAGCGTGGTCTCCTTTTTCTTTGAATTGCAAACCTGTGAATGGACAAAACAAAACTTTTCTTTTCTTTGTTAGTCACAAAACAATCAAAAGAATGTCTAAGATTATTCCGGTCACTTTTGAGTTCTCAATCTAATGATCGAAACTCGCGTGAACCTAGATCGATATCGTATACACAAGCTTATTGATGATTAAGCAATAATATACTATCAAAGAATAATCTAACACTCCTTTTTGTCTTAGTAGAATAAAAACTCTCTATGAATGAAGAAGAAGAAGAAAAATAAAATCTCAAGCACATGTGTATGTGGTGGCCGAACCCTATAAGAGAACTTATATAGGTTGGCCGAATTTTTCTTTCTTTTTCCTTTAGGGTTGCCGAATTCTATGTAGTTTTAGATTAGGGTTGGCCGAATTTCATCATGTCACGTATATAGGGTGACCGAAATTCAACCCTAATTCTTTTCAACTTTATAGACTTCAAACCCTAATCCAACTCATTGATTTTTATTCTTTTATTTTGACTAAATAAAAAGACTCCTTATTTGATTAAATAAATAAAATTAATTTATTTATTTCCTTATCAAACAAGTCTTTTACTTTTAGGAAAGATTTGTTTCTTTAATTAAACAATTAATCAATAAATTAATTAATTCTTATTTAATTAAAACAAATGAAACAAAATAATATATTAGGTTAAAACATTAACCTTGCCGCCTCACTTGTATAAAATTGGGCCTAATATTATTTTCTTATTTCATTTAATCCATTGGACTTTAAATAAAAAGCTCACATGTGAACCAGACCCATTCTTACTAAAAGAAACAAGCCCACATGTCTTTCATTAATATATTAATATAATTGAGCAGCCCATTACATAAATAATGTGCATATTATATTCTTAATATATTAAATGCAATTCTAGATGGACCCTTAAATTGGTCCGGTAGAATATATCAAGTGATCTATGCAAGTCCGTGTGGATTGGGGATCTTGGCGGGCCATATAAATTTAAGCTTCAATAGACATAACCTAATCACAATCAACAAATGATTCACTTAGGTCCGATCCATTAATTTTAACTCATTCCACTAAAGAGCTAAAACTGAACTCTTAAATAAAGATAGAAAAGGAAGATGTTCCTCATTCATACCCTAGACAATCATATTGGAGATAGTGTATCCTCGTGATTAATATCAGTAATCGCCAAGAGTTCATAGACCGCCTATAACTCTCCAAGTTACCATATTTACTCATATGACCACGTTTTGAACTTGGATATTTTGACTTGTCCAGAAGCCATGTTTTCAATAGACACTATCGAAAACTCAACGTTGAGATTTAATATCCAATTACCTCAAAACATCCATATGATGATATTATACTCTCATTTAATTAAATGGAGCCACGATGTCCATATCTATAAATGAAGTCCTCTATCGATTAACAAATGAATATCACCAAACTATCGAGGATAGACTATGCGATATAATCGTACTCATTGATAACTCAAATGATATCACTTGCAACCATAAGTCCATCATTTATCTCAGGATTAAGATAGACTCTCCGATTGTCCTGATAATGAAAAGACTATTATCTACTGACGGTTCTAGATAAAGCTTTTCATTGTGACCCAGTTCAATGCACCCAGTGCACTAGATCCTTTTGCTTGAAGACACTCCGATGATTTTAGACTCATCATATCTCATTTGATCCCACTCAAATGCTAGCAAAAGAATTCTACAACTTTAACAAGATAAAGGTGCCCAACCTTTAACTTAAGTTGTGAACATTATTCAAGACTAACTAAAGAATTGTGTCTACCACATACATATCCAGATGTACGAACAATTCTTCTTTTCCCATAGTCTTTAGACCTTATGATTATTTACTTTGACAATTATAATATTAAACTATAAATGCTATACGATTTGTTAAACTAGAAATCACTTTATTAATATGAAAAAGATTGTTAATTACAACATTACACTCTTGCTATTGAGCATAATCCTAACACAAGAAATCAAATTGCTAACCAAATATCCTATGCTTGCTACACTTCTCAAATTGAACCCAAAAACATTAATGAAGCAATTGTTGATGAATATTGGGTTGGGGCTATGCAAGATGAACTTAATCAATTTGAGAGGAATGAAGTGTGGTCTTTAGTTCCTAGACCCAAAGATATAAATGTAATTGGCACTAAATGGGTGTTTAGGAATAAGACCGATGAAAGTGGCAAGATTGTGAGGAATAAAGCTAGACTAGTGGCTCAAGGTTACACTCAAGTGGAGGGTGTTGACTTTGATGAGACATTTGCCCCGGTTGCTCGTCTCGAGTCCATTAGACTTTTATTGTCCATTGCATGCATTAAAAAGTTCAAATTATTTCAAATGGATGTCAAAAGTGCTTTTCTCAATGGATACCTTCAAGAAGAAGTGTATGTTGAACAACCTAAGGGTTTTGTAGACCCACACTCTCCTAATCATGTGTTTAAATTGAAAAAGGCTCTCTATGGCCTTAAACAAGCTCCAAGAGCTTGGTATGATAGGTTGACTCAATATCTTGTTGACAACCAATATAGGAGAGGTGGCATTGATAGAACTTTGTTTATCAAACATCATGATCATGATATTTTTGTTGCACAAATATATGTTGATGACATTGTTTTTGGGTCTACTAATAAAACCAAGGTTGATGAATTTGTTAGTGTTATGTCAAGTGAATTTGAAATGAGTATGGTGGGTGAGTTGAATTATTTTCTAGGTATGCAAGTAAACCAAACTAGCATGGGCATAATGTTGAATCAATCTAAATATGCTAAAAATCTAGTTAAGAGATTTGGCCTAGAAAATGGAAAAGATTTTGAAACTCCCATGAGCACCACTTTAAAACTTGACAAAGATGAAAAAGGGAAAAGTGTTGACCAAAGCCTTTATAGAAGCATGATAGGTAGTCTACTTTACCTAACGGCTAGTAGACCCGATATTTGCTTTAGTGTTGGCTTGTGTGCTAGATTCTAAGCAAATCCCAAGGAATCTCACTTAAAAGCCGTCAAGAGGATCATTAGGTACATCAAAGGAACTCATAGTCTTGGTCTATTCTATTCATTTGATACCAATGATATCCTTGTAGGCTATTGTGATGCAGATTGGGCGGGAAACATAGATGACCGAAAAAGCACATCGGGCGGTTGCTTTTATGTTGGTAATAACTTGGTTTCTTGGTCAATTAAGAAACAAAATTCGGTTTCCCTTTCCTCTTCCAAAGCCGAATACATTGCGGCCGGAAGTGCTTGCACACAATTACTTTGGATGAAACAAATCCTTAAGGATTATGAGATAGAATAAGGAAAAATGACACTTTATTGTGATAACTTAAGTGCCATTAACATCTCTAAAAATCCGGTTCAACACTCCCGCACTAAACACATAGACATTAGGCATCATTTCATTAGAGATCTAGTTGAACATTCTATTGTTACTCTAGAGCATTTGCCTACTAAAAATCAACTTGCGGACTTGTTCACTAAGCCCTTGGACAAAGAGAGGTTTAAGACTCTTAGAATGTCCATTGGCATGATTTGTGTTGATTAATGTCTTTGTGTGATTGTGAGTGGCTTGATGAGCAAAACTTTAATTGTATATCATTGTCTTTGAGAGCTACTCACTTGAGAAGTAATGATCTTTAACAAGTATCTTTTATTGTTTTTAGATCATGTACTTGAGCTTGAAAATCTTATTTTTGAAAAGTGCACTAATGCTTCTCTTGTATGTTTTAGTTTTTGAGTTTTTGTGGTTGAATATGTGTAGATAATGGATGCATCTAGAAGTTTATTGTTAAGTACATGATAGATGACCTATGGTATGTATCCATTTTGCTTCGGCACTACATAGTATTCAACGAGCACCCTCATGGAAAGGGCTACACACCTTGGTTGTGAAGCCACCCAATGTAGGAAAGGGCTACGCCATTGTGATGAGTGAAAGCCGCCATGAGGAGTATATGTTTTTGTTAGTAAAATCAAAGAAGTGTTGAAATGAATCATTAAAAAAAAAAATCTGTGATTCTAAGCCTAAAAAAAAAAAAAAAAAATGAAAAATTAAAAGGCTTATTGGTGTATAGTTGAGAATTGTGAAATAGCTCGGGTTGACAAATAGAAACGGGGAAAACGAGCCACATGCACACACACGCTCATATGTTGATATCTATTCATTTTAAAAGCAAAAAACCGGATGAATATCGGTTTGACCTATTTTTGGAAAGGCTTTAGATGGATAGGTGTGGATAGAGTTTGCATGTTGATATCACAATTACTCCTACTATATATTTGAGAAGCATTCACACACACACACTTTGCTTATGTGCTTGATTCATTAGCAATGTGAGAATATTTTTGAGAGATTAATGAAAATCTATGATTCTCTCTTGAACTTTGACAACTTATGAAATATTTTCTCTTATTGCTTTATTGTGTGATTGTGTGATTGTGTGATGTCCCTTGTGAACAAATCTACTTGTTGACAATATGTGGAGCATATATTAAGGGGGAGCTTTAGTTTATTCAACTTTCGCTTTCTATACGATTTGTTTGCTTAATATCTCGTTCTTTATCTCTTGTGTCCCTTGTCTATTCCTTGACAAAAAGGGGGAGAAAATGTATACCTCACCATGTTTGATATTGGGGAGTTTTTGTATACTTCACACCTTGTGTGGAAATTGTTCCAATTGTGTGAATCGTATTCCAATCGTATTCCTCTTTGTGCTTAATTGTGACTTTGTCTTAAGGGGGAGAATTCTTGTCTTAAGGGGGAGAAAGAATTCTTTCTTGACAATGTTAAGGATAGTTGGTTCTTGGAAATTGGGAAACTAAGGGAATGCTTTAACTTGAACATATTTTATTCACTTGAGATAATGCATTTGTGTATGAGATAAGGGATATCTTCTTTGTTTGTTGTTTGGTTAAATAACTCACCATTCTTCTTTAGAGAAGATCTCTTGTTTTGGTTGCTATTTTCTCTCATAGGTACTTTGAAGACCGAAAGAGGAATTCTTGAAGACTTGAGGATTTTTTAGTCTAGGAATTTCTTTGTAATGTGAGATTGAGAGTATGCTATCATCTTGAGTTTATTTGAGTGAAACATTGTATGGTGAGGTTGAGTGTTTTTGCCAATGGAATAGCCAAAGGGGGAGATTGTAAGGTTCACTATTTGTATTGGCTTGATTACATTGCAAAACACTCTATGATTGTATTAGTTGTTGCTTAGGACATTATTTGAAGAAAGGAAGCTCAAAGAGTGAAGAGCAACATCTAATGCAAAAGTCGTCCTCAAGAGGTGAAAATCGTCAAAGGTAAAACTTGACTTCCACCCTCTTGCAAGGCGTTAGCGCACACACACACAATTCATACATGTGTGTCCCTGCATCGTGGTTCAAACATTTGGTATAACACATTCACACACTTCATAGCATGCTCATGCATTGATCTTGTATTGACAAACATTGTGAAATTGCATGCTTTATGACTATCTCTTTGATATGGCATGTTTGTGTGAATATGTGTTTATTTGTTTTCATATTTTGTGTTTAGGACTTGCACATGTTCTTATTTAATGCCTTATCGAGTTCCGGTCATTTCGGTTACTCACTCTTAAGGTTTCGAGTCCAAACAAGATGACTAGTCTACTTTTCGTTCTCATTTGTTGTGTTGATTTCATCATCGGAGTCCGAGATAATTTCTCAACCATTTTTCAAAGTTGAGTAGTCATAGTCGTGCATGAGGGAGTCACGGTTCATAATCCGAAAACGGATTCGAAATCGGAGGTCGGATGCTCAAGATATGGGGCAACGAACCGAGGGAGCGCGCGAGAGGTGTGCAAATCACGTGTGGCCACTTGGCCAGCCCGTGTGGGAGGCCGTGGGCCCCACGGGAAAGGGATCCTTCTGCTCCCGTGGGCCCCACGTGCCCCCCACGGGGTGCTGACGTGGCAGCACGTGATTTGCTCGGAAATCTTCTCCTTTTCCCTCCTTTTAATCAAACCTCCTTCCCTATACACTTATGCAAATTTTTTTGAAGAACACTAGAAATCCCGCATCAGTTTTTCAACAATTTTTGTTTACTTGTTTTGATCATATCTCTCTCATACGAACTCGAAATCATTCGATTCAAAAACCAAAATTGTTGGTCTCGAAGAGAGCTACAAACCCCAAGCATTTCCAGAGGCAGTTGACTTCGGCATTTTTCTCAGCTGGTCCATTTCCAGTCCGTGGTCAGTACTTGATTTTCAACTTCTTCTTTTTCAATTTCATTTTTGATCAACTATTGATTCTTTCCATTTGATTGATGAAATTTGTTAAGAAGTATGTTAGATCACATGCTAGGGTTATTTGATCATTTGTTAATTGAGTTTTAGCTTTGTAATGTGTTTTGAACATATTTGTGCTAAACTTGATTTATCATGAAATTGATTCTAGAAAACATATATGTGATGTGCTTCATGTAATTTTCTATGTTTTATTTCATGATCTAAGAACTAGGTTTTTAGTGTGCTAAATCGAATATTGATACCTTTGTTCTTATTGATTTGCATGTTTTGATTTCTAGATAACTTTTGTGATTGAGTGTTGAAATCATATTCTAGACTATCATTGAACATGTACATTTTGCTTGATTGATCATCTAGCTTAATTTGTTTGTGCTTGCATCATTTACATCACTTTAGATCATAGCCTTGCATTAGGTTGAAGTCTCTAGCAAAGTGAATGAAGCTTTGTGGATAGAGCAAGGGAGCCTTGATTAGAGTCGGGAGGACTCGGATAATCAAGCAAGGAAGTCTTGTCTAGGGTCGGGAGGATCCGGATAGGCAAGCAAGAAATCTTCCTAGAGACGTGAGCGTCTTGGATAGGAAGTTGCTTCCTAGAGGTGTAGGACACATCTCGGATAGGAAGTAGGCTAGGTGGTTCACTAGGCCCGAGGGTAGACTAGGAGTTGATAGCTTGAGCGGATATCATGAGTTGGTAGCTTGAGTGTGTAAGTCCTTTTCATCATAGTGAATTGCTTCGCCGGTGGTTGTGGTATCAACCCGTGGATGTTTCCTCATTGAGGTTTTACCACGTTAAAATCATTGTGTTTAATTTTGCTTTACTTTCCTTTATCTTCCATATATTACATTGATTGCACTTCTTGTAAATTGATTAACTCTTGTCTTAGTTAATTCAATTCATTTGCTAAATCTATTCAAGTGTGCATTTGTCTTGTAATTTTCCGCATTATTTTAATTGGAAGAATTTGGAGCCTATACCTATTCACCCCCCCCCCCCCCCCCCCCCCCCCTCTCTAGGTATATTTCACTACTACATTGAGGGAAATTTCAGGCGCTCTTCAAGGCGCTGTACGAACAGCGCCCCTTTCAGACCTGATGAGAATGGGTCAATTTTTGCATCAGACCTGATGCATTTTTTGTGTAGGCGCTGTACGAGCGCTGTTCGAAAGCGCTGTACGTACAGTGCCCTTCCTTGGCCAAGAAGATCAGAATATTGGCGTTGTTCAGGCGCTGTTCAAAAGCGCTGTTCTGAACAGTGCCCATGCTGAAGACGTTTCATCTTCTTCTGAAGGCGCTGTTCAGGTCGCCCTATGTACAGCGACCTGTACAGCGCCCAAGGCAATTTCATGCCACTTTTTCAAAACGATGTTACTTCACTTGGATCCCATTTATATATGTCTTGACAGCCTTGGCTCGGTTTTTAGAGCAAAAATTACACTTTTGAGAGCATCATTGAGCATCTTCCACTTAAAGGTATCAAGACTTCATCTTTAAGCTTCCAAATCACAAAACCCTTCATCTTGCATCTTTCATTCATCATCTAGCATGATTCTAGGTTGATTTCATTTAGGGTTTTTAGTTTTGCTCACATAACTTGTATCTAGAACATCATTCTCATATTTATATGTTCTTGCTTTACAAGATAGCTTTTTTATCACTTGAATTGATTCAAGATTGCATCTTTATGACTTGACTTAGCTTCAAGATTGTTTTATTGTGGTTTGTGAGTTGTTTTGTGATAGATAATGCATATAGGATTTTGGTTGCTTATTTAGTGTTGTTTTATGCATGTCATCTAGTAATATGATATCTAGGAATGTCTAACATGTTCATCCATGCCTAGATAAGCTTAAATGTCTAACCTTGCATTTTTAGCATCTTGAGTATTTCACATATTCACCTTAGGTTGTGCTATCTCTTCACTTTAGAGACAAGTCTTGTACTTACCTCTTAGGTAGTTTGCAAGCAAAGGACTAGAGTCACTACTAAAGGCCCGCGGGTAGCAAAGACGGATTAGTAAATTTAGGTGTGATGCGGTCAACCTAATTTGTAATCGTATTTACAAATAGTGGATTCGAGGTTCTCGTGTGGCGCACATAACAGCCCGTGGTTTTTCCCCGTGTGGGTTTCCACGTAAAAATTGTGTGTCCTTTAATTTCCGCACTTATATGCTTATCCTTGTTTATTGACTAGATTGGGGCTTTTTCGTAATTTGGACTAATCTCGAAAAATTGGGTAAAGATGTTTAAAATATATTCACCCCCCCCCCCCCCCCCCCTCTAGATTACTTTAGGACACGTTTATATTTATTTTCAATTGGTATCAGAGCGGGTTCCTTAACATAATTAGGAGATCCCTTGCTCTTGTTAGAGTCTCTTGCATTTGTTTGCACTGTTGTGTGTGCTTAGCTTGTTTGTGTGCATTCATTTTATTCAAACCCAAACACAATGAGTGGAAATGGAATGGGAGGTGAGGGTGCCTCTAGCACAAGACCCCCCTTGCTCACCGGGGTCAATTACGCCTCATGGAAGGGTAAAATGGAAGCTTATGTGAGTTAAATTTATGACCGGGCATGGATGGCGATTGAAGATGGATATACTCCACCTATGATGACTCCTACGAGGGGTGGAGAGGAAGTCCTCAAGCCGAAGGCACAATGGACTCCACAAGAATTTGAGGCTTCAAAATGGAACAACAAAGCCATGCATGCGATCCTATGTGCCATGGATGACAACCAATACAAGCTCATTCAAACTACAAGGATAGCAAAGGAAGCTTGGGACATATTAGAGACGGCTCATGAAGGAACCGATGTGGTTAAGGATTCCAAGCTCCAAGTTCTCCAAACACAATTTGAGACCATAAGGATGGAGGATGATGAGTGCTTCAATGACTTCCAAGTGAAGCTCATGGATATAGTGAACCAAAGTCACCAACTTGGTGATCCCTACTCGGATAGAAGAATCAAGCAAAAGATCATGAGGTCACTTCCCGAGAGGTTTGAATCCAAAGTGACGGCATTGGAGGAAAATAGTGACTACTCAAGAATGAAGCCAAGTGAAGTTATTGGAAGGTTCTTGGCCTATGAATCTAGGAAAGGTCCTATAACTACACCTCCAAAGAAGCAAAAGAGTCTTTCCTTGAAGAGTGTCAAGGTTGAGAAGGATGAAAAAGACTCGGATGAAGAAATTGCTTTGATGGCAAAGAAGTTCAAGCAATTTATGAGATTTGAGAAGAGAGGGTTTGGCTCCAAGGGAAAGTTTGTAAAGAAGAAGGCTCCCTTCAAGAAGGTGGAGCAAGCTCAAGAGAAAGACCACAAGAAGGGTGTCCAATGCTATGAGTGTAGTGGGTTTGGACACATTGCTCCGGAGTGTGCTAATTCGAAGAAGAAGAAAGGAAGAGCCATGGCGGTTACTTGGAGTGATAGTGATGACCTAGAAGATGAAGACAAGTCTTCGGATGATGAGGAAGACCAAGTTGCCAACTTCATTGCTTTCTCATCCTCTCACAATAGCAATGAAGTTATGAGTGATAAAGAAGAGGAAGAGGACAAGCAAGAAGAAGTAAATGAAAATGACTCAAATGGTGGGAGTAACTCCTCAACGTCAAATTTTGAGTTTGATGAAGAGATGGACTATGATGACTTCATGAGATTCTTTGAGAACTCAAGATTGAAGAAGAAAAAGGAGATACAAAAGTTGAAAGGGGAGAAGCTTGAGTTGACATCCAAAGTGACTCATTTGAACAAAGAAATGAGTACGGCAAAAGAGATAGAAGAAGGGTTGAAGAAGGAGTTAGCCTTGGTTAAGAAAAGTGAACAAAGCTTGAGGAAAGAGCTCATGGAAGCAAAAGAGTTGATTGCTAAGATGACTTCCGGAACCGAGAAGCTTGACAAGATACTATCTTGTGGGAATAGTCCTAGTGACAAGAAGGGGTTAGGATATGTGGAAGAAATGGAAGCCACATCCTTGAAGAAGACAACTTTTGTCAAGAGCAAGGAGGTTGATAATGCTCAAACCCCTCAACAATCAACCAAGTGGGTTGAAGTTGGTGAATCCTCCAAGCAAGCACAAGCAAGGATTCTAACAAGAGCTCCACCACATGCTAGAGCTCCACAACCAAGACCTCCTCAACCTAGAGCTCCACAACCAAGACCTCCACAACAAAGGATCCCATAAGCTCAACCTAGAAGACATGCCAACTTGGCTCAACCACAAAGGAGAGAGTTGCCTCAACTGTTAGGATTATGCTCAATAGCAAGAGTGTAATGTTGTAATTAACAATCTTTTTCATATTAATAAAGTGATTTCTGGTTTAACAAATCGTATAGCATTTATAGTTTATATTATAATTGTCAAAGTAAATAATCATAAGGTCTAAAGGCTATGGGAAAAGAAGAATTGTTCGTACATCTGGATATGTATGTGGTAGACACAATTCTTTAGTTAGTCTTGAATAATGTTCACAACTTAAGTTAAAGGTTAGGCACCTTTATCTTGTTAAAGTTGTAGAATTCTTTTGCTAGCATTTGAGTGGGATCAAATGAGATATGATGAGTCTAAAATCATCGGAGTGTCTTCGAGCAAAAGGATCTAGTGCACTGAGTGCATTGAACTGGATCACAATGAAAAGCTTTATCTAGAACCGTCAATAGATAATAGTCTTTTCATTATCAGGACAATCGAAGAGTCTATCTTAATCCTGAGATAAATGATGGACTTATGGTTGCAAGTGATATCATTTGAGTTATCAATGAGTACGATTATATCGCATAGTCTATCCTCGATAGTTTGGTGATATTCATTTGTTAATCGATAGAGGACTTCATTTATAGATATGGACATCGTGGCTCCATTTAATTAAATGAGAGTATAATATCATCATATGGATGTTTTGAGGTAATTGGATATTAAATCTCAACGTTGAGTTTTTAATAGTGTCTATTGAAAACATGGCTTCTGGACAAGTCAAAATATCCAAGTTCAAAACGTGGTCATATGAGTAAATATGGTAACTTGGAGAGTTATAGGCGGTCTATGAACTCTTGGCAATTACTGATATTAATCACGAGGATACACTATCTCCAATATGATTGTCTAGGGTATGAATGAGGAGCATCTTCCTTTTCTATCTTTATTTAAGAGTTCAGTTTTAGCTCTTTAGTGGAATGAGTTAAAATTAATGGATCGGACCTAAGTGAATCATTTGTTGATTGTGATTAGGTTATGTCTATTGAAGCTTAAATTTAGATGGCCCGCCAAGATCCCCAATCCACACGGACTTGCATGGATCACTTGATATATTCTACCGGACCAATTTAAGGGTCCATCTAGAATTGCATTTAATATATTAAGAATATAATATGCACATTATTTAAGTAATGGGCTGCTCAATTATATTAATATATTAATGAAAGACATGTGGGCTTGTTTCTTTTAGTAAGAATGGGTCTGGTTCACATGTGGGCTTTTTATTTAAAGTCCAATGGATTAAATGAAATAGGAAAATAATATTAGGCCCAATCTTATATAAGTGGGGCGGCTAAGTTAATGTTTTAACCTGAAAATATTATTTTGTTTCATTTGTTTTAATTAAATAAGAATTAATTGATTTATTGATTAATTGTTTAATTAAAGAAACAAATCTTTCCTAAAAGTAAAAGACTTGTTTGACAAGGAAATAAATAAATTAGTTTTATTTATTTAATCAAATAAGGAGTCTTTTTATTTAGTCAAAATAAAAGAATAAAAATCAAGGAGTTGGATTAGGGTTTGAAGTCTATAAAGTTGAAAAGAATTAGGGTTGAATTTTAGTCACCCTATATAAGTGACATGATGAAATTCGGCCAACCCTAATCTAAGACTACATAGAATTCGGCAACCCTAAAGGAAAAAGAAGAAAAAATTCGGCCAACCTATATAAGGGTTCTTATAGGGTTCGGCCACCACAAGGGCTTGGTGCTTGAGTTTTTATTTCTTTCTTCTTCTTCTTAATTCTAAGAGAGTTTTTATTCTAAAAAGACAAAAAGGAGTGTGAGATTATTCTTTGATAGTATACTATTGCTTAATCATCAATAAGCTTGTGTATACGATATCGATCTAGGTTCACGCGAGTTTCGATCATTAGATTGAGAACTCAAAAGTGACCGGAATAATTTTTGACATTCTTTTGATTGTTTTGTGACTAACAAAGAAAAGAAAGTTTTTGTTTGGTCCATTCACAGGTTTGCAATTCAAAGAAAAGGGAGACCACGCTCCTAGGTGATCCACGTTCTTGCTCGGATTGAAGGTCTTGCGGATTACCATCGACGTAAGTCAATCGGATCACGCGACAAAACGTAATTAACTTTTGTTAAAGTATATGCATGTTTATTGATTAAAAGGGTTTAAGGTTCATAAAGGAAAAATTTTTAAAAGTCACTAAATCGTTTTTAGTATCGCTTCCGCTGCGTTTACCACTTTTGTTATTATTTTTTCCCTACATCAACTTCCAATAGCAACTCAAAATAGAAGGAGGCCACAAATGTTTGCTCAAGGCTATGGTATGAATTCCTACTTTACTCCTACTTGCCATTTTTGTGGAATTGAAGGCCATATTAGGCCTAATTGCCTTAAGTATATTAAATTGTGCAGAAGAGAAAGTATGATTGAGAAAAATATACTTAGAAGAGCCACAATGCATGCACCTAGGAATCTTAGAGCTAATAGACCAATGGCTCCTAGAAATGACCATGTTTCACCTAGGATGAGTAGACATGATGACTATTATTGCTATGTGGCCCAAGTTGCCTTAAAAGCAAATGCCTCTAACACTTGGTACCTTGATAGTGGGTGTTCTAGGCACATGACCGGAAACAAGAGTTTCTTTGAAACTCTTGTGATGGAGGATGGTGGGTATGTCACCTTTGGTGATGGATCTAAGAAAAAAGTCATAGGGAAAGGTAATATATCTATTCCCGCTTTACCCTCCTTGCCCAATGCTCTCTATGTTGATGGCTTGCAAGCCAATCTCATTAGTATATCACACTTAAGTGATGAAGGGCTTTCAGTTATGTTTGGAAAAGTTGATTGCTCTATTCTTAAGGAAAATGGGCAAGTTTTGTTGAAAGGCAAGAGATCAAGTGACAATTTGTTATTGTCTTGAGTCTAATCTCATCTTTTGTAACTTGTCTACTAGTGAGAAAATTGAGGTGTGGCACCAAAGACTTGGCCATATGAACTATAGGGACTTGAAAGTCCTTGATAGGTTGAATGTTGTTAGGGGCCTTCCCAAGTTTGGGAAAAAGGTTGAGGGAGTTTATGGACCTTGTCAACAAGGAAAGCAAACTAAAAGTGTGCACAAGAAAGGCAAATACCTCTCCACCAAAGAGCCATTGGAGCTCATCCATATGGACCTTATGGGTCCCATTCAAACCGAAAGTTTAGGTGGTAGAAGGTACATTCTTATTGTTGTTGATGACTTCTCTAGGTTTACTTGGACTTACTTCCTTAGAGAAAAGTCCGAAACCTTTGAGAAATTCAAAATGCTTTGTGTCAAAATTCAAAATGAGAAAACTTCTCACATTAAAAGCATTAAGAAAATTAGAAGTGATTATGGGAAAGAATTTGAAAATGCTAAGTTTGAAAATTTTTGTAATAGCTTAGGCATTTCCCATGAATTTTCGGCCCCTAGGACTCTTCAACAAAATGGTGTTGTTGAGAGGAAGAATAGAGTCTTCCAAGAGATGGCCCGCGTGATGTTGCTTAGCAACAAAGTCCCTAGAAATCTTTGGGCCGAAGCCATCAATACGGCTTGCTACATAGGGAATAGAGTTTTCCTTAGGGCCGGGACTAAACAAACATCCTATGAGTTATGGAAGGGTAGAAAACCCAATGTGAGCTACTTCCACATCTTTGGGAGTAAGTGCTATATACTAAATGATCGGGATCAACTTGGCAAGTTTGATGCCAAGAGTGATGAGGGTATTTTCATTGGGTATGCACTTAATAGTAAGGCCTATAGAGTTTTTAATCTAAAGACTCAAAGTGTTATGGAATCATCAAATGTTGTCTTTGATGATTGTAGGCCCAAACATGATGACCATGAGGAGGATGTTTGTGAGGTGAATGACCTTCCTTTGAAGGAAAGTGGTGAGACTTCAAGTGGTGTGAAGTCAAACCAAGATGAAGAGGATGATTTGCCTCTTAATAGAGTCCCTCCTTTGGACTCTAATGAACCCACTCCTTGGGTTAGAAAGCTCCATGATAAGGATGATATCATTGGAGATGTTAGAGAGGGTGTTAGGACTAGGAATCAAATGGCTAATCAAATTAGCTACACTTGTTATACCTCTCAAATAGAACCCAAAAAGGTTGATGAAGCCTTAGAAGATGAGTTTTGGGTTCTTGCCATGCAAGAAGAGCTAAACCAATTTGAGAGAAATGAGGTTTGGACTCTTGTTCCTAGACCTAGAAACACTAATGTCATAGGCACTAAATGGGTGTTTAGGAACAAATCCGATGAGGATGGCAACATTGTGCGAAACAAGGCAAGGCTTGTTGCACAAGGGTACTCTCAAATTGAGGGTATTGACTTTGAGGAGACTTTTGCTCCCATTGCCCGCCTTGAGTCCATAAGGCTTCTCTTATCCATTTCTTGTGTGTACAAGTTCAAGTTACACCAAATGGATGTCAAGAGTGCCTTCCTCAATGGCTTATTGCATGAGGAAGTGTTTGTTGAGCAACCCAAGGGGTTTGTGGATCCACACCACCCCTCTCATGTCTATCGCCTCAAGAAGGCTCTATATGGGTTGAAACAAGCACCGAGGGCTTGGTATGAGCGCCTCACTCTTTATCTTGTTGACAATGGCTACTCAAGAGGTAGTGTTGACAAGACTTTGTTCATCAAGTGCACTAAAGATGAGCTATTCATAGCTCAAATTTATGCTGATGACATTGTATTTGGTTCCACCAACCAATCCAAAGTTAGACAATTTGTTGATGTCATGTCTCATGAGTTTGAAATGAGCATGGTTTGTGAACTAAATTATTTTCTAGGCTTGCAAATCAAGAAAATGCATGATGGGATCTTCATATCCCAAGCTAAGTATGCTAAGAGCCTAGTGAAAAAGTTTGGCCTTGAGAATGCCAAACATTGTGACACACCCATGAGCACCACCTTGAAACTTAGCAAAGATGCTAGTGGAAAGGATGTGGAACAAAGTCTATATCGTGGCATGATAGGTAGCTTGCTTTACTTGACCGCAAGTAGGCCCGATATTTGTTTTAGTGTGGGTGTTTGTGCTAGGTACCAAGCTAATCCCAAAGAGTCTCACCTTGTGGCGGTGAAGAGGATCATTCGATTTGTGAATGGTACCTTAAATTATGGGATATGGCACTCCTTTGACACTAATCCAAGTCTTGTTGGATTTAGTGATGCCGATTGGGCGGGAAATTGTGATGATAGGAAGAGTACATCGGGCGGTTGCTTCTTCCTTGGGAACAATTTGGTCTCTTGGTTTTGCAAGAAGCAAAACTCAATTTCCCTATCCACGGCCGAGGCGGAATATATTGCCGCCGGTAGTGCTTGTACTCAATTGATGTGGATGAAACAAATGCTAGCCGATTATGGCTTGGAGCAAGGTACTCTTACTTTATTTTGTGATAATATGAGTGCCATTAACATTTCTAAGAATCCCGTCCAACATTTTAGGACAAAGCACATTGACATTAGACACCATTTCATAAGAGAGCTAGTTGAGAGCAAAACCATTGCATTGGAACATGTGGGAACAAATGACCAACTAGCGGATTTGGTTACAAAGCCTTTAGACACCATTAGATTTGGGAACCTTAGCAAGTCTATTGGGATTTGTCAATTGGGTTGATTTGGTGTGTCTTGACCCCATATGGGGAGCTCAAGCAAAGAGAGCAAAGTTGCATGATCATGCATTGTGCCAAATTGATACATTTTATGCCTCTTAGTTAATTGCTTGAGATGATTGGTTGTACATACTTATATGTATTTTTCTAAATAAGTGTGCTACATTGCCTTGCTTGCAATCCATGTCATATTTATGCTCAAACATGCATTTTTGGAATAGGAGATGTACTTTGGAAGTACTTTTTGAATGACCTTTAATTGATCTCCTTGACATGATGATTCCTTTTAAATGACATGCTTAAGTTGAAAAGTATGAGATGGAAATGTGAAATGTTTGATTGCAAATGTTAAATGCAAATATGTGTGCAAAAGCAATATTGAGACTTAAATCAAAAGGATCTTAATATCCAAAGTCTCTCTTTCTTTATTTGTAGAACAAGGCTACCATCATACGGGTATCTCACCCGGAAAAATCAAATAGGGTGCAAAGTCGCTCATGTCTTGTTTTGCCTATAAAGTTGAATATAGTTGCTCTGTTTTTGAAATACTAAAATTCTATATCCTTGCTTTTTCCATGACAAAGGCTGAAATTGGTTTGAATTCTATTGGAAACCTTTGTTGTTTGCTTTGCCAAATACCATTGTTTTGGTCTTAGATGTAACATGTCTTGCATGCAAAGCATCATTGTCACACATTTTTCATAAAATAAAACTCCTTGAATCTCTCTTACTTGATTGAGGTGCATAAAATTGCCTTTATGTTTGCATATATGTTCCTGCTACAAGCTCTCCTTGCTAATGCTTACCCATTAGGGGAGACTCCCTTTGCCTATCTCATGACAAAAAGGGGGAGTAAGGTTTAGGGGTATTTGTGCTTCTAGGAATTGCATTTAGGGGGAGTTGAGAGTGATTAACCCATGTTGGGAGATGATTGCATTTAGGGGGAGTTGCATTGCATTACATTGCTTGTTTGATTCCTTTTGGAAATGGCATTTCCTTTGTCATTAGCATCTCTCACACACTTGTTCTTGAAAGGTATTTTTCTTATTGATTGTGTGTAGGTTGGATTTTTTTCTAAAAGCTTGGAATTGACTTGAAGATGTTCAAGACTTAGTCTAGGAGCTTTATTGTAATGTAAAAAATTTTTGTTGACCAATCTTTTGTTTTGTAAGGTTGCTATGTGAGTGGTGATTTTGTCACGAAATAGCCAAAGGGGGAGATTGTAAGTGCCTCACTTTTGATTGGCGTATTTCGTTGGCAAAATCACAATGGGGTTCTATATGTAAGGGTAGCTTAGAATGGAAGAAAACCTCATTGTGCGATCAAGAGCTTCAAGGAAGGTAGATTTCTTGACTTACTCTATTTTGAAGAGATATAGTTGCACACACTCACATTATTTGCATGTTTTGATGATTGCATTTTGTATTCCCAAAGCCTTGCCATGCATTAGTCCTAGGAATACATTTGTTGCAAAGGGCGCTCTTCAAGGCGCTGTACGAACAGCGCCCCTTTCAGACCTGATGAGAATGGGTCAATTTTTGCATCAGACCTGATGCATTTTTTGTGTAGGCGCTGTACGAGCGCTGTACGTACAACGCCCTTCCTTGGCCGAGCAGATCAGAATATTGGCGCTGTTCAGGCGCTGTTCAAAAGCGCTGTTCTGAACAGCACCCATGCTGAAGACGTTTCATCTTCTTCTGAAGGCGCTGTTCAGGTCGCCCTACTTACAGCGACCTGTACAGTGCCCAAGGCAATTTCAGGCCACTTTTTCAAAACGATGTCACTTCACTTGGATCCCATTTATATATGTCTTGACAGCCTTGGCTCGGTTTTTAGAGTAAAAATTACACTTTTGAGAGCATCATTGAGCATCTTCCACTTAAAGGTATCAAGACTTCATCTTTAAGCTTCCAAATCACAAAACCCTTCATCTTGCATCTTTCATTCATCATCTAGCATGATTCTAGGTTGATTTCATTTAGGGTTTTTAGTTTTGCTCACATGACTTGTATCTAGAACATCATTCTCATATTTATATGTTCTTGCTTTACAAGATAGCTTTTTTATCACTTGAATTGATTCAAGATTGCATCTTTATGACTTGACTTAGCTTCAAGATTGTTTTATTGTGGTTTGTGAGTTGTTTTGTGATAGATAATGCATATAGGATTTTGGTTGCTTATTTAGTGTTGTTTTATGCATGTCATCTAGTAATATGATATCTAGGAATGTCTAACATGTTCATCCATGCCTAGATAAGCTTAAATGTCTACCCTTGCATGAATGTACACAAACGAAGTTAAATTGCTTAAAGCATACCTAGAGGGGGGGGGGGGGGGTGAATAGGTTTTTACACCTTTTTTCAAACCCTTGAACAAACATGCGTTTGTCCCTCAAGGTAGCCTTACACACAACACAATAAGCCAAGGAAGACATACATAGACAATACGATGTTACAATCATAAGAGAAATGTCTAAGTATGTCAACAAGTCATGTGAGGTAATATAGCAAATAAACATAACAACAAAATAAACTTGTATTTCATAAGATGTTCAAAGTGTTACAAGAGTGATCAAAATGTCACTAAACAAATATTACAATATACAAAAGAATCAAAGATACAAATTGATCTATAGAATGAATACACTAATCACACTATACAAAGACTTGGTTCACAATACATCACAAGTGAATATTATGAAACAAGACAATAAAATATACAATTAAAATATAAGAGGAGAGATAGAAAGAATTAACACAAGGGATTTTTTAACGTGGTAAAACCTCCAAGGAGGAAACATCCACGGGTTGAACTACAACCATTGGGTACTATATTATTGGAAAGTAAACATAGAACATTCACAAAGTGACCAATCTTTAGCTCACCCAACCTAGTGAAGTCTAAGCTTACCCAACCCTATTGGAAAGTATGAAATCCCTCAATGATGCGGAACCACCATATATTGGACAACACACTCAACCAACATCGATGGTAGATTAGAAATTCCTCAAGAGTGCATACACCTCCCGTGTACCCCGCTCTATCGGACTCTATGTCTAACCATACGCCTAGGCCTACCAATACAATAGCCAACTCCCTATCAAAGGCACTCTTGCCTCTAGGGAGCCTCCCATGCATGACTATCCGAGTCCTCCCAACTCTAGCCATAGCTCCTTGCTTACCTATCCGAGTCATCCCGACTCTAGGCAAGACTTCTTGCTTGGCTATCCGAGTCATCCCGACTCTAACCAAGACTTCATGCCTTTTACAAGGACTTCCTAGTGTGATCATGTGAATGCAAATGATGCAAACATTCAATACAACATAGAACATGTGATCAATACATTCTATGGCACAAATAGACCTAAACATGTGAAATCACAATTAATCAAGTCTAGATGCAAAAATACATGAATAGAAACCTAAGCATGTGAAACACCTAACACATATACTCAAAGTCTCATTCACACACATAACACTTGAATCACAAAATGTTCATTAAGTACAAATTCAAGATGCTATCAATATACAATCAAAAGCTAGATATATGAGATTAAAATCAATCAATATACTAGACAAAAATATAGAGCAAGGTTTTGAGATTTAAATCAACCAAAACCTATATTCTCTAAATCACATAAAAATACACAAATCCTAGATTTCACTAATCAAAGGACCAAATCAAATCTCAAAGTCATTTTAACACAAAATCAATTCAATTAAGTATCAAACAACCTAAGATGCCATTCTAATCACAATACAACTCACAAACATATGAAAAACATAGAATCATAGAATCTAGTCAACATTAGTCCACAAATTGAGTTTCAATTAGAATGATAATCAAGCTATCTTTCTCAATAGCTTTTACTAAACATAATCAAAGATATAGAAGAAGAAACCCCAAGCATTTGGAAGGTCAAATAACAAGAAATCCCTAAGATGAGACCATTACCTCCGATTTTGAAGCTGGTTCGGAATTCAGTGATCAACCACTGGAAATCACGATCAAACAGCCACCAAACCACTTGGAGATGTTAGAGGACTCAAATACAAACACTCTCCAACTTGAATCACTCAAATCCGACTCCGGATGAGGAAGATATGGTGTTTCGAAAATCAGAAATTTTAGAGGAGAGAGCTGACGGGAAACGGAAATGTTTCTACTTGAATTTTCAAATGGAGAGAGAGAGGGAAGAAATAGGAGGAGAGAGAAGGAGTTTTTCGGCCAATCACGTGGTGCCATGTCACCCCCTGGCCGTGGGGGGCGCGTGGCCCACACGGGAGCAGAGGTTTCTCCAGGCCGTGGGGCCCACGGCCTGTCGGCCTCAACCACGGCCATCCCTTGTGGCCCACGGCCTGGGCTGTCCTCTCGCGCACTCCCTCGGTTCGTCGGCCCGTATCTTGGGCGTCCGAACTCCGAATTCGAATCCGCTTTCGGATTACGAACCGTGACTCTCTCACGCACGATAATGACTATACAACTTTGAAAAACAGTTGAGAAATCATCTCGGAAATCATTGATGAATTCAACACAACGTAAGAGAACGTAAAGTGGCATAGTCAACACGTTTGGACTCGAAACCTTATGAATGAGTAACCGAAACGACCGGAACTCAATAAGGCATTGAATAAGAACATGGTCAAGTCCTAAACACAAAATACGGAAACATAAAAGCATAAATACACACACATATGCTAGTTTCCGGACATAGTCCTAGAAAATGCAAAACACAAAGTTTATTAACTAAATGTGAATGCATAAACATATTTTGCTAAGTGTGTGAAAGTGAAATGTAAATGAAATAAAATCATGAAGGGACACACAAGAATGATATGTGTGAGTGTGTGCCTAGCCTTGTAAGAGATAAGAGGACTTAGAATACCTTTGTAGACCGATAATGCCTGAAACTCTTAAAAGCCGGCAACTTGAACGAATAATGGTTGAGACGTCCTTCATCTTCAAAATCCTTCATTTACTAACCACTAAACATTACAAGTAAAACACGTTTTGATATGGAATTAATGCCAACACTAATTATCAACCTAACAATCTCCCCCTTTGGCAAATTCCATGTCAAAACCCCTAAACAAACACTAAAACAATTACAAAGAAAATTTGGTCACAATGAATACAATGAGTTACACATATAGACACAAATTATAAATCAAGTCTTGAACTTCATCTTGGTCTTCTCTTGATATCACCTAAAAAAGAACTTGAAAGCACAGGAATATCCAAGAGACAACAAGTATGGCAATATCCAATCTTAGGCAAGAAAATAGTAACATATAAGTTCAAATGGATCAAGTATGCTCCCCCTTAATACATACTATCCATCAATATATTCTAAGCCATGATTCAACAAAAATATTACATGCCATAGTTCAAGCTAGATACCAAATATACAAAAATATAAAACAACTAACATAAGACTAAGTAAGCTAGATATCTCCCATGTGTTTCTCATATTTCTCCCCCTTTTTGACATGATATGAAGCCAAAGGGAAAGAGTAAGAAATTATACCTCATGAAGCTCTCTAGCCACTTGTGCCACCAAGGAAAGAAGAACGGTGTGCGGATCTCACATATTGCCTTGTTGGAGTTGATTTTCCTTCCAACTCTTTAATCCTCTCATCTTGAGCAACAAGCTTTGCACTAAGGTCTTCAATCTTCCTTTGTGACGCCTCAATCAACCTATGAGATTCTTCAACCTCTTTCCTCAATTTTAAAGCCCAACTAGGAAGAGCGGGTGAGTTAGGGACATGGTTAGAATCAAGAGAATCACCAAAAAGCCTAAGTACATCATTAGACTTTCCCTTGTCCTTGTACGACATGGTTGCCATACGTTTCTCACTCAACTTCTCTAAGGGAGGAAGCATAACATCACCATCAAGATTCCTCACACCTTTAGCTAAGCACAATTGAGTTATAAACCCCGGAAAAGCCAATTTCTTGTCCAAACGACTAATACAAGCCGCAATTTGAATTTGCTCCACAAGCAATTCACCAAGGTTTATAGGTTGGTTAGTAACCAAGGCATATACAATCTTAATCTTGTCTCTATTAAGCTCCGAAGCATTAGTAAAAACAACAAGATTGGAGCATACAAATAAATGCCAAAAAGCACTAATTTTTGTTAGCTCACCTTGCCTTATAAAAGCACGTTTCCCCCACACCAAATCATCATCATCACATAGAGTCCTACCCATTAAATCAAGGTTTTCCAAGACATCAACATCAAGGAATTCCGATTCAATGTCATCGGACAAGTTAAGAAATTCATTAACCTTCCTAGGGCAAACTCTAAAAACAACTTTCCTTATGCTAAGAGTAGCACTAGTCACAGTAGAACCGAATTTGTAAGCATTATAAAATTCTCTAACAATGGTCTCATTAGATATTCCTAACATGTTGACCCATGAAATCCATGAAACTAATTATAGCACGGTGTGTATAAAGCTATCTAGAGGGGGGGTGAATAGATTTTACGTTTTTTTACCCAATTTTTTGTGTTAGTCAAAATTACGAATTTACCCTCAAGATAATATAAACAAGCAAGTGTAATATGGTGCGGAAATTAAATCAACACTTGATTTTTACGTGGAAACCCTCACGGGAAAAACCACGGGCTATGTAAGTAAGCCACACTCGAACCTCGAATCCACTAAATGTGCAAACGATTACAACCTAATCCCGGAAGTAATCACACACCTACCTAATCCCGGTATGAGTGAACCTAGTCCAATTTACTTGCGATCTAAACAACCTAATCCCGGTTGCTACACACAAGACTTACTTTCTCTAGAAGAGAATACAACCCTAAGTGAATATATGTGAATATCCAAAATGCAACATAGAGCAAGGGAAACCCTATATGCTTATCTAAGATGATTAATATTCAATTAAGAACAATCCTAGATATCAAAACTAAATGACATGTCATAAGCTAGCACAATACAACTTCTCAAACATACATCATACTAATCTCAATCTTGTATTCAAAGAATATAAAATCACATACAAGTAATTAAATTGAGATTGCTAGATAAGAGAAACACAAAATATGTAAGATATTAGTGAAAAGCTTACCAAGCAAAGTATGATGAAGAATCCATGCTAGATGACATCTAGATGATCTAAGATGATGCTAGATGATGATTGATGATCATGAAAAAGAGTTTGAGTGAATAAAAATGAGTTCTTGGAATTTTTCTTCTCTTTGAAAAATATCCTAAGTATGAAATCTGATATGAACTCTCTTCACTGACCTAAAGTCAAAGTGTTATATATATAGGGGCCATAAGTGAAGTGTGGTCGTTTTGGAAAAATGCATTAAAAATATCTCTGTGGCTCGCCTGCCGTGGTTGCTCAACCGCGGCACTGTAGCCGCGGCACAGCAAGGACGTTGCTGTCGCTCGACTGCCGCTGTCACAAACCGCGGCACTGAAACCGCGGCGGGCGTCACAGCACAAAGCTTAATTTTCAAGCGACTCAAAACATGACCAAACGACATCGAAACCTTTCATATAATATACCGTTGGAAAGGTATGGAAGTCTACTTTCTACTCCAATTAACAAAATATGATTTGGATAACTGTAGATAAAGTTATGGTCATTTGAGTGACCAAAGGTCAGATTCAGATAACAGCTGTGATGCCCTGTTTTAGTGGTCACTTTGGAAATTTTAAAACCAATCCAAACGGTCATGAAATATTACGAATAATATACCGTTGGAAAGGTATGAGAGTCTAGTTTGTCTAGAATTTTACAAAACTCAATTTCAATCTTTTCATAAAAAGTTATGGTCACAAGACCATACAAAGGTCAGTTTTGAAAACACTTAAAACCTTGAAATCCAATCTTTTGAAACTAGACACTTACTCCAAATAACCAAACCAAATCTAACACTTATCCAAGAGAAGAATGAGACCTTCTCAAGTGGTCAACCATCACGCTAAGACATGCACACTATCGTGCAAGCGCGGACGTTTCCGATCACACAAACGGAAACGAATTACACCACACTTAAGACTAACATACATGAAGTGCACGTGTGGGTATTGAATGCATCATAATGCCTATCATGTCATGGCATTTCATAGAACAAGATGCAATCAATTAAATGCAAGAAGAGATATTGAATAATCAATAAAGCACAATGCACACAAAATATAAACACAACATTCAAGAATAAGAGTTATGCATGTTGTGTGTGTGTGCAACTATATCTCTTCAAGGCAAAGTAAGCACTAGATATACCTTTGGTGCTTGTCCTCTTGAGGTCTTGGAAAGGGTCTTTGATCTTCAACAAATCACTTAGACTACCCTTACAACCAAACCCCAACTTGTGGTTTGCCCACGAAATAAGCCAATCAACAAAACGGGAATCCTTACAATCCAATTCCTACTCTTAAGCACATCATAGACATATGATCCAATACAAGAGTCCAAGTCAATACCCCTTTCTTGAATTATCTTTTTGCACCCAAAAATTCCCAATTCATCAACTTTGTTACCTTTGGAAATTTTGGAAGAAATTGTAGGTTTGGACTTGGCAATGGGAGATGAAAAAGTATTTCCACCAACCTTCTTTGCTTTTCCCATAATCTT
This sequence comes from Acer saccharum, assembly GCA_030490815.1. Taxonomy (NCBI): domain Eukaryota; kingdom Viridiplantae; phylum Streptophyta; class Magnoliopsida; order Sapindales; family Sapindaceae; genus Acer; species Acer saccharum. The sequence goes on from CM059871.1 coordinate 27,003,649, forward strand.
GCAACACAAAACAAACTAAAAACAAAGTGAGAGGAAACAAAGAAACAAATAAGAAACCAATAAACATATACAAAGGCAAAACACTATATTTAATAAATCACCATGCAAGTAAGAATTTATCATAGCATCTTCATGATTTATCAAAAATAAGAATAATGCCAACAATTAACAACCTTGAAGAACATGTGAACATGTCATAAAAGAGAACAAGAATTTAGCATATTATGCTCCCCCTTGACAAGTGCCTCATCTAAAATCAAGATAGACAAATGTTCACAAAAATCACCACACAATCACATCACAAGCAATTTTTATTAGATTTGCAAATAAGCTTCACATATCTAAGAGAGTTACATCAAGATTTTCAATCACTCTCATATGTCATCAAAAATTGCTAAAGTACCACAAATACTAATTAAGCAAAAGTGAGTGTGTGAAGATTTTGCTTCAAGTGTATGAAAAGAAGTAGTTTGATAATCAAGCATGCATACAATTTCAACATCTATTCATCTTAGGCCTTTCCATAAAAAGGTCAAACCGGTTATCATCCGAAATTTTGCTTATAAAGAGAATAGATTTCAACATGTGAGCGTGTGTGTGCATGTGGCTCGTCAACCCATTTCTATTTGTCAACCCGAGCTCATTTGATTATTCAACTATACTCCAAAAGCCTTTTATTTATTTTATTATTATTTTTTTTTTTTAAGGCTTGAATCAAAGATTTTTTTTTTTTTTATGATTCAATTCAACACTTCTTTGATTTTTCTAACATAAACATATACACCTCATGGCGGCTTTCACTCATCACAATGGCGTAGCCCTTTCCTACATTGGGTGGCTTCACAACCAAGGTGTGTAGCCCTTTCCATGAGGGTGCTCGTTGAGTTCTATGTTGCCGAAGCAAATGGATACCAACCATTGGTCATTTTTAAATGTACTAGTCCTTAGGACTTCAAGGTGTATCCAAAGTGAACATCAATCAAGCTTAACATACTTAACAAGACATACAAGAGAAGCAAAGTGCATTTTTGAAACCAATTTCAAGGCTTAAAAGCACATGATCTAGAAGCAAGTAAAGAGACTTACTTAAGATCTCTACTTCTCAAGAGAGTAGCTATCAAAGAATATGAAGCTCACATTATTCAAAAAATTAGCCACTCAACAATCATACAAATAACAACACGCTTCATGAAATAAGATCAATGTGAACACTTATCACCAAAAGATCTTAAACTAGCAAATGTCAAAGAGTACCATATAAACACTATATTAGTTCTCAATTATGACATGCTTCATGAATGTGATACAAACAATGAGTTGATAGATGAAAAATCAAGTAAGCAAGCAATATGCTATAGAGATACCTTCGCAAGCTATTTTCACCAAATACAAAGCCTTCACCCTTTTTATGAGTCCTCTTGGCTTGTGAGTCCTCATGACTACAAGTTATAGGTGTGTCGATTCCAAGAGACTAAAGGCAATGTAATCCAACTCAAATAAACAAAAAAATGACTTTCTCTAAAAGCCATAACAAATATGTTACCATATAGATTCCAAAAAAAAACTTCTCAAAAGTTAATCAACAAATTTTGACTATCAAAACAAACAAAGTGAGATAGCTAAGTTCATGTCAAGTTGTAAAGATACAAAGCAAAAAGCTAAGCTTCTTATCAACGACACTAGTTTTAAATCTAACTCACATGTGCAACTTACACTAATGGTAAGAGCACTCACCCTTGACAAATTTTGTCTTGGGTGGACATACACGAACATCATCAAGATTCTCTTTGACCACAATGTTGAACCTAGAGTAAAGTTCTTCCACAACTTGATTCACAATAATATCATTAATACTCTTCTTCTCAACATTGTTAGCAACACATGCATGGTCAAACTTTGTAGGATATGCATTCTTCACCTTCCAGACATTCTTAACATGCATTGACAAATTATCATGCTTTCCATATTCAAAAGCTTTAGCATGCATAGAATAAGGTCCAATCTCTCTATTCCTAGATGCATTTTCTAAGTTGCAATATTTAATGAATTTATAGCACTTGGGCTTGATATGGCCTAAGGTATTGCAAAAATGACATATGGGAACAAAATGAGAGATTTTACCTTCCGGAGGTGGTGGAGGACAAGTGGGAGTTTCAAGGGGTACCTTATTCTTCAATTTGTTCTTTTTCTTGGAACGTCTCTTCTTAGGAGCTTTCTCTTCAATGATAGCTTCACTAGTAGGAAGTGATGCTTCTATGAGCTTCTCTTCAACCACCGCTACACTTGAGCTCTCTAAGTTCATATTAGAGATGATCCTATCCTTTTCAAGCAAAATACCCTCAACTTCGCAAAGCTTCTTTTCAATAGCATTCTTTTCACGCAAGAGCCTACGAGTTGTAGCAACAAACTCATCCACTTGAATCTTGATCAAGTCCTCCTTCTCATCAATCTCACTCAAGGCTAATTTCAACCTCTCCTCTAGAAACTTCACCTTAGCCAAAAGATCAATGTAGGATGGATTATCATTTAAACACTCTTGATGACTTTGATCAATCTCCTTATCCAATCAATCTTGATTAACATCCTCTAGAGTAGAGTGAGAAGCCATGAATGCAACAAAGTTGCTCACTAGCTCTTCTTCACTAGAAGACTCATCACTTGAGCTCTCCTCATCACTAGAGGCATCATCTTCACTCCATGTAGCCGCCATAGCCTTTCCCTTCTTGTCCCTCTTAGAATCACCACTAGGACAATCCGAAGCATAATGTCCAAGCTTCTTGCACTTGAAGCATTGAACCTTCCTATTGCTCTTAGCATGGCCACTCCTCTCATGAGGTGGAGTAAAGGACTTCTTGACTTCCTTGTCCCTTGAGTACTTGCCACTTGACTTGGCACCTTTCCTCATGAACTTCCTAAACTTCCTAACCAATAACGCCATCTCCTCATCATCATCGCTACTACTAGCTTCCTTGACAACCTTGAGAGCTAAACCCTTGTTCTTAGCCTTTGGTTTCATGCACGCCTCAAAAGTTTGAAGAGATCCTAGCAACTCATCTATGCTCAAGACGTCAACGTCCTTGCTCTCTTCAATGGCGGTAACCTTGGCTTTGAACCTCTTTGGAAGTGATCTAAGAATCTTCCAATTTAGCCTCTCACCGGAGATAGGAGTACCAAGTGCTTGGCATTGGTTAGCGATGTCTAAAAGCTTATCTTGGAAGTCAACAAACTTGTCTTCCTCACCCATTTGCAAAACCTCAAATTGGGAAGTGAGCAATTGAAGACGAGACTTCTTCACCGCTTTAGTCCCCTCATTGGTGACTTGGAGAGCCTCCCATGCCTTCTTAGCGGTTTTTAGGTTTTGAATGTAGGAAAATTGCCTACTATCAACACCTCTGAAAATAGCATTCACCGCCCGATGATGCCATTTTGCTAACTCAAACTCATTAGTAGACCACTCACTCCTAGGTTTGGAAACGGTCACTCCATCCTCAATCTTGTTAGGAGCAAGGTAACCTTCTTCAACGGTCATCCAAGCTCTCTCATCAATAGATCGGATGTAAGCCTTCATCCTCAATTTCCAAAACCCGTAGTCGTGACACTTCAGAAGAGGAGGCCTAGAATTCGAAGCCCCTTCGGTCATCACATCATCTTGGAAAACCATTCTAGCAAATACCTAAGCAATCCACTCGTAAGTGTAAACCGGATCTCGTCGAGTGCCGTCCGACGACCTGCTCTGATACCAATTGAATGTACACAAACAAAGTTAAATTGCTTAAAGCATACCTAGAGGGGGGGTGAATAGGTTTTTACACCTTTTTTCAAACCTTGAACAAACATGCGTTTGTCCCTCAAGGTAGCCTTACACACAACACAATAAGCCAAGGAAGACATACATAGACAATACGATGTTACAATCATAAGAGAAATGTCTAAGTATATCAACAAGTCATGTGAGGTAATATAGCAAATAAACATAACAACAAAATAAGCTTGTATTTCATAAGATGTTCAAAGTGTTACAAGAGTGATCAAAATGTCACTAAACAAATATTACAATATACAAAAGAATCAAAGATACAAATTGATCTATAGAATAAATACACTAATCACACTATACAAAGACTTGGTTCACAATACATCACAAGTGAATATTATGAAACAAGACAATAAAATATACAATTAAAATATAAGAGAAGAGATAGAAAGAATTAACACAAGGGATTTTTTAACGTGGTAAAACCTCCAAGGAGGAAACATCCACGGGTTGAACTACAACCATTGGGTACTATATTATTGGAAAGTAAACATAGAACATTCACAAAGTGACCAATCTTTAGCTCACCCAACCTAGTGAAGTCTAAGCCTACCCAACCCTATTGGAAAGTATGAAATCCCTCAATGATGCGGAACCACCATATATTGGACAACACACTCAACCAACATCGATGGTAGATTAGAAATTCCTCAAGAGTGCATACACCTCCCGTGTACCCCGCTCTATCGGACTCTATGTCTAACCATACGCCTAGGCCTACCAATACAATAGCCAACTCCCTATCCAAGGCACTCTTGCCTCTAGGGAGCCTCCCATGCATGACTATCCGAGTCCTCCCGACTCTAGCCATGACTCCTTGCTTACCTATCCGAGTCATCCCGACTCTAGGCAAGACTTCTTGCTTGGCTATCCGAGTCATCCTGACTCTAACCAAGACTTCATGCCTTTTACAAGGACTTCCTAGTGTGATCATGTGAATGCAAATGATGCAAACATTCAATACAACATAGAATATGTGATCAATACATTCTATGGCACAAATAGACCTAAACATGTGAAATCACAATTAATCAAGTCTAGATGCAAAAATACATGAATAGAAACCTAAGCATGTGAAACACCTAACACATATACTCAAAGTCTCATTCACACACATAACACTTGAATCACAAAATGTTCATTAAGTACAAATTCAAGATGCTATCAATATACAATCAAAAGCTAGATATATGAGATTAAAATCAATCAATATACTAGACAAAAATATAGAGCAAGGTTTTGAGATTTACATCAACCAAAACCTATATTCTCTAAATCACATAAAAATACACAAATCCTAGATTTCACTAATCAAAGGACCAAATCAAATCTCAAAGTCATTTTAACACAAAATCAATTCAATTAAGTATCAAACAACCTAAGATGCCATTCTAATCACAATACAACTCACAAACATATGAAAAACATAGAATCATAGAATCTAGTCAACATTAGTCCACAAATTGAGTTTCAATTAGAATGATAATCAAGCTATCTTTCTCAATAGCTTTTACTAAACATAATCAAAGATATATGAGAAGAAACCCCAAGCATTTGGAAGGTCAAATAACAAGAAATCCCTAAGATGAGACCATTACCTCCGATTTTGAAGCTGGTTCGGAATTCAGTGATCAACCACTGGAAATCACGATCAAACAGCCACCAAACCACTTGGAGATGTTAGAGGACTCAAATACGAACACTCTCCAACTTGAATCACTCAAATCCAACTCCGGATGAGGAAGATATGGTGTTTCGAAAATCAGAAATTTCAGAGGAGAGAGCTGACGGGAAACTGAAATGTGTCTACTTGAATTTTCAAATGGAGAGAGAGAGGGAAGAAATAGGAGGAGAGAGAAGGAGTTTTTTGGCCAATCACGTGGTGCCACGTCACCCCCTGGCCGTGGGGGGCGCGTGGCCCACACGGGAGCAGAGGTTGCTCCAGGCCGTGGGGCCCACGGCCTCAACCACGGCCAGCCCTTGTGGCCCACGGCCTGGGCTGTCCTCTCTCGCGCTCCCTCGGTTCGTCAGCCCGTATCTCGGGCGTCCGAACTCCGAATTCAAATCCATTTTCGGATTACAAACCGTGACTCTCTTACGCACGATAACGACTATACAACTTTGAAAAAAGGTTGAGAAATCATCTCGGAAATCATCGATGAATTCAACACAACGTAAGAGAACGTAAAGTGGCATAGTCAACACGTTTGGACTCGAAACCTTATGAATGAGTAACCGAAATGACCGGAACTCAATAAGGCATTGAATAAGAACATGTTCAAGTCCTAAACACAAAATACGGAAACATACAAGCACAAATACACACACATATGCTAGTTTCCGGACATAGTCCTAGAAAATGCAAAACACAAAGTTTATTAACTAAATGTGAATGCATGAGCATATTTTGCCAAGTGTGTGAAAGTGAAATGTAAATGAAATAAAATCATGAAGGGACACACAAGAATGATATGTGTGAGTGTGTGCCTAGCCTTGTAAGAGATAAGAGGAGTTAGAATACCTTTGTAGACCGATAATGCCCGAAACTCTTAAAAGCCGGCAACTTGAACGAATAATGGTTGAGACGTCCTTCGTCTTCGAAATCCTTCATTTACTAACCACTAAACATTACAAGTAAAACACGTTTTGATATGGAATGAATGCCAACACTAATTATCAACCTAACATTGCATTTTTAGCATCTTGAGTATTTCACATATTCACATTAGGTTGTGCTATCTCTTCACTTTAGAGACAAGTCTTGTACTTACCTCTTAGATAGTTTGCAAGCAAGGGACTAGAGTCACTATTAAAGACCAGCGGGTAGCAAAGACGGATTAGTAAATTTAGGTGTGATGCGGTCAACCTAATTTGTAATCGTATTTGCAAATAGTGGATTCGAGGTTCTCGTGTGGCGCACATAACAGCCCGTGGTTTTTCCCCGTGTGGGTTTCCACGTAAAAATTGTGTGTCCTTTAATTTCCGCACTTATATGCTTATCCTTGTTTATTGACTAGATTGGAGCTTTTTCGTAATTTGGACTAATCTCGAAAAATTGGGTAAAGATGTTTAAAATCTATTCACCCCCCCTCTAGATTACTTTAGGACACGTTTATATTTATTTTCACCCGGGAAGAGAGGAGCGATCCCCTACCCAGTCCGGACCAGCTGCGGCGCACCCGTACGCCGTGGTCCAGGTTGTCCCGGGAAACTCCCGACAGATTTTTCAGGATAACAAAAGTAAAAATTAGATTCTCTCTCCTCCCATTCTCTCTCTCTTCTCTTTCTCGTTGTAGTAGTAATAATTTTCTAAATAGTAATATTTTTCTTTTGTCGTCTCGACGACAGTGCTTTTTCTCTGTCTTGGGTTTTCCATATAAAAGTTTGTATTGTGTGATTTGATTTTATTCATCTTATTTTTGTGTGTTAAGACATTTTTTGTTTTGTTATATATATTAAGTACGATGTCAACTTTTCCCGATAGATAGCAACCACTATTTTATGAGTCGTGACATGTTTATTTTTCTATTTTCGGTTGTATACTTATATTTATATCACCGACATTGACCACAATTGAAAAAGGAAACAAAAGCTTTCCTGTAAAATTACAATGAAAATTGCCACCTTTAATGAAACAACAATATATCTATTGTTCGCAAGAAAATAACTCAGAAAGAGAAAGTCTCACGAAAATGCATTTTGGTTTATTGACATTTTATTTTTATTTTTTTATTGATTCTCTTCAAGATATATTATTTGTTTTATCAAAAGTAAACGAACATTTGAGCTCAGGATGCTTTCAAGGTGAATATAAAAAGCATGTATCTAACCTATCAACTTCAATTCCTATATGGACTTGTTCAAAGGTCTTATAGGATGAAAAAAAAAATACAAACTTAGTGGGAAACCACGAATTGCAATTACTAGTTGAAACAAAGACAAAAATATATGGATTCAAGGAATGTGAGATTTAGACAATATTTTAAGCTTTAAAACAAGCTGTTATGTATACTATACAAACATGTATGTGTCATCAATTATTGGAAAGATCAGTATATAAAGGGTAGCCAACCATGTTTACAATTCAACTCACAAAACAATCAAATAGCAGCTCCAAATGGGAATCTTGGGACAGTCGAGGCAATGGCCTCTTTTGCTTTCGGTTGCGATATTTTTGCTCGTAGCCACCGCTGTGGCTGACTACAAGCCTTATACATATGCATCACCACCACCAACTCACGACAAGTCACCACCTCCACTAGAGCACTCTTCACCACCACCTTATTATTATAAGTCTCCGCCACCACCAGAAAGCTCTCCACCTCCACCTTATTACTACAAGTCTCCACCACCACCGGTGCACTCTCCGCCACCACCTTATTACTACAAGTCTCCGCCACCACCAAAGCACTCTACACCACCACCTTATTACTACAAGTCTCCGTCACCACCAAAGCACTCTCCACCTCCACATTATTACTACAAGTCTCCACCACCACCGAAACATTCTCCTCCACCACCTTATTACTATAAGTCACCTCCTCCTCCAGTAAAATCTCCACCTCCACCATATTATTACAAATCCCCACCTCCTCCATCTCCATCACCTCCTCCTCCGTACATTTACAAGTCTCCACCTCCTCCACCTCCACCATCTCCATCACCACGACCACCATACGTATATAAATCTCCACCACCTCCATCACCATCTCCACCCCCTCCCTACGTGTACAAGTCCCCACCTCCACCATCTCCATCACCACCACCACCACCACCGTACGTATATAAATCTCCACCACCTCCATCACCATCTCCACCCCCTCCCTACGTGTATAAGTCCCCACCTCCACCATCTCCATCACCACCACCACCATACGTATATAAATCTCCACCTCCTCCATCACCATCTCCACCCCCTCCCTACGTGTACAAGTCCCCACCTCCACCATCTCCATCACCACCACCACCACCGTACGTATATAAATCTCCACCTCCTCCATCACCATCTCCACCCCCTCCATATGTTTACAAGTCCCCACCTCCACCATCTCCATCGCCACCACCACCATACGTATATAAATCTCCACCACCTCCATCACCATCTCCACCCCCTCCCTACGTGTACAAGTCCCCACCTCCACCATCTCCATCACCACCACCGTACGTATATAAATCTCCACCACCTCCATCACCATCTCCACCCCCTCCCTACGTGTATAAGTCCCCACCTCCACCATCTCCATCACCACCACCACCGTACGTATATAAATCTCCACCTCCTCCATCACCATCTCCACCCCCTCCCTACGTGTACAAGTCCCCACCTCCACCATCTCCATCACCACCACCACCACCACCGTACGTATATAAATCTCCACCTCCTCCATCACCATCTCCACCCCCTCCCTACGTTTACAAGTCCCCACCTCCACCATCTCCATCACCACCACCACCACCACCACCGTACGTATATAAATCTCCACCTCCTCCATCACCATCTCCACCCCCTCCCTACATGTACAAGTCCCCACCTCCACCATCTCCATCACCACCACCACCACCGTACGTATATAAATCTCCACCTCCTCCATCACCATCTCCACCCCCTCCCTACGTTTACAAGTCCCCACCTCCACCATCTCCATCACCACCACCACCGTACGTATATAAATCTCCACCTCCTCCATCACCATCTCCACCCTCTCCGTAAGTTTACAAGTCCCCACCTCCACCATCTCCATCACCACCACCACCGTACGTATATAAATCTCCACCTCCTCCATCACCATCTCCACCCCCTCCATATGTTTACAAGTCCCCACCTCCACCATCTCCATCGCCACCACCTCCTTACGTATATAAATCTCCACCTCCTCCATCACCATCTCCACCCCCTCCCTACGTTTACAAGTCTCTACCTCCACCATCTCCATCACCACCACTACCACCACCATACGTATATAAATCTCCACCTCCTCCATCACCATCTCCACCCCCTCAGTATGTTTACAATTCCCCACCTCCACCATCTCCATCACCACCACCACCGTACGTATATAAATCTCCACCTCCTCCATCACCATCTCCACCCCCTCCGTATGTTTACAAGTCCCCACCTCCACCATCTCCATCGCCACCACCACCGTATGTATATAAATCTCCACCTCCTCCATCACCATCTCCACCCCCTCCATATGTTTACAAATCCCCACCTCCACCATCTCCATCGCCACCACCTCCTTACGTATATAAATCTCCACCTCCTCCATCACCATCTCCACCCCCTCCCTACGTTTACAAGTCTCCACCTCCACCATCTCCATCACCACCACTACCGTACATATATAAATCTCCACCTCCTCGGTCACCATCTCCACCCCCTCCATACGTTTACAAGTCCCCACCTCCACCATCTCCATCACCACCACCTCCTTACGTATATAAATCTCCACCTCCTCCATCATCTCCACCCCCTCCCTACTTTTACAAGTCTCCACCTCCACCATCTCCATCCCCACCACCACCATACGTATATAAATCTCCACCACCTCCATCACTATATCCACACCCTCCCTACGTTTACAAGTCTCCACCTCCACCATCTCCATCACCACCACCACCATACGTATATAAATCTCCACCTCCTCCATCACCATCTCCACCCCCTCCATATGTTTACAAGTCTCCACCTCCACCATCTCCATCACCCCCACCGCCTTACATATATAAATCTCCACCACCTCCATCACCATCTCCACCTCCTCCATATGTTTACAAGTCTCCACCTCCACAATCTCCATGACCTCCCTCTCCTTATGTCTATAAGTCGCCTCCACCTCCACCTCCTTACATATAAAAGTCCCCACCGCCTCCATACCGTTATTAATCACCTCATCTATCCAAGTCTCCACCACCCCATGCATACTACGTTTACAACTCACCCTCTTCTCCCAAAGGCTATTAAGCCTACGGTCACTTCTTGAGTTGATTTATGAAGAATAACTATATAAGTTCAACTAAATGCTTTTTATGATTTGTTTTGTTTTTTTTTTTTTTTTTTTTTTTTTTTCCTTTGAATATGGGTTTAAAATGTTGAATTCATTTGAATTATTGAACATTCGGTGTACTATTTGTTGTAATCAATGAAAAACAACTTCTTCTTTCATAAGCGCTGTACGTGAATATTTGGTTCTTGATTGTATTTTCATCAGGTTCTCTATTTGGAGTGATAAACGAACTTCAATTGTTAATAATAAAAAATAATAATAATAATAATAATTGGCTCGTTGTAGTAATAAATTAATAATATCATACGTAATTTGACTTATCATGAAATAAATTTATTCAAGTCAATTAAAGTATTAATAATTGCGATGACTCTAAAAATAAATATATAGATTCTGTATAGAAATTTTGTCAGATTTTTGTATTGAGTTTTGTGGACTTTTACTTTTATACAGAGTTATATGGTATTGGTGAAAAAATAATATTTGATTGTGCATTAGATAATAGTTTTAGACTCTGTCAATTACCAACAAATTTATACAAATACAAGACTTCTATTTATATTAATCACATCAATGAAAGTTTGAAATTATAAAATAAAACATTAATTGACTTTTTTTTAATTCTAATTAGTAATTATCAAGATCAATTATTGGATAGAAAAAGTCTCGTATAAATTTGCTGAATTGGATTGTTAAAATGTGAATAAACATGGACATTACCACAACCTAGTCCTCCATATTGAAAGACAAAATGTCCACATTTTAACAATCCAATTCCAAACTCTAAAATATAACAACTTTGAAATGATGTGTATTATGTCAAATAAAAAAATATATATATGTGCATTATGAAAGAAAAACCCTTCTCAAATAAGGAAATGATCTAATTAACCGAATTTATATTTAAACTTAATTCCATGCATTTTGTAATTTTTCCGCATTTAACTAAACAATTTTAATTTTTAATTACCTACAAGGTCTATTCTTTAACATATGTTCCTAAACAGGTAGTTTGATTGTGTTTTACTCGTAAATAAAATAATAATAAATAAATAAATAAACCTTTAAAAACCAATAGTATTTTAAAGAAATAATAACTAAAATAAAAATGTTGAAAAAAATTAAAATAAAAAAGTATTAAAAAATATATTATAAAGACATTTAAAGTCACAAAAGAAAAATATACCCTTTGAATTTTAAGTTGAGTAACACGTAAGTTTGACCTCAAAGACTAATTTAACACTTCTTATAAAGTTCACAATATATTTGGAATAAAAATACTTGGAATTAAGATTAAAAAAAAAAAAAAAAAACAAGGACTCATATAGTAATTGCCCATAAATAATTAATAATTTATTTGGCTCATCAAGCACAAGTAACTATGAAAACATTATTGCAAAAATCTAATACATACATGCAATACATCAAAATAATAAATAAATAAATAAATAAAATAAAATAAAAAAGAGCAAAAATTCAAAAATAAAATGTTTCCCCAATGTCATATTTTTCACATTAGCAATTGAACCAAAATTTAGGTGCAAGATAAAACGGATATTGTTATACAGTTATACTCATCCAAAATACAAGGAAAAAAGAAATATCACCGCATAAAACTTTAAATTAGGGGTGGCAAAATGGGTTGGCGGGTCGTGTTAGGCACAACACGAACACGGCCCGTTTATTTTTGACTTGACACGACACGAACACAACCCGTTTATTAAACGGGTCAGACCCCCTATACACAAACACGACACGATTAACCCATTTATTATACGAATTAAATCGTGTTGGGTCAAATGACCCGTTTAAACAGCATTGAACCCGTTTAAAAACACGACATGACACGACTAGGTTTCCTTTTCTATTTATATAGAAAAGTAAAATTACATAAATATCCTTATAAAATAGTGAAATTATATTCTTATCCCTATTAATCGTGTCAACCCGCGTGTCGACCCGTCGTGTCATGACCCATATTGCCATCCCTACTTTAAATTTCTCCTAAAACTAATTTGATATTGGACTCCTAAGTCCTAACTACAACCGGCAGCTTCTTCTACCTTCCTTTTCTCCATAGCTAGGTTTGGTGTCACGTGCAAGACACATGCTTGATTTATATTCTTATTTTTATACAAAAATTATCATGTCAGGTATACCTGAGGATATTATCGTGCGGTTTCATTAATTCTCGCTATCGAGAAATAGTGTAATTTTTTTTAAACGAGAATTAGTGAAATTGCTCAATAATATCCTCAGGTATACCTGACTTGATAGGTGCTGATTTTTATATATTTTTTATTAATTTTAATTTCAAATTATAACATTGGGAGATTTTTTTTTGTCTTTTTATATACAATCAAGAGATTTTTTAACTACAAGGTGCTTTTTTTTTTAAGAACAAAGAACTTTCATTCAAAAGAAACAGAACCGAATGTTTTTAAAATAAAAATAAAATACAGAACTGATATCATCTTCATCCATAAAGAAGACTCCTAGAAAACACAAGTTCTAAAGCTAACAGCCCACCTAGCAATCTCATCATGAGCAACCCAGTTACATTCTCGCAGAATGAAAGAAATAGATCTAACATCAGCAACACTAAGCAAAACTTTAATATCCTGAATAACATTACAAATCTAACTCCTAGAAAATAAGGACCCCTGATATAATTTGACAACACTATGAGAATATAATTCAACAAAGAGAGGAAACAAAAGCTTATCAGCAACAAATTCCTGAGGGGGGTGTTTCGGTGATTGTTCCTGATTCGGTTACAGGTCTCATTCAGAGTTCTGCACCTATGGTCCACGGTGGTAAGTCTTTTGCAGGTCTCTTCAAATCTTCTCTTGTTGAGACTTTACCGGTGCCATCAGTTCCCTCTAAGAAGGGGGGGTATGCGGATCTTTTTATGGCTGCCCAAATTCAAGAGGATAATGTTTCCAGTCCTTTGATTCTTTCGAAAAAGGGTGGTTATGTGGCTGTTCAGGTGGATCCCTCTGCTTATAAGTCTAGATTGGAGGTTTGTAAGTTTTCTCTCATTGGTCGAGTTGTCTTTTCTAGTGGTGAGAAGCCTTGGAAGTTGGCTGATCTTAAAGCCAAGATGCAGTCTATTTGGAAGTTGAACTCTGTTTGGAGGCTGATTTCTTTAGGTAAGGGGTACTTTCAGATTCTGTTGAATTTAGATGCTGATAAGAATATGGTTTGGAGTTTGGGGTCTCTTAATCTTAAACCAGGTGTTTTACGGCTTCAGCCTTGGATGCCGGATTTTAATCCAGCATTACATAAGTCTTCAAATGCTCAGGTTTGGGTCCGTTTTTATGATCTGTCATGGGAATATTGGCATCCGAAGATTATTTCTGATTTAGCTAGAGGGATTGGAGTGCTTTTACGGCTGGACAGGGCTACTGTGGAGGGTGATTTTGGACATTTTACGCGTGTTCTGGTGGATATTGATGTGTCTATTGTGCCTCCGTCTTCTTTGCTTCTTGAGAGGGATGATTCTCATAGTTCTTTCATTTCGGTGGAATATGAGAATCTCCTAGCTTTCTGTTCTACTTGTTCCTCCATTGGTCATTTTCCCAATGTTTGTCGTTGGAACAAGTCTGACAATGGGATTCCTGTTAGTTTTAGTAAGCCCAATTCTGCTAGAGATGGTCCGGCCACGGTTGGTGCAAATGAGGGGTTTCAGGTTCCTCACAAACATGCTCCTAAACTGGTTTTTCCTCAAGCAGAAGTTCCAATTTCTAATGTCTTTGCTGCTATTCAACATGATTTAGGGTCTTTGGATTTAGTTGTGGTTCATTCTTCAGCAGGTTCAGATCCGATTTTGGGTATGGTTTCTTCTGCTAGTCTAGTTGATTCGCCATGTTTAACTTCTTTAGTGGCTTCTACTACTTCGATGGTGGCTGCTCAGGTCTGTCAGTCCCAGCAGGTGGGGCGGAGTGAGGATTCTCTTATTGGTGTCCATGTTCATTCCTCCAGAGTGGGAGCAATGCCTGTTTCTTCAGAGGGCCCTTCTTCGATTCTTGATGTTTCAGCTGGTGCTGTTGTTTCAATCTCTTCAGCTGTTTCGATGGTCGGGCAGGGGTCGAAGGTTGGTAGGGATTCTGTTTCTCCGTTGGTTTCTTTTGCTCAACCCATTGTTTCTTCAGTGGTTTCAATTGATGAGTTGGACGATAGGGTGGGTATAGTTTCTCCTTCGGTTGAAATGGTTGATAGGGTTGTTTTGAGGAATGGATCTGGATCTTCATGTTCCCCTGTCTTGGATGTGGACTCTGATGTTCGGGTACAGGGTCCTGAGCGTTCGTTGTCTAATTCCCAATCTAAACTTCGCCCCATTGCTGATTCTTCCTGGGCTGACCATGTTGAGGAATAAGAGTTAAATGATACTACTACTATTACTCGAAGGTCCACTAGGATTGCACGCAGACTGGCTTATAAGTCTGGGTCCCGAGCTTTTTCGAGGGTTTCTGATGATTAGTGTCCTATATTGGAATTGTTGTGGGATTGGGAATGGTTTTTTGAGGCAGGTTCTCACTGATTTGAGTTGTCTGCATGGGTCAGGAGTCTTTTCGTTTTTCTTGTTGTTTTTGTTTTCTTGTGTGGCTTGTGCGCCACTTTTTTAGTTGGGGCTTTTGCTCGTGGTGTTTTTGTGGTTGGTTTGGCCTTTGCTACTTTTTGTTCTTTTCTTTTTTTATTTATTTATATAATTATATATATTAAATAAATAAATAAAAAGCTTATCAGCAGCAAACTTCAACCTTTATAGATAGCACTATAGCAGTTGCTTCAGCAATCTCAACATCATCCCCACCATTCAAGCATACACCTGCAGCAAAGATAGGAACACCCTTGTCATTTCTAACCATAGCACCCACCCCTACTCTGCTCAGCATCCGCATTTAGCTTGAAAGCATCATCTTGCAAAGGAATCTAGACAGAAGGCAAAATACGAGCTTTCCTCAAGGGATCCTTCTTGCTACAATCTTTGTCAAAATTAAGCATAAAATCAGCAGACCTTTCCCATAAATCATCCGGAACAAGGGCTTTTCCACCATGAACTCAGATATTTCTCTCCCTCCATTAGAGCCAAGATGTTACAACAAACTGAAGTGCAAGCTTCATTCTACAAGTACAAGATTTTTATTTTTATTTTTGACCGCATTATTAAAGACTAAAAAAATTTGGCACTTGGATTCAAGTATAAACACAACTACTTTGAACCTATATGTTATGTTGTCAATTTCCTTGATTTCTTCCCTGGATATTGAAATATTATAATAATATACATTAAATTATGTATATATATGTTTGTGTGTGTGTGTGTGTGTGTGTGTGTATGTAAGATCCTTGATTTATGTTGGCTTGATTCCATTGCAAAACACTCTTTATTTGTAATGGTTAGTTGCTTAGGTGGTTCTTGGTGAAAAGAAGCTTTAAAGGAGAAAAGCAACTTCTCATGCAAATATTGTCTTCAAGAGGAAAAGCGCTTACTTGGATGCTAAGGTATCAAGATTCTTCTTCCTCTTGCAAGGCATAAACACACACACACACAATTCATTCATGTGTGTCCCTACATCGTTATGCTACATTTGTTATAACACATTCACACACTTATTGAAGTATGCACATGTATTAGTTTCAAATTGACAAACAATGTGAAATTGCATGTTCTAGGACTATCTCTAGGAAATAGCATACTTGTGTGACTTTTTATTTATTTGTTTATGTTTTATTGTCTTTGGACTTGAACATGATCTCATATGATTCCTTATTGAGTCCTGGTCATTTCGGTTACTCATTCATTATGTTTCAAGTCCAAACTAGGATGATATGCTACTTTACGTTCTCATTCGTTGTGTTGTCTTTGTCGTCATATATCGAGTTGAATTCTCAACCTTTTATCAAAGTTTCTTAGTCTTTCTTGTGCATGAGGGAGTCATAGTTCGTAATCCAAAAATGGATTTGAATTCGGAGTTCAGATGCTCGAATACGGCTAAAGAATTCGTGAGGAGCGCAAGGGAGGCAAGCATTGGCCGAAGGCCATTTTGGGAGGCAGCCCGTGAGGAGGCCATGAGCCTCACGACCCATACATCCTTTTGCCTCGTGAGGCTCACGCGCCTCTCACGAGGAGAGTGATGTTTCCTCCTCTGATTGGGCACTGAATCTCCCTCATTCTCTCTTTTAAATATCCTCATCCTTCCCTCCAAATGTGTGTGAAGAAAAAAATTAAAAAATAGAGAGCAGAAAATTTCTTCAGGTTTTTTATTTCTTTTTTTGATTATAACTCTCTCATTTCAACTCGAAATCGAGTGATTCAAAAGCCAAAAATGTTGGTCTTAAAGAGAGGAACAAACCTCAAGCATTTTCAAAGTCAAATGATTTCGTGATTTTTCACAGTAAGCTGATTTCAGTCCGAGACTCATCATTTGTAGGTGAAACATCTTCTTCTAACTTTCTCTTTTGATCATCTCATTTAATCTTCCTATTTGATAGATGAAATGTGTTAAGAATGATGTTTGTTCATACTCTAGGTTTGTTTGATCGATTGATTGTTGAGTTTTAGCTTTGTGATCTCATTTGAACATATTTTAGCTAAACTCGATTAAACTTGAAATTGATTCTAGAAATATCTTGTATGATGTGCTTCATGATGATTTCTAGGTTTAATTTCATGATCTAAGAACTAAAATTTTGAATGAAATATTGAATATTCTAATCTTGTTCTTACTGATTCACATGCTTTGATTTCTAGATACATTTGTGATTGTTTGATTGAAAGCATATTTTAGATTATCATTTAGCATGATCATAGAGTTTGATTGATCATCTTGCTTTATTTGATTGTATTTTGCATCATTTGCATCACCTAGATCAAAGTCTTGTAATAGTTTAAAGTCCCTTTTAAAGTGAGTGAAGCTTTGATTAGAGTAGTGCTGGCAAAATGGGTCGGGCTTCGGTGGGCCGCCCGTCCAGGCCCGTTTCGTTCGCGGGCCCGTGCTGACCCGGCCCGCCAGATTAACGGGTTAATAGGCTAGGCCCAAGCCCATTAATCTGGCAGTCCAGGCTAGGCCCATTTGGGGCCGTCGTGGGCCGGGCTCGGCCAGGCTAGCCGGCCCATAAAAAAAATTGCAAATTTTGAATCTAGCGAGCCCAAACAGGCGCCCACGGGCGGCCTGGTAGGCCCGCCAGAATTCAAATTTGATTTTATTTTTTTTTTCAAATTTTGAATTGAGGGGTGGCTTTTGTAATTAACCAACTAAACGTTGGGGGAGGAAAAAAATATCCAAAACTTTTCAAAATTACATATTTTTAAATCTTTTACAATTTTTTCCAATTATACCCTTACCTAAAATTTTCCTATAAATACCCCATCACCCTCACCTCATTCTCTACATTTTCTCTGCTTCCCTAATCCCTACTCTCTTATTCTTCTCTCTATTCTCTACAATCTCTCACTCACTCTTTCAACTATTTTGTAATTTATTTAATATATTATTTATATACTATATACTATTATACTAATATACTATACAATATACATTATATATTATATATTTACATACCTCCCACTCTTTAGTCTCTACTCTCTACTCTCTACATATTCTAAGGCTTTTACTCTAAGGTATTGTCTTGTTTTTTATTTATTTTTTTATTATTTTTTTTTATTAACTTTCATTTGTTATTTAATTATTAACTATTATTAATATGTTTATAACTAATGTTATTATTTGTTATATTGTTAGGTATCCAATTGATTAATTAATTCAACACTCTCAAGTCTCAACTCTCAAGCCTCCAATTTAAGGTTAATATGTCTACTTCTCTACTTTTGTTAATTGTTATTAATAACTTTTTATATAGCAATTATTATTATTTAGTGATTAGTATAATAGTATGTGTGTAGTTAATATTGTTGTTAGTAATATGTTAATTTTATGTTTTTTTTTTTTTTGTTAGTTTTAACAACAAAATAATAATAATAATAAATTAATTCCTAATTTTTTTCAAAATTTTCGAAATTATTATTATATTAGAAAGATTTTTTTTTTTCTGAGTTTAACAACAAATTAATAATCAAAAAAATTAATTCTTAATTTTTTTCAAAATTTTCGAAATTATTATTATATTAGAAACTAGAAAGATTATGTTTTTTTTTTTTTTTTTTTTTTTTTTTTTTTTTTTTTTTTTTTGAGTTTAACAACAAAATAATAAATAAATAAAATTAATTCCTAATTTTTTTTCAAAATTTTCGAAATTATTATTATATTAGAAAGATTATGTTTTTTTTTTTTTTGTAGAGTAACTAGAGTTTAAGAAGAAAATAATAATTTAGAAAAATTAATTCTTAATTTTTTTTTAAATTTTTTTAAATTAATAATGATTATGTTTTTTTTTTTTTTTTTTTTTTTGTAGAGTTTAAGAAATAAAAAGAAAATAATAATTTTGAAAAATTAATTCCAAATTTTTTAATTTTTTAATTTTTTGAAATTAATAATATATTAGAATGATTATTAAAGTTGAAATAAGATGAAAAAAATAATTCCGATTTTTTTTGCAAAATTTTTGAAATTAATAATATAAATTATTGGCATCGTAATATAAAAATTCAAATATTAAGTTTGCACACATATAGTTGCATACTAAATACTCTATCTACAAAATTCTCAAAGTAATGAGTCCTACCTATGAATGTCCAAAGATTCTTCCATCTAGATGACAAGACACAAGTTTTAACAGCATCTCAGATGCTGTTAAAACCCATGTTTTGTCATTGAGATGGAAAAAATCTCTAGGCATTCATTACAATCTTAATTTTGATGATTAAGATTATAAACTTGGTATCGACGAGTCACTTTGAGAATTTAGTGGACAGAGTACTCAGTATTTGTCAATGCAAAGATATTCAAGATTTTACTCTCTCTTATGCTTTGCAGTAGAACACAATATGCAACGCAATGTGCAAACTTAATATGTTTTTTTTTTTAGAAAAATTAATCCTGATTTTTTAGAGTTTAACAACAAAATAATAATTAAAAAAAATTACTATGTTTAATTGTGTAAATGTATAATTGTATATTTGTAATTTTGTATGTTTAATTTGTTATTTGTATAAATGTACATTTAATCATTTGTATCTGTCCACAAAACTCTCAAAGTAACGAGTCCTATCGTTGAACGTCAAGAGATTTATCCATCTTGATGATAAGACACAGGTTTTACTGTTAAAACATGTGTCTCATCATCGAGATGGATAATTCTCTGGACATTCGTTTACAATCTTAATTTTGATGATTAATTGATTATGATTATAAACTTGGTACCGACGAGTCACTTTGAGAATTTTGTGAACAGGGTACTCAGTATTTGTCAATGCAAATTTTGATGAATATGTTTTTTTTAGAAAAATTAATTCCAATTTTTTTTTAAATATATATATTATAATGATTATGTTTTTTTTAGAGTTTAACAACAAAATAATAATTAAAAAAAAAAATTACTATGTTTAATTGTGTAAATTTATAATTGTATATTTGTAATTTTGTATGTTTAATTTGTTATTTGTATAAATGTATAATTGTATATTTACTATGTTTAATGTGATATTTAATCATTTATTTAATTATAATCTTAGGAAAATGAATCCTGAAGACTTGAACCTAAACCCCGACGACTATTTACCGGATGAGGAGATTAATCGATTATTCGGTGAGTTCCATAACAATCTCGATCCCCCTAGTACTACAGGTGCGGGACCTTTTTCCTCAACACTGAATACGAGTAAGAAAAGGAAGAAGAAGAAATCTGAGGTGTGGGATTGCTTTAACCCTATAATGGTAAAGAATACAGATGGTACTGAAGTTGAGCATGCCCAATGTAAGTATTGTCAACTTTACTCACTGGTTCAAGTAAGGGAACTAGTCATCTCAGGAGACATAAAGACAAATGCATGGTTTCCCATGGGCAAGTCGATACAACTCGACAAACCCAACTGCAGTGGAACCCAGATGGTTCTGTGAGTACATGGCAGTATGACCCCGACCGGGTCAGAGAGCAGGCGGTGTTGTACTGCGCTGCAACTGACCAACCTATAGGTTTTCAAGATAACCCCCATTTTCAATATTTTATTAATAATATTTTTAACCCCCAATATGTCCCTATTTCTAGAAACACAACTAGGAGCGATTTGATTCGTACTTTTCAAAAACGTAGGACTGAATTGATTTATGAATTTCAAAACATTTCTTTTTCAATTGCATTAACGTCCGACATCTGGACCGGACGTTCAAAACAAGATTATTTATGTGTCACTGGACACTATGTAAACACCCAATGGATTTTACAAAAAAAGCTCCTTGGTTTTCATGTCATGGATTATTCACACACTGCACAAAATATTTTTTAGGTTATTATGTCCGTTATACAAGATTATGGCATTCATACCCGCATCATGTCAATTACTTTGGATAATGCTTCTGCTAACTCCAAAGCTATAAATTATTTCATTAATTCTAACATCCCTAATATTGCGGGAAAAATTTTCCATGCCCGTTGTGCATGTCACATTATAAACTTGATTGTAAAATCAAGTTTAAAGCAGGTGCAAAGTCGAATCGACAATATTAGGGCGGCTTTGGGTTGGATTATGGTATCTAGCCAAAGAATTGCTGAGTTTACCAGATTTTGTAAATCAAAGGGCCTAATACCCCGTAAGTTCCAAACAGATATGCCGATAAGGTGAAACTCAACATATAATATGTTGAAATCTGTTTTACCATATGGTAAGGAAATTACTAGGTTTTATAACCTGAACACCACCAACGACCCCGGACGTGAAAAACTCACGGATGGTGATTGGTATGTGGCCACTGTTTTTGTTGAATTTTTAAAAGTTTTTTATGATGTTACTATAGAACTTTCTGGGGTTTATTACCCCACATCTCCTCTTGCACTTCATAAACTTTATGACATGGCCGATTTACTTAGACAATATACTGAACATTTGATGGTAGCTTCTGCTGTTGCTAATATGAAAAAAAAAAATTGTAAAATATTTGGGGGGGAGGGGTGTGGGGTGGAGGGGGGAGATTCCTCTTTTGTGTGTCTTTGGTATTGTTGTAGATCATAGGTTTAGATTTAATGGTTTAGAAGTATTTTCCAAAGAATTGGGTGAGGCTCTGGGATTAAGTGAAACGGATGTTGCTGAACATCTTAGTACACTGAAATCCCAAATGTTCGAGGTTTTTTCTATTTATGAGAACAGGTATAGCGACGGAACAGCGGAACCGGCGCCTTCTCAGCAACAATCCCAACAACAATCGAAGCTCATGAGAATTTTTTTATCAAGGCCACAACTTCTCGCGCTTTAGGAAGTTTGAGTCAGAGTCAAAGTCAAGGTCAACGACAACACGTGGAGCTGAACAGATATCTGACTACGGAGAACTCCATCACGGACAACGATGGCTTCACAACCAACGATCTTCTGAAATGTTAGTGCGGCAAGAGAAACAGCTTCCCCATTCTATCAAGATTAGCATGTGACGTCCTTGCTATCCCGATTTCAACAGTATCATCGGAGCAAGTGTTCAGCATGGCCGGACGAATACTAGAAGAAAGAAGATGTTCATTGGCCCTTAATGCGGTGGAAGTTTTGACATGCCATAAGGATTGGGAAAATGCAAGATTCAAATGACAACATCAACTGGAAAACGAAGAACTCATGGATGACTTCTCCAGCATGGCCATCGAAGAGAGTTCCGGTAGCAACCAGCCGACGAGCTGATGTAATTGTAAATACTTAATTTTTTTTTTTTTCCAATTGCACTCTTTTTCCCTTACCAAGTTTTTATCCCATTGGGTTTTTCTTGGTAAGGTTTTAACGAGGCAATCATGATTTGTAATTTATACTTTTCACCACAAATTTAATACGAAATGACAAAAATATTATTCATCAAAAATTAATTAAGTGTTGTATGAAATGAAAAATGTTATATTTCATATTAAAATTATTACATTAATAATTACACGAACTTAATAGTTTATTACAATGTATAAAAAAAATATGTTTTTTTATAAAAAAAATTCGAAGCCAGTTAAGGCCCTAACGGCCCGGCCTGCCCTAGCACA
Organism: Acer saccharum; assembly: GCA_030490815.1. NCBI lineage: Eukaryota > Viridiplantae > Streptophyta > Magnoliopsida > Sapindales > Sapindaceae > Acer > Acer saccharum. The sequence goes on from CM059871.1 coordinate 27,026,599, forward strand.
AGCCTGGCCCTAGGCCGGGCACCCCCTCCCCACCAACATTTTGTAAATGAGGGAGGTGGTGGGGACACCCCTCAAACCCATTCTCCCATTTCCCTCAAATATATATATATATTATTTTTATTTTTATTTATATCTAAAGTTTTAATAATTAAAAAAAAATAATATATTATAATATAAATTTGAGTTAGTAGGAACTAGTTAGTACTTTACTAGAAGTATTTGTATTTATTTTGGATTTCTTTAAACCAATTATATATTTTAAAACAAATATTTTGACTAAATGTTTTAATAGGGTCAATCTAGAGATTGGAATGGTTAGATTCCAAATTTTGAATTCCGAATTTCAGATTAGAAATTGGAAACAAAAAGAAATGGGGTTTTGTAAATGAGGGAGGTGGTGGGGACACCCCTCAAACCCATTCTCCCATTTCCCTCAAATATATATATATATATATATATATATACACCAAGACGTAGAACTAACAAATACGATAGTATGCACAAGAGAATATATAGCAAAACCAGAAACATAAAACTGGATATGAATAATATGAATAAGTAAATTAAAAATACTTACAACAACAGTACAAGTCTGACAACAACGTAGTACAGAAATATGTCGCACGCTTTATTGGTTACTAGGAGTATATTACAAAGTGAGGGGGATTACAAAGGTGAGGAAATTGGTGGGGAAATTTACATAAAAGGGAGAAAAGACTAGGAAAACTCAACCTACCTTCACATGCGAATGAGAGGTCCTTAAATAGAAAAGATAACTATAGTTAGAGTAACTGTGGTCAACGTGACTCTAGTTAAACTCATGATAATACGACTGAAATATTGCTTGCTTTTACTATTAATAGAACATGGGGCTGTCAGGCCACGATAGTCTTCGGATGAAAGATGATATGTCTGGTACTATATCTGTCTTTTTGTGCTGACGGTAGGTCGGGGAGATAGATGTTGAGTCATAGTGGGGTCCTGGTGGGGACCATAAGCCATAATCGTGATGATGTTGTTTGAAGATAAGCCTAGTAAGGCTAAAGTCTCTGATAAAGGGATAAGTCATGGCCAAAGGTGTCGTCAGCAGGATGGTGGAAATAGTTGTTACCTCGGTAGGGTCCTCATCACTAAGGAAGTCATCCTTATCATGATTTTTTTAGTCTGAATCTTTTTGAGAGATACTGGTCATTGTCTTCTTCATTTCTTCTGCAATCTTCATAAGCTCTTCTGGGGTTTTTGTAGCAACTATCCTGGCCTGGTTTTGGGATTTGGCCATCAAGAACTGTGATTGGTCACTATTTTTGTTGTAGAGACTGGGGTTATCAGTGAACCATCTTGCTACTCTATCCCTTCCATGGTCCTTGATATTCATACCGCTCCACCATTTGATTTTTGTTTGTCTTCCAAAATAGGGGATATTGACGTTGCCGAGTAGTTTGTCTTGGATTTTAATTCAAGCATTAGGATCCATGTTAGACTGAAAAGTTTGAAGAAAAGTAATAGGTTAGGGATGAAATCCCACTCTTTAGGTTTCTCAATGTGTGTTACCTAGTACTGGTAACCTTCTTTGATGATATCTGGAAGAAAGTCAATATTTGGGCCATATTTGTCCCACCATTCTAAGAACCAAAATGGTATGTTGAGTGGGAAGTCTTTGTCGAAATAGATAAACTAGGATAGGGAATTTCCTAGATTTTGGCCATAAAGAACATATGTCCATGCACCAATATAATCCCAATATGAAAATTCAGAAATGTGGAATGGTCTGGAAAATATAATCTTTTTATTTGGATCATTTCCCCATTGTTCTAGGGTAATGATTTTGCAAAACTTTTTTTTTTTTTGAAGATCAATTTTTCTGTGTCGGTTTTGTCAAAAACATCAGAGATATAAATAGAGTCTATGTCCACGAGTATAAATTCGTAAAAAATATGTCTTTTCAATATGTCTTCAGGAATTTTGCAAAACAAAGGATCAATAACTGCATCCACAAGTTTTTTAGGTTCCTTGAAATAAGCCTCAAGTAAAAGAGGTGTCTCTACCATAAAGAATCTGTCAAAATAGGGTTTGTCATGGTAGTGGTATATTAGAGAGTTAATTTTAGGAAAGGTGATGACGAAGATGGGGTGTAGGTTCCTTGTTTTTCTAAGGCCATTTTGTCTTGTTTTGTCGAGCAAGGGCTAATATAAGAAGAGGCTATAGTCTTAAAGGATGATGAGTCTGATTTTAGCGGGAAAAACTATTTGTTATCTGTAAATGGTTAGAGGACATGAGATTTAGTGTAGGTGATCTAGGTGATAAAGGTTGGGTCGTAGTTGGTGTGTGGTTAAAGGCAATAAAGTATTTGTCTTTATGGCTGGGCTTTTTTCCATCATAAGTCACAAAGGCATTGCCTTCATTTGATAAGTCGAATGATAAGTCTGATCTGAGGCTGGCCATAGAGGGATTTATAGTGGGTTTGGGACCCTGGCTTATAGTGGGCCTAAGGCCCTGAATTTTCTTTTTGCTGCTACTCATGGGCTTCCCTACAAAAATTCTTTGGTTAATAAATCTTGCAGGCTATTTTCTGAGCCTTTAATATGTTCAATAGTAAAATCAAATGCTGATAGTAAGGCATACTATCTAGCAAATATCTGTTTTGAAGCGAGATTCTTAACATCATTTTTCAAAATAAATTTTGCAGATTGGTAATCAACCTTTAAAACAAACTTTTGATTGATTAGGTCATCTTGTAATTTTTATATAGTTAGAACAATTGCTAGTATTTCTTTCTTGACAGAAGAATACTCTTGTTGGGTATCATTCCAAGATCCTAAAACATATCTAACAAGGAATTCTCTGTTGTTAATGGTTTGTTTGAGGATTCCTCCATATCCTAACTCGAAGGCATCTGTCTCAACTATTTTTAGGGCGTTAGGGTGGCAAATAGAAAGGCAAGGTAGTCTTTGGACATACTCTTTTACCCTTTTGACAGCATGTTTGTGTTGTTCTTTCCATGGTAAAGGGTTTTTTCTAAGCCTTTGGAAAAGGGGTTTACAGATAATTCTTAATTCCTTATAGAAGTTTGCTATGTAGTTAAGGCATCCTAAAAATCTTTGGAGTTGGGTTTTGTCTTTAATTTCATTTGGGAATTTGCTAGCAAATTCTAAACTCCTTTGAATGGGTATGATTGTCCCTCTTCTAATATTGTGGCCTAGAAACCTGATCTCGGTTTGGAATAGGACGATTTTTGGAGTGGAGACAACTAGACCTTGATTAACAGTCTTAAGGAATATGTCAAGTTGTTTCCAATGCAGGTCAACACTATCAGAATAAATCAAAACATCATCAATATAAACAATAGAAAATTCAATATAAGGATTGAAGATCTCATTCATTATGCATTGAAATTTACTAAGGGCGTTCTTTAGTCCAAAGGGCATAACATTCCATTCTTACTACCCAAAAGGGCAGGTGAAAACTGTTTTATAACGGTCTTTTTCAGCAATATGGATTTGCCAAAATCCTGATTTCATGTCAAATTTTGAAAATATGTTGGCATAAAAAAGCCTCTTTAATAGGTCTGACTTGTTTGGTATGGATATCGGATCCATTGGAGGGCTTCATTCAGGGACTTGTAATTTATGACAAGCCTTAGAACTCCCCTTTCTATTTCTACATTTTTTCGAACATAGAAAACAGGGCAACTCCATGGTGATTTTGAAGGTCGGATAAGTCCTTTGTTGCAATAGATCTTGAATCTCTTTTTTGCAATATTCAAGAAGCTCAGAAATCATTTGAATAGGTCTAGCTTTGGTTGGTATTCCTTTTTCTGAGAAATCTTTGTTGTATGGGAGATTGACAATATGCTTTTTTTCTATTCCAGAAAGCATTAGGAAAGGAGGAACAAACCTCCTTTTCTAAGTTATTTCTGAATATCTGGACCTTGATTTGCATTTTTGGATCTTTTATGTATTTATTTTGTCTTTCGAATTTGAGGTCATCTTTTAAAAAGGATAAGTGATTTTCTTTCATATTGAGATTGTTTATCTGTTGTTTCAGGAAAATGAAATTATCTTTTCCTATGTTGCTCCTCTTTAGGGTGTTTAAGTCTCTTTCAAGAACAGGGAAGGTAAAAGGGAATAGAATCTTTTTTCCTAAGTATTCGGTTACTAGTCCTTCATCAGTGGTAGTAAAAGGAGTGATGAGATAAAGGAATTGTAAGGATCCCGTTTATTGATTGGCTTATTTCGTAGACAAACCACATGTTGGGGTTTATTGTGTAAGGGTAGTTTAGGTGATTGAGATTCAAGCTCAAAGGCCCTTTCAAGACCTCAAGGGACAAGCACGCCAAAGGTATAATCTCTAGTGCTTAGTTTTTCTTTGAAGAGATTTAGATTGCACACACACACTTAACATTCTTGCATTTGTGTGCAAACTCTTCACATGTCACATTTCACACTTGCACTTTGATGTTATATTTTGTTGTGTGCTTATGTGCCTTGTAATTCGTTTCCCGATATTGTTCGGAAACGTCCGCACATGCACTAGTATGTGCTTGGTTTTACGCGAAGACCGCCTACGGAGAATGCCCTTGGCTTCTCCTTTGGTTTCACATCTTATGGTGAAACGGCGGTTATGATCGGTGGCTAGGCCGCCGAATGAAACCGCCGTTTGAGTCTAGAAATCTCTGGATCAATTCTACGGTTGGTTCGGCGGTTTTGAAACCGCTGAACGAAAATACCGTTTCAGACCTGATTGATTTATCTCTCGGTTTTATTCGGCGGTTTCGAAACCGCTGAATGAAACTGCCGTTGATGCTTTGTTCTTCACAGGCTCAATTCGGCGGTTGAGAACGGCGGCCTGGCTGCCGAATGAAACCGTCGATCGTGCGTTTTCATGGGCAAACTTGACTTTTCATGTGTTCTGTTTTTGATGTCTATAAATACATCACTTTCTCTTCTCTCTTAAGTTGCCTCTTTCAACATAAGAACCCTAAAGTCTATAGAGAGATTTGAGAGAGAAAAGGCAATCAAGATTGCTCATTTAAACACTCAAAACCATTTTCATTTGCATTAAATTTCATCTAGCATCTTCTAGCATATCTAGGATGCTTGCTTGCATGGGTCTTTCATCAACACACTTGTTTGGTAAGTTCTTTACTATTATCACATATAATTAGTGTTTTATTTATCAAGGCATCTCTTTTATTACTTGCATGTTCTTAGATTAATTTCTAATATTCAAGATAGAGATTGTTGTGTTGATATGATTGAGTGTTGTATTGTGATAGCTTCATAGGATTGCTTAATCTATGTTTAGCTAAGCTTTATGATATGTCATATAGCTTTTAATATCTAGGATTGAATTAATTACAAAATCATCATCCTAGATAAGCATATAGGGTTCCTAGCTCTAAATTGCATTTTGGATATTTCATATATTCACATAGGTTTTATTATCTCTTCTTAGAGAACTAAGTCTTGTGCTGTGACCGGGATTAAGTTGCTTAAATCGCTGTATTGGCTTGATTCCATTGCAAAACACTCCATATTTGTATTAGTTGTTGCTTAGGATATTTTTTGAAGAAAGGAAGCTTAAAAAGTGATGAGCAACGTCTAGTGCAAAAGTCGTCTTCAAGAGGTGAAAAGCGTCAAAGGTATATCTTGACTCCTATCCTCTTGCAAGGCATTAGCGCACACACACACAATTCATACATGTGTGTCCTTGCATCGTGGTTCAAACATTTGGTATAACACATTCACACACTTCATAGTATGCTCATGCATTGATCTTGTATAGACAAACATTGTGAAATTGCATGCTTTGTGACTATCTCTTTGATATGGCATGCTTGTGTGAATATGTGTTTATTTGTTTGTGTATTTTGTGTTTAGGACTTGAACATGTTCTTATTTAATGCCTTATTGAGTTCCGGTCGTTTCGGTTACTCATTCATAAGGTTTCGAGTCCAAACAATGTGACTATGCTACTTTTCGTTCTCATTTGTTGAGTTGACTTCATCGTCGTTTTCCGAGATGATTTCTCAACTATTTTTTAAAGTTTTATAGTCGTAGTTGTGCATGAGGGAGTCACGATTTGTAATCCGTAAACAGATTCAAAATCGGAGTTCGGATGCCCAAGATACGGCTGAAGAATGTGAGAGTGCGCGAGAGAGGCTAGAGTAGCCATGAGACCACATGTGCCCCTCCCCGTGAGGGAGGCCGTGGGGCCCACGGCCAGGGACCCTCTCTAGTCCCGTGAGGCCCACGTGCCCCCCATGGGGTGGGTGACATGGCCTCTTCGTATTGGCCCTGAAAACCTTCTCTCTCCTCCTTTAATCACTTCTCTTTCCCTCCAAAACACTTGTGGATTTTCAAGAACATTTTTCACGAAAATTCTGCAGCTTTCTTCAATTTTTCATTTTCTTATTGTGATCATAACTTTCTCATACGAACTCGAAATCAATCGATTCAAAGCCAAAATTGTTGGTCTTGAAGAGAACTACAAACCCTAAGCATTTCTAGAGGCAGCTGACTTCGCCATATTTCTCAGTTGATCGATTTTCAGTCCGAGGTCAAGGTTGTTTGTTCAACTTCTTCTTTTTCAATTTCATCTTTGATCTTCTTTTGATTCTTACTATTTGATTGATGAAATTTGTTGAGAAGCATGTTAGATCATATGCTAGGGGTGTTTGATTATTAGTTAATTGAGTTTTAGCCTTGTGATTTGTTTTGAACATATATGTGCTAAACTTGATTTATCATGAAATTGATTCTAGAAAATGTATGTGTGATGTGCTTCATGTTATTTTCTATGTTTAATTTCATGATCTAAGAACTAGGTTTTTAGTGTGATATATTGAATATTCATACCTTGTTCTTATTGATTTACATGTCTTGATTTCTAGATAATCTTTGTGATTGTGTGTTGGAAGTATATTCTAGATTGTCATTGAACATGTACATTTTGCTTGATTGATCATCTAGCTTAATTTGTTTGTGTTTGCATCACTTGCATCACTTTAGATCATAGCCTTGCATTAGGTTGAAGTCTCTAGCAAAGTGAGTGAAGCTTTGTGGATAGAGCAAGGAAGTCTTGATTAGAGTCGGGAGGACTCGGATAATCAAGCAAGGAAGTCTTGTCTAGGGTCGGGAGGATCCGGATAGGCAAGCAAGAAATCTTCCTAGAGACGTGAGCATCTTGGATAGGAAGTTGCTTTCTAGAGGTGTAGGATACATCTCGGATAGGAAGTAGGCTTAGTGATTCACTAGCCCGAGGGTAGATTAGGAGTTGATAGCTTGAGCGGATATCATGAGTGATAGCTTGAGTGTGTAAGTCCTTTTTCACATAGTGGATTGCTTTGCCGGTGGTTGTGGTATCAACCCGTGGATGGTTCCTCTTTAAGGTTTTACCACGTAAAAACACTTGTGTTCATTTTTGTTTTTACTTTTCTTTATCTTCCATATCTTACATTGATTGCATATCTTGTAAATTGATTAACTCTTGTATTAGTGAAATCAATTCATTTGCTAAAACTAATCAAGTGTGCATTTTCTTTGCTATATTCCGCATCATTTTTAATATTGGAAGAATTTGAGTAAATACCTATTCACCCCCCCCCCCCCCCCTCTAGGTATATTTTACACTATATTGCTTAAGGAAATTTCAAATTGGATTATGTTCACTCATACCGGGATTAGGTAGGTGTGTGATTATTTACCGAGATTAGGTTATAATCTTTAACACATTTAATATATTCGAGGTTCGAGTGTGGCCCATTTACTAGCCCGCGGTTTTTCCCGTGAGGGTTTCCACGTAAATATCAAGTGTTATTTAAATTCCGCACATATTACACTTGTTATATTCTTGTGACTAATTAGGGGCATTTTCGTAATCTTGACCTTACATGAAAATTGGGTTAAATTAATTAAAATCTATTCACCCCTCCACCCCCCCCCCCCCCCCCCCCCCCCCTCCTCAGACTTACATTGAACACACCGAGTATTTGTTTCAGGAATGGTAAACTAAGAATGAGATTTTGAGATAAGGTTTTTACCATAAGGAAACTAGAGTTGTAGCAAACACTGGAGTTGCAGACTCTAGCATTGGATAGTTTGTAGTGGATGTCAAGTTTTTGCTTATTTGCACCATATAGGGATTCTGTGGTAGGTTCGAGGTATTTAGTAGGTACTAGGCCTTCTTTATGTAGTTTTGGTCAGCGCCGGAGTCAATTAGGGCATTGATCCTGATGTTGTAGTCAGAAGAAATCCTGATATCTATATCACAGTACCATTTTTGTATTCTGAATTGTTTGGTGATATTGACAAAGGCCATACTAGGTTATATTTCCCTACTACAAAGGATATTGACTAATTCTTGTTCGGGATCTATTTTATTGGTGCTAACAGAATTGTTATCTGAGTCACTAGAGCTTTTAAAACTTGGTTTGGACTTTGGCCTTTTCGTCTTGGCCTTCTTTGAATCTGTTATCTCTTGTTGTAATTTTCGGGTGGAGCTTTTTAAGTCTTTTATTTCTTCCTTAATGTTCTGGATTTCCTATTGGAGATTAGGGATTGTGACTTTTCTTTGGGTGTTATGGAATTTCTGTAGGACATTCTGATCAAAGTCTAGGGCGGTAGAAGCTGTTACTAATTTTTCTTCTTCGGTATGCTTTGCTAGTTAGGTATGTGTTTTGGAAATCTTTTGTTGAACTTGTCTGATGTAATTGGCCTTGAGGGTGGGATCTTCAATGTTATCGATCATTCTGATTATTAAAGAATAATCAAATTGATCTAGACATTGATTTCTTGACATATGCATGCTTGTTTGTCACAGGTTTGTGATTCACTATCGCTTTCTGTTGAGGGCTCTAGGTCGATAACTTCATAGGTTAGGACCTTATCATCTGGGCTGGATTCTATTTCTTCATTACTGGTATCAGTTTCTTCTTCATATAGGGTTTGGATAAGTTTTTCTTTGGCCTCTTCGCTTATGTCTAAGGTTCAGATTTTGTTTTTTAGTTTTCTTAGCAAAATGCCCTTCTTTTCCACACTTGAAACAACCCTTTTGGTTTTTTCAAAAGTTTTTTAAGTTTCTTTTTTCGAATCGTTTATTGGTTCTAGGTTGGTTTGTTCTGGGTTTCCTTTTGTGAAACTCGGTAGTCTTGTCATGATGTTTTTTCCTCCTATGATCAAGAAGTTTGTCAAAACCAAATTGCTCACACCAAGAACCAAGTTCTTTTTTGGTAGTGAGTTTTTGTTTCTTAAGCTGGCTTTTAAGTCTAATATCCTTGCATAGTTGTATGGCAACTATATTGATAGTGTTTATGATTTCTCCATAAGTCCAAGTGTTGAGGTCTATTTGGGACCAGTCTGGGCTAGCCATTTGTTCCCTCATTTTGTCTCTAACTTTGTTAGCAAATAGGGAAGGTAGGCCAGATATGAATTTTTCCTTCCAATAAGAGTTTGAATTGTCAGATCTTTAGAGGACCCTGGTTAGGAAGATGTCTTTGTACCACTTAAAGTCAGTAAGTTTTTTACATTTTAGATTTTGCAATTTTGAGTATTCTTTATCTAGGAACCGGTTTGGGTTTCCGATGAAATGGAGAATTATGGTGTGACATAAGACATCTATTCCATTTGGCTGGGAGGTCCTTGTGGTATAGGATGTGGCTATTGTTGCTGGTGTGGTTGAGGATTCGGCTGTTTCAGTATTTGGCATGAAAAGAGTGGTAGTGGCGACGATTTCTTTGTTATGGGAGATAATGTCTGCCCTGGCTGTAGGTGATAGGGTATAAGTCCACTATCCTAAAAGCTGGCCTTCAAATCCAGAGGCAAGGGAGGTAACCGCATCGCAATGAATCATATTTTGTTTTTTGATATATATGTAGCCTATAGTATACATTTGTCTAATAACTGTCATGATTTGGTATTTTGATAAGCCATCAATATTAAATTGATTGCAGGCATTGCTTGTGTAAGCCCTGTAGGGGACAGTTTCTTCATACTGGAGATCTGGGGTGTTGGCCTAAGATAATAGGGTTTGATGTCACAATTGTATTTGTTGTAGATGCTACTGTCTACTCTGGATGTTGTTAACCTATGGATCATATTCTCAAAACCTAAAGTTTCTTCTTCTGAATTTGAAGATGAAAAGATGTCTTCATCTAAAGTTTGGACTTCTGGTTTGGGGATTTTGTCGAGTCTCTCTTGTAATAGCTTTACGAGGTCTACATCAGTAGTAAAACTATCAAAACATTTTTCTATTCCTGTAGGGTCGGGAAACAGGATGACTCCTGGTTCATATTCTGCAATTTTGGATTTCATTTTAAGGTCTTTTGGGGGAGGAGCATTGCTTGTAGTGTCTGGATAATATAGGTTTAGGATTGGTTTGATTCTATCCTATCTAATTGCTCTCCAATAGTGGTGAGGTATTCATTAGTGTAATTGTTCTATTTCATAACTACACCAATTTGTTGTGATGAAGATGCTACATTTGCAGATAGTTCTTCTTCCAATATAATAAAAGGGAGGCATTCTAGGGTCTCATTGGTGTTTCCTAGGGTTTCATTCTCCTCTAGGATTTCATATCTTATTATTATTATTATTATTATTATTATTTTATTTTATTTTTTTATTTTTTTTTGGGTGGTGGGGGGGTGGGGATTTGTTCCAGTCTCATTTCCTTTGCTGGACTTATTTAAAGCTTTCTGATCTAAGACAATGCATTGTTCTTCTAGGTTTTTTCTGTCAGTATACCAATCAAAGAATAATATCTCTTCTTCTAAGGTTTCTACACACTTCATCCATCTAGAGTGAAATTGTTTTCTCTTGTTTCTGGAATAATTCTTTTCATATTTTGCTCTTAGAGTAGCATTTTCAGGGTAATAGTATTCTTGGATGGGGTAATTTTTGTCAATATCATTGGGACTATTAAGGACATCTATTGTCCTAATCCTTGGTTCGGGTTCATGGATTTCAGTGAGAACTTAGGATGGAGTTGGAGATGACTGTCCTTCATTGTCATAAGTGTGGATTGGCTAAGCCACTTGTTCTGGTGTTTTACAGACACTGGTTATATGGGTAGGTGGTTCTCTGGTTTCTATCATAGGTGGTATGACAGGTCGTCTGCGTCTATGGACAATGTCTATTGGTGGAGAAGTCTCACTATGATTTGGCCTATAGTCAGGTATTTGGTTGGCGATGTTTAATCGAGACCTACTGGACAGTGAATGTCTTGCAGTTTGCAGACCACTGCTAGTTGCTATGGATTCTCTATTGGAGAAAGATCTTTCTATGGGTCTGAATGATATCCTTAGGTTACCATCATGGCCAGATATACAGTCATCTATTCTCATGGGTGGTCTATATATGGGTTAGTCCACTCTTTCTTTTACCCAGTTGTCCGGGAATCCAACACTCTCCCAAGGGATAAGGGTTGGAACCATCATATTAACAGATTCTGAGGCGTTATAGCAAATGGTCTGGCCAGTTGGGATCCTAGGGGGTATGTAACTAGGAATAAGTCTGAAGGATAGGACATGATAGTGAACTCTATAGACAAGTTGGTATATATATTATTTTTATTTATATTTACATCTAAAGTTTAATAATTAAAAAAAAAAAACTAATATATTATAATATAAATTTGAGTTAGTAGGTACTAATTAGTACTTAGTACATGAGTATTTGATTTGTTTTGACTTTTATTGTGTAATACTCTACTAGAAGTATTTGTATTTATTTTGGATTTCTTTAAACCAATTATATATTTCGAAATGAATATTTTGATTGAATGTTTTAATAGGGTCAATCTAGAGATTGGAATGGTCAGATTCCAAATTTTGAATTCCGAATTTTGGATTAGAAATTAGAAATAAAAAGAAATGGGGTTTGGGGGAGGGGGAGGGAGAACCTCCCCCCAAAACGCCCCCACCTTGCAAATCCATCAAAACTTGATAACAAATTTCCCAAACTGATTTAAACCAATCACCTTTCCAATAAAATTTTATCTCAGTCATACTTAGAATTTTTTTAAAAATATCGTTAAAAATCCAAATTTATTGTTCTAAAATTTGCAGATTAATTAAGACATAGAATGGTCTCTAGGTAGTGGTGGCACGGTTCCGATTTCGAACCGGCGGTTCCAGTTCCAAGGTTTGGTGGAACTGAAACCGGAACCGGTATAAACCGGCTCCGGTTCCGGTTCCGGTTCCGAAACTATCGGTTCCAGTTCCAGTTCCTATGGAACCGGCGGTTTTGATGAACCTTTATTTTTTTTTAGTAACAAAAAAAATAAATTAGACTTGTAACTTGTAAGTTGTAATTGTATATAAAATAAAATATATAAATGACAAATTACAAAATAAAATTCATTGGGTTGGAAGTTGGATCACCCGAAAATAAAATAAATAAACAAATGACAAATTACAAAATTAAATTAAAATAAAACTAAACAAAATGACAAATGACAAATTACAAATTACATTTCATTGGGTAATTGGAAATTGGGTCACCCGAAATTCGAAAATAACATAAAATAAATAAATGACAAATTACAAAATTAAATTAAAATAAAACTAAAAAAAATGTAAAGTTATTAGCCTTGCACTTAATTTTTACCATAATTAAGTTGCCTACGTATCCTCTTGGGGGGGTTAGAGGAATCAAATGCCATGTAGTTCTCTTACCTTTTATTACAAGTTTGCTGATGACGTGGACTTGTGGTCGTGATGGCGTGATCCACATGACCGCAATACCGCATATGCTATTCCGGCTTCAATGCTTCAGTTTCAGGTTCGTCATCTTTGAAGAAATCGTACATTGGCTCCTGCTCGATTTCTTGTTGTCTATATTGTGCCTTCGTCCAGTCATCTACACAAACCTGTATCTGTAATGCTTTCGGAGTCAAGCACGAACGCTTTCATCCAGGATATTCCCCCCGGCGTTAAACTCTTGTTCCACCGCCACTATAGAAACTGGTGTTGAAAAAATATTTTTGGCTATCATAGCCATGATTGGATAGTACTTTGCGTACTCTTTCCAATATTGTAATATCAAATTTTTTCCCTGGCATATCTTTTATAAACTCAAAAGAAGCATTTAGATAAGATTCAAGCTTGGAATACCTATTGAAGCTTGATGAAGAAGAACATCTAGGTTTTTTGGTTTTTTGGTTTTTTTTTGATAACATACTGTACCCTAAATTCAAAAATCTGGAGGAGGATGATGGGGGCTGAGATGCAGTTTGTGTTCATGTAACATCTAAGTTCAATGAGGATCCATAAATTGTAACATATTCATCATATAAATTATACAATAATTTTTTAACTCTATCATAACATGCATCAACATCATATTCAATATTTAAACCTTTGATGCCATAATAACCTTTTAGATAATAACACAAATGTTCTAATCTACAACGTGAATCAAAAACCATGGCAATCAAATAAATATTTGGAAACTCCTTATAATAATTTAACCATTTTGCCTTCATAGTATTAACGGCTTCCGCTATTGCTATGTCAGATTCACAATGAGTAAATGCACCAGCAATATTAAGACTCTCAATAACAAATAAATGTGTTGTAGGATAATAAACACAGATAAATTGTTTGTAGCATTATAAAAGACTTTTAACAAATTGAAAACGTTGTAACAAGCATCCCAATGATTGATAAAGTTCAATGTGAGTAACATGAAATTGAATAAAAGAAACTAATAAATCCCTATACTCATAACTTTGAGCAAGCAATTTATAAGTAGAATTCCAACGTATTGGAACATCACGAGGAAATTTAACGACACGTCTACTATTTTGTTTACGATATCTTGCCCATGCTTTCATTGTAGAAGAATGTCTCCATAAAAACATTAGGGTTTTTTAATAGGTAGAATAAAATGTTCAAGAGTTTCTAATCCTTTTTGAACACATATATTTAAAACATGGCCTACACACCTTTGATGAAAAAATGTACCACCAAGATAGGGTTTGCATAAATCAATTAAAGATGGAATAGCAACGGTATTGGCAAAAGCATTATCGAAACCAATTGCAAAAATTTTGTTTTCAATTTTATACTTTGAAAAAATAATTCGAAGCTGTCTATAATATTCTGAGCAGTGTGTGCATCATCAAAAACTATAAATGCAAGAATTCTTTTCTGGATAGTCCATGCATCATCCATAAAATGGCAAGTGACACCCAAGTATGAATGCGATTGCCAATGGTCAGTCCATATATCGGCACATACGTTAACACAACCATTATATTTTTCAAAATATTTTTCTATCTTTCTTTTTTCTTTCAAATAAATCTTTTCAAGTGTTTGTGTGAGTGTGGCTCTAGGGACACGGCATGCAGCAAGGTTTAATGCTCGTCGACAATAGTTAATAAAACCAACCCTTTCACCAAAACTAAATGATAAGTGTTCTACTGCTAGCATCCTAGCTAATTCTTCTCTATATTGTTCATCAGTATAACGAAATAATTGTTGGTTAGGAGTAGCGTACCTGGGAATTTGTGATTGTGACCTCGTTCTGGTCTCTGTTTCTAGATGTTTGGTTGAAATATGCTTTCGATAAAGTGCCATATCCTCCGAATTTGCTCCACTTATATACTTTGGTGCAGTAATTGCAAGCTGCTACATAGCTTCCATCTTCTTTCCTAACTTTCTTCATGAAATTCCCTTAAGCAATATAGTGTAATATATACCTAGAGGGGGGGGGGGGGGTTGAATAGGTATAGGCCCAAATTCTTCCAATATACAAAAAATATGCGGAATAGAACAATTAAAAGCACACTTGATGAATCTTAACAATTGAATTGATTTAATCAACACATGTGAAAATCAATATACAAGTAATGCAATCAATACAAACATATGGAAGATAAAGAAACATAAAAACGAAACTTAACACAAGTATTTTTACGTGGTAAAACCTCATAGAGAAAACATCCACGGGTTGATACCACAACCACCGGCAAAGCAATCCACTATATGAAAAGGACTTACACACTCAAGCTATCAACACATGATATCCGTTCAAGCTACCACCTCCTAATCTACCCTCGGGCAAATGAACTACCAAGCCTACTTCCTATCCGAGATGTGTCCTACACCTCTAGAAAGCAACTTCCTATCCAAGACGCTCACGTCTCTAGGAAGATTTCTTGCTTGCCTATTCGGATCCTCCCGACCCTAGACAAGTCTTCTTGCTTGATTATCCGAGTCCTCCCGACTCTAATCAAGACTTCTTTGCTCTATCCACAAAGCTTCACTCACTTTGCTAGAGACTTCAACCTTATGCAAGGCAATGATCTAAGTGATGCAAATGATGCAAATCACAACAAATAAAGTATGATGATCAATCAAACTCTATGAACATGCTTAGAGATATACTAGGATATGCTTTCAACACACAATCACAAAAATACCTAGAAATCAATACATGCAAAATCAATAAGAACAAGATAAGAATATTCAATATATCACTCAAACAATCTTAGTTCTTAGATCATGAAATTAAACCTAGAAAATATCATGAAGCACATCATACAAGTTATTTCTAGAATCAATTTCAAGTAAATCAAGTTTAGCTAAAATATGTTCAAAAGTAATCACAAAGATAAAACTCGAAAATCAATAGATCAACCACCCCTAGAATATGATCTAACAACATTCTAAACACATATCATCTATCAATTAGGAAGATTAAAAGAGATGATCAAAAGATGAAGTTAGAAGAAGAAGTTTCACATACAAAAGTTGAGTCACGGACTGAAATCAGCTCACTGCGAAAAATCACGAACTCAAATGACTCTAAAAATGCTTGGGGTTTGTAGCTCTCTTCAAGACCAACAATTTTGGTTATTGAATCACTAAATTCAGAGTTGAAATGAGAGAGATATGATCAAAATAAGAAATCAAAAATTGTTAAGAATTCTGTACGGGATTTCGAATATATATGAAGGGAAAAGAGATGGAGAAGAGAGAGGAAGACGTGAGCCAATTAGAGGCTGCCACATCAGCACCCCGTGGGGGGCACATGGGCCACACGGGACCAGAGGGGTGCTCTGGCCGTGGGTCCCACGGCCTCCACACGTGGTGGCCAATGCATGGCCTTTGGCCATGCTTGCTTCTTGCGCGCTCCCTCACGTTCGTCAGCCATATCTTGGGCATCCGAACTTCGATTTTGAATCCATTTTTGGATTACGAACCGTGACTCCCTCACACATGACTACGACTACAAAACTTTGAAAAATGGTTGAGAAACATCTTGGAAAATGACGATGAAGTCAACTCAACAAATGAGAATGCAAAGTAGCGTAGCTAATTCGTTTGGGCTCAAAACCTTATGAATGAGTAACCGAAACGACCGGGACTCAATAAGGAATCAAATAAGAACATATTCAAGTCCAAAATACAAAACACACAAACAAATAAACACAAATTCACACAAGCATGCCATATCAAAGAGATAGTCACAAAGCATGCAATTCTACATTGTTTGTCTATAAGAGACCAATGCATGTGCATACTCAAAAGTGTGTGAATGTGTTATACCAAATGTTTAAACTATGATGCAGGGACACACATGTATGAATTGTGTGTGTGCGCGCTTACGCCTTGCAAGAGGAAGAAGTATCTCGATACCTTAGCATCCAAATAAACACATTTCCTCTTGAAGACGAACTTTGCATGCGACGTTGCTTTCCTTCTTTGAAGCTTGATCTAATCACGAAACACCTAAGCAACTAAGCAATACAAATAAAGAGAGTTTTGCAATGGAATCAAGCCAACAAAGATCTAGGATCTTACACTTCATATGTTTGACGAAGAGATCAGATTTGCTCTGCTTCTATATCAGATCTTCCTCCTCTTCTAGTTTCACTTCCAGTGGATCAAAATTAAAATCCGGAGGTGTATCAATATCAGACATATTTTTTGACTGGCTTGTCAAATTTGGGGGGGGGTCATTGGGATCAGGTTTTGAAATTGTTAAAGGGGGAGTAAGACAGTTTAGGCCTAGGTTTTCAACATAGGCCCGACGTTGCAGATAGTTGTGATAGGTGGAGTCGTTATGATCGAGATTATCGATCATAGTACCCTTACCTTTCATCGAAATCGAACGCCTAGGACCGTCACGGCCGTGACCCCTTCCATTTCCACCACTTGCCATTTAAAAATAAAATTGGGAGAGAATTGGAAACTTAGAAGAATAATAATGTAGTAAATTAGTAATTGCAAATAAATGAAATTGGAAACTTAGTAAATTGACTCATTGGAAATTAAATAAATTGGAAATAAGATAAATTGCAAATAAAATAAATTGGAAATAAAATAAATTGCAAAATGCAAATAAATTTAATTTCAAATAAAACAAATGAAAAATGAAATAAATATTAAAAACCTTGGAAACTTAGAGAGTTAGAGAGTTGGAGATTGAGAGTGTTGGAGAGTTGGAGAATTGAGAGAGAAATTAGAATTAGAGAATAGAGAGAATTGAGAGGAAATTGGTGTGAGGAAAAATGAAAAGAGGGGAGGTATTTATAGATAAGAAAAAGAAAAAAAGAAAAAAAGAAAAAAAAAAGGGGGTAGCCGTTGGGCCCAATGGTTAGCCCAAAAAAAATAAAATAAAATAAAATAAAATAACGCTCGAACCGGCGGTTCGAACCCGAACTGGCGGTTCGAACCGGAACCGGGATCGCCGGTTCCATTCCGGTTCGAACCACCCGGTTCCTCAAACCTTAGAACCGGAACCAGCCTCCGCCAGTTTAGGTTCCAGTTCTGATTTTTCCGGTTCCACGGTTCGAATCGGAACCTTGTCAGGTCTATCTCTAGGTGAGTGACAATAAAATACGTCCTTTATGCTTTCTTTGTACTTAAACTATTAATTTTACTTAGATTAATTTACTAGTTTTTAGCAGAAAACAAACTATTAATTTTTCCTAAATTTGCAAGCTTAAACTTACTCTATTAACCTCATATACATCGATCATCTTCTAATTGATCTAATACCAACTCTGAATTGTATCCTCACAATAACTAACTACCCTCGATCATTATAACCAAAGAAGCTTTTATTGGTAAATTTAAAGTATACCAGGGATATTATTGTCTTTCAATTTCCAAAAATAAAAATAAAAATGAGGCTATAGTTCAAGAGCCAAGCAATTTTTTTCTTATAGTCAATAGACATTTATGTACTTTATTCCACATGCTTCTAAACAAAATTAGGAAAAATCAGATAAGTAAAAACTACTATTTTTATGAAAGCATACATAAATAATTTTGTGTTTCTTAGAAAAACTAAAACATACCTCTGCCCAATGTGGCTAGATGGAAAGAGTACTCATTCAACTTAGCAATGTCTCATGTTTGAGTCATCGCCATCACATATGGTATTTAAAAAAATATTAAAACAACATAAGTAACCATTTTAGATGGTGGCTATTAATACAGGAGTAACTTTCTAGTGAGAGATCCCTTACTTTAATTTCGGTTAGTACCTTTATAAGTTCCTCATATTTTGATTGACTTATTTTGTTGACAAACCACATTTTGAGTTTAAATGTGTAAAGGTGGATTATGCCTTCTCTGTGCATCATCAAACTCAAGAGCACTTAAAAGGTATATCACTTGTGTTTAACTCTTTGAAAAGATTAGTTGCACACACGCACTACTCATGCATGTTTTATTCATCTTGCATTTGTGTTCATTGCTTATATGTGTGCATCTATTACATATCTCACACTTGCACCTCATTATTAGACTTAAGTGTAGCTGTGTGTTATGCATTTTGTTTCTTGAAGTATATTTGGAAATGTCCACGCTTGCACGAAGATGTGCTTGTCTTAGCACATTGTGACACTAGAAAGGTCCCTTTACCCTCTCTTGGATTGGTATTGGGTTACATGGTCTTATACCATAAGTTTTGGACATTTTGTTGTTGTCCATATCTGACATTTGGTCACTCTTTTGACCATATCTCTTTCTACAGACATCGAAACCTCATTTTGTTAAGTGGAGTAGAAATTAGACTTCCATACCTTTCCAATGGTAAATTATTTGTAATATTTCATGATCGTTTGGTTTGGTTTTGAAATCTCCAAAGTGACCACTAAAACAAGGCAACTCTGTTTTTGTCTGAATCTGACATTTGGTCACTCAAATAACCATAAATCTTTCTACATAAATCCAAATCTTGTTTTATAAAAAGGGATAGAAATTAGACTTCCATACCTTTCCAACGGTATATCATATTAAAGGTTTCGATATCGTTTGGTCATGTTTTAGGTCACTCGAAACTGGAGCTATTATGATGTCTCGTTTTTCCCGAGAACAAAGCGACCTTGGGGGGACCTGAGTCATTTTCTCGAGAGAAAAGCGACCTTGAAGCGACTTGGCCTCTGGGTCGCTTTTTGATGCCAGAAATTAGTTTTCCTTCCAAAACGGCGTAGTTTCATTTAGGGCTCTTATATATATGATGTCCTCTCTCTTGTATGCTTTTAAAAGTTTAAAATTACATCTTTGAAAGAGAGAGTGTTTCTCAAGAAAGAAAAACTCCCAAGAACTCACCTTTACTCATCCAAACCCAATTCCATGAGCATCTAAGAATCATCTAGCATCATATAGGTTGTGTTCTAGCATAGGTCTACTTCAACACACATGACTTGGTAAGTAGAACATAATCTTCATCCATTTTAGTGTTCTTACTTAACAAGAAATCTCTTTTATGAATTGTTTGCATCTAGATTAAGTTTTATCTACTAGTTGAGATTTTTGTGTTGTTTGTAGGTTTTGTATTGTGATATCTATTGCATCTAGGATTGCTTTTATTTTATATAGCTAAGTTATATGTATAACATATAACAACATGATATCTAGGATTGTTTGACTTGTTCATTCTTGATTAGATAATCATTAAATGTGTTGACCTAGCATTTATACATTTGACATTCACTTAGGTTGTATTCTCTTCTTTGAGAATTAAGCCTGGTGACTAAGTGGCTGTGCACAAGCAAGTTGGTCTAGGATCACTATTAAAGGCTCGTTGGGTAGAGTGGAAGGGTTAGTGACCAAAAATGGTTTGACTTGAGGTCAGTCTAGGTTGTAAACTTTTATTCAAATAGTGGATTTGAGGACCGTGTGTGGCTAGCATAATAGCTCGTGAGTTTTGCCCAATTAGAGGGTTTTTCACATAAATCAATCAACGTGTAATTTTTTGTCTTCCGCACTTAAATTACGTTAATTCTATGTGTTTGTTTTGGGTTTGAAAGTTCTTACGGTGTGTTAAATATTAATCTAGAGGGTGGGTGAATAGATTTTAATTGATTTTACCCAATTTTCGTTTAAGGTCAATATTACGAAAATGGCCCTAGAAGTCAATAAACTAAAGCAAGTGTAATAAGATGCAGAAATATAAACAACACTTGATATTTACGTGGAAACCCTCACAGGAAAAACCACGGGCTGTTAAGTTAGCCACACCCGAACCTCGAATCCACTAAATGTGATAAAATTACAACATAATCTTGGAAGTAATCACACACCTACCTAATCCCGGTATGAGTAAACCTAGTTCGATTGCTTGCGATCTAAGCAACCTAATCTCGGAAGCTACACACAAGACTTTGATTCTCAATGAAGAGATTAACACCCTAAGTGAATATATGAATATCCAAAATGCAACATAGAGCAAGGGAACCCTATATGCTTATCTAAGATGATGATTTTGCAATAAAAGCAATCCTAGATATTAAAAACTAAATGACATGTCAAATAGTTTAGTTAATCAAGATTAAGCAAAACACCTAATTAGCTATCACAATACAACTTCTCAAACAATCAAAACACTAATCTCAATCTTGTATCCAAAACATATATGAAACCATACAAGTAATAAATGAGATTGCTTGAATAAGAAAAGACACAAAATATGTAAGATATTAATGAAAAGACTTACCAAGCAAAGTGTAATGAAGAATCCATGCAAGATGATATCTAGATGATCAAAGATGAAGCTAGATGATGATTGATGATCATGGAAAATTTGTTTGAGTAATAAAGGTGAGTTCTTTGTGTATTTTTCTTCTCTTGAAAAATATCCTAAGTATGAAATCTGAATATGAATTCTCTTATTTGACCTAGAGTCAAAGTGGCATATATATAGGGGCCATAAGTAAAGTGAGGTTGTTTTGAAAAACACACCAAAAATTGCCTTGTGCGCTGGTGGACCAGCGCACGACCAGCGCAAAGCCAACTTTTGCACTATGCGCTGGTCGACCAGCACACGCGAAGGGTGCACGACCAGCGGTAAACCACTGGGCGATTTGCGCTGGTGGACCAGCACACGACCAGTGATAGACCACTGGGCGATCTGCGCTGGTCTGGCGCATGACGACCAGCGCACAGCCCACTCCTTTAAACCCAACAAACAACATGCAAGGGTAAAAAGGTAAAACTAGATGCATCCTAAAAGCCAAACATGATATGACATTATAATCACAAGATGCAATCAACAAAATATGCAAGAAGAGATATAATATAAACATGAATGTACACACATAAGGACACACAAAATACACAAAGTATGGATATGCATGGAATGTGTGTGTGTGTGTGCACTAAATCTCTTCAAAGCAAATCAAGCACTTAGAGATTTACCTTTGGAGTGCTTGTAACCTTGAGGTCTTGAAAGAGCCATTAGACATGAACACCAAATCCTAGGCTACCCTTACAAAGAACCCCAATTGCGATTTGCCCACGAAATAAGCCAATCAACACATGGGAATCCTAACAATCTCCCCCTTTGGACATTTCGTGACAAAACCACCACTCACATTGATCCTCACAACAAAATAGAAGCTACGGGATAGCAATGATATTCTACATTACAAAGAGATAAACAAAATAAAATCTTCAAGTCTTCAATCTTTTGTAGAACTATCAACCCTTCAAAACAAAAGATTACACTTTCCAAAGCAAGTGTATGTGAGATGATCAAGTGAAAATAAAACAAGCATTTGCATTAAAAAAAAATTAGGCACAATATTATGCAATGTATGTGTATGCAATGCTCCCCCTCAACGGGTTACTCCCCCTCAATGTATATTCTCCCCGACAAGCACAATTGCTACTATAATTTGCAACTCCCCTTACCATATCCTACTCTCCCTTTTGTCATGATATAGGCAAAGGAGTAGTTCCCAACCGGGTCACTCATAGCAACGAGAGATAGTAGCATGCAAGATATTTGCATAATAATATAAGTCACTTTATGCATCCCAATTAATTGAAGAGAAACAAGGAGATTTATTTGAAGAAAATATGTGAATCAAACATGCTTTGCATACAAGACATGTAGCATTCAAGTCCAAAATACAATGGTATTTGGCAAAGCAAATGACAAAGGTTTTTAATAGGAATTCAAACCAATTTCACCATTGTCCTGAGAAAAGCAAGGATATAGAAATTTCATTGATTTTAATTTAAGAGCAACTATATCCAACTTTATAAGCAAAACATGACATGAGCGACTTTGCACCCTATTTGATTTTTCCGGATAAGATATCCGTATGATAGTAGCCATGTTCAACTAATAAAGAAAGAGAGACATTTGGATTTTAAAATCCTTTGAACGGATAAAAGATCCTTTATTCATTTTTGAGTCTCATAAGTCTTTTTCACACAAGTTGTGCATTTATATTGCAATCATCAATTCATGCTTTTTCATTTGAGCATGTTATATGAATTTCATGCTTTTTCATTTGACATTTGCATGTTATATAAGAATCATCATGTCATGGAGATAATTATAGGTCATTCAAATCATACTTCCTATGTAAATCTCCTAGTCCAAAAATGCATGTTTGAACATAAATATGACATGGATTGTAAACAAGCAAGGTTCACACTTATTGAAATGAAAACATATATACATATGTGCAACCAAGCTTACTCATGCAAATAAAAGAAGAAGCATAAGATATTTCAAATTTTTTGCAATTATCAAGAATGCAAAATAGCTCTCTTTGCTTGAGTTCCCCATATGAGGTCAATCACAAAACACATCACTCCATAATACATATCCCAATAGATCTACTAAGAGTTTTAAATCAAGTAGCATCTAAGGGTTTAGTAAATAAGTCCGCAAGTTGATCATTAGTACCTACATGTTCAAGTACTATGCATTTATTTTCAACAGGCTCTCTAATGAAATGATGGCGGATGTCAATATGCTTAGTTCTAAAGTGTTGTACCAGATTCTTGGAAATATTTATAGCACTCATATTATCACAAAAGAGAGTGAGTGTACCTTGGTTGAATCTGTAGTCTACTAGCATTTGCTTCATCCATAGGAGTTGTGTGCATCCACTCCCCGCGGCTATGTACTCGGCCTCGGCCGTGGACAAGGAAATTGAGTTTTGCTTCTTGCAAAACCAAGACACCAAGTTGTTGCTTAGGAAGAAGCAACCGCCCGATGTGCTTTTCCTATCATCACAATTTCCTGCCCAATCCGCATCACTAAAGCCTACAAGACTAGCATTAGTGTCAAAAGAGTACCAAATCCCATAGTTGGATGTCCCATTCACATAGCGAATGATTCTCTTTACGGAAGAGAGATGTGACTCCTTAGGATCCGCTTGGTACCTAGCACACACACCCACACCCACACTAAAAGAGATAATGGGCCTACTTACGGTCAAGTAAAGCAAGCTACCAATCATGCCACGATATAACGTTTGTTCCACACTTTTACCACTAGCATCCTTGCTTAGCTTCAAAGTGGTACTCATGGGTGTATCACAATGTTTGGCATTTTCTAGACCAAACTTCTTCACTAGGTTCTTAGCATATTTGGCTTGGGTTATGAAAATCTCATCATTCATTTACCTAATTTGCAAACCTATGAAGTAACTTAGCTCACCAACTAAACTCATCTCAAATTCATGAGACATAGTATCAACAAATTGTTGGACCTTGGTGTTGTTGGTGGAGCCAAACACTATATCATCAACATATATTTGAGCTATGAAAAGCTCATCATTGTCTTTCTTGATGAATAACGTCTTGTCAACACTACCTCTTGTGTAGTTATTGTCAACAAGAAATTAAGTGAGGCGCTCATACCAAGCTCTCGGTGCTTGTTTCAACCCATAGAGAGCCTTTTTGAGGCGATAGACATGGTTGGGGTGGTGTGCATCCACAAACCCTTTGGGTTGTTCAACAAACACTTCCTCTTGTAAGAAGCCATTGAGGAAGGCACTCTTGATGTCCATTTGGTGCAATTTGAACTTGTGCACACAAGAAATGGACAAGAGAAGCCTAATGGACTCTAAACGGGCAACGGGAGCAAAAGTCTCCTCAAAGTCAATACCCTCAATTTGAGAGTACCCTTGTGCTACAAGTCTAGCCTTGTTCCGCACTATGTTGCCATCCTCATCAGATTTGTTCCTATAAATCCACTTAGTGCCAATCACATGAGTGCTTTTAGGCCTAGGAACTAGAGTCCAAACCTCATTCCTTTCGAATTGGTTTAGCTCTTCTTGCATGGCAAGAACCCAAAATTCATCATTCAAGGCTTCATCAACCTTTTTGGGTTCAATTTGAGAGGTGTAGCAAGTAAAGCTAATAAGATTAGCTATTTGACGCCTAGTCCTAACACCCTCATTCACATCTCCAATAACATCCTCTTTGTTATGGAGTCTTCTAACCCATGGAGCGGGTTCATTAAAGTCCAAGAGAGGAACTCTAGTAAAAGATTGTGTGTCCTTATTATAACCATTGGACGTTCCAACATTGGGAGTCTCCACAACCCTCTCCAAAGGAGAGTCACCATCTAAAATATCCTTCTCCTCATGGTCATTAGACTTGAGCCTAGTATCATCAATGACGACATTGGATGATTCCATGACGGTTCGAGTCTTTAAGTTGAAAACTCTATAGACTCTACTATTCAAGGCATAGCCAATAAAGATACCCTCATCACTCTTAGCATCAAATTTGCCAAGTTGATCACGGTCATTTAGAATGTAGCATTTTCTTCCAAAAGTGTGGAAGTGGCTAACATTTGGCTTCCTACCCTTCCATAACTCATAGGAGGTATTTCTAGATCTGGGCCTAAGGAAAACTCTATTTTCTATATATCAAACCGTATTGACGGCTTCGGCCCATAGGTTCCTAGGGACATTGTTGCTAAGCAACATCACTCGGGCCATCTCTTGAAGGACCCTATTCTTCCTCTTAACAACTCCATTTTATTGAGGTGTCCTAGGAGCCGAAAACTCATGGGAGATGCCTAAGCTATTGCAATAGCTTTCAAAAGAGGCATTTTCAAATTCTCTCCCATGGTCACTTCTAATCCGTTTAATGCTTTTAATGTTAGAATTCATTTCATTTTGTATTTTAATACAAAGCATTTTAAACTTATCAAAAGTTTCGGATTTTTCTCTAAGAAAATATGTCCATTTGAATCTAAATAAATCATCAACACAAACAAAAATGTATCTCTTTCTACCTAAACTCTCGGTTTGCATAGGACCCATGAGGTCCATGTGGAGAAGCTCAAGGGGCTCTTTGGTGGAGAAATTCTTGCCCTTTTTGTGCATGCTCTTAGTTTGTTTTCCTCGTTGGCAAGGTCCACAAACTCCATTGGCTTTCTTCCTAAGCTTAGAGAGGCCACGCACACAATTGAACTTTTCAAGGGTCCTTAAATTCCTAAAGTTCATGTGGCCAAGTCTTTCATGTCACAACTCTATTTGCTCATCCATGGACACAATGTTTGAGACTATTCTAGCTTCAAGACAATAACAATTGTCACTAGATCTCATACCTTTCAACAAGGTTTGTCCTTCGGGCTTTAGGATAGAGCAATCATTTTTACTAAACATGACGGAATATCCTTCATCACTAAGATGAGAAATGCTTATCAAATTGGCTTTCAAGCCATCAACTAACAAAGCATTAGATAGGGAGGGTAATCCGGGAACGGAAATGGTTCCTTTCCCTACAACTTTCTTTTTGGATCCATCACTAAAAGTGACATTTCCTCCTTCCTCCATAACAAGAGTCTCGAAAAAACTCTTGTTTCCCGTCATATGCCTAGAGCACCCACTATCTAAGTACCAAAAAGTAGAAGAATTTGCCTTCAAGGCTATTTGAGCAACATGACAAACATTTTCATTCTTTCTAATCCACCTAGAAACAATATTAGCTTTCTTAAAGGTCTTTGGTACATGGGCTCTAGTTATCCTAGGATCATGCACATCAATTTTATCATTCCTAGGAACGTGCATCTTGGCTTTATTCTTTCTCTTTTCAATCATGCTTTGTATTCTACACATTTTAATATATCGAAAGCAATTTGGTCTAATATGACCATCAAATCCACAAAAATGACATGTAGGTATAAAATAAGGAATCATACCTTGTCCTTGTGCATGCATGAAAGCTTGTCCATGTCTTTGTGGTTAAGTGGGTTCAATTCATCTTCATTGTTGAACCGGTCTAGCTTGCTTCCTAGCTTGAGGTTGCATGATAGGTCTCTTTCCTTTGTGAGCCAATTATTGAGGAATGTTGGCTTGAATGACCCTAGAGGGTTGAGCTTGAGGTTGACTTCTTGGCACCACCTTCACTTGTGCACTATTTGAGCATTGTCCTAGTTCTAACTTCTTCCTAGGAGTTTGCACCGATGAAGCCTTTTGGTTCCCCAAACTCTTGACAAATATGGTCTTCTTAGAAGTGTAAGTCTCCTTGCCATCTTCAAATCCAAGACCCCTCTTGTCAAATGGACTCTTTCCAACACTAAGAATATGATCAAGCTTTTGTGTGCTAGAGGCCGTCCTAGTCATAGATTCTTTAATCTCTTCAAGCTCTCTCATTAAGCCTTCTTCATTCCCCTTAGATAAGTCTAACTCTTTTCTTAGCTTATCTTCTAACTTCTTAAGTCTTTCCACTTGTTCACTTAAGTGGTCATTATGAGATGAAAGTTCAAGATTCTCTTCTCTCAATCTTTGAATCTTTCTCATGCTCTTGATTGTTAAATCATTGAACTCGGCATGGTATTTAGCAAGCACCTTTTTCTCCACAAAACCATTTATGGAGTTAGATGAGGAATCGCTTTCTCTTTCACTTGAGTCATTTTCCTCTTGACTCATTTCCTCTTTTTCACTAGCACTTTTACTCTTATGGGAGGAAGCAAAGGCTAGGAAGTTAGCCATGAGTTCTTCATCACTTGAAGACTCATCTCCCTCATTTGAGTCATCACTACAACCACTCCATGTGGCGGCCATCACTTTACCCTTCTTCTTGTCATTGTGATTAGCACATTCGGGGGCAAAATGACCTATCCCACCACACTCGAAGCATCGGACCCCTTTCCTTTCGGTCCTTTCTTGCTTAGGTTCAAACTTCTTGAAAGGACCCTTTTTCTTCAAATCTTGACCTTTTGATCCAAAACCCTTTCTCCTAAACTTCATAACCTTGTTGAACCTTTTTACAAATAAGGCAAGGTCTTTGTCCGAGTCAATCTTCTTTACCTCCTTTTCATCCTTGGAAGCTTTTAAAGCAATTCCTTTTTGCTTTTTAGGAGGTGTAGAGCTAGGAGCCTTCCTAGACTCATAGGCGAGGAGTTTTCCAATAACTTCGCTCGGCTTCATGTCCACATAACCACTATTTTCTTCTATAGCCGTCACCTTTGATTCGAACCTATCGGGGAGAGATCTCATGATTTCTGCTTGACTCTCCTATCCGAATATAGGTCTCCGAGTTGGTGACTTTGATTAACGATATCCATCAATTTGATTTCGAAATCATTGAAGCATTCATCCTCTCCCATCCTAAGTAACTCGAATTGAGTTTGGAGGACTTGAAGCTTGGATTCCTTCACCACCTCGGTTCCTTCATGTGCAACTTGTAAGATATCCCAAGCCACTTTTGCGATTTGAGTATTCTGAATTAGCTTATACTGATTTTCATCCATTGCACAAAGGATGGTGTGCATCGCCTTCCTATTCCACTTTGAAGCCTCAAACTCTTGCACACTCCATTGTGCCTTAGGCTTCAATACTTCTTCTCCTCCACCATCAGGAGTCATCATGGGTAGATTATATCCATCTTCCACCGCCATCCACGCACGGTCGTGAATTTGACATATGTAGGATTCCATCTTCCCTTTCCATTGGGAATAGTTCAACCCGGTAAGAAGTGGAGGCCTTGTGCTAGAAGCACCCTCGTTGCCACCACCATTTCCACCGTTTCCACTCATAATGTTTATGAATGAATGAAATGAATGCAAATGTACGAATGATCAAAAATCACACAAAATGCAAAACACACCAAAGTAAGCAAGGATCACCTAAGTATATCTAGGAACCCGCTCTGATACCAATTAAAAGTTCTTACCGTGTGTTAAATATTAATCTAGAGGGGGGTGAATAGATTTTAATTGATTTTACCCAATTTTCGTTTAAGGTCAATATTACGAAAATGCCCCTAGAAGTCAATAAACTAAAGAAAGTGTAATAAGATGCAGAAATATAAACAACACTTGATATTTACGTGGAAACCCTCACGGGAAAAACCACGAGCTGTTAAGTGAGCCACACCCGAATCTCGAATCCACTAAATGTGATAAAATTACAACCTAATCCCGGAAGTAATCACACACCTACCTAATCCCGGTATGAATGAACCTAGTTCGATTGTTTACGATTTAAGCAACCTAATCCCGGAAGCTACACACAAGACTTTGATTCTCAATGAAGAGATTAACATTCTAAGTGAATATATGAATATCCAAAATGCAACATAGAGCAAGGGAACCCTATATGCTTATCTAAGATGATGATTTTGCAATAAAAGCAATCATAGATATTAAAAACTAAATGACATGTCAAATAGTTTAGTTAATCAAGATTAAACAAAACACCTAATTAGCTATCACAATACAACTTCTCAAACAATCAAAACACTAATCTCAATCTTGTATCCAAAATATATATGAAATCATACAAGTAATAAATGAGATCGCTTGAATAAGAAAAGACACAAAATATGTAAGATATTAGTGAAAAGACTTACCAAGCAAAGTGTAATGAAGAATCCATGCAAGATGATATCTAGATGATCAAAGATGGTGCTAGATGATGATTGATGATCATGGAAAATTTGTTTGAGTAATAAAGGTGAGTTCTTAGTGTATTTTTCTTCTCTCGAAAAATATCCTAAGTATGAAATCTGAATATGAACTCTCTTATTTGACCTAGAGTCAAAGTGGCATATATATAGGGGCCATAAGTAAAGTGAGGTCGTTTTGAAAAACGCACCAAAAATTGCCTTGTGCGCTGGGGAGCTACGTTGGTGGACCAGTGCACGACTAGCGCAAAGCCAACTTTTGCATTATGCGCTGGTCGACCAGCACAGGCGAAGGGCGCACGACCAGCGGTAAACCACTGGGCGATTTGCGCTGGTGGACCAGCGCACGAGCAAAGACAGACCACTGGGCGATCTGCGCTGGTCTGGCGCATGACGACCAGCGCACAGCCCACTCCTTTAAACCCCACAAACAACATGCAAGGGTAAAAAGGTAAAACTAGATGCATCCTAAAATCCTAACATGATATGACATTATAATCATAAGATGCAATCAACAAAATATGCAAGAAGAGATATAATATAAACATGAATGTACACACATAAGGACACATAAAATACATAAAGTATGGATATGCATGGAATGTGTGTGTGTGTGCACTAAATCTCTTCAAAGCAAATCAAGCACTTAGAAATTTACCTTTGGAGTGCTTGTAACCTTGAGGTCTTGAAAGAGCTATTAGACATGAACACCAAATCCTAGGCTACCCTTACAAAGAACCCCAATTGCGGTTTATCCACGAAATAAGCCAATCAACACATGGGAATCCTAACAAGATTATTTTTAATATTAACTAATCAAGAAAAATTGGTAATTAACTTGATTCACAAACCCCACCTCCCCCCCCCCCCCCCCCCCCCCCCCCCCCCCCCCCAAGTTAATCTAAGAATTTTTAATTTATCCTGATTTTGTTAAATATGAAGGCATCGGAAAAATGTAAGAAATAAAGGGAAATTAAAATATATATATATATATATATATATATATATAGTCTAATATTTGAAAATTTCTCAAATTTTATTCATATGTAGATTTCAACGAACTTATTATCCACAAACAAAAAAAAAAAAAAAAAAAAAAAAAAAAAAAAAAAGATCAAAATTCATAAAAATCGATATATTTCATCAAGGTCCAAATTGAAATTAAAGTAAGGGATCCCTTATTAAAAGTTTACTCATTAAAACAGATATTTGGTGGATTGTGCATAGCATCACTTACCAAAATTCAATACTAAAATTATGAAATAAGTTGATTTTACCTTACCAAAATCAATATCAAAGTGGTCCTAAATATAAATCATAACTTCTAAACCAGAATATATATATCTATATAAGCCAACAGGGGCATAACTCAACTAGTAGATAGACGAGTTTAGGGTTTGGGTAAATGACTCTCATGTCAACAGCTCGAAGCCTACCAATGGTGAAAACTTTCAAAAAAATACCTGGTCCCGAATTAATAGATATTGTCAAAAAAAAAAAAAAAAATCTATATATCTATATAATCTCCTATAATGGAGCCTCACCTTAACACGTGTCGTGTTGTGAGGAGCTTTATATATAATATCTATTTATTCAATAGGTAATTAAAAGGCAATCCTGTAATTAATGGGATAATGAATAAATTCTAGAGAAAATAGCACTAGACACCATTAATTGGTGGGTGGAATGCCAAAAAAGCCATTAACTATTTAAATCGTTCCAAAATCGTCATTTCAACAAAACATTGTTCATTAGCAGCCATTCTGTCAAAATCTAACAGAAAGCTGCCGTTATCTGTGACATGGGACCCATAAAGAATTTTATGGGCAATATTTTATGGCCTTTTTGGGACTCCATCCACCGACTAATGGTGTCTAGTGCTAATATATATATATATATGGAGAGAGAGAGAGAGAATAATTTTCCAATGAGGACTTTTACAATACACACTTTAAGCACCTTTGATGAAATTGCATGTAATCAAATGTTTTTCGATGAGATTTTTTGTATGCACCCTAAGAAAATTAAAATATCATTTGGTAAAAATTTGGAAATTTTTTAGATTTGAGAACGATTTTTTCTTATATTTCCCAACTTTTACATATTTTATCTTCAAACAAATCGGAAAAAAATTAGTTCTTGCACCCGAATTTTTTTTAATTTTTTTTTTCATAAATGTATTTCAATGTTTTCACCATCCATACAAAAAAAAAAAATCAAATCAATATTCAATATATTCCATGCAATTTCATCAAAGGTGCTTAAAGTGTGCATTGTAAAAAGTCCTCATTGGAAAATTACTATATATATATATATATATACAAAAATGTTCAAGTCAATGCACACTAATATAACTTCATCAGTGCGTTAGACGTAGACCATTAGATTTACATATTTTGACTCAAAATGTATGGACTTATCAAAACTTCTCCATAATCAGTGGTCCACATGCATTGGTACTCATGTAGTTATATCATTGCGTACTGATATGAACGGAACCGTATATATATATATATATATATATAATCAGTCTTTCTATTATCAGTTCGAACTGACAAAAGTTATATCAGTTCATTGTATATGGGCCACTGGATTTAAATACTTTGACTGACAAGTGCATACAGCCAAGTCAAAGTATTTAAATTCAGTGGTCCACATGCAAGGAACTGATATAACTTTTATCAGTTCGAACTGATAATAGAATTTCTGATAATATAATATATAATAATTTGATTATTTAATTATATATATAAAATAGTGATTTGATTAATTTATTATATTTATATTATATGATTATTTAATTATATATATACAGTAATAATTTGATTTTATTTTTATTTTTTATTTTAAATGAATTATTGACATTAATCATTACTTCCATCTCTATCTTATTTTTCCCTCAACTTGTTATTCTTTTAAAAGTAAAGGTAACGATTTCATTCTTTACTTCCTTTAAATCAAATATTAGAATCAATATGATCACAACGATCTAGTAAAAAGGTTTTGTTTTTACAGAAAATTAATTCAGGCCCACCTTTCCGCTGCGTCTATTTTGTTTTCAAAACCTACATGTTTGACAATGAAAGGAACAAATTGTTAGTTTGTAAAAATTGTTTGTTTGAATGGAAATGACAAATTGTTAACGTGTTTTCTCATTTGTGAATCTGATTTAAACAAGGAACAGACTTGTTTTACTATTTTAACCTCTATTCTAACAGGTTATGACGGAAGGAAAAAGACTTCAAATAATTAATGGGCAAAGTGACAACAATTAATACTTTCTTTCTATGAAATAGCTAATTTGAGCTATTTTGAAAAATTAATGGTCATTTAGGGACCGTCTCACCAAATCAGTGGCTCTAAAAATCACTGACCCTAAATTCTATTAACCAATCTCATAATTGATTTTTAATTATCAATCAGTTATATATATTATAATATTTAGTAAGTTTAAAATACAAGCCAAACACAAATTAAAGTAGATTCAACTTATTAACATGTACCGATGATTATATTAGCTAATTAAGTCTCAAAACCATCGGATCATGCATGCATAAGAATATGTCAATCTTTTGTCATTCTTATCGTTTCACCTATTAATATATATATATATATATATATATATATATATATATATATATATTTTGTGTTTCGTTTCACCTATTAATATATTATTATTAAATCTATTAAAACTTTCCATTTTCATATATTTTATGAAATCCTTTTGACATTCCTTCTCTTGGCCTATATATATATATGTACGGTCCCGTTCCTATCAGGATGTACTGATATAACTTTATCAGGATATTGAATGTGAGCCACTCATTTATAACAGTAATTTGACAAGTGCATACATACCAAGTCAAAGTATGTGAAACGAGTGGCTCACATTCAATGTCCTTATATAATTCCATCAGGATGCACTGATAGGATAATTTCCGTATATATATATATAATGTTAGATCATCACCAATGCATATGTCAATACTAATGTCAAATTTGGTACAAAAAGAGTAAAATATTATATTTAGCATATCAATTTAGAATTATGCATTTATTGTGCTCCAATTCACAATTCTATTTAAAATGTTATTTTTATTATTTTATTAATTAAAATTATAAAAGTAAACACTTACCATTAATACATTCGTTATTTATTTTAATGCTCCAATGCAAATTCCATTAATACATTTATTATTTATTTAAAATATATATATATATATATATATATAATGGTATTTTTATAATTAAAAAGAAAGTATTTATTGCTGTGCCAAATTTGGTATATGCTATATTGTGTGCTAAATTTAGCATACAATATAGCATATGCCAAATTTGACACATCATTTGGCATTGCGTTGGAGGATGATTTTCGCACCATGTGCTAAATTTTAGCATTAACACAATAATTTGGCACAGCATTGGAGATTCTCTTAGGTTGTCTAAAAATTTTCCCAATTTTTTTTCCAAATAATGTTATTACGTGAGATATCAACATCTTATAAATCATGAGATTATGTGGTGAGTGATGTGATGTTGACATTTCATGTACCAACATCATTTAGGAAAGAATTTGAAAAAAAATTTAGAAAGTCTAACATTACTCATATATATATATATATATATATATATAATCCATCCGTTTATTCAAAATGTTATGTTTTGTTTCTGCAACTCCACCATTCATTGATTGAAAGGTACATTCTTTCTTGGTTTTATTTTTCAGTCATTTTTTAGACTCTGCACATCTATATAATTGTTGTTTAAATATTTGAATTCTGTTAAATTGTTTTAATTAATACAAATAATACTATTTTGTTTACATTCCCTACTATATTGCCTCTCCTATACCGTATTTTATAATATTGCCTATTGACCATCCTAAAACTATAGAACTATAGGTACCATGCATATTCTACAGACTCTCCTACAACTATAGATAGGTACCGTATTTTATTTTGCTCCTGATAATCCCTTAATTATGCGTTTAAATTAATTTCTTTTTACATTTAGGAATGTTTAGAGACACTAAAGTAGGCATGGTTCGTATATTGTTCACTAATTTTATTTTATTTTATTTTATTTATTTTTTGACGTTATCTATCTATCCACCTATTTAGATCATGTATTTTTTTTGAAACTTTTGTCATTGGTAGAATTCGAACCGCTGACTTGGGTGTCATTTGCCTAAGCCCTAAGCTCGTCTATCTACCAGTTGAGCTACGCCCTATGGGGGTTTCAGATACTACTAATTGGTTAATGGAATAATGGGTATTTAATTTACTACATTAAAATTTGAAAATGAAAGGGAAGGGACAAAATTAAAGGTCCATTAAAAATATTAGTTGCAAACCGTGATATTGACACATGTTATTGTGATGAAGCTTTATCATTAAATTTTTATTAATTATTAATTATTAATTGTAATTCCACAAAGCCACTAACTTTAGGCAAGTTGAACCAATTCGAAAGAGTGAATTGGAAAAATAATTACATTGGTTCTTCCAGCTGAGTTATATCTCTGGGAGCTTCAGATACCGATAATTGGTTAATGGAATAATGAGTATTCAATTTACTACATTGAAATTTGAAAGTGAAACGGAAGGGACAAAATTGAAGGTCCATTAAAAATATTAGTTGCAAACCATGATATTGACACATGGGAAGTTTTATCATTAAATTTTTATTAATTATTAATTATTAATTATAATCCCATAAAGCCACTAGGTAAGTTGAATTTGAACCAATTCTAAAGAGTCAATTGGAACAATAATTACATTGGTTCTTGTGTTGATGTGATTATAACCGGTAAGAATATCTAGGTCTCATACTCTCATTTAATTCTCTACATTATTCATGTTTTTTTTTTTTTATAATACAAACAACTGCCGGGACCAGCGAGATAGGGCTCTACAAGCGCAGCCCGGACGGCAACTCCCACGAGAAGGGAGAGAACACCCACATGTTAACCGTATGTCAATATGATCTTTCTCTAATATCCTTTCACGCGATAGATATTAAATTATTTTATAAAATTTAAATTCTCAAGAATAGCAATTAAACCCATTTTTTCTATAAATTTAAAGGGTTAATATTAAAAACCTCCCCTAACATTTGAACTATTATTGGATATATAATTACAAATGCTTTTATTTTAGAAATCTCCCCTATAAACTAACACCGTTAGCATTCCGTTTGTATTGATTGAGTTTGACTATTAAAAAATCTAAAATAAAATAAAATTATAAATGAACCAAAAGCAATGAAAATGAGTATTTGCTTGGATTTATATATAAAAAGACAAATAAATACATAAATAATTACATA
Source organism: Acer saccharum (assembly GCA_030490815.1). NCBI lineage: Eukaryota > Viridiplantae > Streptophyta > Magnoliopsida > Sapindales > Sapindaceae > Acer > Acer saccharum. Next base: position 27,062,051 of record CM059871.1, read on the forward strand.
TTCTGGTTTATTTTCAATGTTTTTGGTTCATTTGTAATTTTCTTATTTTTAGGGATAAAATTGTCTACAAAATAACTTCTCCTTTGCAAGTTAACATTCCCGTATTTTGTATCATTTTATTAATTTATTTGGTAAATGTATGAAGGTATAATGGTCAATTCATACAATTGATACTTAAATAGAGACATTTTAGACTTTTTAACGGTCAAACTCAGTCAATATAGAAGAAATGTTAACAGTGTTAGTCCATAAGGGAGGTTTTTAAAATAAAAACATTTGTAACTATAGATCTAATAATAGTTTAAAGGTGAGGGGAGGTTTTTAATATTAAACCAAATTTAAATTATCAAAGATAGCAATTAAACAACCCTTCATTTTCCACTCAATTTTCTATATATTTAAATTGTCCATTTAAGAATTTTCGTTCCGTCTTTTGCAACTGAGTTTCACAGGGAAGAGTAAAAAATATATATTTGTTTCAGGGTTTGAAATCACATTGTTAACGTGTTGGTATATATTGTGAGAATTTTGTTTAGGAATGCGAAATTATTTCCGGATTGTTTTTGTTTTTTGAAAGAAGAAAAAAGTTTGTGTGCCATCGATGCAGGATAACAGGCAAGTGAAAAGCAATGTTCTCTGATTTTGATTTTTTCGCTTTTTCTTTTTGAGAATTGTTTGCTTGATGAGATATGATTTTGTTATTTTATAATGATCATGGGTTGATGATGATTTTTGTTTGTGGTCAACGTTTGTAATGTATGTTTTGGTTGTAAAATTTGAGTCTTTTATTACATGTTTGCATTTTTATTTATGTGGGTATATTTAGGTTTTTAATAGCCGTGTAAACATGGTTTGAATGAGTTTTGGTTTGTAAATGTTAAAATTTAGGGAAATAATCATTTTCTCCCCTGTAGTTTGACATATTAGACACTTTACCCCCTCCAGTTTTAGTAATGACCATTTCTACCCATGAAAACTAAAATATTAGACATTTTATCCCCTCTAGTTTCAGTAATGACTATTTTCCCCCCTGAAAACCAAAATATTAAACATTTTACCCCCTAACCATTTGGTAGTCTGTTAGTTAACAACTTTGACCGTTAAAAAAATCATTTAAATGCCCTTATTACCCTTGAACACATTAGTTATGCCCTCTAATGACACCACTAATTGTTTTTAAAGAAAAAAAATTAAACTAATAAAAGTATTTAAAAAAAAACATAATTGAAAATAAAAAAATTATAAATTTAATTAAAATTTAATAAAAAAATTCAGTATTTCAAAAAAAATATATTAATGTTTTTTACATTAATTAAAAATTTTAATTATTTTTACATTTCGTTCTTTATATTAATGTTTTGTAAATGAAATTGTTATTTTTACATTTCATTCTTTATATTAATGTATTTTAAATAATTTATTCAGTATTTCAAATATATATATATATATATATATTAATGTTTTTTACATTATTTTTACATTAATTAAAAATTTTGATAATTTTTACATTTCATTCTGTATATTAATGTTTTTTTAAAAGAAATTTTTATTTTTACATTTCATTCTTTATATTAATGTTTTTTAAATAAATTTTTATTTGTACATTTAATTCTTTATATTTATTTTTGTTTAAATAAATATTTTATTAAAGTTTAATTAAATTTTATAATTTTTATTTTCAATTATTTTAAAAAAAAATACTTTTATTAGTTTAATTTTTTATTTCTGATTTTTTTTCTTTAAAAACAATTAGTGGGGGCATAACTAATGTATTTAAGGGTAATAATGTCATTTAATTGATTTTTTAACGGTCAAAGATGTTGACTAACGGACTTTCTAACTGTCAGGGGGTAAAATTTCTAATATTTTGGTTTTTAGAGGGCATAATGGTCATTACTGAAACTAGAGGGGCAAAATGTCTAATATTTTAGTTTTCAGGGAGGAAAATTGTCATTACTGAAACTAGAGGGGGCAAAGTGTCTAATATGTCAAACTACAGGGGGGAAAATGATTTTATCCCTAAAATTTATCATGGATTTTTAAGTGAAAATTGTTGTTTATAGCCAAATAAATTATTGGAAAATCGTTTTTAGCCTTGTTTCATAATTTAATTGTTTATAAGCATTATGTAATAAATTCTTTCAATCCCTAGTCAAAATTACACAAATAGCCCCCACAAACATAATTTTTTTTTTAAAAAAATTTCCTTTATTCATCTTCTCTTTCCTTCTTTCTCTTCTTCTTCCATTTTCAAATTCAACAAAGCTTTGATTCCGACCTTTACAAAAAATTTTGTCCAGGAAACTGAGATCATCAAGTAAACTTGGTTCTAGTTGTGTTATTGTAAAAATTTGGGTTGGATTTGGCAAGATCTATGAATTTTTCACGAAATCAGAAATTTCCAGAGGGTTTCATGAAATTTTGGAAAATTTCAGAAGGTTTCGCGAAATTTTGGAAAATTTCAGAAGGTTTCGCAAAATTTTGGAAAAACCCAAAGGTCTCACGAAATTTTAAAAAAACCAAAGGTTTCACGAAATGTTGGAAAAACCTAAAGGTTTCACGAAATTTTGGAAAAACCCAAAGGTTGCATGATACCAAAATTTCGCGAAACCTTTGAGTTTTTCCAACATTTCGTGAAACCTTCAAATTTTCGTGAAACCTTTGGGTTTTTTCAAAATTTTGTGAAACCTTTTGAAATTTTCCAAAATTTCGTGAAACCTTCTGGAAATTTCCAATTCCATGAAAAATTCATGGATCTTGCCAAATCCAACCCAAATTTTTACAATAACACAAAACCCATGTTTATATAATGCAAAAACTTAAAGATTTTACACACATTAACCACTTCAAGAGCTAATCCAATTGATTTTCTTAAAAAACTTCCCTAAGCAATCTCCCTCAAATCGGAAGAGTCGGAATCAAACTTCCCTTCCAATTGATTTTGTAAAAGTTGGAATCAAAGTTTTTTTGAAGTTAAAAATGGAAGAAGAAGAGAAAGAAGGAAAGAGGAGAAGAAGGGAGGTCGTGGAAGAGAATAAGAGTGGAGAGAAGGTTTTTTTTTTTTTTTTTAGATGGGGGCTTTTATATAGGGGCATTATGGTAATAGCGCAAAAATTAGGTTATAAACAATTAAAATTTGAAAGTAGGTTATAAACGATTACTCATTGTTTTAAATGGTTAGAAATAAACTTGTACCGATTTTTAATTCGGGAGTATTGGAGACCCTTTTATTTTATTTTATTTTATTTTATGATTAATGATGTGGGTGTTTGGCAATTTTGAGAGCTATGGTTGATGATGAAATGAATGTTGATAAAGATACTTATTTTGGTTAATGGTCTCAATTGAAGTTAAAAATCGTTTCCAATAGTGTGTTAATCTTTCCAACCCTTGGATTTGGCTATTGTGAGATTTTCTTTCTGGAACTTAGAGTACTAATGCAACCGATTTTAAGATTTTTAAATTTAGTGAATTTGATGATTTATTCTTTTTTGTGCATTGCATAAGCAAATGGATTGAATGATTTTCAGTGGTGTATATTATTCAATTCTTATTGTCATTATTAAAATTTTGTTTGAAGAATTTAAAAGGCCTCAGTGAGTGATTGTGTTTAGTTACTGAGTTATGTATCTTTGTTACGGTGTTGGATATATCCATTTATTCAGGTCCTTTCGAAGTAAGAATAGAATGATTGAGCTATTTTTTTATAGACTTTTTTTTTTTTTTTTTTTTGATATAAAAGACTGCCATTACACAAAAGGAAAAAGCGAAGAAGGGCTGGAGTCTAGCCAAAGACTCTCCCCTAGTGGAGGAAAAAGCTACCATCGCAAGCTTATGAGCCAAGGAATTTCCAGATTTGGAAATCGTTTGGCTTTTACAAACGCCAGCATCAAAGAACATAGCTTTAATATCATTAACAAGAAATTTAGATCCCCCTATAGGAGGGGCAAGATCGTTTAGGATGGAAATCACTTTGAGAGAGGCAACCTCTGCTATATCAACCTGGAGATTATGGAAAATAGCAAGCAGAAGGCCTTCTCGAAGAGCAATAAGCTCGCCAACAACAGAATTGAAGATCCCAGGCAACTGAGTGGATCGAGCAACTAGAACCCTCCCCTTATCATCTCTAATAGCTGCACCCACACCAATAGACCTGGAATTTTTTCGGAACGCAGCAACTGAGTTGAGTTTAAGGCGACCAAGGGGGAGAGATATAATCAGGGAAAGACCAGGATGAAACAGAAGGGCTACAGGAGGCTAAAACACGTTTGGAATTCATAAATTCAGCCAAGAGAGACTCAGCAGCCGAGACCACCAGCTTCGGCAATTTACACTTGCCACCATTCAAAAGAGTGTTCCTACTTTCCCAGATGGCCCAAGCAACCATACAAAGGTGGCTAAGGTCATCAAGATAAAGGTGGGAGGAGGCGAAAAAAAACACTTCTAAGATAGAAAGGTGATACACAGTTGATAAAAGACAATCAAAACCTGCACAAGACCATGATATTTTTGCCTTCTTGCACTAGAAAATAACATGGTTGGCGGACTCAACAGGGGCAGCACATCTGTTGCACCTAAAAAAGACCATTACATTCCTTTTCCAGAGATTCTCTAAAGAAGGGATGTCATTCAAACAAGCACGCCAAACAAAAATTTTAACTTTCGGAGGAAGGTTGAGGTTCTACAAAGATTTCCACCAAACATGAGACTCAAAGGAATTTGAAACAGAAGCACTAACCTTCAGTGATAGAGCCCGGCGGTAGCCACTTTGAACCGTATAAACACCTCTTTTGTCGAAATGCCAAGCAAGGGAATCACGATCCCCTTTCCAACCAACCGGAATGGTGAGGGTAGCATCTCTGTCCGCAACAAGCAAAAGACAATTTAACTTGATAGCATCCCACCCACAACGGTGACTATCCAAGAGATTAGCCACATAAATATCTGAACTAAGATCAGGCGTAATAGTTTTAAAACAGGTAGGCCGGGGGATCCAACGATCTTTGAAACATTAATGTTTTTACTGTCCCCAACCACCCATCTTAGACCATTTGAGAGAAGAGATCTTCCCTACAAAAGACTTCTCCAAAGGTAGGAGCACCCATTCTTAGCCGAGGCCTGAAGAAAATCCTCACTCCTAAAATATTTAGCCTTTAAAATCTGAGAAGCTAAAGAATCTGGGTTTTCTAGAATTCGCCAGGCTTGCTTAGCTAGAAGGGATTGGTTAAAAGAAGCAAGATCTTTAAACCCCAACCCCCCATTACATTTAGGCTGACAGAGAGTATCTCATTTAACCCAACTAATCTTTCTCTTACCACATCTAGAGCCCCACCAGAATTTGGAGAACATGGCACTAAGGTCCTTGCACAGTTCAATAGGGAGTTGAAAGATGCTTATAGAATAGGTCGGTATAGCTTGAGCTACAACTTTTAACAAAACCACCTTGCAACCAAAGGAAAAGAAACTGCCATTCCATCCACTAAGTTTCTTCTAGACTCTATCCTTTATCTCATTGAAAATCAACCTTTTATTCTTACTCACCATAGTAGGAAGGTCAAGGTACTTATCTTGATAGTTGCCATTCGCAATACACAACAAACTTTGAATTTCAAGCTTAGTGATGTCGGCCACATTAGAGCTGAAAGAGATTTTGCTTTTTTGGAGATTTATATGCTAGCCCGATCCTCTTTCATACACAAACAGAATCTTCCAGATGCTTGAACTACACTCTCTCAAAGCCCTACTATCATCGGCAAAGAACATATGACTAACTAGAGGGCCTCCTCTACAAACTCTAATACCCAGGCCCCTACCATTATATTCAGATTTCGAAATGAAACAAGAGAGTGCCTCCACACAAAGAAGAAAGAGATATGGGGATAGAGGGCATCCCTGCCTAAGTCTTTGGAAGGCGACACAGTACACACCGCACTACCATTTAGCAGGAAAGAAAGCTTTGAAAACGAAATACAGTCTATATTAAGGACAATCCAAGTAAGAGGGAATTTCATTTTGATCATTACAGCTTTGAGGAAACTCCACTCCACTCTATCATATGCCTTGCTCATGTCTAGTTTGAATGCCATGAGACCTCTTTTCATAGTCTTCTTTCTGTTAATAGAGTGAAGAGTCTCAAAAGCAACCAAAACATTATCAAAAATCTATCTACCTAGAACAAAAATTGACTGTTTTGTAGAGATAATCTCTTGGAGATGGGGGTTTAATCTGGAGGCTAGAATTTTAGTAATTGTCTTGTAAACCACACTGCACAGAGATATCGGCAGGAAATCCTTAGGAGAGGTGGGACATTTTAATTTCAGAATTAAGACAATATTTGTGCTATTAAAATCTTTGATAGAGGAGCTACCATTAAGCACCCTAAGACAAACTCTGGAGAAATCATCACCCAACACACTTCAGAATTTTTGAAAAAATAAAGCATGAAACTCGTTCGGGTCGGGAGCTTTTGTAGGACTCATGTCAAAGATGGCTAACCTGATTTCTTCCATAGTAAAGGCAGCATTCAAGCAATCTCTCTTCTTATCACAGAGCCTTGTCTTAATCGACTCCGTAGCTCTATTGGTATCGTGAATGGTTGGATTTGAGGACTGAAAAATATCTTTAAAATAGCCATGAATCACATGAGCCAATCCATCTTTAGAAGTATGAGTTCGGCCTTTATTGTCTAGAAGCATATCAATAGAATTTTTTTTCTTCCTAGCCGTTGCTCTAGCATGAAAATACTTTGTGTTTTGATCTCTCGCCTTCAGCCACTCAGCTCTGGAACATTGCTTCCAGAAAATCTCTTCACATTCAAGAAGACCTTCTACAATTTTTTCCAGAATCTCAATAGAACTCATAACACCAACTTGCTCGCAAGATTTGTACATACGCTCTATCTCTCTGTTCTTTTCAGCTATTTGGTTACTGAGATTTTTGAAACAAAACTTACTCCAAACTTGTAGATTTGCTGCAAAATTGTCAAGTTTACAGTTGAAATCAAAAGCAGAATGAGAGGGGCCATTCTCATTCCAGGCATTTTTTACAAATTTACCTATATCTTCTTCTTTCAACCAGAAGGGCTCAAAATAGAAGCCATGATATCTTTCTCTCGACGACCGACTAGTTTGGTCAAAATTCAGTAGAATTGGGTGATGATCTGAAGAGTTAAAACCCTAGTGTTCTACTTTAACATACTCGAATGTGTCCCTCTAGAGGTTGTCAGCTAAAAATCTATCAAGCCTTTCTTGAACTTTACTCTTACATTCTCTTTTATTATTCCAGGTGAGTCTAGGCCTAGAAGAGCCCAAGTCTATAAGGCCACTATCATCGATTGCTTGTCTGAACCGGATAATGCCAGAGGTAGACTTGTCCGAACCACCCACTTTCTCATTCAAACAAAGCAGCTCATTGAAATCTCCCCCACAAACCTATGGGAGGCTATCTTCTTCTCTAAAGTGATGTAACAAAGCCCAATAGTTCACTCTCTTACTAGGAATAGGGTCACCATAGAAGCCTGAGAACCACCACATGAACCCATCCTCCATTTGAATTCTAGCATCAATATGACCTTTAGAGCAAGACAAAATTGTAACCACAAGATCTTTTTTCCATAGAAACATCATAACACCACTAGCACCCTTGCTATCAACAAAGAAAATGTCATAAGAACCAAAATTAAATCTAACATTTGCTGTCTTATACCCAGCAATTTTAGTTTCAGACATGAAAACAAAATCAGGGGAATGTTTCTTTAGCAACCTCTTCAAGGGTGCAAACGCCCGAGGATTCCCCAATCCCCGAACATTCCAACTAAGACCTATCATGATTCCTAGCAGGCTGGGAAACAGGCTCCGTAGAAAAACAATTTCAGAGGTAGGGGCAGAAATTCTGCCTTTCTTGATCTTTCTGTTTTCTTCAATTAAATCAAGAATCATCTTCCTTTTACTAGTATGAGTTTCCCCCCTCCTTAGAGGACTTGCGAGTATTTCCACACTTTTTAATGAAAGTTTGGGAGAATTGGCATAGCGCACAAAGCTTTTGCCTTTCCTAGAAAAACCCAATTTTAACTTGCTTGTAAGAGAGGAACAATTTCCTTTTATGATCTTCTTCCCTGTTTTACTCACTGCAAGCATATTATGAAGTTGGCCGGAAGTGCTACCCAAGGTTTGATTATTTTTCCCTTCCCTCGCCAATCGTTTCCATTTTCTGATAATACTATTCATTGGGGATATTTGCATATCTGACTATACAGAGCACTCCATAGACATATCTTCAGTATTAGCTTTACCTATCTTAGGACAGACCAATGAAAGGTTCAAACTGGGCTCAATTTCTTTTAACTCTAAGGCATTAAGGGCTAGATCTGAATGGGCTTTTATGACCTCGGCCTTTTCTTGTGAGTCCATCTTGGGCCCCTCTGATGGGCTATCTATCGACCCGGGCCCATTAGAAATAATTGGGGTTTGAATTTTATGCTTTGAAGCTTCACCCAAAATAAATTTTATATTGAATTTGTTCATTTTTAATTTTCAATAACATTAAGTAGACTTATAGCATTTTTTTTTTCTTTTTAAAATTGGACTGATCTAAAGAGAAAAAGCATCACAAAAGATCATATACTATAAAACCTCTAGGCATATAACATATATCTATAAAGAAACTTGGCTTATTCATTAATTTGCACATAGAAAAATTAATCATATTAAAATTGGTTTAATAAATTAAAGACTTGCAATAACCTAACATATTTAAATTTTACGAAGCTGCGAGCTGCACACTAATTTCTACTTAAAATTGCTTTAAAAAAAGGTATCTATATTTTATACTTATGATATTATTATGTCATTTTTATGAGAAATTAAAAAATCAGAATGCACCATCCATGTTTATTTTTTCGAAGACAAAAAGTCAATAATATTGAAGACGCCTACCAAACGCACCCTTTTGTTAAATTCTTATCTCCAACAAAAAGAAACCAAGGCGATTATCAATTTTGTCCCTAGGTTTTTAGTGAAATATGAGTTTTTCCAACTGTCCTATCATTTTAATAGCCAATGGTTCCTAAGTTTTCGTAAATATATCAATTTGATCATTTTGTAATTATGTTAATCAATCATTAGACAGATATAACGGTTCCGAATGTATTTTTGTCTTTAAACAAGGAACATGCCACATGTTAATACCAAAAATATATATATAAAAATTAAATATTTATATAATAAAAAATCAAATTAATTTAATAAAATAATATATAATTAAAAATTAAAAAAAAAATAAACATAGAAAAGTTAAAAATGAAAAAAAAAAAATGAAAAAGAAGAGATGGATCTGTATTGTCTCTATTGTCCATCTCAGAGATGGACAACAGAGTTCAAAACTTTAAAATAAATTTAAAAGAAAATGCAAGAAAATATAAGGAAAAAAAAGGTTGAAGGATTGAATCTCCACCGATCCAAGATCCATGGAGACCAAGAGTTTGGATCTTCATGGGTCACCCTCCCCCTCCATTTCACAATGACATCGCGAGAGAGGGTCATTCACGGTGCATCACGAACTAGGGAGGGTCGACCCTCCCTCGTTTGTGGCGCATCACGAACTAGATGGGGAAGGTCCTCCCTCTTCGATTGGTGGTGTCTCACCAAGTGGAGGGGACCCCTCCCATGGAGATCCAAACTTTGGATATCTGAAGATTCGATGTTTGGATAGTTTTGATCAGTGGAGATTGAGATTGGATCTCCACAATTTTTTTTTTTTTTTTTTTTTTTTTTTTTTTTTTTTTTTTTTTTTTTTTTTTTTTGCTTTTGTTTTCTTGAATTCCTTTTCTAATTTTTTTTAAGAGAAATGCTACTTTACCCAAATTTGGTGTTAAAATTTGGTTCCCAAATAATGTGACATCACTATAATCCATTCATTTAAATAATGAAAATCTAATATAATTTAAATGAATATTTTATAATGATACCACATCATTGGGTACTAGATTTGAAACCTAAATTTGGGCAAGGTAGCATTATTATTTTTTAAAGTTTTAATTTCCACCGTTCGTCTTAGAGATGGGTGGTGGAGATCCATCTTTTTTTTTAAAAAAAAAAAACAAAAAAAAAAAAACAAACCTAGATTTGATAAAATGAATATCATAAATATATATATATATATATATATATATATATTCAAATTTAAGGGCAAATTAGATTTTTCTTTTTTAAAAAAAATCAGATTTTAAATCTTAAAATTGATTTTTTTTTTTTAATTTTAAATTTCTCTATGCTTTTCATTTTCCTTATAAAAAAATGCAAATTTTCATTAATATTTAACCATTTTAAATTTTAATTTTTCATAATTTTAAAATTTGTTGCCACATGTCAATTTTTTTTATTGGATTACAAGGGTACAATTGTTATTGGTTGAATTTTTTAAGGGCAAATCAGTAATTCTAGGGTGTTAAATGGAAAATAAGGGTAAAAGTGTCATTTTGTCTTTTCAATGAGGTTTGACCGTTAAAAATCTGGTCAGAATGACCAAATTGATGTTTTTACGAAAATAAGTACTTCTAGAGTGTTAACGGGAAGATAAGGGTAAAATTGTCATTTTGTCTTTTCAATGAGGTTTGACCATTAAAAATCTGGTCAGAACGACCAAATTGATGTTTTTACGAAAATAAGTACTTCTAGAGTGTTAATGGGAAGATAAGGGTAAAATTGTCATTTTGTCTTTTCTATAAGTTTTTTTTTTGTGTTTGACCGTTAAAAACCGGGTCATTAAAAATGAAGACAGTCAAACAATTCATATTGGGCTAAAATCTAGGGGAATAAATTGATAATCACTAAAAATAAAATAAAAAAAATAAAAAAATAAAAAAAAAAAAAAAAAAAAACAGTAGAAGAAGAAGAAGCACATAAATAAAAAAGTACAGTAACATGTAACAACAACGACAAAGATCTAATCTAAACCCACTTGTGTTGTGAGCTCTGTTCACTTCACACTTCACACTTCACACTCTCTGCCTGGTTATATATATCTATTTATCTATTATTCTATTTATCTTAACTCACAATACTAAAACCCCTCAAATATTCTCTCTCTCTCTCTTTTTCAGACGCTTACGGTCTCTTAAACTTTTTGTGCAATGCCCATCAACAAGGATCCCACCACGCCTCCACCAACGATCGGCAAAATCGGGCCTTACACGGTGTTCGTGACCCCACCATCCACCCCCAAACCTGCCGAACCGCCGGTCATTGAATCTCCACAGAAGGTGGTGGCTCCTCCGGTCCAGCCTCCGCCGCAGCAGTTCGAAAAGCCCGTTTCTGTTCAGTCTCTGCCAGATGGGTCTGTTTCTGGCTTCTTCAAGAATGCCGTCAACAAGGTCCAAAACGGTATGTCGTTTCTCTCTCTGTCTGTTTAGATAGTAATGTTAATGCATGTGTTGTTTGGCTTTGGATCTTTATCTTTTCTTGTCTCTTTGGGTTTCTAAGTAAAAGAATTAAGTGGTGGTTTAGCTGTGCGTCTATGTTAAGTTGATTTATGAGTCTTTGTTTGGTTACTGAGAAAATGATGGAAAATTATACAGATGAAATGAAAAAGAGCCATCTGGTGATGGATCTTCTCTTCTTTGGATTTGTAAAAGATTAGAATGGAAGGGAAAATTACAATTTGTTTGTTTTGTAGATAAGAAACAGTCTAAGAATTAAAAATCGAATTTTTGTATTTAAGCAGAGTGATTGTATTGTAGTCAATGAAGGATTTGGAGTAACATTTCTTTTGTTTTTCTACTTCTTATAAGCCATTAGATGGAGCTCAGTTATGCATTTGATTACAAGGAAAAAAAAAAAGGGAAACGATTAATAAACTTTATCTTTTCCTCTTGTTCCAATATTATTTGTTATTAATTAAGAATTATCGGGAGATATTGCAGCACATTCGAGTTTGGATGATCACTTGGCACGTTGGTTTGGTTTAAATCAGTCAAAATATCAATGGGCGTTGGATGATTATTATGAAAACAAGGGATTGGTAAGCTTGATTTTAATGAATTCATCATAAATTTTTATTTTTTCAAGTTGAGTTGTGAATTTCATTGGAGTATATATCTTTTTTTTTTTTCTATGTTTTTTTTAATATATTTTTTAGCTTCTATAACTGTTGTTGTTAGGTTTGGTAGGTTGGAATACGTGGCAATGGTATTTTTTGAAGCTACATGTAAAGTAGCTTCAAAGTAATAGCTTTAGTATTATTTGTTCTTGCTTCATCATTGATATGGAAGATTCATTTCTTTGTTATCATGCCTGTGTTAAAGTTTTGCATAGATTTCAATGAATTAAGATTCTTTCTCTGGAAGCGATCTGTAGTAGTGCTATTCACTCACTGAGTCACTGGGATAAGCCTTTTTTCTAGACACTTCCTGTCTTCCAGGTCTTAAAAGGTCTGTCATCAGATATTTGAACATTGAAAACTCAATTTATATATTATCAACAAACTTTTCACTGTGTAATCTGAAAAAGATAACTGTGCTATTCACATTTTGTTATGTTGTCTTCCATATAACCAATGAATTGTTATCGGTTTAGCTTGTTAAGTTCATTTGGATTTGGTAACTCAATTAAACAGACTTCATTTATAGGAAAAAATCAGTCTGTTGCCGTGGAAAGTAGCAGAGATAACATATAAGACACAGATGGGAAGAAAATAGGATAATGATTAGAACTTAGAAGTTAGAACCATCTGATATGAAACTTGCTGTCTTATGCACCTATGCTGAACTATAAAGAAACACTAGAATTGCCTTAAGATGCAGTCGACCAAAAGTAAAACAATGCTCAAAGAAGCATGTATTCGTATAAATTGATGGTCAAGTTTTGCATAATGTAGGATAACCCATTATTGCTATCAATATTTTTGAGGTGTATTGTGTACGTGTTTGCCTACTTTTCTTTTGTGAGGATGAGCCCTGAAGTTTTTTTTTTCACATGGACCGTTTTGTTGTACTTTTGCTCAAGTTGAAAATTAAGGATTTGCAATATCACTTCAACCCTTGTTATATGGAACCTATTTCTTGCTATGGCATTTGTTTTGCTAAAGAGAGTTTTCTTTTTAGATGGACAACTAATATCAAATTCCACCATTCTGTACCTTTTAGTCTAAGTTCTACCTATTCAGAACCTTTATTCTTCTAGATTATGTCAATATTAGATAATGCATCTGCATGTCTAAAGTCTTGAATATATGTGATTGCGGTATGCAAGTCTTTATGTAACATGATGATATTCTCTCTCAACTGGACAAGCAACAATATGCTCCTAGCAGTGAACTATGTCCATTTCAAACTTTCTGGGAAAAATAGGCTTTTGTAATTATTGATCTATTACACCATCACCCTTAGTCTTTCGGAAGAGGGCCTCCAACGTATTTTCTTCTGGAAGCATTAGCTGGCAATATGCATATAGGCTCTAGACCCAATACTGGCAAGAGTTATGAAGGAAGAATCATTTGAAATACAAATGGAAATTATGTGGTAGTTACTCAAAACCGGTTGGTCTCTGGCTGGTAAGTGGTAACATATTACATATCAGAACTGGGTCTGGTTGAAGTGCACATTGCATCTGTTCTAAGTTTGACTGGTGACTGAGTCTGTCTGATATGCCTGGCCGGAAATGCCAAAGTAGGTAACAGATAAAAGGAAAAAGATGACTTGTGTATGAAATATGAACTGCCTCTTGTATTGAAGGTCGCATCTGTCTGATTACAAAAGAATCTCTATGGCATGTCAGGGAGTTTGTGGCAAATTTTTTTTCCACATTGTGATTTGATGATGTGAATTTTTCTGATTGTGTTTTCCTTAGCTGACTTTTAATCGTGTGTATTTGTGCTTAGAAGTGGTGAAACTCTCTTATTTGACATTTTTAAGTTTGTGTTATGGCAGGAAAAGGAAGTTGTAAAAGCAAAAGAAATGTCAAGCAAAGTACAGAGTGTTTAACATGCTTGTTGGGCTGGTAATTTGATGTTTCTATATTTTGATATACATACCAGAAATGTCTGCTCAATGTTTGAATGACTTTGAAATTGTCTGTGCAGAATTTACATCAATTGAAGACGTGAGCCTAGTCTCCTTTGTATACCATATTTATAATATCTATTATATGGGATAGCAGTAATTGATCTCGATACTTGAAGGAACCTTTATCTAGACATCAGGGGATGTTGTGCAGCTATTAACCAAGTGTGGTTGTGTACTACTAGTCTATGAACCATGTAATCTCATTTTCATGCCATGGTTTTGTTGATGTACTCCATTGAACTGCAATCTAATCTAGTGTATTCTCAGGTTGTTGGAATGTAAAAGCAATAGTTTGCATCACTGGAATTTTTTTATGGGAATTCTGTAAAAGCGATAGTTTGCATCACTGGAATCTTTCTTTCTTTCTTTCTTTCTTTTTTTGCCTGCTGATTTTACTATTTGACATCGCTGTCCTGCTAATTCTATGTGTGATGTTAACTGAGCTGATATAATCATAAATAAATACAAAGTTTTATCTCCTTTTAATAATATAATGAGAGGGGTCTACAGGGTTACAAATTACAATATATAATTAGAGTAATAAAAAAGTTATAATTGATTAACACGAGTCTTTGAAAAATATAGTTTGCTACATCTACTTTCTATTTCGTTGATTTCAATGGCCATAGACCATAAATCTAGCTGTTCTTGTTCAATTAAAATAAGACAAGGAAAGCAAGGAGCCCTGGTGGGTTGTCCTAAGAATGAACCAGCCAATCAACTACATCATACTCTCCAAAGTTATATGTCAATATCAAATAAGATGAGAAGCTCTGTATCTCCTTGTGAATTGTATTTCTCCAATTCCTTACAAGTTGTTCCATCTCTGTTTACTAGTAAAATTTCAAGTATGGAAGCAGAAAATGCTTCATCAACAGTGGTAAATGCACAAACAGTTATTATCATTGTGGTTGCAGGTAAAATTTTCCTTCTGTTTGCTCTTATATTTTATGATATCATTTTTTCTTAGATAAAACTTTGGATATATCTGACTATTTTCTTGTACTCTGCAGTCATCATCGTCATAAAGATTGTAATTCTAATGATAATATGCCAAAAAAAAGCTCGTATAGGTACCGGCACTGTTGCTCCAGTGGATAAATTCTTAATTGATATGGAAAGAGAGAAGCCTATCAGGTTTACTTGTCAGCAGCTTCGGATTGCGACCGAGAATTTCACCAACTTGTTGGGTTCAGGAAGTTTTGGAGATGTATACAAAGGAACATTCAGTAATGGAACCATTGTAGCTGTGAAGGTTTTGAAAGGGTTTTCAGATAAGAGAATTGAGGAACAGTTCATGGCAGAAGTTAGTACAATTGGGAGAATCCACCATTTTAATCTGGTTAGACTCTATGGTTTCTGTTTCAAAAAAAAACCTGAGAGCTCTAGTTTATGAGTTCATGGCAAATGGTTCGCTTGACAAGCACTTGTTTTGCGAAAACAACGTCTTAGGATTTGAAAAGCTTCATGAGATTGCACTTGGCACAGCTAGAGGTATTGCTTATTTACACGAAGAATGCCAACAGAGAATCATCCATTACGATATAAAACCTGAAAACATTCTCTTGGATGAAAATTTCTTTCCGAAAGTGGCAGATTTCGGCTTGGCCAAGCTATGCAACAGAGAAAATACTCATATAACCATGACAGGAAGAAGAGGAACAGCAGGGTACACTGCACCTGAACTTTGGGGGCCATTTCACGTAACACACAAGTGTGATGTTCATAGCTTTGGGATGCTATTATTGGAAATTGTAAGCCGAAGAAGGAACATGAAAAAAGAAGATAATGTTCCAGAAAGCCAAGAATGGTTTCCAAAGTGGGTTTGGAAAAGGTTAGAAAGTGGAGATTTGGATGAGTTGATGAAAGCCATCGAAATCGAAGCTGAAAGCGATAGAGAAAAGGCAGAGAGGATGATCAAGGTAGCTTTTTGGTGTGTTCAGTACAAGTCAGAGTCAAGGCCTGTGATGAGTGTTGTTGTGAAAATGTTGGAAGGAGCTGTAGAGATTCCTACACCATTGAAGCAGATTCATCACATTTTGATGGAATCTCCCAGTCCTCAACTACCAATATCTGCATATAATATTAAGTGGAATGGAAGCAGTTTAGATAGTTTGGGTTCTTCTCCAATTCTTGCTAGTGCTACACCTCCCTTGATATGTGCAACCCCTGTAATGAAAAAATATGGAATTGAAATGGACCCCATCTAATTACACCTTCAATAATAACCTCCCTAATTCCCTGGGATTTGCTGTTATGTATACATGTTCTCTTTTTGCATAGCATAATAAACTCAATATAAAACTGTCTTTGGGCTTTTTAAAAACCTAAATCTAGTTAGTTATTACTTTTGCAGTTTTCAATCAAGATAAAATGTAATGTTTTTTTTTTTTTTTAATAAAAAAATAAAGATAAAATATAGAGCAAATTGCACTAAATTCCCACAGGTTTTTCTTTTTACACCCAAAAACAACTCTATCTAAAATTGACACCCATCTCCCCTGAAATTAGGGTTTGACTGGAGTTGACTGTTAAGTTTAACACCTTCTAGGGTAGCATCGTCATTTGACCCTTAATTTATTAAAGAGTAATGCTAGACGTTTCAATTTTTTTTTCCCAAATTATGTTATAAATGATGTGGCACGTGAGATATCAACTGTCAACTTCACATCAGTCAACACATAATCTCTCATGATTTATAAGATGTTGACACCTCACGTACTACATCATTTGAGAAAAAAATTTAGGACGTCTAGCATTACTTTTTATTAAAATCATAAATTAAAAAATATATATATATACAAAACAAGTTCTGTCCACCATCCATCTTTTAAATAATGGATCTCCATTGACAACCATCAATCTCAAGATCGATGGAGATTAAAAAAAAAAGTTAAAAAAAAAAAAGTGGAAGTCCATCAAGATCGATCTGGTGGAGATTCAGTGGACAGTGGAGATCTAATATGAATCTCCACCATCTCTCTCTCTCTCTCTCTCTCTCTCTCTCTCTCTCTCTCTCTCTTTCCATTTTGACTTTTTTTTTTTTTAACTTATATATTTTTTTAAATAGATCTCCAAATATAAAAAAATTATATATATATATATATAATTTTTAATTTTTACTTTTATAATTTTCAATGTTTTTATTTACTATATATTTTATGCTTTATTTCAATTTTTTATTTACATAAAAATAAAAGGTTTATATGACACTTGTCAAGCTCTTATTGAGTGTCAAAATCAAGTAAAATTGTTAAATTGTAAAAGGTTGAGGGGTGAAAATGTCATTCTCACTCAATAAATTATATAAAAGGTATAATAGTATGTTTACATTTTCAATCACGTATGATTGTCAAAATTTTGGTCAATAGAACCAAAATGATGGATTTTATAAAATGTAGGGACCATGTGAACCAAAACGGAAATATTAATCAAAACTAGTGAAATCCAAATCACCTCGAGGACCAAAAAGATTTCCACCCCGTTGAAAATATGTTAAAATTTTTGTAACTATTTTAACCATTCCAAATAATTATAAATTATAACTAAACGGCGCCATTCCTCCTCCTCAAGTTTCTTGTCAAAAGTCTCGTGTCATCTTTAGAACCCTAATATTCTTGAAGTTGAAGGTGAGGTTTTTCTGATGTGAAAAATCCAAAGCTAGCAATATTTATATGCAACATCTTCTCTTAACAAAAATCGAGATTTGGTAGAGGTGGGAGCTTTTGTAGAAACTACTAGTTTCTTGTAACTTTGAAGTCGCTAAATGACTTAATGGTTAATTGTATACATTTGGGTTTTCTCCAATGTCTAGACTCATTAATCAAGTTTGGTCCATTCATTTTAATATTGAAAATCACAGATAACTTCTCTAAAAAAAAATCACAAAGATCTCATTACTTGGAGTTTGAAAATACGTGTGTATTAAACATTATAATTCATTCCATGATTTCATGAATTAACAATTTCTTTATGAGTTATTTGGACATGCATGCATAGGGCCAGGTGAGTCATGAAAATATTATTACTGTAGTTAGAGATAAAAATTAAAGAGATGATGTTTGAGGATTTAGGTCATGAAAATTGTAATTATACGGTAATAATATTATGAACCACCCACCAACCAACCAGGTTTCTTGAATTATTAGTTAATGGGAGAATTGTGAATAATTCCTTGTCTTTTGATGTAAAACTAATTCCAACCCTTTGGTTTGAGAAATCAGCAAAAAAATCTCCTAATGTTAGTTGAGCGTTAATTGATTTTATTTAATAAAATATGACTATTTATAGATTCTTTATTATATAACTGAATAAAAATATATACTAATAATAATAAAATTAACTTCTTACAAAATTATAAAATATATTAAATAGATAAAAGAAAGGAGATTAAAAGAAAATGATTTTATTATTTTTTTAAAACTGATTTTTTTTAATTAGAAAGTTTCTTTTAAAAAAATAAATAATATTAAAACACGTGAAAAGAATTTTTTTTTAAAAAAAATTAATAAAAGAAGTATAAAAAAAATACAAATGGAGATCTCTGGATCTCTATCGATTGCGTTATCTCCATCGATGGAGAGACGATCTCCATTGATGGAGATCCTGTGGAGATCTAGATAGACAGATTTAGATTTCCACCATCTTTTTTTTTTAAACTTGTTTATTTTTTTTTCCACCATCTCTCTCTATTATATAATTTTTATAATTTTCAATATTTTTATTTACTATATATATATATATATATATCAGTCTTTCTATTATCAGTTCGAACTGACAAAAGTTATATCAGTTCCTTATATGTGGGCCACTGGATTTAAATATTTTGACTGACAAGTGCATGCATCCAAGTCAAAGTATTTAAATCCAGTGGCTCACATACAAAGAACTATATAACTTTTGTCAGTTCGAACTGATAATAGAATTTCTGGATATATATTTGTTTTATTTATAAAAAAATTAAGTTTTTGTGACACTTGTCAAGCTCTTTGTCGATATTCAAATTAAACTGTAAAATGTTGAGCGGTGAAAACGTCATTCTCACTCAGTAAATATTTAAAGGGTAAAATAGTATATCTACATTTTCAATCACATGTGACTGTGCCCGTCAAAATTTTTTTTTTTTTTTTTTTTTTTTTTTTTTTTTTTTGAAAGTTAACTAAGAAACAAACAACACACTACCCAACTAAACATGGGAAAATAAAACTAAGGCAAACATCTTGCCACAAGAACTCCTCCGAAGAAGACAAGGCCAAAGCAGCAAGGTTATGGGCCACTCGGTTTCCGTTTCTGGAAATAGAATGACATTTCTGAACCTCAGCCACTTTTAACAAGGCCCTAATATCCTTAACAACGAACTCTGTCTCACTCTCATCAGCAAGGACATTGGAGACCTTTGAGACCACATTACTAGCATCCAATTCCACACACGCAATTTTCAGCTTCAGTCTTTGGGCCAAAAGCAGCCCCTCTCGGAGCGCCAGTAACTCACCTACCTCAGGGGAGAAGCAACCCGGGATAGGCTTTGACAGTGCTGCCACCACCCATCCTGAATCATTCCTGATAACAGCCCCAATGCCACAAGACAGACGACCCTTCTTCACCCCAGCATCAGTATTCAGCTTGAGAGTTCCTGCCAAGGGAGGAGACCACGCCACCGGGGAAGGAGATACCTGGACAGAGGCCTGCGTAGCCAGACGGGAACTCTGGAAGTCCTTCAGGAAAGACAAGATACCATCCACTAGGGCCCCAGCAGACCTGCCAATCCCATTGTGCACCAGCCCATTCCTGTTCGACCAAAGACCCCACAACACCAAACAAATGACCTCCAGGGCCTCAGTTTTCAACCTCACAGCCAGTCCTCTCAACACCTCTCCACTACCCAGACCTTTGAAGCAAGAGATTGAATTCCAAAAAGGAGTGGAGACCTAAACCTCTTTCGATTTCGCACACCACCACAGCGCATGGTCCACTGTTTCCGCAGCCTGTTTGCATCTGGGGCAGCAGGTGTCCCTCGCCACTTTCCTGATATACAAGTTAACCAGAGAAGGAAGGGCATTATTACACAGCCTCCAAATGAAGATTTTAACCTTAGGAGGGATGTTTAAGCTCCACATCTTTTTCCACCATCTTTGGCTAATAGAGGGATTTGAGCTGGCCTCAGAAATCTTCTCTTGCATAGCAACTCTGTAGCCACTCTTGACTTCATAAATACCTTTCTTGTCATAATGCCACAAGATCTTATCCTCCTGGTCTCCCCACCCCAACGGAATTGACAGGATCTCTTCTTTATCGATGTCTATGAATCCTTGCTCTAATTTCTCAACATTCCAACACCTTCCGTCCTCGAGCAGAAATTCTGCAACCAATGTATTCATATCACCACTAGCAGTGATAGGCTTAAAAGATGTTGGACGCGGAATCCAGGGGTCCGCGAAAGCTTTGATGCTTTTCCCGTTACCAACCTTCCACCGGATTCCTTTTTTGAGCAACTCTCTCCCCCACAAAATACTTCGCCACACATGAGAGGCCCCCGGTTTTAACTCCACCTTCAAAAACTCGTCCTCCCTAAAGTACTTTGCCTTTAACAATCTGAAAGCGAGTGATTCAGAGCCCAAAGCAAGCCTCCAAGCTTGTTTAGCAAGGAGGGCTTGGTTGAAAACAGAAAGATCCTTAAAGCCCAAACCACCAACAGCTTTAGGGGCACAGGCCTTAGTCCAACTAACCCAGCTTATCTTTCGCTTACCCTCTTTTGAACCCCACCAAAACTTGGAGGACATCGCCCCTAGTTCCTTACATAGCCCGTCTGGAAGCTGGAAAATACTCATGGTGTAGGAAGGCACCGCCTGGACCACTGCCTTTATTAGGACTTCTTTCCCGCCTTGAGAAAACAGCCCTCCTTTCCATCCTCTCAATTTCTTCCATACACTCTCCTTAATGGCGTTGAAAGACTTTTTCTTATTTCTTCCGATCAGCGCAGGAAGGCCTAAGTATTTGTCATGTGATTGAGCATTTCCCACTCCCAAGACATTCTGAATAGCAGCCCTGGTCTCGCCGCCTACATTAGGACTGAACGTGATGTTTGACTTCTGAAGATTGACCATTTGACCAGATCCCCTTTCATAAACCTTCAGCACTCTAGCAATCTCCTCACAGCTTTCCACGGAAGCTTTACAGAAGAGAACACTGTCATCGGCGAAAAAGAGATGGCTGACAAGCGGACTACCCCGACAGCACCTGAAGCCAAGAAGCCTACCATCTTTTTCGAAATTTCTGAGGAGACAGGACAGAGATTCTGCACAGAGAAGGAACAAGTAGGGAGATAGAGGGCATCCCTGTCGAAGTCCTCTCGAGGGGACGACCTCGCCGGAAACAACCCCATTAATAACAAACCCCATAGATGAAGTCGAAAGGCAGTCCATCACAAGATCGATCCAACAGGAGGGGAATCCCATTTTAGTCATTACGCTCTTCAAAAAGCCCCACTCCACTCTGTCGTATGCCTTACTCATGTCCAGTTTTAGGGCTGTAAATCCTTTCTTCCCCTTTTTCCTTTTACTGATCGAATGAAGGAGTTCAAACGCCACTAACACGTTGTCAAAAATCAGTCTCCCGGGAACGAATGCTGATTGGTTTGGGGAGATGATCTCTGCTAGGGTCCCTTTTAGCCGATTGGCCATCGCTTTTGTAACAACTTTGTAGATCACGCTGCAGAGACTAATTGGCCTGAAGTCACGCATGCTTGTCGGATTCTTCTTCTTTGGGATTAGAACCACATTAGCTTTATTAAACTTTCTAATTGAACACTCCCCGTTCAGCACCTTGAGACACACATTGGAGACGTCATCCCCAACCACCTGCCAAAACTTTTGGAAAAAGAGCGCATGAAACCCATCCGTCAAAATTTTGGTATAATGGATTTTAGATAATTTAGGGATAACGTGAACCAAAAACGGTAACATTAGTCAAAACCAGTGAAATTAAAATTACTCGGGACCAAAATGATTTTCCCTTTCTATAACTATCAAGTATTTGAATTTGGTTGTCACATGTTTAGGTTTACACAACTAAACGGCGCCGTTCATTCCGTCGTCTCTTAAACCCTTAAAACCCTACTGGTAGGAGAAGTGCGAGGTTTTGCAGAAACCGCAAACATGATTAGAGGAGGAAGAAGCTATGTGTTGTCTTCTCCTGCCTTCTCCAATGACGCAAACGACTCCTCGTTTGTACGGCCAATACTGTCTCCATCTTCAGCACCTCCACCGCCTTACAGGTATTTCATTTTCTCTCTCGTTTTTTTTAATACGATTCTTGATATATAGTTTACTTCCTTTGTTTGTTGGGTTTAGATATCGTCACTGGAGGGTCACACGGCTCCCGTCACAACGGTCATAGTTGTACCGGCGTCCAGTCCTGCAAATAACATTCTGTGCTATTGTTGGACTGCCTCACTTGATGGGACCATAAGATATTGGGACTTTTCGGTGCCTGAGTTGTTGAAGACAATTAATATCAAAATTCCCATTTACTCTATGGTAAATATAATGCCTCTAATATTCTTGATATTTCAATTTGTTGTTCTAGGTTTAAAGATGTAAATATCAAATTTATTCCCAGATGTTGTAATAATGTAGCACACAGTGTGGCAAGTTCTGTTTCTTTCCCTAGTTGGCCAATTCTGATTGGTATCCAGATTCTTCTGGTTGTTGTTGAATTGAAAGCATTTCCTTTTCAATATATATATATACAATCCCTCTAATTCTGATATATATTTTAAAAAATATTTTGTTATTTGAAATGGGTGCTGAGTGTTGTTAATTCGGTTTTCAGGTGATTCCGTCTTTGTTAGGCCTACCAGCTGACAGCAATGAAAAACAACCTAACCTTTTTGCATATGTGTCTCTTAAAGATACTAGAGAAACAGTTAGTAAAAAACACAAGTCGAAATCCAAAATTCGGAATGGACAAATCCGCAAGTGTAACTTGACTGAGTCCCGTTTGGTTGGTGGAGTGACTTTGGCAGAGGTTCGATAATATTCTTTAAGTGCTTAGTCTTGTTTGTTGAATTTTATTATCATTGTGTGCATGATTTGTGAATTTATTCATTCATCAACTAAGCTGAATTTGTTGCATGCCTTTTATGGCAGACGGAAGTACCAGAACCTATAACCATTAGTTCATCAGGGAAATATTTAGGCATCACAAAACACCAAAGGCTTTCTATATGGAAGGTCCCGGATACAGAAACCGAGCGTGTGGTGCTTAGGAAGATAACATTACGTCATACAAAGAGGATGACAGTTCTTGCATTCCATCCAATTCAAAGAATTGTAGCAGCAGGTGATTCGACGGGAAGAATTCTAATTTGGAGAGGATTCGGTGATAAAATATTTGCTAGCCGTGAAGGACTAGTGAGCGGAAAAATTATGTCGAATGATGAAGAAAAACCGGGAGTGAGGGATAATGATGATGCTGATTCTTGCACCACATGGCATTGGCATTCTTCTGAAGTAAATGTACTCTTTTTCTCTTCTGATGGAGCATATCTTTATTCAGGTACAGAAACATCACTTCCTATTGAAATTTGAAATAGTAACAAAATAAAGCTTTTTTTAGCAAAGTGCCTTGCCCTGTACAAAGCATAATTACACTATGTTGGCATGGTGGTTAAAGGGTGAAGTGATAATCTTTTTTTTTCTTTGAGATTTATTTTTAAATGGAAGAGTTGGCATTGCATTTTTGTTTATTTGTGTGTATTATGCTAAGATTGATGTAGTTAACCAAATAAATATATCCTTTCAAAACTATTTATGGACCCTACATGAGATGCATGTCCTGCTTGCTGAATGTTTGCTTATGGCAAACTTTGCTGCCAAGATTCTCCAGATTTCTGTTTGACTAATAGTTTAAGGTCCTTTTAGTGATTCTAAAGTATAAGCAGATGACGGTTGATTTCATGCATGCTATTATGGTTTTTTCCAGATGATTGTTCGTTTTGTTACATTTCAATTAGTTTTCCTGTTTATGACACTCATTTTTGTTAGCATTTAGGTGGAAAGGAAGGAGTTCTTGTGGTTTGGCAGCTTGACACTGGGAAGAAGAAGTTTTTACCTCGAATTGGATCTCCACTTCTATATTATACAGTTTCTCCAGATCCTTCACTTTCCTCTGTAAGATAATATTTGCTATGTACACAAGCTGAAGCTAGTGTTGTGTTCTTTCATTTGCTCTGCTGAAAATAACTTATAATTTTGACCAAGGGTTTTCAGATTTCTTGTGCAGATAATCAAATTCATCTACTGAAAATGCCTTCACTGGAAATTTTGAAGTCCATTTCTGGGATTAAGGTTTGTTCTTATCACCATGTCTGCTGCTCTTATTTTGAAAACTTCATTTCTTACTTATATTTGGGGTAATCTTGTGCCACAAGACATGTGTGGTTGACCAAGAAGGCAATCCATGAGCAGGAATTTTTTATGTATTGTCAAATCCAAATGAAGTCTATGTAAAACATTTTATATCAAACTGTTTCCTACTAAATAAAATTTGCATTACTGGCTATGTCTAGGCTTCTGAGGGGTATGCTTGATGGATTCCTCTTTAGTTTCAATGTCTTGAACAGTTCAAAACTTTGTTGCTTTGGTGCAATTCTCGGAAAAATGGGCACACCAGGTGTATATGTTGCGCAGGGCACAAAAAAGTGTTGAAAGGACACTTTTGACTATTCTTTTGTTTGTGACTGTATTTAGTCTCTGCCTTCTCTCTAGTCTCTATAATCCCTAGAAAGGAATTTGTTTTCATACTTTCTGTTTTGGAATTTATTTTTGGGCTGTATAAATAGTAATAACAGATTGTGTATACTCCATTTCACATTTTTTAAGCCAGTTTATACTTCTTTTAGTATGCTATATTTATGCTTTCCACAGTGCTGTTATACATCACATCTATTATATGTCAGTGTTTCTATACACACATATGTATATATATATATATTTGAAATGTGTTTCTATATTTTTTTTTTGCTGTTTTATGGTGGAAATTTTAATCCTTATTCTCTTCTAAACATTGTTGTGCTGCATTTTTCAGTTTTCTTGTTCATTGCCCGAGGAGTATGAAGGTTTTGGTAGCGGGGTTGCCTTTGATCACAGCTCTGCGTTGGTTGCCTTACGCACAGATAATTACTGTGTCCAATTTTACAGCCTCTTTGATGACCGTGGTATTTCTGAGGTGAGAATGATCAGTTAACTTGATGTTTATTTCTTTTTAATGACATGACAATTTGAGTTTTTCGCTAGTCTTTTTGTATATTCAATTTCCCATTTTGGTGCTTTCCATGCACCATACCATGTGTTAATAATTAGGGAAATGTTGATATCACTTGTTGGGGGTGTTATTGTTTCTTTTGGTGTTTGCTATGGAATATCCCATATGCTAACAATTAAAAAAGTGTTGATTTTGCTTTGGGTGAAAAGGGAATGCCGTTTATCAGAGAAAGCTAGATCTCCTTTACTGCTGGTCCTATACATAAATCATTATCTTAATTGAGCAAAGTTAAACCATTGCATATTTTAGATTATCTTTATTGAGCATTGGCTTCATTTCTCATCTAGTTTCTTTAAAAAAAATGTTTGTTTTGCCTTATTCTTGTTTATTTTCGGCCTAGTAGATGTAGGTGGAGAATATGAAATGGTGCGCTATATTTGATACCCAGCAAGGAATTAAATATGCATATATAAAAAATCTCTGCGTACAAATTTTGATGAGTTGGAGGTTGAAATTTTCTAAATATGCCATTTCAGGTTCAAGTTTGTGAGAGAAACCATCAACCGGGAGATGATGTCACGGTAAATAAAATTGCCATTTAACCATGTTCTTTATCAAACACGCACACTACCACTACATCTTAAAAGTGTTCAATTTTCTGTAACATTTGATTACTGATATTTTTAACTATGATGGATATCCTTGAATATAATGATTGCAGGTAGTTGTGACTTTAGTGGCTCTTTCCCAAGATGGCTCTATGATGAGTACTGTTGAAGTGAAGCTTGCTGAAGAGGGCATTGGAGGTCTTGTTTGTCTTAAATTTTGGGCATCAGAGTCTCAAAATAAAAAGTTCACTTTGTCCACCATAATCTATGAACCCCACAGGTCTGGATGTGGCTAATTTTATTTTTTTTGAACATTTTCATGACTTATAAAAGGACACCGACTTTCAAACACTATAAAAGTTGTATCAATTTTTTCTGGTGGAAGTGATTGTCTATATATACTTGTTTTTCTTTAACTTTACAAGTGGAATATGCTGATATGGGTCTTTCAGCTGATTAATGTCATAACAAATGGTGTTGTATAGGGATGCTCGTATTTCTGCTGTTGCTTTCCATCCTACTCAACGTGTGGCTGTCAGCTCATCTTATGGTGGGGACTTCAAGGTGATTTTGAATGACTTGAATATTAGTTATTAGTTGTTAGTGTCATCAGAACTGTTTTCTCAGGAATTAACAACTTTATATTTTCCGAAACTCAGGTTTGGGTTTGCAATGATGAATTGGAACAAAAGGATGTGATGCTTCAAAGTTCTGGTTGGACATGCCATGCTGTTGGCTCATACAAGTATTATTCTGATTCATTTTCTCCTCTGGAGGCTGTACTGTTTTACTTCCTTTGATTGAAAGTCCATCGGTTTAGACAGGATATAGAATTTATGACTGTTTTAGACTTTATGAATGACTTGAAAATAATTTTTTTAGCGGAATAACTTTAGGTTCTGTTTGGTATTGCTTTTGAAAAGTTAAAATCAGATTATTTAATAATTTTGGTACGAAAGAGATATTTGATAAAAATTCCAAAAGTGGTTATTCAATAATTTGAGTTGATTTGGCTTCAATTTTAAGAAGTAGGTGAGGGGTAAAGTGATTATGAAATAATTGGCCGTGAGATTTAATAAATCTTTTAAATTACCAAATTATCTTTGTTAATTCTATCCAAACCTTAATTTCATATGAATCTATTGTTATTATTTATTATTATAATTTTATTTTTTTAATAATTATTTTTAAATGACCATTTTTATTTATTGTTTATAATTTTTTGTCTACAATTATAATAGTTAGTACTTACTACTTAGTAGGCAATTTTTGTATCTACTCCAACATGCATAAAATATAAGTAGATCTAGAATTATAAAGAACACTACAACGAGTAGAAGATCTAGTACTTTGTACCTACTAGCTAATACTTATACATATGTTGGTAATGTGAATTATCAATAAATTTAAATATTTAATATTTGTTATCATTTTTTTTAAATTAAAGGTCATGATTTCTTGTTATTCTAATTATATTTGTACTTCACCTTGCAGAAAAAAGGCAATCACAGCAGCTGCATTTTCTGCCGATGGTTCTATTCTCGCTGTTGCTGCAGAAACTGTGATAACATTGTGGGATCCAGACAAGAATGTTCTTCTTGCAGTTATTGGAGAGACTCTAACGGTGATTCTCTGAATTACTTACCCATCTTTCTATTTCTCTGTCTGTGCTTTGGAAACATATATTAAGTGAACACCTGTAAGGAAGCATGGTTATTTTTGATAACGAGGATGCATTTGTATGTTTTCTTCTTACTTGTCTCATGTCCTTAGATTCACGAGCACCTTGGTTGTACATAGTGGCACCTACACTTTGCAAAACAAGGAAAGGAAGGGGCTGTCTAGGATTAGGCTCTTCTCTTAATTGCCCCTTTTAGTTCGTAATGTTGTTGTTGCTGCTCTTTTCACAATTGTTATGCTTGTATTTGGTTGCTTGGTGGTAATAGATTAGTGGTTTGGTTCTGACTTCTGTACTAGGTTCTTCCACTGAACTGTGCAGTGGAGAAGGAAACTTTATTCTCACCTTACATTAAATTATTAAGTTGTAATATTGAATAAAGATAAAGAAATAAATCAATAATGATGTACCAATTTAAGCACAATGGAGAAGAAAATAACTAGTTTATGATGTTTTCTCATTGCGTTGGAATTTTAGTTTATGCACCTTTAGGTGCACATGGCTTTATACCATGGCAACTGCAGTTATAATTGAACTCTCTCTCTCTCTCTCTCTCTCTCTCTCTCTCCTCTCTCTCTCTCTCTCTCTCTCTCTGTGTCCATTTGTATGCTGATTTTTTAATGACTTGAGTTTTTTATTTATTTAATTTCTTACAGCCAATTGTGATGCTGTTATTTGTCGGAAAGTCAGAGTATCTTGTGGCTGCATCTTGGGGTTCAAAACCACAACTATCTGTTTGGACTATGTCAAAGCTGTCTATATCTTGGTCATATATGCTTCGTGTAGAAGGTAAAAAACTTCTCTTCTTTGAGTTGCAAACATTAATTTCTAAATTTTGCTTGTGGTGTTCAAATTTTTTGTCTCTCTTTTCATTACTACCATTGCACAGTTGATTTAGGTAAATGATTGACTTGTGGTCTCCCACCTGTATTCAAGGAGGCTACTAGGAATACCAAAAATAGTTGCCATTTGAGATTGACTAGTTTGAAAAACACTTACCATTTGGTGCATTACCTGAATGACTGAAAGTTCAGCTTCTAGATGCCTAATAAGAAACTGGATTGGGGCGAAGAATAAAAAAGGGGGGAAGAATGGGGATGAAAGTTCAGCTCTCCCCATCCCCTTCATCACTTTTAATTCTGCTTCATTACTTCATCCCATTTCACTCAATATCTACTCTCCCCTCTTTCTTATCCTCTCATTTATATGCAACCAATGTGTATCCGAATCAGGTTCTCCAGGACCATTTCATTATATGCAACCAATGTCTTGTTTGCATTAGTAACTCATTTTCGTTCTTGTGACCGTGTTAAGCCTCTGGAAACTTTCCCTTTTCTTTCCGATCTCGTGGTTGCATGCTGACTGTGTTTTAATTAGTGATGCAATATTTATCCTATTGTCAATGTATATAGGTATTCTCAGTTCATGTTATATCAAACCTTGCACCTTCAGTTTAATCTTCAGCTATTCTTGAGGAGAAAAATTATCTCGGTATCTAGTGACTACAATTCATTATTGCTAATAATATTTCATTAATTGTGCCAATTATATTGAAATTGCAAATGGTGCATCATGTGAAAATTTCTGGGAAGCTCTGCATCGATGGAACTTAGTACTATAATGTGCTAACATGGCATTGTGCTCAGTACACTAGTACAGAATCTATAGCATTGTCATTTTCTAATTTCTGTGTTATTGTTAGGTATTTGATTCAGTATTTAAACATTGTGCAGCTGTAGCCTGTGCGGCTGATTTGTCATCATTTGCTGCTCTTGCCCTTCTTCCTGAATCGTCTAAATGCCAGGAATCAATTGGAACAACATTTCTGGGAACGGATGGAGTAATCTTGCTATTCAATGCAACAGATCCTGTTCCTGTGGCTACCTGGTCTGCAAGGAAGGTATAATACTTCCATCCCTAGAGATTGTGTAAATCAAATGAACCTTGTATAAATTAGTTTAGATTTCCTTGTAAGAATAAAAATAAGGGAGAAGGTATTGCCCAAGGTCCCCAGATTAATATCTTAAAAAAAAAAAAAAGAAAAACATTTAGAAAATTTTAGGTAGAATTGTTTTATTTTATTCATTATTCAATGATTTCATTTTTGAAGGAATAAACCTAATATATCAGTTTAAACTGTTTTTGAAGGCATCTTCAACTAAATTAGAGATTCTCTATCGTAGATTATGGTATTGAGACTTCTCATTACTCAAATGGTTTATTGTCAAGAAATTTCTGCCATTGAAGGTGATGATGACATGTATACAATACACAAGTGAAATCCTTTACTGTGGCAACAAATTCATTACTAAAATGAATGGAACAATCCAGCCTTAAACCCTTTTATCATTGTGTAGTGAAGTGTACATTGGCATCAGTTTATCGCTTTTCCTATGATTCATTCTGCTTTTTTTTTTCCTATATTGTAAAATGAGTATAAACAGAGGAGAAAAAGGAGGCTTGAGATCTCCTTTATAATCATTTAAACTAGCAGTAATAGATATACTATATTAGTAGTGAATGTGATTTACTCTTATGCAATAGAAACAATGTTTATTTATTGACGCACCTCTCTGTTTCTCCCCCATATTTGGGTAAAGAATCAAATAAACAATATGAATGAATGAAGAACATGATAACTGCAATGGATACTTGCTGTCGAAAGTTTGTTTACTGGTTGCATGTATTTAGGTGCAATAATATAGTAATTTTATTTCTACTTTCCTTTACAACAGGGGGTGTGCACAAATGATATAATGTTTTTAAACCCACCATACCTACTTTCTGTTTATCATAGCAGCACAATGTTTTATGCTAATACCCTTTTCATTAATTGCAGGCCAAGGGAGGTGCGCTTGCTTTTCTCCAAGTAAGCCCTTCGTCTATAGAAGAAAATATTTCAGATGGGAAACCACCTCAAACATTGCTGGCATATATGAATAGTGATCATGAGTATGTCCTATTTGATCCATATGGTGAAGAAATACATGAGCTTAATGTGATCCCACATAAGGATCTTGTGGACCCTGAAGAAAGAAGTATGTAGTCCTTGATAGTCCATTATTTATATTACATCATTTAAGTATCAAGTTTGTGAATTTAGTTAACTGCGTCCTTATGATAGTTTTGGTCTATTATGATACATAGTTAGATTTAGAGTGAAATTCTATATTACATTAGTTTAGGAGAAAAAAAGGTTAAATAATTTTTTTGAAACATCAAATAGTAACCTTCGTGTTTCACAAGTCCTCTTATTATTTGGTAACTGTAAAATGAATTTTGTATTTCTTTCTGTTAAGGCATACATACATTCATATGGGCCAAGCAATTTATGTTTAAACTAATGTGTATTTTAGTTTGTATTTTAAATTGCTGCATAAAATAATTTCACATTCAATAAAGTAAAATAACTTAAGCAGGTACTTAACAAGGGTGATTTGGTTCTCATCTTATTTTGTTTATTGTTTCTGTTTTCATTTAAACAGGGCAATTTGGGTATGCATCTATTTATGGGGAGCTACCTGAGTTTGAGCTGCAGAGAGACCAGACGTCATGGGTTCCATCTGTTCCATCTGAAAAACCTTGGGAGACCATATTCAGTGGGTCATCGCATAATCTCCCACCACTTACTAAATTGTGCTCTGCATTTTTGGAGTCATTGTTGGAAAAGAGAACTGCTGTTGTGGAGTGAGATGTTAACTGCAAATGTTATACCTGCCAAATTGGCATGACACATACCAGGGGACCTAGTCATTTCAAACATTCTTTACAACAGATTTAAAAGGCAATACAAGATGCTTCAAAACTGAGGTCAGTAATTTCTAGACTACAGCTGTATTTCAATGTCAGTGAGCCTGCATGTTGGCTCCAATATTTTGGTAGGAATATTGTTTTGTATGTCAATGTCCTTAATGGAATGGTATTTGGCAGTAGTGTTAATTAACATGTTTAGGACATGTATGGAAGAAACGGAAGAGTGTTTGCTTTGAATAATTTTGTAATTATATTCACAGTAGGATCATACAATAGTATTTTGTTGGAGTGCAGCTTGATGAAAAACTCTTATCAACTTTAAAAAGTTTCTGTAAAGTTAATTTTAACAGGAATATGGATTTTGCACAATTGCACCTACACTTTACATGTTGTGTGTCTTCTATAGTCAAAACCTAAAGTGCAGTTTTGAGGTTGCTCTATACCATATTACCAGCCAAGCAACCTAAAACTTTTTGTATAAATTTTGTTGAAGATGATTTATAACTATAATCCATGGAGGTTGTAAAGTATAAGCAATTAAGCCAAAAAGGTGAAATTGAAACCTGTTCAGAGATAGCATAAGACCCAAAGGAATAAGAAAATGAGAGAGAGAGATGAGAAAGAAGAGAATGGAGTAAGCTGTATTATTCAGCAAAGTACAATATTTTTAGTGCTAGGCCTAGTAGAAAAGGAAGTAGAATCAATATACTTAAATCACTCGATCAATCATAATCAATCAATAGCTGATTTGTAGCCTAAGTGAAGCTAATTGATATTTGACTTTTAACACTTCTCCTCAAGTTGGAGTATAGATATTTCTTATGCTTAGCTTGGAACATAGGTGTGGAAAAATTCTCTTATGCACAGCTTTAGTGAGGATATCTCCAACTTGATCCTCAGATTTGACGTGTAGAGTAATGATTTCTACCGCCATCACTTTTTCTCGTATGAAGTAACAATCTACCTTGATATGCTTCATACGTTCATGAAACACTGGATTGTGAGCTATATATATATGGCAGCTTGTTTGTCACAATACATGAGAGATGGACTTTTAACTTCCACATTTAATTCTATCAAGAGATTTTTTAACCACATGAGTTCACAGTGCCATTGCACGATATTCTGACTCAGTGCTTGATCTTGCTACCGCATTTTGTTTCTTGCTTCTCCAAGTCACTAAATTACCTCTTAGAAAGGTACAATAACCACTTATAGACCTCCTGTCAGCTTTAGAACCATCCAAGTCAGCATCAGAGTAGCTTACAATATCCAAGCAAGTACCTTTTTTGTTTTATTATTATTATATATATATATATATATATATATATATATTAGATAACACCTAATGGACCTTCTTTGGATTCTGCATGTATTGACTGATTGCACCCATTGCAAAGGTAATGTCTGGTCTTGTTACTGTTAGATAGATCAGTTTATCTACAAGTCTTCTATATCTTCTTTTGTCTTCAAACTCAGGGCTTCCTTCATCATCCAAGTGAATATTAGGGTCCATAGGTGTTTTAGCTGGTTTGGACCCTAACATATGTATTTCAGAGAACAAGCCTTGAGTATACTTCCTTTGAGACAATACTAGGCCATTTTTTCCTCTAGCCACCTCAATCCCAAGAAAGTATCTCAATTGCCCCCAATCTTTTGTTTGAAATTGCTTCTTCAATTGAGTCTTAACTTCCTCCACACCACACACATCACTCACCGATATAATTATATCATCAACATACACAACAAGAATAACAACGCCTGAGGAAGTATGTCTTACAAAAACATAATGATCAGACTGACATCTTTTCAAGTTGAGAGATAACAAAGCCCCATTTAGTTTGTCATACCATGCTCTCGGAGATTTCTTTAGACCATATATTGCTTTCTTGAGTTTACATACCAATCCAGACTCCCCTTGAGCGACAAACCCTGGCGGTTGCTCCATATAAACTTCTTCATGCAACGCACCATATAAGAAAGCATTTTTTATATCCAACTGAAATAAGGGCCAATCATAGAAAACCGCCAAGGATATGAGCACTCGGACTGAGTTGAGTCGGGCAACAGGAGAAAATGGTTCAAGATAGTCAACTCCGTAGGTCTGAGTAAACCCTTTGGCTACTAGACGTGCCTTTAATCTTTCAATGGTGCCATCGGGATGATACTTAATAACAAAGACCCATCTGCGTTCTATAACTTCTTTGAAGTTTCTGTAACTCCCATGTATCACAATCACAAAGAGCTTTCATTTTTGCCTTCATGGCCATCCACCACTTAGGATGTGAGAGTGCTTCATGATAATCCATAGGTAAAGAAATAGTAGACAAAGACAAAGTAAAAGAAAGAAAGGAATATGAAAGAGAATCGAATAAGACAAAATTAGCTAGTGGATACCTGACAGTAGATCGTTGACCCTTTCGAATAGCAATAGGAATATCAAGATCACTCTTTTCATTACATGTGGAAAGATCATGGTTGGAGGTTGACTCTTGAATGGGAGCTTGATTAGATGGAGTAGAATTACCTTGTCTATCCACCTCCGAAAGAGGTAAATTCTTCCATCTTTGATATACTTGTAATGGCTTGTAAGGTTGTGTTGTGGGGACAACCGGGGACGGAATATGTGGGTAGGGAGACAATAGATTAGACTCCAAGCTTGATCCTTGGTCAGAAAAGTAAGAAGTAGACTCAACAAATTTTACATCAGCACTAACATATGTTTTGCCAAAAATAGGGTTCAAACATTTATAACCTTTTTGAGTTCTGGAATAACCAAGAAAGATACACTTGACCGATCGTGGGGACAAGTTACCTGAGATATGATGAATATGGACAAAACAAACACACCCAAAAACTTGAGGAGGAAAAGGGAATAGATTTTGTCACGAAACAAGATTGAAAGTGGTGTTTTAAAATTAAGAACAGATGAAGGTAATCGATTTATCAGATAACAGGCAGTAAGAAGAGCTTCCCCCCAAAACTTTGAGGGTACTTTCATATGAAAAAGAATGGTTCTTGCCATTTCTAACAAATGTCTTTTTTTTTCGTTTGGCAAAATTTTTTAAGAGTAGAGTGACAATATTCTAAGGCATTATTAGAGTGGAGAGTTTGAATAGAAACACCAAAATGGTTTTTTATTTCGTTAAAAAAAGACTCGAACACTTTAGGTACTTCAGACCGCTATTTTAAAAGATACAACCATGTTGCCTTAGAACAATCACCAACAAAAGATACAAAATACTTAAACTCGTGACAATTAGAAATCCTACACAGATCCCAGACATCTGAATGAACTGTGGAAAAAAGAATGCCACTTGCTTTATTGACTCTAGGTGGAAAGGTAAACCGATGATGTTTACCTAATTGACACGACTCACACTCTAATATAGAACCATAGTGGATTGGCAAACCCATTTTCTGAAATAGGCGAAGAGGAGGATGGCCTAATTTGTAATGCCACTGTTTTGAGGAAACTGTAGTAGTAAGAGCATGGCTATTATTTGGAGGAATAGTAAGGTAATATGCTCTATTGTTCTTTACCCTCCACCAATCGTCTTCCTTGTACCAAGATCCTGAAAAACACATTGGGTAGGAAAGAATGTTACAGAGCAATTAAGATCTCTTGATAATTGACTAACAGAAAGAAGATTAATAGGAAATTTTGGTACATAAAGAACTGAAGAGAGATATAACGTAAGAGTAACTTAAACAGTTCCTTTACCCAAAACAGGGCTTCTGGAACCATCTGCTAAAATGACAGATCCTAATTCACTAGATTGTGATCATAAGGAAAAAAATAGAACTTTTAACAGTCAAATGAGCTGATGCTCTAGAATCAATGATCCAAGATTGTGAGTCAGAATGAGATAAAAATGCATTTAGAATACTTGTTTGTGCTAGAGTAGCTATGGGTAAGGTAGAGGACATCCTGGTAGACTGATTACCTATTGTAGGCTGATGACTTGATCCTTCAGAAGATGGTTCATGGGAGTTCGAAATACTATCAGAAGGTGTAGGGGAAGATGAATTGTCGTTTTGATCATAATAATTTTGATTCGCCCATTCCGGCTTTTCAAAATTTTCCTAACATTTGTCGGAATTATAATTATTCCATCCACAGTGGCTACAATATTGGCCTCCCCTGCCTCGGCCACGACCTCGACCATGTTTGGAAGGTTGGCCTCTTCCATGTTCCCTAGAAGATAAAAGAGCAGATGATTCTTGGGTGTTAGAAGGATTGAGTGACAATATTTTAAGACGAGCATATACTTCCTTTATTGTTGGTAATTCTTTCTCCGTAAGAATGCTGTTTTTAGCACTTTCATACATCAGATTTAAACTTGATAAGAATCGAACTACCATCAATTCTTCCCGCAGTTTTTTAAGAAGATTTTTATTGGTAGTTATAGGATGATAGGAATTTAGTTCGCTTAGTGACTTATCACCCTGTTGACTTGAGAAGAAAGAGGAATATACATCATAAATACGGGATGCATTTTTAGATTGATTGAAACGTTCCTGAAGATAATCCCACAACTCTTTAGTAGTTTCAATCCACATAGTAGTCGAAGCAATAACAGGTTCCATACTGTTCCATAACCATGTGGTGACCATGGTATGCTCTCGTAACCATTTTTGGAGATCTTTTGCATCATCTACTAGTTGTGGAGTAGTTAAATATTGTTCTTTTCCTTGGGTAGTCAAGTATTTTTTAACTGCTTTAGACCATAACAAATAATTGGTATCATTCAATTTAACAACAGTAATAGAAACTCCAACACCAGCAGGATGTGGGGAATGAGAAGATGATGTCATAATACAAGAATCGGGAATAAATATGAACCCACCAAAAAGAAGGCAACACCAATCACAAAGAGGACTTCAAACAGTTAGCATAATATCAAAGATGCCTCATCACAACACCACCAGCAACAAATATATATCAATACCAACAGCAACAACAAATGGGAAAGAATAACAACAGCAGCCATATGAAAGAAAGAATCCAGCAGCAGTAAGAGGAAAAAAAGGCAGCATGTCAACCCAAAGAAGAACACAGATACCTCGTTAAAAAAAAAAAGCGTCGAATTTTTTTGTTGCCGGAATGTCATCAGAGTGTCACTGGAATCGCCGGTGCGGCGAAAAAAACAATGATGTCATGCTAGAGATTAGTTGACGGAGTTGTGGGTGATAGAAGCTTGGTGGCTAGGGTTTGAGGGAATGAAAAGTGGCAACTAGGGTTTGAGGAAGATGGTAGAGGTGGCTAAGGTTTTCTGACAGTTGCTGGATCTGTTTGCTTTGATACCATGTTCAGAGATAGCATAAGAGCAACTCTAATGTTGCTTCAAACCCAACACTAAACTCTATGTTAGAGTTGAGACCACTCCAACCATGCTTTATCTTAAAGCAAATTTCAATTTCCCATAAAAGATTTTTGTGTTGTTGAACAGTAGTGCACTATATTTGGTGCTCATTTCACAACACAAAACTTTTTTTTTCTTTTTTATTTAAATATTGTCAAATCATCCTTTATTTATTTATTTTTAATTTCTAATTTAACCATTTTATACTTAATTAAAATGACATGTATTCTTAAAAAATATATCATTGAAAAGATTTCGTTGAGATCTTTAAAATGACATAAATATTGATATATATATTCAATTTATTTAATTTATTTGTTAATTACATATTAAAATAATGATAAACTTTTATAATAATTTAAATATTTATAGGAAGAATATTCTTTAAAGATGTTTTTTTGGTGTAAAATTTGGTGTTGAACATTAGAATGAATTTTTTTTTTTTGGTGTAAACATATTCCTAAAAGATTACTTCAACTCCAAATTGGAGTAGAGTTTGATGCAACACATGAGAGTTGGTTTAAGGCCCAAAGGAAAAAGAAAATGAGAGATATGAAAAAGGAGAACGGAGTAAGTTGTATTATTCAGCAAAGTACAATATTTATAGTAGAAAAGGAAGTAGAATCAATCTACATAAATCACTCGATCAATCACTGATTGATATTTGACTTTAACAAAATCTATAGAATGCCTGATTATTTGAGAAAGCTGCATGTCTTTACTCTATTTTCTAAAATGTTTCTTGACAATTAGTATTTAGTAATGATGAAAAAAGAATCCAGGAAACAAAAAAAAGCTTTTGAGAACTTTCCTATGAAGATCATTACATAATTGAAACAAATCACAAACTAAAATATATAGCTAAAGCACTCTCTCCAAATCAATAATTTCTTGGTGATGCTAGCAAATCCCTGGAAGTAAAAGATTATGGCAAAGAAAAAGAACCCTTTACTTTGAGCATTACAAGTCAAAACACTTGATGATTCAGACTTGCCATTTAACCATATAAGGTGGAATGGAAATAAAATCCTTTTGAAATTAACTTACCTTGCAACTATAAGTCTATAACTGTTTTAAGTGTTTTTGTTTTTCATTTGAACCTGTTTACATTTCCATATAGTGTTGTTCTTAAGCCCAAAATACTACTTTATACCGATAATTTTGACGAACGGAGAGGGACTAAAATGATGTATTTTTTTTTATAATTTGAGGACTAAATATAATTAACTTGATTATTCAAACTTTTCAATCTAAATGTTTAAGACCAAACCTCAAGGGGTCCAGTGTAATTTCCTCTATAATGAATTATAACTGATTAAATAACTATTAACTAATATAATAATTAAATTAGCAACAACTCTGAAAAGACTGGGCACATATTTATTTTAGGGTTTGTATCATCATCCCATATATTTGTTTTTTCAAACATTATGATATAAATTTCATACCCGAGCAAATGGTGTTTTTTTTTTTTTTTTTTTTTTTTTTGATAAAAAATGTTATCAAACTTTTAAAGAATGTGAGACATTAAAATTGTTAATAATTAGTGGTGACTGAGTCATTTTCTTTTCATTCTCTCATACAGATAAACCAAATCCTCATTAGATCTAGCAAAAATGTTCAACATTAATTGAAAATAAATTACACTAAATAAATATGAATCAGCACCATGAGTTCTTGATGAACTTTTTATTGTCTTGTAATATATCAATATTGTTGATTATGAGATACAAATTATAAACATTAGAAATCAATAGAAAATCCAAATAAGAGAAGTTGAGCAAAAGAAGGAGTTGGTCTGCTCTCACTTTTGACTGTTGGTTGAGCAAAAGAAGGATAGTTGAGTCTGATTTGAAAGGTGAGTCGCACCAAACTGTTTATGAGGCTTACCGATTATCGATCTTTCATATTTTGAAAGGGACCACAATTATTCAAAAAATTATATAGAGATATTAAAATTTTAATGCTGATTTTGTATACTTTACCAATTTAATAACTTGAGTTTAAAAATATCAATAATATTTGATAATTTTTTTTTAATATTTTATTTAACTTAATATCATTTTTAGATTTATACTATTAGAATACCATTTTATTTTTATTTTTAGTTAATTAAATTTATGTAGTATTTATTTAATTTACTTTTAATTATAATTTTTTAAAATAAAATTATATTGTTTTTTAAATTATTATTATTATTAAACTTTATTATCAATATTATTATTGTATATTATATTTTATTATCATTATTGGTATAATTATTAAAATTTATTATTAAATATATATTCTTATCATCTTCATCATTATTATAATTATTAATTTTAAAATTTATTCTTATTATTATTCTTATTCTTATTATCATTATTATCATGATTATCATGATTATTAAAATTTATTATTACTACTATCATCATTATCATCATTATAATTATAGTTATAATAATTATTAGTTTTATTTATTATTATATTTATTTTGATATATTTATTATTAGTATTATTATTATTATTTCTATACTATTTATATTTATATTAGCTAATACAACATCGTATGAGACCATTTAAAATGTATTAGTTAATATAAAACAAGCCCATCATTAACCGATACAAAACAAACCAAATATTGTATTGTGTTAGTGTAACACATTTTAAACTCCTAATACAGTACAAGCTAGCAAAGAAGCCCTTTTGGACACATTTGACATCTAGGATTGGACATGATGGTAATGTTTTGTGGATTCACCGGATTGGAGACGAATCCCATGGGCCAACAATTAAATAATAAATGTGGGCCTACTATATTATATTATACGGTCTTTCTATTATCAGTTCCTTACTTGTGGGCCATTGATTTGATTTAGTGCGCACTGATGTAACTACATCAGTACCAATACATGTGGACCACTGATTATGGAAAAGTTTTGACAAGTGCATACACTTTGAGTCAAAATATGTAAATCTAATGGTTCACATCTAACACATTGAATCAATGTGCATTGACAAAGTTATATCAGTGTGCATTGACTTGAACATTTATATATATATATATATTATATCTATTTTTTTTGAATATTTTTAATTTAATAATATATAAATTAAATTATTATTTTATTTAAAAAATTATTTCTATAATTTATTATTCAATTTTCATCTAATTATAAAGGATTGAGATTATTTCAATCTCAGTTTTCCCCAACGGAAATGAAGAATTTAAACTCGTTTAGTCACCATAATCTCACCTATATTTTTTTTTATTTAATAAATAAATTATAAAATTGAAAAATATTTAAATTTATTTTAAATATATATATATATATATATAATTTAAAAATATTTTGGATAATGCTACTTTAATATTATTATACTTAGTCAAATCTCATATATCATCAAATAAAACATAATATTAATTCAATCATGTCCTATGGTTTTTTTTTTTTCAAACACAGCATAGTATTAATTAAGTCCAATTCCAATCTCATCTCAATCCTATCAAATCTCATAAATAGTCCAATTAAATCTTGTGCACAAAACTATGCCTTAATAGACAAGATGATGTCGGCCTAGTGGTATACACATCACACCTACACCCAAAAGGTTGTGGATTCGAGTCATTCCCCATTAAAAAAAAAAAAAAACAAAAAAAAAAAACAAGCCCTTAGTGATAAATCCCATGATATCAGATGAAAAAAAGAAAAAGAAAAAAAAGCGCTATATCCATATATTTTCACAACTCTTACAAAACAGCCAAAGATTACTGCTTGCTAGTCATAAAAACAATTCTTTAAATTCTATGTTTTAGTGCTTGCTATTTAATTCGCTATGACCTCTAATAATTATTTATGCAAGTTTTTACACGAGTTCAACAAAATCAATATATCAAATACAGAATAAATAAATAAGTTCCCATTATTATAAATATAAGGGTTAATATTAAAAATCTCCCCTCACCTTTGAAATATTATTGGATATATAGTTACAAATGCTTTTATTTTAGAAACCTCTCCTATGAACTAACACTGTTAGTATTCTGTTTATGTTAATTGAGTTTGACTATTACAAAATCTAAAATGTCTCTATTTAAGCTTCAATTATATGAATTGACCATTACACCATTATACTTTTACCGAATAAATTAATAAAATAATATAAAAGACGGGAATGTTAACTTGCAAATTAAAAGAGAAGTTATTTTGTGGACAATTTTATCTCTAAAAATAACAAAATTATAAATGAAACAAAAGCGTTGAAAATGAGAATTTGCTTGGATTTATACAAAAAAGACAAATAAATACATATTCTGGAGTATAATGATCAATTCATACAATTGAAGCTTAAATAGGACATTTTAGACGTTTTAACGGTCAAACTCAATCCACACAAACGGAATGCTAACGGTGTTAGTCCATAGGGGAGGTTTCTAAAATAAAAGTATTTATAACTATACATCCAATAATAGTTCAAAGGTAAGAGGAGGTTTTTAATATTGACACTGAACATAAATACTAAAGACTTCAATAATTTCAATAATTTAGGAATATTATTAAAAACCATGTGAACTATAAGTCCACATACGATAATAAGACTGAAGATTTGATTTTCTGGTATATATACACATTGATGTATAGATGAATAGACCACATGCCACATATAATTTGTTTGGTATATTACATAGCTACCTTTCTTGACTGCACAACAAATTTAAAACGTGCCTATAGTATAAAACATCAAAGTTAAAGCTGCACTTGCACAAACTTGTTGCAGCAATGGCCAAAGAGGAAACTAACCATCGTAGTAAATGTTACATCACTTGCATTGCAATGTGTTTTACTGTGTTTCTTCTTCTTTTTGGCTTCGCTTCGGCAGCTCATGTTGTGACAGAGCTGCCTGGTTTTGATGGTGAACTCCCCTTCTATCTTGAAACTGGGTAATTGAGCTCTCTATATTTTTTGATGTGATTTTGTACATAAAAAACGTTTTTGATGACATCTGAGGCTAATGCAATATATAATATATATATTGTATGTAGATATATAGGTGTCGGTGAATCGAACGAGTCGCAGCTATTTTACTATTTTGTGGAGTCACAGAGGAGCCCTGCACTTGACCCTCTTATGCTTTGGCTCACTGGTGGACCTGGTTGCTCTGTTCTCTCTGCTTTCTTCTTTGAAAATGGTCAGTTTCTTTGAGCACAATAGCTTCTTCATCTTGAATTATTTGATTTTCATTAATAATTTACATTTTGTTTTCCATTTCAATTAATTTTGCATGCAGGTCCAGTAACTTTTGTTTATGGTAATTATAATGGAAGTTTACCATCACTCCACCTATCTCCAACTACATGGACAAAGGTACCAAATTTACACACTTATTTTAGGATTTCTAGTGTCAGAATTAAATATCATAATTTTATTTTTCCAGGGCGTCAATATTATATACGTAGATGCTCCAGTGGGCACTGGATTCTCTTATTCTACAACCCAAGAAAATTATTACGTTAATGACACCAAATCTGCAGCACAGACATATGAGTTTCTAAGAAAGGTACCAGTTCCAAGATAGAATCACAAACATCAATTTCATGTTTCAATCAAATTTAATGTTAACAGTTCATATATTGCTGTTGTGCAATGTGCAGTGGTTAATAGAGCACCCCCAGTTCTTAAGTAATCAACTCTTCATCGGCGGTGACTCTTACTCTGGCATTCCTCTTCCTATGGTTGTTCAACATGTTCTTGATGGCAACCAAATTGGATTGGAGCCATTTATGAACTTGAAAGTAATTAATCTTATCATCATACAACTTTGATTTGACGATTCTTTCTAACTTGTCATGATTTCTTCTTCTAATTAATCTCGTGTTTTTTTTTTTTTTTTTTTTTTTTTCTAGTTAGAATACTTAATTACTATTGTTATACCATTTTTTATCATCTTAAGCTTTTGAGTTTAGACATTTTCATTTGTAACTGACAGGGATACATGCTTGGGAATCCGAAGACTGATTCATTTATTGACCCCAATTCACTTGTCCCTTTTGCCCATCGACTCACCCTCATATCAACTGAACTCTATAATGTACTAAACTACACTACATCCATCTCTCAGTAAGCAAATGCTAGTAAGTGTTGTATTATATAGCTCTAAAACATGTAATATTGTGGTTTTGCAGTCACTTAAAGAATATTGTGGAGGAGATTATGTTAACATAAATGCAAGCAACACAGAATGTGTTACAGCAATGAATACATACAGTGAGGTAATTAGAGGGCCAATGTTCATCACTTTACAATCCATTTACTATCACTTTTATAGGAATATTCAATCATCTTTAATTTCATTTGCAGATGGTGCTTCAAATAAATACTATGAATGTTTTGGAGCCCTATTGCCAAGTCGCAAAACCTAAAAAAATTGAAGGAAGAAGATCGCTCGCAGATTTAGACCCTGCAGATATTCCTCTTACGGAACTCAAAAAAGGGGGTGCATTCTGGTGCCGGGTAATTCTACTGATCTAAACTTACTAAAATCCTATGGCATGACAAGTTAAAGTAAATGCTAATATTAACAAAAACTCGGTTATAACCAAACTCTGGTACCATGCTAATAACATCGGACCTAAAAGCTTAAGCTAATAGGAAATGGTCACTAACGTGTTTCAGGATTATAATTATGTGCTATCTGGGGTATGGGCTAATGACAGAAGAGTTAGAGAAGCTCTACAAGTTAGAGAGAACACAACAGGAGTGTGGAAGAGGTGCAATGCCACCCTAGCCTATACAAAGACTGTTTTAAGCAGTGTGCCTTTTCAACAGAATCTCACCAAGACCAGCCTTCGAGCTCTCATATACAGGTCATATAATTAACACCTCCAACTTTCTTTGCAATTATTATTATTTTTCTCAAGATGGTATTGTTTATTTTAGCCAAATCATCAATTCTGAAATTTGGGAAAATGTTCTTCAGTGGGGATCACGATTTCTCCGTCCCACACATTGGAACTCAAAACTGGATTCATACTCTTAATTTGACTACAAATGAATACTGGCGACCTTGGTTCGTTGACGGTCAAGTCTCCGGGTACGTGTGGTCTCTTATGACACCAAATTTTTTACATTTGATGGCTTTGAATTTGAATGCTAATTAAAAACCAATCTCATGATGCAGATACACAGAGAAGTTTATGAGTAGTAGTGGTGACTTTACATTGATATATGCAACAGTAAAGGCAAGAACAAATCATCAACTTTAGCTATATATGTTGTTGATGATATATAATTCATTAGTAACTTAACAGTTTGGACGGTTTTAATTGTTACAGGGGGCAGGTCATGTTGCTCCAGAGTACAAGCCCAAGCAATGTTATC
Organism: Acer saccharum; assembly: GCA_030490815.1. Classification (NCBI taxonomy): domain Eukaryota; kingdom Viridiplantae; phylum Streptophyta; class Magnoliopsida; order Sapindales; family Sapindaceae; genus Acer; species Acer saccharum. The sequence continues at coordinate 27,106,132 of CM059871.1, forward strand.
AGATGATAGATCGCTTCTTCGCTTATTTCCCTCTATGATTTGTCATGAGTTTAATAATTTCTCATTGAATTTTGTATCATCACAGTTTTTTTGGTTGACAATTCTGGACTTATGGCATAAGGTTTCTCTAAGGTGGAAAAATGGACTCTTGCAGGAAAAGAATCTATTTCTTACAAGTTTAAACCATGGATTAAGTTATACTTTGATATAAAATCTCTCTTATTTAATACTAGCTAGATACATTAATTATTTCTTTTCTATGTACCAACTTTGGTCAAAGAAATAAATTAATAATTTTGATTAAATTATAATATTGTAATAAATTTCTAAGATTTCTTTGTAAGAATATGTTGTCTCACTCATTCCTCCATAAATTAATAATTTGCTAAAAATTATATATATAGGATTGACTATATGTTTTCTTGAAATATAAATCTACCGATGCTTGTTTTTTATTAATTTTTCTAGACATTTAAGTCTAGTCGGATCTTTAATTTTTTGTAATGTACTCAAAAGTTTTTATTAAAAAAATAAAAATAAAAAAATAAAAAAAAAAACAAAAGGGCAATACAGTAAATGGATTCCAACTTCAAAACCCATCGAATCCCATTTTAAATCCAATTAAACCCTCAGCAGAGACGTAACTAGGATTGAAGACTGGGGTAGACTAGAAATTTTATTTTATTTTACTGAACATCGACATCACTTAATTAGGAGGACATAGTGAGACGTCCCTGTAAAATGTATATTTTAAATAAATACATTACAAAATTTTATTTTATTTTTAAAAAGTCAAATTAAATTATAAAAGAAACATGAAACACGAATGCAAACACTAATTAAATTATACAATATTCTTATATTAGTTTGATTCATTCGAAATATACTAATACAATGTTTTGAAAAATTTAATGTAATTCATTTAACAATATCGTTACTTTGTAAATTAAAAATTGGATTAAATAATAATTGGATTACTCCTAAAATATCATTATCTAAAATATTTAACAAAAACCCTAAAATTTCAAAACAAAATAATTTTTTTAAAGTAACAAAATAAAATATTTAAGGCTATAATATTCACTCAAATATATATAAATGTTGATTTTACTTAATAGATTGAACCAAATTTGAAGGATAGGGAGAGATAATTGTTATTATAAAAAGAAGAAAAAGGAAAGAAAAATTAATTTTTTACTCTGATTAGGAATTAAAATTAGTTATTTAATTAATTTAAGTTTTTTCTTTGCTATTTTTTTTTAAGGAGGCCAGGGTGGGTTTGAGCCAACCCTACCCCCTACAAATGTCAGTCCTTGACTCCTAGCAATAATCTCTCGTTCATTCCTCTCTCGCTTCCAGTCTCTTGGTCGCCAGTGAGATCGACTCTCTCTCTCTCTCTCTCTTCGACTCTCCCTCTTCACCGGCATTGGTGGTGGTCTTCTAGGTGTGAGGCTATGCATGTGTTTGGGATTGGTGATGAATATTTTGGTGTTTGGGGGCTCGGTTTGTGTTTGTGGTTGTTGAAATCGGTTTGGTTTGTGTTTGGGCGGGGGGGTTTCAAATCGGTTTGTTTTGTGTTTTTTTATTTGATTTTTGGAGATGATGATGTTTTTGGACAAGAAGATTATGTTTTTCAATTTTTGGAGAAAAGATCTCTACAAATTTGGAGAAGATGATGAATTTTTTTTTTTTTTTTTTTTTTTTTTTTTCCAATTTTGTTAAAAGATCTCTACATATTTGGAGAAGACGATGTTTATTTATTTATTTTATTTTTTCAATTTTGTTTTTGATGGATCTGGTTGTCTAGATCTCCACTGTCGATCTTGAGGGATGGACAGTAGAGATTTCATTTGGATTGTTTATAACCTATTTTTTACATAATTACCGTATTGCCCCTATATAAAAGCAACCATTTAAAAAAAAACCTCACTATCTGGTACTTAGTTCTTGTTTGGTTGGGCTTTCTACTGACTCAAAAGGTCTACGAACCTCTACTTGAGTTTTTTAAAGTTGTTTGGTTGGGCTTTTGAAATTGTTTATTTTTAATTCAATAGAGGCTAGTAGAGTTTAAACCTCTACTAGGCAAAAGCACCTCCTTAGGAGCTTTTCAAAATAGACCTTTTTAAAAAAGAAGTATTTGACCTATATATCCCTAATTTTTTATTATTGACATAGAAGACCCTTATTAAAATAAAACCTTGGAACCTATTCATATTCTTTATTCTTTGCTCTCTAGTCTCCACAAATAGTCTATAATTTTGTTCTACACATACAAAAGAATGGTTCTTTGCTCTACACATACAAAAGAATGGTATGTATAATTTTTCTTCATTAATATTTTTATTGTGCTGCTGCGTTGTTTTTTTGTTGGCTCTTGGTGGCCTTTTGCCCTGTTTTGTGGCTATGTTCTTCTTTCAATATTATTATGTTGTTCAAAATATATATATATATATATATATATATTGTTTATTTGTTTATCTTTATGTTTGTTCTATTGGATTTGATTCAATTTTTTTATTTCTTTTTAAAGCTTTTTATTACTTTATTTTTTTGTCAAAAGTTTTACAATACTGTCACGTTTTTGTATATTCATTACCAAGTTGTTTGATTAGTCCCATGAAGAGTGAATAAATAATATGTATTTTTTAGTAATTTAATATCTCAATAGATGTTTTGAGAGTTTACGACCAAACGGTCTACTGCTATAAAAGTGCTTTTGTAATTACCAACCAAACAACTATATATTTTTTTTTCAAAAGCTCTATTTCAATTAGATCTACTACAAGTAGACCTTTTACGAGTAGAGGATTTTCAAAAGCCCAACCAAACATACCCGTAGTCAAATTCACTGAATCAATGATTCACGGAATCACTGACATAGCCAAATTAGCTCCATCACTGATTTCTTCTTAACACCATCATAACAAATTAGTTATATAATGTATCAGTTAAAAAAATTACTCTGACAAGCCTCTCTTGTTGACAACACAAGGATATCCTTGAACTCCTAAATTCTGATTAATAACACTCAAAGCTCTTCTGTCGTGCCCAAATTTCCTGCCACCCATTTCTTGTCCTCCTTTCAATCAAAAAAAAAAAAAAAAAATAGAACCCATGTCACATCCTGGATTCTAATCAGCTATTTCAAGTTTGAATCTGTAAACAAACTCAACTCATACAAAAAGTTCAATTTTTTATACCTTGAAAATTGGTGGGTTTGGTGATATTAGGATTGTTCTCATTAGACATCACAATCATTCTATTCATTGTATTTTTCCAGGAAAACAATCACAATCACTTCACACCCAAAAAAATCAATCCAAATCCAAACCCAAACCCACACTACAAAAAAAAAGGGGCTATTGAGACGTTTTTTTTTTTCGTCCCAATAGCCCAAAAATCGTCCCAATAGGTCTATTGGGACGAATAAAATTCGTCCCAAATTACGTCGCCTCAGGTGGGTCGCAATAGTTTCTTTGGGACGAAAATTGAAATTCGTCCCAATAGACTACCTATAGGGACGATTTTTGTTCGTCCCCTTTGACAACCTGTAGGGACGAAATATTTCGTCCCATTAGATAAATTTTCGTTCCTTTAGATTACCTATAGGGATGATTTTTATTCGTCCCATTTGACAACCTATAGGGACGAAATTTAAAAATAAATAAATAAATAAATAAATTGCCCACTTAGGCCATCCCCCACCCACCTACGCACCACGCACACCTGCCGAAGCCACAGGCCACCCCCACCGACCTGCACACCACACACCCAAGCCACCCACCAGCTCAACACAAATTAGAAATATTATGTGTTACCACTGGGTGTTGAACCCAGCTTGCCCACGCCCACCCACCAACCTTATCCACCTAGCTGATGTTTCAAATGTGATAATAAAAGCATACTTTTTATATATAACCTCTAATTGTTTTTATTGATTTTTTTTTTTCAATCAAAATTTTATTTGTAGATGGATTCTACTAATTTAAATTTTATTTTTATTTGATAAACAAATTGATATTAAAAAACATTTATTATAACATTTAATTAAATTATTATTATTTAAATGATATATTGTCAGATTAAATGGTCAATCGTTAATCGTACTCGGAATTAGACATGACCCCGGTTCTGGTTCTCAATTAGGAACCAGCGGTTCCAATTTTCAATTGGGAACCAGTGGTTTTGGTTTTCGATTTAGAAATAGCGGATTCGGTTTTCGATTCAGAACAAGCGGTTTCAATTTTTGATTCGAAATCAACGGTTTCTGTTCCAGTTCCAGTTTCGATGATTCAGTTTTTTTTTTTTTTAATTTTTTTTTTTAATAATAGAAAACCTCTCAAGACTAATAGTTATTGATCCTTATGAAGAATTTATTGGGAAAAACAAAATTCATCTCGATAGAGAACTACTTTAGATGAACAAAATGATCCATATTGCATCATTTTCTAATTTATATGGTAATTTAATTATTAATCTACCTTTGGAAAAACTTAAAAAAAATCAAGAATTTTCAACAAAATTAATTAATTACCTCTTTGTTTTTTTTTTTTTTTTTTTTTTTTTTTTGGATTTTTGAATGGATAACATATTTTATATCATAAATTCAAGTATTTTGATTATGTCAAAAAAATTCGAGTACTTTGAAGAATTTTTATCAACTATGTAATTATTTTATTTAAGCATTTCTATCAATAAATAAAAAAAGAATGCCACAAGTGAAAATATAAAAAGATATGAAATAAGAAATGTTATAAGATGAAAAGAAAATAATAGTAATAAGAGAGGAAAGAGAGAAATAAATGACTAGAGAGAAACAACTAAAATGTTTAGGAAAAGAGAAAAAATATGAGAGAGAGGAACAATTAAAATAATTAATGATCATGAAATCTTAACCATTCAGACAAGTATGATCTAATGGATACATAAGTGTGACAAATCCTGTGTAAAAAAAATAAAAATGGTTAAGATGCACTCATAACCATAAATACAATAACTATTATACACATCAAAATAATATATATTTTTTTACCTTTATTATTTACCTCATTTTCTCGCCTTTCATCTTAATGTAATATTTTCTTCATCTTTGTCTTCTAATACTTTTTTCACATTTCTTTCTTCACTCGCATTCATCTAAGCCTTTTGAGGATGAATTGAAAACACTACAAAAGGGCTATTGGGACGATATTTTTCATTCCAATAGCCCTAAAATCGTCCCCATAGACCTATTGGGATGAAAAAAATTCGTTTCAATAGGATGTCTATTGGGACGAATTTATTCATCCCAATAGGCTGTCTATTGGGACGTAAAAAATTCGTCCCTAAAGATCATACCACATTGGATAAAATTTGTTCTAATAAACATTCTATTGGGACGAAAATCTATAGGGACGAAATTTTATTTGCGCCCGCCCCCCCCCCCCCCCCCCCCCCCCCCCCCCCCCAAAAAAAAAAAAAAAAAAAAAAAAAAATCTCCAAATGGGGATGGGGATTCGGGGAAAAATGTGCAACTCTAGTGATGACGTCATCATCAAAACATTTTTCGACGATGATGATGGTATCCTCGTCATCGCCCTTTTTTTTTTGCCTGATGACATCATCATTATGACATTTTTTGACAAATATGACATCATCATCGTCCTCACCTTTTTTGACTTAATGACATCATCATCGAGACATTTTTGGACGATGGTGATGTCATTCTCATCATTGCCATTTTTTACCTGATTACATCATCATCAGGACATTTTTTGATGATGATAACGTCATCCCATCCTTTTTTTTTTTTTTTTGGGGAAGATACACCAATGAACTCTTACTGTCTCGATGTATTGTTCTTACCTTCCCAATGTACTTTCCATATACTTTACAGAGTAATGTCATTTCAACTTCATCTCATTTTTTAGTTTTATATCAACCTTTTATTTTTTAGCGCGTAACATCTTCTCTCATTCAGCGAGTAGTCACTTCGTTCTTGTTTATATTTGATTATTGGCGGGTCAGGGTATAAGGGGTTAACCCATAACTGACCAGATAAAAAACCGGGTCAAAAAGGTTTGACCCATACTTGATCCGAGCCTAGTTTTAAGTGCTCCAAATCCTATCCGAACGGATCGGAGCCCCGCCGGTTTGGGACCGGTTGGGGATTTTTACTATCCATATACAATAATAACATTTTGAATGAGAAAATAATCATACTATAAATTTAGAATTTAACTGTATAAGTTTTTTATTTATTATTTTTTTAATCTGAATTATAGATAGTTATTTTCAATTAAATTGTTTTGTACATAAGAGTAATTTTATTTAGGGGTGTTTTTGTATTATAAAATTTATCAAAAAAATGGATGTACTAAATAATTTTATAGGTGGCAATATCGGCACTCTAGGTTTACTTTATGAATGTATATATAGAGGGAGTCATTAATTTCATGTTTATATATAAATAAAATAATATATATTTTATAGTAAAAATATAAATAAATATATTTTTTCTTTATTCCTTAAAGAATATTGTGTAAAGAATATAGACGTGTCTGTATATATATATATATAAAAGTTCTGATTCAATCGTTAAGATTTTCATTCGGTAAACTTGCCACTGGAGGAAACCAACTCATGCATTCAACATTATACACTAAATGAATTAATATAATAAATTAAATATGGCATGAAACAACCAAAATTTTACATCCAAGAGTCATTAATGCATCTTTGTAAATGAATGAATTAATATAAATTTTCTGTTATCATTATAGGGAAGGGAAGAGTCCATAGAGAGAAATTAGAGATAAAAAATCAAGAAGAATTAATGGACCAATAAGAGTGAATTATTGTTTTTGACAGATCCAATACGGGTGAATTGAATGCTACAATTACTAATAATTTTTTTTTAAAAAGAAAATAATAACAAAATGAAAGTCAAATCAATTAATTAATTGCCAACCTTTTCATGCCGACACACGATGCCTTGAGGGTTCCATATAAATGTAAAATAATTTAATATCAAAACTCTCTCACGGCGACACGTGATTTTATAAGGGTCAACTTTTATATATTACTAGTGTGTCAACCCGTACACTTTGTTAAAAAATATATTTAAAATCAGTTATTTCCTTAAAAAAAATTGCATAACCTATTCCATTGTTGATTTATTTGACATACAGTACGGTGAATATTTTTTGTTGTTGAAACATTACAATAATTCAGCGATTTTAGAGGATGGGGATTAGGGAGAGACTTGAACCCGCAACATTATGGTGTAGATGTGAGGAGCATACCACCTGGCCAATATCATCTTGTCATAATGTGTACTATTTATAATATATAATATGATAGGAACAATTCATATTACATATTTTTATTTATAATAAATATTTATTTATATTATTTTTCAATATATATATATATATATATATATAGTAAATAAGGTTTATATATATTTATTTATAATAAATTGGAACACTTCTAATATAATAAATATTAAGGACACTTCATATTACATGTTAATTTATATTTATAATAAATAAGGGTAATATTTATATTTATAATAAATAGGACACTTCATATTATATATTTATTTTTATATATTAAATAGATTAAAATATAGAAGGAATGCCAAAAGAATATGATATTAATAAACATTAAATGAAATTATTAATCACGTATATTAAATAGGTTAAATGGGAGGAATACCAAAAGAATGAATTGGATAATAATTAACGTTAATAAATATTAAATATAGGAGAATTAATGGACCAAATAATGGAGAATTTTACTTTTGCATTATTGATCATGAGGTGTTTGCATTTTTTGTATATTTTTATTCTTTTTATTGTTATCAATCTATCACAAACATTAATTACTAACTAATGGTAAAAATTAACATCAACAAATCAAAGTGAGTAAAAAAAAAACACATATAATTGATCCTGAGTCACCGGCACCTTTCAAAAAAATATTAATAATAAAATCACTTCTTTGTACTTCAAAGCTACAACAGATGTACCAATCACTTATGGATACCTATACAAAATTTAATTAAAGATGTAAATTGCTTGTAAATCTTATCTTTATTATAGAGAGAAAAAAAAAAAAGATAAAATAGTTATTGAAAGTTGTAATGAGAGCTTAGAAGACTGTTCTTTGCTTGGTTTGATTCCATTAATGGATCTAAATCGAAAAGGGAAAGATAAAACGAAAACTTTAAATCTATGTTAGATGTTTACCATCAAGTCAACTTTCAACCGTATGTCTTCAATCTAATGGGTCTTCTTGGTGATCTTGACATTCTTGAGTAATTGATCGAATATCTGGGTTGCACAGGCAAGCATAATCAACTCGTCAATTTTAACATCAGAAGCACCTTCCTCTTAAAGCTTGGTGAGTTGTTGAAACTTTGACAAAACATCCATTATCAGCAAATTAACATGAAATGCAAAATCTTGAGAGTGAATTGGTGTAAGAAATGCTCAAAATGATGTGGGGCACTATTTATATAAAACATATAGTTTGAAACATCTATTTTAATATAAAACGTCCATCATATTTAAATACTCATCCATCCAAACATTAGATAAAATATCCATCTATATAATATCAATAATGCTAAACATCCCACCTACAATCCCACCATTTTCATCCCAACACACGTGGCAGCTGAGGTGTCACTTGGTGAGTGGACACATATTAATTGGTATTTATCTCTCTTACCCATGTATTCACTTACCAATTAATGTGTGTCCACTCACCAACCGACACATCAACTGCCACGTGTGTTGGGATGGAAATAGTGGAATTGTAGGTGAGATGTGTAGCATTATTGATATAATATAGGTGGGGTGCATGAAACGTCCCACCACATGTGTGCCTCTACTGCTCTGAGTGGCTACTTGAGGCTGGGCATGGGGCCTTTTGTAGCTTGGCCGCACACCAAACTAACACAATTGTGACAACAATAATACATCTATATGTTTGGTTTATGAAAAGAAAAAATTGAAGTCAACTCGGAAGTCTTTTCGTGGAAGGTTGACATTACTATCCTTCTTGCATCCCAGTCACATAAGCCGTTGCTGTAAACATTATGATTGTGATAATAATTGTAGAGATGGATTGATGGATTGATATGTGAAAAATTAGGTGAAGTTAGAGCATCTCCAACCCAATACACTAAATATTATACCAACTTGTCATAAAAAGAACATCTTTCTTACACCAAATTTTTTTCCACTCCAATGTATCCCACCAAATTTTACACCAAAAGAGTATCTTTAAAGAATATTCTCTCAATAAATATTTATATAATATCAATTAATTTCTATTAGTTAACTTAAATAATATTCAATAATTTTATTGACATAAAATATTTATCAAAGTGGGTATCATTTTAAAGATCTTAACGAGATCTTTCCAACGGTATATTTTGTAGGAATACATATTTTTATAATTAAGTATAATAGAGTTAAATTAGTAATTTTAACAAATATTAATTGCTGATGTAACATTTTATAAAAAAAAAAAAATAAAAAAAAAAAAGGAGGCTTGGTGTAGCTACAGTTGACACCAAATTTGGTGAGCACTGTAGCTCCACCAAATTTGGTGAGCATTGTAGCTCCACCAAATTTAATTGGTGAGTTTGATGTGTTGGATGGAGAAGGGTTTTTTTTTTTTTTTATGTGTTTGGTGTATTTGGTGTATTTAGTGTGTTAATTGGAGATGCTCTAAAGTGTATATATATATATATATATTAACGGTAGAGATTCACAAGATAATAATTAGTTTAAATTACTGCAGTTGCCATGTATATTTAGGAGTATGTATAGTTAGTTGTATCAATTTTAATTCATGCAAAACTCTGATGTATAATGTATAAATACCCTTACTTATCAATGAAAAGCCAAGGCATTATTTACACAATTATTCTAAACCTATTATGGTATCAGAGCATAGTTAAGAAATAGCTTGAGATCCTACAACCCAAAATTTTCTTTTCTTCTCCCAAATTTTCTTATCTCCAAATCTTCACACAGCTGTCGACCACTATGACCAACTCTAACCCAGCCATGGCATCCTCCTCTTCTTCCTTTGCTCCACAAGTTACTCTAACGGGAACAACAAATAATAACACCAATCAGTCTCTATCCATCATTGCCATTAATTCCACTCAAGTTCCTATCAAACTAACGAAAGAAGGGAACTATGCAGCATGGAGATCCCAATTCGAAAACCTGCCCTTTGGCTATGACCTCATGGGATATCTTGACGGTACCAAACTGTGTCCCTCTGCCTCTATCTCAGCCTCAACTGGCGACACCAGTGGTCAAGAACCTGACCAAGTCGCATCCACTCCTGATCATCAAATTTGGCTTCGTCAAGACCGATTTCTCCTTCATGCCATACAAGTCTCATGCATGGGAGCTGCTCAATCTATAGTCACTCGATCCACCACCTCTAATCAAGCGTGGGCGAAACTTGAAGTCACTTATGTCAACTGGTCCAATACTCGCAAACTTGGCCTGCTTGACTCATTAACCAACGTTAGCCAGGAAGACAAATCTGTAACGGATTACATGCAAGGAATCAAGAATATCATTGACAACCTTGAATTAATTGGTCATCCAGTTGATGACGGTGCAGTCGTAATACACACATTGAATGGATTGGGTTCAGCCTACATGCCTCTTGCTTCAGCCATTCGTGCCCGAGATACCCCAATTTCCTTTGAAGAATTGTATGACAAATTACTAGACCATGAAGCTTACCTTCGCAGAGATGAATCTAAGAAAAATGGCCCAACAATTACTGCTCAGTTCAATCAACGGTCCTTCAATCAACGAGGTCGTGGACAACAAGGAAATTTCTCACCTAACAATGGTCAACACCAACAATTCGGCTACAATAATTCCTAAAATCAGTATCATAATTTAGGACATTCCTCAGGTAGTAATCGTGGCGTCCACCACAATCACAACAACAGCTACTGCACTCACAATCAGTCCAACTTGGCTCACCAACATCAGCAGTGGCGTCCCCAATCTTCTCACACCTCCACTCGTCCCATATGCCAACTATGTGACAAAATTGGGCACACAGCTCGCACTTGTTGTTCTCATCCTCCTCCGACAGCTCAACCTTGGCCTCAGGCTAACCACATGACATCCGATCAACTTGGTTCTCGCAATGCCAACAATTGGATACTTGACTCGGGTGCCTCCCACCACATGACTTCGGATCTTCAGAATCTGTCGTTACATTCAGAATATGGTGGTCCAGAGGACATCACGCTTGGTGACGGTAAATCAATCCCTATAACTCACATTGGCTCTACATTATTGCATAATTTTGATCAATCTTTTCGCCTGAAACATGTTTTTTGTTCCCCCAAAATTTCCCATAACCTAGTATCTATATCTCAATTATGTACTCACAATCACACATCGATTGAATTTTTCCCTGACTATTTTCTTGTGAAGGACCTGACTACAGGGGCATCCTTGGTCCGCGGCCAGAATAAAGGAAATCTTTATATTTGGTCAACGTCCAGTCAATTGCGTCAACCAGTGTCTAGAGTCCACCTACATTCCGTGTCCGTCCACCCTATAGCCTCTCACCTTGAGTGGCACTGTCGTCTAGGACATCCTTCCACATAAGTCCTTCAAAAGCTCATCCAGTCTCACAACCTTCCAATCACCAAGTCCGGGTTCCAGTTTTCTTCCTGTTCTGCTTGTTAGTGTAATAAAAGTCATAAGTTACCATTTGGTAAATCTACCTTAACCAGTAATAAACCATTAGAAATTTTATTTACTGATGTTTGGGTCCAGCTCATATATCGTCATTTGATAATTTTCGTTATTATGTTATCTTTGTGGACTACTTCACTAAATACACTTGGCTATATCCACTCAAATATAAATCTGACGTTCCACACGTCTTTAAACGATTTAGAGCATTAGTTGAGAATTTTTTTAACTCCAAAATAAAAACTGTGTATTCTGATGGTAGTGGGGAAGCTCATTCTCTTGGCATTGAACTGAAAAATATGGGAATTCAACACCTTAAATCTCCACCTCACACACCCGAGCATGTAGGCACAGCTGAACGTAAACATAGACATGTGGTGGAAACGGCTCTAACCCTGCTTCACCATGCGTCTGTGCCTACAAATACTGGTCTCTAGCTTTTCAAACAGCGGTTTACCTGATAAATCGCATGCCCACTCCAGTTCTTAACAACTAATCCCCATATCGTCTCCTCTTTGATAAGGACCCAAATTACCGGAAATTCCACGTATTTGGTTGCCTTTGCTACCCTTGGTTACGACTATATATGTCTCACAAACTTCAACCTCGCTCAAAACCATGTGTCTTTATCGATTACTCCACCGAACACAATGCGTTCCTATGTCTAGATCGTCTCACCAATAGAATCTATGTCTCTCGTCATGTGGTATTTGTCGAAACGGAATTCCCGTTCACCCAAGATGTCAGCCGAGTATCTACCACCATTCCCCCCAACGTCCTCAATTGGTTTCAGTCCATTTCCCCCAATGTCAAGTCCGAACAGATGGTCCAACAAGCCACTGATATCGACTCCCTTCCTATACATGATACACCTCCACATGATGCTATTTACATACCCGTGTCCTCACCAGCTCAAACTTCACCTCCACATTTGGCACCACCCAATCAGCCCACACACACAACATCCAATCAGGTTTCATGCCCCACACCACTACAACATCACTTGCCCAATACTGACCCATTGAGTGAACCGAACTCGGCACCACTCATAGCTCCAATACTCTCCACTGATTCGGATGAGCTGTCGCCCGACCAGCACCCACCTTCCCCCACTAGAGTGATCCAAACTAGATCAAAGAGTCATATTTTCAGACCAAAAACAATATTTGATCTCAATGCCACTGCTCACACCCCACCATAAACCGAGCCAACATCCTTGACATAGGCTCGGAAGCGCTTGGAATGGTGACAGGCCATGAGCGTGGAATATGACACTCTTATGAAAAATGCCACGAGGGATTTGGTTCCGCCTCATCCGTCTCAAAATGTGATCGATTGTAAATGGATTTTTCGGATCAAATGCCACCCTGATGGTACGGTGGCCCGATACAAAGCCTGGCTCGTGGCTAAAGGCTTTCATTAGCGCCCCGGTGTCGACTTTAATGAAACATTTAGCCCTGTAGTGAAACCTGTCACGGTTCACCTTATTCTAACGATTGCAATCACTAACAGTTGGTCTTTGCGCCAACTAGATGTCAATAATGCTTTTTTGTAGGGCTCACTTTCTGATGATGTATATATGATGCAGCCACCTGATTTCACTCATTCCAACAAACCGCAGTATGTGTGCAAACTGCGGAAGGCGATCTATGGTCTCCGTTAGGCTCCACGCGCTTGGTACACAGAACTTCGTACTTTTTTACTAGCTGCCGGGTTCACTAACTCCATCAGTGATGCTTCTCTCTTTATTCACCACCGCCCTGGTCACACACTATATCTCCTCGTCTATGTTGACGATGTAGGGAAAAATACGTGCACGCAGTGGAAACGAGACTAAAATCGAGTTTAGTATAGTTTAAAATTTTTTCATATTATGAACCTTAACCCTTAAATTAATTAAACATATATATATATATATACTAAAAAGTCGAATACCTTTTGTCGCGTGATCCGATTGATTTTGCGTCGATAGTAATCCGTAAGATCTTCCAATCCTATAACGAACGTGAATCACCTAGGAGCGTGGTCTCCCTTTTTTTGAATTGCGTACCTAAGGATGGAAAACAAAATCTCTCCTCCTGATCGTTAGTCACAATAAAATCCAAGAAACTAGAAAGTATGTTCCGGTCACTTTTGAATTTAACAATCGTTAAGATTGAAACTCGCGTGAACCTAATTCGAAGTTGTGCACAAAGATTTTTGATATTCAAGCTTACAAGTGCACTATCGAAATTAGAACTCTCTTTCTCTATTTCTCTCTTGGCCGAAATTAAACACTTGTCTAGAGTATGAATTATTTTTCTAAGCAAAAGAAATAATTCACTCAAGCTTGGAGAAGAAGAAGAAGTGGCCGAATTCTATACTATATATTATATAGGGTGGCCGAATTCTTCTCATTTTATAATTAGGGTTGCTGAATTCTTCTTGTGTTAGGGTTTAGGGTTGGCCAAATTCTCTCTCAAAAAGGATTTGTGCTTTACCCTAATTCCTAGAATCCTAACCCTAATACAACTCATAAGTGTTTAATCCTATTATGACTTATTAAAAGACTTCCTTATTTGATTAAATAAATAAACCTTATTATTTATCTTCTTACCAAATAAGTTTTTTATCTTTAATATACTACTACCAATAGTATAACTCTAGGAAACATATTTCCTGATCAGAAAAATATTTTGATTCTCAATTAAATGATTAACTAATAAATTAATTAATTTCCATTTAATCAATCAATAAAATAAAATAATATTTTAGACTATTATTCTAGTCTTGCCACCCACACCATATACATGGGATTAATATTATTTTCTTATTTTATTTAATCCATTAGACTTTAATTAAAAAGCCCACATGTGAACCAGACCCATTCTTACTAAAAGAAACAAGCCCACATGCCTTTCATTAATACATTAATATAATTGATCAGCCCATTAAATAAATAATGTGCAAATTATATTCTTAATATATTAAATACAATTCTAGATGGACCCATAAATTGGTCCGGTAGAATATATCAAGTGATCCATGTAAGTCCGTGTGGATTGGGGATCTTGGCGGGCTATCTAAATTTAAGCTTCAATAGACATAACCTAATCACAATCAACAAATGATTCACTTAGGTCCGATCTATTAATTTTAACTCATTCCACTAAAGAGCTAAAATTGAACTCTTAAATAAAGATAGAATAAGTAAATATTTCTCATTCGTACCCTAGACAATCTTATTGGAGATGGTGTATCCTCGTGAAGAATATCAGTAATTGCCAAGAGCTCATAGACCGCCTATAGCTCTCCAAGTTACCATATTTACTCATATGACCACATTTGGAACTTGGATATTTTGACTTATCCAGAAGCCATGTTTCAATAGACTCTATCGAAAACTTAACGTTAAGATTCAATATCCAATACCTCAAAAACATCCATATGATGATATTCTACTCTCATTTAATAAATGGAGCCACGATGTCCATATCTATAAATGAAGTCATCTATCGATTAACAAACGAATATCACCAAACTATCGAGGATAGACTATGCTATATAATCGTACTCATTGATAACTCAAATGATACCACTTGCAACCATAAGTCCATCATTTATCTCAGGATTAAGATAGACTCTTCGATTGTCCTGATAATGAAAAGACTATTATCTATTGACGGTTCTAGATAAAGTATTTCATTGTGATCCAGTTCAATGCACCCAGTGCACTAGATTCTTTTACTCAAAGACCCTCCGATGATTTCAGACTCATCATAACTCATTTGATCCCACTCAAATGCTAGCAAAAGAATTCTACAACTTTAACAAGATAAAGGTGCCCATCCTTTAACTTAAGTTGTGAACATTATTCAAGACTAACTAAAGAATTGTGTCTACCTCATACATATCCAGATGTACGAACAATTCTTC
Organism: Acer saccharum; assembly: GCA_030490815.1. Classification (NCBI taxonomy): domain Eukaryota; kingdom Viridiplantae; phylum Streptophyta; class Magnoliopsida; order Sapindales; family Sapindaceae; genus Acer; species Acer saccharum. The sequence continues at coordinate 27,121,788 of CM059871.1, forward strand.
TTTTATCATAGTCTTTTGACCTTATGATTATTTACTTTGACAATTACAATATTAAACTATAAATGCTATAAGATTTGTTAAACTAGAAATCACTTTATTAATATGAAAAAATTGTCAATTACAATATTACACTCTTGCTATTGAGCATAATCCTAACAATCTCCCACTTGCGCTATAGCAAATGTGTCATATCTCTCATGCCCATGTTTTCTAGGTGCCCATCGAAACTCTTCTGAGGTAGAGCCTTTGTGAAGGGATCTGCTAGATTTTCTGCTACCCCTTTGAATAATCTCCCTTAAAAGATGATACTTTCTTTCAATGTGTTTTCCTCTCTTGTGACTTCTTGGTTCTTTCGAATTAGCCACTGCTCCACTGTTGTCACAGTAGATAGTGATCTGTTTATTCGTATTAGGAACCACTTCCAAGTCCATCAAGAATTGGCGAAGCCAAACAGCCTCTTTGGCAGCCTTGCATGCAGCAACATACTCAGCTTCCATGGTGGAATCAGCAATACAAGATTGCTTAATACTCCTCCATATGACTGCTACTCCTCCAATAGTAAACACAGCTCATGATGTGGATTTTCTGGAGTCAGAATCTGATTGAAAATCAGAATCTGTATACCCAACGGGAATTAAATCCCCTCCAGAGTATACAAGCATATTATCTCTCGTTCTCTTGAGACACTTGAAAATATGCTTGACTGCCGTCCAGTGATCAGGACCAGGTTTTGATTGAAATCTGCTATCTATGCCGACAGCAAAACAAATATCTGGTCTAGTGCAGAGCATTACATACATGAGACTTCCAACTGCCGAGGCATATGGAACTCTACTCATGAATTGCTCTTCATGCTCATTCTTAGGAACTTGTTCCTTAGAAAGTTTGATTCCATGTCTGAAAGGTAACATACCTTTTTTGGAATCCTGCATGGAAAACCTAGACAAGATCTTGTCTATGTATGAAGCTTGGGATAATGCAATCGTTTTATTCTTTCTATCCCTTATTACTTGGATACTTAGAATAAAACTTGCTTCTCCTAAGTCCTTCATATCAAATTGTTTTGCTAACCATTCTTTTACTGATGTCAATTCACCTACATCGTTTCCAATGAGTAGTATATCATCAACATAAAGAATTAGGAAAACCAACTTGTCGCCCTTAATCCTTTTGTATACACAAGGCTCGTCAGGATTCTGAATAAATCCAAAACCTTTCAGAGCTTGATCGAACCTTATGTTCCAGGATCTGGATGCTTGCTTTAATCCATATATGGATTTCTGCAACTTGCATACCTTTTCCATTTGGTCTTTTTCAATGAATCCTTCTGGTTGCATCATGTAGATGCTTTCGTCAAGACTTCCATTAAGGAAAGTTGTCTTGACGTCCATTTGCCAAATCTCTAGATCTAAAGATGCTGCAATGGATAAGAGTATCCTAATGGATTTAAGCATGGCCACAGGAGAGAAGGTTTCCTCATAATCGATACCTTCTTTCTGTGTATAACCTTTAGCTACCGATCTAGCTTTAAAGGTTTCCACCTTTCCATCCATACCTCTTTTCCTCTTGTATACCCATTTGCACCCAATGGGTTTTATCCCCTTAGGCAAGTCTACAAGGGACCACACTTTGTTATCGAACATGGATTCAATCTCAGATTGCATTGCTTTTTGCCAATGGCGACTATCAACATCCTCCATTGCTTCCTTATACGTGTAGGGATCATTGTCGTCCGGGAGATTCTCCACTGATTCTCCCAAACCGATGTATCTTTCGGGTTGTGTCCTAACCCTCCCACTACGACGAGGAATGGTTGGTTGTTGATTTTGTGTTGGATTGGAACTTACAATTGGGTTAGGTTGTGTAACCTCTTGTGGAATTGTATCTCCTAACATCTCATTCAAGACAATTCTACTTCTAGGTACAAAATCATTCATATAGTCCTTTTCCAGAAATTTAGCATTTGTCGAAACAAATACTTTAAGATCTGAAGGATTATAGAAATAATATCTTTTAGTTTATTTTGGATACCCTACAAATATGCATGTTTCCGAACGGGACTCCATCTTTTCTGTCTTTCCTTTTAACACATGCACAGGACAACCAAATATCCTTAAGTGTTGTAAACTAGACTTGCACCCAGTCCACAACTTATGCGGTGTTTGAGGAACGGACTTAGATGGTACATCGTTTAGAATGTATATTGCAGTTTGTAAAGCATATCCCAAAAAAAAAAAAAATAGGAAGTGTTGAATAACTCAACATAGACCTAACCATATCCAAAAGAGTTCTGTTTCTCCTTTCTGATACGCCATTCTGTTGAGGTGTACCTGGTGCAGAAAACTAAGAAACTATCCCATTATCAATAAGATATTGCTGAAACTCACCAGATAGATATTCTCCACCATGATCAAATCTCAAGATTTTTATGTGTTTCTCAAGCTGATTTTCTACTTCAGCTTTGAATGCTTTGAACATGTCAAAAGCATCCGACTTATGTCGCATGAGATACACATAGCCAAATCTCGAGTAATCATCTGTGAAGGTGATGAAGTACTCATATCCTCCTCTAGCTTGAATGCTCATAGGACCACATACATCAGTGTGTATTAATCCTAAACATTCAGTGGCTCTTGCGCCTTTGGCCAAGAACGACCTTTTGGTCATCTTACCTTCTAAACAAGATTCACAAGTTGGTAGATCATCAACCTTTAAGTCACTTAAAGGTCTGTCACTTACCAATCTTTTAATCCTATTAAGGTTAATATGACCTAGGTGTAAATGCCATAGGTAGGTTTCATCTATTGATAATTTTACTCTTTTATGATTAGGTTCCGTTAATTATGTGTCTAACGAGTGAGAGATATTTCTATGCAAAAAGTATAGACCATTTTCCAATGTACCTTCGCAAATAATTTTGTCATTCTTACTAATAATAAAAACTTTATTAAAAGTAACCAAATATCCAAATTTATTTAAACAAGAAACTGAAATTAATTTCCTCTTGAATTGAGGTACATAATAAACGTCTATTAAATCTAAATGCCTTATAGAATCCAAGTTGTAAGGATTCCCATATCTTGATTGGCTTATTTCGTGGACAAACCACGTGTTGGGGATTATATGTAAGGGTAGCTTAAGTGATTCATTATCAAGCTCAAGACCCTTTCAAGTCCTCAAGAGACAAGCACTCCAAAGGTATATCTCTAGTGCTTAGTTTTCTTTGAAGAGATTTAGATTGCACACACTCACTTAGTATACTTGTACTTGTGTGCATTCTCTTCACATGACATTTCACACTTGCACTTCTTTGTTATATTTTTTATGTGTGGATTTGTCCATAGATGAGTTCCGAGCGATTCGGAGACTTTTCTATATGTTTCGGATGATTTCTGAGACATTTGGGATATTCCGTATTTTTATCGGAAACCGAATTTTAATTCCGAGCTTAAATTGGAAAGTTATATAATTTTCTATATTTATGATTAAGTCCGGGTCAAAATTCCGAAGACGGAATTGGATTCCAAGATTCGAAATCAACTGGACTGAAGAACACTCGGATCCGAAGTCAGTTTAGTGTGGCATGTTAGCCACACCTAGCAAGGCACGCAAGAGGGTGGCATGACCGCGTGAGCCACGGGCTGCTCACGGCAAAGAGAAGTCTCTGCCCCCGTTGGTGCCACGCCCTCTCTCAACGCGCCTCACCTGATTTGCTTCAATTTGTTTTTGATTTTTCATAGGCATTTATTTGTGTGTTGTGCTTATATGTGAGCTCATGTTTGTTGTGTTTGCATGTTGACTAAGTGGATATACTTTGACAAATCGTTTGACCTCTTGATTTTATCTCACGTGAGCTCACCTCACTTGATTAACATCATTTAAATTTTTTATTTGTGTGCATTTTGTTTTGTTAAATATATATATATATAACGTGCAGACTTAGTGCATTTTGTATTGTTAAAATATATACATATATATATATATAAAACGTGCAGACCTGATGTTAAAAAAAAAAAAGAAACTCACATATATATATATATATATATATATATATATATATATTCTTCTTCATTCTTTTTTTTAGGGCAACAAACACACTTTGAGAGAGCAAAAATATATTCAAGAGAGAAACTCCCAAGAACTTGTCTTTAACTCTCAAAACCCATTTTCATATGCATCAAAATATCATCTAAACATTTTCTAGTATAGTTAGGATGTTTACTTGCATGGGTCTTGGTCAACACACTTCCCTTGGTATGTTCTTCACTATTATCATTTATAATTAGTGTTTTATTTATCAAGGCATCTCTTTTATTATTTGCTTGTTCTTAGATTAACATCTATTATTCAAAATAGAGATTGTTGTGTTGACATGATTGTGTGTTGTATTGTGATAGCTAATTAGGTTTTTAATTAATCTTGATTAGCTAAGCTATTTGACATGTCATCTAGCCATTTATATTTAGGATTGTTTTAATTGCAAAATCATTATCCTAGATAAGCATATAGAGTAACCTAGCTCTAATTTGCATTTTGAATATTCATACATATTCACTTAGGTTGTTTCTCTTCATTGAGAAGTAAGTCTTGGGGCTAAGAGTGCTTAGGCCTCAAGCAAATTGGAATAGGGTTGCTAATAAAGGCCCGCTGGGTAGAAGTGAGGGGTTACAGACCGAAGTGTTAGACGAGGTCTACATAGGTTGTAAACTTCATTTCAATTAGTGATTTCGAGTTCCGAGTGTGGCGCACTATACAGCCCGTGGTTTTTCCCAGTGGTTGGGTTTCCACGTATATATCTTGTGTTATTTAAATTCCGCACATATTACACTTGATATATTATTTTGACTAGTTAGGGGCATTTTCGTCAAATTGACTTGCATGCGAAAATTGGGTAATATTTGATAAAATCTATTCACCCCCTCTCTAGCTTTATATTATACACACCGCGTATTCTTTTCACAAGTAAACTCTAATATCTCCCACTGCACTTGCAGACACTAACGTTCCGTTGCCCAAGCGCAAATTGATTTCATTCTTATTCAGCCTTCTCCTTTCTTGGAACCCCTACAAGGAATAACGAACATGGTTAGTGGCTACAGAGTCTATGATCCAAGAATCTATAGAATCTGCCAGAAAACATGTTTCAAGATAATTAACATTACCTTCTTCCTTCTTATTCTGGGACTTTGGGCAATTTGTTTCCAATGTCCCTTTTCACCACAAAGGAAGCATTTCCCTTTGATCTTGGTTACTTTCTTGGTCTCTTTCTTGGTAGGCCCAAGTTGCTTTTTCTTCTGTTATTTCTTGACCGTCTGACGGGTCTTAACAGTAGCAACTTTACCAACCATATGAATCTCTTGACCTTAGCTTTTCACAAGGATCTTTTCAGCGCTTTGAACATCTTGCATCAGGCCTTGCAAGGTGTATTCCTTTTTGTTCAAAGTGTAGTCCAATTTGAACTGATCAAAGGAATTTGACAGTGAGTTGACAACCATGTCAATTTTTGTCTCAACATCTATCTCAGCGCCATTTAGTTCAGCAATGTTGAGATGTGCTATGACTTTCATCATGTGATCCTTCACAGCCTGTTCAGGTTTCATCCTAAGATTCATAAAAGCAGTCACTGCCTCTCTCTTAGTCGTCCTGGACCTCATAGCAGACATCTCCTCTAGAGACATCATTATATCAGCAGCAGACTCCATTCCTTCATGCTGCTGTTGCAACACGTCGGAGATAGTAGCCATAATGTAACATTTGGCCATATCATCTAAAGTCTTCCACTGCTCATACTCATCTCTTTGCATTATATTAGATTCATTATTAGGAGCAGGTGGTTTAGGAGTAGTCAGAACAAACTTATGTTTTTCACTTTGCAGCAATAACCCAATTTTCCTTTTCCATGTGACATAATTATCTCCAGTTAAAGTGTTATCTTTCAGGATGTTCATAAGTGATGGGGTCATGATTTCTGAATAAAACAAAAATATATATGAGTAAATAATCATGATAAAGCACTTTCGAATATTTATCTTAATTTAAATAAATAACTCAATCATAAAAATTCAACGGTGATCCAACACCTATAAATGTTACGCCTCCTTTGGGAGTTCGCACCATTTACTAGTTAGACTAGGTCCCACCTAATTGTTAACATAACAACCAGCGTTTTCAATTTTAGTCTTGCAATTTTACTGACAAGAACTCTTGGGAGGATATCAATAAAATTACATTGAGTGTATTACCAAGATATCGACCCTCAATATTTTCTCTCACAAAAATCCCTCATTGGGGAGTAGATCTCGTTTGAGTCAATTGTCTAGTCTATCCTTGTAAGGAAGTATGTTGCTAAATTCCATTCATGGACGCCCCTTGGGGGGATTACCAATAAATAATTAAGCTCAACTAACCTTGGAGGCCATAGGTGTTGCAAAACACCTTCTCCCACTCAATTATTTAAGGCGTGTGATTAAATCCCATAGAATGATTTACCAAGTTATCTAGATGCCAATTTAGATACCTAAATCATTCAATGCATGTTCATACCAAAAGAGATATATGACTGGCACTCCTATTCTATATGACATGTTATCATACAATAACAAATATTGTAATATTTACAAAAATAAATAGCCACAATTTTGATCCATCCTAGAAAAACAAGTAAATTACATTTGTTTGGAATACAAAATACTCCTTTCTTGGTGAACAAGTCTTCAAGCGGCCACCGATCACTTACGCGTCCCACGGCTGCCCCTATGGGCGTGTGCACTCCACAACCCCAACAAGGGCTGTCGTGCGCAGCCCACAGTCCAACATGCACAGCTGCGTGCAATCTTGCGTGCATGCATGTTGCTATGGTGCGCACGGTCCCAAACTTGTTCCAGTTGCTTCCAATTCTTCAAGTCTTCGAATCTTCGATGCTTGAACGTATTACAACATTATTAAAACAATAAAATACTGCTTTTTTTTTTTTTTTCTTTTAATCACTGCAGCATTTAATACAAAAAAAACTGCACTATATTTTAATACAATAAAAAAAAAAAAAAAAAACTGCACTTAATTTTAATACAATAAAAAAAACTTAGCAACTACCAAGAAGGAAATTGTGACAATAATAGGCCACCCTTCTTGTTACAATTCCGAAACAAAAATACATTGAAATTCTAGGATCAAAATTGAGCAATAACAATTCACTTTATAACAACATATAACATATATAAATCCATACATTCCAATGTAATTATATATGAGAATACCTAGAGTGCCATCTCTTTCTAAACATGCATAATCACAATAAAAAAAAAAATAGATTCACGTATATATACGTTAATTAATTAAAGGGTACAACCAAGGCTCTGATACCAATTGTAGGGAAAAATACGTGCACGCAGTGGAAGCGAGACTAAAATCGAGTTTAGTATAGTTTAAAATTTTTCCATATTATGAACCTTAACCCTTAAATTAATTAAACATATATATATATACTAAAAAGTAGAATACCTTTTGTCGCGTGATCCGATTGACTTTGCGTCGATGGTAATCCGCAAGATCTTCCAATCCTGTCATGAATGTGAATCACCTAGGAGCGTGGTCTCCCTTTTTTTGAATTGCGTACCTAAGGATGGAAAACAAAATCTCTCCTCCTGATCGTTAGTCACAATAAAATCCAAGAAACTAGAAAGTATATTCCGGTCACTTTTGAATTTAACAACCGTTAAGATTGAAACTCGCGTGAACCTAATTCGAAGTTGTGTACAAAGATTTTTGATATTCAAGCTTACAAGTGCACTATCAAAATTAGAACTCTATCGAAATTAGAACTCTCTTTCTCTATTTCTCTCTTGGCCGAAATTAAACACTTGTCTATAGTATGAATTATTTTTCTAAGCAAAAGAAATAATTCACTCAAGCTTGGAGAAGAAGAAGAAGTGGCCGAATTCTATACTATATATTATATAGGGTGGCCGAATTCTTCTTGTGTTAGGGTTTAGGGTTGGCCGAATTCTCTCCCAAAAAGGATTTGTGCTTTACCCTAATTCCTATCAACCTTAGAATCCTAACCCTAATACAACTCATAAGTGTTTAATCCTATTATGACTTATTAAAAGATTTCCTTATTTGATTAAATAAATAAACCTTATTATTTATCTTCTTACCAAATAAGTCTTTTATCTTTAATATACTACTACCAATAGTATAACTCTAGGAAACATATTTCCTGATCAGAAAAATATTTTGATTCTCAATTAAATGATTAACTAATAAATTAATTAATTTCCATTTAATCAATCAATAAAATAAAATAATATTTATTATTCTAGTCTTGCCGCCCACACCATATACATGGGTTTAATATTATTTTCTTATTTTATTTAATCCATTAGACTTTAATTAAGAAGCCCACATATGAACCAGACCCATTCTTACTAAAAGAAACAAGCCCACATGCCTTTCATTAATACATTAATATAATTGATCAGCCCATTAAATAAATAATGTGCAAATTATATTCTTAATATATTAAATACAATTCTAGATGGACCCATAAATTGGTCCGGTAGAATATATCAAGTGATCCATGCAAGTCCATGTGGATTGGGGATCTTGGCGGGCTATCTAAATTTAAGCTTCAATAGACATAACCTAATCACAATCAACAAATGATTCACTTAGGTCCGATCTATTAATTTTAATTCATTCCACTAAAGAGCTAAAATTGAACTCTTAAATAAAGATAGAATAAGTAAATATTTCTCATTCGTACCCTAAACAATCTTATTGGAGATGGTGTATCCTCGTGAAGAACATCAGTAATCGCCAAGAGCTCATAGACCGCCTATAGCTCTCCAAGTTACCATATTTACTCATATGACCATATTTTAAACTTGGATATTTTGACTTGTCCAGAAGCCATGTTTCAATAAACTCTATCGAAAACTTAACGTTAAGATTCAATATCCAATACCTCAAAAACATCCATATGATGATATTCTACTCTCATTTAATAAATGGAGCCACGATGTCCATATCTATAAATGAAGTCCTCTATCGATTAACAAATGAATATCACCAAACTATTGAGGATAGACTATGCTATATAATCGTACTCATTGATAACTCAAATGATACCACTTGCAACCATAAGTCCATCATTTATCTCAGGATTAAGATAGACTCTCCGATTGTCCTGATAATGAAAAGACTATTATCTATTGACGGTTTTAGATAAAGTATTTCATTGTGATCCAGTTCAATGCACTAGATTCTTTTACTCAAAGACCCTTCGATGATTTCAGACTCATCATAACTCATTTGATCCCACTCAACTGCTAGCAAAAGAATTCTACAACTTTAACAAGATAAAGGTGCCCAACCTTTAACTTAAGTTGTGAACATTATTCAAGACTAACTAAAGATTCAAGACTAACTAAAGAATTGTGTCTACCTCATACATATCCAAATGTACGAACAATTCTTCTTTTCTCATAGTCTTTTGACCTTATGATTATTTACTTTGACAATTACAATATTAAACTATAAATGCTATAAGATTTGTTAAACCAGAAATCACTTTATTAATATGAAAAGATTGTCAATTACAATATCACACTCTTACTATTGAGCATAATCCTAACAGACGACATTATTATCACTGGCTCCTCTGACTCCTTGGTCTGTGATTTTATCGCTACTTTGGCTCATCGGTTCTCCCTGAAAGATCTTGGACTACTCTCCTTCTTTCTTGGTGTTGAAGCTCACTGTTCTCCACGTGGGTTATATCTTTCTCAACAGCAATACATTCGAGATCTCCTAGTCAAGACTAACATGTCTGAAGCAAAGCCAGTTTCGACGCCACTCTCACTCATTGAATCCTTTAAATTAATTGATGGTAGTGCACCAAAGTATAGGCAAGTGCTTGGTTCCCTGGAATACCTTTCCCTAACTCGTCTAGATGTCTCCTTTGTAGTGAACAAGCTTTCTCAGTTTATGAACAAGCGTGTGCTCAGGTATCTCAAGGGCTCCATTGACCATGGCCTGCTCATTTCCCGTAGTTCCCCTCTTCGCCTTCATGCCTTTGCTGATGCTAATTGGGCGGGTGATCCTGATGATCGGCGTTCAACTACGGCAGACATTGTGTTTCTAGGCTCCACACCCATCAGATGGAGCTCCAAGAAGCAACATACAGTTGCCCTCTCATCCATTGAAGCTGAATATTGTGCCATAGCCTCAACAGCCGTGGAGCTCAATTGGATCGGCCACCTCCTCCAAGAACTTCGGATACAGGTGCCTGTCACTCCTGTCATCTACTGCGACAATGTCGGTGCCACATATGTCTGCGCCAATCCTATCTTCCACAGCCGCATGAAACATGTTGCTATCGATTTTTTCTTTGTTTGAGATCAAGTGGCGCATCAGCAAATGCGTGTAGCACATGTCAATACGAAGGACCAGCTAGCCGATTCCCTCACCAAAGCTCTCTCCCGTAAGCACTTTCAAGATCATCGGTCCAAGATAGGCATCCTAGCCGGAAACTCTATCTTGCGGGGGCATATTAACGGTAGAGATTCACAAGATAATAATTAGTTTAAATTACTGCAGTTGCCGTGTATATTTAGGAGTATGTATAGTTAGCTGTATCAATTTTCATTCACGCAAAACTCTGATGTACAATGTATAAATACCCTTACTTATCAATGAAAAGCCAAGGCATTATTTACACAATTATTCTAAACCTATTAATATATATATATATATATATATATATAAAGAGAAAGAGATTTGACATCATGATTGATTTATATCCTCATATAAACGTTACATGTCATGCATGAGTATTAGGTTTGAGTGTGCTTTGTGGTTGCTGTGGTGAAATCTGCGTTGCTTTCAATGGTTTTTGCGCTGAAATCAAGTCAGATTTCTTGGTGCAGCAGTTTTTCTTTTTTCTGGGCTGTTTCTTTTGTTCTGTGTTTCTTTGGTCTAGGCGGCAGTTTGTGCCTTTGCCTGTTGTGGCCTGTTTGTGTCCCCTATCTTTGGGGTTTGTTGGGTTTTGTTGTTTCAAAAAAAAAAAAAAGATTTAAAATTAATTATATATAGAGAGAGATTTGACATCATGATTGATTTATATCCTCATATAAACATTACATGTCATGCATGAGTATTAAAGAGATTTAAAATTAATTGATATAATTATGGGAAGTTAATAATTAAATACTCATCGATTCATATACAATAATATTATATTGAATATTTAAACGTCCATTAATGGCATGAAACAACCAAGCTTTGACATCCCAAGCATGCATCTGTGTATATTGTACATTTTTTTTTTTTGAAGTATTTGTAAATTGTACACTGAATGAATAAATATAAATATTTAATTTAAATATGGCATGAAAAACCAACTTTTTTACATCCCACGATTCATGCATGCACATTTTTACATTGAATGATGATATTACTAATTTATCAAAGAGTAATGCTAGAAGTCCCAAATTGTTTTTCCAAAATTCTGTCCCAAATGATATGGCACGTGAGGTGTCAGCATCTTATGAATCATGAGATTATGTAGTGACTGATGTGATGCTTACACCTTATGTGCCACATTATTTGGAGAAAAAATTTGGGACGTCTAGCATTACTCTTTATTAAATAGGGACATTTGGCGCTTATCATTATAGAGAAGGGCAATAGTCTACAAGAGTATCTCCAATACAAATATACATTTGGGGAAAATTGATTGCCACATAGGATAGATAGTTAAAAAGTTAGAAAAACTCTCTCCAATGCAATTATTTAACTTCAATATGGAGATGATGTGGCAAAAAGTTAGAGAATATAGAGTTGAATTTCTAATTCTAGAAACTCTCATAGAAATGCTGACTAAGATTTCTAACTCTTTCCACCAATAATGTTATAGCATCTCCAATGCAAATATACATTTTTGAGTTTCTAAATAATGACATATCAGCATTTCTATTCATTATGGGCCCACTTTTGAATTTTTTTTCTTAGAGAAATGCATATTCACATATCCAATACAATTATCTAAAGTCAAATATGTATCCATTTTATGACCAATCATAATAAACAATTATTCCACCATCTCTCCTCTTTCATTTTACAATTAAATGAGTTTTAATATTATTGGTGGAAAGAGTTGGAAATCCTAGTCAGTATTTCTAGGAGAGTTTCTATAATTAGAAATCCAACGCCATATTCTCTAAATTTTTTTTGCCACATCATCTCCATATTGAAGTTAGATAATTACATTGGAGAGAGTTTTACTAACTTTTTAAGTATCTATCCTATGTAACATTTTAAGTATTTTATTATGATTGGTCATAAAATGGATGCATATAGTATTAGAAAAAAGATGATTTATGACACTTATTTATGATGCTTTTTTTCAACCATCAAACTTATATGATGGTTTTTAAAAAGCATCATAAAAACTTGATGGTTTGTTTTAAATGTCAAGATTTAATGACGCTTGCAGATAATATCATTAAATGTTGATGGTTCTTAAAAACCATCAAGGATTGTTGACATTCAAAAACCGTCAAGAAGGGTTGATATTTAAAAACCGTCAAGAATTATTGATATTTAAAAAATGTCAAGAATGGTTGAAATTTAAAATAAATGAATTGCTAATAAGAAAGAAAAATAAAATTTAGTATTTATATCTATATATTTATAAAAAAAATATTCTTATTGAAAAAAAAAATCTTCAAATGTTAGTATTAATGTTTTTATATTCTAATTTCAATTGAGAATTTTGATTATGTAATTTTTATTTTTTGTAAAGATTATGTAATTGATATTATTTATTTTAATCATAAATTGATATATAAGTTAATTAATAGCTCCAAAGTGACACGTGTTATGTTCTTACTAGTTGTTGTGATGTCTACCATACTCATGAGTGCACACAATTATTTCACTTATATAAAATGATCACAACCCTAACCCTAACCATTCTAATTTTTCACAACCACACTTATTTTTCTTCCAATTCAAATTTTTTATTTTATATTTTTTATTTTTTATTTTATTTTATTATTATTATTTTTTTTTGCTTTCCATCCTTCTACTTTCCATTGGCTCAACTTTGAAATTTCACCATTCATTTTTTATGTTTCACTACCAGATTGTCGATGCCCCAGATTTTGTTGTCACCATGACGTTCAAAGACTCCAGATTTGTCACCACGCCGTCTAAAGTTTTCAGATTTCATCACCACGCACACCCTTTGAAGTCGTAGAACATTGTCACCACACCGTCCCACATCACCCACATCGTCACCACGCAGTCCTTTTACACGATGTATTAACTTTTGAGTGAGTTTTTATTTTTATTTTTTTTAACAAACATGTTATTATATTTTTTTGTTTGTTTTATATTCAAGACTACAACATGACTATATGAAAAAAAAAAAAAAAAAAAAACCTATCTTGAAAAGTTTATTTATGGGGTTGTAATCTATTCTTCTTGCCATTTTAAATTGATAAGTATAGAAATTCAAATATTCTGTGCCTTCGAACTCTCTTTTGTGGATTTTTAATGTTGATTTTTTTTAAGTAATAACAATTCCGTTGCACAAATAATTTCTTTAATTTTTTTTTTTTTTTTTGTGTTTTATATAAATATATCATTTTATTTAGTAAAATTTTTATTAAAAAATAAATATTCATTTTAGTTCATTTGGATTTTATATTTATTTTAAAAATATCGAAATTGAAAAATTGAAGTTATTTTTGCAGATTAGTTGCTTTGACTACATCTACATATGAATAGAAGTGGGAGTAAAAAAGATCCGGAAGAAAAACAATTTATTCTCATGAGCTCATTGACCTTGGAGGGAGATACACATATCAAATCATTGATAAAGTATATGTAATGTCCCTTCAAAAAAATGAAAAAGTATATGTAATGAAATATTTGCTAGCTAGTTTTAATGATATTGATTATTATAGATTATTTTTTGCCATATTTTTATTGAGTTTTAATATTAACAACCCCTCACCTTTGAATTATTATTGGATTTATAGTTACAAATGCTTTTATTTTAGAAACCACCGCTATCAACTAACATTGATAGCATTCCATTTGTGTTGACTGAGTTTGACTATTAAAAGTATAAAATAACAAAATTAAAAATGAACCAAAAATATTGAAAATGAGTATTTGATTGGATTTATAAAAAAAGACAAATAAATACATATTCTGGTTTATTTTCAATGATATTGGTTCTTTTGTAATTTTGTTATTTTTAAGGATAAAATTGTCCACAAAATAGCTTCTCATTTGCAAGTTAACATTCCCGCCTTTTGTATCATTTAATTATTATTTTTTTGGTAAAAGTATAAGGGTATAATTGTCAATTCATACAATTGAAGCTTAAATAGAGACATTTCATACTTTTTTAACGGTCAAACCCAGTCAACACAAACGTAATGCTAACAGTGTTAGTCCATATGGGAGGTTTCTAAAATAAAAGCATTGTAACTATACATCCAATCATAGTTCAAAGGTGAGGGGATGTTTTTAATATTAAACCTATTTATTAAGATTATAAATATTTTTTATTATATTATATATGATATGATAAATTAATTACTTAATTTCAAAAAATAATACTACATGTCACTCTCATATGAAAAGAAGCTATTTTTATCATATGTGATATATGATGTATATGATATATGACGATATGATTCAAGATAGGGTTAATTCAAAACATTTATTAAGGACACATGGCGAATCATAGTGAGAAGTAGCTATTTTTATTATATTATACTAGTGTGTAACCCGTGCGATGCATGGGTTTTATTAAAAATATATATATATTTAAAATATGTCATGTGATATAATTTTGTATACCTAAAGTGCTTCATATTCCATAAATCTTTTTGTCAATTGAGGACTTTGGGTATAGAATAGTCCATAATTTTGCAATTAGAATGTAATAAAAATTTCTCTTTACTTGTAATTATTTCGGTTAAGGATGTGGTATTGTTTTGGATTCCAACTTGAGTTATAAAACTTCTATACTTCTCGTTTTCCTTGTATCATGTCTTTTGATTGGAATGCAAACAAATTCTTATTAAATTTAGAAAATCTACTAAACTAAAACACTAATCACATTAGTCGTATTTAGAAACATTAAATCAGGAAAATCAAATAAACCTAAAACATTAATCACATTAGTTGGATCTAGAAAATTAATTTCCTTATCCAATTAATTATGGGATTGGCTCTTAATTTTATATGATTAGTTAATGAATATGAAAAATATAAATGAATATATAGAATTTAATACCAAAGCTTCCTCACGCCGACACGTGGCACCTTCAGATTTGGCTTTATTATATTACTAGTCTGTAGCCCACATGATGTACGGGCATTGTAAAATACGCAATCGACTTCAATCTTTAATTATTAAAGATTATATAAATATAGATATAAATCGGTGTAGATAGTTCCCCAATCTGAAGAGACAAAGGATGGTTACTAACACCAAAGCCACTAAATTTGCATAAATTACCAATTATAAATTCATAACCCAATATTTGAATATCGAACTTAAAAAAAAAAAATTCACTAACTACAATTTCCAATTTTCCGATTTTCTCAATGGTTAGGTCAACGCAAATGGAAATCTCATCTTTGCATGCAACGCTTCTCCATTTAAATCTATCACAATTCAACAAAAAAAAAAAAACAAAAAAAAAAACCAATTAGAAATTTAGGCAAAGTAGCATTATTCTAAAAAAAAAAATAGCCCGATCATTATATTCTTGCCAATAAAGGATTTGGATATATGGAATACAATCACTAGTGGATCCTCTTTAATTCTTCAAACAAAATTTTAACAATGACACTAAGAATAGTATACACCAGCGAAATCCATTTCATTAATCCCCATGAAATCATGTTAAAAAAAAAAAGGAATTTATTTCAAAGTAAGAAATCTTAATTACTTGTTAAACATGATTATTGAAATGACAATTATTTCCATAACCACACAACCAAGTCCCAAGGTAAAATAAACAATCTAGTTCACCTAGGCGATCCATGCAAAGACTTGATTGAGCCACACCACCTCTTTCTTGATTATCATAAATTCTCAACCTCCATATTGCAATCCAAAAAGGAAGTATAAATCATCAAATTCTCATATTTCAAAATCTTAAAATCTGTTGCATTAAAACTCCAAGTTCTAGAAAGAAAATCTCACAATAGCTAAGTCTAGAGGAAGGTTGGAAGGATTAACACACAATTCGTAACAATTTTCAACTTCAAACAAAAATTAGTATGTTTCAAAGAATCAACAAACATTTCATCACCATAGCTCTCAAAATTACAAATTCAACTTCATATATTCATAAATACCTCGGCTTCATATATTTATATATACCTATAATTTTTGAGAGACACTTCATAGGAATCATTTTGATGGCTTTCAATCCGAGCCAAGCTTGAGTTTTGAATCTTTTGATTACAGGAAGTTTGAAGATAGAAGACCAATTTGAAGGCAGCAGCGTCTAGATGTAGTGTATGCATGTAGTCATAATAGAAGCTTAAGGGGTTTAATTTAGTAATGTCATTGGACTGTTTAAATTTTTTATTTTTTGTTTGAGATAATGATATTCAATATAATAATTTTAAATTGAACCTAATAACTTAATTAGATGGAAATTGGTTCAATAATTCATTTTTAGAAAATCAAATTTATAATTCGTATTCTAATTATCCTTCAAAGAAAAATTCCTATTCTAATTATTATATGTTGCTTATTAGCTCTGAATTAACAATCACACTTCTGAAGTTGATGATAAAAATGCTTTTAAAGGATTCCCTTTCCAAAGTCCACCTAAGGGAAGAATATGTACCATCTCCGTATACATGAGTAAACATACCTACATATATATATATATATATATATATAGTGGTTCTCTCATAAGGGATCCCTTATTTTAATTTTGGTAAGGACCTTCATGAAATTGAGTCGATTTATATGAATTTTGATCTGAATTTTTTTGTGGATGATGAGTTTAATGAAATCTACCTATCAATAAAATTTAAGAATTTTTCAAGCACTACAACTATTTATCATGATTTTGTTAAATATGAAGGCATCGAAAAATGGATGAAATATAGGAAAATTCAAGAAAAATAGTTGCAGTGTTTGAAAAATTCTCAAATTTTATTCATGGGTAGATTTCATTGAAGATATCATCCACAAAAAAATTCAGATCAAAATTCATAGAAATGGATGTGATTTCATCAAAGTCCTTACCGAAATTAAAATAAGGGATCCCTTATGAGAGAACCACTCACATATATATATATATATATATATATATATATATATAAAATAAATAAATAAATAAATAAATAAATAGCAAATTTGTAATAGGAGACTCAAAATTTCCATCCAAAACAACAATACAACACATATAATGCAGACGTTGACCACAAACAAAAATTATATCTCATCAAACAAATAATACTCAAAAAGGAAAAAAAAAAAAAAAAAATCGAAATCAGATCCCCAATCATTGAAACAAAAAAAAAAAAAGGTATTATCTTCCAAATTATTAACGGATTGATTTGAGATAGTCCTTTTCACTTGCTAGTTATCCAGCATCAATGACACACAAACTTTTGTCTTCTGTAAAAAAATAATAATAAATAATCCAAAAATAATTTCAATTGGTTAACAAAATTGTCACAATATATACAAACAACATACCAACAATGTAATTTCAAACCCAGCAATATATATACATTTTGTTATATATATATTAAAAAGAATAAAAAAAATCATTGCTCTTTTTTTTTTTTTTGAAAATCAGTTGAAAAAGCCCGATGGAAAATTTCTAAAATGTATAATTTAAATTTATAGGAAATGGGGTGGAAAATGAAGGTTTTTTTTTTTTTTTTTTTTTTTTTTACCTTTTGTTGAAAATGAAATGTGAATAATTGAATGTGCGATATAAATAAATTAATAACTTAATGGATTGAGTTAACTTGTGCCATAAATGAATTTGGGTTCATTGCATGCATTAATTGCTAATGCATGTGTGATTGTTAAATTTGAAATCCAATGGATGACTGTTTTTTTTTTTTTTTTTTTTTTTTTTTGAAAGGGGAGATTCATAAAAAGGAAACTAACCAACACAATCAGTCCTGACAATCGACTCAATGCAAGGAGGACAAGGCCCTTGCCAACAGTAATCAACAGAAGAAAAAAAGGCCATTTTAGCCAAGGCATGTGCAGCCTCATTAGCTTTCCTAGGGACGTAGGAAACATTGACCTCAAACTGCCTAACTAAAGCAACAATGTCGCCAACAACGGCACCAATATCAGAACAGAAACCATCAACAGAATTAATAAGATCCACGACACCTTTGGAATCACTTTCCAACACCGCAGGAAGCATATCATTGCCAATGGCCAAGCGAAGCCCCATGAGAATTGCACAGGCTTCAGCAATAGAGGGATCATAGCAAGCAGTAAGTATCTGAACAGCACAAACCAGAACTTGCCCATTAGCATCTCTAATCAAAGCACCAAAACCCACCAACTTATTAGCCACCCAAATCGCCGCATCCATATTAATTTTCACTGAACCATCGGTAGGCCTGCACCACTTAATCGCACTCATAGGACTGGAACGAAGATTAGAGATGGAGTCAATCAAATTCGCTTTCTGGAATTCTTCCATAAACCTTGTAGCCCAGGCAACAACATCCTCATTACCGCGATAATGAGAAGAATGAACAATTTGGTTCCTCCAATACCACACTCTCCATAGCACCACACACAGAATCTCTAACTCCTCCTTGTTCAAAACACCACCACAGTAAGTCAGCAACTCTTTAACCGGCATATCATTCCTCCAGTAGAAATTCTTCAACAGGTAGCAAGATTTACGAATATCTTTGACACTACCACAGCCCCATAAGGCATGCAAAGACGATTCCGGCTGACGCTTGCAAACATGGCACCACACATCCACTTTAACCCCCCTACCAGCTAAATTCCCCATAGTAGGTAACCAATTGTGGCAAGCTTTCCACATAAAAATCTTTACCTTTTGGGGGATCCTCAGCTGCCAAAGCTGTTTCCACCAGTCCACACTGTTAGAGCTCGAAGGAACCTCTTGAGATTGCAACAGTCTGCCCAACTTATACCCACTCCTAACCGAATACGAACCAGACTTCTCAAAATGCCAAAGAAGTGAATCATCCCTGTTAGTCGTACCCAATGGCAAGCTAAGGATAGCATCAGCCTCCTCCATCACAAAGGATTAGTGAACAAGCTGCACATTCCATTGCCCACAATCAGTGATCAAATTTCGTACAAGAGCAGACTCACCAAGCACCTTGGGCGATTGAATTTTGAAAGAAAAGTGTCTCGGAATCCAGCGGTCAGAATAAACCGACAGCGATGAACGGGTACCCACCCTCCACCTCGAGCCAGCCACCAGCAAATCTCTTCCCCATAAAAAACTCTTCCAAACAAATGACCCTGATCTACAAATATCATCCTTTAAGAAGCTAGAAGTGGGGAAGTACCTACCCTTAATCACTCGAGCAACCAAGGAGTTAGGGTAATTAACCAGTCTCCAACACTGCTTGGCCAACATTGCTTGGTTGAAGAGAGCAATATCCCGAAAACCCATCCCACCATTCTCTTTACTGTCACATAATTTATCCCAAGAACCCAATGCAACCTCTTATCCTCAGACGTACTACCCCACCAAAAGCGATTGCAAATACCATGGATTTCAGAAACGAGACCCTTCGGAAGACGAAAGAGATTCATGGCATACGTAGGAATCGACTGAACAACTGCTTTAAGAAGAACTTCCTTCCCTCCCACAGAAAACAGACGACTTTGCCATCCTTGAACACGTTGCCAAATACGTTCACAACAAAAAAAAATGACCTATAGTGACACATTTCTTTGTGACAAAATTTGAATGCATCACTATAGGTATTGTTTTGTGACAAATATTATTATTTGTCATTGTGTTTTTTTCAATTCTGATTTTTTTACAAAAATTGTCACAACTAGTTAAAATTTGATAATTTGTGACAGTTAATATAATTAGTCAGAAAATTACCTTACAAAAAATGCCCTATAGTGACACATTTGTTTGTGACAATTTTTATATGTATTACTGTTGGTATTATTTATTGATAAATTATTTATTTTGTGACTTTTGTGTTTTGGTGTAAAATCTCCCTCCAAAATTGTTTACCAAAAATACTGATTCAAATTAGACTTTATAAATCAATTTGTCACAAGTATTTAAAAAAAATGATAAATTGTGTCGATTTATATAATTATTCACTAAATTAAAGATTTTAAAAATGAAAAAAAATATATTATCGATAATTATCAAAATCTTAGACTAATAAAAATAAATATTTCTCCCGCTTGATTTTTTGTTTATCAACAAAATTACCGCTATTATTTTTGTCATATTTTGTGACAGGAGCTTTTCTTCTTTCTACCCAATTTGTTTCCTTGTTTCCTTACAACTCTTCTTTAGCTAATACTGGAAACTACAATCTGCAACCTCCTCGGCAACAACGATTTTTTTGGCTCCCTTTCTCAGCAAACCTAAACCTTTTTGGCTCCCTTTCTCAGCAAAATACTCCCTTTCTCAACAAACGTAAACCTTTTTGGCTCCCTTTCTCAGCAAACCGCTTCCTTTCTCAGCAAACCTAAACCACTCGATTTGTCAAGATATATTGTGGGTTTTCATTGGAATTTCAATTGGTATGTTTTTTTCCTTTTAATCTCTCTAATCAGTTATTTTCCTAGCTAATTAGAAAAGTAATTCCAGTTTGTTGGGCAAGAATTGTAAAGAGATATTGTGGGTTTTCAATTGGGTATGTTAAATCCTTGTGCGACATGTATTTGTAATTCTCCCTTATGCAAATTAGTGTTTTTGGTATGGATTTTGAAAAAAATTCATGGTGACTTTCAATTATTTTTGTGTTTTAGTTCCTTTTTTTTATATTTGGTTTATCTTTTCAATTATTTTTGTGTTTGAGTGGAAGATTCCTTAATATTAATGCTTGGATGTTGTCTTTTTTGGTTGTTTTTCCCTTGCTCTGTTTGGAGCATGCTTTCTCTGTTTGGCTGCTTTCTCTTGTTCTTTGTTGTTGTTTTGTTGTGGTGTGCGAGACTCTTCTTTGTTTCCTGGTGCATGTTGTTTGTTTGTTACTGATGTTATTGGCCTTTGCCTTCTTATATATATATAATATTTTGCTGTTTAAAAAAAATAAAAATAAAAATTGGAATTTCATTAGTGTTGATTTAGCTTTAGAAATAGGTGTGGTTTTGTTCTTTTGGTGTCTAGTGCGTTGCCGGTAGCAGAGAATTGTGAGCTTAATAGAACAAGGTCCACAAATGATGTGAATGAGTTCAATTAACAATGTAATGGAAGTGATAAATTCCATTGCAATGATTTTGGATCTCAGGAAGCTGTAAATTTTGAGGATGGTATGCTTTTATTTGATTTTGAGACCTCTTGGAATGGGCGTAGCCAAGTATCATCGGCTATTTTTGAAAGTAGAGCTGTTTCCTGACAGTGGTTTTAAGGATAAAATTATGCTTTTAGGTTGAGCTTATTTTATTGGTATCAGATGAACTGTGGTAGCCTTCCACTCAGAGAGAGAGTATGTTGGACGAATGAATTTGTACAGAGGCTGACTGTTTCTCTCAGTCTTTTGTATTTATGAATTCCAAATCTTAAATTATGTGAGAAACAATCAGTCTATGTACAAATTCATTCAGGCTTTACAGCTGTGCTTGCCTAGGTTGTTTTTCTTTGGTGTTCCTTTTATTGTTCTAGTTTGTTTAGGTTCTTCTGCTTTGGTTCTTTGCTTTCTTTGGACCCCTCTCCTGGGGCTGTTTTGTTGTTGTGGGTTTTCACCTTTTTTGCCTTCTTGGCTTTTCATAGATTGTTTCTGTTGAAATTTTGAGTTGGCCTTTTTAGATTTTACTATTGTTTTGTACTAATGTTAGCCTTTTTATTTTGATCCAGGTGTTAAATAACAGTTGATTAGCTTTAGAAGTGCTTGCCACATACTCTCCAGGTACCAGTTGTTTTTTGCTTAGTATATTTAAAATGTGTTTACGCTATTGCTTTGCCAAGAAGACTTATTTTCTGTTTATTGATGGTGCTAGAAAGAGCTACTTACTGTGTTCTTGAATATAATTCCTGTAGACATATGAAAGAAAATGACAAAATATGATAGTTTCCTACCAAATCACATTAGATACTTGCAAAATTACTATTGGAAGTTAATCAGTCCACATTGAAAAATTATAAATGATCACTAGAACTTCTAAGTGTTTGACATGAATTGATTGAATTGCTGAAGCTCCAACAACTTTTAGATATTTTTCAGATAGTATTTGATGGGTAAAATTGCTCATTTCATTTCTTTATTAATAATCAATATATCAAGAGTTTATATATATGGAACTAGAGATCAATTGATCACCTCATGACGATCAATTGATCATTTCTTTATCAAAGCTTCAAAGATTGATTATTAAAAATTCTTAAAAGTATTAGAAATACAACCAACAAGGTTAGCAGTTTAGTCACCTAGCTCATTGCCTTTAGTCACCTAACTCACCTATCTAACAGCCTTTAGTCACCTAGCTCATTGCCAGCAAGGTGAGTAGTTTAGTCATATAGCCAGATCACCTTTTAAACATATTAGAAATATATAACTGTAAGACTGCAAGAGCCAGCTGGAAATGAGGCAGCTAGCAATAGCAGCCTTTAGTCATATAAAATAATGTAAGGAAAACAAAAACATACTAACATCTAAAGTTATACATCCAGCGAAATTCTTCACCAAACCAAGGCATGACTTTTGGAATCCTTCAAGCCTTCAACATTGTTTGCTTTTGTGTGTGTGTGTTTTTTTTTTACTTTATATATATTTAGTGTATTCATCATAATTAGGAAGTTTAAACAATGCAGAGACCTGTAATAGTAAAAAACATGTAATTTATGTGCTAAATATATATTGTATTGAAAATAAAATATATTGTTGTTGTGAATTTATTTATTTTTCATTATGTTTTTTAGCTTAAGTTTGCTACCATTGGAATTTTGTAGGATCTATATTTTAGGATTGGAAAATTTTATCAGAAGTTCTCAATGGATAAGAGTTGGATTTATGAGTCTAGATTAAGTAGCACTTTCGAAGACGGTGTGACACAATTCTTAGATTTTGCATTTGTTTATAATACCGATGGGAGAATAAAATGTCCATGTAAAAACTGTAACAATGCTTTTTGGCATGATAGAAATACGGTAGAGGAACATATGATATGTGATGGTTTAGACATAGGATATTTTAGTAACAAGTGGATATACCATGGCGAACTTGATTCGACACGCACAAGATTGAATAATGACCAATCGGGTCAAGTAGATGATATGCAGGGGATGTTGCACAATGCATTTGGTGTTGTAGATGGTGGTGGTGGCGTGGACCTTAGTAGTCTTGACAATGACAACAGTAGTGGTGGTGATGAGAATGACAATGGTGGTGATAGGGAGATTCCGAATGATGATGCAAGGAGATTTTACAATCTATTAAAAGATGCTGAACAAGAGTTATATCCTGGTTGTAAGAAATTCACTAAGCTCTCTTTTATTGTTCGACTATTTCACATCAAATGTCTTTATGGATTGAGTGACAAATCGATTACAGTACTACTTGAGCTTTTCAAAGAAGCATTACCTGAAGGTGAAACTTTGCCAAAATCATTCTACCAAACAAAGAAAATTATTAGTGATTTAGGACTTGGGTACAACAAAATTGATGCATATCCTAACGATTGCATGTTGTATTGGAAAGAAAAATCTCAAGAGACAAAATGTACTGTGTGCAATACTTCTCGATGGAAAGAGATGACAAATGATGCAAATCAATCGTCTCCCTCAGAGCATAAAGTTCCAGCTAAGGTTTTGCGTCACTTTCCATTGATACCAAGACTTCAAAGATATTTCATGTCAAACAAGACTGCTTCTTTTATGCAATGGCATGAGAGAGACCGTGTTAAAGATGGTTTGTTGAGGCATCCTGCGGATTCTAAAGCTTGGAAAAAATTTGATAATCGCTATCCTAATTTTGCTTCAAATCCTCGTAACGTTAGATTGGGCCTAGCAAGTGATGGTTTTAATCCATTTGGTACAATGAGTATTTCTCATAGTACGTGGCCGGTCGTCTTGATGATATATAACTTGCCACCTTGGATGTGTATGAAGCAACCGAATTTCATCATGTCATTACTTATTCCTGGACCTTCTGCTCCCGGAAATGATATAGATGTCTACTTACAACCATTAATAGATGAGTTAAAAGAGTTATGGGATAATGGTTTGAAGACATTTGATGCCTCAACAAATCAAAATTTCAATATGCGTGCAGCATTATTATGGACTATTAGTGATTTTCCGGCATATGCCAATTTGTCAGGATGGAGCACTAAAGGTCGTTTCGCTTGCCCATATTGCAATAATAAAACCCATCATCATAGATTAAAGCATTGGAGTAAATATTGTTATATGGGACATCATCGTTTCTTAGGTGATGATGCTCCATCTGCTCCTTCTGGGACTGAGATATTTCAACAAATGAGTTTAGTGAAAGTCATATTAGGAAAACATTCTTTAAACACTCCTATTAATAAACGAAAGCGAGATGATGTTGACAAAGAATATGATGTTTTGTGGAAAAAAAAGAGTATTTTCTTTGATTTAATGTATTGGGAGCATAATCTAATCCGTCATAACTTGGATGTAATGCATATTGAGAAAAATATATGTGACAGTATTGTTGGAACACTGTTAAACATTGAAGGCAAAACAAAAGACAATTTAAAAGCACGTCTTGATATGAAAGATATGGGTATAAGACCAGCCTTGCATCCAACAGTTGTTAGAGGAAAAACATGTTTGCCCTTTGCTTGCTTCTCAATGACTCGAATTGAAAAACAAAACTTTTGCAAGGTCTTATCTCGTGTAAAGGTTCCTGATGGTTATTCATCGAATATTTCAAGATGTGTCAACATGAAAAACCTTAAAATTTATGGTTTAAAGAGTCATGATTGTCATGTATTAATGCAACAACTTATTCCATTGGCAATACGACGAGCCTTACCCAAAAAGGTTAGTTTTGTATTAATTGAATTAAGCAAATTCTTTAGAGAATTGTGTACTAAGGTAGGATCTGTGGAAGAATATGGTAAACTTAAAGCACAGATTGTAAGAACTCTTTGTCATCTTGAAAGGATTTTTCCGCCATCTTTCTTTGATATTATGGTGCATTTACCGATTCATCTGGCTGATGAGGCAGAAGTTGCTGGACCGGTGCAATATCGATGGATGTATCCAATCGAAAGGTATAAATTACACTTCTATTCTTAGTATAATATTTCAATTAAACACAATGAACTAATTTATTTGCACTTGTAATTTAATAGGTATTTGCGAACATTAAAATCATACGTACGCAATAAATGTCATCCCGAGGGTTCTATAGCAGAGGGGTATTTGGCCGAAGAGTGCTTAACATTTTGCTCTCGATATTTGTTTGGAATAGAAACCAAATTCAATCGACCATCAAGGAATGTTGATGACCATGATTCAAATGGGGAGAGATTATCCATATTTACAAGTATAGGTTACGGAAAAGGGAAAGAAGAGTTATTTTGTCTAGATAATCAAGTTTTGTCTCAAGCACATAGATATATACTGTTTAATTGCAATGAAGTTGACTATTTTATCAAGTACGTCAAATAAATTCATTCTTAGTAACATTGTGTAATTATAAACGTATTTTTATTTAAAACTAATCACATAAATAACATGACAGACAACATATTCAAATAGTTAGAAGTTCAAATCGTCGAGCTAGACCGATAGATATTACTCGCATCCATAATGAGACATTTCCCAAGTGGTTTCAAACAGAGGTAACAAGAACATTAACACATTGTGTTAGATTTTAGATTTTATAAATTACATACTTATTAACTTATAATTGAATTAATCAGGTTTTGCAATTGTACCACCAAGGTGACCTTCGTGTAAATGAAGATCTTAAATGGTTGGCACAAGGTCCTAACAAAATAGCATCAGATTCAAGAAGTATCTTATAAATGGATTTAGGTTTCGAATAAAAGATATTGATATTAGGAGTAAAACTCAAAATAGTGGTGTTGTTGTTACAGCAAAAACTTCGAGTTTTGCAAGTGCTAAGGACAAAAATCCTATTGTGGGAGATGTTTCATACTTTGGACATTTAATAGAGGTTATTGAACTCGATTATTATGGAGGGAGGAAGGTTACACTTTTCAAGTGTGATTGGATTGATATAAAGTCCAACCGAGGAACAAAGAAAGACGAGTTAGGTTTCACACTTGTGAATCCTTCTTGTTTGCTAAAAACTGAAGAACCATTCATACTCGCGTCCCAAGCAATTCAAGTGTTCTATGTTCAAGATCCTGTGGATACGGAATGGCATGCTGTTGTCTTTACAGAGCCAAGAGATTTGTATGATATGGATGAGGTTGCAAATGTAGGAGATTTGTATGTGGAAAATGAAAGTGGCAGTTCAGAAAATTTACAAGAATTGATGGACAACACTTATGATGTTAGAGACAATTTGCCCGGGATAATACTTGACTCACTTTTAAACATCATGGAGGAGGGTGATACAGATGATCAATATGGGGATGAAACTGACGACTAAGTTCGATGTTTCTTTTTATTTTGACTTATATTGTTTTTATGTTCTTGTTATTAGGTTTGTTTTGCTAAAAAAAAATGTTATTATATTTGTTTATATTATGGTTTTATGTAATTCATGTTATTATCAGAGAGACTCGAATTTTATATATCATCATTATTTTAGTATTTAGATTTGGGTTTATTTGTTTATATAATTATATTAATATTTATTGGCAAAATCTGGTGCTCGCTCGTCAGGAGAAAGACTCGAATAGGGGTTTGAGTAGTTGTTGCTGGTGTTGTGATCTGTGCCATTTTTTCTTTTTCAAGTTTGGTTTTAGTTAGCTGGTGTGATCTTTTGTGTGTCCTGCTGGTGTGTTTTGCTACATTTTGTAAGGGTGGGGGGCTTTCGTCTGCAGTATATGACTGTTTTTGAACTTGTTTTGGTATGTAGTTGTGTCTTGGCCTTTTTGGTCTTCTTTAATAAATCGGCAGTTTCAACAAAAAATATATATATTTATTGACAATTTAAATTGAACATGTCAACATGAAATGCAGACAAAGAATATGTTGAAACGTAAAAGGGAGCAACAAGATATTCAACTTTGGCTAGAAAGGGCGTTGTTGACAGTTCCAAAAATAGAAGCAATATGCATCAAATGGTTAGGTCAAGGGCTACTAACAATCTTGAAACTCAGAATAACATGGGACATGTGGTTAGAAGGGGAACTTGTAACAATATGGAAAGTATGAGTGATGATTCTGAGACCGAGGAACCTTCTGACTATGATATTGAAGAAACTCAAGATGATGCTGGTTATGAATCTCACAAACCTATTTATAATTATTTATGAAATTTTGGTTTATCTTTCATTTGACCTTAATATTGGTTTGAATACCGTTATTTTTAAGTTTAATTTCGATAATTGATTATAGGTTCTACTCGTAAGAAGACTCGTGGCCGAACACGTCTCCAATGGTTACATTTGCAAAAGGAGCCTATCCAAGTCAAACTCAATGAGCTTCGTCAACCTATTGGAGAACCCGGTAAACAATTAGGACAGTACATTGATTTCATTATAAGTGATTCAACAATAATACCCCTTACTTTTGAGGACTGGAGACATATGCCAAAAGAGACAAAATTTCATATTTATGACATAATAAAGGTAATATAAATTCAAATTTTTTTTTAAGTTTGTTTTGGGTTATGCATGCTTTTTTATTAGCCTTAACTTCATCTCATATCATTTATATTTGGCTATATGTGTAATTGATTTATGATTTCATATATTGTCATGACATAATGTTAATTTATATATGTTAGGCTAAATTTAATATTGATTGGGACCTTGCTGAAGATTGGATAAATAAAAAGATAGATCACCTATGGCGTCAACGAAAACATAAATTGAAGAAGGAATATGAGAAGCCATCAAAAGACAAGGAGAAAATTGCTAAACTCATAAATGATGTGGGGCAAGTTCAATGGGATTGGTTGGTCAAGTTCTGGAATTCTGAGAAGGGAAAAGTAAGAATTTAATTTGATTGGGTTGTCAATTATATATACATCACATATTACTTTTTGAATTCTATAATGACAATTATTTTAATTCATTAATGTTTTTACAGGATCGTGCAAAGACTAATAAACAAAATTATGGCAAACTGGAAATGCATCACAATGGTGGAACAAAAAGTTTTGCTAGACTTAGAGATGAACTGGTAAATATTTCTATATTGTATATTATAATTAGTAATTGATATTAAACATATTTTAATGCAAATATATTATATTCTGTAGAAAAAACAAGACCCTGAAGGAAATGAGCCAAACAAGATAACGATATTTAAGGCTACTCACACTAGGAAAAATGACAAGCCTATTGACCCAAAGGTTGCAAACGCAATGGTAAGATGCATATTGAAAACTAGTAGCCACATTTTTAGTTGACATGGAATGTTATCAAAGTTTAAGAGTCAAATGATTTCATGAAAATTAATTTTTTTCTTAATTATTGGTTAATTGCCGTTGTTGCAAATATAAATTTAATGTGATATACATGCATTTAAATTGGATATTATGTAACTTTTTTTTTTTTTTCTTTTAGAGACAAATGGATGAGCTTGTTATAAACCAACCTGATACATCTAAAAATGAAATCTTCAATCAAGTTATGGGTGAAGTTATTGGTCCAAAAGCTGATGTTTCTACTTTAACGTATGGTCTTGGGATCACTCGATCAAAAAAAAATGGTAAACGTTCTTCGCATATTGAGACATTGAAGACGTTACAGGATGAGAGAATTCAAAGAGAGGCAGCAAATGAAAAGATAAAACATCTTGAGACTGAATTGATCTCGATGAAATCCCAACTTCAAACTGTGGAAGAAATGAAAGCTTAGTTTCGTGAATTGATGTTGATAATTGAACAACAAAAATTTTCAGATTCGCCAGAAGCTTCTTAGTTTACAAATATTTTTTAAGTCCATTTTATAGTTTAGACTTTATAGCGTACGATATTTGTTAATTTCATCACATATGTGATTGGGTTGACGATTCCCTATCGACTTTCATTATTATTTTTCCTTATGTTAATTTAGGTTTCATGTTAAATTTAAAATAATAATTGAAATATGAATATTATAATTATTTAATTTTATTGGACAATTTTGAAATTCCATTTTTATATCGTTAACTGTCACTAATTGTATGTATTGTGACAAAAATTTCAAACAGTTAATTGTCACTAGGTTCTTAAATAGTGACGCAATTCTGGAAGAATTAATTGTCACTAAATTTGCAAACAGTGACAGAATTTGTAAACAATATATTGTCACTAAGTTTATGTATAGTGACAAATTTTGAAATAATTAACTGTCACTAGATTTGCATATAGTGACACAATTTTCAAACAGTTAATTGTCACTATATTTGTTTATAGTGACAAAATATTCAAAGTGTTAATTGTCACTAGATTTGTTTATAGTGACAAATTATTCAAACCGTTAATTGTCACTAGATTTGCTTATAGTGACAAAATATTCAAACCGTTAATTGTCACTAGGTTTATGTATAGTGACACAAGTTTTATTTTGTCACTCGATAGGGTCCATTAAAAATCTATCACTAAAAGTTATGGTTTGTGACAACTACAAATAATTGTCACTAACCATAGTGACAATGGCACTATAAGTGTCACAAATACTTTTAGTGACGGAGGTATAAGTGACGAATTGCTAGTGACAATTTTTTTGTCACAGTATTGATATTGTGACAAATTTTTCACTTATTGTGACATATATTTTTTGTCACTATAGGTCACCTTTCTTGTAGTGGTTCTTTAATGTTATTGAAAATGGCCCGTTTATTTCTGCCAGCAAAGCTTGGCAAGCCAAGATATCTCTCATGACAGCGAACCAGCCCAACACCCACAACTCGAGCAAGCTTCGCACCTATAAGTTGAGAAACAGAACGGCTCACACATAAGGCAGATTTGTTGTAATTTATTTGTTGACCAAAGGCAGCCGCATACTTATCCAGCACCCTCTTAATATTTTGACAATCACCCACCGTAGCTTTTGCAAAGAGTAAGCTATCAGCAAAGAACAAATGCGAAATAAAAGGCCCCGTACTCCCACAACGATATCCCGTAATATCCCCCACAGAAGCAGCTTTATCTAACAGACAAGAGAACGCCTCGGCACAAATCAAGAATAAATAGGGGGAAAGAGGGTCCCCTTGCCGAAGGCCTCTCGAAGGTTTGGCGTCACCACAAACTACACCATTAACCAAGAAGGAGAAATTAACAGACGAAACACAGCACATAATCTTATTCACCCAAACATTTGAGAAACCGAGCTTCAGCAACATTATAATTTCTCCTTCAGCAACAATGGATGACTGTTATTATTATAATTTTAGAACCATTTGATTTTATAACCTTTTACCTTTCTAGGTTTCGTAACTTTAATATTAGTAATTACTCAATGAGAAAATCGGTCCATCTTATAGTTAATTAATTAATTAATATTAGTAATTGATTAATATAAGAAGAATTAATGGATTAATATGAGAAAGCGGGTTCATTGTATAAGGAGTGAGGACCAATGAATTAATGGCTACAATTATTAATTCTTAAGAAAAATTAATGGATTAATATGAGAAAACCGGTTCATGCCAAATCTTTGTTCATGAATCTAGGATGACTATCAAAAGATTAAAGATAAATATGATTAAAAATTATCTTTCTCAGATGAATCAATATATTTTTCATGGATATTTAATATTAAAGTTTTAAAAAATTTAATACAAAACTTCTCTCACATCAATCAAGTATGAGTTTCATTATAATGTATTACTAGCTTGCAGCCCGTACGATGTGCGGAAATCACAAAATATAAAACAATGCTTGTTGTAGTTGACATGGCTATGGCGTTTTTTTCCTCGTAAAAGTAGCTACCACATGCTTGATTTGATTAGAGAAGCATGGGAGTCAATTTCATGGCAGCCCCCATGATAACTAAACCACACCTACTCTAAATTTCAATTTCATTTTTATACCACTTTTACTAATAAATAATAAACAAATAGATGATTGAATGTTTACGGACTTGAACCTTACCATTTCGTGTGGCATTAAAATCGGCCACCAATCCTTTTGAATTTAAAGAAAGAAATAAATCTATATTTGAATTGATGCATGCATGCACACACTAATAAATTATATCAAAGAAAAAAAAAATCGCTATGCATGTAACAACACTGAGGACCAATGTAATTGTGAGCTGTAAAAAAATTGTAATTGTTGTAATTTATTTCAAAATACAATATCTAATCTTTTTTTTTTTTTTTAAGGAATAAAATATCTAATCCTTAAAATTAAGTAATTGCTTGACGGATATATCTATGTTAAAAAAAATTAAAAAAAAAATCTTCTCAACCTATTTACTGCTCTTTAACCGATCAACTCTCTCCTCCTCATAATCCTTCCCACCAATTTCCTCTGCAACTAACTTACTAAAAAAAAAACTTAAGTTTAACATTGTTTATCTTAAAAAAAAAAAAACAAAAAAAACACAATGTTTATGAATCGTATAAACATTTTTTTAAAAAATTAAATTAAATTCTTCTAGTGTATATAGCAGACCTGTGAAACGTAGAATTAACTGATGATCATTAATCAAGCAATTAGAAACCAAATAGAAGGCCACCATTAAACATACTTGCTAAGAGAAAAATAGAAGGCCACCATCAAGCATACTTGTTAAGAGAAAACCTGCTAATGTTCTTGGTAACAGTGAGATTTTTCTTATTTTTACTAAGGATTGTGTGAATAATTTTGATTACACACTTACATTACAGTTTAATATTGAAGAAAAGATTTATTTTCTCCAAGTGAAAACATTAGGTAATTTGTTATGAAAGAGAGAGAAGTAAATACATAGAGAAAATTTGTGTTGATGAGGTCAATAAAATAATTTCAAGATTTCTTTAATATATATCTCATTTTTAATATATTTTTAAAATATCAAATCTAACTGTTGGTTTATAGATTTGAATGTCCTATATTTCTCTTATATCAGTGCACATCGATAAGAAATCAATATATATAGGGATATAGTAATTTGAATGTCCTATATTTCTCTTATATCAATGCACATTGATAAGAAATCAATATATATATATATATATATATACATATATGTTTATATATATAGAGATATAGTAATTTTTGGAGGCTCACATGAAAAAATCATAATGTAACCTCAACAAATTTGTCTTTTTTGTGTGAGTTTTTATTTCAATTTTTCAACTCTACATGGCGGATATATAAACCAATATAATATTTTAGATATGATAGACTTGTTATAATAGGTTTATTAAGGGCGTAAAGGTGTTGAAGCCTTGTTTGAGTATTAAAATTATTTTTATTGAAAGTGATAATGAAGTTTTTGACCGTTTATTTTCTCATCCACCTAAGAAGAAAATCAAAATCAAAATCTCATTCGGTCATGATTCTATTTCCATTTCTAACTCATGAACATTTTGCCTTCAACACAACATGAAAAACGTAAATCAAAAACATCTCAAAAAGAATATTAAAAAAAAAAACACACACACAGGACATGAGATCATGAAAACTAAAAATAGCATGAATCATACATACCTGTTCTATTTGTCGATAAGTATAGAAAGCCAGGATGTCTATCCTCTGTTGGGCAAAATGGGTTGGAATTCATCTGCATCATAAAAAAAAAAATATTCAACATTTCTATGTAATATAGTAAAATGGAACCTAAAGGCGACACGTGTCGTCGTGTGAGAGATTTAAAATTAAATTCTATATATTCATTTGTATATTTGCTATTCATTTATTTTATTATTATTATTATTATTATTAAATAGGTACAATAATAATACAAAGAATCTAAAGTTTTAACCATTCTTTTCCTATTCTTTTCCTATTATTATTATTGTTATTATTATTATTATTATTATTATAAAACTTTACTTTATACCTTATAATGGAACCCAAACTCACCACGTGTCAACATGAGAGAAGTTTAGTATTAAATTTTGTTAATTATTAATATTAATATTCATGAAGAATATATTGATTCATTTGAGAAAGAGAAGTTTTTAATATTAATATATTCATATTTATCTTTAATCTTTTGACATTCTCCCTGGATTCATGAACAAAGGTTTGACATTAAAATTTTGGCATTAAATTTTATTAACTATTAATATTAATAATATTATTAGTAACAAATTCATATTTACCTCCGTGTAGATATAATATAGATAATGCAGATTAATTAAATACAATGCTTAATAACTCATGATCTATTAATCTCTTAATGGTTATTATCATTATCAATAATAAACACCAAAAACTCACCATATTCACTCATAAAACTGTTATGACGTGTTTACTAATCGGGAATGGAAGGAATCGGAATCAAGTTCCATTGGAAAAGGAATGGAGGGGAATCCAAATTAAGTTACTAAATTCCATTCCAGTGTTTACTAACAATTTAGAAATCAGAAATGGAATCAAATTTATTCCCTTTCTAGTGTTTACTTCAACTAAGGAAAATGTTATATAGGTGATTACAAAAATACCCTTGTGTATATAATATGTTGAAATATATTTTTTATTATGAAAAACTATTTTTTATACCACTCATAACACTATAACTGATAATTAACATCTTTATATTGTAAACTTTCAACTAATTAGTCAATAATAATTAAAAATTGAGGAGTAATTCAGATTCGAAAGCATAATTAATTTGATATCGAATTAATTTCTCACATTTAGGTGCTTTTTTTCCTTCTCTCGGAAATTAAAACACAAAATAACTCAACATATAAAACCATTAGCTCACACAGTACTTGATTAATTACTAACTGTATAAATGAAAACAAAAAAGAATTAAAGTCACTGTAGTATATATATATATATATGCAATACATGTTTTACGGAAATAGAAAAAAGAAAAAAAAACTTAAACAAAACAGTATATATAAAATTAAAGTAATTGTAGTGTGTGTGTGTATATATATATATATATATATATGTGCAGTACATGCTTTATGGAAAAAGAAAAAAAAAAAAAACCTTAAACGAAAGAGCATGTATATATATGAATATGTAATACTGCTTTAGTAAAGCGAAAAAAAGAAAAAAAAAAAAAAACAAAATATATATGAATATGCAATACAAGCTTCACGTAAAATGAAAAAAAAAAATTACATGAATATTATAAGTGAGGATATAAAAGATAGTTTATATATATATATATATATATATATAATTGTTATAAGTGAGGATATTTTAATAAAAATACATGAATTCCCTTTTTCATTCAGGAAAGGGGACTTGATTCTTAGGCTAGGTGGGGGAAATCAAATTCCCTTTTCATCAGTAACTTAATTACTGATTTGAGAGTGGGGTCCACGTAACTTAATTCTCTAAAAATTGAGTAAACACTGGAATTCACAAATCAGTAACTTAATTCCCTTTCCTAATTTTGATTACTGATTAGTAAACACGCCATTAATGTCAATATTATAAAGAATGAACCGGTCATATATCATATCTGTTAATAAATGTGATTTTAATTATCAGTATTTACAATGATGATTATTAAACTTTTAGGTATCCAACTATTTATAATGACGGTTATTATTTTTATGGAGCAGTTAGGGAAACATTTAGGTATCCAATACCATTAATAAACAAAAACTCTTCATTTCCACCACTACCAGGCCTATTTAAATGAACATATATTGTTAGGATTATGCTCAATAGCAAGAGTGTAATATTGTAATTAACAATCTTTTTCATATTAATAAAGTGATTTCTGGTTTAACAAATCTTATAGCATTTATAGTTTAATATTATAATTGTCAAAGTAAATAATCATAAGGTCTAAAGACTATGAGAATAGAAGAATTGTTCGTACATCTGGATATGTATGAGGTAGACACAATTCTTTAATTAGTCTTGAATAATGTTCACAACTTAAGTTAAAGGTTGGGCACCTTTATCTTGTTAAAGTTGTAGAATTCTTTTGCTAGCATTTGAGTGGGATCAAATGAGATATGATGAGTCTAAAATCATCGGAGTGTCTTCGAGCAAAAGAATCTAGTGCACTTGGTGCATTGAACTGGATCACAATGAAAAGTTTTATCTAGAACCGTCAATAGATAATAGTCTTTTCATTATCAGGACAATCGGAGAGTCTATCTTAATCCTGAGATAAATGATGGACTTATGGTTGCAAGTGATATCATTTGAGTTATCAATGAGTACGATTATATAGTATAGTCTATCCTCGATAGTTTGGTGATATTCATTTGTTAATCGATAGAGGACTTCATTTATAGATATGAACATCATGGCTCCATTTATTAAATGAGAGTATAATATCATCATATGGATGTTTTGAGGTAATTGGATATTAAATCTCAACGTTGAGTTTTCGATAGTGTCTATTGAAAACATGGCTTCTGGACAAGTCAAAATATCCAAGTTCAAAACGTGGTCATATGAGTAAATATGGTAACTTGGAGAATTATAGGCGGTCTATGAACTCTTGGCGATTACTGATATTAATCACGAGGATACACTATCTCCAACATGATTGTCTAGGGTATGAATGAGGAATATCTTCTTATTCTATCTTTATTAAGAGTTCAATTTTGGCTCTTTAGTGGGAATGAGTTAAAATTAATGGATCGGACCTAAGTGAATCATTTGTTGATTGTGATTAGGTTATATCTATTGAAGCTTAAATTTAGATAGCCCACCAAGATCCCCAATCCACATGAACTTACATGGATCACTTGATATATTCTACCGGACCAATTTATGGGTCCATTTAGAATTGCATTTAATATATTAAGAATATAATTTGCACATTATTTATTTAATGGGCTGCTCAATTATATTAATATATTAATGAAAGGCATGTGGGCTTGTTTCTTTTAGTAAGAATGGGTCTGGTTCACATGTGGGCTTTTTATTTAAAGTCCAATGGATTAAATGAAATAAGAAAAATAATATATGGCCCATTTATTCAAGTGGGGCGGCAAGGTGTATATTAACCTAATATATTATTTTGTTTCATTGTTTTAATTAAATAAGAATTAATTAATTTATTAATTAATTGTTTAATTAAGAAACAAATTTTTTTCTGATCAGGAAATATATTTCCTAGAGTTATACTATTGGTAGTAGTATACTAAAAGTAAAAGACTTGTTTGATAAGAAAATAAATAATTAATTTTATTTATTTAATCAAATAAGAAGTCTTTTTATTTAGTCAATAAAAGAATAAAATATCTATGAGTTGGATCAGGGTTTGAAGTCTAAAGTATGATGGAAATTAGGGTGCAACACAAACCTATTTTGGCATGTGATTTGCGGCAACCCTAGTCCATTTTAGAGAAGGATTTCGGCAACCCTAAAGATAAGAGGAAGCAAAATTTCGGCCACCTATATATTACCACATATAGAATCCGGCCACCCTAGTTGTTCATTGATACAATTTTCTTCTTCTTCTCAATTCATAGAAAAGTATTATTTTTATTCTACTAAGACATAAAAGAGTGAATAGATTATTCTTTGATGGTACACTAATTGCTTGTTCATCAATAAGCTTGTGTGTACAACATCGATTTAGGTTCACGCGAGTTTCGATCATTAGATTGAGAACTCAAAAGTGACCGGAATAATCTTAGTCTTCTTTTGATTGTTTTGTGACTAACAAAAGAAAAAGAAAAGTTTGTTTGTCCATTCTCAGGTTTGCAATTCAAAGAAAAGGGAGACCACGCTCCTAGGTGATTCACGTTCGTGCTAGGATTGAAGATCTTGCGGATTACCATCGACGTAAGTCAATCGGATCACGCGACAAAAGGTATTCTTCTTTTGTTGATTATATGTATGCTTAATTAATTAAAGGGTTAAGGTTCATAAAAAGGAAAAAATTTAAAACTCTACTAAATCTATTTTTAGTCTCGCTTTCGCTGCGTGTACTACGGTATTTTTCCCTTCATATATATGGTTGCACTTGCACTACTTTCTCAGCATGAAGCTAGCAAGACTACAAGGACGAAGACTATCTCTACTTTTGTCAGTTAATCATTAGCAAGCTCTAGCTAGAATGTAACTATATAGTATATATGAACCTTTGTATTGTACGAGTTGTAGATTGTTTATTAATAAAATTTCATATTGATGATCAGTTGTAATTTGTAGTGTTTTCAACTTAATTTCCAGTGGAAAATTGAGGAATCTGGGATATAAGATGCATGTTTGCAATCCATATGCCCGCTCAACCTTTATGGCTCCAATGACTTACTCCAGTTCCAGGTCCAAGCAGACCAGAATTATGAATACCATATACCTAGAGCCTGTAACAGAACAAGTATGATACTCTCCACATGTTACTAATTCGACATTCAAGCCACTGAGAGTTTCAAAAAGCTTTGGCCCTTGGCTAAGGAATACATGATCAAGTAATTCTTCAGGGAACTGTTCAAGTTGTAGGGACGAGTTGCACAGCTCTCCAATTTAGGTAACAAAAAATTTACATTTTTATTGAGTAATTACTTTAATTAATTTATCAATTAAAAAATTTGATCATCTCATTAAGTCGAGTTGTTAAATTCTGATTGATTGGTTAATTTTTGTTGGGTTGCACAGTGATAGATTTAAATGAGAAACGTTACATGCAAGCACGGGATTGCCAAAGGCATTAAGTGTAACCACCGCGAAAGTCGGAAAATTAGAAATTGTAGTTCGTGTATTTTTTATTTTTTTCTTTCTGAAGTTTGATATTCCGATATTTGATTGATAATTTAAGATGTTTGACTGTTATGCAAACTCAGTGGCTTCTCTTTGGTGTTAGTAACCATAATTCTCTCTGTCTCTTTAGAAAAAAAAAATATTATTACAATTAATAACTATAGAAAAATAGAAAGAAAGAAAAAAAAAAAAAAAAAACTAATTGTACCCATATTAACTTAACAATACAATATTATTAATAATAAATTCATATTTATCTCTATTGCAGATACACACTATCTTTTATAACGGTTTCACATTCCACATAAAAAAGAGTAATGCTAGAGGACCCAAAAAAGTGACCCAAATTTTGGACCCAAACCTATGTGACAACTGGCAACATCACATGGGATCTTTGGAAAAAGTGACGTGGGCCCGTGTTGTGTGTGATGTTACCACATAGGTTTGGGTCCAAAATTTGGGTCACTTTTTTGGGTCCTCTAGTATTACTCCATAAAAAAAACACAATACAAGGAAAATAAAACGTACGGAAGTTACATAAGTCACATTGGAATTCAAAACAATACCACATTCCTTACATTTTTGATACTTATAATATCTTAATCAATTTAAAATAATAATTATGTATATAAGTTTGGCATTAAATTCTGTTTACTAATATTGTTTATTGATTGCTTTCTTTCTTTAGTGATTACTATTGTTCACTATGGTTGTTATTCTCATTAAAATTAATGTTTTGTTTTTACAATGGGTGTTAAATTTTATATACAGAGTGCCCATTAAATACAAATTAAATACAAATTATAAAAAACTTATCCATTAATTAGTTGCTTTGGATATTATATATGAACCTAGATATTTTATATAATCACTCCCTTTAATTAATTAAACTTTTATTAGTATTAATTACTATTAATGATTTTCATTATCTCATTGAAAAGAAAACGTTTTAACTTTCCATTGCCAACCCTTAATTTGAGTTTTCAATAAACATGTTTTAATTGATAGCTCAATATTGCATATATAGTAATTACTATTATTGATTTTCATTACTTATTGAAGAGAAAAACGTTTTAACTTTCCAATGCCAACCTTTGAGTTTTAAATACACATGTTTTCATTGATAGCTTATTGAGCATGTATTATATATCAAAATGATACGAAACTAAGGGTAGTGTATTGGATTGTAAATAATCAAAATTAGGAATCACGTTTTTTTTTTTTTTTTTTTTTTTTTCATCCAAGGCGATGCTCTCCATGCCACGGTGCTCTCCCTCTTCTCTACACCAATGCCATTGCCCTCTCCTCCATGCCGATGCCATTCTCCACATTGCTATATCTACTCCGCACCGGAATTCGTCTTCCACCGTTACACATCTTATAGTTTATAGTTTGTAAATTCTTTAGTTTTTATTTTTTAATTTTTTAATTTTTTTTCTTTATGGTTTGTGGCATGGGTTGATGATTGTTTGGTTGATTTGTATTTTATTGTTTACATGCTTTGTTTTATTTTTTTTAATTTTATTAGAAAAATAGAAAGGAGATTTTGTGTGATTTAGATACAAATTATGTGATTGCCTCTTGAGTCTTGATTACCTATAGAATTACACTAAACTTGGTAAACCGGTAACATTAGGAGAATTATTCATTTTCCCATTAATTATGGGATTGACTCTTGATTAGTTATTGATTATATAGATATATTCTATATATTATGTTAGTTTATAGATTTTAATTTATAGGAATTTAATGACAAAGCTCCTTACAACACGACAAGTTTTAAGGTGAGGCTCTATTTTAGGAGATTAATAAGAATTTAATAAAATAATTAATTGTATAGAAAAATCAAGAGCCAATCCCATAATCAATGGGATCATGAATAAAAGTCAAGAGTCAAAATAAGAAATTAATAAAATAATTAATAATATAGAAAAATCAAGAGCCTATCCCATAATTAATGGGATAAAGAATAAAAATTAAGAGCCAATTGGCTTGACCATTAATGAGTTTTTTTTTTTTTTTAAATTATATTTAACCCTTCAGTTTTATATTCAACTTTCAATTGACAGTTGATTTTCTAAATTTAATGAAAATTATTACTATCATTAAATCCTATATTTTTCTTTTAATGTTCTATGAATAATATATTATCATAGAGCCTCAACATATCATCATGTGTCAATATGAGAAGGCTTGACAATTGATTAATATTTTTAAAATTATATTCAACACTTCATTTTTCAATTCATAATTGATTTTATAGATTTAATGAGAATTGTTACTATTCTTAAATCATAAATTTTTCCTTTAATGCTTGATGAATAATATATTATCATGTTTATAAAATATAGTATAATGGAGTCTCAAAGAGCAACAAAGCTTTTGCTACTGAGTAGTTATTCATAATTGTAATATGTTTTAATAATATAATTTTTTTTTCTTCATAAATCACATATCAATAGATAATCAAGAGGCAATCATGTAATTAATGGAATAGTGAATAATATCTCTAAAATAATATCAAAATCTATTTTTAATTATTAAGTATTATTATTATTTTTTTGAATTATTACTTTTATTTGGTAAGTTTAAAAGACAAGTAATAATTTTTTTTTTTTAATTTTTTTTTTTATTTTACCAAAGCTATTAAGTAGTTACTAAGTTTAATAACTTTTAATAATATAATATTTTTTTTTCATAAATCACATATCTATAGGTAATTAATGGGCAATCTCATAATTAATAGGATAGTGAATAAATTGACTTTTAAATATTAAGTATTTTTTTTTTAGTATTCCATTATTTGGTAAGATTAAAAGACAAACCATAATTTTTTTTACCAACAAACTATAAATTCGTATTAATTACTTTTTTTTAAGTATAGTTAATTATTTAACTATATAATATGTATATATAATATAATATATATAATATTTGATAAGTTATTTTATTTTATTTTTGGTTCATTAATAAAATTTATTAATTATCTCATTAGTTATGGAATTGACTCTTCATTCTATTCATTATCCCATTAATTATGGGATTGACTCTTGATTTCTCTATACTATTAATTTTTTTTATCTTGTTTTGAAGCCTTAACATGCCACGTGTCGGCATGAGAAGGCTTGACTATTAATTAGTTTTTTTTAAAAAAAAATTATATTCAACTCTTCAGTTTTATATTCTTCAACTCTTCATTTTTTTTCAATTAACAATTGATTTTCTAGATTTAATGAGAATTATTACTATTATTAGATCATGTATTTTTCCTTTAATGCTTGATGAATAATATATTATCATAAAGATCCAACACATCACATGAGAAGGTTTGACATGACCATTGATTAATTTTATATTGGAGATATCAAAGAAATAAATCTAGAGAAATGCCCCATGATTATTTTTCATCACCGATGTTTCTAATATCTTATACCAATAAATTAAATCGTTAAATTATTGTTGCGTTACATTTTATAATTCCCACACATCGTGTGGGATGCAATCTAGTTTGTATCTATAACTAAATCATTAATCGAAATTTAAAAACAGAATAAGAAAACAAAAAATTTAAATACAATAGAGAATAAATAGACCTCTTTGGTGGAAGTGTCTTATATAGAAATTGTTTAGATAAGCTTAAGAGCCAATGCATTTTTCAATTAATGATATTAAAGACAATCATTATTATTTCTTTAATAGAATTTTCAAGACTTAACGGTCTCCTTCATTGTGATTGAAAACAATAAATATTAGTTGGTATAAATTAACTCAAGAGGACTCATGAACCGATAATTAATGAATAAAAGAAGCAATGAATCTGTTGGTAGTGATGGAAATGGAGAGACTATTTAGGTGATTGATATAAATTGAGAAATGAGAATGAATGGAGAATTTAA
The DNA here is from genome assembly GCA_030490815.1 of Acer saccharum. Classification (NCBI taxonomy): domain Eukaryota; kingdom Viridiplantae; phylum Streptophyta; class Magnoliopsida; order Sapindales; family Sapindaceae; genus Acer; species Acer saccharum. The sequence goes on from CM059871.1 coordinate 27,163,790, forward strand.
AACAAAAAGCTTCTCACGCCGACATGTGGCACCGCTGTTCTTCTGTTATAGAGTATATTATTATAGATTATAGATTATAGATATAGATATAGATGTATCATGTATTATATAGATTAATGGTTAAAGTTCCATATAGATAATAATAATAATAATAATAGGAAATCCGTTCAAAAAATAATAATAGGAAAAGAATGGTTAAAGCTTAGATTCATTGTATTATTATTTTACCTATTTAATAATAATAATAGTAATCATATATATATATATATATATAATAATAATAATAGAGTTTCACCAGTGTCACATGTCGTCGTGAGAGAAGTTTGATATTAAATATGGTTAATTTTATTTTATTTTTGAGATTAAACTCCCACCATTTAATAAGATGTGTTAATTTCAAGTAATAAACATTCTTCCCACCTCCTTACCTCTTCCTTTTCGTCTCCCTCCCTTTCTATTCCTCTTCCCCTTTTTTCAGTTTCTATTTTTAAATAATATATATACCTCGATCTCTCTCGAAGATTGGTAAAAAAAATTCCCTATAACAATTATTTTTTTCTTACTCAGTATCATTATATAATCTTTCTACTTCATTAGACATTTTTTTTTTTTTATATTCAATTTAAAGTGAAGCATCCATTAGTTTTTTTTTTTTCCTTATATGCTGAAAGTGAAGTATTGATTATTTTTTTTGTTCGTTTTAGTATCTCTCTCATGGGAATATAACTTTTGTTGCAGGTGTTATGACAAGATTTACGCGAATTTAGTCTGTGAGATATGTAATTTCCTTATCAATCTCTTTCTTTATGCACGTGTTTAGTTGATTTTATAATTTTTTGATTAATTACCTTATGTTAATCTGAATTTTTATAATTTATTTTTTTAATGACAAGATTTTACCGGTCATAAGTTGACAATACATATAATTTCTTCACCCATCTCTTTCTCTTGGGCATGTGTATTTAGTTGGTTTTCCATATTTTTTTGCTAATTACCTATGTTCAACTGAATTTTTTATTTAATTAATTATTTTTGATCATGTGATTTGCAGGAGTTTGAACTTTTGATGAAGAAAGAAAAAATATTTAAAGCTCAAAGATAGATGAATAATGATTAAATCCCTTTAATCTTTTAGGTGGCTCTATTGCTACCCAAAAATGTTCTCCCAACACCAATTGTTAATGAAAGTTTTTAATTTAATCAAATTTAATTTGTTGAAAATAGTTTCCTTCATTAATTAAGGAAAAACATAAATATTTAAAACTATTATTTTTTAGTGTACCCGCATGCCTTTTCAATTATTTTCGGCATTGAATTGTTATAGCAAATAATTAAATAAGCAAACAGCAAACTCATGCATTTTACATTTTTCTAACAACTATACTATGGCATGATATATTTCAATATTTATAATGTTTTTATCAAAGCTCGTGCATCGCACGGGTTGATACACTAGTAATAATAATAATAATAATAATAAAAGAAATGAATAGCAAATATATAAATGAATATATAGAATTTAATTTCAAATCACCCACACGATGACACGTGTCGCCTTTGGGTTCCATTTTACTATATTATATAGATGGTATGCAGCTCGCCCGATATGCGGCATTGTAAAATATAAATTGAAAAATCATAAAAATTAGGCATGATTCAAAAATTTTATCTGTTATATTTTCAATAAAATTAAAATTTCCATAATTATTGATTGAAATACAATAATCATCACTCTTATTTATAAATAAAGTTATGAGAAAGTATATCAAATCATCACCTTTTTAGTGTTCAAAATGTATTAAATATACATTAACTACATTATTATTATTTTTTTTTATGGAATTAATAGTAAATTTTAAAAACATATCAATAGTAATATATTAATGATTTTTTTTTTGTAACCCAAAATTAAAATAATAATATTTAATCAAATTTATGAAAAAGATACAATTGAATTAATAACTAATTAATAAAAATTTAAGGCAATTTATATCATATATATTAATTGAAGGTTCATATATATTAAATGAAGGTTGAGACTCTCCATCTTAGGGAAAAACACAAATCTCTAATAATATAAAAATGCTTCAAAATTAAAATATTTAACACATCAACCGCTTAATACAATCAATTACTAGTCCTTTTGAATTCTTCAAATAAAATTGTTAACAATTAACACTAAAGAATAGAAAACACCATTAAAATCCATTTATTTCCTATAAAAAAAATTAAAACAAAACAAAATCCTCACATTTTATATAAATATCACTACTACAAAATTGTTAAAAGAAATTGGTTCTTTAAATTGGTTTTTATGTAACCAATTTAAAAAAACTTTTAGACATCGGTTTTTAAAAAGCCAATGTCTTAAATATTGCAGTTTAAAAAGACAACGGTTTTAGGGAAAATCGATATGGATTTATTTTCCAATAAGAAATCGGTTTTCCTTAAAACCGATGTCTTAAATATTGCGGTTTGAAAAGACAACGGTTTTTGGGAAAACTGATATGGATTTATTTTCCAATAAGAAATCGGTTTCCATTAAATCTGATGTCTTAAATATTGTGGTTTGAAAAGACAACGGTTTTTGGGAAACCGATATGGATTCAAAAGCGAAATTCTGCTGAAATTCAAATCTAACCTATGTCCACATTCAGGTGCGCATCTCTAAATATACTCAACGTTATTTACTTATTTGCTCAAATTTTGATACAAGAAAGTAGACAAGCAAACAAACGCTTTTCATTGAGAAAATATTCCAAAAGTTGATTTGGTAAAGTGTGAAAATGAGCGATGAAAACAGCTCACTCTCGGATTCGCGTCGCTTTTGACCTTTGACTGAATAATTGATCATAACTTTCAAAATACCGCCTAAACTTTAACGTTCTTTATGCCGTTGGATTTGTATCGAAAAATCAAAGAACCCATCATGGGCAAAAAAAAGTTATTTCCTTGTCAAAAGATACAGTTTTAAGGAAAAAGTTTGTACAAAAATATCTCCAGCAGAACAAAAAACCACACAAAAAATGAAATGAAAAATAAACCCACTCCCAAACCTAATCTTACATTTGTTCATTAAATTGTAAGATGCATATAGAGAAATATTTCCCCTATAGTTGGAGTTGTATTCCAAATCATGCTTATTACAATTGATGTCACTAGTCTCCTATAGAGTATAGACCCATAACTCGACTATATATGTTTTACAAAATATAATTTCATTAAATGTTCCAATAAATATTTTTTAATATATGTTTGTCATAGAAATTATAATTTTGATTAGTGCAATGAATTTAAATTTATTTAACATTTTTTATTTCTAAAATTCATATAGGTTATATATAAATAGTGTGCAATTGTTAACACATCCAATCTTGTAGTCAGGTGGTAAAGGCTTACCACTTTGACTTTAAGGTTGCAAGTTCAATTCTACATAATGACAATTATTATCAGTGGTGGGGCAGGTTGGATGGCGGGATTAATTTTCGTAATCCATTAGTTTTACGTCGTAGTTTTTAAATCGATTTTTATATATAACCGATGTGTTTTTGCGTGTTTTTACATCGGTTAAAAACCGATGTCTTTAGCGTGTTTGTTTTCTAAATCACCCAAATAGACATCGGTTTTAAAATTTTGAAAAACTGATTTCTTCCATGTAAAATAACCGATTTCTTTTGCGTTTTTTGTAGTAGTGTATTGAGAAACTGGTCTGGTTTGGTCAGGCTTATCACATTATATTTGAAGATCCAAAGTTTGATCAGCTGCTTAGCATGCATGAATTAATGGAGATAGTACTAAAACCGTGTATTCAAGCAACACTATTTTTTTCTTAAAAAAAGAAAAAGAAAAAAGAAAAAAGGAAATCAATTTCTTCACTTAATGACCTCCAATGAAAACAATGGAGAAATCCTTAACATTGTTTGTTTTTTTTTTTTTTTTGGACAAAATTATCCACGGATACGGATATCCGTAAGAATCTTAACAGTTTTAAAATATTAATTACTGTATATCAAAAACTTTGTATTGATAATGTAAATTAATTCTTGATTTTTTCATAACTTTCATACTTAAGAAAAAATTAAATTAAAAAGTATACAAATTTACTATTTTGCTTAAAGAATTGTAATAAATTTTAATATATATTTTTTTAACTAAAGAGATAGAAAGCAAGAAAAAATCAATAGGTAATCAAGAAAAAATGTCGTAATTAATGCGATTATGTATAAATTTTGTTAACCAATTTCATAATTAATTTTTAAACAATTAATATTCATAATTGCAATCAAAATGTCAATTCACATGCTTTGTCTGATATATATAGAAATAAATATATTTAGATTATTCTACATATATATAAAAATTTTAATTTGTTTTGAAAAATATTTAGTTATACCAGGTATATATATAAATACTCCAAAAGAGTAATGCTACTTTGTCCAAATTTGGTGCCAAAATGACGTGGCAACACTCTCGTCCATTCATTTAAATTAAGCAAATCTAATACAATCTAAATGAATGGACGAGAGTGTTGCCACGTCATTTGGGCACCAAATTTGGGCAAAGTAGCATTACTCTATAAAAAAAGGTATTTCGAGTAAATTGGGGTGTATTTAGAGGTTTTATAATTATTATATTTTTATATAAAAACATTTATTCTAGAAATACTTGTAGAAGTATTCAATTATTATTATTATTATTATTTTTAAATTCCATGGAGGTTATTGTCAAGTCTAGTGATAAATTAATGTATTTTTCCACACTGATTTTCTAAGGTTACAAAATATATATATATATACATATATATATATATATATTATTACCATTCATAAAAAATATGGAAAATGCTTGGGTACTGACTGGTCAATACCCAAGTATACTGACCACCCAATAGGGTGTTGCCACGTGGCCAAAACTCTTTCACTTTTTACATTTTTCTCGTTGCTTTGGGTTACGTGGCAACTAACCATTGGGTTGGTCAGTACCTTGGGTACTGACCGGTCAGCACCCAAGTGTTGTCCAAAAAATATTATGAGTGAATTCCATATATTTAGGAAAAGAATCAATTGAATTGAATGCAATAATTATTATTTTTAATATCTTATCTTTAATATTAGATTCAAATTTATTATTTTAAATTTTTGTTATATTATCATTAATATATTACTATTGATATTTTTTTTTTTAAATTTACCACTAAATTCCATATAAAACGGATTACCATTAATCAACCTCTGTTTTTATTTTCTTTAGAAAGAAACTAATCAACCTCTGTTTTGAGAGAGAATGGCAAAGAACCGAAGAAGAATAAAATGAAATGTCGTCCCTGTCTGTTAGTCTTTTAGACCTCCAAAAACGCTTTTACAAACAACATCAACAAATTGCAGCAAATGTTTCTGCATGGTAAAACTACTTTTAAGCTTCTTTTTCCAAAAAATATAAAAATAAAATGGACAGAAGTTGCAAAAAATGAATAAATGAAAAATCTTAATATATAACACATGGATCCTCTTTCAGCTAAATCCTAAAAAGACAAACAACCAAGGCACTGCAAAATATATTGTTCCGATAGAAACTTATATTATACCAATTACCAAATATTGGCCAATGGCCATCGATACACAATTCAGGGACATTCACTACTTTCTTACCATTAGCATAAGAAATATACCCCCAGCAACAAAATGATTGCACATGGACATGGTCACAATCTGCCTCTGAAAATCAAGATATATTGGTATTCAAAATTATATTGTTTTAAGCCCTAACCTTTTGAATAAGAGTGAGTGACTGCACTTGTCCGATGATGACTGATGACAGAGTATTTGTGCAGAAAACAGTGTGTCACTGCATATTAAGATGGAGAGGAGGAAATTGGCAATATGAAAAATTATTAAAATGGATGTTGTTGTAAAGTTTAAAAGCCACAAACCTTTGAATTCCCCCATAAGTATTGCTTCCACTGCTTCGATTTCCATCTCTCCTGCAATAGTCTGTATACAGTTATATATGTACTATATATAGAATGCTTCGGTTTATATATAAAGAGTAACGGTTTGCAATTAGGATGTAATAAAGATTTCTCTTTAGTAGTAATTATTTCTGTTAATGATGTGGTATTGTTTTGGATTCCAGCTTGACTTATAAAACTTTTGTACTTCTCATTTTATTTGTATAATGTCTTTTGAGTGGAATGTGAATAAATTCTAATTAAATCTAGAAAATCAATTGAAACTAAAACACTAATCACATTAGTTGTATCTAGAAACATTAAATCCAGAAAATCAAATGAACGTAAAACACTAATCACATTAGTTGGATCTAGAAAATTAATTTTGTTATCTCATTAATTATGGGATTGACTCTTGATTTTATATGATTAGTTAATGAATATGAAAAATAGAAATGTATACATAGAATTTAGAGTTCATTTTTGCTCACCCCCTTTCAAGGGGGGTGAGCATTACCTCCCTCCCTATATCTTGCCAAGTGTCCAAAAAATTAAATCAGAGTTACCAAATTAACTATTACAGTGTTATACCAAATTTACCCCTAGTTATGTAAAAGAAAAAAAATACCAATGATTAATTGATAAAAAGACTAATATTATGAAAATAATATATATATATATATATATATATTAAAATTTATAAACTAATCATCATCTTCTCCACCACCAGTCAAATACGAAACCCTTTTTGTTTTTCTTTCCTATTTTGAGGTCTACTGTTTCTTGCTGTTTTATGCAGCTTTAAAAAAAAAAAAAAAAAAAAAAAAAAAAAAAAAAAAAAACCTAGCCACCAACCACTGCCCTACGCTTGATCTCCTCCCAGCCGCAACGTCTCCTCTCTATCTTCCCTCTCTTCCTCCTTTTATCTCCTTCTTTCCATCTCTCTCTCTCTCTCTCTCTCTCTCTCTCTCTCTCTCTCTCTCTCTCTCTCTCTCTTCACATCAATCGAACTCGGTTCGAGTTCTGGTTCGAACCCCGATTTGGTTCGATTCCAATTATAGGTCGAACCCAGCTGTGTGCAAGAGCGTGCGAGAGATGTTTGTTCAGTGGTGGTGGTGGTTATGTGTGAGAGATTTCGATTTCGTGTATGAGAGAGTGAGAGATTATTTTTTGATGGTTTGAAATATTAAAAACTGACATTCAAAAATTTAATGAGAGAGAGATTGCAACTGTTGCACCTTTGGTTTGTGGTTTAGTCTTGATGCTGAGGATGGTGTGGCTGTTGATGATAATGTGTTTTTGGTTTGCTTGATTAAATCTGGAGATAATATTGCTGATCATGGTTTGTTTGTTCATTTGTTTTTTTTTTTTTATTAAATCTGGAGTTGATATTGTTGATGATGTTTTTTTTTTTTTTTTTTTTTTTAATTGAATTTGGATAAATAAAGGTAAAATTGGTATAACATTATATAAAATATGTAATAGTTAATTTGTTAACTTTGGTTAATTTTTTGGACACTTGACAAGATATGGGGAGGAGGGTAATGCTTACCCCCTTTGGAAGGGGGTGAGCAAAAAAGAACTCTAGAATTTTGTTATACCCAGAATTTGGGCCGACCACTACGGGGTCCAATTGTCTAGAGGAAGGCCTAAAGCGGCCGAGGGATATGGCACGGTCCATTCGAGTTCTCTACTATATTTCAGAACCAACCCTATGTCGAGACCCAAAAATCCTCACTCAGTAGGGAGGAAGGGCACCCTCAGATGTTAGTACTCGGCCAAACCCATGCATTGAACCAAGGCACCATTGTGTCCCTCGAAATGCCGAGTTTTCTATTTTACAACACGCTAGAGTATGTGCCAAGCAATCATTTGTCAAAGTGATAGGCAGATATCAGCCAAACAGGCTCCCCTGCCCAAGCTACCTAGGGTGTCAGAACAAAACACTCGAATTTGGATCCTTAAACACGTCTTCCAAGAGTATAAATACAAACAAAGAGATTCAGCACAAGGTAGAAGAAAATAGGAGACCTTTTAGAGATTTTGACCTCATTCTTAAGATCTGTATCTTGAAGCAATGAAGAAAAAGTCCTAGGGTTAATAATCAACAGTTTTTATCAAGTCATGTATTAATCTTCTCCAATAACGTAAAACGTTGAAACCAACTGATTTGTTGTTAAGATCCCTATTCACTAGATTTACCTGAAAACAAATTTAATATCAAAAATAGAAATGTATATATAGAATTTAATATCAAAGCTCCCTCACGACGACACGTGGCTCTGTGAAACTCTATTATTATATATATGAAAAATAGAAATGTATATATAGAATTTAATATTAAAGCTCCCTCACGGTGACATGTGGCGCTGTGAAACTCTATTATTATATATACTAGTTTGTAGCCCACACAATGTGCGGGCATTATAAAATATAAATTGAAATTGACATTGACACATGAATAGTATTATACTAACATTACTATATATCTCAACCGCCGGTATTTTGCTTCATTGATGTATTAAAAACTTACATTTAAATTAATTATTTAAATATTGTATGTTTATCATCTGTTTTCAAGGTAAATATATTATAAGAGATCCTTATTAAAATGAGCTTGCCAATTTGTGTTGAATTGGTAATATATTATGCTATAAAAATAAAAATGGTTGAGATATAGATCTTCACCGATCCAAATCTCCATCAATAGATCGAGTTTGTAAATATCATTGATGCTTTGATTGTCTGCTTTGTTTTGGCAATTTTGGAGTCTATTCACTTATTCTCTTCTCAATCAATTGGATCTTCGATCATGTCCACCTTTCTCTTTCGCTCCTTCGTTTCCTTAATCTTCTTCTCCTAGTTATGGCCACAAGGCCATCATTCTTTTCAAATAGAATGCTCTTATTCACACTCTGTTATCTCCGTTAGCAACCTCTCATTTGCTATATATATTTGCATTAAAATAATCCAAATTGATTCATCTCATATTTCATATTACAACACTCACGGTTCTAATGTCTACTTTGAATTACACTCTTTTCATTAGCCATTAATGATATAATACATGTTGATCGAAAGTTCGAAACAGAGAAACATATCAATAAACATTAAATAAATAAACCAAAAAAAAAATCGAAACTTTACACTAAAAATGAAAAAAAATACTGACACTCATTACTCATATCAACACTTCTAAACATAATCAACTTAAAAAAATAAAAAAAATAAAAAAATCCAACTTTCGAGATCTAATCTAAATCACTCGACATACCTAACAAAAAAACAAAACACATGAAATGAAAAATTATATTGCAAAGCATCAAAAAAAGAGTACCCGTGTGTGCTTGAAAGAGTAGAAAACAGCTGCCAATTTATAGAAAATGGATTGGAAAATGAATGGTTGAAAATTAAATTCTTATTAATCTATATAATATTCTTATTAATTAGTTATTAATTTTAATATATAATAATCTAATTTTATTTTCTCCAAAGAGATGGAGAGTCTCAACCTTCCATTAATCTATATAAGTATAAATTGACTTAAATTATTATTAATTGTAATTCTAAAGAACAAATCAGATACACTATATCATAATTTCAATTTTATCATCATTAATATTGGAATTTTTTTTTTTTAATATAATCATATAATTTATTTTTTCCTTAAAGAAATGGAGAGTCTCAACTCTCAATTATTGTAATTTTTGGTTATGGAAAAAAAATTATTATTATATTACCATTGATATGTTTTTAAAATTTACCATTAATTCCATAAAAAAATGGATTACCATTAATTTGAAATTACAATTAATATTTTAATTTCTTTTGAAAAATATTTATTTATTACCATTTATAAATATATATATATATATATATATATATATTTGAAAATAATCCTAGTGTATTAATGCATATTTAATACACTCTAAACAATAAGAAAGAAAAAAAAGAGGTCAAAATAGAAAAAAGAATTATAAATATTTATAACTATATAGACATAAATAACTATTGAGATTTACTATTTACAATCATTTTTTTTTCTTTTTACATTTATTTTCTTAAGACATTTCATTTTAATAAATTAAAATCTTAAAACCTCTAAATACATCCCAATTCACTCGAAAATACCATTTCTATAATTTTTATTATTTTTTATAAATGCTTATTCTAGAAATACTTATAAAGATATTCAATTTTTTTTTATAAAAAAAAAAAAAAAACTTCATGGAGGTTATTGTTAAGCCTAGTGATAAATTAATTTATTTTTCCACACTTATTTTCCAAAGACATTCCAGCTTTTTAATATACTTATTTCTATAATAAAAAAAAAAAAAAAAAATCACGCGTCGCTCTGATAGATGATTCAATAAAAAAAATAAAAAAGGTGAAGACTGTTATCGAGATGCAAATAGTAGTGGGATTTTTTTTATTATCTAAAAAAAATATTTATTTATTACCATCTATAAAAAAAAAAATTATTAGTAAATTTTATGTATTTAGAAAAAGAATCCATTGAATTAAAAGCATTCATTATTGTTTTAATGTGTTACCATAAATATTTAATTAAATATTATTATTTTAATTTTTTTATGTTATCATTAATATATTACCATTAATTTTTTAAAATTTACCATTAATTCCATTAAAAAAAAAAAACGGATTACCATTGATTCCATAAATAAAAAAAAAACGGATTACAATTAATTTAGTATTACAATTGATATTTTAATTATTTTTGAAAAATATTTATTTATTACCATTTATAAGAAAAATTAAAATTCAAAATTATTTATTTTTAAAAATAATCATTGTGTATTTAATGCATATTTAATTCATTCTTAAAAAATAAAAAGAAAAGGAAACAAAAAGGTTAAAAATAGAAAAGAAAAAAAAAATTGTAAACAAAAATGTGTAAATTTCCTTTAAAAACAAAATATGTATGAGAAGAGACTTCAATGGTTTAATTAAAAGTTAAATTATCAAATTTTAATCTTGGGTGCACTTATCAATTGAAATATAGGCACCCATGCATTGAGTAATTTTGACCGACTCATCTTTTTAAAACTTTTTAATACTCTATTAAATTTGAATAAATATCTTAAAGAAAATTGAATTAAATAAATAATAAAAAATCATGTAGTGTATTAAATACCATGTTTATCTCACTCCCGCATCATCTTCTCAATCTCATGCCCTTCTCTCTTCCTTCTCATATTTCTTTTGACATATTCCTTTCTTATTCATTTTAATTTGTTTCTCTCTCAAAACCTCCATCTCTCTCTCTCAAGCCTCTTCTCCCATATCTCTTCTCTCTTCCTCTGTATAATCTCTCCGCATTTTTCAGGGTGGTAGGCCTGGTGCCCAATGGTCGACGACGTGAATTGATTCACGGTTGGGTGAGGTAACCACCGGTGTGGTGGCTGGTTGTCGATTCACCTAACAACTTCTAAAAAAAATTTGACAAACAACAATTTGAACATTAATCATACACATAGTGATTCTATCAAATTGATATAAACATTAACCATACACATGGTAATTCTATCAAATTGATAAACAACTTTTGCATACGTCAGTGGTGGACATAGTTGTCATAACCTGAGCCTTGCTTCTTGGTGTCTAAGACTAAGCATATTATTGGGTGACAATTTGTTTCTCTACACAACCATCCCGCTTACCTTTATATATAGGAATTGTTTGGGTAAGATCAAAAGCCAAAAGGCATTGTTAAAAAAATTATTTATGAAAAATTATATCAGTTTATTGGTATTGGATATCCAAAAGTTGGTATTGAAAACCCAAAAGTTATGCCTTTAATTGATGATACTCAAAACAATCATTATTATTTATTCCTTCTTTAATATAATTTTTTAATTTATTAAAAAAACAATTAATATCACTAATATAGAAAATTATATAGATTAATTCATTTAAATATAAAGCTCTCTCATGGCGACATGTGGCGCTGTGAGAGTTAGCATCATCCATAAGAAAATCCATAAGTATAGAGTACCGTAGAATGCTAGCATTACTGGATGTTGGATAGCGAACAATAGCTATAATTGAAAATCCAAGTCTGTCAAAGTTAAAATTCATTTTTTCAAGTTTTATTACCAAAACAAATATGATAAAAATATCAAAATACAACAACAATAATTCATCCCATTTAAAAAAAAAAAAAAAAAAAAAAACAATAAACAAAAAGATAAGAAATCAACAGAACATTAAAAAAAAAAAAAAATTATTCTACCAAATATTAAAAAGAATATGTGAAAATTGCTCTTACCTCCCAACACCATCCAATTCCCCACCGTTTGAGTGTTTTAAGTTAATAAATCAACAGAACAAAAAATAAATAAAGATTAAAATTATTCTACCAAATATTAAATATATGTCTATATTTATATATGTGTAAAAATTACTTTTACCTTCCAACACCATCCAATTCCTCACTGTTTGAGTATTTTTGAGTTTATCTATGAGGGAGAGGTTGAGAGCCATTGGAAAGGGATGGAAAATATATGAGGTTTTGGACGGTTTTTATAGAGAAAATTGAGGAAGAGGAAACGACTTTTGAGTAAAGGTTGTTGTTAATATATTATGATGGCTCAGCTTTTAATAAGGGAAATGTCAAAAGATAAATAAGTAATAATAATTATATTAGAAAGCAATAAATATAACAAATGGAATAGAAAAAATATCAAAAGATAAATAATAATTAATTGCATGAATATGAGTAAATAAATCAATTATTAGATAGATGGTAAATTGTAATTTAAAGCCAAAGCTCTCTCACGGCGACACGTGGCGCCGTGAGGGTTCCATTTTACTATATTATATAGATATATATATATATATATATATCTTGTCAAATATATATATATATATATATATATATATGATATATATTATTATATTATATATTTTAAAAAATAAAAAAATTAATAACATTTATGTTTGTCACGTGTCACAACTACATCAAAAGTAGAAAAAAAAAAGGCTATTATTATATATGACTAGTTTGTCAAGAAATATATTTATAATTTGCTTTTACTTTTTTTTATTTTCTATCTTAATTTTTCATTTCATTATATAATTTAGCTATTTAGGCTAAATTAATGTGTCAAGTGTATTGAATAACTTGGTAAAGTAACATAATTACTGAAATGATGGCTCAATTGCAACCCAACAAATTTCTCACAAGAAAAATTTAGGATCTTTGTATGTAAGAGTCTGTTTTGTAGTGAAATAAAAAAATTTGGAGTCTATAAACTCTTCAAAAATACAAAAGTCTCCGATATTTATGATTTTATTTAATAAGAGTCACATGTCAATTGGGAAAAGTAAAAGTCAAATACAAATTTGAACCCAAAGTTCAAATATTAAATTCGAATTAATCATATTAAATGATATTATTTAAATTAAAATTCATAATATAGATAGTGGTTTACTAATATTTAAAACAAATCTAATGATAAGAACATAATAATCATTATTAATATTATTACAACGGTTGTGTCTCTATATCTTTTTAATTATTTTCTTATTAATTAGTAATTAATAAGAATATAATTACAAATAGTGTGACTCTTTAACTTTTTAAATTTTCCTTAAATGTTTTTGGTAGTTATGTTTAACATAATTATAAAGGTCATGGTTCTCTATCTATTTAGCCATGAAAAAAACATTATTACATTAATTAGTAATTAATAAGAATATAATTACAAATATTGTAACTCATTAACTTTTAAAATTTTCTGATAGTGTTTTTGGCAGATTGTTTTTTAAATCTATTTGATTACTTTTATTCCACGTTTTTTAATTTTCTGATAACGTTATTCAATTGATTTAATTTATTATTGTTGTTGTAAAGGAAAAAGTGAAATTAGCCTTTTCCTTTTTAATCCATATTGTTATAATTATTTGTTTACTCAAATTGTTTTGATTTTTTGAATATTTTTTTAATTTTCCAGATTTGTTTTTAAAAAAAAATCTGAAAACTTATTTTTTTTTTACACAAATTGTTTTAATTTTGTGATTATATTTTTTATTCCACATTTGTTTAAACATTCCAATTTTAAATAATATATTAGAAACATAGAAGATAAATATATGGGTTATAAACGGAGGGAGACAATTCACAAATAATAATAATAATAACAGCTAGAGACAAAAAAGTAAGAAAACTTTAACAACACACCCTAGGAATTAGGAATTTAACTAAATTAGTAGCGAATAAAAAAAAAATTGGTTAAAAATATATGAATGAATTCTAAAAGATTATATATATATATATATATATATATATATATAGCGAGAGAAATTTACAATCATGATTAAGGTTCGAATGTTATACCTTTTAAGTGATAACAATGGTTCTAGTAAAAACCATATAAATCTCCTAAAAAACACAGGGGGAGTTAAACAAAATTAGTGGTACATATATAAAAAGATGTATGAACACATGAAATTCATGATCGAATGAAAGAAATAATCATTTAAAATAAACACGAACAATTTACAATTATAAAAAATCTAGATTATAAACATAAAAGATTAAAAAGAAAAAAAAAATTGTACTGGAGATGTTTAAACATGGAAAATTTTTAGAGCGATAGAACACACAAAACAACAGAAAGAGTGTTTACAGTGATCTGGTTTGAGGGATTGGATCGAGGGTTACATACTTACATGTATATATAGATGTAGAGTTGGTAAATTTTTTAGAGGAATGTCAAAAGAATTTTAAATATTTAATAAAAATATATTTAATTATATATTCAATTGATTTAATAGGAAGAATATCAAAAGATAAATATTTATTAATAATATTATTAAATATATTTAATCATTTATTAAATAGGTTTAATTGAAAGAATTCCAAAAGATAAATAAATAGTAATAATATTTAAAAAAATATAAAGACAATAAAAAGTCATTAATAAGGAAATAAGTAAAGGAATATAACCGGTTACTAAAAACTCATAGTAATTATAAAGAGATGAAGGATCAATGCATTGAATTAGTAACAATTCATAATTATGATGTTGATGATTAAGGCATTTATCGATATTATTATTGAATATTATATTTTTTAATAAAAAAGGCATTCTTGCTTTGTTATTAATGTATTATATATTAACCATATTTAATATCAAACTTCTATCACGACGACATGTGGCACTGGTAAAACTCTATTATTATTATTATATATATATATATATATATATATATATATGTGATATGATATGATACAGTTTTTCTATTATCAGTTCGAACTGACAAAAGTTATATCAGTTCTTTGTATGTGGGCCATTGGATTTAAATACTTTGACTGATAAGTGCATACAGCCAAGTCAAAGTATTTAAATCCAGTGGCCCACATGCAAGGAACTGATATAACTTTTGTTAGTTCGAACTGATAATAGAATTTCTGTGATATGATATATATGATATATGATTATATATTTAAAAAATTAAAATTTTTTTTTAAAAAAATCATAATATTTATGATTGTCACGTGTCGCAACCACATCAAAAGCAGAAAAAAGTCTAATATATATATGTGTGTGTGTGTGTGTGTGTGATATTATTATATTATCAGAAATTCTATTATCAGTTCGTCCTGATAATAAATATATTAGGACGAAGAATGTGGACCACTAGATTTACATACTTTGACTCAAAGTGTATGCATTTGTTAAAACTTCTTCATAATTTGTGGTCCACATTCTTCGTCCTGATATATTTATTGTCAGGACGAACTGACAATAGAAAGACTGATTATATTATTATATATATATGATATATGATTATATTATATATTTTTAAAAAATTAAAAAATTAATAACATTTATGATTGCAACGTGTCACAACTACATCAAAAGTAGAAAAAAAAGAGGCTATTATTATATATATGATATGATATGATATGATATATATGATATACAATCTTTCTATTGTCAGTTCGTTCTGACAATAAATATATTATGACAAAGAATGTGGACCACACATTATGGAGAAGTTTTGACAAATGCATACACTTTGAGTCAAAGTATGTAAATCTAGTGTTCCACATTCTTCATCTTGATATACTTATTGTCAGGACGAACTGATAATAGAAAATCTGATATGATATATGATTATATATTTTAAAAATTAATTTTTTTTTTTAAAAAAACATTTATGATTGCCACATGTCGCAACCATATCAAAAGCAGAAAAAAGTCTATTATATATATATGCTAGTGTGCAACCCGTGCGATGCACGGGTTTCGTTAAAAATATATATTTAAAATACGTGCTGTAACATAATTTGCGTACCAAATGTGCTTTATATTCTTAGAGAATTTTTGAGTAGACAACGTAATACAACAGGTTTAGTTATTATATATTATATAAATATTTATTGATATATTTTTAGGGTATTTTTGTGAAAGGATGTAATTTTATTTCATTACACACAAAGTAGAAATTTTTTCTTATTATTACAATAATATAGGAAGTTGAATTTTTACACTTAAAGGATTCATTAGAAAATTTTCATTCAAAAGTTCCAATCATGTCAAAGTTGGATTGTTGGTACTTATGAACCTATAAAAAAAATTATTTTAAATTATGAGTTGTTTAAATCGATCAACTTATACATAACATATATATATATATATATATGGACAATATATAGAACACCGGTGTACCCATACACCGTGTAGAAAATATTGCGATTGAAGCTTGGATCACACGTTTTCAAATTACAATCACAATATTTCCTACACGGTGTTCGGAAACACCGGTGTTCTATAGCCTAACCCATATATATATATATATATATATATATTACGAAATACATAAATATATAATTACTAACTATAATATAAACTTCATGAGTAGGGACGTACCCCTTCAATGGCTAGGGTGGGCTCAATATTGAATTTTTATTTTTTATTTTTTTAGTTTGAAATTTTAAAACATATCATTGTGTTATTGTATAATCTCAATATACTCTTTATATTTGCAATTTTTTTTTTTCAAATCAATTAATACTTGTAATAGACTTGTTAGATTAATTGGAGACCACTCGCTTTAATCTTGAAAATATTCTTATCAAAATTTAATTCAATTTCTTTGTCAATATAAAAAATTGGTCTTCAACTTAGATATATTTTCAAAAGTTATATGAATTTCAATATTTTTTATTTTGAAATTTGAGAGTCAATCTAATTTCAAAGTTATGGTACAAAAATTAAGTGCATCATTAAGGGAATAAAAATTTAACTGTATAATTGTTTATCATCTTTTGGTGTCTTTTATGACTTAATACTATATATAAGTCATTATTCAATGAAAAAAGATATTTCATCATTCGAATAAAAATTATAAATTATGGTTTTTCTTTTAATTGGTCTATCTATTTAGAAATATGTATTTTTTTTCAATTAGTAAAATTTTATCGGGTATTGAGGTTTAGAGAATTTTATTCTAGCCCACCCTATCATCCATTCATGGTTACGTCCCTATTCAGGAGTAATGTATCAACTTCTCAAACTATTATTTACAAACAGTTATATATAGTTACATGTTACTTATGGTTGCCCAACAACCTATATATACCCAAACCTATATCCCAAACCAATAAAATTTAATAGCAGTCTAAATTGCCTATGAATTGACATTTGCATCATTTAAGATCCGAGAAATCCTATTAAGTATCCTTTCTGATAAATGATCTGTAGCTGTCAATGAATTTCGTTCACGTTTTCTACCTGCTTCAGAAACCTAGAAACCAATTCACCATTTACGCTTTGATCTTATTTTTTTAAGTCAATGAAATCTTTTGTATTTATTTATGCTTTCCTCTAATCTTGGATTGCTTGATATTGTTTTTTAGGAAAATGAATAGAGGATTACTTGAGTATTTATATATGTTCATCATGAGGTTGTTGAGATTCTTTTTCATTTATAGTTGGATTTTATTTGTGAAATAAATATTGATGATCCCTAATGTAATTATTTCAAACACAACAAAAATTATATAAAAGGTAATTAAGATGAGATAATTGAATATGAAAAGTTCTTTTAAAAAAAAAAAAAAAAAAACTAAAACAAAATTATGTAAAAGATAATAAAAATGAGATAATTGAATATGAAAGGTTTTTTTTTTTTTTTTTAAAAAAAAAAAAACCTAAATTGAATATGAAAGCCTAAAAGGTTACTTTGAGATTATTATTTTTAATTAATTATGTGATTGACTCTTGATTTTTATATACTAATTAATAAGAATTAAATAAAATAATGAATTGTATATAAATATCAAGAGTCATTCCTATTATTAATGAGATAATGAATAAAAATCAAAACCAAATTCTCAGAAAATGAAGAAATGCTCTTAATGGACCAAAAAATAAAATAAAATAACTTACCAAATATTATAATATATATTATATAGATAACAAATTACTAATACTTAAAAAAAAACTAATTAATAAGAACTTATGGCTCATGTTTGAAACTTACCAAATATGATAATATATAACTAATTAATAATTAAAAATCAATTATATCCCATTAATTACGGGATTACCTCTTGATTACCTATATATATATATATATATATATTATATTATTATATTGATTTTAATTAATAAAAATTTAATAACAAAGCTCGGAATTGAATCGTAAAAAATAAATGTAACCAATAGAAGTCATTGTAGGAGATGATAGGGAACTACTCCTTGAATGGTTCGAAAAGCCTAACATCCTGTTTTGTTGGATTGGCGTCTGCTTAGGAGTTAATTGCCTGTAATTCAAGAGTACTTCAATCAAATTGGTATAACTTTGACAGATACTACATCCAAAAAAACAAATGATTTGCAAAACAATCAACAAAAACACCTCTCGAATTAGATCTTACAAAATAAGATCAACATTTCAAGAGTTTAATCACATTGGTACAACAATTTTTACATACCTAAGTGATGGAAGTGCCCTGATCATCTCGACTCTGCAATATTGGCATAAAACCAGGGACATTAAAGTAAAAAGACTTGTCGTATATCTCCACCAATCCGACCTGGTCATTATCTTCTTCTCATATCAAGGCTTGAAACCTCCTCATATATTCTGACAAAACTAAAAAAAAACAGCTGCATTAGAAATCATCAAATTGTTGGATTCGTAATGGTTTGAACATGAAATTTTCATGAAGTAAAGCAAACCAAAAAGGAAAAAAAAAAAAAACCAAAAACTTGAAAATCAGCATTAGAAATTAAACCAAATTTTATTTTAATTTTTGTTTAAAAAAGGAGAAAAATTACCCCACCGCGAATAGATTTTCCACCATCACTTTCGCTTTGATTTGAATCACCCGACCTTTCGCCTCTTTCATGATCAGCATTTGAGCTACTTTTCGGCACCATTTTTCCAGGTTCTACATTGGCAATTGCAAAGCCAATACTCAACAACAATCTCCGATTAATCACCAGAGATTTGAATCCGAAAAAAAAAAAAAAACGATTTTCAAAACAATCAACCAAAACATTGGAAATTTAATACCAGAGATTTTGATTATTGCATGTTCTTCTTCTTCTTCTTACAGAATGTGTTGGTGTTCTAGGCTTTCTCTCCATCTTTCAAATGCTTCATCTAAGAATGAAATTGTAGAGATTTAGATTATTGTTTTATAGAAAGTGGACTGAAAAATGAAGAGTTGGAAAATGAAGGAGTTTTAATTTAAAATTAAAAGTATTATATTGATTAATGGAATATTATTTATTGCAGGAATATAAATGACTTGATCTCTTTCTCTTTATAATGAAAAAAATATATATAATTACGATAAATAATAATTTATTGCCAAAGATTTTCATTAATAAATTATTATATATATTAAAGGAATGTTATTTATTGCAAGACTATAAATGGCTCTCTATCTCATTAGGAAAAAAAACTATATTATTAACAATTAATAATTTAATATCAAAGATTTTCATTATATATAAAAATTTAAAATTTGATAAAGTCTATTACCAAAAGTTTCAATAACATAAAATTTAAAATTTGATAAAGTTTGACTTTTTTTTTTTCTAAGCAAGTTAATTCGATCACCTGAACCGAATGCCATAGACATAGCATAATGCTATTGGAAAAAAAAAAAAAAAAACAATAGATAATTGACAAAATCGAAAAAAAAAGAAGAAAAAAGAGAGAGGACAAAATCAACAAAAAAAAAAAAAAAAATCCACTTACTGTGATGGAAAAAACAAATGTTTTCCCAGACCCAATTTTGGTGGCACCCAAAATATACCGGTGATGAATTGCATGAAAAGAACATAAAAAGAATTTATAGGCAAACAAAAGCAATTAATTGACTGAAAAATGAAGAGTTTTTGTGAATTGAATTTACATGCAAACAAAAACAATTAATTAATTGAAAAATGAAGAGTTTATGAGATATGAAATGTTAGGGGATTATTATCAGAATTAATTATTATTTTTAATTAATTTGATAGTTTATTCATTATCCCATTAATTATGGGATTATCTACCGAAAAATGAAGAGTCTATGTGAATTGAATTTATAGACAAACAAAAACAATTAATTGGCTAAAAAATGAAGAGTTTATGAGTCAAATAATAGAATTGGACAGCTAAAAATTTCCTAAACTGACTTAAATAATAACTATGTAAATTAATGCGATAATTGGTCAGCTAAAAAATTAATTCAAAAACTGACTCAAATAACAATAATTCTTATTAATATTTGATATGGCCAAATCTCCTCCTATTTTACACCTACTAATCAATAAAAATTAAATATCAAAATTCAAAACCTTCACATGACGACACGTGTCAAGGTGAGGTTCCATTTTACTATATTATATAGATATATATATATATATATATATATAGTCTTTCTATTGTCAGTTTGTCCTGACATTAAATATATCTGGACGAAAAATGTGGACCACAGATTATGGAGAAGTTTTGACAAGTGCATACACTTTGAGTCAAAGTATGTAAATCTAGTGGTCCACATTCTTAGTCCTGATATATTTATTGTCAGGACGAATTGATAATAGAAAATCTGTATATATACATACATATATATATACATACATACATATATATATATATATAGTTTTTATATTTTTTGTTCGTCCTGATCAGGATGAAAAATATGTACCATTAGATTTACATACTTTGACTCAAAGTGTAAGCACTTGTCAAAACTTCTCCATAATCTATGGTTTACATTTTTCGTCCTGATATAGTTTATATCAGGACGAACTGACAGTAGACTATATATATATATATATATATATTTATAGGGTGAAATTTAAAAGTAACCATAAAATTAGTGGGTTTATTGTTTTTACCCAAGGTTAGTATTTTTATTGTTTTTATTAAAAACTCCACTTTTTGGACAAAATTCCCCCCTTTTTTTTTTATTGATTTTTATTTTTAAAGACTAATTTTCTTTATTAAAAAAAAAAAATCTCTATTTTTTTTCTTCTTCTTCTTCTTCTTCCTAGACCTACATCTTCTTATTCTTCTTCCCAGACCTCCATCTTCTTCTTCTACAATTTTTTTTTTCCCTTGTGTGTTTAATTGTATTAGACTTAATGTGTTTAATTGAGTTGCCCTGATGTGTTTAATTGGGTTGTCGTGGTGTGTTTAATTGGGTTGCCTAGATGTGTTTAATTGATTTACACCTAGTGTGTTTAATTAGTCTGCCTTTGTGTGTTCAATTGGTCTGCTCTGGTGTGTTCAATTGGGTTGCCATGTTGTGTTTAATTAGGTTAACCTGGTGTGTTTAATTGGTGGCCTGGTGTGTTTAAAGAAATTTGGAAAATTTTAATCTGGAAAAATTTCCAGATTTGAATAAATTTGGAAATTTTCCAGATTTCCTCATACCAAAAGAAATTAAAGAAATTAAAAAATCTTTGTTGAGATCTGGATGAATTTTTTGGAGAAAAAAATTAACTTTATTTTTAATCATCATCTTCATAAAAAATTCCCCAAATCATCATCAATCTCAAACATCTTCATCATCAATCTTAAACAACAACAGTACAACACCAATCTTCATTAAAAAAAACTTTTTTTTTTAAATGATAAGAAGAAGAAGAACAAATCTAGAGAAACACCACCGAATCCGTAACAAACGAAGCCAAACCCATGACAAACACCACTGGATCCGTGACAAGTGAAGCCAAATCCGAATTAAAGGGGTTTGAACACAAAAATAATTTTTGGGTTTCAACAATGGTTTCAAATATAAATGGGTTCTTTAAAGAAATGAGATTTTGTTTCAAGCTGAGATTGAAGAGAGGTATAATTTCAAATAAAAAAAATGGGAAAAGATTTTAACAAACCGTATCTGGTAGAGAGAGAATGGAGAGAGAAATTTGGGAAGAGAGAAACCGTTTCTGGTGGAGACGGAGAGAGAAAGAAGAGATTGAAGAGAGATGAAGAAGGGAGAGAGAACAAAGAAAAAAAAAAGTTTTTGACAAAAGGAGAGAGAAGAGGTAGATTCAGACAAAAAGAGAAAAGTAAAGAAAATAATGAAAAATGGGAAAATGAGGGGCATTTCAGTCCCCACAGTCAATTGTAGGGTATAAACAATACAAATACTAATCTTGGGTAAAAACAATAAACCTCCTAATTTTTTGACTAAAAAAAGGGTATTTCATATATACAATTTTTTTATTATCAGTTCGAACTGACAAAAGTTATATCAGTTCATTGCATGTGGGTCACTGGATTTAAATACTTTGACTGACAAATACTTTGACTTGGCTGTATGCACTTGTCAGTCAAAGTATTTAAATCCAGTGGCCCACATACAAGGAACTAATATAACTTTTGTCAGTTCGAACTGATAATAGAAAGACTGTTCCTCTATATATATATATATATATATATATATATATAACCAGTCTTTCTATTATCAGTTCGAACTGATATAAAATATATCAGTTCCTTGCATATAAGCCATTGGATTTAAAAGATGCTTTGACAAGTACATGCAGTCAAATCAAAGTATTTAAATTTAATGGTCCACATACAAGGAACTGATATATCTTTTGTCAGTTCGAACTGATAATAGAAAAATTGTATATATAACTACCTTTTTAAGTTTTATTTCACTCTATAATCATGAAACTTCGTTTTTTATTTTATTTCTGTTTTAGATAAGTGTGAAACTTGGGAAGAAAGCGTGATATAGGGAAAATAAACGTTAAAAACGTGAAATCTTGAGAAAAAAAATCACAAAACCTTGAAAAACAATGTGAAACCTTAGAGGATGTTCAGTATCGTTTCCAAAGTTTATTTTTTGTTTTTTAGTTGAGAAAATATTGGAAAAGGTGTTTGGCTTTTTTTTATTATTTTTTTTTTGGGAATCACACGAAATGAATTTTCTCGTTTAACTCTTTAAAAGCTGGGTTTATTGAAAACATAAATAAGATGTTAGTACCGTTTTGATTCTCATTATTCTTATGAGCCCCATGTTTTTTTTTTTTAAATACAATTACTGTTGGAACTCGATGAAATTAATTAGACTCTATAAAAACGGTCCGAAATACTACTCCCACTATTGAGTAGATGTTACATATGAACTATAACTTTCACAACCAGGGAGAGGGATACTCCCACAAACCAAACGAAAACTCTTCACACATGTTTGTAAAATGCGCATGATGTGACTCGAACCCCTGACCACTAAATATGGAAGGGAGGTGCATAACTATCTCTACTAACTACTAAGAGGTGATGTGCTATGAGCCCCATGTTTTAATGTTTTTTTTTTTAGACAGTAAGTTTTAATGATTTTGTTTTATTAAAATTTATTTATTTAATCATTAGAAAGATATTTAATTATTTATTAATAGTGGAAATGAAATAAAAAATACTTTATTTCCTCATTAATATTTAATCCATGTCACAATAATTAAAATAAATAAATTATGTATTAGGTATATATATATATATATATATATATATATATGTATATATATTACCAATATATTTTTGTTATAATATTTTTGAAAAAAATAAAATAGCAACAAATCAATTTTAATTTAACTTAATAAAAATAATTTATTATATATAGATTTTGTTTTAATTGTTACAATATTTCAGGATTAGAGGAGGAGGCATAACTCGAACCCATAACCTCTTGGGTGTAGGCATGAGGGGCTTACATGACTAAGCCAATCTCATATTGTCATAATATATATAATTTAACTACAATTTTTTTTCCAAAATACTGTTTTTAATTATTGCTAACAGATGCATTTTTCGTTTTTGAAAATATAAAAATCAATTACTCGTATATAAATGAAAACACATAAAACAAAAAACAAAAAACAAAAAACAAAAACATTACCAAACAAATCCTTAGTTTATTTATTTTTTAATAAAAACAAAAAATTCTGAAATTAATTTTTGTACATGACATTTACCGAAACAACCCCTATAAAGGGTTTAGTAATTTTACGGTTAGGGTTTAATTTTTTTTTTTTTTTTTTTTTTTTTTTCATTTGTCTTCTCTAATTGACGGCGTCGCCAGGATAGTCTGTCTCTGCAACACTGTGCCAGGGCATCGCTTCCAGTGACGGTGCATTCAATGTGAGATGAGAGAGACTAGAGCAAAGAGGAGAGAGAAAATATAAAAGGGGATTTGGGGAGTGTTTTTATAGAAGAGTGCTAGATACGTTCTCCCAACCCACTCTTTGTTCATGTGATGATATATGGACATCATTAATTTTTTCACATTAAATTTGTAGCCTTTAATAAATAGCCTTCTTTTTCATTGCAAACCAACAATTTATTTCATAGATTGCCTTTCTACTTTAACTTTAACATATTGTCATTAATATCAGTTTTTTTATTTCTTTTATTTTAAATATATGTATTGCTCATATATCTATTTCTTTTATACCAAATTTAGTCAAACATTTTTTTTTTACTTCACTGGCTAACTTGATAGTTGTTGTATAAAATAAATAAATAGTAAAACAAATTATAGTTAAATAATTTAAAAATATATTATAAAAAATTCATAAGACAAGATCAGTAAAACTTAATGTCTATATCTAAATTAAAAATAAAAAATAACGAAAAAATTTGCTGTTAAACAGATACTTACATATTTTTTATCTTTTAATTTAAAATTGATTTGCTTTAATTTGGCTTAGTTTTTCTATCAATCTAACCAAATTCCTTTTTTTTTTTTTTTTTTTTTTTAATCACATAGAGAGAAACTTTTTTTTTTTTTTTCTTTCATTAGCTAAATCTTGAAAGGTAAAGAGTTTGGCTCAAACACATATACAATTAGAGCAAACCCAATAAGGGTAACTGAGGTTCACGTTCCTCTCCTTAGATGTTAAAAATTAAAATAATGAATTTTAGTTTATATGAATTTTTTATAATATATTTTAAAACTATTTAACTATAAGTTATTTTACTATTTATTTATTTATTCTAAACAACAACCATCAAATTAGCTAGTATTTGGTAATGAAAATTTGATGAAAAGAAATATCCTATCAATTCAATTTGGGACTGTACACTCAAGAAATAAAAAAAGTTGTAGAGTCTTGTAAAAAACACACACCTGATTTATATATATATATATATATAAATGTTCAAGTTAGTGCGCACTAATATAACTTTATCAGTGCATTGGATGTGGACCATTAGATTTACATGCTTTGACTCAAAGTATATGCATTTGTCAAAACTTCTCCATAATCAGTGATCCACATGCATTGGTACTGATGTAGTTGTATCAGTGTGCGCCAATTAGAACGGGACCGTATATATAAATAAACCAATATTAAATGGCAATGTTAAAGTTAAAGGAGAAGGGCAATCTAGGAAATAAGTTATTGATTTATATTGTAAATAAAATGAAAAATGAGGCCGTTTATAAATACTACAAATTTAATGTGAAAAAGTTAATACTGTACATGTGTTGTCATATGAACAAAGAGTGTGTTTGAAGAGTGGGTTGAGAGAGTGCATCTAGCACTCCTCGTTTTTATACGGAGTTATTTTGCTAATTTCTCCAAAATATTGTTATAAATAGTTAAATTTACATAGGTGGTTAAAAACAAATCCCCAATGCTTCTAAATCCTAATTTTGATTTTCTCCTTCCTACTTTTCAATGCACAAATGGTTCCATCAATGCCTTATCTCATATTTCTAGTCAACATGTAGATTTGATTTTCTGATATATAGCTCAATCGACCACATGTCATATATAATTTGTTTGGTACATAACTAACTTTCTTCATAGCAGAACCGGAGGACAAAACTCCAAAACCAATTGAAAACATGCCTATACTATACAGTTTGAAAGTCAGTGCTAACTTCATTTCTTTGCACAAACTTGTTGCAGCAATGGCGAAAGAAAAAGCTAACCATTGTAGTAAATGTTACATCAATTGTATTACAATGTGTTTTACTGTATTTCTTCTTCTTTTGGGCTTCGCTTCAGCAGCCACCGTAGTGTCAGAGCTGCCCGGTTTTGATGGTGAACTCCCCTTCTATCTTGAAACTGGGTAATTAAGATCTCTTTATTTGGAAGTCATTTTGTACATGAAAAAACTTTTTGATGACATCCGAAGCTAGTGCAATATAATATATATATACAATCTTTCTATTATCAGTTCGAACTGATAAAAGTTATATCAGTTTCTTGTATGTGGACCGCTAGATTTAAATACTTTAACTGACAAGTGCATACAGCCAAGTCAAAGTATTTAAATTCAGTGGCCCACATGCAAAGAACTGATATAACTTTTGTCAGTTCGAACTGATAATAGAATTTCTGTATATATATATATATATATATTGTATGTAGATATATAGGTGTCGGTGAATCGAACGAGTCGCAGCTATTTTACTATTTTGTGGAGTCACAGAGGAACCCTGCACTTGACCCTCTTATGCTTTGGCTCACCGGTGGACCTGGTTGCTCTGTTCTCTCTGCTTTCTTCTATGAAAATGGTCAGTTTCTTCTCTAACTTCTTTGACCTTCGTTTTGAGTTATTTGATTTTCAATTAATTACAGTTTGTGTTTCATTTCAATTAATTTTGCAGGTCCAGTTGCTTTTGATTATGGTAATTATAATGGAAGTTTACCTCAACTCCACCTAAGTCCATATGCATGGACAAAGGTACAAATTTTTAACTCTAATTTTAGGATTTCTATTATCAGAATTAAATATCATAATTTTATTTCAGGGCCTCAATATTATATATGTAGATGCACCGGTGGGCACTGGATTCTCTTATTCTACAACATAGGAAAATTACTACGTTAATGACACTAAATCTGCAGCACAGACCTTTGGTTTCTAAGAAAGGTACCAGTACCAAGATAGAATCACAAACATCAATTTCCTGATTCAATCAAATTTAAGATCTTAATTAACAGTTTATATATTGCTGTTGTGCAATGTGCAGTGGTTAATAGAGCACCCCCAGTTCTTAAATAATCAACTCTTCGTTGGTGGTGACTCTTACTCTGGCATTCCTCTTCCTATGGTTGTTCAACATATTCTTGATGGTAACCAAATTGGACTGGAGCCAACAATGAACTTGAAAGTAATTAATCTTATCATACAACTTTGACAAATATTAAAATTTAAAAATTAGAACCATTCAAATTCAATAATAATAATAATAATAAAACATCTCGTATCTCTTTCCCTTCCCCCCTCCCTAATATTCTCTATCTTCTCCACCATCATCTCCAACACCCAAACCCTAACCTTATCCTCCACAAGTCAAACACCAAAACCTAGACACCACCCAAACCCATCAAAATCACACCAAACACCACCCCTACGAGTGCCGATCTCCTCGCCAAGGAGATCGAAGCCAACCAAACCACTTGTTACGATCCCACATTGACTGAGTATGGCATTAGTCAATGATATATAACTCATTGGGCATCATCTCCTTACAAGCCGGTTTTTAAGGATGAGTTCTACCTAATGTGTTCGTATCAAGTGGTTTCAGCCCCAGTTGGGAATGATGGGCCACCGTCGACTTCTTCTACAGAATCATGGTGGAATGTTACGATCCCATGATTAGTCAATGGTATATAATTCATTGGGCACCCTCTCCATACAAGTTGTTTTTTAAGGATGAGTTCTACCTAATGAGTTCGTATCACCATCTCTTCTCGCCCTTCATGTCGCATATCCTCTTCTCAGCTTCTCTTACTTCTCATCTCTCTTCTCCCTCTTCTTTCACTTGACAACAAAGGTTTTGGTGGAAACAGGTTGCGGTTATGTTTTGGTGGAGAGAGAGGCTGGGTTTAGGTGATGGTCAACCTCCTCATAGGGTGTTGGTTGTTGGGTTCCTAATTTCATTTATGATCGGTTGTTTTTGGGTTTTGAAGTGGTGGTCTGGTTTTGGATTTTCGGTTTGGTGGTGATTAGGGATGACAATGGGTTGGGGCTTACTAAACCTAGACCCGAACCCATGAAAATTTTGAGGCTTAGACCTGACCGTGGACCTGATTAATTCCACTGGTTCGGTTCTTAGGGAAACCCAAACCTGCCCTACGGACCCGCGAACTTATTTAGGTTGACCCGTGAACATAAAATGTTATAATTAGCAACTCAAATTGACATTTGTTTTACTATTTGTTTTAAAAGTAATCGGGTCCGTGGGTTCGAGTTCGTTTTTATTCTCAAACTCGAACTTGATTCAAATTTGCATCTTCATATCTAGACCCAAATAGTAAGACCCATACCCGACCCACATGGTTTGAGTTCGGGTGAAATTTTCATCCCTAGCGGTGATGATAATGGTGGTCCGGTTCATTTGGTGGTGGTTTCTAGGTGTGTTTAGAGGTGTCAAAAGAGTCAGATGGATCTAGCCCGAATCTGGTTTCGTACAATCCGAATTCGGCCCGATCTAGAGGTTGCCAAAATCCGATAAATTCGGTCCGAATAATATACAAGTTCGATTTCAGGCTTTTCAAGGGAAAAAAAATTCGGCTTGAATCTGATTCGGATCTCGAAAGTAGCTGAGTCTGATTCGGTTCGATGTAAGCCTTATCAAGTTTGGTGCTGGAGATGATGATTGTTTGGTTTTAGATATTGTTGTGATGATGATGACGGTTTGGTGGTTAATTGATTTTGAGTTACATTTTTTTGTTTATAAGTTGTTGTTTTTTTTGTTTAAATGTTTTTATTATTATTTTGTAAATGTATTTTAAACCGAGAGAAAATAAAAAATAACTCTTAAAAACATTATACTTTCGATTTTAACCACATACGAAAGTTTAGCTGTTAAAAAATAACCATATTTTTGAGTAGCTACCTAAATACCCTAAAATAAAATCCTTTCCAAACTCTCTCTCCTCCCTTCTCACTCTCCTCTCTCACCTCTCTCTCACATCTCCCACCTTTGTTGGAGACGGTGTCGACAAGGCGTGTGCCGCCCAGCAAAGGCTTCGTTAGGGCAGTTTTCCCAGAGGTGTTGCTTGTTTGCAGAAGAAAGAGAAAAAAGGACGATAAATTAAAAACATCCCAAGGGTAGGCAGCCAATTAAAACAAGCTTTCGAGATAAAGATCTTGATTTTGGTTGGGATTTTTAAGCCCTACAACATTTTCCACCAAGACTCCAAGCTGCTAGATCTAAAGGCCTTGTCACGATAAACTAAATACATGCCTACCTTATAACCACTATGAACCGAGTAGGTCCCAGACTTTTCGAAATGCCATATCTGCTTATCATCCATCCTTGTTGAGCTAATAAGGAGGCTCAATATAGCATTAGCATCCTCTAAGAGAAACGAGGAGAGGATTAGTGGGACATTCCACTCACCAGAAGGAGAAATGAGGGTACTGACAATGGCCTGCTCACAAAGAGCTTGAGGAGAGATAACTCGAAAAGAAGACGGCCTTGAAATCCACCAACCATCATATATCGAAAATGTCAAACCATGACCAATTCGCCATCTAGACTCAGCCTCTAGAATCTCACGACCTCATAAAAAAAAAAAAAAAAATACTCTACATCATTGAGTTTGACACACAATCCTCGGATCCAAGAATAAAGTACCCGGGTAGTAACGGCTTTTCAGCACTCTAGCCGCTAGAGAGTGTATGTTTCCTACCAATCTTCAGCACTGCTTAGCCAGGAGGGCTTTATTAAAAGTCGGAAGATCTCGAAAGCTTAGTCCTTTATCCTTTTTGTTAGCACAGAGTTCATCCCTAAAACCTTAATGGATTTTCCGAACCTCATCCATGCTGTCCCACTAGAAATGAGCACACAACCTGTTTAGAAGCTTAGAAAGGCTCATCGCGTATGTAGGAATAGGTTGAATGACAGCCTTAAGTAAATTAACCCTACCACCCTCTGAGAAGAGTTTGGCACTCTAGCTTTTGAGTTTATTCCAAACCCAATCATTAATCTCCGCGAACAACTTCTTTTTATTCATGTTAGAGAAGCTCGATAGACCTAGATATCTCTCGTGATAGTCCACCAACCTCACACTTACAATCATAGTCAGGCGTCTCCCTTTAGACTTGCTAACTGATTTGTTGACATGGGGGGAAGATTTATTGAAGTTGATTTCATAGCCCAAAGCCATAGCATAGTCCTCCAAGATCCTCATGATCGTCACACAATCTTCACTTGACGCACTAGAAAACAGCAGACTATCATCTCTAAAAAACAAGCGTGTGACATAGGCCGCTTCTATTACATTGGAAGCTTGAAATTGAATTATTAGCAACCGCTTGACGTAATAGGTTAGACAACCCTTCATCACATAAGAGAAACAAATATAGCGAGAGGGGGTCTATTTGCCTTATACCCCTAGTCGGCCTGAGAAAACCACATATTTCCCTATTCACCGGAAACGAAAAGGACACTGAGGATATACACTGCCAAATCTGATTGATCCTAGTCTCTGAGAATCCAAGCTTTTCTATCATTTTACTAGAAAAGTCCACTGCACTTGGTCATAAGTATTGACGGTGATTTTTGGATTATGTAGAATCAACCACACATCTAACAAGTTTGTATGAATTGATCAGTGAACTATAAAGTTAGAAATAAAAGTCAATCGCACAGGATGGAGAGTTTACGTGGAAAACCCGGAAAGGGAAAAAATCATGGTTGCCGGGGGTGGCAAGAAAGACTTTCACCATGAATATTTAGGGTTACACACTCAATCTCTCTCTTGCTTTTAACGTGTTGCTGGGTTTTTTTTTTTTACAATGGTGTTTTAGGGTCTATTTACACGTACATAGAACCTTAATTCTTGGTGTACAAGAAAAGATAGTTATTGTGGTTCAACGGGATTCTAATTTATTAGGTCGTTTTAATTTTCTCTCCTATTTGCATCTTTTGTGTGCCAATCGTATTAGATCTTTTGCCTGATCTGGATTCTGATATCTATAAGGAGATTTGTTTCCTTATTGGTATGCTTCGAGATACCTTGTTTGAGGAAGACTATTTGCCCGCGTGTTTGAGTTATGGTTGAACTCAATATTGCCCACGTGTCATTTAGCCGACTGTCTATCTGACCCGACCAATCCTTACCTTCCCCGATCGGTTACTTGACCCCAATCGGATATCTTAGTCATTTTGACTGGTTCGCCTTTACCTAATCAATCTAATCACCATGATCGAATTATTTCTACTCGATCATCTAGGTAAAATCTGACTTGGGCTTGTTTAGTCATCTTTGGTCAATCTCTATTGGCTTAGTCTAGTTGGTTTTTGGTGACGTGACGTCTCTAGTTATCGCGTATCTCTTTAATCGTGCTGACTTGTCACCTTATCAGATTTTACTAATAACAATAGGCTTTTGACATGTCAAGCTTCAAAGCCATGGACCCCTCCTTTCTCTTCCTCATCTTTAAAGCGTGGAGGCATTAAAAGCTAATAATAGTGTTATCTGAGATAAGGTGACCCGGTATTAAAGCACTTGGTTATTTGAGATAACTTCCCCAATAATCGTACGGAGTCTGTTAGCTAACACTTTAGCAACGATTTTATAGGTTACATTGCAGAGACTTATTGGACGAAACTTTGCTAGACTCTCAGCCTACTGAGGATGAGCGTTATGGGTATGGCGTTAACCATATCCAAAGATTCCCAGTCATTTAGGCAGCGAAGACAGGCTTTGCTCACACTATACCTCATAGTCTCCCAGTACTTTTGGTAGAAAAGGGCCGTGATACCATCAACACCAGGGGACTTGGTTGAGGACATATCGAAAATAGCACTTCAAATTTACTCCACTATGAATACCCTATCAAGGAACCTACGATTTCTATTTGAAAGTCTCAAGTAAACCGAGTCTGTGACCATATTAATATGATCAACGGAAGGTAATGAGGACCTGAAGAGATTCGATAAATAACTAGCCATCACTGCTTCCATATCTTCTCTACCCGTACGCTAAACCCTCTCATCATCTCTTAAACCAAGCATTGTATTCCTAAACCGCCTAGACGAGACCTTTCGATGAAAGTATCTAGTGTTGCGATCTCCACCCCTTTCAACCACTATGACCTTAAGCGCTGCCTCCAATAAGTCTCATCTTTCTCAAGTAAGTAGTCAAGTATGTTCTCAATTTTCTGGATATTTGGCTAGGATCCTGGTTGAACATCAGTAGACGCTACCGTGAGGGCTTTCTTATAGTCATTAATATCCTTCCAGAGGTTCTTATGTTTCCTCTCATTTCGAACTACCAACTTTTCCACACATATTGCACTTACCTGTAGAGCCACTCTAACTATCATTAACCAGATTCCTACAGTCTTCATTGTCTGCTTAACAAGCTTCAAAGTGAAAGCGTCGCTTCGGCCGAGCATTCCTTCTTAACACAAAGTCAGAATACCTCATAATATCCACCAATAGAGGCTGGTGGTTCGAGCCCTAGAAATTCAGATGTTTCACTACTGTGATTTGAAACCATTATTTCCATTGAAAATAGCACACACCGCAATCAACCTCCATTGAATATGACCATTACTCCACTTGTTAGACTAGGTAAATGGAGGGCCCGAAAACCTAAAATCTTCAAGATCATAGTAGTTAAACACCTCCCTAAAGTTCTATATCAGAAAACGTGGCTTTTATACACCTCTTTCCTTCTCTGAGTCCACCAAAATCTTGTTAAAGTCTTTCATGCACAACTATGGTAGAGAAGAAAGACCATGAAGGTTTTTTAATGTGGTCTAAGAGTAATGCCTTTGATCCCTTTTAGGATGACCATAAAAGCCAGTAGAGCGCCAAACCATCGAGCCATGAGTCTTAATCTTGACATTGATATTGAACCTTATGTAAGATAATAGGCCTACTACCAAAAATAAGCATAGCCCCCCACTTTTGCCCATGCTATCTACCACTAGTTTGCCCACAAATCCAAGCTTCACCCGAATAGATTCTAGAAACACACGGTTGACTTTGGTCTCAACTAAGAACATTACCTCTGGGTTATGATTCTGCTTCAAACAAAGCAGCATACAAAACTCCAGGCCGATACCTAGACCCCAAACTTTCCAAACAATGGTGCTCATTGCTTCTGACAAGCTGATAGAGATCGACTCACCAATATCCCTATTTCATTGATACACTGATTGAATCTCCATTGCCCACACTACCACCGTCTTCCACACCTGCTACTAATTCCCCTGACTTCGCCACTACACTAATTGTCCTGAACGTGGTTAATGACCTACACCAGCTAGACTTGATTCCAAACCTTGACCCCAGCCATCGCTGATCCCCTTATTTTGGCCAAATCCATCACGCAATCCCTTACTCGTCGTTGATTCACGCTGCCCACCTTGTCTCCTTCAACCGAAGAGCAGTTAATTTCTTCAATTGGATCGCTGTTTAGTCTCTTCGACTAGGCCTTGGCACGCTTGACTTGCAGACGATTCTCTTCATTAGGATTTCTTAGTTCCTTTTTACCTAATTTCCCCACCAATTTCATCTTATTAACCTTCGTTTGTTTCCTTCGCCCGACCCGTCTCCACATGCCCGATTGGTTGGATGTTGTAACAGGTGTCTCAACATTAGGCCCCTTACATTCCACAGCCCAGTCCATCTCTAAATTCAATTGTTTTTTAACCTCCACTAATAAGGCCTGAATATCATCACACTTTGTCCCATTGCTTGAGCTTGAGTCCAACAACATTTCCCCTACCATATTTTGGTTAAGACCGGATGGGATAACATTTGGGTTGAGCGCTGGCCCAACCACCTTCCATTTATCTTTAATTGGTTCCACTTGGCCATCATCATGAACTGTAGCCATTGGGCAGCCGTAATTGGTTTACCTAGATATATCCTCCACAATAATTCCTTTACTCCTTTTGTCAGTCCCCATACATGTTTCTATAGAAACGAGGCGACCGTGAGTCCCCTTCTCTCTAGGCATTTGGGTATATACTGTTTGCCGATCATCGAAGTTGCTTTCAAACGAATCCACTTTCTTACTCCTCTAGCTATCCATATTCCGTTTGACAGCGGTTTAATTAGAAAAAGAACCGACACTCTCTTTCTTCCTTCCCCAATCCCTTTGATTAGACCTTCCCTTACCAACGTGAGGACATTTTGGAGGGTTCGCCACTTAGAGCCACATCCCAAGCCGCAAACTAGCCTCTAATTTCACGTTATGTTCCTCTCCTTCCATATAGCATTCTATCATTGTGTGGCCAAGCCTACCACACTTAAAACAGTAATATGGTAACCTTTCGTATCGTAGAAGCATCATAGTGACCTTACCAGAATCAATTATATCCACCCTCAAGCTTTGTTTCAGTGGCTCGTCAGTTGCAATAACAACCCGTTTCCCGACCTCTAAATCGATATCATGGGCCTACCCAATCATCTTCCCAAACCACCCACCCCCACCCCCCCCAAACAAAACAAAAAAAATTCAAATCTCCTTCGTCATGCAAATCAAAAGGCATGTTGTGAATCTGAACCTAGAATTCAACCCGATTATTAAATTTCATCTCTGTTATATCTCCGTTTCCAGATGGCTCATCAAGGATTATAATTGTCTTATTAAAATACCAAGGGACCCTTGATAAGATTCTTTGTCAGTCCTCTCCATTCTTGAAAGGAACGCAAAGACATTTCCCTCAACTGCTTCAATCTCTATGCCACCATTCACTCGCCATACTCTTGTCATAACGTCAATGAACATTTCCCTATTAACCAGCTTTGTCGCCATAACCTTTCTTAATAGGTAGAGTACCAATCACCGTTCCCCCTTACCTAGTAGTTCCCCATCAAGAATGGACACATGACCCTTCTTCTCTTTAATGGACAAGCCATTGCACAGAGCTGCAATATCATTAGCATTCATGATAGCTAATAGACTCCTACAGAGAAATTGGTAGAAGACAAGGTTTGAACTTCCCAGAAAGGACTTATCCCGGTTACTCTCACCTTAGGCTCAAAAAACCTAAGAGAGAGACTTGTTGATAGTTATGCCCTCCCCATCTTTCTAACTTGTCATGTTTTCTTATTATAAATTTCATGTTTTTTTTTTTTTTTTTTTCTAATTGTAATTTCAGGGATACGTGCTTGGGGACCCAAGGACTGATCCATTTATTAATGACAATTCACTTGTCCCTTTTGCTCATCGACTCACACTCATTTCGACTGAACTCTATAATGTACTACACTACACTACACTACACTACATCTGTATATCTCTCAGCAAGTAAATGATAGTAAGTGTTGTATTATATAACTCTAAAACATGTAGTATTGTGGTTTTGCAGTCACTTAAAGAATATTGTGGAGGGGATTATGTTAACATCAAT
The DNA here is from genome assembly GCA_030490815.1 of Acer saccharum. NCBI lineage: Eukaryota > Viridiplantae > Streptophyta > Magnoliopsida > Sapindales > Sapindaceae > Acer > Acer saccharum. The sequence goes on from CM059871.1 coordinate 27,199,572, forward strand.
GCAAGCAACACAGAATGTGTTACAGCCATGAATATATACAATGAGGTTAGCCATTCATCAGTACTATCACTTTTAAAGGAATATTTAATCATCATTAATTTCATTTTCAGATGGTTCTTCAAATAAATGTTCTGAATATTTTGGAGCCCAACTGTAAACTCGCAAAACCTAGAAAAATTGAAGGGAGAAGATCACTCGCAGATTTAGACCCCATAGATATTCCTCTTACAGAACTCAAAAACGGAAGTGCATACTGGTGCCGGGTAATTCTGCTGATCTTAACTAAAACTTTTAGGATCTTATGACACGATAATTATCTTTAATAGCCGGTCAAAATTTATTTCACTGTCTCTTTAAACAATAACCTATCCTTGGACTAATTGTGCGCTAAAGTAAACACTCAGATTAACAAAACCTCGTTATTCCAAAGATGTAAGTGAATTTATCAAAATAAGAGACGATGAATGTTGTAATTTCTTTCAGGAATATAATCATGCGCTATCTGGGATATGGGCTAATGACAGAAGAGTTAGAGATGCTCTACAAGTTAGAGAGAACACAACAGGAGTGTGGAAGAGGTGCAATGCCACCCTAGCCTATTCAAAGAATGTTTTAAGTAGTGTGCCTTTTCATCTGAATCTCACCAAGACCAGCCTTTGGGCTCTCATATACAGGTCATATAATTAATACCTCCAACTTTCTTTGCAATTTTTTTTTTTTCTCAAGATGGTATTGTTTATTTTAGCCAGACCATCAATTCTGAAAAATTGGAAAATGTTCTTCAGTGGGGATCACGATTTTTCAGTCCCAAACATTGGAACTGAAAACTGGATTCATCTTCTTAATTTGACTACAAATGAATATTGGCGACCTTGGTTTGTTGATGGTCAAGTCTCCGGGTACGTGTGCTCTTAGGACACCGGATTGTTACATTTGATGGCTTTGAATTTGAAGGCTAATTAAAAATCCATCTCATGATGCAGATACACTGAGAAGTTTTTGAGTAGTAGTGGTGACTTTACATTGATTTATGCAACAGTAAAGGCAAGAACAAATCATCAACTTTAGTTATGTTGTTGAATAAAAAACAAATCTATAATTCACAAGTAACTTTACATTTTTTATGGTTTTGATTCTCTTAGGGCGCAGGCCATATTGCTCCAGAGTACAAGCCCAAGGATGTTATCAGATGATTGATCGCTTCTTTGCTTATTTCCCTTTATGATAAATCACGAGATTAATAATTTGCTAAAAAGTTTATATAAGATTGACTATATGTTTTTTTTTTTTTTTTTTTTTTTTTCAATATAAATCTATTTTTATTGTTTTTTTTTTTTTTTCTTCTTGAAATTCAAGTGTAATCGGATACGTCTTTAATTTTCCGCTAAAAAATTATGAGGTCGAATTCTCTCTCTCTATACATATAATATATTACAATAAATTATTTACTATCATTGATATTTTGAGTGTTTTCTTGTATGTAATAGGCTTTGTTACCAAGAAGAATATCAATGATGTTGTAAATAAATCTTTAGTTGATATATATATATATATACAGATTTTCTATTATCAGTTCGAACTGATATAAAATATATCACATTACTTGTAGACCATTGGATTTAAAAGATGCTTTGACAAGTGAATGCAGTCAAGTCAAAGTATTTAAATCTAATAGCCCATAGGCAAGGAACTGATATATCTATTGTCAGTTCGAACTGACAATAGAAAAATTGTATATATATATATATCAATCGATCAAAGGAACAAAATGCATGTTTAAAAATTAAAGAAAATTTAAACTCATTAGGACCATAATCCCAACTACATTTGTAAATTGTTTTTAATTAAATAAATAAATTATAAAATTGAAATTATTTAAAAATAATATAAATCTATAATTTAAAAATATTTTTAGATATAAATCTTGGTGGGTTTATATAATCCTACCTAGGCAGGACTAAATTTATTTTTTTTTGTTTGTTAGTTAGTTTGTTTGTTTGTTGTTTTTTTTTTGGTTTACACCATCCGGTTTTTGGGTGGGGCGGATCCATCATACGGTGCAATCAGCCCAGACCACACCTCGACTAATCCGGACTCGCACCGGGTCGGCCCACTAAGGGGTAAAGTGCTCCCAATATGTTTGTTTTTTCAATTCTAATGATAAATAAATTTTATTTAATAATAATATTAAACTATAATTTTATTTAAAAATGTTTTTGTTTATTTTTAATTTAATAATATATAAATTGAATAATTATTTCATTCAAGAAATTATTGCCATAGTTTGTTAAAAAATTTTCACCGGATTACAATGGATTGAGATTATTTCAATCATAATCCCTCCCAAAGGAATTTGAGAATCTAAACTCGTTGGGTCTACTATAATCTCATCTATGTTTTTATTTATTTTTTATTAAATAAATAAATAATAAATTTGAAAAATATTTAAATTTATTTAAAAATAATATAAATCTATAATTTAATAATATATTTTTTTTGGATATTTTAAATATAATAATATATAAATTAAAATAATTATTTTCTTAAAAAATAGTATTAATTCAATTAGTCCCACTAGTATTAATTTAGTCTAGTCAAATCCAATTCAATCTCATCTAATCCCAGTTCCACCTCAATCCTATCCAATCCCATAAAATAGTTCAATCCAATCTCGTACATCAAACGGACCTATATGTGTATGAATACTAGGCAAGGTAAATTGAATACACATTTGACACAGATAAAATAAGACAAACCTTTGCAAGTAGGGAATCATAGCTTGGACTTTTGGAGGAACAACATAGTCAGGGTAGACATGACTAGAGATGCACGTTTGGGGAATGGGGATGGATATAGGTCCCCCCATCCCCATCCCCACTTCCTAGACCCTTCCCCCATCTCCCCCCCATCTCCCCCCCCCCCATTTACCCATTTGGGGAAAATGGGGATGGGGAATTTTGGGTGGACCTATATCCATCCCCATCCCTAATTCCCTATTTCTCCCGTTTTTCTCTATTTCCCCGTTCCCCAATTTCCTCATTTGACTAAAAATTATAAATTAAACTTAAAAAACAAAAACAAATTAAAGAGTAAATGTGTATATATACTTAGGGAGTTAGGGTTTTCAAAGAATAAAAATAAAAAATATATATATATATTATAATTATATTTATATATGTTTGGGGGAAATGGGGAAATGGGGATGGGGGACCTCCCCCCCATCCCCATCCCCATCCTCATTTCAATATAATTGTGGGGAAAATGGGGAAATGGGCATGGGGAGGGGTCCCCCCATCCCCATCCCCATTTCAATTTGGGGATGATTTTCATCCCCATCCCTCCCCATTTCCTCATTTTCCCCCCCAAAAAAATCCCCAAATGGGGATGGGGACGCAGAGAATTGAGGCCCCGGTGAAAAATGTGCATCTCTAGACATGACTATCCATTCGGACAAATGGCCCACCAGATGGCAAGTATGCTGTTATTTTCCCTGTCGTGAAAGAGGACAAACGTAAGAGAATTTAGAAAGTGAGTAAAACGATGTATGCAAACTTGTTGCACTTCTTTCACATTTATATTTATCGATTTTCTGAAGAAAAAAAATTCAATGGAAGAAATAAATTGATAATTATTATGATAATTTCAAAACTAAGGGGGGTGTATTCAATTAGGATTCTTGAGGACATTTAAAGATATTATAAATCTTGGTGTATTCAATTTGGACATTTAAAGACTTTAAAAGAGTTCATATGAATCTAGTGGTATTCAATTAGGATTTCTATGGACTTTTAAAGAATCCTTCTAAATCCAGATGTATTGAATTGGGACTTTAAAAATGTCTACAAGAATCAAGGTGTATTCAATTAGGACTAGATTTTAAAGGATTTTCTTAGGTTATGGATTTTGATGGATTTTGGTGGACTTGATGGTGAGAGATATAAATATCAAATGTCATAACATGTCCGGCCTTCTCCCCAAATATTTTGGTGGATTTTGCTCTCCCTCTCTCTCTCAAAACAGAAACGAAAAGCACTAATATGTAAAAATTAAAAAAACCGATGCATGTGAGAATAATAAGCTTCCATCCTCAGTATGTTCTGTGAATTAAAAAGGAAAAAAAAAATCGAGTTCAAAAAGAAAACAAGCCGCATACAATAATGGAATATGTTGCAATCACATAATTATATATATATATATATATATATATATATATTTTGAACAAGCAAGTGTAAACATGTTTGTTATTGCCCAATTTAAGAAATATAATCAGAGTAGTATACAAAATCAAATTAACTATCTCTAGCCATTGCTATAACCAAAAAAAAAAAAAAAAAAAAAAAATGTTTTTAAATGCTGTAGTCCAAGATATCAAAATTTCGTACACAATATCATGCACCAAAATTGCCACCTTAAAAAACATCTAGGAACTATGGTAAGTAATCTTCCTATCATACATTTCCAAATCAAGCAAAAACCAATCCCATGTCAACTTAATTCAAAATATTTAGCCTTAGCTCCAGTCACCAGCGTCATTGTTATCAAAAGAGTATCTGCATTTATTTTGATGACCATAAAAATGATGAAGCAAGGCAATTTGTGACCAACGGAAGCCAGAAAGTGTTGTGCATACAACGAACGTTTGCAACTTATTTTTCCCAAATAGAGCCGCTACATTTGCTAAGAACAAAATATAAATTATATTGCACAAGTACAAATCTTACTACGTGCCAAAACTGCACAAAACGACACCAAAATAATCTGTAGAGCCTTCAATCAAACACCAAAATGCTCACTCTTTATTCACATTTTATTTTAAAGAAAAATAATTTATCTGTACTTCATGCAAGCAGTGCCTTTACGCAGATAAACCTTAGCCAATTTTGGGTTCAATTCAATCGCTTTGTTTGCATCAGCAACAACCTCAGATCATATATATACACAAATATAGATTGACTGGTGCATCAAATTTTGCTCATTCCAACTTCAAAGGTTTTTTTTGATAATTAGCTATAATTAGCTATAATTAGCTTACTATTGATAAGTCAGAGATAACAAATCCATGAAAATCCTTGGATGTCTAAACAAATCCATAAAAGTGGGACATAGATGTCTAAACAAATCCATAAAAGTCCGAGATGGATGTCTAAACAAATCAATGAAAGTCCATGTGGATTTATAAAAGTCTGTAGAAATCCATGAAAATCTGTCACTTAAAAAATGTCTTAAAATGTCTTCAAGAATCCTAATTAATCCTAATTGAATACAGCCCCCTAAAGATTAAAACAAAATAAAAATGTGATGGGGCATAAACCAAACAAAACGGACAAAACTAGTAACCTGATCAAAGAAATAAATTGATAATTATGATGATAATTCATGAATTGATTTAATCCTATAAGTAACTACTACCAAAGTTTACGCTATTAGAAAAGGTCTAACAATAAAATTTAAGCACTCTAAGACCATCCACCCCCCACCCGTGGGCAAGACCAATGGGTTTGCCACATGGTTTATGACAATATTGGCTCAGAGATACCTTGTTTTCACTACCGAAGTTTACGCTATTAGAAATGGTCCAACAATAAAATTTAAGCACTCTAACACCATCCACCCCCTACTCCCTGAGTACAAGACCAATGGGTTTGCCACATAATTTATGATAATATTGACTCTGATATATCTTGTCAATAACTGTTATACACAAAAGCTTAAGTTATAAGAAAATAGATCAATATTTAAGCACTCTATCCGTAGGCCTTAACACCATTAAGTCACCGGAGAATTCCATCTATTTCCAAATAATGAGTTTGGCAACCTTAGAGAAGGGGAAAGCAGACAAAAGAGGAGCCAAGTTCAAGAATAGATGTTCACGTGAATGCAAACACTGCACACACAAAGAACCATGCCTGGCCTAGGTTGAAATCCTTTAAAAGCATCTTTAGCATTGATACGACATTCAATTGAATGTCCTCTGAGCACAATTGCTTCCTATAGAACAACACCAGCAAAAGTCAACAAGATTGACATTATGATGAGAACATATGCCTCAAATATCACATTCTAGATACCTATTTGTAGCGGAGTTTTCCTCCCATAGCTACGTGAATTTGTTCCTCAATCAAGTCAACAGAAGAAATCATTTCTAACCACGAGTTGTGGTGCGGTTGGTCACCGCACTCCCAGTGGGGTGAATGGTTCGTGCTCTGGCCGAGTTCGAACCCCACTGGAAGCACCTCGTGGCCGGGTTTTACTGACCTCCCGGTCGAAGCGTGGATTAATCCCACTCGTTAATGATCGGTTGCTGATCGGAGTGAAGGATACCTCGTGGGCTAACAAAAAAAAAAGAAAAAATCATTTCTGTTACAGGATGCTCAACCTGAGTTTTTTTAGAAAAATAAATTTGCTCTTTAGTATGCCATATTTCCCCATATGCAGTTTAGTTAATGAAGACATAAATTCACACCACATTCCCATATCAATTTCATTAACCTAGATACGGGTGTTCATTTCCATGAAGTAGAAGGAACCTCTTTCATCCAAAAGAAACTCAACCGTCCCGACACCAATGTAACATATGGATGCTGCTGCTGCTGCAACAGCTGCATCACCATGGCTTTTCGTAACTCTGGGGTCAATGCATGAGAGGGTGCTTCTTCCAAAAGCTTTTGATTACGTCTCTGCATGTCAATCAATAGTACTTGTTACTTCAATTAACTAGTTTAGCACCCAAAAAAAATGAAAAAAATGACAGTATGGAACAATAAAAAACTCCCCATTGGCCCATTGATGAAAAAATGGAAACTCCAACGTTTTAAACACAAACAAACATGAGTGAAACCTTCCAGTTCAGTACCATACCATGCTCAGGGTTATTTGCAACCCAGTGGAAGGAATGTACCTCCATTCTTCATTAAGGAGGTGTGGGAACATGATGGAATAGAATATGGTTCCATTTTTAGAAATAAACCATTTTTTTAGTTTTTTTTTTTTTTTTTTTTTGAACAGCAGAATTTATACAAGGCAAAGCCAGAGAAAACCAACAAAACAAAGGAAAGACAAACAACAAGAGCACCACAACAGCACACAAGCAGGCCAGACCGCCGTAAAAACAGAGAGAAACCTTAACAAGGCAACAACAACCAAAAGAGAAAACCACACCATGAAAACAAAAAAGACATCAGATGCCATCCCAAGAAATGTAATTGCCATCCCTACTAGACCCTTTCTTAGCAAGGTTGTTCGCAAAAGAATTTGTCGATCTCGAACTATACGAAACCACCGTGCCACCTAAAGCCTCCAAGCCGCTCCGAATATCATAGACCTTATCTACCAACTTGAGGTTTCCGAAACCGTCACCATTGATCCAAGAAACCGTGACTTTAGAGTCGCTAACAATAACAATTTCCCGACCAAACAAAAGCGGATTAGAGGAACAAAGAGTAACAGCCTTGCTGATTGCCAACAACTCAACTTTATTAGAATCACAAACTCCACCGTACAAAGAGAAAACACAAATGATTTTGCCTCTGCTGTCTCTTAAAACCCCGCCTATGCCCACGTTGCCCAGTTTGCCACGAGTCGACCCATCAACATTAAACATCAACACATTTCCAGAAGGAGGTGACCACATCTCAGATTTGATTCGTCTGTGTTTAGTGACTTCACTGCAGCGATCTTGAAGATCAAGAAGAATGAAAGTAATTGGATCAGACGATCCTTTGCCAAAAAACTTAAACCACCAGGCAATCTTCAGTTTCACAGCATCCAAAGATAACGAAAGCATTGCCTCCTCATACTTGAAAAGCTTTCTATTGCGAGCTTCCCAAATAGACCAGCCTTCTGCCCAATCCATAATAGACCTATTGGAACAAGAGATAACTCCCCACCAAGGCATACACTTTGACCACAAGCTCCAAACCCAATTACAATGAAGAAAGAGGTGGTTAATTGTTTCCAATTCCGAATCGCACATCCTGCAAAGGCCATTCACACTTTGATTCATCCCGAACTTGTGCAAGACATCACCCACCACCACTTTGCCTTTGAAAAGCTGCCACACGAATAATTTAGTCTTCGGAGGGCAAATTCCTTGCCAGCTAAATTTTTCGAGCCACGACACACTCGTGGTTGGTTCATCCAGAGCTTTACTAAAGGAACCAACACTAAAAACATGCACCTTTCGAATTTAACGTCCACGCCATGGCATCAGCAACAGTCCTTCGAATTCTTATGCCTTCTAAAACTGCACAAAAGCATTTCCATTGAGATAGCTCCTATCCAAATAAGTTCCTTCTCAAAGGAACATTCCACTTCCATCTCATCCCCACCCAACTGCCAAAAGAGACAACATGACCATTCTTTAGAGAGGCTAGAGCGTAGATCCTAGAGAAGGAGTTCTTAAGAGCAATAGAGTCAACCTTGATGTCCTCCCAAAAGCTTGCCCTCTCCCCATTACCTATAACGATCTTGAAGCAGTCAAGCAAAATCTGTCTTGACCTTTCCCCATTCTTGAAGAGGCTGGCGACTGCCTTCACAAAAAGAGAGGCAGATTTTTGGTCTTGCCAATTCCAGGAGTAACTTGAGCTGTCCACCTTATACCTAGCACACAACACTCTTCTCCAAATGGACTCTTGTTCCATCCCAAAACGCCAAATCCACTTCGCGAGCAGGCTTTTATTTTTAATATCCATTCTTACGAATTTCGATGCCTAGAAACCGTTTCCCACTTAACAGCATGAATTTCCTTTTCTCCACACCATCGCCCCACAAGAAGCTTCGTTGGATCTTTTCAATCTTAAGAGTGACTCCTTTTGGAATTCTGAAAACTGACAGGAAATATGTGGGAATATTTTTTAATACCGATTTAATCAAAGTAAGTCTCCCACATTTCGAAAGAAACTTGTGCTTCCAAGGAGCTAGTTTGGTTCGAATCTTCTCAATCATCGAATTCCAGAAGTTCTTGGACCAAGGTTTGAAACCGAGAGGAAGGCCAAGATAAGCTAACAACCTGAGATTTGTGGAAATTAACCTTTAAGCCCGACATTAGCTCAAACACCACAAAATTCTCCTCACATTAAGAAGATATTCCATCTTAGGTTTGATGAACAAAATGGTATCATCGGCAAACTGGAGATGCGAAATGCTCAAAACTCCACCCCCAAAATCCTCCCCTTGCAGTAGCCTTGGCAATAGCACCACTTAGACCCTCAACCACTATATTAAAAAGGAAAGGAGAGAGCGGATCTCCTTGTCTCAGACCTTTTTCCACACTGAACTAAGAGGTGGGGCTCCCATTGACCAGTACTGAAAGCATCGGAGTCGAAATACAATTATGGATCCATCCTCTCCATCTTGACCCAAACCCCATATATCCCATCATTGAATCTAGAAAGCCGTGATCAACCGTATCGTAAGCTTTCTCGAAATCTAGCTTTACCACAAGACCTCCTTCCTTTTCCTTTTTACATTTGTGGATAATCTCATCCGTAATAACAAAACTATCGAGAATCTGGCGACCCTGAACGAAAACCATTTGAGTTTCCCCAATAATCGATCCCATCAACCTTTTAATCCGATTGGCAAGAACTTTGACAAGAATTTTGTAACAAACACCAACAAGACTAATAGGCCTATAGTCCCGAAGAGAAACCGGGTTCTTGATTTTCGGTATAAGGGTCAAGAATGTGTGATTCAAGTCTTTCACAATCGAGCCGTCCTTATAAAATTCCTGAATGAATCTCATAAAATCTTCGTGGATATCCCCCCAATGAGTTTTGAAAAGATTTAAGTTAAAACCATCCGGTCCCGGCGCTTTGTTCCCGTCACAACTTTTCAGAGCTTCTTAAACCTCCCTAGTGAAATTGACTTCCAACATTTCCTTGTCAACCAAAGAAAGTTTCTTGCACCCCACATCATTCAACTTGGGTCTTCTCCACTTGACATTCTGATATTGCTTTTTGAAGAAATTAAAAACATTATCTTTAATTAAGATAGGATCCAAAATGGAGTTGCCATCCACCATAAGATTACCTAAAAAATTACACCTGCGCCTTCCATTTGCCACGAAATGGTAGAACTTTGTGTTCCTATCTCCCTCCCTAAGCCACCTCACCCTAGACTTCTGTCCCCAAATATGTTCCTCCCTCCTCAAACCAACCCAAATATCGACCAGCACTATTGTCCTTTCTGCTCTCAAGACTTCAGACCATCCATTAGTTGCCGCTCTTTTATCAATATTGCCCAACCGAACTTCCAGATCTTTAAGAGAAAATGCACCAGATTTGACTTGAGAAGACCAATTCTTTAATCTCAATTTCATGGCTTTGGTCTTGGTTGCTAGAATCGAACCAGCTGATCCTTTAATGGCACAGGACTTCCAACCTTCTAAGGCATCGAACATCATCTTTTTATCCTCTAACCAATGGTTAAAAAAATGAAACGGGCTTGGCCCCCAATCCTCCTTATCGATTCCTAGAAGAATAGGATTGTGGTCGGACACACTCCTAGGTAGGCATCTTAAACGCAAATTAGAAAACCAAGAAAGCAAAATGGGAGATAGTAAAAACCTGTCTAGTAGAGCCCACGCCGCTTTAACTCTCCAATTAGTCCACGTAAAGGAAGAACCAATCATCGGTAAATCCACCACTTTCGCATTCAAAATGAACCGATTAAAATTCCTTAACGACACCTGATTGCAGCTAACCCCAATTCTTTCCGAAGGATCCAAAATTGAGTTAAAATCTCTCCCGATACACCATGGAATCTGAAAAGAATTCATAGAGTTCAAGATAAAGTTCCATAGATCCCTTCTCTCATTCTCCGAAGCCGAATCCGTATAGACATTACAAAAAAGCTATCTTAGCCTTCAAAGCAATCCACTCCCCAATTAGAATCAAGCAACCTGCGTTAGGAATACAAGCTGAGACCTTGAAATGATCCTCATTCCACAAGGATAGCAATCCACCAGCCGAACTCAAAGCGTCAACGCTAATGCCTATGTCAAGGACCGCACCTCCCAGCGAACAAAGAATTTAAGAATCACATTGACTTAATTTTGTTTCTTGCAAGAAAAGAATAGATGGTTTAACCGACTCCACCAAGCTTTTAACCACCCTTCTCTTCTCTTTAGCCCCCAACCCTCTTACATTCCAAGACAGAACTATCATTGAAGAAAACAGACCCACCAAACACAAACAAAACCGAGAAAGCAACTTACTGCAATATTCTTGCTGCATCCTCCTCTTCCCTTCGAGCCAATTCATTCCTTATCTCTCTCACATTGTTCCCAAAGTCAAATCCAAGAGCTATCCCTGTTTCAATAACTTTCGAAATTTCCTCATCAAGGCTCCAAGACAAGTTGTTTCCTTCCACATCAACTATCGGAGTGGTCTCCTCTGCATGACCATTAGACGGCTTCCGCTATCTAGTCTTAATAGCTCCAATCGCCACCCCTGTCTCTATAACTTTCGTAATTTCTTCCTCCAAGGACCAAGACAATCGTTTGCCTGCAACATCTACCAGTTCAATTTCTGAATCTTCCTGGGGAATCTGCCTTTGTTCTCGACTTCTGGACTGCCTTGTCCTTATACTATGAGACTTAACAACATAAGCTTTTGGTTTGCCTCTTCCTCTATTAATAAGCACTTGCTCACCCTTATCTACTGGTTAACAGTCTCTGAGTTCTCCTTCTTCACTTCCTTCCATGAATTAACCAGAATTTTCTTGTTCAAAAAAAGCCTCCACGCATTCCTTTGAACTTGTCATATGGTCCATGTTCCTCTCCACAAAATTATCTTAGAGAGTTGAAACCAGTGGATCAGGCTCCTGAATCAGTCTTGAGTGTCCAGTGGGTTTCTGAGTTGGGCCTAAGACAACTGATAGCTAGCCTGGTTTGAGCCCAATGGGGTTGAGGCCCATCCCACCCTGCCTCTCTCCAAGTCTAGAGCATTCTCCTCTCCAAATACCTTGATCTGACGATGAGAGGTTGTCATATTCAGAACTTTCTGACACCTTTTCACCCACTTTTCTTTTTTCCAAAATTATAGAACCAGCGCCCACTCCTTGCTTTTGATGCCTGCTTTTGTTTTTCAGAGAATGCATTAAAATTTCTTTACCTTTGATAGCTTTAGATATGCTTTCTTTCTCCCTGCTCCTGTCCTTTCCTAGATCAATCGTGTACAACCCTTCCTCCCTTCTGCCATCCCTTTTGTCAACCCAGTGGACTGAGTATAACAGTACTTTCCAACCTGCTCTGCACTGTTAGGATTTGACTCTTCGAAACTAGCTAGGATAGTTGAAACCGGAGGTGGATTCAAATTTAAACTACCAAAACCGCTCTTCTTCTTCAAGTCTAAATGATTCATCAGCCAAGCTTGATTCACCAAAAAAGGGTCTTCATAGATCCAAATCTCGAAATAATGATTCTCTTCTTCAACTCTGATCTTACTAGGAATTTTGGCACCAACTAGAATGAGTGCTAAAAGTCAGCCTCTATCCAGCCTGCTTCTCCTCATAGTGTCATCGTTTATCGCCAGAGGTTCCCCTAGAGTCCAACCTATCTTCCTGAAAAAAGGTTCCGACCAGCACCTTAACAGAACTCCTACGTAATTCAACCATACCAACCTTGTTTTAGAAAGAATCGAATTCGTCCATTGGACCATCGAGGAGAAGTAGTCTTTCCAGAGAAAATGGTTCCTAATGAAATATTCACAATCCTCCCTTGATTCAAACTCCCACACAATGCATTTGTCTCCTAAGTAAACCGAAGAGAATCGAAAACCCTTGTTCTTTAGCTTCTTGTTGACACTAGCAATACTGGAGAAGTTCTTAAGAATGCCCACAGCGCATCTATCTAGCCACTCTAAACCTTCTCGCCTTCCTTTCTAAGACATCGAGTAATAGTCCTCTCTTCCTTCACTTCCATTCACAACTGACCCCTTTTTCCTTCCTTTAACCACATTGGCATAGGATCAGTTTTCATTAGGTATATTGCCAAACTCCTCTCTCCGACCTTCTTGAGACTCGACTTCACGACCATCTTGAGACACTTTATTGTCCACTAACCTTCTATGCGCCCTCTGTTTGTTGTTCCAGTCATGGTCAGCCACCTTCACCGAAATGGGTCAACAGTATAAGTGCATACCGTTTGTCAGTCTTGCTACCTTCATTGCCTCCTCAATGGTCCCAAATCAAATAAACGCATAGCAACTTCTGCGGCCACTAGATTTTGATGACAAAAACACATCTCTAACTTTGCCGAAAGGCTTGAATACACCCCACAAACATTCACTATCCACCACTAGATTGATGTTGTCTACGAAAATTGAAAATAAGCTGTCCCTGAAATCCTTCTTCTGCTCTTGTTTCCACCGGCCTGAGAACCTCTCTCTTGCTCTCTCTCTCTTCATTTTGTTTTAGTTCTTTTTATACTGCAAAAATTTCCAACCTTTCTTTCTTGACCATGCTCTAAAGCTGGGACGATTGTCGCTTTTACCTCAGTTTACACAAGAGTTGCCCAATAAATTCGTTGATTCAGAATCGTGGGGGGTTTTGATATCAAAGATGATGAATTTCTTTCTTTATTTCTTTTTCACCCCTATCACTACTTATATATCCATCTATATTGAATTGAGGATACAAAAAGGATGGAATTGCTTCTAATAAGAAATCGAAACGCTTTTCAATATAGGAATCAGTATCTAATGTATTCAATGATTTCAATGTAAATAAAAGAAAAAGGGGAATGACATTGAGGTCCTAATTTGAACTCATGACCTCTTAATTGGAACCAAATCTACAACTTTGTTTTCTGCAGAAGTTTTTTTTATCAAAAAGATGTACGAGTATAGAGAAGTAGCTGTCCTCAACAAGAAGAAGAAGAAAGGGGACAGCTCCCAAAAGCCAAAAGACAAGGCTTATACAATAGAAGCCTACACAAAATCTCTAAACGAAGGAGAACCAAATACTCCACTTCGAGTTCTATCAAATTGTTAATTCCATATCTTCAGAATAAACTGGTAAAGGGCTATAAAAAAATTCAAGTCTGCAAGATCACCCTAATAAACAGATTGATTCTATCTTAAAGGGATTCTTATACGGAAATCTTAAACACAAGAAGTTCTATCTTGTAAATGATAATGTTTTACAGTTGCTAATTCCGAAAATATAACCTAACCCATCCAATACATGTAAATTAGTTCTCAAATTTTAGAAGTTTGTTTTGCCTTTGAATTCAAAGATGCACTTATTAATGATGAATTCACAACTCTAGTTCAACTTTATCCATATCCGAACAATGGTTATCTCACTCCATGCTTATACTATTTTTTTTATATAAGAAACTGAAAATTATATTGAAGAAGACTCCATGCTTATATAACCACCTAGATGCTTGTGACCAGTCTCTGAAACAGACGCAAAGCACCCTTTTTACCTTTTTTTTTTTTTTTTTTTTTTTTTTTTCAATCTGTCACAAAATCCAAGTTATTGTTGTTATATGGTTCGGCATCTCAGCTCATGGGCTTCAATGAAATGAAATTAAGTGGGTTTTCAAGACTTCCTAAGAAGTGTTTTTATTCTATTTTCCTGTAGTGTTTCAACTTTCAAGTTTTAGATTTGAGAAAAAATAGGACTGCGCCTGCCCCACTCACACTACGCTACATTGAAGATTTTCTCTAAGCAGCATGCTTTGATCATTGATAAAATGTAAACTACGCACCAATTTTTCGGCTATAAGTTACGGTGGTGAGTTTTTATTTTATTTTATTGTACAGATTATTAATGCAGGGAAGGCAAACCCTATTTGGTGAAATGTTAACTGATCCACCGGGAAAAACCTAGATTTTGCAATCCGGGTACCCGCCTGGAAAAAACCTAGTCGGGTATCTGGGTATTCATACCTGGATTTTTACCTGGGTGTTACTCGGTTTTTAATTTTTTTTAATTTTTTTTTGAAAAATGGATTTAATTGTTATTTTTTTTGAAAAAAAATTAGGAATGATTAAAACTTGAAAACAGTGAATTAAGCACCATCATTAATTAAATTTTGAGAGATTACTAGCTAGAAATTGTATCAAGAGAATGCATGTTGGATTCCAATTTTACATTCAATTCTTCACTCTTTTCAAAACCATTTATAGTCTCTAAGTTCATTGGTGTGGTCCTGTGGAAACTAACAAAAATATTTTGAAGATGACCGAACATTATATCAACATTTAAGAGAAAACATTAAATATTCCATTTACCCACATTTCACTCTCTTTCTTTTTCAACTAATTCCAAAACCGGTAAAAAAAAATTTATTACAACTTTTTTAAAAAAAATTAGAATTTAAATACTACATTAATTAGGATAAAGTAAGCACACCAATATCACAATATTAATAACATAAACTCAAATCCTGGACAAAACATTAAATATTCCATTGACCCACATTTCACTCTCTTTATTTTTCAATTAATTCTAAAACTGGTAATTTTTTTCCTTACAATATTTTTTCTTATAATTTTTTTAATATCATTTTTTTTACGATTTAAATACTACATTAATTAGGATAAAGTAAGCACACTAATAAGACGATATTAATAACAGAAACTCAAATCCGAGACAAAACATTAAATATTACGTTAACCCACATTTCACTCTCTCTTTCTTTTTCAACTAATTCCAAAATAGGTGGTTGCTAATTAGGACTCAATTTCCATACAATCATTAAATATCACCAAACTACATTCACATTGAGCAGAACAATATTTTAAGGGGAATGCTATCTACCTTTTCCATTTGCCTTTCCCACTCATTATTTAACATGTATATACTTTTTCATTTAATAAAAAGCTTTCACTTTTTGCTATAATACTTGTTTACATATTTACCCCTTATTAATGAAATGATAGAAGCAGCCACCTAGGGTAAAGACGTAAACAAGTTTTGTAGCAAAAAGTGAGAGCTTTTTATTAAATAAAAATGATATTAATGAAATGATAGAAGCAGCCACCAAGGGTAAAGACGTAAACAAGTTTTGTAGCAAAAAATGATAGCTTTTTATTAAATAAAAAATTGTATACGTGTCAAATAATTAATGAGTGGGAAAGGTAAATGGGGAAGGCAAATGGGAAAGGTAGATAGCATTCCCCATATTTTAAATAAGATTATCTTTTTTAAAAGTATTTTTTTTAAAAAAAAAAAGTTAAAATGTCAATCACTTTTCTTCTTTCTCTTACTTCCTCTCTCATTTAGAATCTTCCCCTCTCTCTCTAAAACCTCAAACTCTTTGATCTCCCTCTTTCTCTCTTGTCTCTCTCTCTCCCTAAAATCACTCATGATTCTCTCACTCTATTTCTCTCATAGTCTCCTCCAGATCCAATTTTTTCAAGTGTTTTTGAGATTCAATTTCTTCCCCCATCTCTCTCTCTAAACCATCAAAATTTCTTCAAGTGTTTTTGAGATTCGATTTGCTTACAACGAAGATCTTTAAACCGGGTAATGATTTTTTAATTTAACATTTTTTTTTTAAGTTTGAAAAAAAAAATTAGGGTTTAGGTTTTTTTTTTTTTTTTTTAATTTGAGAAATTTAAAAAAAAATAAAAAAAAAATTAAACTAGGTAAAAACCGGGAACCCGGCCGGGTAGCTAGGTATACCCGAACCTGAGCCGGTACACAACCAGTCGGGTACCCGGATATTCCTTACCTAGTCCTGGGTAAGAAATATCCGAGTATTACCCAAAAATTCCGGCTCAGGTAAGGCTGGATACCCGACCCTGCCGGGTGCAATTGCCATCCCTGAGAAAGTGTGAGGAATTGCCTGCAATTAGAAAAACTTACATATAATGTAAATCCCATGCACTTGAATTGTGAAGATCCTTACAAAATCTTAACCTCATTTAGGCCTATATTAATATGTTTGACTTACAAGTACTTAACCTGAAGTGACTCATTTAAAGCTAAAAGCTCGTCCTATCAAAGAAAGCTAAAAGCCTTAAAGCTACATCACAACTGCAATTACAATACCTTAATAAGCAATTAAGCACTCCACAAAACGGGACTAAATCGGAAATCCTTTTATAATAACCAATAAAAAAACACCAATTTCATTAATTTATTTTTCTCACAGAGCTTTAGAATAATTATTTTAAAAGTAGTTAAGCATAAAATAAAATAAGAAAATGATTATAAAAAATTACCTGAATATGCAGTCACGTTCATCAAAGTGAACAACATTACCATATTTATCTGCAAGAACCCGTAAAAAGATACGGTACACTACGGTAAAATAAATACCAGCATTACAACTGAATGCAAGCTACACATGTCCTACTTTATAGGTAAAATTTTTGACACGCGATTTTGACAAATCTTAGAATTACAAGAGAGGATTTTGAAAATTTTAAGAAATTCATGAATTATTTTGATGAATGTTAAACCATAAAAGTCTGTAAAATATGCCCATATAAATATTATAAAAACAAATAACTACTACCTGGAACTCAATGTGCCTTGGATTTTGAATGTATTTTTCCAAATAAACTCAATCATTTCCAAATGCAGCAGCAGCCTCACTCTTAGCTTGCTGCAAAACAAAATTAAGCAAACTCAAACCATAGCAAACCTTCCTTATACAATGCAAAAAAGTTTGCAGCAGACTATGATGGTGTATGCTATCTACTTTGTAAGGACTAAGGAATCCTTTCCTAATCTGAGCTTTTGCATTATTTTGTGATTCGTAAATAAATCTAAACTACCCGATTTTAAAACTCAAATGAAGAGAGGATCCAAATTCATTTTGAAAATAAAAATAACCAATTAAATAAGAGGGAAGGAAACCGTCATGACATCAATAAAGACACTACCACAAGCAAGTAAAATATAAGTAGAACAATGATGCATCTCCTTTAAAAAAAAAAAAAAAAACAAGACCAACTTTCAAGTGATGTGACAACAACACCAGCAGCAGCACCAATTCATGAACTAAATAAAGAGAGGTCAACCAAAAATCCATGTCCCTTCCAAAGCTAAGGCTTCTGTAATAACTTAATCCAGTAAAAGAAGAAAATCACAACATTGATACATTCACATATTTACACTAGTATTGTAAAGAAGAATTAAAATTGTCTTTCAACGAGGCCAAACACAACTAATTAACTAAATTATATAGTCAACATGGGCGTAGCTTAGCTGGTAGATGGATGAGCTTGGGGCTTGGGCAAATGACTCCCAAATTAATGGCTTGAATCCTACTAATGACAAAAACTTTTAAAAAAATACCTGGTCTCAAATTAATAGATATCGAAACTAAATTATATATATATATATATATATATATATATATGGGGTAGGATCCATGGCCCCATTTTTTTACACATACGGGATTTGACACACTTTTGTGTCCGTTAGATTCTAGGTGTTTGAATGGTCCAGATTTAATAGTCATTAATTCAATTTCCTATTTTCTATTAATATTTGTATTTTTCTCTCACCTAAATTTTAATATTTCTTTTCATTTTCTCTCCTCATTTAAGTTTCCTCTTTCCTCACTTATTTTTTTTTTCTTTTACATCTCAAGTCTCAACGGACAACAGTTTTTTTATTTTTTTTTTATTTTTTTATTTTTTTTTTATTTTACAGTAACATGTTTAATATTTCAATATTTTTCTCTTTTTGCTTTGATTTATTTTTATTTTTATATTTATTTATGTACAGTGTTTCCATTTCTCACTTTATTTGTTTATCAATCCATAATGATATCTAAATTTCTACTAAAAATATTCCGTAATATTATATTAAAATATTTTTATAACGAAAATAAATCCAGATTTTTAAATGATAAATTTAATTGATAAAAAAGCATAAATAAACTAAAATCAGTATTCCACTTAAATTTCTCTTATAATATAACTATTATTAAAATGTCACCCTTTCGTCTTTCTTCATTTTTTTTTTTTAATATTTCACCCTTATCAAAATGTCAAAAAAAAAAAAAAAAAAACAAAAAAAAAAAGAATTGAAAGTGTTGTATGATATGATTTTGTTAATTAGTTTTTTTTTTTTTTTTTTTTCCTAATTTTTTGAATACTGAACAAGTTTTAGGACCAGTTTGGTATTACTGTAGCTTTTAAAACAATCACTGTTAGCTGTTACAAAATTAATATTCCACTTAATTTTAACGTTTCAAAAGCAATACCAAACAGACCCTAAAACTTGCTAAGTATTCAAAAAATCTAGAAAAAAAAAAAAAAAAAAAACTAATTACCAAAATCATAGCATACAGCATTTTCAATTCCATTTTAAAAAAAAAAAACATTTTGATAAGGGTGAAATATTAAAGAAATATGAAGAAAGAAGAAGGGAAAAAAGATTTAAGATAGTGAGGAAAGAAGTCACGTTGAGTAGAATAAGGGAGGAAAAAAAAAAAGGAAAGATATAAAATAAATGAGGAAAGATAATGAAATACAAAATTAAAATTTAGTAGAGAGAACAGAAAAAATAGGAAGTAAATAAAAGCATTAATAGAAGAAAGAGGAAGAAGATTAGGGAGTATTAAATAGATCTAGACCATTCAAACACCTAGGATCTAATGGACACAAAAGTGTGTCAAATCTTGTGTAAAAAAATGTGATCATTGATCCTGCCCCTATATATATATATATAACATATATATATTTATGACTCAACTTTTTGACTTCAATATCTCAACTATCCATTTGCACATATGCTATTTCATCCAATGGTAGAAATACTGAAATCAAAAAATTAAGTCAGAAATTTGAGTTGATATAGCCTGACCCTATATATACATATATATATATATATATATGTTCTTTTTTTGATGACGTGATGACATCATCACCGGGACATTTTTCGATGATGATGATGACATCCTTGTCATCGCCCTTTTTTTATACCTAATGACATCATTATTAGGACATTTTTTGACAAAGATGACATCATCATTGTCATCACCTTTTTTGACTTAATGATGTCATCATCGAGACATTTTTGGACAATGGTGACGTCATTCTCATCATCGCCATTTTTTTTTATCGATGATGACCTTTTTCTTTTTTGGAAGATACACTTCCCAATGCACTTTTACTTTCCCGATGTATTATTCTTACCTTCCCAATGTACTTTCCTTATACTTGATCGGACGATTTATATACCTATTTTAGGTCCCTATTTCCTAGATTGTGTACTCGTTTTCGAGCATGTTTTTGTATATTATGCATTTTGTGAGCCTTGTGTAGGTTATATGCCATAAAATAAGGTGTTGAGCATAATTGAAGAGTTTCGGAGGTTAAAGGGTTGAAATTGGAAATTTTCATACAGAACATTCAACTTTCGGGGGCTATATCTCCCTCCTCCAATCGAACTACGTTTTGTGTAACCAATTGCTGAAAAGTCCCATGAGTCTATTTTCCAACGCTTTTTACGGATCATGATTCCAAGTTCTCTAAAGGATGTTATGGCCGTTTTCGTAACGGTGCATGAAACTGAAAAACTTCACCCGAGAGAGATGCGATCTCAAAGGCGAGCTCACCAAGATTGCCCCAAGGTCGCTTTCCTCTCGGGTTTTCAACTATTTTCTAGACCATGGAACCTCCAGGTCACCCCAAGGTCGCCTTTTTACCCAAAAAATGCTAAAATTCAAGAATTTACCTCCTTGCCCTTGACCTAATTCATTCCCCTATATAACCTATGATATTTTTAGACCAAAACACCAATTACCTACCCAAGAATATTCACTAAGTCATTTTCCTACATCACCAAACTAAATCTTACACAATCCACCAAACACTTGATATCAATCCATGATCATTTCTTGTTCTTGGGAGATAGGAAATTGAAGGAGCTTAGATAAAAAGAAGAGCAAAGGAAGAGGATATACTTTACATAGTTTCCTCTAATACTTTATCTCTTTCATTTTCTTTATTATAGCCATGTATTCATTTGAGCATATTTGTTGTATGGCTACACTTTGTGATATTAGCTAAATATTTAGTGCAAGGATTTGATGTAGCCTCACCCTTGACTATATATATTTATTGTCCTTTGTTTTATCCCTTATGTGCAAATTGTAGTTTGTATGGATGTTTTAGTGTACTTAATGCTATCAATAGATTGATCTCCTATTGATTGATCATTGATTGTGTGTTATGAACCGACTAGAGACACACACACATCATGTTCGAAAAAATGTCTTCTATGCACGTCTAGAAAAGTAGACCTACTAAGGCTATAGGATTCCTTAGTGTGCCAATGTTCTTAGTGAACTCATACATATATTCTGAGTAATCGAGAGATAGGCTTGGGTATGATTTGGGTGTAACCTATACCACTCGACTGAGATTATAGGTTAACATTTGGGTGCACGAATCTATGAATTGCATGAGTATATTTTGGGTGTGCAATTGAGTCTAGAGAGGAAGTTAGGAGAGGGTGGGGTGTAGTCAAGTCTTAGCATCATTTCCTTCATTACTACGTTCAAGTTTATTACTTGTCATTTCTTTATTACAATAGCTTAAATCCTTGTTATTAGTTTAATGTAGTTTGCTTTAAATATTCAAGTATGAAAACCTTCATGTATTACTCGTTTGAATAGCACTTAAGCTAATCAATTTTGGTAATCAATCACTCAATCTTCGTGGGAACGAATTATGCTTACAATTGTACTACTCTCCGACTTCGTACGATTGCGAGTGTCACTAAGAGAATAGTCAATTTTTGACCTTATACTTTGCAGAGTAATATCATTTCAACTTCACCTCATTTTTTAGTTTTATATCAACCTTTTCTTTTTTAGTGGCGTAATGTCTTTCTCATACAATGAGTAGTCACTTCGTTCTTGTTTATATTTGATTATTGGCGGGTCAGGGCATAAGGGGTTAACCCTACCCGACCAGATAAAAAACCGGGTCAAAAAAGTTTGATCCATACACTACAAGAAAATACTAAATATATTGACGGTTAAAAACTGTCAAGATATGTCTATAATATTTAATTAAAAACTGTCATTATTTAATAATAATATTTAATTAAATAACATTTTTTATATTTATACACCACCTCCCCCGCCGTCCGGCCCTGTCCACTTCTAATAACAATGAAAATTAATTGTCATTATTAGAAATTGAACTGGATACCTCAAGTCAAAAGTTGTAAGTCTGTACCACTTGATTACAAGATTTGATTTGTTAACAATTGAACAATATTTATATATAATCTATATGAGTTGTTAGAAATAAATAAATTTTTTTTTAAAAAAAGATAAATTTAAATTTATTCAACTAATCAAAATTATAATTTCTACGACAGACATATATTAAAAAATATTTATTAAAACTTTTAATAAAATTATATTTTTTAAAACATATATAGTCGATTTATTAGTCTATATTCTATGGTCACGGTTGGTTACATGGTGGAATGGTAATCGGAATGGTAAAGGAATGAGAATGAGAATGGAAAGGAAAGGAAAATTAAGTTTTTTGTTTGGTTGAAACTTTATAATTAGTCTCTGAATCAGTATTATTTTGTTTGGTTAACAACGGAACGGAAAGAAGTTAATTGTATTTTGACCAAAATACCCCTAATTATAAAACATTCATAATAACATGATATATTATGGATAATAATAATAAAATATAAAAGTATATTATATTTATAATTATATATTATTTACTATAATAATATTATATATATAATATATAATAAATAATACATATATATATATTATATATAATACATATAATAATATATATATATATATATATTATACAATATATATAATAATATATTACATATAATACATATAATAATATATTTATATAATATAAATATATAATATATACTATTTAATATATATTACATATAATACATATAATAATATATATATATATATATATTATATAATATAATAAATATAAATATAAATATATATAATATATTATATAATATAATATATAATATGTAATATATATATATTATATTATATAATATATATAATATATATATTTATATTTATATTTATATTTATATTTATATTATATAATATATATATAATACTGTAGACATGTGTCCAAAGATTTTCCCCAAAAGGCGCCTATCCGTTGGCTGAACAGGGTACTTCACAGAGGAACACCATGAAAACAGGTAAGGACCTTAAGCCAATAGAACCAAAATCCTTTTCTGATGTGCAGGATCCTTAACTAAAGGCAAGCACAGAGCATACTCGGATTATTACAGTCTATATATCATCTACAAACCATTTAGAGAAGAAGATGAAAATTTAGAGGGCCA
Organism: Acer saccharum; assembly: GCA_030490815.1. Lineage (NCBI taxonomy): Eukaryota > Viridiplantae > Streptophyta > Magnoliopsida > Sapindales > Sapindaceae > Acer > Acer saccharum. Next base: position 27,222,864 of record CM059871.1, read on the forward strand.
TAATTATAAAACACACTGGAAGTTTTTTATTTCAACTGCTTCTGCCCAAACACAAGGGAGGGAGGTCTCATATATAGGAGGAGAGACCGGAAGCAAACAAAAGGAAAACAGTGCCATGCTAAACAGGTGGCAGGCAACATAATTACATTGTTCGGTTATAGTGCCGAATCACTATTACAATCCCTGAGGTAAAAGCATAAGTAAAACACACCGAATATTTTACATAATTAAAGCAAACTGGTAGTCAAACTGGGAATTATGGTCTTGAGATCACGGGCTGCTCAGATTACATGTAGCATGTTCTTCATTATCAGAATCTTGGGCACCACAGATCAGGCAAAGCCAAGTGTCGAAAGTAAAAGGATCTTGGGAGTCTATCATCATGTGGCTTTGGACCGAGAGAGGATCTTCAGGATCACCAAACTGTCGAGGGACATCAGGAATGATGTAATGTTCATCAGTGAAGTCATTATTGACATTGCAGAGAAAATTGAGCAAGGATTTTTGGATGGTCTTTGGATACCATTCTGGATAGTCATAAGTAGTGTGCCACTCATAACTGATATTTGTGGTCCATAGCAACTTCTTGTGAGGATTGTATCTGTATGGACGGTGTAGTATCCAAATGCATTGAACAGATTCGGCTTCATGCTTGTTGAGTTTCCACAAGTTGTAGTTACCCATGAGGTTGAGGATGTCTCGTTTCCAAATGTCAAGAGGGTTGAACCATTGGAGGAATGTCCATAAGACGGAACCGTGTAAGGTAGCATCATGGAGGTATCCTGACATAGCCTGTAGAGGGAAAATAAAAGCAAAGTGATGTAAAACGGACAAACACCATAAATACCATAGAAGGTCTAGGGAGAAGTAATAAAATGGAGGCATGATGAAAGGGTCAAGGAAAGGTCTGGTAGGGTTGGAAACATCACAGTGGACACCTTGTGCCTTAATCCTGGTGAGGTAAATCGGAAGGTAGGTTTTGGCAAAGCTTGTGATCTGGTCGAGAGAAGGTGTATGGCCATAGGGGATAGATAACTGTAGCTCAGGCGGAAAATCTCCTATTGGAAGATTTGCAGAGGATGAGGCTGAGGTGGCCATGAGGAGAAGAGGTATTGTAAGGTTCACTATTTGTATTGGCTTGATTCCATTGCAAAACACTCTATGATTGTATTAGTTGTTGCTTAGGACATTATTTGAAGAAAGGAAGCTCAAAGAGTGAAGAGCAACGTCTAGTGCAAAAGTCGTCTTCAAGAGGTGAAAAAACGTCAAAGGTAAATCTTGACTTCCACCCTCTTGCAAGGCGTTAGCGCACACACACACAATTCATACATGTGTGTCCCTGCATCATGGTTCAAACATTTGGTATAACACATTCACACACTTCATAGCATGCTCATGCATTGATCTTGTATTGACAAACATTGTGAAATTGCATGCTTTGTGACTATCTCTTTGATATGGCATGTTTGTGTGAATATGTGTTTATTTGTTTTCGTATTTTGTGTTTAGGACTTGAACATGTTCTTATTTAATTTCTTATTGAGTTCCGGTCATTTCGGTTACTCATACATAAGGTTTCGAGTCCAAACAAGTTGACTATGCTACTTTTCGTTCTCATTTGTTGTGTTGTCTTCATCGTCGGATTCCGAGATGATTTCTCAACCATTTTTCAAAGTTGAGTAGTCATAGTCGTAGTCGTGCATGAGGGAGTCACAGTTCGTAATCCAAAAACGGATTCGAAATCGGAGGTCGGATGCTCAAGATATGGGGCAACGAACCGAGGGAGCGCGCGAGAGATGTGCAAATCACGTGTGGCCACTTGGCCAGCCCGTGTGGGAGGCCGTGGGCCCCACGGGCAAGGGAGCCCTCTGCTCCCGTGGGCCCCATGCGCCCCCCACGGGGTGCTGATGTGGCACCACGTGATTCGCTTGGAAATTCTTTCCTTTTCCCTCCTTTTAAGCAAACCTCCTTCCCTCCACACTTATGCAATTTTTTGAAGAACACTTCATTTCTCGCATCAGTTTTTCTACAATTTTCGTTTACTTGTTTTGATCATATCTCTCTCATACGAACTCGAAATCATTCGATTCAAAAACCAAAATTGTTGGTCTCGAATAGAGCTACAAACCCCAAGCATTTCCAGAGACAGTTGACTTCGGCATTTTTCTCAGATGGTCCATTTCCAGTCCGTGGTCAGTTGTATGTTTCAACTTATTTCTTTTTCAATTTCATCTTTGATCATCTATTGATTCTTTCCATTTGATTGATGAAATTTGTTAAGAAGTATGTTAGATCACATGCTAGGGTTATTTGATCATTTTTTAATTGAGTTTTAGCTTTGTGATGTGTTTTGAACATATATGTGCTAAACTTGATTTATCATGAAATTGATTCTAGAAAACATATGTGTGATGTGCTTCATGTTATTTTCTATGTTTTATTTCATGATCTAAGAACTAGGTTTTTAGTGTGCTAAATTGAATATTGATACCTTTGTTCTTATTGATTTGCATGTCTTGATTTCTAGATAACTTTTGTGATTGTGTGTTGAAATCATATTCTAGACTATCATTGAACATGTACATTTTGCTTGATTGATCATCTAGCTTAATTTGATTGTGCTTGCATCATTTGCATCACTTTAGATCATAGCCTTGCATAAGGTTGAAGTCTCTTGCAAAGTGAGTGAAGCTTTGTGTAGAGCAAGGGAGTCTTGACTAGGACATGTGGTCCGGATAGTCAAGCAAAAGTCTTAGCTAGGAGTGTGGTACTCCAGATGGTTGAGCTAGGAGAGCTTAACTAGGATCTTTGTGATCCGGATAGCTAAGCACGAAACCTTCATAGAGACGTGAGCGTCTTGGATAGGAAGTTGTTTTCTAGAGGTGTAGGACACATCTCGGATAGGAAGTAGGCTTGGTGATTCACTAGCCCGAGGGTAGATTAGGAGTTGATAGCTTGAGCGGATATTATGTGTGATAGCTTGAGTGTGTAAGTCCTTTTTCACATAGTGGATTGCTTCGCCGGTGGTTGTGGTATCAACCCGTGGATGTTTCCTCATTGAGGTTTTACCACGTTAAAATCATTGTGTTCAATTTTGCTTTACTTTCTTTTATCTTCCATATATTACATTGTTGCACATCTTGTAAATTGATTAACTCTTGTCTTAATTAAATCAATTAATTTGCTAAATCTTATCAAGTGTGCATTTTTGCCTTGTAATTTTCCGCATTAATTTTAATTGGAAGAATTTGGAGCCTATACCTATTCACCCCCCCCCCCCCCCCCCCCCCCCCCCCCTTCTAGGTATATTTCACTACTACATTAAGGGAAATTTCAGGTATTTTTTGGAAGGAGAGAGCAAATGGACAGTGGTTGGCCATGAAAGCATGTCTGCTATTATATTGTGGTGGCCTTTCACATGTTTAACAGTGAAATCGTAGCGGACAAACCAATCTTTCAGTCTGAGGAGTTACGGACTAGGAGGAATCTTATTTCGAAATTCAAGAACTTTAGGAAAGGAGGAGTTGTCCATTTCAACAGTAAAGTTCTGTGTCCTCAAGTAGAAATCGAATTTTTGGATGCCGTTCTTGACTGCAATGATTTCTTTGTAAACTGTATGGTAATGTGCCTGGGAATCTTTGAATGGGCCACTAGCATGTCCGCAATAGGACCGAGTATTCTGTTTTTCTTCAAGAAGGACGGCCCCCCAGTAGGAGTCACTGGCATCTGTCTGGAGTATGAGTCGACCATCAGAGGTAATAGTAAGGGCTGGAGGTGACTGGGATATTTTCTTCAACTCAATGACAGCATGAGTGTGAGATTGTGTCCATGGCGGAGGGGATTTTTTTAGCATTTGGGAAAGAACGGAGGTATGCTGGCTGGCCCGGGGAATGAAGTCTCTGATAAAGTTAACAATGCCGAGGAATTGCTGGACTTGTTTGGGAGTCAAATTTGAGTCAGGGAATTCAAGGAGCTGTGAGGCAATGTGAGGACCAGGGCAATATTGTCCTTGTGAAATGTTCATGCCAAGAAACTCAATTCGGGTCAGGCCGAGTGAACTCTTGTTGGCAGATAACATGATGCCATACTTATCAACGAGGGAATGGAATTGTGTAAGGAGCTGGGAATGAGAGGATTCATCAGAGGAAAAAAAAGGATATCATCGATATAGATGAGGGCGGAGTAGAGGATAGGGTAGAAAATCCTGATAACGGCCTTTTGAAAAAGGGATGGTGCCGTTTTAAGACCAAAAGGTAGAACTTTCCATTGGTATTGAGCATCGGGGATACAAAAGGCTATTTTGTATCTGTCATCAGGGTGTATACCAATTTGCCAAAAAGCACCTTTGAGGTCAAACTTGGAGAAAATGGTTGCCTTTGAGAGTTGGGCAAATAATGTGTTTGTTCGAGGAACTGGGAATTTGTCATCACGTAGGAAGAGATTCAGAGGTTTATAATCAATGACTAGTCTCTTCTTTCCTCGACGCTGTTCAGACCGTTTGGCAACATAAAAGGCTTGACAAGCCCATGGAGATGAAGTGGGCTCAATGAGGCCTTGTTGTAATAGGTCTGCACATTCAGCTTGGGCTAGGTGTAGGTCAGAGGGAGACATGCCAGAATGAGTGGCTTTGGTGGGATTGACATCTTCATTGAGTTTGAAGGGGAGATGTATGAAGAAGTCAGGGTTCTTCCATAAGGGAGAAGGATGGTTGAAGGCAGAGTGACTGTCAACACAGAACCTGAGTAGTTTTTGTTGGATATGTTGGAAAGTGGGATGGATTTCAGATAAAGGGAAGATCTTTGGAAGAGGAGTAAAGGGTTTGAAATCTCTCTTGTATCTGATCCCTTTAGGGAGAATCCTCAGAGCTTCACAGTTGCTGTAGACATCCCATCCAACGAGGATATCCTTGTTTGGTAATGGAGTGCCAAGAACTCGGGTCCAGTAGGTAAAGGATGGAAATATCTTAATACCAATTCTGGTCTTGGTAATTAGATGTGTGGAGAAGATTTGACCATCTGCAGCTCTGAAGTATTGGACATGCGGTATCCATGCATGAGCAGGAAGGACGTTGGGGTTCATCATAGAAGTGTGGGCACGAGTATCGAAGTAAGCAATAACATCGATTGGCTTGGAATATTTGGATTCAAGGATCTGAATGTTAGCCTGAGGTCCAATTGGATCCATAGGGGAGTGTGTCTGAATTGTCTGAGCTTGGAAAACATCTGGGGTGTCTTGAGTAGCAGAAGAGTAGTAGTGTTCAGTATTGAGGTTTGATTCTGGAACACCAGTGTCCTGTATGATAAAAACTGTATCTTTAGTCACTTCATCTTGTTCGGAGAAAATATATTCAACATCAGCATCAGAGGGAATGGAATCTGCAAGTTGGGCGATCTGTTGAACAAGCTTAGCAGATTTGATTTTCTTGTTGGGACATCGTTTTGCATAATGTCCTGGTTGCCCACAAATGAAGCATCTAGTGGACTTGTTCCTTCCTCTTCTGGCCTTTCGTCTGAAAGATTTAAATCGATTGGAATGTTTGTGCTTGAACTGCCGGCTAGAGGACTTGAAGTGATGCTTTTTCTTGGTTTTACAGGTGCACTGGTCAGTGGATTTGCATTTGATCTGATAGGAAGGCTGTTTGCATTGAGATTCATACTTCTTTCCTTCTCTGATCATTTTGGAAAAAACCTTTTGGGTTGCACAGAGTTTCTCAAGTGAGCTGAGTGTGAACATGTGGATTTCTCCAAGAGTGATATCAGGTATAATTCTTCCAGAAGTAACTATTTTTCTGTGGAGTTCATCCTGAAGCTCGGAAGGAAGGGAATTTATATAGACATGTTTAAGGCTGGGATCATTGATACCGCCGAGGATATGGTATCGTCCGGACATCCAAGAATAGTGGAATTGGATGTCTTTCCGTTTCAGAGAACAGCATTTCATCTCGAAATATTCTTGTTTTGTTTGCGTATAGAAATGAGTGGGGTCACCAAGATATTCTCTGAAGATATGTCCCATGGCTTGGGATGCGGAGTCAGCCCGGACAAATTGCAACTGTCTATATTCACCAAGAGCCTGATACCAATCTCTTAACGAACCAGTAAACCTAGATACAAATTCCCGAAGAGCTGCCTCGAGATCATATTCAGGTTTTGATAACTGGAGGTCGAGCCAAGCGCTCATTTCGAAGATCTTTTTTCGCCATGTATCTGGAAAAGCATTATCAAGGGTGAACCAGGGACCAGTAGTAGGTCGAGCCGTCACAGGTTGTGCTGGAGGAGGAGTATCTACAGGTTCTTCGACATAAGGGGCATTGGAAGATTCATCAGGAGATTCGTATGTGCGAGTAAAAGGCTGAGGGTCAGTTCTGGAGGCCATAAGGGTATGATGGATGGTTTCAGTATGATCAGGGGGAGTGTTGGAATCATTAGAGTTGGAATCATCAGAGTACTGTGTGGATTGAAGAGAGTGAACATCAGAGTCTTCATCAGAGTGGAAGTGGCGATACTTGGAGGCAAATAAGACAGGAAGGGACAGAGTGCTTGTTTTTTTGAACGGATGGAGGTTTAGATTTCTGTTTGGTCAGGATTGGTTGTGACAATGGAGGGTACCGTTTGAATAATTCTCCAGTGGATTTGAAGAACTGGGAATCATCCGGGGGATGAGGAGAATACGGTGGAGATGTAGAAAAGAGGGATTGGGTATAAGGTTTCTGGTAGGATGAGGTGGTAGCAGAATGAATTTGGTCCCGATTCATCTGATCTAATTGAGCTTTGAGTTGCCTGATTTCTTTCTCTTTGCGATTGAATTCTAGGCCATTGTAACCTTGATTGATATATCTGTGTAGATCAGCATCAAGTTTGGCAATCCTTGTTTGAAAATCAGAATACATATCTCTGAAGACTTTGTCCATAGACAGAAGACGTTGGTCCTGTGTTTTAACACGATTGTTGACTTTATCAATCTTTTGATCAATGGAGGAAAGAACTCTATTTTGAGCTTCTGCATTCTGAGTGTGCCAATTGAGGACCTGTTCAGCTTGAGATGGTTTCTTGAATGTACCATCAGATTGGACTTCTGTAGTCTGGATGAAAGGTCGGGAATATAGGTTTTGGTCTGGAACAGACCTGGGTTCCAAAGGTGGGAAGTCTTTGTCATATTTGGATGCCATGAAGCAAGGGATTGGTTGTTGCACAGGGATCTGGTGTTCAGGGTTAGGTAAGAAGCCTTCAGATCGTAAGATCTGTAGAGCTCGGTCATAGATAGGTAAAGGTTTGTTTTTGATAGTGTGGAGTCCTATCCATGGTTTGGATGATCTATCGGGTTTTTGTGGCTTGGGAGGTGGCTTACAAGGAATGGAGAAAACTCGGAGGCATTCTCGGCAATCACAGTCAGGGTCACACATAGTATAATCATCATCCCATATGAAGTGACCGTTGATTTTGTCGGTGAAGATGGGAGTACCATTAGCTTCAAAGCTGTGGATGGGAATATCAGTTTCAGTAGTGACTGGTTTAATCAGAAGAGCTTGGAAAATAGGAGGAGCTGTCGGAGAGGTACTAGAAGAGGCTTCTGCGACAGGAGTAAAGGTTGTCAAAATGGAGCCATCTGGCCTTTTTTTATGAGAGGACACAGAGGCAACAACAGGAGTGGTATTTTGAAAAGCCTTTTCATAGTTGGATATCCATTCCAAAGGCATAATCTCAAGTAACTTATCTCTCGGGAGCGGTTTTGGTATTTGGATGATGGTGGGGATATCATCCTCTCGTTCTGCTTTAATGAAGAGGGTGTCACCGGTATGGCCTGGAATGGGAAGATCAAGAGCATGATCTTGGAGACGGTAGGCGAGTTGATGGTGAAGTGTAGCCATGAAAGAGTTAGGTTGCAAAGTAACACCGGTGAGTTGGATCTGGACTTTCAATCAAGTATTGAGGTTTGGGTCCCGTAGAGGAATATTGAAATTTGGGTAGTAGGTCAGGGAAATACTACCGGCATGGAGAGTGGATAAACAAGTGCCGATGACTGCCTGCTCATAATCTTTGTAAATGGTGTTGAGCAAAGCTACATTTGCGGTTACTGGGATACCTTTCCGACCATGCAGAGTAAGAATGAGACGGACCGCACCAATATGAAGGTGGGAATAGCTTTCATTAATCCAATGATTGATCATAGGTTGGCCGATTTCAAGATCAACATACTGTTCTGCAGATGTTGACGGAATGAGGCAATTATCAAGTCCTGTAGATTGAACATATTCTTTGACAGGAAGAGGCCTGTGTGAAACAAGGCGAGTCATGCGAGAGACCATAGACTTGTTTCTTTTGAAAATATTGTAAGGGTTTAGAAGAGGAACTGAGGTATCATTTATTTGAGCATGTTGTGGGATATGGGAGTATTCGACCAAATTTTCTATTCGACGGGAAAGAGTTCGTCTTATGGAAGGAGTAGGGGTAATAGACAAAGAAGAAGACAATCTGGGAGGTGTAAGACTGGTATTGTTTGCCATCATGTGGGAGGATTCTGTTCTAAATGAATCTGTTGAATCTATATAGACTAACTCTATTACTCTGGACTCCAGAGGAATTGAGGCTCTAATATAAATATATAATATATACTATTTAATATATATTACATATAATACATATAATAATATATAGATATATATATATTATATAATATAATAAATATAAATATAAATATATATAATATATTATATATATATTATATAATATATATATAATATATTATATATATATATAATATTAATATAATATAATATAATATATATAATAGTATAATCTATATATATATATATTATATATAAATATATTATATTATATATGTTTATATATCATTATATGTATATTATAATAATATAATATATAGTACATATATATAAAATATATATTTATATATCATTAATATAATATATAATAATAATATATTATTTTGGAAAGGAGGGTATTTTTGGAATGGAGTTGGGGCATATGAGTGTATTTATGGAAAATAAATTTTAGTTTGGAATGGAAGGGCATTCCATTGGTTTTTGGATGGAATGCCTATTCCACCAAAATGGTGGTATCCCCATTCCAATGGAATCACCATTTCATTGCATTTTAACAAACCAAACGAATGGAATGGCTTTCTTTCCATTCCATTCCATCCAACCAAACATGGCCTATAGGAGGCTCGTGACATCAATTGTAATAAGCATGATTTGGAATACAACTCTCACTACAAGGGAGATAATTCTCAACATGTATCTTGCAATATTACGAACAAATGTAAGACTTAGATTACTAATTTATGTGGGTAATTGAATTATTAACGTGTCTCTTAGTATGTAACGAGAGGGTGCAAAACAAATAAACAATTATTTTGAAAATTATTTTTTTGAATTTTTTAAAATTAAATGATTTAAAAATAAATTTATTAAATTTAAAATTTTACTTATCCAATATTGGTTTGCCCAAAAACCGATATCTTACTGTAAAATAAATCTATATTGAGATTTTGTTTGGTGTTGAAAATAGGAAGTATAAGTTTAAAAAAATTATTAAAGATAAATAAAAAATTTGAAAAAATTGTCAAGAAAGACAGCTTTTCTTATAGTGATACCTGATCTTAGCCCCGTTTTAAATGCTCCAAACCCTCTCCGAACTGATCGGAGCCTTGTCGGTTTGGGACAGATAGGGGATTTTTACTATCCATATACAATAATAACATTTTGATTGAGAAAATAATTATACTATACATTTAGAATTTAACTGTATAATTTTTATTTTTTATTTTTAATCTAAAATATAGATAATTATTTGCAATTAAATTGTTTCGTACATAAGAGTAATTTTATTTAGGGGTGTTTTTGTATTATAAAATTTATCAAAAAAATGGATGTACTAAATAATTTTGTGGGTGACAATATCGACACTCTAGGTTTACTTTATGAATATTGTTATAAATACATGTGGCTTTCCACCAGATTCTTTTCTTAACTTATTGGGTACACCGTACACCAACCCACGTGGAAGCATGGTATTCACTTGTTTCATGATTAAGTTAAACATATTGAATATTACATCAATTGCCCCTCTCTTATTTGCCTATATATATGGGTGTGTGAACCTAATTAGTTCGGTTGTTGATCAGCTGAAGCAAACTCAATAATATCAGATTATAATTCTCTCTCTCTCTCTCGTGTCTCTCTTTTCCTTTTCTCATCTCCCGCTTTAGTTCTTCATTTATTTCATGTATTCATCATTTGTTTATAACAAATATATATATATATATATATAGTCATTAATTTCATGTTTATTGTTAGGGTCAAAAATGAGCCTTCGGGATACAATTTTACTGAACTAAAATATATGAGATCAGATGCGAGATAAACTATGACTTTATTGAATGAGATGGAAGTAAATTCCCACTTCCAAAAGGATTACAAAGTGTGGTGATTTCTTAGAAAATTATAGGTAAAAGTAAAAAAGATTGCCCTTCATGGTAGAAATGAGGGCTTATATAGCCCAGTTTTTGACGTCTCGGGGCACGTGTCAAGAGCTCAGTGGCTGGACCCAACAGCTATCTCTGCACGATCAGGTACAATACGATCATGACTAGTATCCTCAGAAAGATGCTTCAGTACTACATTATCGGTGGATAAGAGGTCCGAGTGAAAACAGTATTCTGATACAAACACCGAGTCATATTATTGGAGTTTCAATAACAGGGAGCAGGGTAACTATCGGAGTCCTGTAAGGTTCATAATCGGGTCCAACAATTCCCCCTTGAGAACGTAAGTCGGTATGTAAGACCGGTTGTGGGCTCGAAAGAAGAGTCTGTTGTTAGTGTCGGATGCTCGTTTGGGCCTATCCAAATTGAGGTTGGCCCACACTATGGTTAATGAGTGGGTGACACGTGGCTTGGGAAGGCAAGGCGGCGAACAGATGCCGCATCGTAGGACGGAGATCTGCGACGCTTCGAATCCTGCGCTGAGGGCCCATATAAATAGTGGTGTAGGGTCACATATGACTCCCCATTTCCGTTTTTTTTCAGTTGATCAGAGCATCTTTGGTGTCTGAGGAAGTGCAAAAAGAGAGAGAAAAAACAGGATAGTCTCCGAATTTAGTTACCTTTCTGTGTACTTGATAAGTATTTGTCAACGTCCCCCGATGGTTCGAAAGGTCGGGGCTTCGAGTCCCACAATTTCATCGAGTTCAGAATCTAGGTCCTCGGAGTCTACGTCGGGTAGAATCTCTGTAGGGAGCAGCACGATGAGTGCTTTCGATGATGTAGATATGCAGGATGCCAGAAATCTGGAGGTCCAACAAGTGCAGGAAGGTGCCTAGGGACCCATAGTAGGTCCTGGTCCAAGCGAATGCTGGGAGGGCTATAACTTCGAAGATTTTATTCGTGACGAGATAGATCATATGAGGTTTGCGATAAACCTTACGGGGGAAAATAAAGTGGACACGACGAAGCTTAACCGGCTTGCCACGGAGTTTTTGATCCCTCGGTCGATGCGTATGAGGGTTCCCAGAGAAGGGGAAAGAGCAAGTAATCCCGAAGGGAATTCAGTGGCTTTTCATCCTACGTTTTTGGAAATTGGGGCTAGATTACCGTTACAACCTTATATTTGGAAGGTACTGAGGGAGATAGGGATTGCTCCGGCCCAGTTGAATTCGAACGCTTGGAGAATAGTAATCGGGATGTACTCTCTGTGGCGGAGTATGAAGTATCCTACCCTAACATTTAGGGAGATTAGACACTGCTACAGCCTCTACTCCCATAAATCCGGGGGTGACGGCTGGTGGGCTCTTGCTTGTCGCGATAAGCAAGACGGCGAACCTTTGATCACCGGGCTTCCATCTTCAAATAAGGAGTGGAAAAGGACTTGGTTCGTCGCTCGAGGCGACTGGGGAAAAGACTTACAGCTTGGTGGTTGTCCTCAGAGGGTTCACTCAGTGTTCAATATCCCAGGTGTTTAGGGCCTCCTTAGGTTTATTTTCGGTGTTTATTATGTTATGTCTTGATTTGTTATGTTCATTAGTGTGCTTTTTCTGTAGCTCCGTGGGAACGTGTTACCTTCGAGGAATTGTCTAAGGTTGAGTGAAAGCACGTATCGGATGCTTGGCGAGTATCTCCGGAAAGAAGGCACGTGGACTATCTGTTAGATGATTGGAGGCTACACAAACTTGGTTTCATTGTTGATCTGACGGAGGCTAGAAGGAGGAAGGTCGAGAAAACCTTGTCAAAGAAGAGTAAGGACTCTTTCGGGTATTATTATTATTATTTTCTAGGATCCGATTCTCAGAACTTGTTTATCATTGGTTCATTCTTTTTACAAAAGCAGGGAAGCTCACCGAAATGGCAAAGGAGAGAATGGCCGACAGGATGAAAGATGGTGTTGAGAAGCGGAAGGAGGATAAGAGGAAGAGAAGATTGCTCCTGAAGGGTCCCAGTTTGCTTGATGAGGACGAGGCGTCCGAAAGCACTTCTTTTTTGAGGACAACACGGGCTTCAAGATCTTTAGTATCAATTGCTTCTGCGGGGGCTTCCGCCCAAATTGCTCAAGCCATCCCCCTGAAATCGGTGGTCCAGGATCCTACTGGGGTCCCACATGTTAATGTTGAGCTCGTGGACTCTGATAAGGAGATGCCGCAAGGGACCCATCGGCCTACGAGCATTCGGGATTCCACGATTTCTCCCCCGAACTACTTTAGGGATCCTCCGGTGTTAGGCTCTGGGTTCGGTACAAAGCTGATAAACCTTGAAACTGGTGTGGAGTACCTTTGTGTCCACGGGAAGGATCTTCTAAGGAGTGGGGAGATGTCGGGCTATGGGAAAATGTCCAACGTTAATAGGATCCGACATGGGCAGGCGAACATGTTGCAGGTAATATCATTGCGGTGGTTACCTTCAATCCGAGGCTACGAATGTGTATTATTTTTGTTATATTTTACAAGTGAAACATTTCGGATGACAATTTTTTGTTATTGGTTATTAGGCCATCGGTAACCTCCTTCACATGGAGAAGAGATACGGAGACGCAAAGGGTAGATATGAGAGGATGTAGAAGGAGAAAGAGAAGGTGGACGAAAAGCTCCGAGAATCAATGGCCACCGTGAAATCGCAGAGGGTCAGCATTAGCGAAGCATCCACCGCTTACCAGAAGGCGAAAACTTGCTGTAGAGAGAAGCAGACCAAACTGTGCGATTACCACTATCGTTTGAAAAAAGCGAATGACTCGATTCGGGGGATGAAGGAAGATCTCGGTGACAACGCCGTGAACATTTTTTTAAACTCCAATGAGTTCTCTGAGATCCAAGAGAAGACCTTTGATAGGGTGGTTAAGGATGTCAGGACATTATTGCTCTGATCTTATCCCGACTTCGACTTCTCCGCTTTTGACGCGGATGTTAAAAAGGCTACCGAGTCTTGAGTTAGGAAGTAGGGCGACCCGATTAGGGATAAATCTGAAGATTTTGCCAAGGAACCGATATCGGATGAGGAACCTGAAGCAATATCTTTCGATGATGAAAGGTTCACCGCCAATCGTGCAGCTGAAAAGGGGAAGAAGGCTAGGCGTGGTTGACCTCTAGAAGTCTCACTTAGCCAACTTTGTTTTTTTTTTTTTTTTCTTTTTTATTTACCATATCGGGGGTTGTCCTGGTGATTTTGTATATCGGGGGTTGTCCTAGTGATTTTGTCGGCCGTAGGCCGTATTTCATGATTTTGTCCTAACTCTTTATTAAATATATTTTTGGAGTTCATATTTTAAATATATTGCAACTGTGATATTTCGGAGTTCATTTTAAATATGTTGCAAATGCCAATGATATGACTCATACATTAATGTTAATTTCGGTGCTCCCATGGGGTGGAGACTTTGGTGCTCCGTATCGGAGTCTTTCGGTGCTCCCGTGGGGGTGGAGACTTTTGTGCTCTGTTTCAGAGTCTTTCAGTGCTCCCATGGGGATGGAGACTTCTGTGCTCCATATCGGAGTGTGGAAGGAAAGCAGTAAGAATTAAAAATAAGTTACTGATCAAGAGTACTAAAATTTCTTACAATGATACATACAGGAGAGCAATTAATACACTCGGTAGACAATCATTGGTAGTACTTCTTCAGGTGGTCTGCATTCCATGGGTTCCTTAAGGGCGTGCCATCTTCTTTCTTTAACTTATAAGCTCCCTTCATCGATACTGAGTCTACAATGTAAGGCCCTTCCCACTTGTCCCCCAGACTTCCTAAGGAAGTTGTCTTCGTCGAGGGTATTACTTTTTTCAGGACAAGGTCCCCCAGGTTAAATCTTCGGATTTGAGCCCGTTTATCATGATATTTGGCTATCTTTTTTTTTTATGGTGAGCGGTTCGAATCCTGGCTATGTCCCTTCTCTCTTCTAACTCGTCGAGACATGCTCGGAGTTCATTTTCATTGTCGCTCGGAGTGTAAGCAGACACCCTTCTTGTGGGGATATTTGTTTCGGTGGGTATAACTGATTCAATACTGAACGTTAGTGAATACAGGGTTTCCCCTGTTGCCGAGTGCGGTGTGTTACGAATTGCCTATAAAACCTCCGGGAGTTTCTCAACCTAGCACCCCTTTCGGGCTTATAGTTTCCTTTTTAGGAGAGTTTTTATGTTTTTGTTCACAGCTTCCACTTTACTGTTACTCTGAGGATGGGATGGTGAGGCTAACTTCTGGTTGATATTGTAATCCGAACATACTTCCTGGAGTTTTATGGTTATCGAATTGTGTTCCGTGATCGGCCACTAAGGTATGGCGTACTCCGAACCTAAAAATTATGGAATGCTTGATGAAATTCGTCATGCTGGCTTCGGTGATGTTTTTCAGAGCCTCCGTCTCGACCCACTTTGTGAAATAATCAATTGCCACGACAGCGTATCTTTTGTCGGCTATTCCCCTAGGTAGAGGTCCGATGATATCAACACCGATTCTGGAAAATGGCCAAGGTGAGGACATAGGGGTCAATGCTTCCACAGGCAAACAAGGGACTGGACCGGTCCTTTGGCATCGTTCGCATGATTCAGAATGTGCTTTTGATTCTTTGAAGAGTGTAGGCCAATAATACCCCTATTTGGTTATCGGGTGGCCTAGATTTTTTCCGGCATAATGACTACCACAGGATCCATTGTGGACTTCTTGGAGGATTTGCTCTATCTGTGGGGGACTGACACATCTGAGATACGGTACGAAAAATCCTCGTCGGAAGAGTGATCCATTGATAATGAGATAACGGGGTGCTTGTCTTCTTATCCTCTGTGCTGTATTCTTATCTTATGGGAGAGTGCCATCGCGGAGGTAATCCATGATCGGTGCCATCGCGGATTCACCTATGGGATCTGGGATCAACACACCGATCTCCTGATCTTCAGAAAGGCTAGATATCGGTAGATGAAATATGGTTATGGTTCGGGGTAACTTCATATCCGAAGTTGATGCGAGCTTGGCAAGTGCTTCGGCTTGCGAATTATGGTCACTGGAGATTCGGATAAGCTCGCATCGGATGAACTTGGACATTAGAGTTTTGACTTGTCTTAGGTACCTGATCATTTCGGGGTCTCTAGCTTGGTAATCTTGATTCACTTGGTTGACAACCAGCTGAGAGTCACTGTACACTGTTACATGTTCCGCGCCCATGCTCAGGATGATTTTTAATCCGGTGATTAGGGCTTCGTACTCCATGACATTGTTCGTCGCTTAAAAGTCAAATCGGAGTGCGGTTTGAGTCAGAGTGCCCTCAGGGGTTATGATAATTATCCCTACTCCGCTACGGTGACGGTTGGAGGATCCGTCAACGAACATTTCCCACCGATATACATATCCGGTGGATAGATTGAGCATTTTTGGATTTGAGTGCTTAGCAATGAAGTCGGCCACCGCTTGGCCTTTAACGGAGGTCCTTGGTTTAAATTGAATGTCAAATGCGCTGATTTCCATCGCCCATTTAGTGAGTCTCCCAGCAAGCTCTGGTTTCTGTTGGACTTAGCGAAGCGGTTGATTTGTTAGGACAACTATGGGGTGTGACTGAAAGTAGGGTCTGAGTTTCTAAGAAGCCACAATCAGGCTCAACGCCAACTTCTCCATATCAGGGTACCTAGTCTCTGGTTCGGTCATGCTCTTGCTTACATAATAGATCGCTCTCTGAATGGATCATTCTTCCTTGACCAACACCGAACTCACGGCTGCCTCCGAAAAAGCTAGGTAAAGGAATAATGTCTCCCCCGTGGTTGGCTTGGCTTGGCTTAGCTTAGCTAGCAACGGTGGTTTCTGGAGATAGGTTTTCAGATCATCAAAAGCTGCTTGACACTCGGACGTCCAACAAAGGTCTCCTTTGTGTTTCAGGGCTTTAAAGAACGGGAGACATTTGTCCGTTAGTTTCAAAATGAATCTAGATAGGGCCAATATCATGCCGTTGAGTTTCTATATGTCCTTGGCTTTTCTTGGTGGAAGGAGATCGATTACCGCTCGGATTAGCTTCAATCCCCCTTTGGTTGGCCATAAAACCGAGGAATTTCCCAGAGGAAACTCCGAAAGCACACTTCGTGGGGTTAAGCCGCATCTGATACTGCCTCAGGAGTAGGAATGTGTTTCGGAGGTGTGGTACATGTTCTTCGGCAGTCACTGATTTGGTCAGCATATCATCGACATATACTTCCATTGTTCTTTCGATTTCATTAGAGAATATCCGGTTGACCAACCTCTGGTAAGTCGCTCCGGCATTCTTGAGGTTGAAAGGCATCACCCTATAATAGTATACGCCGCGATCTGTGATGAAAGCGGTTTTGGCCTCATCCTTCTCATCCATTCGGATCTGGTTATATCCGGAGTAGGCATCCATGAAGCTAAGTAATTCGTACCCAGAGGTCGCGTCTACCAGTTGATCAATCCTGGGTAGTGGGAAGCTGTCTTTCGGGCAGGCTTTATTTAGATCGGTGAAGTTGACACACATTCTCCACCTCCCATCTTTCTTCTTTACCAAGACTACATTTGACAACCATTCGTTATAATTTAGGTTCCGGATGAAACCTGCTTTCAGGAGTTTGTTTATCTCGGTGGCTATCGCTTCATGTCTTTCATTGTTGAAGGATCTCCTTTTCTGTGACACTGGTTTGAACATCGGGTCCATACTAAGGGAAAGGGATATGACCGAAGGGTCTATGCCTGGCATGTTTGTATGGCTCCATGCAAAGACATCCGAGAATTCCTTCAAGAGCTTCACAAGTTCGATTCTGACTCGGGGTGCTAGGTTTGCTCTGATAAGGATGATATTTTCTAGGTCTTCTTCGCGGAGTATTACTTTCAATAACGGCTCAGTGGGTTCCCCCATTGGTTGTGATCCAACCTTCCGGGGATCAAGGCTTGTGACATGGAGTTCATCAAGCGGGGTCGTATCCAACATCTATGTTACGGCTATATCTCTGATTTGTTTCTTTTTTGTCTCCGTTGTTTCGGTGTGTTCCTTCGTGAAATGGGTGCTGCACTGTAATTCCCGATGGTAAGCACATGATTGGATCCAATCTGAATACACCTTTTGTATTCCTCCTGATCTCTAGTTACCTCCCTAGGACCTAGTTTGGTTGGGAACTTCATTTTCAGAGAATAAATGCTGGTAACTGCTCTTAGGGTATAAAGTGTTGGTCTTCCGATAAGGATATTGAAGGGAAAGGGGATGTCTATCACTTGGAAACTAACCCACATAGTGCATATTCGGGGTCTAATTCCGAATCAAACAGGTAGGTCAATCTGTCCAACTGGTCTGGTACGGTGCCCGCCAATACCTCTAATGCAATATCTGGAGGCTTGGAGTTGTGGGATGGTATATTCGAGTTTCTGGAGTGGATCCCAATGGATGATATCTAACGAGCTTCCATGGTCGATAAGAGTTCTCTTGACTGTCCGATTCCCTACCTTTAAGGAGATGACTAGGGCGTCGCAATGGGGATATCTAATTCTGTAGGAATCTTCGGTAGAAAATGATAGCGGGACCCAATGTCTTGGCGCATCCTCCAGGGTGGTTGTGAGACAAATGGAAGCGGTTGCCTTCCCGAAAGAGGTAGATCCTAGGTCTCCCGTTACGGGAACGGCATCAATGAAGTTGATGGGTTCTTCATCATCTGAATCTTGGGCATCGCCAGGATTTTGGTGACTCGAGCGATGTTGAGCCTTTGCAGTCTTATCATTTAATTCCTGTGATTTGTCGTAATCTCTGAGTTTGTCGCTTCGGACTAACTCCTCTACTTGATCCCTCAAATCACGGCACTTTCTCGTATCATGGCCGTGTTCATTGTGGAACTTACAATGTACCCTCCGATCTCTCCTCTCGGGTGTTGAGTATAGTGGTTTGGCTTCCACAGCAACTTCTCTTTGTTTGCAATTTCAAGTATTTTATCTAGGGGGAACCTTAAAGGGGTATATTCTTTGAACTTGTCTCTCCGGGGGAATCGGGAATTTCGAGCAGTATTCCCGGTATTCACCTGCCTGGGTACTTGGGGCTCTTTACCCTTATCCCTGGCTTGCCTGCCCCACCTCTTCGATGCCTCATAGGGTTCTGCGTAAGTTGCGTGGCTCTTTGAATCACTAATGTCTTCAGCCGTGGCATATTTTTCTACCTTTTCTATCAGCTCCCGATAGGTGGTTAGGCATTTCTTTGAGAGGGACCAACTCAGATTTCCTTTTTGGAGTCCTTGTATGAAAGCCATGACTGCCCCGGCTTCGTTGAAGTCATCGACCTGCCTGGCCGTATCTGTAAATCTCTTCATGTAATCTCTGATTGTCTCGGTCTCCAATTGTTTAATGGAGGTGAGATGAACCATGTGCCTCCGTCTTCTTTTGCTTGCAGCAAATCCGCTACGGAATTCTTTCAAGAGTTTGTTGAATGAAGATATGCTCTGCCTTTTCTATCAGCTCCCGATAGGTGGTTGGGCATTTCTTTGAGAGGGACCAACTCAGATTTCCTTTTTGGAGTCCTTATATGAAAGCCATGACTACCCCGGCTTCGTTGAAGTCTTGGACCTGCCTGGCCGCATCTGTAAATCTCTTCATGTAATCTCTGATTGTCTTGGTCTCCAACTGTTTAATGGAGGTGAGATGAACCATGTGCCTCCATCTTCTTCTGCTTGCAACAAATCCGCTACGGAATTCTTTCGAGAGTTCGTTGAACGAAGATATGCTCTACCTTTTCAGACTCCCATACGATGTCCGCGCATCTCCAGAAAGTGTTAGGGGAAAAACCCTACATTTCACAACGTCGAATGCCCCTTGCATGTTCATCCAGTCGAGGTAGGAGTCGAGGTGGTCATCCGAATCTCCTGTACCTCCAAACCCACACATATCTTTTCGCGGCATCTTAAAGTTAGTTGGAATTTGCACGGTGGTGATTCCTTCGACAAAAGGGCTCTCTCTGTGAGTGACTGACCTACGGTGACCGTAGTGTATCTGGTCTTGAATATTCGCAAGTTGGTCTTGTAGTTCGCGGAAGGCTTCTGGATCCGCCAGAGTATTTCTTTCAGTATTTCCACGATGAGGATATGATGCCCCTACATTATCTTGTCGGTGGCGTGTCCTCAGAGGTACGTGCTCTTGGACCATGCCGTCGCGCTCTTCCCGACTACAGGTTACCTCAGCGACTCTCTGCGAAGCCTGCTGATTCATGTGTTCTCCAGGTTCGGGTTCAACAATTTGAGCTGTATGCTGTTGTCTTCTTCTTCTTCTCTCTCTCGGTTGGTTCCCTACTGGGCCACCTTCGATTTAAGAGTTGGCTTCCTCTAAATCTCCTTGTTGTCCACCACCGTCCACAACGTTTATTACCCGAGTTACATTCTGGGCCAACGTGTAGTGATTCCTCAGATGACTGGGTCTTCGGCCTGCGGGAGGAGTTGCTGTGGCTGCTGTGGTATGTACATTGATAGGTAACCCTGAGGGTAGTAGGCTTGGTGCGGCATTTGTAGGTAATACGGGTTTATCGGAACCTGGGGGTATTGCTGTGGCGCACCCTGATATCTGTAAAATTGACCTGAAATGGGAACTGCTCCTGGTAAGGATAGTACCCATAATTCGGCTGTTGAGGCAACTGTTCCCCTACCGAACCCGGATAGGGCGAAACGCGCCGAGGGAGTGGTTGCTACTGTTGTGGAGCTAGTGCATAATTCTGGGTCCTAGGAGGCCTCAGCTCGAGGTTTACATCCGGATACTAATCTTCCGGCTGTGGGTTCATTGTTTCCGCGAAGGTGCTGATTTCCCCCCTCCTTCTAGCGCCAAATGTTAGGGTCAAAAATGAGCCTTCAGGATACAATTTTACTGAACTAAAATATATGAGATCGGATGCGAGATAAACTATGACTTTATTGAAAGAGATGGAAGTAAATTCCCACTTCCAAAGGGATTACAAAGTGTGGTGATTTCTTAGAAAATGATAGGTAAAAGTAAAAAAGATTGCCCTTCATGGTAGAAATGAGGGCTTATATAGCCCAGTTTCTGACGTCTCGGGGCGCGTGTCAAGAGCTCAGTGGCTGGACCCGACAACTGTCTCTGTGCGGTCAAGTACGATACGATCATGACTAGTATCCTCAGAAAGATGCTTCGGTGCTACATTATCGGTGGATAAGAGGTCCGAGTGAAAACAGTATTATGATACAAACACCAAGTCATATTATCGGAGTTTCAATAATGGGGAGCAGGGTAACTATCGGAGTCCCGTAAGGTTCATAATCGGGTCCAACATTTATATATAAATAAAATAATATATATTTTATAGTAAAATATAAATAAATATATTTTTTCTTTATTCCTTAAAGGATACTGTGTAAAGAATATAGACGGCTAGAATATATATATATATATATATATATATATATATATAGAAGTTTTGATTCACTCGTTAAGATTTTCAATCGGTAAACCTGACACAGGAGGAAACCAACCCAAGAGTGCAAGTTTCCCCAAAGACCACCTTCAATTAATCTATGGATTTTTTCACAGAAATTACTGTAATAAAATACCATTTACTTGCATTCTTTCTTTTCATTCTCTTAAAATGACCTTATATCATTTAATTAAAAAAAAAAAAAAAGAAGCATCACATTACCCCTCTTAATAATTTCCCTTTTCTAATCTTTTATACAAATCAAATCAAGTGAAAGCGAAATCATCCGACTTTCCTCTTGAAGATTTAATATCAGCTTCACTAGCACAAGAAGAGTAGAAATCATCCTCTCCATCTCTCTCCTTCAACTCTTCAATCTTCT
Organism: Acer saccharum; assembly: GCA_030490815.1. Taxonomy (NCBI): domain Eukaryota; kingdom Viridiplantae; phylum Streptophyta; class Magnoliopsida; order Sapindales; family Sapindaceae; genus Acer; species Acer saccharum. The sequence continues at coordinate 27,244,128 of CM059871.1, forward strand.
CTACTGCTTCCTTTATATCCAATCTCTTCTCCACTTCTGCTTCACAACAAGCCAATGCAATATTCAATAGTTTCATCATTTCTCCTTGGCTATTATTTGTTCCTCCCATGTCTTTATCAAACACATCACTAATGTTGTTGTCTCTACTTTCCACAACTGAATTCACCCAGTTTGCTAAATCAACATCAGTTTTCTTCTTCCCTTGTTGCAAGAAATTAGCAGGGAACTTTCCTGTCAGGATCTCTAAGATCAATATCCCGAGACCCCAAACATCCGTCTTCTTCGTGATTCGACCTTGTTGGAGGAACTCAGGGGACTTGTATGCCACCATAAGATCTTGAGAACTCTCCTGGTTGATTACGGGGGTTAGACCGTAGTCGGTCAGGAAGGGCTCATAAGCCTCGTTAAGAAGAACATTTGATGATTTCAGGTGACCATGTGGTGCAATCAAGCTTGGAAGCTCCTTGTAGAGATATCCAAGCCCCTTTGCCACTCCTTTGATCACCTTCAAACGTGTTGCCCACTCAAGGTTTGGTTGCCCTAGAGCTTGATTACCTGATGATCATCATCAAACAAACAAACCAATTCACCATATTAATTCATTATTAAAAAACAAGCTTAAAAATATATAAACACGGAATAATTCTTCAGGTGTGGTCTCAATGATTATCACATGTGATAATTAGTTACACGTCAATTTACAAGGATTATCAAATGTGATAATTCTTGAGACCGCATGAAAAATTTCAGGTCTGGTCCTGACCGGAGAAAGACCCTATAAACATGTACCATGAAGATGAACAGCCAAGCTTCCCCTGTCAACAAAATCAGAGATCAAAAGTTTCTCTTCTTTCCTGTAATAATAAGAAACAAGAGGGAGCAAATTAGGATGTCTCAATCTGCCAATCCTCCTCATATGTTCTTGAAATTCTTCTCTGCCAACATTATTCATTTGCTTGAATCTTTTGACAACCATCATATGCCCGGACGGAAGAGCTGCCTTGTAAGAAGAACCAAAGCATCCACTTCCTAATATTTCAGCCGACGCCTTTAGCAAGTCTTGCAAATCAAACATCTCCCTGTCATCCCTCACAAAAGACAGCTTCGTGCTCTCAGCAGCCTTCTTGTCTCTAGTACTACCTCCAGCCCCAACAGAGCCCTCGGATGAGCTATTCGATGGTCGGTCCGTTTCCCTAATGCCTGTTTTCTTCTGAAGGTTCGAGGGCAGCGGCGTTTCTATTGATAGGGTGGTTTTTCTCCGCTGTTTCCGGCAAAGAATGAAGAGAACGGCCACAATGATGGCTAGTCCCAACAACGAACCAACCATGGCCAAAACTATAGTCAACGTATAAGTACCTTTGGATTCAGACTCTGGATTTTTGGTGTTGGATCCAGAATCAGCAGGTGTAGGGGTGGGAGTGGCCTGTGAGCTTTGCGATAACCCTTTATTGCCTGCATATGTATATATATCACAAAACAATTAAGCTAAGTGGTAAGATCGCTCATTCAGCCTGGAAATGTCCTAGGTTCGAGTTGCCATTTATATAAAAATTTGTCGAAATTGGATATGAATTTGACTGACCTGTAAAAAATGAGGGATCCATTTTACTGAGGCTTGGTGGGATTGTACCAACCAAGTTGTTATTGGAAACATTGAAAACTTGCAACTTGGGGTTTTGAAAATCAGGAATTCGGCCTTCAAATTTGTTGTCTTGAAGCTTCAACTCAATAAGATTGGATAAGTTAGTTAATGATTTTGGAATGGGACCTGTAAAGGTGTTATTAGCCAAATGCAGTTTCTTCAATGAACCCATTCCTTTAAAAGCATCGTCAGGAATATTCCCAGAAAACTGATTATTCGACAGAAAAGCCGATTTCAAAGCACCGAATATATTCAAATCCGGGAGAGGACCTTGTAATGAATTATCAGCAAAATTCAAGCTTCTCAAATCTTCTTTCAAGTCTACCAAAAGAGTGAGATCAACAGTTCCCTTAAGCCCCATGTTGGGAAGTTGAATACCCCGAATATAACCGTTAGAACAAAAGACACCTTTCCAGTTCAAAGTGGTGTTGTCCTCCTCCTTATTACATGGTGGAGACTTGCCATCCCAATTCGACAAAGCCGCGGTGTTGCTTAAAGAAGATTTGAATTTAAGGAGAATGTTCTTCAAAGCAGCAGAGTCCGTGGGCAAACTCGAACAAGGGAGGAAGAATATAATGTGGTGGAAAAGGAAGACAAGGAGGAAAAGAGGCTTGTGTTTGAATGTTAAAGCCATAGCATAGTAGTAGTAAGAAGGACGAAACGCGCACAATATGGGGCGTTGTGCGCGCCCTTTACACAAGGGAAAGAGGGGAATGGTGTTCTTTTGGGGGTGGAGACAGATTGCAAAGGTAGATGTTTTTTAATTGATCTCACACACCATGACACAACTCAAAATGTGGCTAAGAATAGCCATTTTTTCTTTCTCATGAAGAAGAGCCATTTGCTTTGCATATTCAAAGGACCACAATTCACATCAAATCTTGGTTGTTCTGAGTTGTTGACCAAGTCTTTGTGGTCTCTCTACATTCCATCAGAATTTTCAGGACAGCCTTTCCTTTCTCCAGTTTGCTTCCCGATCAAGTTTGATATATATATTTGTTTGTTTGTTTTTACTTAACTTTTAGTCTTTTACTATAATATTTACTTAATTAAGTATTCTCTATTAATACAGTTATAATAAATCTGACATTACAATACTGAATAATCAAGTTTCTCGTCTTCTTGAATTTTAATCAAGTTTGTCATCTTCTTGAATTTTACAATACATTATAATCAAGTTTAACAAAATTGAATTTAAAAAATAAATTAAAAAAAAAAAAGAAAGCATCTTCTTCACTTTTTTGAAACCAATATTTACTTAATAAACTCTATACCTGCTAAATAATATATGAGCTGCAAATTAATAATTGTAGAAAATTTCTCAGTATTTCTTTCGGGAACAAATCAATATTTAATATGGAAATGTTCTATATTAACCAAATAAATATGGTTTGCAAAAATAATTAACTATTTATTTGCTTTTAACTTTTAATCTATAACACGTTATCTACGATAGATTTCATTAATATGATTTAATCCCCTATATTTTTATTCAACTAACTTTATGAGTGTGCTTTATAGAAATTGACATTAAGGGGGGTGTATTCAATTAGGATTAATTAGGATTCTTGAAGACATTTTTTAAGTAACGGATTTTCATGGATTTCTACAGACTTTTATAAATCCACATGGACTTTCATTGATTTGTTTAGACATTCATCTCAGACTTTTATGGATTTATTTAGACATCTATCTCAGACTTTTATGGATTTGTTTAGACATCCAAGGATTTTCATGGATTTATTATCTCTGACTTATCAATAGTAAGCTAATTATAGCTAATTATCAAAAAAAAAACCTTTGAAGTTGGAATGAGCAAAATTTGATACATCGGTCAATCTATATTTGCGTATATATATATAGTCTGAGGTTGTTGTTGATGCAAACAAAGCGATTGAATTGAACCCAAAATTACAAATATTGACCAGATCACACACCTACCACAACAAATATTGACAAGGTGGTTGTTATTATGTACGATGTATATAAAAATTCTCATAAACATATACATTTCTAGTAACATCCATTAATTTGCGGTGTCATGGATCTCAAAATTTTAAAACAAATTCGAAGAAGTTAAAATATTTTTACTTTCAAAACATTATTAATTTATTATTATTTTATTTTTTGGAAACTGAAAATCTTATCTCTCAAAGGATTTAAACTAGTAATCATTCGCGGTACTGAAGCGGCAGTTGAAGAGTCATGAAACAGCAGCAGCAGAGATACTTATAAGATTAACTAGTAAGCACTAGCAGCAGCAGCAGCAGTGCCTTCTTCCACAATAATTTACTAGTTTAATCCACAATAAGATTAAATTATTGCGGCAGTTGAAGCGGCACTAAGGATTTAAACTAGTAATCCTCCGGAACTAGTATGATTATTGTTTGAAGGATTTTGTTCACGTTTCTTGCTTTAGTTGTTTTCAGTTGTCTTTACTATGTAGTTGCTCCGAATTTTGGACAAGGATGAATGATATTATTGTGTTTGAACTTTTTAGATATTCGATCTGTTAACAAAATTTCATGATTAAAAAAAAAAAACTATAGATTCTTCGGTGATAGGATGGGAAGAGAGAAAAAGAAAATTGATTTTTGAGGAATTATGTACTGTGCAATACACGGTATATTGTGCAAAATCCACCAAAATCTTTGGGGAGAAGGCCAGACATGTTATGACATTTGATATTTATATCTCTCACCATCAAGTCCACCAAAATCCATCAAAATCCATGACCTAAAAAAATCCTTTAAAATCTAGTCCTAATTGAATACACCTTGATTCTTGTAGACATTTTTAAAGTCTCAATTCAATACACCTGGATTTGGAAGGATTCTTTAAAAGTCCATAAAAATCCTAATTGAATACCATTGGATTCATATGGACTCTTTTAAAGTCTTTAAATGTTTAAATTGAATACACCAGGATTTATAATGTCTTTAAATGTTCTCAAGAATCCTAATTGAATACACCCCCCTAAGTTGGATTTTTGTATTTGATAGTAATATTAGTGTTAATATTATTTAGAGTTTTTTAGCATAACTGCCCTATTTCAGGGATTGAATTGCAAATCTACCCTAAAACCTAAATAAATTGCAAAAATACCCTAAAATTCCCAAAATGACCTCACCCATAACACCCCATTTATTAACCTTATTAACCTACACCTCATTTATTAACCTTATTTATTATATTTACCAACCATCAACTAATAATTTACCAACAAACTCATCAAACCATTAACTAAACAACATCTAACCTTTTTCTTTCTCTACACAACTTTTCCTTTTCATATTTTAGGTTTTAAAAACATTGGGGATTGTTATATAAAGTGGTTTGAAAGATAAGTATTGCATTGTAAAATTATTTTTCCAACCTCATAATCCTAATTTTGATGATGGTATTCACATATATTTGCTTATTCTTTTTTTCCTTTAATTTGAATGGGGTATAAAATCTATGGAAAAATCCTTCGGGTCAGGATTTGAGTTACAAATAAATTAGGATATGTAAATCTCAATTAAATGAAAACCTAAGGATTTGAGTTACAAATAAACTAGGATATGTAGTTACAGAAATGGAATACAATCTAACTCGGTGTTTCAGTATCTACTTCATCCTTCAAAATGGAATACAATCATTTGTGGATTGTTACAGAAAATAAAGCTTATGTAATAAGAGTAATAGATGGATCAAACTCAGTATAGCCAACATCAACCAGACACAGACCATCTGGCGGTGCAGGAGGAGCTGTTGCGCGTCTGCATGTAGCATCCATTAGCTTCAGCAATGCATCCTCCTCGGCACCTGCAGCTGCTTCCCTTATCGATGTGGCCACGAGCACCCGTACCATCTAAACATATGTAGTACCCGCAGTAAATATAATAAAATACATCCTAAAACAAAGAGAATAACCTAGCTGTTTAAATCTCTTGCAGTGAAGCAAAATATTAGGAATCAAGAAAATTGTATGATTAGTGTGTTGAGGTTCGTCCTAAAAACAAAGAAATAATAATAATAATAATAGTAACAGTGAAAATAGGAGCGGAAACAATAAGAGTATTTGATTCAAAATCTTAATGAAGTTTTCAAAAACTAGAATACAATTTTGAGTTTTGAATATGATTTCGACACAGTAAGTAAAATTGTTTTCGAGTATAATCCAAAAAAAGCATTATTCAAAATTTAGAATCTCGTTTTCAAAACTTGTGAGGTTGAATTCTTTTAATTTAGTTCCCCCTTGCCAGCACCATAGAGCAGGTACTTTACCCATTGTTGCCATTGTAATATTAATGCATATTATTTGAAAAGGAAAACATAAATTTTATCTGAGATACTGCAAAACAATGACGGCAATTTTTTTTGCAAGTAAACCACCAATTAATAAATCAACAAAACAAGTGAAGTGAAAAACCTTGCGTAGGAAACGATTAGCAACTAGCTCAACACACATAACCTTTGTTCCTTGCCCATAACCCTACAAGAAAAGGAAATGGTGTCAGCAACAAAAAGAATGGCATGAATCAATCGACGTATTTCTTTTTTAGCTTTCAATATTTTTCATCTAGTCATCAAACATTATCACCCAAAACAAAAGGTGTGCTCTGTTGTGTTTTTTGACTCATCAAAACCCAAGTCAAGGCTTAAGAAGGAATCCTATTTGGATTAGGAGAAAATAAAGTGTGCACCTAATTTCCTATTGGGATTAGGAAATTATATTTTCTCAAGAGTCCCAAATCAACTAGGATTAGGAAATAAGCTAGCTTTTCTTATTCTAAAAGGATTTAGGAGTCCTATTCTAGCAAGGAATGTAACCCAAGTCCTATATCTATAAATAGGGCTGTTGGGAGCTTATTTTTAACACAGAAAAACAGCAAGCATACAAAGGGTAGAGAGCAAGAGTGATAGAGAGGTTCTAGCAAGGTTTTGGGGAATTAGCTAAGGGGTTTCAATAAGTATCTTGTAACCAAGCGTTTTTCTTCATAGTGCTAGTGATTTCTCAAGAGAGATCACACGAGGACGTAGGCAAAGTTAGCCGAACCTCGGTAAATTCTTGTGTTTGTGTGTGGTGTGTTTTCTTTATTGTTCATACTTTATTCCGCATATTCGCATATCATTATCCTATAAGTTTATTACCATAGTCTATTGAGAAAACACGATCAATAAGGGAGGTTAAAATCAACAAATTGGTATCAGAGCTTGGTCATAGTGTTTTTTGAGATGGCGGGTGATAAGATCAATGATGTGAAGCCCATCATAATCGAGAAGTTTGATGGGAAGGGTAACTTCACGTTATGGCAGAGGAAGATGAAGAACGTCTTGATTCAGCAAGATCTACAGCATGCTATTCTCAGAGTGGAGAAGAAGCCGGCGGAAATTACAGATGCTCAGTGGAAGCGAATGGACGTAAAGGCGAAGAGCTCAATTGAGCTACATCTTGCCAATGTGATGCTTAATGTCGACGAGGATATGAACACTAAAGAGACATGGGATAAGCTCGAGAAAGTTTACAGGGGTAAAACTTTATCCAACAAACTTTTCTTGAAAGATGAACTTCTTAATCTTCGGATGGAAGAAGGTGGTAATCTGCAAGATCATTTGAGCAGATTTCAGAATTGTGTTGCCAATTTATTAAAGGTGGATGTGAAGTATGATGATGAAGACAAGGCGCTTTTACTATTGAGATCTCTACCGCCTTCGTTTAAGCACTTCAGGACCACAATCATGTTTGGTAAGGAAAGTCTAAAGCTGGATGAGGTTATGGAAGCTATCCAATCTTATGTCAAGATGGATGAAAATACCGAAGGCTCTCAAGCACATGGTCTATATGCCAAAGGTAAAGAGAGGGGTCGGTCGCAGAGCAGACATGATAAATCTGGCAACAGAGGTAGATCAAAATCCAAGGGAAAAGAAAAAGAGAACAAGGGTTGCTTTACATGTGGTGCTACTGACCACTGGAAAAAGAATTGCAAGATATGGCAAGAAAGGAAAGCAAAGGCGATGGCAAGGAATTCAAGTTCAGCCAGTGTGGTTACTTCGGATGAAAGTGACGGAGAACTCCTTGCGGTAACATCGAGCTCCAATGCTTTCCAACATTGGATTTTGGATACCGGTTGTTCGTTCCATATGTGTGCTAACAAAGAATGGTTCGACACATATGAGGAAAGAAGCTGTGGAGAAGTTTTGATGGGAGATGATTCACCGTGCAAGATCGAAGGTATTGGATCAGTGAAAATCATAATGCATGACGGAATTGTTAGGGTACTGGATAAGGTCAGACATGTTCCTAAACTAAAGAAAAATTTGATATCTTTGGGCACTTTAGACAAAGCCGGTTACAAGTATTGTTCTGAAGGAGGGATACTCAAGGTTATCAAAGGGTTATTGGTCATGATGAGAGGTGATATTCAGCCTAACACTTTATATAAGCTTCGGGGAACTACAATAGTAGGTGGAGCAGCAATATCTGTAGAGAAGGATGAGACTGAGCTTTGGCATTGTAGGCTAGGGCACATGAGTCAAAGAGGGATGCAAGAACTACACAAGAAAAATCAGCTGAAAGGTGTTAGTTTCTGCAAACTGAAATTCTGCAAATATTGTACTCTCGGAAAGCAAACAAAGACGTCATTCAAGATTGCAGAAAATGAGAAAAGAAGCAAAGAGCCATTGTACTATATTCATACAGACGTATGGGGTCCTGCACCAACTAGGTCTAAGGGGGGATCAAGGTATTTTGTTACTTTTTTAGATGATTTTTCGAGAAAAGTATGGGTTTACTTCATGAGGGAGAAATCTGAAGTTTTCACAAAGTTTAAAGAGTGGAAAGCTGAAGTAGAAAACCAAACGGGCAGAAAAATCAGATATCTAAGAAGCGACAATGGAGGTGAATATAGAGACAACAAGTTCTTACAATTCTGCAGGGAAGAAGGCATCACAAGGCATTTTACGGTGAAGAAGACTCCTCAACAAAACGGGGTAGCAGAGAGGATGAATAGAACTCTCATGGAAAAAGAGAGAAGCATGCGATTTCATGCAGGATTGCCCGACATGTTTTGGGCAGAAGCGGTTAATCATGCTTGCTACTTGGTTAACCGATCACCCTCAAGGGTTCTTGATTATAAGTGTGCAGAAGAGGTATGGTCTAGAAAACCTATGGATTATTCCAATTTAAGAGTTTTTGGTTGCAGTGCATATGCTCATATTCCGAGTGATGAAAGAACCAAACTCAAGCCAAAGTCACTCGAGTGCATTTTCATTGGTTTTGAAAAAGGAGTGAAGGGCTACAAGTTATGGGATTTTATCAACAAGAAGAAGGTTTTAAGTAGAGATGTCGTGTTCGACGAGAAGACTATGCCCCTAAATAAAATCAAGACAAGTGAGGAGAAGAAAACTGATGTTGTAGAAGAAGCAACCGAATTTCCTCTAACCAAATGGGTCATAGAAGAAGATCCAGCGCAGGTGGAGCACGAGCAAGTGGATCATGACGAAGGGATTAATGAGGAAAGAGTAGAGCAACAACAACAGTCACAAGTACGGGCTCAGGTGGAGCTATCACCGTTGCAAGAACAAGACTCCCTGGTTCCTCAACAACCTGAGCAACAGTTTCAGAGAAGCATAGCATTGGATAAACCCAAGCGAGAATGCAAGAAACCGGAAAAGTATGGGTTTGATCAAGACGAAGTTAATTATGCTCTAAATGTTAGTCAAGGAGATCCAACCACGTATCAAGAAGCTATAGCAAGTGATGATCGGGAAAGTTAGATGGTTGCTATGTTAGAAGAGATGCAATCTCTTGATAAGAACTTTGTTTGGGAGATAGTTTCTAAACCAAAAGATCGAAAGATAGTTGGCTGTAAATGGGTGTTTAGAAAGAAAGAAGGGACACATGAAGGTGATGCCGTGAGATACAAGGCTCGGTTAGTGGCAAAAGGGTATTCACAAAAGGAAGGAGTTGATTATGATGAGATATTCTCTCCAGTGGTTAAGCATACTTCAATTAGATTGCTATTATCAATAGCTGCTCAGCAGGATATGGAGATAGAACAGATGGACGTTAAGACCGCGTTTCTCCATGGTGATCTAGAAGAAGTCATTTACATGGCTCAACCGGAAGGATTTGTCGAAACAGGGAAGGAAAATCTGGTTTGTAGGTTAAAGAAGTCTCTTTATGGGCAAAAGCAATCTCCAAGGCAGTGGTACAAGCGTTTCGACTCATACATGCTGAAAATCAATTTTAGAAGATGCTTAAAGGATTGTTGTGTTTACTATCATGTGTTCGAAGATGGTATGATTATACTATTGCTACTTTATGTAGATGACATGTTGATTGCATGTCAAGATATGTCTAGAATTCAAAAATTAAAGATGCAACTGTGTAAGGAATTCGACATGAAGGATCTAGGGGTTGCACAAAAGATCCTTGGAATGCAAATTAGAAGGGACAGAGTAGCGGGAAAAATCTGGTTGTCGCAAGCAAAATACATTCAAAATATTTTGGAGCGATTCAACATGAATGAAGCAAAGCCCGTGACTACTCCGTTGGCAGCTCACTATCGGTTGAGTGCGCTGCAATGTCCAACTACAGAAAAAGAGTTGGAAGAGATGAGCAAAGTGCCTTATGCAAGTGTAGTAGGATGTCTAATGTACGCGATGGTTTGCACAAGACCTGACCTAGCACAAGCACTAAGTGTTGTTTCGAGGTATATGGCGAATCCAGGAATGGAGCATTGGCCTGCAGTTAAATGGATTCTGCGTTACTTGAAAGGTACAAAGAGTCTAGGAATCTTGTTTGAAAAACAAGGGAAAGAAGCATGTGTGTTAGGTTATGTAGATGCTGACTATGCAGGGGACTTGGATAAAAGAAGATCTACTACAGGTTATGTTTTCACTAGTGGTGGTGGGCCGATTAGTTGGAGGGCTACTCTACAATCAATTACAGCATTATCCACTACTGAAGCTGAGTATATTGCACTTGCGGAAGCTGGAAAGGAAGCAATTTGGCTTAATGGTTTAGCAAGAGAGTTCGGAATTACTCAAGGTTCCATGGTGATTAGATGTGATAGCCAAAGTGCTATTTACTTAGCAAAGAATCAAGTGTTTCATGGAAGATCGAAGCATATTGAGGCTCGTTATCACCGAATTAGGGACTGGGTAGAATCAAAGGAAGTTACATTGGAGAAGGTTCATACAGAGGAGAACGCATCAGATTACTTGACTAAACCGGTAACAGCTGAGAAGTTCAAGTTTTGCTTGAACTCACTCAATCTCATTACATGCTGAGGATTGGGTGGAGCACCTCCTCACTTGAGGTGCATTAAGGTAAGAAGAAGTTTGCTAAGGTGAAGGTTCTTGAAGCTTTCCAGAGTTGTTTCAAGAAGGTTCGAAGACATTCTGGGGTACATCAGTCATTTCTTGGTTTTGACTCACCAAGGTGGAGATTGTTGTGTTTTTTGGCTCATCAAAACCCAAGTCAAGGCTTAAGAAGGAATCCTATTTGGATTAGGAGAAAATAAAGTGTGCACATAATTTCCTATTGGGATTAGGAAATTATATTTTCTCAAGAGTCCCAAATCAACTAGGATTAGGAAATAAGCTAGCTTTTCTTATTCTAAAAGGATTTAGGAGTCCTATTCTAGCAAGGAATAACCCAAGTCCTATATCTATAAATAGGGCTGTTGGGAGCTTATTTTTAACACAGAAAAACAGCAAGCATACAAAGGGTAGAGAGCAAGAGTGATAGAGAGGTTCTAGCAAGGTTTTGGGGAATTAGCTAAGGGGTTTCAATAAGTATCTTGTAACCAAGCGTTTTTCTTCATAGTGCTAGTGATTTCTCAAGAGAGATCACACGAGGACGTAGGCAAAGTTAGCCGAACCTCGGTAAATTCTTGTGTTTGTGTGTGGTGTGTTTTCTTTATTGTTCATACTTTATTCCGCATATTCGCATATCATTATCCTATAAGTTTATTACCATAGTCTATTGAGAAAACACGATCAATAAGGGAGGTTAAAATCGACATGCTCATGTACACACATAACACAAATAGAAAATTAGAAATAATATGAAAAATATATAGTAGATAGGATTGTGAACTTGATATAGCTGATGGGAGCAGTTTTACCACATCTAAGTTATATAAGAAACAGAAAAATGTAAAGCTTGTAAAGACATGAAGAAGCCCAATTTAGCATGAAGTATGGGAGAGCTGCCATGAACACGAATCTATTGCAATTTATTCCAAAATACATTTATGAAACATTCTAGTAATATGTAGATCATTTTTTGTATGCCATTGAACAATATATCCATCACAACATATCTATCATAGTATTTACTTACATATCCAAAGAGAAGGAAGCAAGGATAGATATACGTACACACATTCATGAACATATTAAGGCAATATTAGGTTAATTAACTTAGAAACATATTCCTGAATAAAGGCCATAACTTGAAAGCTTAAGACCAATCTAACTCATTAATCAAACTACTGCAGCAACATTATCAAATAATTCTTGAAATTTCCAAAATTTAATAAAAATTATTATGGAGATAAATCCTAAAACTGTCCTGCTACTAGCCTAATAGTAAGAATTTGATAGTCCTAAATTTCAATACTACCACAAACACTTTCTAGCCTATTTTTGAGCTTCAATATTATTCCAACTGAATGACAAATGTCAACCCAACCTTTGCTTAGCAAACGTCAATTTCAATTACCCATTATTGAACTAAGCAAACATATGAAAATCTAACCCAAAATGCAAGCATATTATTAGGAAGTTAAAAGCTTCCAAAAGTTACATACAATAAGAATTAAAGTTGAGCTAAATTTAAACTTGTGTCCAATGTATCTTAAATATTGCATTTCAGTAAACAGAGTGAAGGCTACATCTGACTTATTAAAAAGAAGGGAGATTTGCAAGGAACCACCCTTGAGGTTTGATCCCTTTTTTTATTTATAAAAAAAAAAAAAAAAAAAAAAAAAAAAAAAAACCTCTAGTTTCAAATTTAGGTAAAAGTGTAAACCCCCCCTAATTGTATACCGAAAACAGTTTATAGTTTCAACATTTCGTTAATAACCCCACGATTGGGTACCAAAAACCTTCTCTGTAAAAGGTTTTCAACTAAATTTGAAAGTAGAGGGTTGTTTTTTAAGAAAGGTCAAACCTTAAATGGGGTTTTTGGGAATCTCCCTTATAAGAATGGGTTGAGAAAGGTTAAGGCTACAGTTGTGTTTGTCTAATGTAAAAGACTACTTCTGTCAGAATACATCTGCTATGCAAACCATTTTTAATGATTTATATTTCATTCTGCTACAGCAACAAACATTATTTTCTTCAGCTATGACTTGTAAAAAATAGATCCATAAAGCTATTTTCAAATGAAGAAATTTGTGCACCAGCTAGATATGCAGATGAATCAAACTGATGCAGTTTCAAGAGAATTTAAACATAAGGTCATGTAAAAAAAGGACCAAAGATAAATGTGCAAGATAATAAATGATTTACATTTACAGAACATGGTAATCTAGCTTCTATGGCTCGAGCATGATGAATTAAACACTCTGTTGGAGGACCACTGGAACAGCAAGAAAACTGAAATTAGAAATAAAAATAAAAATAAAATAAAATTGAGCAAAATCAAGGCATGTTAATAGAAGCTTGAGGTAGTTGGTTACTTGGTTACTTTCTAATGTCTGTCAGAGTAACACAGAGGCAAAACTCCTGAGCCAACAGCATTTGTTCAGTTCCAAACTGACTGACAAACTCAGTCCAATTCAGGATTGTAAAAATCAGATTTAATTTGGTTTGGCGACAGTAACCATACTACACACCAATTGCTAATTAAGAAAGAATTTCATGGGAAAACAATCAGATATCAAGTTGATTGCCTAGCATCAGTAATCATCTCAAGGCACCTAAATATATGGACTAAAAATATAAAGGTGACAAAATAAATAACAAATCAATACATTCTGAAAAACCCTCTATCTTTCTGGACAATGGCGACAGACAATAAAAAATGAAAACATTTCTAAACAACTTAACAATGAGATAAGAGTTTGTCAACTGAGATCATTTTATAATGTTAGGTGGAAAGCAACGGCCTCCCAGGTGAGTGGTTACATGGTTTTAATTTAATTACAAGGCCAACTTGTGAAAAATATGATTTTGCAGAAGAAGCAATTTGAAAAATAGGCTGATTAAAGAATAATCATTCATCTCTCACCATATCCAATTGGGGGGTGAAATGTAATTGATTTAGATAACAAGCATGAAACATATATTCTAGGCCAATAAAAGAACTCGATTATATATTTATCTGATCCATACATAGTCATGAACACAATTACATACTGTTATACATTTTACAAAACAAGATATGTGACTTTGACTTCAAATCTGACATCTCTAGTTACATCTAATCCAAACTATTATTAACAAATGAAATATTAATTCATCAAATGCAACTAAAATTACCACTAACCGGCCTACTGATATATGTAAGATTTTCAAAACAACACAAAAGCTTTAGTTCTTACGTGTTTCTTGAAGGTTTAGTATCACGAGCAAATATCTTGTAGGATAATAACTTTCCTTCCAGTTGCTTTAGAAGCATATTAACACGGCTTACAGTAAAACTTTTTGGTTTCTTTACACCCTCAAGCACATCCTCATCATTGATAAGTAAGTTCTCAATTTTTTCATCACATCCATTACTATGCTCACCAAACCTTTCATCAGAACATAAATTATCAACCTCTAACCCACTATCATAGCCTTGCTCCTCATTTTCTCCATCATTGAAAGGAAAAATATACAAATACCGTCTCCATTTGGCAGAGAAATTAGGATGGAAGGCACGTGATACCTACAATAAGTCACAATCAATATCAGCATCTAAGTTTTCCAGTTGTGGCTATAAACAAAGAGCAAAATACTGCCTAGCTCAGAAGCTTAAAGCAATCATTACCTGAAAAACAGATATGACCCTGATTTTTCCAGGTGCAACTGAGTTGATAGCATCTTCAATGTCATGAGGTTTGACATCCTTTCTCCAAGTATCTGAAATAATCCCTCAAGGACAGGGAAAATCACATGTTACTCCCGACTCCCGAGGTGATAAAATAGTGACCTTCAGCTTTGGATAGAAGAATTGGTTTCACTTGCACACAATTTAATTGGAAAAGAAATATATATAAAAAAAAATAAAAATAAAAAATAAAAAATAAAAAAAACTTCTTCCACACATAAACATTATCAAATACTGAAAATATGGAATAAAAGTTAAGATAATATATGACAGTCAGATAGTGTCCTCACCGAAATGTTTTTTTTTTTTTTTTTAATAATTTATCCCAGCTGACAAACAGAGAAAAGAAAAAAGTTGAAATTTTGGAGGTAAATAACTTTGGAAATTTGATCCTATTCTCTTAATCATAGCAATGCCAAAGTGATTAATTTAGAAAACAAGTAAAAGACCACAAATGATCAAGATAATCCTCTTTTCCTTACCAATATAATGTTTTCTTTTTCCATTTTACAGTATCTTAAAGTAATCTAATAATACCTGAAAATTCAAGATTACTTAAAGTCTGGCAGTGAGTTCACATTTCACTCCTTTAAATACAGTTGTAGCATATCACATGAAATTGCAAAGGACTTTTAAGGTTAACAGCAGAAGTGAAGTGATTGGGAGAGTGGGAGGTGGGGAAAAAATCAGCTCTTTCACAGAATTTGTCATATTAAATATTATATAAGCCAATGTTAGGAAACCGTAAACAAGATCATGAGAGAGAATAAATACAAAAGAAAAAAAAAAAAAAAAAAAAAAAAAAAAAAAAAAAACTTTAAAATTAAATGAAATGGGGTAACAAGCTATTAACATACAGAAAGAGCACACTTGTTGAAGAGCTGAGACCCCTTTATCAGTGCGGCCTGCAACACTGGCACAGCCTTCCAATGGTTTGCACAACTCTTTCAGCAACTGAGCTTTCCTATCATCAACAAAACTCCCGAGAGATTTTTCCACTAAACTGAAGAAAGTAAAAGAAAAAAAATTAATATAGGAGTGGAAGAAGAAATAATAAACAATAATTTTTTTCATAGAACAAGTAGAATGGATGCCAAAATAATTGTCAATTATTTTTAACATAGCATGTCAGAAGATGGCAAAATTTTGAGAGAGAACCTACAATTTGAGTCCAATCAATAACCCAAAATGAAAAAAACTAGAAATAAAATGAGTATCACATGGTGGCGAACTACAAAGTTAAGTTTATTCATACATTAGTAACTATAATTTTGATCATTAGACAAAAAATGATATACAAGCAATAAAGTAGTGACATTTAGGCAAAAAAAATGGCAAAAAATGATGTACTCTCTTCATTTTTCAATAAAGTTTCTGTTTCCTATCAAAAAGTAGTGACATATTTAAATGCCCTAAAAGATCGACACTAGTGCAATGAAACAGAACCATTTGAAAAAACAAGAAAGGTAACCATACTAACTTCACACATTGTTTCAGACAGCAAGGTATAATTTCATTTCCCCATGGGGTTTCCAACAAAAATATGATACAAGTATTTGTCACACTCTCTTTAATTCAGTTATAAGATATCAACCTATGATTTTTTCCAAATCCTATGAAGCCCTATAAAATTAAACAACAAAAACAGAAAAAGACAAAGAATTATTGACCAAAATAGAGAAGAAAGAAAAAACTACCTACCCTTGAACAGTGTTCAAGCCAGGTTGTTTTTGCCAACCATCAAAAGAACCCCCATGATATGAAACAAGTATCTTAAATGTTACTCGTTCCCACTTCCCAGATTTGCCTTTGCTTGAATGATTCTCCAGCTCAACCTCTGGAATTTCATTATCATCATCATGAATAAAACTTGTTCTCTAGAATAAATAATAACAATAAGAAATCACATAAGAAACTCATAGATATTTAGTATAGAAACAACAGAAAATAACACTAAAATTAACCCACCTCAGTCACAAACAAGTCTGATAAAGACAAGCGCCCATTCACCATATTCGAATAAAAATCTACAACATCTTGCCAAGGCCTTGCATACATAAATTCGTAACTTTCCCTTTTTTGAGAAAAAAAAAACAAAAAAAAAAAAACAATCATATTTCTTCCAAAAATTCAAATTTATATTAATGAAACCAAGAACGAAAATTGAACTTACCTAGCATTCCACCTTGCAAATTTGCAAGAATCGGTATGATTGTAGTGAAAATAGACCTTATTTTTGGTTTCGGTTTGGGCTTCCATAAAGAATTTTCGAATATGTTTACTAATGTTAACAACTGGAACTGGAACTGGAACTGATTTTATCATAACCCTAACGTGAATGAATATTCCACATACGGTTGCTGAAGCTCTCACAACTCACAAGTCATAACTTCTCAATCAAATTCACCAAGGAAAATTACATTATGGTCCCTAATCTTTAGAAATATTGTATGAGAGCTTCTCCTTACAATCCACAAATTATCTATTTACACTCCAATTTAATTTTTTTTATTAAGGATAATTTTAACCTAAATTAAAATTACTATCAAGATAAAAAAAAATTCTAAAAACACTCAAAACTAATTAAATTATTAAAAAAAAAAAAAAAAATTCAATCATCTTAATCATTAGATTAAATATTAAGTATTAAACTTTCTCTCCTAAATCTGTTATTACCATATTAAACACTCTTTCCTAATTACTCTCTCTCTCTACATTTTTCAAAAAAAAAAAAAAAATCATATCTCCATACTTTCTTTATCAATTTCTGATTAATAGTTAAAGAAAAAAAATTATGAATATTTTGGTATATTACTAACAGTAATATATATATATATATATTAAAAAGTCAATACAAATAACTTATTTTTTTTTAAAAAAAAAAAATAGATATATGAAAACTTGATTTGTTGTAATTAGATTTGATTAAACTCAGAATTTCTAAGAAAAATGAAAGAATTAAAGTTCTCTAGATAATCACATACCTACAAAAGTAACAAAAAGCATTTTCATACTTCGAATTTTTTTTTTTTTTTTTTTGAAAAACGGGGTAATTTTTTTTGAGTTTTTTTTTTTTAATATATATATATATATATATATATATATATATACGATTTCTAAAAATCAAGTTTATTTGTAAGTTTTATTTTTCCTTTAACCATTAGTCTTACTTGGGAAAGAATGAAGATAGAAAGTTGGAGATATATACTAGAGTAGAGAGAGTTTAATGGTAATTAAAAATTAAGGAGAGAGTATTTAATATGTAATATTTAATCTAATGATATATGAGAGATAATTTTTTTTTTAATAATTTAATTCAAAAAATATTACTTCTCGGATGAATCCAAATGCTATGATGGTTCGTCCTAACTTTTATTAAAATAAAATGAAGTGCATGTCTTTAGAATTTTATTTTTTAAAATAGAGTGTCTTTAGAATATGAGTGTCAAGAGATAAAAAAAATAATCTTGAGATAAAAGGAAGTGTCTTTAGAACTTTTTTAAATTTAGCCCCCGTCCTGCAGGCTGTTTTCAGCTGTTTTTGTTTTTATTTTCTAAAAATGATTTCGAATTCGTGTCCTGTAAACCGTTTTTCATTTTATTTTCAGAAATAAAAAACAAAAACAAAAACAAAAACAAAGTCAAGTGTTAAAAGTGGAATTTTTGAAAAACAAAAAAAAGTTGTTTTCTGTATTTCAAATACAATTTCAAAAAAATTAACAAAAAAAATATATATATTTTTTTTCTCTTGGACCAGACGAACTGGTCTTCTTTCTTCTTCACCTTCTTTCTCCTCCTCCTTGCCGCCAATCGTCACTACCTGCCGCCGGTCGTTGCTTGCCGCTGCCTTCCGCCGGTCGCCGGTCGCTGCTGCCGTCTTCTTCTTCCTCTTCTTCCTCTTCTTCTTCCTCCTCTTCCTCCTCCTCCTCCGTCGATCGCTCAGTCTCCTTCTTCTTCTTCTTCCTTTTCTTCTTCTTCCTCTTCCTCCTTCGTCGATCGCTGCCATCTTCCTCTTCTTCTTCTTCTTCTTCTTCTTCTTCTTCTTCCTCTTCCTCCTTCGCCTCTCGCTGATCGCCGATTGCTGCTGATCCCTCTTCCTCCTCCTCCTCCTCCTCCTCTTATTCTTCTTCTTCTTCTTCTTCCTCTTCCACTGATAAGGGTTTTGTGTTAATTTATTAATTATATTTAAAAAATGGTTAATTATTTTAATTAATTTGTTTATATTAATTTCAATTTTCGAAAGTTTTCGATTTATCCTACCAGACGCGTTTTTTCCGTTTTTATTTTCAAAATACGGATTCCAGTCAATGCTACCAAACGCGTATTCGGAATTCAAAAATGAAACCAAAAACACTGTTTTCATTTTCATTTTTCTTTTCGAAAAGCAAAAACAAAAACAAAAACAAAAAACGGCTTGCATGACGGGCCCTTAAATTTTAAGAATGAAGTGTCTTTAGAAAACAAATGTAAAAACAAAAAATTGGATTCTCCAAAGAAGCTCTCTCACATTGTATTCCAAACTAAAAAAAAAACAGGTCTCTACTAAACGCACCCGTAGTTTTCAAAAGTGGCATTTAGGTCCTTTTCTTCGTCCCCGACCAAAATTCTTTTCCTTAATCGGAAGCGTCGTTAACATAGAACTATAGAAGGTGTGAGCACAATCTCTGGAAACACGAATATGGCCAACGTTAACAGGAATCGTTACACGATAACAGCATTGTTGTTCCTTGTCTTCTTCCTCTTGTGCACTTTTCTCTTCACTAAGCGCAATCTCGAGCCCTCTCTCTCTTTCTACACAGACTTCTCCCAAAACTCTCACATTGCCTCACCCGACCCCTCCACTCTTCTTGACCCGGATCCAGTTCACTCACCCACCTCTGATCAACCCGAATCTCCGATTTCTGGAACTGGGTTTGTAGAATCAAACATCACTGAAGTTAACACTATTGGTGAGAACGAGACTTTTGTTGAACTTGGTGGTAATTATGTGGGATTATTACCAGTTCACTCATCTACCTCTGATCAACCCGAATCTCCGATTTCTGGAACTGGGTTTGTAGAATCCAACGTCACTGAAGCTAACACTAATGGTGAGAACGAGACTTTTGTTGAACTTGGTGATAATAATGTGGGGTTACCAGTTGAGAGTGTCAAAGCTTGTGATTTGTATGCGGGTTATTGGGTAAAAGATGAGGAGCACCCGATTTACGAACCTGGTTCTTGCCCGTATGTGGACGAGGCATTTGATTGCCAGAGCAATGGACGGCAGGATTCGTCTTATCTAAATTGGCGATGGAAGCCTGATGGCTGTGATCTGCCCAGGTAATGATTGTTAAATTTCTTTGTGTATACATAGATTTGCTTTTTATATGATTTGAGTGGCTTTGTCTAAAGTTAATGGCGAATTTCAATGTCACAGTTGAGAAGTCATGAAATTTTAATCTTTAGAACCTGAGAGTCTGATCTCTATATTGGACATCGCCCTATGCCCATGTGATGTGTCATGTCTGCTAAGATAATTTTCGATCAATGCAATGGAAACGTTGATCAGATTCATGTAAGAATCAAGTGGTCCACAACTATGTTGTTTGTATAGACTGAGTAGACTGAGTGAACTCAACAAGCATACAGTGTCTAGTTATACTGACTTGTTGAGCTGTATGCTTTGATCTATACTTGGAAGAAACTTTTTCGTGTATAATATCAGTCCATGGGGTATATTGCATTACAGAAGTAGCAAAACTAGAGAAGTCAATGTAGGGAAATTGTTATACAAAGGGAACAAGGAAAAGAGAAGCGAGGCAATGTCCAGAGAGATTGATTACCTCTGCCGGCACTTTTTTTATTTTTATTTTTTGCCAATCCTTTGAAGAGTTTTCTATAATGTATTTCATCAATGCCTGAATAGAGTTATGATACACTCTTAGTTTAAATTTGTTTTCTACATTCATTTGAATACAAAATCATCATTTTTGCTTAAAGAGACGAACACAACATGCAAAAATCATAATTTTTGCCTTAAAAAAACAACTACAATGTTTGCGTCAATTCAAGCTGAGGTGATGTAATAGTGGCATCAAACTCAATTTTAGGGTATTGGTCTTCGACTCTTCGTGGATGGCAAATGTTGTTTAGAAATCAAACATGCAACTTATACTATCTATTTAATTATATTTTTAATTTATTATTATTATTATTATTATTATTATTATTATTATTTCAATAATTAATTCAAGTTATAATATTTTTGGTGTTTTAGTTTAATAAAAATTCATTATCGTTATTACTATTATTGTTATTATTTTAATTTTATAATGCTAGATTATTAGAAAAATACAGATTAAGACACAAACTGATGATTGAAAACACACATAATGGTTTATTATTATTAGTTTGTATCACTACACTTGGATCATGTGTATAATTTCTGGTGCAAATAATTTTAGTTATTTCTCAGTATCAGACTATCAGGGTTCTAAATTCTCTTCTTTTGGGATATTTTAGAGAGTTTGGCTTGGTGGGTTTGAATTTGGGCCTCTCCAAAGAAAATGGACTTCAGTCTACATTTGGCCCTTTTTAGGAGAAACTGAAGATTTCATCAGGTACACCCTAAAACAGTGTGTCATCATTTTTTTTTCCTTCTTTTTACCTGTGGCCAATATGAACACATATCATACTATTATTTGTCTACTTATTTCCTATTATTTAATTTATTACTATATATTACTATGGCCTTCCATTGGTGGAGAGCCGATCTTCAAATCACCGTTTCTTATATTAATCAATGAACTCTTGGGCTTATCTCAATCTCATTCTGAAGTACAAGATTTTCTCTATCTACTTATTCATTTCCATTCTATTCCCACCTTAGTAAGAAGGGATCTACATATGCCTTGCACTTTTCTCTCACTCTGATTCAAATACACTTGTTTTTATTCCCTTTCAAATTTCCTAATTTTCATAAGTTCACTGAATTCTTCTCTTACCCTTTCTATTTCCTCCTATTACTTTTATATAAATTACCTCACCCATTTCAAACAAGAGCACAACAGCCTTAAAGAAAAGTAAAATATACACTACTTGGATTAAATTTTAATCCAAGAAATCAAACTTGATTAAATTAAGAACCTTATCTCATTGATATTGCACTAACTTTGATAAAGTAAAGCAAATTGACAATCTATTGGCATCTTTTTGCTTAACAAATTTCAGTTGACATAACTGGTAAACTTAATTACATTTGAAAGACCAGCAGTTAATATATATTCTTACTTTATCTTTTAATTTAATTCATATAATTATCATTCATTAATATTTGTTTTGAACTACATATAAAGGCTTTTTATATGTGTCAACTTTTTTGAAAATAAAATTTCTGATAATCTTTCTGGTGCAACAGCATAGTGAGTTGTTATCTCTTGTTGATGGTTGGATATTGTTTTTTCAGAATTTAGATGGGTTTGAGCAACAACAAAACAAAGACGTTTTTTTTACTATGTCTCAACTAGGTTGGGAGAGATGTTCTCTGTTGTAAGCAAGACAGTATAGCTACTTCTTCTGACCAATCAAAAGTGTCAAAATGATGTAACAAATTAAATCCTCCTGTCAAAAAGATAATCGGTGCTCCTTAAGAATGAAATTCATGAATTATAGGAAGATCATTATTTAATCACACTCAGATGAATTTGCTCCATAGCTGGTGAACATCCAGCCTATGCATGATGGCTGTTTTCCTTCTACTGTGGGATACATTTTAAAATTACTCTGGTGCTGCTGTTGAACTTTTAGCCTCTGCTTAACTTGAAGGCTGTGTTTTAACTCTATTCATGATACATGTTAAGGTTACTTTGCCAGTATTTTCCTTATTTTATCTATTACTTCTTATTACTAATTTGTCAAGGTCATTAAAATTCTGTTATTTTTCCTTTTATCTTTGATTGATAGGTTTAATGCTTCAGACTTCTTGGAGAGACTTAGAGGTAAAAGGCTGATGCTGGTCGGAGATTCCATGAACCGGAACCAGTTTGAGTCGTTGTTATGCCTCCTCCGTGAAGGCCTAGCTAATAAGAGCAGAATGTATGAGACTCGTGGCCGCAAAATAACAAAGGGAAGGGGCCAATATATATTCAAATTTCAGGTAAATCCAAACTTTATACACTCATATTTTTTCTGAATATCAGGATAGGTGCCATTTCTTTATGTTTTATCAAAACATTTTGTCTTCTTTTTAATCCATTAGTACTGTGTTTCTTTGTCAGCATTGTGATTTGATGCGATATTGGTTATTATTGTGGTTCGCAGCATGTTTCTAAGAGCTTTTGAGTATTGATCAAATGAATGAGTTGTGTACATGTGTTTTTTGTGCTTTGCCAGAATTTCTACCCCATTATGGCTATAATGTCTTATTGTGTAGTGCACACTTGAATGAGCATTAGCTTAGTTCGTGGTAACAGTTATTTTTCATTTTGGGGATTAAATTCATGCAAATCTACATCTAAGCATCAACTAGCACATCAAATTTTGTTATAGGCATAGCGTCATAGCATTTCGAGATTGACTTGATGTAAGAAGTACGGTTAATTAATTGTTACTAGTTGATAATATTCTTCTTCTGTGAATTCTTTGGTAGGACTATGATTGCACAGTAGAATTTGTGAGATCACATTTCCTTGTGAAGGAAGGTTTTCGCATAAATGAACGCGGCAATCAAAATCCAACTCTTTCAATTGATCTAATTGACAGGACAGCTGGCCGATGGAAGCTAGCTGACATACTTGTCTTTAATACTGGCCACTGGTGGGTTCATGGAAAGACTGCTCGGGGGTATGCTTTCTGTCTTGTTAACATTATAGCTTGAATTTCATAGCTCACTGCTTATTGGTTGATTGTATGCTTATTCTTGTTGTTCAACTTTCGCCATTAATAAACTGTGATCCGAAAGCTTCTGTAGTTGTGCTTGCAGCTTTTGAAAATTGCTCCCTTTTGTTTTAACAATGTAAACTTTTAACTGTGGTCTGTATGCATGCACACAGGCACAAATGTATGATTGATCAAATTCTTTAAAAATCTTTACCCTTTCTGTTGGTTAGAATCAGAATAAGAACAGTTTTAATCACATTACACACCGTCCAACTGAGAGGTAGATAAACATGCTTCTTTAGTTTCTTCCGGAAATAATGAACTTTCAGTAAAACTGATAAATAAATATATACTAATAACAGGAAAAATTACTATAAAGAAGGTGATTATCTCTATCCAAAGTTTGATGCTGTCGAAGCTTACAGAAGGGCTTTGAAAACCTGGGCAAAATGGATTGATGATAACATTAAACCTCACAAGCAGTTGGTTTTCTATCGTGGATACTCTAATGCCCATTTCAGGTAATTTTTTTTTTTTTTTTCCTTGAATGGGCATTGCATGCATCTCTGTGCCTTTTTTATTTCTTTTATTAATATATTTATCTAAGTGAAATTTTTATGGGAGAAAGAAATGGCTCATCAGTTTGTAATTGTTTGAAACAGAGGTGGAGATTGGGACTCTGGCGGGTCATGCAAAGGGGAGACTGAACCAATCTTGACTGGTGCCTTCCTTGATAGCTATCCTTTGAAAATGAAGACAGTGGAGGAAGTGATTCAAGAAATGCAGACTCCAGCAATATTATTAAACGTGACCAAGTTGACGAATTTTCGAAAGGATGGTCATCCATCAGTCTATGGCAAGAAGGCTATTGATGGGAGAAAGGTTACTACAAGACGCCAAGACTGCAGCCATTGGTGTCTTCCGGGAGTTCCTGATGCTTGGAATGAGCTTATTTATGCCACTCTAGTTTTCAGACAAACTATTTCTGGAAAAACTTAGAATCAGTGTATCATGAGTCATGACTAGCGTTCTTTTCGCGCTCTCTTTTTTTAGGAAGAGAATTTTTTTGTTTGCTTTTGAAAAGGAATGGAAATGCATTCGACAAAATGACTAAAATAGACAATTTTTTATACAATAAATGAGTTAAAATTAAATAAATTAATAGAACAAATATTGTATTAAACACATAATTATACTAAAACCAATTTATACTGTATTAAAAAATTAAAAAGGAAAAAATAATTTGAATTGTCGAAAGTGGCCAACTCAACCACCTCTGATATATATATAATTTGAATTCTAAGGACTGCATATTTAACCGATGGATATATCTGGTGGTCATAAATTAATTAAAAATCAATACCATCGGGCAGCTAAAACTGAGAAAGTTGCCCACTAGATTATGGAAAGAGCAATTAATGCTCTCTTGATTCTTTATTTTATTTTCCATAACCATTATATTTTATTTTAATCATTTACTTATCAATATTTTATTTTTTTATTTTTTATTGGAAGCTAGACTTCACTTTCAAGTTGCAAAAAATTGTAGGCAATTTTTTCTTGACAAAAACAAATACTCCTGCAACTATTTTTCCATCTAAACAAATTCTTCTCTCATATATGTCACAACCAAGTAAATATGATTTTATTTGAAAATTAACCAAACTATTTTCCTAGAAATAATCTGTAAAAGGATCGAAGTCAATTTGAGGCCGGAAAAGAAGGTGAAACTCCATTGTTATGTTTTCTCTCATTTATTCACCTTCATGTGCAACTAGTCGACATAGTCCTTCATATGCAATAATCTGTTCATTTTTTTCATGCAATGGTCTTCATGAAGCACCGCACAATTCTATATATTACAGCCATATGAGAGAATATATACATTACTAGAACATTATATGGAGCAAGAACAATTATTTTGTTCATCAATCTTAAACTCTACAATATTTAGTATTTTTGAATTAGAAGTCAGGAATTGAAAATATAATTGTTTGTCGACATAATGTTGTCCAAGAATAAAATAAAACATTCCCTTTTGTATATATAAACTGCATAAAATAAAACATCTCCGATGTATATACAAAGTGCATCCATCAATGGCTTACAAGTTCAAATACCAAAAGAAAGCATTAATGGTTATGGAAAATCAAATAAAGAATCAAGAGAGCATTAATTGCTCTTTCCATATTTCAGCGGGCAACTTGCTCAATTTTAGCTGCCCAAATACTTTAAAATCTAATTAATTTATAACCATCAGATATATCCAACAGTCAAATAATACGGTCCTTAGAATTCTATAAATGAGAGATCCTTCATGAAAGAACCACTGATATATAGATATAGTCTTTCTATTGTTAGTTCGAACTAATATAAAATATATCACTTCCTTGCATATAGGCAATTGGATTTAAAAGATAGTTAGACAAGTGCATGCAGCTAAGTCAAAGCATTTAAATCCGATGACCAACATGCAAAGAATATATAGTTTTTTTATTGTCAGTTCGAACTGATATAAAATATATTAGTCACTTGCATGTGGGCGATTAGATTTAAAAGATGCTTTGATAAGTGCATACAGCCAAGTCAAAGCATTTAAATCCAATGACCCACATGCAAGGAACTGATATATTTTATATCAGTTCGAATTGACAATAGAAAAACTGTATATTTATATATATATATATATATATATAGAGAGAGAGAGAGAGAGAGAGTAACTTTCTAGTGTGGGATCCTATATGAATTTTTTGTACGGTTTCACTGATTTCAACTGGTTGGAATTAATGTAATTTTTTTTCACTAATCCAGTTGTTGGAGTCAATGAAGCCATATTTATTTTTTGTGCAGGATCATATATATATATGCTCAACTCAATGTGCTCTGACATAACTTCATCAGTGTGTTGGATGTAGACTATTAGATTTACATATTTTGACTCAAAGTGTATGCATTTGTCGTTTCTCCATAATTAGTGGTTCATATGCATTGATACTGATATAGATACATCAGTGCGCACTGATGTGAACGGGGCCGTATATATATATATATATTTTTTTTTGAAGTGAGGGATCCCTTACTTTAATTTCGATAAGAACCTTGATGAAATCACATCGATTTTTATGAATTTGATTTGAAATTTTTTGTGGATGATAAGTTCACTTATAAATAAAATTTGAGAATATATTTTCCTTGTTCAATACTGTATGTCTCTTGAACCCGATGATTCCCTTCAAGCAATTAGTGTAAAATTAATGGGAAATAATTATAATTATTGGGCTTATGTAATGAAGAATTTTTATTTATCAGAAAGAAGGTTTAGATTCATTTATATGGTGGGATCAGGATCCTTTGCTGTGTTGATCTTTTTCCTAATCTAAAACACTTGAGAATAAGACTCTGCATTTAAAAATAATGAAAGTGAAATAAACAAATTACAATCATTGTTACACATGTCAGCAGATCTATATAGGTCAGGACAAAGATCAGCTCAATAGAGGATCCAAATTCTATTTGGTGATACGCTGAAGCCTTCAAACACTCAGGGTGTGTTTGGAATGACTTTTCAAGTAGAGGTTTTACAAATAGATATTACAAAAAACCGTATGTTGTTTATTATTCAATTAAAAAAGAACTTTAAATTAATAGATTGTTTGACAATATAAGTTTAAAATAGCTTTTGTTGTCATAAATTACAAAAAAAAGTGCATTGACAAAGTATTTGTAATGAAATAAGTATATGGTAAAATATTAAAGTTTATAGAGGGTACAAAAAGTTTATGGAAGGTAATTGAAACAATTTATTTATTTTTAAAAAGCTCAAAAGAGCTTCTTGAGATAAGCTTCTTCCCATAGACATAAAATAGATTTGTTAATATTAAAAAAACTCTTCTTGAGTTTGTCAAATAACAAAAAAATAAATATCTCAAAAGAGCTTAAAAATAATAATAAATAAATAAATAAAACTCTTTTGACCACTAGAGAAGCCATACCAAACACACTCTTAAGAGAAATAAACTGAATTTATGGCTGTTTGGAGATGAATAATTCAAAAATTATCACTCAGATTAGTAGTTGATATTTCTATTTGGGTGCAATTGGTGAATTTCCCTACAACCAAAGAAATTTAGGATCATCTATTAAAGTTATTTAAGGGTTGTCTGGTACATGGATTTTTTAGTGTTTTTGTTTTTGTTTTCCAAAAACGATTTCGAATTCGCGTTCGTTTACTGTTTTTCATTTTGTTTTCAAAAAACAAAAATAAAATGAAAAACAAAATTAGTGTTAAAATTGAAAAACATGGAAAACACATATAACAAGTTTTTCATTATTTTAAAAAAATAATAAATAAATAAATAAACTCATTTCTTTTCTTCTTCTTCATTTAACCGATTTTTTTTTTTCTCTTCTTCTTCTTATTCTTAATGACAGAAGATTGGTGTCACTGGAGCACCTCCTCTAGGGTTGGAGCCTCTAATCTACTCTTCTTTTTCTCCGCCGATTTGCTCTTCTTCTTCTTCTTCTTCTTCTTCTTCTTCTTTTGTTGTGATTAATGCGGTGACTTGCTTGTGTATTTTTTGTTGCGATTAATGTTGTGATTGCTTGTGTGGTGTACTTTGTCGAGATAAGTTGTATCTTTAGAAGACTTGCTTATGTATTTTTTGTTGTGATTAATGCGGCAGCTGACTTGCTTGTGTATTTTTTGTTGTGATTAATATGGTGATTTCTTGTGTGGTGTACTTTGTTGTGATAAGTCGTAGTTGTGGAATTGATTTGGATGGCTTTTACGATTTGGGATTGGGGAGTTTTGTATGTACAATTATTTCGATGAATTGAAAATTAATGGATTGTGTAATTCTAATTAATAGAGGGATGAAAAGATTATGAATGCTATACGAAAAATGTGAAGGGAATAAAGAAGAAATGAAATTATTTTGGTTAACTAATTGCAAATTGCAAGTTGTAATGATGCATTTGCTTATAAATACAGTTCAAAAGCTTAAATGGAAATTGGATTTGGAAATCTTGAGTTTGCTTGGCTAGGAATTTCGCATTGGAAAACCACTCACAATTTACGAGTCAATATTTGGTATAGAACATCAAGTTACTGTCCATAATTGAACAATAACTACAAATTCACTTTGGTAAATCTTTCTACATAAGTAATCATGCTGAATAGGTGTAACGCTGCTACAAGTTGAAAATTTTGGAAAAAATCTATGATTGCTCTAAATTCAAAGTTTTCTTATGATAAACAAAATGCTAAAATTGATATTTCAATTTTTGATATTTTCGGTTAACCTATTAGACGCATTTTTCCTGTTTTTATTTTCAAAATACAGCTTTCAATATATGTTACCAGACATGTTTTCATAATTCAAAAATGAAACTAAAATCACTATTTTCATTTTCATTTTTATTTTCGAAAAACAACAAATGAAAAATGCTTACATGACACGCATTTAAACACTCAAATTTTGCAAAGCGGTATCAATTGGAGATTGATATGTGGGTTGCAAAACAGAGAGATAAGACCATTCTAGAATTCTATGTGATTATGATTGGCTTTTGGGATCAACTTGCTTGAACAGAACCTACAACGCTTAACTCTTATGAACCATACATCAATTATAGAGAAAAACGACGTATTCAATTTTTAATGGTTCTTTGATAAGACTTTGAAGCATTGTAGGGTGTTATTCTTCATCAAAGTCCTCTTTATGTGATTAACAAATTTCTAGTTGAAGACATTTGATTTAAGTCTCTAGTTGGTGGTAATAGGCTTCTCCCTATGCCTAGTCTAACCGTGTTACCTACTAGGTCGTATAAAATTCTTTCTAATTCATCACAGTGCCAACAACGTAACAAAACTACCCATGAAGAATAAAAAAAAATTAGGAAGAAAGGTCATTAGAAGGCACAATGTCCCATATTGTTGAAAACGAATCAACAACTCCATTTTTCGGCATCCAAAAAATCTAAAACAACAACATTTTTTTCATCTGGGAACGAGACATCATCTTTTGCTCCCACATTGTATCTCATTGTAGAGCAGTTGCAGAAAAATCTTTCTCCAAATCAGCCTAATGCATTGACTGCAATTCTTTCTTCATTAGGTTTGTTCTTAGCTCTTTCGTCCACCCCCTTTAGCTACTTTAGGTATATCTCGATCCACTTGGGTATTTGACTCAGATGCTACACATCACATGTCTAATGTGTTAGGTTTTAGATTTGTGTTTGCTTGATTACATAACAAAGCACTATTTGTTTGTATTGCTTAATTGCTTAGGTGGTTCGTGTTTGGATCGAGCTTCAAAGAAGGAAAGCAACTTCGCATGCAAGTTTAGTCTTTAAGAGGACAATGCTTAATTGAATGCTTAGGTATTGAGTTTATTTCTCCACTTGCAAGGCATAGGCACACACACACACACACACACATATCATTCATTTGTGTCCCTAATGTACTCATTTGGTATAACATATACACACACACGTATTGAGTTTCTTTCTCCTCTTACAAGGCATAAGCACACACACACATATCATTCATTTGTGTCCCTACATCATTGTGCTCATTTGGTATAACATATACACACATATATTGTTATATGCAATGCATTAGATTTATATTGACAATGTACATGAAAATGCATGTTCTAGGACTAGTTCTAGGAAATGGCATACTTATGTGTTCTTGTGTTTATTTTTTTGTATTTTATTGATATCGGACTTGAATATGTTTTTATATTGTTCCTTATTGAGTTTCGAATGTTTCGGTTACTTATACATATGTTTTTGAGTTACGAGTTGGATTTTATGAAACTTTCTGTGTGTTTATCGTACATAGTTTTTGTCCTTGTATATTGAGTCGAATTCCAAGTTTTCGATTGAAGTTTGGTATATGTCTATGTCTGTGTGAGAGTCCCGATTTGTAATCCAAAAACGGATTCGAATTCGGAGTTCGGAGGCCAGAGAACGGTCAAAGAACATGAGAGGTAAGCGAGGGAAAAGAGGGGTGGCAAATTTCCACAAGGACTCCTCTCCCGTAAAGGTGCGTGGCCTCCACGGGAAAGAGGCCCCTCGACCCCCATGGGGGCCACGCACCTCTATAGGAAGCTGAGGTGGCGTGGCCACATCCCTCTCTTGTGGTCCCCCACCCCCCACGCCACATCATCTTTCCCTTCCATTTTCTTTTAAATCCCCTCCCTCTCTCATTTTGATTTTTGAAGAAGATTTGTGTTGGAAATTTTTTGTGTTTTCTCTCAACTTCAAAACATCGTAGCTCATTCAATTCTCAACCAAATTGAATGATCAAAAAGTGAAAGAACCGTATTGAAGTCCACTATCTTTTCCAAATGATTTGAAAGCAAAGTGTTCAAGTATTTTTGGCGTCTAACACCAATTTTGTGACAGCACACACTTTACAAGATATTTGTTTATCTTTTGATTTCTTAAAAAAATTTGCTTGAGTGTGTGAATGTGTGTTTCCCTTATGAACAAGATCACTTATTGATAAAAAGTAGTGCATATATTGAGGGGGAGCTTAGGGCGCATTCGTTAATGTTTTGTAAAACTGTTTTTGTGTTTTTAGGATAAAAAAAAATATAAAAAACCTGTTCATTAACGTTTTGTTATTTAAAGTTTTTAAAAACTCAGAAAACTGTTCTCTTTTTTTTAGGCATAAGTTTTGAAAACAATAATTTATTGTTTTTGATTTTTTCAAGACAAATAAGAACAGCTGTTCTCAACTTACTCCACTTTACTCCTCTTTTCACTCCCTTCCACGACTAATTTCAGTGTCTTCTTTTATTTCTTTTTTTTTTTTTTTTTTTTTTTTTTTTTTTTTTTGCTTCCTTCTTCTTCTACACTTTGTTCATTGATCTGCTTAAGATCTTTCTTTATTCTTCGAGTGCTGCGGTTTCTTCTTTCTTCAGAAGGTATGTGATTTCAATGATCTCTATATTTAGATTTTTTTTAATATTTTTGTTAATCTCTGTTAGAAGATGTTAATTTATTTGCTTTCTTCTTCTTCTACTCTTTGTTCCTTGTTCTGCTTCAGATCTTCCTTTATTTTTCGAGTGCTGCGGTTTCTTCTTTCTTCAAAAGGTATGATTATTGATGAAGAAACGGAGACAAATAGTTTTGATTTGGATATGTCTCAAGAACACATGACATAAATGAACTCAGTTAGGGATGAGATTGCTGTACATTTGTGGAATGACTATAATAGATCAATATTATGGTTAAGTAAACTCTGTATGGTTATTGTTATGGATTTGTTATTAGGTGTTATATTTATAACAACTGTTTTCTTAGTCAAAATAATGACATTATATTTTATTATTGTTGTTGTAATTTTTTTTTCCTTATATTATTGCTGATAAACTCTATTTTGCCAAAAACAATTATGGAAGATATATTGAATTAAACCTTATAAAAAGTTTGGTTATATTATTACAGTTAGTTGAAAATGATTTTTTTTTTTTTTTTAAACAAGTTTTCACTATTTTCCCATTTTCAAGTATTACTACCAAACGCGTTTTTTATGTTTTCATTCTCTGAATATCGTTTTCAACAATTGCTACCAAACGCGTTTTCGAATCCCAAATATACAAAAAACTGTTTTCCGAAAACAAATGAAAACGAGAAAACGAGAACTGAAAAACGAAAACGTTACCAAACAGCCCCTTAGTATCTTTGACTTTGTTCTCTATATTTCTTGTTCACTTGATATCTCATATATTTGTCTCTTTACTCTTGACAATCCCTTGTTTAGTTCTTTGTCTATTCCGTGACAAAAAGGGAGAGAAATGTGTTATTTGATTAAGGGAAAGTTGTTTAGGGGAGATGCTTTGCATTAAGATATTATATAAGATATGGGGAGTTTAAGTGTTTGTTTATTGTGTTTATGAATATATCTCACCAATCTTCTATGTAAAAGATGCTCTTGTTGTTTGGTTATGTTTTTCCTCCTAAGTGCTTTGATGGCAAAAGACAAGATTGGTGAAGACTTGAAGATTGAAGACTCATGAAAATATGAAGATATGTAGTCTAGGAATATCAATATAATATGAGGATGTGTGAATGTGACCAACTCATGAGTGATGAGTGAACTTTGTACGGTGAGGTTGATATTTTGTCATGGAATAGCCAAATGGGGAGATTGTTAGGTTTTAGATTAGTGTTTGCTTGATTCCATAACAAAACCCTCTTTGTTTGTATTGCTTACTTGCTTAGGTTGTTCATGATTGAATCGAGCTTTAAAAGAGGAAAGCAATTTTGCATGCAAGTTTCGTCTTAAGAGGACAATGCTTAATTGGATGCTTATGACTAGTTCTATGAAACGGCATACTTGTGTGTTCTTGTGTTTATTTGTTTGTGTGTTATTGATATCGGACTTGAATATGTTCTTATATTGTTCCTTATTGAGTTTTGAACGTTTCGGTTACTCATACATATGTTTTCAAGTTTCGAGTTGGATTTTATTAAACTTTCCTTATGTTTATCGTACATAGTTTTAGTCCTTGTATATCGAGTCGAATTCCAAGTTTTTGATTCAAGTTTCATATACGTCTATGTTCGTGAGTGAGTAAGGTTTGTAATCCAAAAACAGATTCAAATTCTAAGTTTTGAGGCTGGAGAACAGTCGAAGAACGCAAGAGGAGCATGAAATGGAAGAAAGGAAAGAAGGGATTGCAAATTACCAAATCACCCCTCCCAGGTGGTGGTGTGAGGCCTCCACGAGAAGAACACCTCTCTACCCATGTGGAGGCCACACGCCTCCAAAGGGAGCTAAGGTGGCATGGTGTCATTTGCCTCTCGTGGTCTGATCATCACATTTTTGTACCTATTTGAGGTCCCCATTTCCTAACTTTTGTGCTCGTTTTCAAGCGTGTTTGTGTATATAATGTGTTTGTTAAGCCTTGTGTAGGTTATTTCTCCATAAGCAAGATGTTCGAGCTTAAAGTGAACATTGGGAGGCAAAAAGTGAGATTTTTAGGCAAAATAGGCTGAAATTGTAAAAAGCTCGTGCAGAACATCCAATTTCGGAGAGTCATATCTCCCTCCTCAGATCTAGCCATGTTTCAATCCATATATATTGGAAAGCCTCGGAAGTCTAGTTTCCAATGGTTTTTATGAATTACGATTCCGAGTCTTCTAGAGGGAGTTATTCCTATTTTAGTAACTACTACGCGAGCAGTGCGCGAGTAGCTACCAGCATACCTACCGGCGCACTACAAGCTGTGAATCTGACAAGATCAGTCCAAGGGACGATTTTCAGCCATTTCAAAAGGGGCAAGTGTGACCTTTGATGCCTAATTCATACCCTAGCTCTCCCAAACTATAAATACATCACTTTACCACAAGACCCATTATCTATCAACCTAGAAACCCTCTTCACACTTCATTTTCTTCACAAAAAAAAAAAAAAAAAAAAAAGAGATCTGAGATAACAATCGGGTTGCCTCACCATGGATTGCCTCACCAATCACCATCACCATCACCACCTTCCACTTTCAACCATCCATCTTTGAGGAGGATTCAAGGGGAAAGAGCCATCATTTATTGTCTATGAGGAGGAGGAGTTTCAATGGAGCTTAGAGTTCCGAGATAACAATTGGGTTGTCTATAAGCTTGAAGACTCAAGATAACAATTGGGTTTCCTCTTTTTACTCTTCTCTTGTATTTTCTTTCTAAGTAGATTAACTTAGAAAGGCAAGCACTCTGTTACATTTCTATCTTTAGTTATCTTTTTGTTTTCTTATCTTATTTCCATTCTCTCACAATCACACACGTGAAAATGTTTACACATAAGGTTGTACATTTTCCCCCAGATCCCTATTTCCCCGCGTCCCTATCCCTATTTGGGGAAAAAAATGGGAGGAAATGGGGAATTTGTGGGGATGGGGATGGGGATGGGGATGATTTTCATCCCCAAATTGAAATGGGGATGGGGGTGGGGAGACCCTCCCCCATCACCATTTCCCCCACTAATAGATTGAAAATGGGGATGGGGATGGGGATGGGGATGGGGGGAGGTCCCCCCATCCTCATTTCCCCATTTTCCCCAAAACATTATAAATATAATTATATATATATATATATATATATATATTTTAATTTTTTTATTATTTGAAAACCTAACTATATAAACCTCATTTATACTAATGGATTATTGAAATACTTTATTTTGTAATGGATTTTCTTTTATATTTGTAATGCACTAATGGATTTTATTTTGTATTTGTAATGGAATGATTTTTTTTTTTTTTTTTAATTTGTAATTTTTAGTCAAATGGGGAAATGGGAAATGGGAAATGGAGAAACAGGGAAATGGAGAAAAACGGAGAAAATGGGAAAATGGGGTTGGGGATGGAGGTACCTCCCCCCAAAATTCCCCATCCACATTTTCCCAAAATGGGGAAATGAGGGGGTGAAGGGTCTAGGAAGTGGGAATGGGGATGAAGGGACCTATATCCATCCCCATTTCCCCAATGTGTAACCCTACTTACACATCACACACATCACTCTCACATTTGTCATGTTTCCATTTACATTGCTTTCAATAATCACTAAAACGTGAAACGATTGACGAATGACACCTCCCTTTAGATGATACCCTTGCTTACCGTTTTAATAGTTTTCAAAACTTTATAGCACATTGCGTAGGACTTCTTTATAAGTATCTTTTGAATTCACAATTTCTTAACGACAGAAAAAGCACATTCATGGTCCCTCTCTCTCCCCGTCATTTCCCTCCCATTTAAATTTGAAATAGTGCAGAATTTTTCATAAGTTTTCATTTTTTGTTTTTGTCATATCTCACTCATTTTAAATACGATATTGGTGATTCAAAAGCCATAATTTTTTTTTTCAAAGGCAAACAAGTCCCAAGTGCTTCAAGAGCTGATTGGAATCCAGATTTTATGATTTGCTTGTGCTTTCATGAAGTGTTCATGAGTTTGTAAGTAAATCATCTTCTCTTCATATTTTTGTGTAATTATTTCTTCTAATCACTTGGTTTTATTTTGAAATATAATAAGAATGATTTGGATCATATTTTTGGACTTGTTTTAATTGATTTCGAAATTTGTTTGTTCTTTTAATTAAATATTCTTCATGCTAATTTTGGAGAAACATGAACTAGCTAGAATCTAGAAAACTTGTGTTTGAGCTTGATTGTTGATTTCTAGATTTTAATTACATGTTTTAGGACTAGATTACTTTGATTATGCTTTTGATTATAGAATCTAGTTCTTCTAAGAGTGAGGTTTTTGTGAAATTCAACTTTTAAATTTATCCACTTGATTTGAAGCTAGTAATGTGCTTGATGTTGTAGATTTAATATCCTAGCTTTAATTGACATGTTTTTAGTTTTCTAGAAACATTTGTGTAAAGATTTAATTGCATATTCTAGATTTCTAATTGCATGTTATTAAGAGTTAGATATTTTTATTGTGAGCTTGATTTGATTGGATCTAACTCTACATAGAGTGTACTTGATCTATATACTCTATTTGCTTGTGTTTGCGTCATGTTTGCATGTTTGCACTTCACTTAGATCTTTGCCTTGTGAAAGATTATAAAAGGAATCTCAATTAGGATTTCAAGCGGATATCTAGGAATTGAGTGTGCGAGCTTCCAATAATAAAAGGTCAGCTAGGGTATTTAGGGACATTCCAATAAAGAAGATCATATGAGTTTGGTCACTTGAGGGTGTACTAATATCCATATTAATGAGAAATGGTGTCGCAAGAATGGTTGTAGAGCAACACGTGGATGTTTCCTCTTAGAAGGTTTACCACGTTAAAAAAATCTTTGTGTTGATTTTTCTTTTATTGAATTCATTTACTTTACATTGTAGTAGTTACTCTTAATTACCATATTTGTTATACTTGTTACTGCTAACCATCTTGTAAAGCTTTTTGTTGTTTGTTTTTAAGAGTGCTTGGATAGTTTGTTTGTGCAACAATCAAAGTCTTAAAAAGTTGTTGAAATTGGATCCAACCTATTCACCGCCCATCTAGGTTGCTAGATATCCATCTTAGGAAGTTTCACAATGATATTTCTCATTTTCCATCATTATCATCATCATCCCATCTGATTTATGTATTGACTGGTAATGGTAATCCTATGTCGCCAATATATATTGGTTCTATTTTGTCTTCAAGTTTGTGTTTGACCAATGTTTATTGCATCCCTCAACTCACTTTAAATTGATCTCTGTTAGTCAACTATGTGGTTCTAGTTATGTTGTTCAGCCTAATGCATCGACTACAATTCCTTCTTCTTTAGGTTTGTCATTAGCCTTTTCACCCTTCAACTCCTTTAGGTATATCTCGATTCTCTTGGGTATTTGACTCCGGTGCTACACATCATATGTCCAATGATATTTCTCTTTTTCCATCATTATCATCCTAATCCCATCCTATTTATGTATTGACAGCTAATACTCTTATGTCGTTAATATATATTGGTTCTATTATATTTTCATCTTTTTGTTTGACCAATGTTTATTACATCTCTCAACTCACTTTAAATTGATCTCCATTAGTCAACTATGTGATTTTGGTTATGTTGTTAAATTTTCCTTGACTTCGTGTTTTGTGTAGGATCCTCATTTAAAGAAGCATATTGGAACAAGACGCAAAGGATGATTATATGTTTTAGATGAGCTTTGAAACTATTATGGCGTGTCTAATTATATCTAGAAGGGGGAGGGGGGGGTGAATAAATTTTAATCAAGTCATATTACCAATTTTTATTGATTAGTCAATATTCAATAAAAACCCCTATCTAGTCAAAACTACAATCAAGTGTAAAATGCGGAAATTAAATAACACACTTGATTTTTACGTGGAAACCTTCAACAAGGAAAATCTACGGGCTAATATGTATGCCACACACGATCCTTGAATCCACTATTTGTAATGGTGTTTACAACCTAAGTTGACCATGTCAAACCATACACGGTCAATAACCCACCACTACTACCCAACGGGCCTTTAATAGCGAACCTAGATCAATTTGTTTGCGGACTAATCAACCTTAGCCACAAGATTTAATTCTCACTAAAGAGATCAACAACCTAATTGAATATCATGATATTCAATTATGTAATTAATGTTAGGTTACACTAAATGCTTATCTAGAATGAAAGATAATAACAATCACAATCCTAGATATCAATATTGCTATATGACAGGGCATACAACATAACTATCAAGATTAAGCAATCATAGGCAATAGCTATCACAATACAACACTCAATCATTCAATACAAATATCTCAATCTTGTATTTAAAATCTAATCTAGATGCATACAAGTGATAAATGAGATTTCTTGATTAAGAAAGAACACAAAAACGGATTAAATAGTGTTCAACTTACTAAGTCATGTGTGTTGAAGAAAACCAAAGCATGTATGCATCCTAGATGAAGCTAGATGATGCTAGATGAAGTTTGATACTCATGGAAATGGTTTTGAGTGATCAAAGGTGAGTTCTTTGAAAGATTTTCTCTCTTGAAAATTTTCTAAGTTAAAAATATGATCTTGAACTCATGTTTTTTGACCTAAAGACTAAGAGGCACTTATATAAGTGATCATTTCAAAGCCACACCGTTTTGGTCATTTTAAAAATCCAAACCCTGTTACAACCACTGTGCGTACCGTTGCTCAGGTAAGTGCAAGTGCCGCGGTACGCAGAGCGTGTAAGCTCTGGAGTCTACCGCTGTGGAGACGCCCCAGAGGCAAGTGTCTCTGCCGCGGTATGCACAGTGTAAAAGCATCAAGTTTTGAACTTGGCTTGGACCGCTACCCATTCACATGTACTATGGGCGATACAGACAATAGTAAAGAGAAGTTTTCTCTTTTCAAAGACATTTCACACTTAGTCTAAAATGCAATATGTGCAAGTGTGAAAAGTGAAGAGAACACACACAAGAGCAATGAATACATATGATAGCATGATAAGTGAGTGCATGCAACTAAGTCTCTTCAATGAGAATTAAGCACAAGAGATTTACTTTGGAGTGCTTATCATCTTGAGGTCTTTGAGAGGGCTTTTGAGCTTGATCACCAACACGTAAGCAACCCTTACATGTCAAACCCCAATTGTGGTTTGTCACCGAAATAAGCCAATCAATCTTAAGGAACTTACAAGCTTCATGATTCTGACATTACTGCATCTTCTGTTGTTTTGTCGTCTTTTTGTTTGGTCCTTATAAGTTTTATTTATGTCATTCTCAATTACTACATCTTTTGTGGATTTGTCGTCTTTTTGTTTAGTTCTTATAAGTTTTATTTATGGCATTCTCAATTAAGTCATGTGTATAGTTCTCGTTTTAAAATTTAATTTCTACAATAGTTTTAGGAACTTTAAATTGTCATAATATTTCCTATTGTAGTGAATGTAAACTGGCAAAATTCTCCACTTTACCAATTAATAAAATCTTTTCTATTTCACTTTCTCCTTTTGATTTAATTCATTCCAATGTATGAGGACCTACTACTACGCAACAAAAGAAAAGTCGATATACTATGTTTCATTCTTTAATTATTGTTCAATTTATTGTTGGGTTTATCTTATAAAACATATTTATGAATTTATGTTATATTTCAACCCTTTTGTGCTTTTAGTTTGTACTCTATTTTTTGCACTATCAAATTTTTAGGAGTGATTTAGGTGGCAAATACATATCTAGGGTATTGCTGAGTGAAAACATTATCATATCAATGAAACTACTCACTCTACTCTTACCTCTAGTATTTCCCATTTTTAAAGATTGTATGGTATGAATTCTAACTACCTTTCATTGAAATTTTTTGTTTATACATGTTTTGTCTTTTGTCCATCAAGTTAGGGTTTGTTTAGTAATGTTTTTGTTTTCTATTTTCTATTTTATATATTTTCATTTGAAAACAAGAAATTGATTTTTATATTTTTGGAATCTTAAAATGCGTTTGGAAACAAAAACTGAAAATAGTACTCTGAAAAAAATATATTATAATATTCATTCAATGTAATTATTTTTGAAGATATATTTTTAACATGTTGTAAGTGTAAAAGCAATATAGTGTGAAGTTAAACCAATTTAAATTGATTTTATTAATAAAAATTAAAAGAATATAAAAATTTTCTTATATATTTATTTTTTTAATAAAATCAATTGAAATTAATTTAAAATTGATTGGTGACTTTTCATGTTTTTTATTTATATATATATATATATATATATAATTGAAAACAATATTACGAAAAAGAGTTTATTAATAAACTATGTATTTTTTGGAATTGTTTTGAAAACCTATTTTACAGTGTATTGTAAGAGTACAAAATAATATTGTGTAGTTAAATACTAATTTGTGTCTTTTTATTATTTATTTTTTCAAAACAAATATAACAAAATATCTTTACTAATTTTAAGAAAACCGTTTTTGCCTAATTACAAATAATAAACTATTATATATGATACATAATTTATTATTATTATTATTATTATTATTATTATTATTATTATTATTATTATTATTATTATTGTAAGTTCCTCAAAGTTTGATTGGCTTATTTCGGTGACAAACCACATGTGGGGTTTGATGTAAGGGTAGCTTAGGTTTTTGATGGTTGGTGCTTTGCACAACAAAGTCCCTTTCAAGTCCCTTTCAAGTCCTCAAGAGAAGAAGCACCAAAAGTAAATTTCCAAGTGCTTACTTGCTTTGAAGAGATGCAGTTGCACACACTCGCAACTCATGTATATCTTTTATTCTTGTATGTTGTATGTTTTTTATATGTGTGCATTCATGTTCTGAATATCTATTCATGCATGTTCTTAAATAATTGCATCTTGAACATTGAAATGCAATGACATGTTTGGGCATTAGGATGCAAAGCCATGCCTTTAAAAGCTTAAGATTGCATGTTTTTTTACTTAAGCCTTGCATAGTACAGGAGACCTCTGTCGGTACCACTGTCGAAATCCGCAGCGGTAGCCACAGAGGTGAGTTGCCCTGTTTAACAGCTCTCCTGACCGCTGTGGGTTTCCACAACAGTAGGCACAACGTTTTGTGCCCAATGCATACCGTTGCCTTAACCATTGTGAAAGCCATAGCGATAGGCGCAACGGTCTTCATACATGATGCATATTTTAATACACCGCTGCGGCTTTGGCAGCGGTACTCGTAGCAGTTTGCCCTGTTTTTATTAAAACGGCATTGCATCATTTGGGAGCCGTATATATAGATTGTTATATCTTTAGGTCATTCTCAAGAGTTTAAAAATCATATTTTTCCCTTAGAACATATTTCAAGAGAAAAAATCACAAGAACTCACCTTTATACACTTAAAATCATTCCTTTGTGCATCAAAGTTCATCAAGCATCATCTATGATCTTATAGGATGCATCCATGCATGGTTTTGCAACATCACATCTTGCTTGGTAAGGTTTTCACTAACTTTATCTAATTTTAGTGTCTTTCTTAACAAGTCATCTCTTTACTTACTTGTATGCTCTTAGAATACATTCTAGAGACAAGATAGAGATTGTTTGTAATGTTTTGATTGAGTGTTGTATTGTGATAGCTATTTAGGTTTGCTTAATCTATGTTTAGCTAAGCTTTATGCCATGTCATTTAGCATTTGATATCTATGATTGATTTTATTGTCATCTTATAATCCTAGATAAGCATTTAGTGTTCCCTAGCTCATTTTGCATATTAGATATCATACATATTCACATAAACTTATTTATCTCTTCATTGAGAAGTAAGACTTGTGGCTAAGATTGCTTAGGCCACAAGTAAATTGGGCTAGGTCCGCTTTTATAGGTCTGTGGTGGGTTGTAGACTGGGATTAGGTTGTAAACACCATTGGAATTAGTGGATTCAAGGTTCGTGTGTAGCGCACATAACAGCCCATGGTTTTTCTCAGTTTGGGTTTCCACGTAAAAATCAAGTGTTATTCAAATTCCACACTTTACACTTGATTTATTGATTTAACTAGTTTGGGGTATTTTCGTAACATTGACTAATAACAAAAATTGGTAATATTAGTTAAAAATCTATTCACCCCCACCTCCCCCCACCCCCCTCCCCTCTAGATAGTTTTATACACACCGTGCATTATTAGTTTCAATTATTATTATTATTATTATTATTATTATTATTATGATTTGAAATATTACAATAATTCGATATTTGGGTGAAGGGGCAGACTCGAACCCACAACCTCAAAGTGTAAATGAGAAGGGGCAAACTATTGGACCAACTTCATCTTGTCATTATTATTATTATTATTATTATAGTTCTACATGGTAAGTGGATAAATGAAAATATCATTATATCTTAACAGATATGTAAGGACCTCTATTTAACGATTGGCTTATTTCATGACAAACAACATTGGGAATGATTTTGTAATGGGTAGCCTAGATTCTCAATGGAAAGTTTCTAAGCATCTCCGTGACTTCAAGAGCGAAAGGTATATTCACTTGATTTTGTCTCTTGAAGAGTTTAGGTGCACACACACTTCATGCATGCTTTGTTCATCTTGCATTTGTGTTCTAATTGTTTATATATATGCATCCATTACACATTTCACACATGCACTTTGTGACCTAAGTGTGGTTTTGTGTGATGTAATTTGTTTCCCGATGATTGATCAGAAATGTTCACACATGCACGATGGTGTGCTTATCTTAGTGCGATGAGTGACCACTTGAGAAGGTCCTATTCTTCTCTTGGTTTGGTCTTAGGACTCATGGTCTTATAATTTGAGTTTGGGTAATCTTGGTGTTGTCTAAATCTAACCTTTGGTAACTCAAATAACCATAACTATTTCTATAGATATCGAAACTTCATTTTGTAAAAAAGGAGTATAAAGTAGACATCCATACCTTTTCAACGATATATCATGCGAAAGGTTTCAATGTGGTTTGGTCATGTTTCGAGACGCTCGAAACGGTAGCTGTTGCACTGTCACATTTTGTACACTTGAGACAGATGCAACTTTAGAAATGACTTCCATCCAAGTCACCTTACAAGTTGCTTTTTGACCCTATGCCCCGAGAATAAAGTGAATTTAGAAGTGACTTTTGTTATACCCAATATTTGGCCGACCACTAGACAATCCGAATATCCATGAAAAGGCCTAGAGATGGCCGAATATTATAGCACGGCCCATCCAAGGCCCTGGTAATTCATCAAGAACAAATCATATAATGAAGTCCTAGAAACACAGTTCTTGGAGTAGGTTCCTCCCCAACGATTCGCACTCAACAAGAAAAAGGAAGCACTCAGGCCATAGCATTCGGCTAAAACTAAAGCACTCAGGCCACATCACTCGGCCAAACCCATACGTTGAACCAAATCACCCCAAATGTCTCTCATATACTGGGTTTTTTACCTACTCAAGCGCCAAAACACGCGTCAAGCGGTGATTAGCCAAGAAATAGGTAGGTATCAGCCTATTTCATCCCCCGCCCAAGCTACCTAAGGTGTTAGATGAAATACTCAAGTTTGGATATTGAAACAAGTCTTCTGGGAGTATAAATACAAGCGAAGAGGTTCATAAGAGGGGGGTGAATTTTAGCACCTCATTTTCCTTAAGATCAGTATCTTTAAGGATTTGAGGGAGAAGTCCTCGGACTAGAATTCAGTATGATTTCAGTAATTGTATTGAACTTACTAAGAAATAAAAGCATTTAAGACTTTAGTCTTGTGACAATCATTTTGCAAGATTTACTCGAAAACAATTGGCGCTAGAAGAAGGGGGGTAAAAAACTCAACTCCGAGGAAATCTTAGAGATTAAACCTATGGATCTACCAGACCACACAAACAACAATCCAGCGGATCTCACCATTGGCCCGATAGTTGAGAACCAGATTCTCAAGCAGCGAGAGCCCGATGCTCCCCAAATCACCCTGACTCCACCCTCGTCTGACAGGTAGACCATCCCAAGTTTTACTCCGCAAGGATTACATGAAGCAAATGCTCACATACAATAACTCTTAAGGATCATGGGGGGAGCTTCCCAGATCCCCCCTCTCGTATATCACACCCTAAGGAGTCAAGCGATTTTAGCTCCATATGGTGTACAGGCTGAAGACCCTCCCCAGGAAGCAAGAGCTGAAAAAGGGAAAGTGGCGGAGGAATATAACAAGTCACAATCTTGGCAAGATCACTTGGATGGAGAAAGCTCTCATTCGACCCATTCAAAAAGAAAAAGTCACAGGGTGACTGAAGAATTGGAGGAAAGCGTTCCTAGCAAGCGCGACCATAGCCGAAGAGGTCACACGTCCCGAAAAACCAAAACTCCACCTAGAGTCAACAGGTCACCCCACGAGGCCAGAAGAGTTCCCGATGACGAGAGGAATCCGTCAGCCCATCAACGGCTAAATTTTGATCATTCGAAAGAGAATGATCGAAGATACATTGAGGAAATGCGAACGATTAGGGATGACATACGGAGGATGGAAAGAGGTCGCCATGAAATGCAAGGATCAATGCGTTTGCCGAGCAGCCACCATGGACCATTCACAGAAGTAGTAAGGAAATCCTTTTCGAAGAATTTCAGGATGCCAAACGTCGAGCAATACACGGAGGAGCGAGATCCGATGGAGCATGTAAGCCGTTTTTTTCACATTAATGGCCACCCAAACCCATGGCGATCGCCTTTTATGCCAAGCTTTCCCAGT
The DNA here is from genome assembly GCA_030490815.1 of Acer saccharum. NCBI lineage: Eukaryota > Viridiplantae > Streptophyta > Magnoliopsida > Sapindales > Sapindaceae > Acer > Acer saccharum. Next base: position 27,288,354 of record CM059871.1, read on the forward strand.
CACGTTCGGAGATTTAGTGGGAAGTTGGTTCAGACAATTGCCCCGAAATAGCATCAGCAACTTTGATCAATTTAGCTAAGCCTTCACCCAGCAGTTTATGGGAAGCCTCCAAAGGAAAAAAATGTTGGCTCATTTATCAAGCCTGAAACAAGGCATAACCGAGGCCATCCGAGAATGTTTGGCTCGTTTCAACAAAGAGGTAGTCAGGATAGAAGACTTCAACGACATGGCAGCCATCAATGCCTTCATAAATGGGCTTCAGAGTGACCCTTTTTCTTTCCAGATAAGGCGACAGAGGCCCACCTCGTACCCGAAGTTAGTTGAAGTAACCGTTAAATATGCAAGGGCCGAGGAGGAAGAGGTAGCTCAAGGGGGAACTTTGGTACATGGCTCACGACCTGAAAAGGGAGAAAGATCAAAAACGGCCGAGACGACGAAGGCGGGACAAAAAGGACAACGTTTTAACAGAAACAAATGTGGTCGGAGGAATGATGCCCGAAATGGAAGTGATTATCTAAGGAGTAGGTACTCATCCTACACCTCACTCACACAGGACGTGGAGGGTATATTCGCAGTGGCTCAAGAAAAAGGGATAATCCGTTGGCCCCAGAAGACGAGTGCCCCTTCACACAAATGGACTACGGAGAAATATTGTCGATTCCACCATGATCACGATCATGAAACTTCTAAGTGTTTCTAGCTGAAAGAGCATATTGAAAGTTTGATCAAAGAAGGCCATTTGAAAGATTACCTAGTTAGAAAGGTCGATAGCCGAGTCCCAAGACCAGATGAAAAGAAGGACACGCCTTAAAGGAGTCCCCGAAAGGGAAGCCCGATTCACACGATCTCAGGAGGACCAAACACTGGTCATAGTAACCAAGAAAGAAAAGCGGAGATAAGGGAGGTTTCGGGGAGAGAAGTCAACCTCATGGAGCGAACTCGAAAGAAGTCGAAGGAAGGTTGGGGCCCGATATCTTTTCAACCCGAGGATGCTAATGGATACGACGCCCGACCCAACGATGCTAAGTGGTTGAGTTACAAATCGGTCATAGAGATGTCCGAAGGATCCTGATTGATAACGGAAGTTCAGCAGACATTCTGAGCGAATTGATTTTTCAGCAGTTGGGATTTACAGCCAAAGATCTTGAGCCGTTCGATGCCCCCCTTAAAGCTTTCGGAGGATCTGAAATCCGTCCTTTGGGGACAGTAAAACTCCTAGTAAGGATCGGCCAACATCCTACCCGACGAACAGTTTTAATTGAATTTGTGGTGGTAAACATCCCTAGATGGCCTTACAATGTCCTAATGGGAAGACCTTTCCTCAACGAAATAAGAGTGATCACAGCAACTTACTATCTGAAAATAAAGTTCCCGACCAAGTTCGATACTTGAGAAATTAAAGGTTGTCAAGAAACTGCACGGAAAGCAAGCCTCACAACATTTACATAAAAAAGGGGTTGATGAGGTACTTCAGATGGATGAACCTTCAATTGCCGAGCGAAGAAAACTAACAAAGAAACTTTCGAATGAGCAAAAAGCGCTCATGGAGGATACAGCTGAAACTCCCCAAGGTTTCGCCTTAGATCCAAGGGAACCAGTCAACAAAGATCAAGAGAGCGAAGTGGAGCTAACCGACAACATCAAACTCGATGAAACATGCCTAAGAGGACGGTTAGAATAGGAATCCATTTGGATCCTCAGTTAAAAGCTGACCTCTCGGCTTTCCTGATGGAGTTTGCAGATGTTTTTGCTTGGAGCCATACATATATGACTGGAATAGATCCGAGCATAATCACCCACAATTTATCAGTAAGGCATGACGCTCGCCTGGTAACTTAGAAAAGAAGATGTTTCAATTCTAAAAGAAACACGGCGGTTAAAGAAAAGGTAAAAAAACTTTTAGCGGCCAGATTAATCCAAGAAGTAACATAACCAGAATGGATAGCCAACATCGTTTTGGTAAAAAAGAAAAACGACACTTGGAGAATGTGTGTGGATTTTAAAGACCTAAACAAAGCTTGCCCGAAGGATGGTTTTCCCCTCCCTAGGATCGACCGACTGGTAGACGCCACTGCCGGACATGAATTACTAAGCTTCATGGACGCGTACTCGGGATATAACCAGGTAAAAATAAATGGCCCAGATAAGGAGAAGATGACATTCATAATAGACCAGGGTCTGTATTGCTATAAAGTCATGCCTTTCGGACTCAAAAATGCGGGCGCAACGTACCAACGGTTGGTAAACCGAATGTTTGCAAACCAAATAGGTCGAACGATGGAGGTCTACGTGGATGATATGTTAACAAAGAGCCTGACAGCCGATGAACATATCAACGCACTTCGGACAACGTTCACCACAATCAGAAAATTTGGGATGAAGTTAAACCCAGAAAAATATGTTTTCGGTGTCCGAGCAGGAAAATTCCTTGGTTTTGTGGTACATCAGCGAGGAATTGAAGCAAAACCCAAGCAGATAGATGCTTTGGTGAAGATGAAATCACCCTGAACCCTGAAGGAGTTTCAACGATTAACCGGTTGCCTCGCAGCGCTCAGCAGGTTTATATCAAAGTCAATTGACAAATGCCTCCCTTTCTTTAAAGCCTTGAAGAAAGGAAAATCCTTGGAATGGACCCAGGAATGTGAAGTAGCCTTCCAACAATTGAAAAAATACCTCGGTATGACCCCGTTGTTATCAAAGCCAATCTCAGAGGAAGCTCTCTTTTTATACCTATCAGTCTCATCAGCATCCACCAGTTCGGTCCTTATCCGAGTGGAAGATGGAATTCAAAGGCCAGTGTATTATACAAGCCTAGCACTCACCAACCCCCGAACGAGATTTTTCGAGGTGGAAAAAATGGCTTTGGTGTTGATCGTATCCGCTAGAAAGCTCAGACCATATTTTTAGGCTCATCCCATCATAATCTTGACCAACTACCCACTACGACAGATCTTACAGAAGCCAGAAGTCTCAGGCTGGCTGACTAAATGGGCCATAGAACTGGGAGAGTTCGATATTGAGTATAAGCCTAGATCGTCCATCAAAGGGCAGACTGTGTCCGATTTCATCGTAGAATTTTCAGAACCCACGGTCGACATGAGAGTAGCTGAGCCTAAACCTCTTGGAGATGATTTTCAATGGAAACTTCATGTAGACGGCTCGTCAAATACGCACGGAAGTGGGGCGGGAATAGTGGTAACTACCACTGAAAATGATCAAATAGAATGCGCCCTCAGATTCGGCTTTAAAGCAACAAACAACCAGGCCGAGTACGAAGCCCTGTTAGCAAGAATGAGGGTCGCCATGACTTTAGGTGCCGACAAAATTGACGTATACAGTGATTCCCAACTTGTTGTCAATCAAATACATGAGGAATACGAGGCCAAAGAGGAAGGGATGGCGGCCTACCTGGTCATAGCAAGATTGGCCATCAAACGATTCAAAGCTTTCCGGATTACTCATATTCCCAGAACGGAGAACAACCACATGGATGCACTCTCCAAGTTAGCCTCAGCTACCAACGCAATTATCACAAAGATGATTTCAGTAACACACTTACAGCTACCAAGTATCCACCCCGATAATCAACAAACTATCTCCGAAATCAGCCCAGCAGAAACCAATTGGATGACACCAATCAAATCTTTTTTGCTAAATGGTCAGGTGCCAAAAGACAAAACGGAGGCCAGGAGGCTCAGATATCGGTCGGCTAGGTACACGGTAATATCTGACGAGTTGTATAGAAGAAGTTTTTTAAGAGCTTTATAAAGATGTGTGGAACCAACAGAGGCGGAAAAAGTTCTCGGCGAAGTCCATGCAGGAATATGCCTAACCACACGGGCCAGTTCAGCCTAGCCCATAAAGTTATGAGACAAGGTTTCTACTGGCCGACCCTATTTGACGATGCAAAAATGGTAGCAATAAGTTGTGATAAATGCCAAAGAATAGGCGACAATATCAAGCAGCCACCTGAATGGCTCCGAACGATGGTATTAACACACCCGTTCGATCGATGGGGAGTCGACCTAATAGGGCCAATGCTGACTGAAAAAAGGTCGAGCGAAATATGCCATTGTAGCAGTAGACTATTTTACAAAATGGGTCGAAGCAAAAGCTCTGGTTCGGATTACCGAAGCCAAAACCACAGACTTCATCAAAAATTCAATCATCTGCCGGTTTGGTGTCCCAAATGCCATAGTCACAGATAATGGAACACAATTTGATAATACTAGTTTCTGAAACTTCTGTGACGAGTGGAACATCAATTGTCTATTCGCTACCTCGGCACACCCACAGACAAACGGACAAGTTGAAGCAATAAATAAGATAATCAAGCACAACATCAAAGCAAAACTAGATATCAGGAAAGGGTGTTGGGTTGATTTATTGCCCAAAGTTTTATGGGCGTATAAAACGACATCAAGAACGTCGACCGGGGAAACCCCTTTTGCAATGGCGTTTGGAGCTGAAGTCGTCATCCTAATTGAGACAGAAGTAGCTTCTCCTCGGGTCAGATTTTATGATCAAAACAACATCCACCTCCTAAACTTGGGCCTCGATGATTTAGAAGCACGTAGGGATCGAGCCAGAATCCGAATGGCCGCCTATCAACAACAGATTGCTCGACACTACAACAGCAAGGTCAAACCAAGGTATTTCCAAGTAAATGATTTAGTCCTACGAAGGGTAATGCCGAACACCAGAGATAGAGCTGCTGGAACATTGGGTGACAAATGGGAAGGACCCTACTAGGTGGTTAGCATAGTCGGACATGGGGCTTACCAACTGGCATGACCGGGTGGTGAAATCATACCTCGTCCATGGAACGCCTAGTATCTGAAAATTTACTACCAGTAGAGGTATAGTCGTCCTAGAAAATTGTTTAGATAGCATCTTTTGATTTGACAAACCTTTGTATGTCAAAATTTCATTTAGCCCACGGGCATGAATTCTCAAATGGCTTTTAGGCCATTAAAAAAATAAAATGACTATCTTAAAAGCATCATCAAAAGTACTTTATTCCAGATCAGCTTAAAAATTAGAGCATATAAAAAGAAGGAAGGTACGAACTTGGCTTCACGGGCTATTATTGATCGGATCATTACCGAGTACTATAAAGCCTTCAGAAATTCAAGTCAGAATCGATTTACGATGGTTACGGCAATACTGGTTCATTACTAGAAAGCTAAAAGCTATCAGAATAATCCGATAAAATCCCAAAATAAATCAAGGCAGAATTTAAAAGGTTCAAAATCCTTCTATATATACATGGCAACAAAATAGGAGTGAGACTCGTACACATACGTCCTCGGCCCAAAATATCAGCCTAATCAAGTAAAAACAAAAAACTTGAGATAAACCAGCTATGTCTACAAAACCACCATTACATAAATCATTTTGGATTGCCCATCGGTAACAAACAAGTTTGCGAAAGCACCTTCAATCTTTAGTGTCATCATCTTTGCCATTCTTCCCCGGTTCATCTAAGTTAGCACCTGTATCTCCCCGAAAGTCTTCAGCGATAGTCTCTTCTTCTTCCTGATCACCCTTCTCACAGTCTCCTTTTTCATCTTGAAACGCTTCTTCATAAAACTCCTTACCTTCAGACTCGGAATCAGGACCATAATCGATAAGTGGGTCAAGCCACAAGTTGCCCGGCTGAGAACTTCCAAAGCATTGATCAGTCCGAGTTTCTAGAATGCACCATCAACGAAGGCATCCATTTCTTTTTTCTATCCAATTCCCACCTAGCAATTTGTTTCTTCAGGTTCTCCTCGGCCTCTTGCACATTGACCCGTAGGGATTCATCGATTTGGTCAGTTACGATGGGATGATCTAGTGATCGGATGAGATTTTTACAAGCCTCAACTCCCCTCATAAATTCTTTATGAGTAAACGCTTCAAAGGCAGGAGAATGTTTGAAGAGGTCAATAGCACGAACACCAATCTCAGTCTTTGCCGTCTCAAAGTTTGACTCATAGTCCTTCAAACGAAATTCAAGCTAATCCCTTTGCTTCTCAAGGGCAGCTATCCATCGGGCATTCTCTTCATTTTTCATTTTTTCAGTAGCCAGGGCACTCCTTTGACTGGCTAGGAGTTTGGCGTTGTCAACCAAAAGCTTGCCTTTTTCTTTGACCAACCTACTTACCTGCCCGGTAAGTCTCTCTCTGTCTTTCACAGCCAAATCGCATTTCCTCAACAGCTAACAAAACAAGCGAAAGAGAAAGTCAGCCAATTCAGAAAAATAAGAAGAAGCAATTACATACGTCAATAAAAGGATTACCATAGTCAGATAATGAAGGCTTTTTTCTCCTTGATCAACCATGTTATCAGCATTAAAGGCTTCAAAATCCTCGGTTGATCCGAAAGAAAGCTCGCCTGTCATAGCCCAACGCAATGCTACCGATGGATCAAGACGATCCAGTTCCGATAGTAAAGAACTAGTTGCCTCAGCCGGAGCTTGCGAGCCAAACCTTCGCCACCGAAGAAACCCGATAGGGTGGCTGAAGGACGAGTCACTTTCGGAACCATAATTTGTTCAGGCAAACTAGAAGCAGTATCTTTTTAGATTTTTTCCGAAGAACCATCCATGGCAATCTTCGAAACCTCCCACTCGGGAATGGAGCCGAGGTCCCTGAAAATACTATCTATAGGCTCACTGCCAATTAATGCACTACTTCCTTTCTAAGATTTCGAAGGAATACTAAGGGTTCGTGGAACTTTCGGACCTTTCAGCCCATAAGGAACTTTCGGACCTTTCGACCCAGAAGGAACTTTTCATTTTCTTTTCCGAAGGTTTCCAGTCAGACCACTTAGTGCTCACGCAGGAGCATCGGACCCAGCAGTAGAAACTATGACCGCCACACCAGACCCGGTTGTGGCCGTATTTAGATTCAAGCCCTCATTGTCATAATCCTCGGCCAAGCTAGGATCATCGGGTGGAGCAATTCCTTGTTTCTCAGCTGTCTTTGCATCTTCTTTACTAATAACCTTTACACTCTTCAATGCTCGAATCATTTTGCCAAGGATTGGATCCAAATCCAGAACTGCCAAAGCATAATATTAGAGGCCTCAAAGAGGGAAATTTATGAGCAAAATAAATCACAGCTACTTACTATGATTATGATCGCTTATAAGCTCGGGAATTAGGCCGAAGGCCTTCAAACTTCCCATAGTCACCAAAGCTTTAAAATTCCAGCTTTCCATTGAGGTTTGAACCGCCTGTGCAACTCGATCCGCTTCATGTTTATTTAGCTTCGGTTGATCGGTATAAGTACCTGGAAACAAAGAAGGAAAAGTGATAAACCTTTTGTGTTTACATTTGACGATTTCTGGAAGAAGAGGAAAAGTAAAGGAACACTTATAAGCTTCGCAAAAGTGACAGGGAATATTTAAAACCTCTCCATCCGAACCATCCAAAGGCTTCTCTACCCATTCTCCTCCAACGAAAAATCAACTACCTTTCCAATACTTGTTAGAACTCGGCATCCCCCAGATAAGGCCATTCTTTTTCTGAGCTTCCTCCTTACTAGGCAAATCGAGTTTTCCCTTCATCCTTTTCCCATCTTCCCTAATAGGCAACCACCCAGAAGAATGATAGGAAGCCAAATAATAAGAGCCCATTCATTAATAGATTTCCAAAGAATCAGACAGTGTTTTAGCTCATTAACTGTTGGAGCGTCAAAGTTCAATTTACGCTAAAGGCAATAAAGGGCTATCAGGTTTCGATATGCATTTGGGGTTAGCTGCATTGGTGCACACTTTACCGAGTCGAGGTATCGAGCAATGAACCTAGGGATAGGTAGAGTAATCCCACAGCAAAACATAAAACCATAAATAGCCACACAACCTTGGGGAGGGTTCCAGGCAGCGTAGTTCCCAGGCAAGTGAAAGAGGATTTCCTTTGGAATATGGAAATAAGTCCTATATTCTCTCAGACATCTTTCATCGACCGAGTTAGTCTCACAATCAACAAAAGAAGGATTCTCAGCCGAGAACCGAATCTGAAGACCACAGTAGTCTTTATTATCTGATTGAGTAATCTTCTCTTGGTCTACAAGCAAAGAAGGACCCTTGAATGCATTAGTCACCATGATTCTCGATAATCTGGAAAGGCTTGGAGGTAAAAAGTAAGTTCAATCACCAAACGAAACCCACAAAATTGAAAGAAACGTGATTTCATGAAGAAAGTAAAAATCTTCTAAAAATCAAAATCCTCACAACAAAAACCCCGCCCCAAAAGGTTGAGCAAGAAAGAGATTCGTTCAAAAAAAAAAAATGAAGAAGAACTTACCAAGGACCGAAGTGGAGTAACCGTTGCACAAAGTGATCGGAAAAGGAGACGTTTAGATCGCCGGAATATATGTGATTGGAAAGGAGAAAGAAAATTCTCTAAACACTAAGATGAGCGGAAGAAAAGAAGCCAAAAAGAAAAAAAAATCTAAGTGGTGATATTTATAGATAGGGAAGAGAGACCCCAACCGTTGGATCGCAAATGGATCAAGCGGTGATGAAGGCCTAGAGAATCCAAACCATCATTATCACGGCTACCAAGGGAACACCAAAAGTCAAACGGCACATAGTTCAGCACTTGACATGTGGACTTCGAGCAACATAACCGTCAAATCAAATTTAATACATCCAAGCTTGAGTACAAGCCAAACCGTTCGGATTTTCGGGTTTTAAACTCATGTTCAGAACTCAGGTATATACAAGTTTTCCCCTAACTATACTCTAAGAGTCAGGCAAAAACTGGGGGCTAGATGTTATACCCAATATTTGGCCGACCACTAGACAATCCGAATATCCATGAAAAGGCCTAGAGATGGCCGAATATTATAGCACAACCCATCCGTGAATGTTCTAGTAAGATTTTTTGATTACTAGGCTGATAGATTTATGTTTGTTTATCTAGTCAAGCTCTCTTGAATATTTATGTGTGTTTATTTGAAAATTAGATTGTTAGATTTACTCTATATATCTAATGAGTCCTCATGAATGGGTATGTAGGCATTCTTGATAACTAGGTTGTTAAATTGCATCATAACATCTAGTTAGACATTTTGTGTGTGGTCTTACACATTATTGCATTTTGAATATTATTATAAATTCACTTAGACTTTTATTCTCTTCATGAGTCAAAGTCTTATGACTACATGTCATAGTTGCACAAACAAGTGAAGTCTTGCAACTAACTACACTCTTAGTGACACTCACAATAGGATGAGGTCGGAAAGTAGTATAATGCTAAGTAAAGTTCGTTCCCAACAAGGATCGAATGACTAATTATCGAAATTGATCAGTTTAAATGATATTCATATTAAGCAAGTCAAACTAAACTAATAACAATGATTTAAACTATTGCAATAAAGAAATGACAAGAAATAAACTTAAGTGTAAATATGACGGAAATGAATGCTAGGATATTGACTACACTCCACCCCCTCCTAACTTCTTTTCTAGACTCAATTATACACCCAAAATATGCTCATGCAATTCATAGATTCATGCACCCTAATGTTAACCTACAATCTCAGTCGAGTAGAATAGGTTACACCCAAAATCATACCCAAACCTATCTCTCGATTACTCAGAATATATGAATGAGTTTAGTAAGAACATTGGCACACTAAGGAATCTTATACGCTAGCCTAAGTAGGTCTACTTTTCTAGACATGCATAGAAGACATTTCGTAGAACACGATATGTGCGTGTCTCCAGTCGGTTCATAACACACAATCGAAAATCATTTAATAGACGATCAACCTATTGAAAGCATTAACCACACTAAAATATCCATACAAACTACAATTGCACATAAAGGATAAACAATGGTCAATATAAATATATAGTCATGGGTGAAGTTTCATCAAATCCTAGCACTAAGTGTTTAGCTCATATTGCAAAGGGTAGCCATACAATATATAATATCAAATGAATACATGGCTAAATATAGAAAATGAAAGAGAATAAAGTATAGAGAAAACTATGTAGATCTTCTCTTCTTCCTTTGCTCCAAGCTCTCTTCCAAGCTCCTTCAATTTCCTATCTCCCAAGAACAAGAAAAGATCATGGATTGGTGTCAAGTGTCTTGTGGATTGTGTAGGAATTTAGGAAAGCTGGAGTCTTGGTGAATATTTTTGGGTAGAGAGTTGGTTATAGGTCTAAAAATATCAAAGGTTTATATAGATGAATGAATTAGGTCAAGGGCAAGGAGGTAAATTCTTGAATTTAACCATTTTTTTGGGCAAAAACCCAAGAGGTAAACGACCTTGGGGCGAGCTTGTTGAGCTTGCCTTGAGGTTGCCTTGAGGTTGCTCCTTTTGTCAGCTTCGCGCACCGTTACGAAAAACGGCCATAACTTCCTTTAACGAACTCGGAATCGCTATCTGTAAAAAGCATTGGAAAGTAGACTCATGGGGCTTTCCAGAAATAGGTTTCACAAAACGTAGTTCTATTAGAAGAGGGAGATATGGTCCCTAAAAGTTGAATGTTCTGCATGAAGATTTCCAATTTCAGCCCTTTAACCTCTGAAACTCTTCAATTATGCTCAACACCTTATTTTAGGGCATATAACCTACACAATGCTCACAAAACGCATTATATACAAAAACATGCTTGAAAATGAGTATAAAATTTAGGAAATGGGGACCTCAAATAGGTATGTAAATCATCCAATCAAATACCCACAAACCTATCTTTTGCTTGTCCTCGAGCAAAACCAAAACAAAAACAAACGAAAATAAAATAAAATAAAGAGAATAATAAAATAAAATAAAACAAAACACCGCTTTCGCGGGCGACATGATGGCACTTGGCATGTGCCATAAGCCTTTTAAATCCCTAGGCGATCCCTAGTGGACGAGTGAAGTCTCGTGAGGGTTTACAGAACGACACCCACAAACGTCTTTCCTGCTGAGCCAACTGTAGACAGAGATGCAATAAGGGGCGAACCGAATTGAGGAACATACATGCTAAAATCCCTAAGATAAAGCTTGGGAAATGCAAGCTAAGATGCAACAACAAGAGAGATTGCAATTCCATACTTCTTAGTGAACAAATCTTCAAAAAGCATCAAACACAAGAGTCTTATGATAGCATTTTGCCTTGACTCTATACCTTTCAGGATCTCTCTCATTTTTCCACTCAGAACCTAGGCTCACTCATCAAACATATGCGGTTGGAGATTATGCACAAGAAATTTTTGAATTTAACATGCCTACGACAATTTTGGAAAAACCGCTAAAATTTAAGTGCAATTGGACCACAAGAACGGATTTGAACATTAAGAACAAGAGCAGATCATCGTTTGATACCTTTATTAACAAGCTACAACTCCTCCTAAAGATCAATTAGGACTTCTATAAAGTTCAAGTGAGGTTATGGTGAATTAGTGGTGGGGAGGCTAGGTAGGTACGGAATTATGGGCTAGCTACCGATTATGCTTAAGCTTCTATTAGGCACGCTCTTTACAACAATAATGTCTAAGCATGAATTATTCAATTAACATTTTATGCTATAATAAGTTGCTTTACATTTTGGCAACTTTTACACTTTTAAACTTTCAAAGATTAGAAGGCTTTTTGTGCTATTCTTTTTTTTTTTTTTTTTTTTTTTTTTTTTAGCACTTTTTAATTTTTTTCATATATTTTGATCCTTATTCTTTGCACAAATTACACATCTAGCCTGAGTACACACTATTTTTACAATTTTGATTTTTCTTGAGCTTAATTTTGCTATGATAACAAGTCATAATCGTAGCAAGGGGTGGTCTAGTATTTATGTAAGATATGGTGATATATATTTATATGAAATAGGTGGATATAGTGATAGGGTTTAGTGTGTAGGTCAACATAGATAGGACATTCAAGCACACACACAAGGCTAGGGATGTGTTTGGGACATTTATAATGACTTAACACACATAGTCTACGTCATCTCTAAAGGTACGAGTTAAGCAAGCAAACAAAGGTGAAAACGACGGTGATGCTCTTAAAATGGCGCTCTTTAATGCCCAAAGTATAGAATGGGGTCCTTTTTATTTATGCTTATTTATCTACAAGAAGAGTATTTAAGATGCAACAATAAAAAAGATAACACTCATAAGGACGTTATATAGGCTATGGCCTCACACAGGTAGTCTCCACTAATGATCTAGATATCTTAAGCGTGATACTCAATCACTAAGACAGTTTCGAGTTTGATAGGATACGTGCAAGCAATGTGGTGTAGCTTTAACTAGCACAACCTTTACCTAGACTTAGGGATTCAACACATGAAAAAATTACCTCCAAATGCACAACCCAAAAGCATCTCATTAAGCAAGCTAATGCTCTGAAATTTGGCTCGAAGTAGGAGAACGGACAAAACTTGACTCACCAAACACACAATCAAGCAGAAATTGAAAAAAATCTCAAAAAATTAGCACAAACAAAACAATCATGCAAAAATGGTCAAAGAATGGCCGCACCCTCAAACCTAAACGAAACATTGTCCCTAATGTTTGCACAAAAGCGAATTGGACAATATTAGCTTAGAAGCGGGAGGGAGGCCAAACGCAACCCTATACAAGCACGCTACAAACCTAAAAACTAGGCACAATACAACGTCGCACACTTAATCTAAGCAAGAAAAATAAGACTCAACAAAGGCAAAATTAAATAAAACAAAAATAGCTTAAAATTAGAAGAGCTACCTAGGTGGGTTGTCTCCCACCAAGTGCGCGATTTAATGTCTAGACAAGACGTGGTATGGCGCTCCGGCTCTTCGAACTCCAAGCTATTGCTTTTCTTCATGAAGACAAGGATCTTGCCCTTTTATGAGCACTCTTAGCTTGCTTGTCCTTCCAAAACTTGCCAGTTGTCATTGTCTCTTCCTAAGAGATAAAGAACCTAGCATTCTTGCACAAGCTACACAACCTTGCTTCCTCAAGAAGCAATAGAAATCTACACACTCAATACATGCAATTGCCAACAACAGCTTGAAACACCATGTATTTAAGAAAACAAACTTAAAATAACTAAACAAATCGCAAAATAGATTTTTCCCCCAAACCTAGCTCATCCCATACATATGCTTGCACATTATAACAAATTGAAGGATAAGAACTTAGTCTACAAGAGAAAAAAAAATGTACAACCTTAAAAAAACACAAAAACACAATGCAAAAGACCATCTCAACATGGAGGATAAAATTTCAAAAACTGATGACTTTTGAAATCAACCTATGTCCGCTCTTTGGTGCATATTTTCAAAACTACTCAATAAACATTTCTCAACTTTTGGAACACGAAAATAGACATGTAAATTCACACTTTTCATTTAGAAAACATTTCAAAATACAAATTGAAAAAGTGTGTAAACGGACAACGAAGATGGTTCACGTGCAGATTTTCAAAACAGGGCATCGCCCATGACCTTTGGTCGAAGAAATGTTCATAACTTTTGAAACCCCGCCCAGAATTTTACATTCTTTATATTGTTGGAACCATATTGAAAAATCGAAGAACACAACTTAGACGAAATAATTTATTTCCTCACCAAAAGGTACAGTTTAAATGAAACATTTGGCCTCAAAATTTTCAAAACAGGGTACTTTCACAAAGGTCAAAGAAAAACTTAAAAAAGTAAAATGAAAAATGACTCAAATAATGAATCCACACCCCTAAACCTAATCTAAACATTGTCTTCAATATTTTATGTGACATGAGATGCATGGACAATGAATAAACGAAGCATGAAAGGCAAGAACTCAAGACACAAACAACATAAAAATAAAAAATAACATGCACGAAGATTTTCAACATTGTGCATTTGGGGTGGGGCTAGAATTAACTAAGGGTGGTTTAACCAAGTTGGGGAATTCTCTTTTCTTAGCAACCCAAACAAAATTGGGTGACTTCACTATCTTTTCCATTCCCATGTTTCTAAATAAGTGCACTTGATCTTTCCTTACCCAAATTTGCTTGACCCTAGGTGTACTCCTCATATTCCTAGGACCTCTCGTTTTCCTATATTGGTTAAACTTGAAACTTTAAGCCTTAAAATACTCTCTCCTTGAACACACATAGCAAATGAGATTAGAATTAGAGAAACTACCTTTTGATGAGTGACTTTGAGGCCGTTGGATTTGATTTACTTGTAACGCCTAGACCTCCTTCTCTACTTTGTCTAGTTGAGATATGAAATCACACTCTTTCACTTGTGCTATCTTGAGGGCCTCCTCCTTTTTGCTAAGTGCTCCTTTTACTTCCTTTAGGGCATTGGCTTTTTGTACAACTTTCATTTGCATTGTTCTAGACTTGCGAACTACCTCATCTTCAAATTCTTTCGATACCCTCGCCAAGTTTTCCAACTTTTTCAATGTTGTACTCTTTTCGACTTCAAGTCTCTCAATTTGTTCTTCAAACTCTTCAAACTCTCAATTTGTTCTTTAAACTTCACCATTCGTTTTCTTTTGTGTGCCATTTTCAAATCTAAGTGTCTTTACTTCAAGTGTGAGTTTCTTGTTTAGCTCCTGAAGCTTATTCGCCTTTTCCATTTCCAAGGCTTCCTTACCTTCAAATTCCTTCTTCATGAGCTGCAACATCTTCTCAAATTCTTCCCACATTTCTTCATTCTCTCGGGAAGTTTCCTCTATTTTCTCTTGAAGTCGAGCCTTCCCTTCCTTTAGCTCATCCATTGCCAACATCAAATCCCTATTAACATTCATAACATCCTTGCACATCTCAATCAACTCTTTCTTCTCTTTTTCAAATGATTTGAACATTGTTTGGCACGATGAGGCATGTTTTTCAAAGGCTTGGTCTCATCATAGCTCATTGAGAAGTCTTGGTGCGTCCTCCAATCCTAGTTGTAAGTGTTGAAGTTCCCTTCAAATGTCATCTCTATGGATTGGTCTAGCCAGCTAGGTGACATATAGTTATTGAAATTCTGTGCGATTTCCGGTTGAGAGGCTATAGTATCTTCCAAGAGCTCTCTTATCTTATCTTTCGATGACATGCTCATTGGCGGGTAGCTTAGCCTCGAGTTTTGCATGAAGAAATCCATAGAATCCTGAAACAAAAAGAAACAAAAAAATACCAAAGATATAAAAGAAACTAAAGATACTAAAAACAACTAAGAAATAACTAAGAGACTAAAGTACCTATGAAGAGAATTTCACAAACTAAATTAAAAAGTTCAAATTAGCAATAAAGTAACTAGTATCGATATCAATCATCCGCTCAATCCTTGGCAGCGGTGCCAAAAATTGACTACACTCTTAGTGACATCGCAATAGGACGAGGTTAGAGAGTAGTATAATTCTAAGTGAAGTTCGTTCCCAACAAGGATCGAGTGACTGATTATCGAACTTGATCAGTCTAAATGCTATTCAAACAAGCATAAATGTTGGTTTTCATATTAAGCAAGTCAAACTAAACTAATAACAAGGATTTAAACTATTGCAATAAAGAAATGACAAGAAATAAACTCAAGTGTAAATATGACGGAAATGAATGCTAGGATATTGACTACACTCCACCCACTCCTAACTTCTTTTCTAGACTCAATTATACACCTAAATATGTTCAAGCAATTCATAGATTCATGCACCCTAATGTTAACCTACAATCTCGGTTGAGTAGAATAGGTTATACCCAAAATCATATCCAAGCCTATCTCTCGATTACTCAGAATATATGAATGAGTTTAGTAAGAACATTGGCACACTAAGGAATCCTATACGCTAGCCTAAGTAGGTCTACTTTTCTAGACATGCATAGAAGACATTTCGTCGAACACGATATATGCGTGTCTCCAGTCGGTTTATAACACACAATCGAAAATCATTCAATAGACGATCAACCTATTGAAAGCATTAACCACACTAAAATATTCATACAAACTACAATTGCACATAAAGGATAAACAATGGTCAATATAAATATATAGTCATGGGTGAAGTTTCATCAAATCCTAGCACTAAGTGTTTAGCTCATATTGCAAAGGGTAGCCATACAATATATAATATCAAATGAATACATGGCTAAATATAGAAAATGAAAGAGAATAAAGTATAGAGAAAACTATGTAGATCTTCTCTTCTTCCTTTGCTCCAAGCTCCTTCAATTTCCTATCTCCCAAGAACAAGAAAAGATCATGGATTGGTGTCAAGTGTCTGGTGGATTGTGTAGGAATTTAGGTAAGGTGGAGTTTTGGTGAATATTTTTAGGTAGAGAGTTGGTTTTAGGTCTAAAAATATCAAAGGTTTATATAGATGAATAAATTAGGTCAAGGGCAAGAAGGTAAATTCTTGAATTTAACCATTTTTTTGGGCAAAAACCCGAGAGGTAAGCGACCTTGGGGCGAGCTCGTTGAGCTTGCCTTGAGGTCGCTCCTTTTGTCAGCTTCGCGCACCGTTATGAAAAACGGCTATAACTTCCTCTAAAGAACTCAGAATCGATATCTGTAAAAAGCATTGGAAAGTATACTCATGGGACTTTAAAAATAGGTTACACAAAACGTAGTTCAATCAGAGGAGGGAGATATGGTCCCTGAAAGTTGAATGTTCTGCATGAAGATTTTCAATTTCAGCCATTTAACCTCTGAAACTCTTCAATCATGCTTAACACCTTATTTTAGGGCATATAACCTACACAATACTCACAAAACTCATTATATAAAAAAACATGCTTGAAAACGAGTATAAAATCTAGGAAATGGGGACCTCAAATAGGTATGTAATTCATCCAATCAGCAACCAAGGGTTAGTTGGCAAGCATTTGTTAAGTGCCACTGTAAAAGGCCTACGGGCAGATTAGGTGGTGCTCACGTCAAGAGTAATGGATCGGGGTATATTACTAGGGATTGAACCAAGAGTTGTGAGTGATAGTGTCCATAGCCTAAGGTTATCAAGAGTGAGAGTTCGTGTATCACTTGAGGGTGTAACTTTCTTTCATATAGTGGATTTTTGTGACTAAGTGGCCAGCGTGGCTAGTCCCGTGGGTTTTTCCTTGTTGAATGTTTCCCGTGCAAAAAGTAAGTGTTCTTTACTTTTCGCAGTCATTTATTGTTATTCGTACTCTATATTAGGTATTTATTGCTTGATTAAATACCTTGGCTTTCTTTATTGCATATATTTATGAGTCTTTATAGCATAATTGGGTTTGTTTGTGATAGTTTGCATGATTAGGTTGTTTTGCCTAAATAGCTAAGCCGTGAATGTTCTAGCAAGATTTTTTGATTACTAGGCTTATAGATTCATGTTTGTTTATCTAGTCAAGCTCTCTTGAATATTTATTTGTGTTTATTTGACAATTAGATTGTTAGATTTACTCTATATATCTAATGAGTCCTCATGAATGGGTATGTAGGCATTCTTGATAACTAGGTTGTTAAATTGCATCATAACATCTAGTTAGGCATTTTGTGTGTGGTCTTACACATTATTGCATTTTGAATATTTTTATATATTCACTTAGACTTTTATTCTCTTCATGAGTCAAAGTCCTGTGACTACATGTCATAGTTGCACAAGCAAGTGAAGTCTTGCAACCAAGGGTTAGTTGGCAAGCATTTGTCAAGTGCCACTGTAAAAGGCCTTCGGGTAGATTAGGCAGTGCACACGTCAAGAGTAGTGGATCGAGGGATATTACTAGGGATTGAACCAAGAGTGGTGAGTGGTAGTGTCCACAGTTTGAGGTTATCAAGAGTGAGAGTTCGTGTATCACTTGAGGGTGTAACTTTCTTTCATATAGTGGATTTTCGTGACTAAGTGGCCAGCATGGCTAGTCCCGTGGGATTTTCCTTATTGAATGTTTCCCGTGCAAAGAGCAAGTGTTCTTTACTTTCCGCACATTACTTGATTTTTGTTATATGTTTGTTTTGAGTTTTATTGTTAATATTGACTAATCGAAAAGGTTGGTAATAATCGATTAATCCCCCTCACAATATATATGTAAGGACCTCTATTTTATGATTGACTTATTTCATGACAAATGATATTGGGGATAATTTTGTTATGGGTAGCTTAGATTCTCGATGGCAAGCTTCCAAGCATCTCCGTGACTTCAAGAGCGAAAGTTATATTCACTTGACTTTGTCTCTTTAAGAGTTTAGGTGCACACACACTTCACGCATTCTTTTTTCTTCTTGCAATTGTGTTCTAATAGTTTATATATGTGCATCCATTACACACTTCACACATGCACTTTGTGACCTAGGTGTGGTTTTGTGTGATGTAATTTGTTTCCCGATGATTAATCAGAAACATTCACACATTTACAATGGTGTGCTTGTCTTAGCGCGATAGGTGACCACTTGAGAAGGTCCCATTCTTCTCTTGGTTTGGTCTTAGGACTTATGGTCTTATAATTTGAGTTTGGGTAATCTTGGTGTTGTCTAAATCTGACCTTTGGTAACTCAAATCACCATAACTCTTTTTATAGATATCGAAACCTCATTTTGTAAAAAGGAGTAGAAAGTAGACATTCATACCTTTCCAATGATATATATGCGAAAGGTTTCAATGTGGTTTGGTTATGTTTCGGGACGCTCGAAACGGTAGCTAATGCATTGTCGCATTTTATATACTTGAGACAAATGCAACTTTAGTAGTGATTTCCATCCAAGTCACCTTACAAGTCGCTTTTTGACCCCATGTCCCAAGAATAAAGCGAATTTAGAAGTGACTTCCATCCAATTCACCTTGCAAGTTGCTTTTTGATGCCAAAAATAAGTTTTTCTTCCAAAACGATGTAGTTTCAGTTATGGCACCTATTTAAACCCCTCTTTCTTATCTTCTTCATCTGTACCACTAAATTAAAACCCTAGATAGAGAGATTGTGTGGTTCTAGAGAGAGAAAGCTTTAAGCTTCATTTATTGACTCTTCAAACCCAAAAACCCACATCTTACATCATCAATCATCATTTGAGCATGTGTCTTGGTTTCATGACTAGGTAAGTTACAACTACATTAAATCTCATTTATTATTGTTCGTACTCTATATTAGGTATTTATTGCTTGATTAAATACATTGGCTTTCTTTATTGCATATATTTACGAGTCTTGATAGCATGATTGGGTTTGTTTGTGATAGTTTGCATGATTAGGTTGTTTTGCCTAAATAGCTAAGCCGTGAATGTTCTAGTAAGATTTTTTGATTACTAGGCTGATAGATTTATGTTTGTTTATCTAGTCAAGCTCTCTTGAATATTTATGTGTGTTTATTTGACAATTAGATTGTTAGATTTACTCTATATATCTAATGAGTCCTCATGAATGGGTATGTAGGCATTCTTGATAACTAAGTTGTTAAATTGCATCATAACATCAAATTAGGCATTTTGTGTGTGGTCTTACACATTATTGCATTTTGAATATTTTTATATATTCACTTAAACTTTTATTCTCTTCATGAGTCAAAGTCCTATGACTACGTGTCATAGTTGCACAAGCAAGTGAAGTCTTACAACCAAGGGTTAGTTGGCAAGCATTTGTCAAGTGCAACTGTAAAAGGTCTACGAGTAGATTAAGAGGTGCTCACATCAAGAGTAGTGGATCGAGGGATATTACTAGGGATTGAACCAAGAGTGGTGAGTGGTAGTGTCCATAGCCTGAGGTTATCAAGAGTGAGAGTTCGTGTATCACTTGAGGGTGTAACTTTCTCTTCATATAGTGAATTTTCGTGACTAAGTGGCCAGTGTGGCTAGTCCCGTGGGTTTTTCCTTGTTGAAGGTTTCCTGCATAAAAATCAAGTGTTTTTTACTTTCCGCACTTTACCTGATTTTTGTTGTATGTTTGTTTTGAGTTTTATTGTTAATATAGACTAATCGAAAAGGTTGGTAATAATCGAATCCCCCCCCCCCCCCCCCCCCCCCAATAGATAATTTAAGGACCTCTATTTTATAATTGGCTTATTTCATGACAAACAACATTGGGGATGATTTTGTAATGGGTAGCTTAGATTCTCGATGGCAAGCTTCCAAGCATCTCCGTGACTTTAAGAGTGAAAGGTATATTCAATTGACTTTGTCTCTTGAAGAGTTTAGGTGCACACACACTTCATGCATGCTTTGTTCATCTTGCATTTGTGATCTAATTGTTTATATTTGTGCATCCATTAGATATCTCACACATGCACTTTGTGACCTAACTGTGATTTTGTGTGATGTAATTTGTTTCCCGATGATTGATCAGAAATGTTCGCACATGCACGATAGTGTGCTTGTTTTAGCGCGATGGGTGACCACTTGAGAAGGTCCTATTCTTCTCTTAATTTGGTCTTAGGACTCATGGTCTTATAATTTGAGTTTGGGTAGTCTTGGTGTTGTCTAAATCTGACCTTTGGTAACTCAAATCACTATAACTCTCTCTAAAGATATCGAAACCTCATTTTGTAATAAGTAGTAGAAAGTAGACATCCATGCCTTTCTAACGATATATCATGTGAACGGTTTCAATATGGTTTGGTCATGTTTCGGGATGCTCGAAACGGTAGCTGTTGCACTGTCGCATTTTGTATACTTGAGACAAATGCAACTTTAGAAGTGATTTCCATCCAAGTCACCTTGCAAGTCACTTTTTGACGCCAAAAATCAGTTTTTCTTCCAAAACGATGTAGTTTCAGTTAGGGCACCTATTTAAACCCCTCTTTCTTATCTTCTTCATCTATACCACTAAATTAAAACCCTAGATAGAGAGATTGTGTGGTTCTGGAGAGAGAAAGCTTTAAGCTTCATTTATTGACTCTCCAAACCCAAAAACCCACATCTTACATCATCAATCATCATTTGAGCATGTGTCTTGGTTTCATGACTAGGTAAGTTACAACTACATTAAATCTCATTTATTGTTGTTCGTACTCTATATTAGGTATTTATTGCTTGATTAAATACATTGGCTTTCTTTATTGCATATAATTATGAGTCTTGGTAGCATGATTAGGTTTGTTTGTGATAGTTTGCATGATTAGGTTGTTTTGCCTAAATAGCTAAGCCGTGAATGTTCTAGTAAGAATTTTTGATTACTAGGCTGATAGATTCATGTTTGTTTATCTAGTCAAGCTGTCTTGAATATTTATGTGTGTTTATTTGACAATTAGATTGTTAGATTTACTCTATATATCTAATGAGTCCTCATGAATGGGTATGTAGGCATTCTTGATAACTAGGTTGTTAAATTGCATCATAACATCTAGTTAGGCATTTTGTGCGTGGTTTTACACATTATTGAACTTTGAATATTGTTATATATTCACTTAGACTTTTATTCTCTTCATGAGTCAAAGTCTTGTGACTACATGTCATAGTTGCACAAGCAAGTGAAGTCTTGCAACCAAGGGTTAGTTGGCAAGCATTTGTCAAGTGCCACTGTAAAAGGTCTATGGGTAGATTAGGAGGTGCTAACGTCAAGAGTAATGGATCGGGGGATATTACTAGGGATTGAACCAAGAGTGGTGAGTGGTAGTGTCCGTAGCTTGAGATTATCAAGAGTAAGAGTTCGTGTATCACTTGAGGGTGTAACTTTCTTTTTATATAATGGAATTTAGTGACTAAGTGGCCAGCGTGGCTAGTCCTGTGGGTTTTTCCTTGTTGAAGGTTTCCCGCGCAAAAATCAAGTGTTCTTTACTTTCCACACTTTACTTGATTTTTGTTGTATGTTTGTTTTGAGTTTTATGGTTAATATTAACTAATCGAAAAGGTTGGTAATAATCGATTAATCCCCCCCACCCCCCCTAGGTTGTATTAGACACAACCTATGTATTTTTAAGATATATTAAAAATTATAATTTATTTAAACTGAAATGAAAATGTGTCTAATGCGAATACAATTAACCTAGAGGAGGTGAATAAGTTATTTACCAATTAATTACCAATTTTTCTATTAGTCAATGTTAATGGTAAACGACACTAAAAATCAAGTATTAAATGCAGAAATTAAGAAGCACTTGATTTTTATGTGGAAACTCTCAAACTAGGAAAAACCACGGGACTAGCCTCGTTGGCCACTTAAGCCACATAAATCATCTATATGAAATGAAAGTTACACCCTTAAGTGATACACAGACTCTCACTCTCGACAACCCCAGGCTATGGTCACTACCCACTCACCACTCTTAGTTCAATTCTAGTAATATCCCATGATCCACTACTCTTGGCGTGAACACCTCCTAATCTACCTCTCAAACCTTTTATAGCGAGTCTTGGCACTTGCTTGTGCAACCAACATTTTGACCACAAGGCTTTCCAATTTTCTTATCAACCACCACTTGTGGCTACAAAACTTGAACTCAATGAAGGGAGTTAAATATGTTTAAGTGAACATGTATGAATGCTCAATACATAGAATGCAAGACAAGATAAACTATGCTTAACTGGATGTGGTAATGACTACCAAACAATCCTAGTTGTTAGTTAACCCTCAAACAATCTCCAACTTCAAAGAATATGAAATACAAAATGAAGTTAAGCAAGTAAAGAACAATTAATGAAGGGGGTTTTGTTCTTACCTAACAATGGAGATGCTTAAATTAAGACCCATGAATGATTGATGACTTAAATGCATAAAGGAGAGGGTTGGAGTGTCAATCAATAAAGCTTGAAGGCTTCTCTCTCTAAAACCCTAACTTTCTCTCTCTTTAGAGTGTATTTTGGTGAAGCTTGGTGGCTGGAATGAGAAAAAGGGGTTTATATAGTGCCCTAAACAAAACTGCATCGTTTTGGAAAAATACGCACAGTTGCGGGCAACTGATGTGGTTGCTGAACACAATGTACCAACCGTAATTGACCACAGTAAGTCTCAGAAGAGAAATGCATGAGCTAACATGCAGTTGCTGGTTGCAATACGCTGACCATAATACATCGTAACAATTATCTAAAGAGAATTGTGGGCACCTAACATGCGGTTGCTGACCGTATATTGTTAACTGCAATTTGCCATAGCAATTCTCTAGATAATTGTTAGAGAGAATTGCAGGCACCCAGCATGCGATTGCTGACCGCATATTGTGTACCGCAATTTGCTATAGCAATTATCTAGAGATAATTGAGAGAATTGCAGGTGCCTAACATGCGGTTGTTGACCACATGTTGTTGATCGCAATTTGCCATTGAATTAAAAAATTAAGAAAAGTGAGGACCTTTTCATACGGTCAAACCTTCACGCTAAGACAAGCACACCAACGTGTAAACGCAGACGTTTCTGATCAACAAACGAAAACGAATTATAATACAAACACACAGACTGTAAATCTGAAATCAGATACGGAACAAGCAAATGAGTTCTTAGAACTCAAACAATGAAACACACACGAAAACCATGGAATCATGATGTAGGTGTGTGTATGTGTAGTGAGTACAACTAATGCAGTGACACATGTAATCAAGTTGTACGTGTGTGCAATGAAAGATGCACTACGATGCAGGGACACAAATATGAAAATTGTTTGTGTATGCCTATATAGTTGCTCAACGATGAAAGGACACATATGAATGAATTATGAGTGTGTGCACCTAATCTCTTCAAGAGAACAAGTCAAGTGATTTTAACTTTGAAGCACGACTCTTGAAGATCTGGGGATGCCGAGAAAGATGTCTTCGATCACAATCACAATGTTGATGATCCACTACAAGAAAATTGCTCTTTTACAATGCCATTGAGATGTAACAAAATATTAACTCTACGTCGTTAAAGGAATTTAACGACACAAAAGCAAGTGTCACCACCTCGCCGTCTTAACCATGTTGTAGATTAGTATAGGTGATGCTTTGTGATCTTTGTCTTCAAAACTACTTTTTGTTACACAAGTATAGTGTTGCTATAAATGTCAAAAGAATTTAATTTGTTACCAAAGCAACACTTTTAGTGATACTTGAAACACGTCACTATTTTATAAATATTTCTAATTTTATTATCAACATTTATTTATTTATTTATTTATTTATATATATATATATTTGATCTTTAGTGACATTATCATTATACATTTAGCAACACAGTAAAATAGTATCTAAATGTAAAATTATTAATATTAATTTGATTTACTTGATAATTATTTAATTATTTTTCTTTTAATTATTATTATTATTATTATTATTATTATTATTATTTTGTTGAGTGCAGTAGGTTGAGTTAAATGCAAGTTCTCAATTAGGAAGGAATTCATATCTAAAAAAAAAACAATATATACAATAAATATCGCAAATAATCCATTACATCAATAAGAAGTTGTACATTGTAAAGTATATTTCAAAAATACAGATTTCATCAAAGTACAAAGAAAAAATAAATGAGAAGATGATCCAATTGAATTTCAACATCTGGCAATCTTTACCTGCATATAGATACAGAAGAAATATAAGAAAGTTAGCAAAAAGGATAAATAAATTTGGAACAATAACAACAATCAACATAACATAATTTTTTTTTTTTTTTTTTTTTTTTTTTTTTTTTTTTTTTTTTTTTTTATCGTTTGATATCTCTTGCTTTCTTGTTTATATATTGTACGTATATTATAAAATCATAATCATAAAAGTGACAAAACCAAAACAAATCAATTTAACTCAATCAATTCTAGTAAATTAATGCTTGCAAATGACAATAAAAATAATCACAAAAATGTATATAAGATGATAAAAGTACAATCAACAAATAGAAACCAGTAGTTAATGAAGATATTAACATAAATTTGAACAACAATAAATAAATCCATCTCACTAAATTAAATTAAAATGAAACGAAAAAAAAAAAAAAATCGCACTTCAAATATGAAAGGACCAAGAAATTAACCTGCATAAAAAACAAAAAATAGAAGAAGATATTAATCTGAGAATATGAAATTGTAAAACAAACAAGATAACTAATTGAAAAAAAAAAAAAAAAGGTAAGTTCATCTCAAGCCAATATAAAATATAAATAATGGTGTTAAAGTGAAATATGATAGAAAGATAAATGGAGGAACATGAGAAAAATCAAATTGTTCAATAAAAGCAAAAAGAATAATAAGAAAAAAAAAAACATATGAAACATTCAACTAGAAAGTATGAAAGAGTGGTAGAAGGCATACCTTTGAGACTGTGACCGCTTATGTTTGCCAAGAATAAGACCATTAAATATAACCAGAAAAGAATAAGTATAGCCTGTCGTATTCATCTGTAGACAACATTGTAATTTAGAGTTTTTTTTTTTTTTTTTTAGAATGAGATTGATTCTATATTAGGGTTAACAAAAAGATTTCAAAGATGAAAAAGTGCTGGGAAGCAGCTGGAATTCTTATCAACTACTTGCATATATCATTAATTTTATCAAACAGTTAACGGTCAACTAAAAAACATGATAGTTTTTTTTTTTTTTTTTTTTTTTTTTTTTTTTTTTTTTTTTGTTTTTGAAAAAAAATATTAATAATGCTTATATCATTCAAACAATAAAAATGAAAATAAGTACTTTTGTTGTTTATGAATCCATCTTTAAAAATAAAATAATAAATTAATAAAAAACAATAAAAAAAAAAATCATACTTTCTATATCAATGAATAGTTAAACTCAAATTATATATATATAATTATTTATCATATATTTGAAAATTGTCATACTTTAGAAAATGTCTTTAATATATTAATAATAAATATACATTTTTTTGCTGTATTTAAATAAATATACATATTTTCTTATTTCTGTCTTTAAAAATAGAAATAAGTTATATTTTTTTATATCTTAAAAAATAAATATACATATTTTTTTTCTGTCTTTCTGTCTTAATATATTAATATATATGCTAATAACTGTATTGTTCCCTCTTTGCGAATAAGGACATTAAATTCTTTTTGTTTAACCATTTGAGTCCATTCTAGATTAATGATGACCCAATTCTCCATTGACAAATCAAACAAAATTTATTTCTGCATCCTCTTTGTGCTTATTGATAAGAGCTACAGTTACTTTAAACCAAAAAATAAAATTTCTTAATTAATAGACAAAAATATCATGTTATCATATATAAATGTCTGTCATCCATTCAGAAAAAGTCTATCACATCAAAATATATATGTTAAAATTTCATTTCTCAGTCATCATCATAATCAATAAATATTTAAAGAACATTTATATATAACGGACTTTATTAGACGAACGTATAGTATTCTTCTAAACATAAACATAACAATATGGTACGTACCAAAATCGAACAGAACTGAATAACTGTCCGATCCCTTCTCAACAACAAGTAATCAACACTTTATAATTTGATTTAGACTTGATGATATATAGTAGTTGATTTACATTAATAAGTGTTGTTAGCTTAAAGCTATAAATCCTAATAGAATTATTTCTAGTTTGTACCATTGTAGCTGCTATGCCATTTATTGTTCTTAAGGACCACATGATCAATAACGGCCGCTTCATTCTTTTTCATAATTTTGTCACAGCAGGAAGGGCACATTGCAGCCTTTGGAAGTTGTTGAATAAATTGTGATCCTCCTCCTTCTTTGAGAGATTGTAATTCTTGCACTTCTTTCTTCAATCTTTTGTTCTCATCGCTTAAGCTTTCACAACATTTCTTCAAGAATTCACAATCTACTTCTGTTTGTTTCAACTTTGTCCTGCAAACTCAAGAAAAAATATTATTGAAAAAAATTACCATAATTAAAATTAAGTACAAAAATAAATTATTGAAGACTATAATTAAATAATAAATGTTACCTTGCTCTTCTGTTCTGAAACCAAACTTCCACTTGTCTTGGTTTCAGATTCAATTGCTCAGCAAGAGACTGTTTCTGGGACTGCATTCAAATCCTTTAATATTATTCTCATAAATTATATATTTTCTACTTAATTGTAAATAAATTCACATATACAAGATTACAGACAGATAAAATCAATTAGAATCGAATTTATTAATACCCTTTTTACTACTATTACAAACAAGACTAAAAATCAATATTACAACATTCAAAATTCAAGCTAAAAAAGGAATAATGTTTTTTATCCTTGCAAAAATAAAATAAAATAAAAAATAAAAGGGATAATAATAGTGAGATCGAGAAAATTAAAATACCTGGTTAAGGGTGGTATGCAATTTAAAGCTGCCCTCAAGCAAGGTTGATTGCTGTTTTGTGAGCCTGAGTTTCTTTCTCCCAGTAGTAGTATTCTTATTGTTATTTGAATAATCACAATTTATATTCACATGATAATCTTGATCTTCTACCATCGTCTGCTTGTGCTTAACATGATCATCAAGGCTTTTGATCTCTTTAGGGCATAGACCGAAAGAGAAGTCCAAGTTGCAGTCCATTGCTTTATTATTATTGTTATTATTACCCTTTTCCGATCTCTCGCGGCACGCAACATATTCACCGAAACCAAGTCTGAGGCCGAGCCCCGTATTGCAGTGTTCATCAGCCATGTGAGAGAGAGAGAGAG
The DNA here is from genome assembly GCA_030490815.1 of Acer saccharum. NCBI lineage: Eukaryota > Viridiplantae > Streptophyta > Magnoliopsida > Sapindales > Sapindaceae > Acer > Acer saccharum. The sequence continues at coordinate 27,315,751 of CM059871.1, forward strand.
AGAGAGAGAAAGAGAAAGCAAGAGAGAGAGATAGAGTGAGAGAGAGAGAACAAAAGTGGTGAATATAATTGAGAATGAAGAGTAGGGAGTGATGGGAGGGTTTTTTATATAAGGAAACAGATATGTACATATATGTATATAATTAATAAAGGAGATTCAATTCATTGTTGAATCAGTTATTAGTGATAAAATAAAACCATTGATTAATTTTAATTAATTATTAACATTTAGTAATTATACACTACTTTCACTAACGACAAGTAGATGAAAAGAGAGAGATCAAAGAGAAGTAAAGGCATGCGTTAGAATTGTGAGTTGTGACTCCTTTCCGGAAACCAAATATCATAAGTGCTTGTATTAATGCCATAACAATTACACCACCTTTGACTATGACTTTTTTTTTGTATTTTTGGTTTTTTAGCTAATTCTACGGGATTGTAATTAATCTTTTAAAGAGGTTTTTAATCCACTGTCTACCGGACGTACCAAACAATTGTCACGTTTGGGCGGCACACATTCATGGACATTGGGATCATTATTTGATGGTAAGTACGGATACCTAAGTCTTCAATTGGACAGGTTGATAACGCTATCATGTTCACGTAATATGTTTGTTTGATGATAACGTAATCGATTATTATCTATGTGCAATTTTGCATTTATGTGCATACAAAACTGATTATATGTGCATACATGTGCGATCGAGTAGTTGAATCCATGACAAGAGTTCGTTTCAAATGAACAATGATTATTAATAGAGTGTCGTTATTCCCACCCATAAAACTATTTAGTATATAATATTTTATTAAAATATTTAATTTTAAAAATATCTCAATATAAATTTACCAATAAGGACAAATTACTTTAATTAAAAACAAACCAACTACAGTACACTCATATCTTCAATTTTATCTCTTTATTAAAATAAATAAATAAATAAAAAAAAATAAACTTATGATATAACCTAACTTATGATAAACTCTAATTTTTATGATAAACCTTAATTAAACTCTAATTTTATTTCAAGTATCAAAAATTTTCATCAGCACATGATTATTATAGAACAAAGTAATGAAAAAAGAATTTTCAGAGGACTCTGGTCATACAGAAGTATGTATTATTATTATTTATTTTTTTGTCTTTCTTTTATGTCTAGTTATGAACTTTATCAATAAACAAAAAATATATATATTTTTTAAATAGTTGTAGATATAAATGAGGTTTTTTTTTTAATTTTTTTAATAAAGATGTATATATAAGAAAATGAAAATCTCTTAACCTTATATACAATCCATTTCTACATCTTCCCTTCTATAAGGCTCCTACATTTGAGACATTTCCAAAAGTAAATTGGACCATCATTAGAAGATAATTTGATTCCAAAAATAATATATATATATATATATATATATATATTAATTTTGGTGTGTTTAAAATTTAAGAGGGTTTATAAATAAAATGTATTAAAATGAATATATTCATTTCAATAAGTTAGTAAGGATACTATTGGCATTATGATGGGTGCTTATAGTAATATTTATTTTTTAAATTTTAAACATGGGTGTACTTATAAAAATTAGTGTACTAATTAGTTTTATGGGTGTCAATATTCGCACCCTTATTAATAATAATCAAATATAACAATAAAGGGTCGTTTATTTTTTCCACTTAAAAATTAATGAGTCTAAATTGAACTCATTAAGTTGTTTTATTTATTTTTTTAAGTGGTCAAACAACTTTAAAATATTATGGTCTGTTTGATTTTTCCACTTAATCCTTAATGGCACTTAATGTATTCCATTAATTAAGTTATTTTGTTTGATTTTTTAAGTGACAAAATCACTTAAACATCTCCAAAAATCACTTGTTTATAAAAGTGAAATTTAACCACTTACTTTATATCAATTAATTACTTTCAAAACTATTCTCACAAATCTAACTTATTTCCTATTTTGTCTTCTCTCACAAACCTAACCATATTAATATTTCCGATTAAATTCAAATTCAAATCTCCAATATATATATATATATATATTTATATTTATAAATTACATTATTTGTTTTATGAATACAATATACATAAAGGTGTGGCCAGTGATCGAACCAAAATTGGTATGATTTTGACCCTCATTTTCTTCTTTTTTTTGCTTGATTCTTGGGCAATATCCCGTGATTTCATTGTGTAAATTAAGTGTTTTCAGTTATTTACAAAGTTCAGGGGTATTGGAGTAATTTTGTAGAATTAGGGGTAAAAGTGTAATTATTGAATGAGGATTAAAGTTATCGTGATATTATAAGAATGAGGGGAACGAATTGCAATTTGCCAAGCAAATCACAACAGCCCACGTCACCTGTTAAGTGAAACGGTGTGTTTCAGAGTAGGCTCAATCAATGTGGCCCAAAAGACAGGCCCAAGACAAGCAGCCCAACTTCCTCAACTGTTCAATACAGTGCGTTTTGATTAGACGAGCTGACCAGGCTTGGCCCAAGCGCACAACCCCAACTCTGGCCCAACCTACCTCATGTGTAAACCCAAACACACCCCAGCCCACTACTAAAGGTACCCCATCTTCTTCAACCTTCAACCTCTCCCTAACGACTGCAAGACCAGCAAACCCTAACTTTTTGCAGCCACCAGAAAGCGTCCTTCCCGTCCCCATTTTCGACCGATTTCTGGTCCAAACGAACGGCGGAGCTAAAGCGAGTCTGATCGGAACCTTTTCGGCTCACCCAAACGCCGTGAACTCTAACCACGATCCTCGCCAAACTTGCCGGTGTCGCCTCCACCTTCACCACCAGTCAAAACGCGGCAAAACCGCGAAGAAGAATTCTATCAAATTGTCGCTGTTCAATTTTGTTCGTCGCCACAGCGACTCCATGGCGATAGAGAGTGGTTTAGGCACCTGATTGCGTCGTCCAAATTGTCACCTGAAACCACCGTGAAATCTCATAGCGACCATGTTTGATTGGTTGGGACAATTACGGAATGATCCCTTTGAGGAGAAAAATGGCAATTTGCCAAGTCAGTGGCTGTTTTGGTAATTGACCACCCAAGACCTAATTTGAGAACACTATAAATTCATCATGGTTTTTATTTTGAAATCCATCCTTTCTTCAACTAGGATCACCATTTTTCCCCTCTCAAACTCCTCTATTTCTCTACTTGAACTAATATTTTCCATCCCAAACTCAACACCTAATCTAGATTACTTTCCCCTAATCATTCATTTCTTCTCATCTTCTCCACATATCTCTTTAGTCACTTTTCATTTGACTTCATCTATCTAAACTAGAGGTGTCAAAAGGGCCGGATTTATCCGACCCGGTCCGGGTCTGATCCGGGTCCATCCCAGCCCGGCCCGGCCCTTTACTGTATACGATTGGTAAGTGGGCTGGGCTTTATAATTGTAAGCCCGAAATAGGGTTGGGCTTTGGAAAATTACTGTACAGGCCTAGCCCGGCCCGAATCCGAAAAGCCCGAACCCGTATAGTAACTTTTAATAGTTTATAAAAAAAATATCTATTGTTAAAAATAATTTTAATAAAAAACGATTTCTTTAAATAAAAGAAAAACTGACAGTGACAAGGAATATAAACGGTATAAATAAATATTTTTTTAGATAAAAGATTAAAATATTTTGAAAAAAATATAAAAAAAGCATGAGATTTGTGGAGTTTTGCGAATAGTGAGCACATATCCCAAAACATATTAAATAATGAATTGTTTTTTTTTTTTTTAAGTTAAAAGTTAAAATAATAAAATAATAAAATATAGGGTTAATAGCACTAGTATCCCCTGAACATATAGCGAAATCGCATAGTGCCCCCTGAATATTTTTTCCTGGCATTAAACCCCTCAAACTCCCACAAATATGCAAAAATGGACGGAATAGGGATGAACGTCAAAACAAATTACATTTGCATACCTTGATTATATGAATAATTGTATTAAAACTGGAAAAATATAATAATATCACACAAACATCCTTTGACTTGACTAATCAGACCTGATAAATAACCTTAATGCCCCTGATCCCATTGAAAATACCATTTTATCCTTAATTTTGTCTTATGTCTAAAATAAACTAAACTAAACTAATAATTTTTTTTAACAATTTTTTAACTAATAATTTTTTAAATAATAATCCTTTACGATTATTACTTCGTATAAACTGATAGTGAAATGAGTTGTTTTGTTATTATAGAATTAACTGAAAAAAAGAAAACAAAATTGCACTTTTAACACAGTATTGATATTCGCATCAGGGTGTTATTTCATAAAAGCAACATGTAGCATAAATATACTTTAGCCAAAATTTGGCAGTAAAGGTTTTATAAGTTTCTGGAATTCCAAATCGAACCTATGAAAAACACCAAATCAACCTAGAACCACAACCAAATTTTAAATCCAGAAATCAGCAAAAACCAAACCATCCACATGGCCAAAACCCTAACCCCCAAATCCACAACCACCACCACTAACAATCACCCCAACCAATAACAGAGTCAATCTTCATATTCATCTTCAATCTTCATCACACCATCCACATTTCTCAAAACCGAAGTCAATTCAAATCAAATCAAACCAGAAGCCAAAATCAAACCAAAATCGATTTAAAATCAAACCAAAATCAACTCGAAATCAGTTCAAATCAAACCGAAATCAAGAACTAGGTTCGTCTGAGGAATTTGTCTTCGAGGAATCAAGAACTGGGTTCGTCATTTGTCTCCGAGGAATTTGTCAAGTGCGTCTGGATTTTGAGGCATAGTTGTTGGACACCAAAGAAGAAATCAAACCTTGTCAAAGCACCCAATAGCATCCAGACCTCTGACAAAGGAAATCAAATGGAGAAGAGAAGGAGGAAAAAAAAAGAAGAAAGACGATCGGCGGCGAGAGGAGATAGAGTGCCGATCTCTGCGTCCGGGAGGAGATCGAACGCCGATCGACGATGAGAGGATGACGATCGACGGTGAGAGGATGCGATCGGCGATCATAGTCGATCTCCTCTCGACGGAAGAGATCGCCACTTCTCGTCGGCGATGGTATAAAGAAGAGAGAGAGATCTTAGAGAATATAGATAGAGGAGAGAATGTTGAGAAAAGTTAATGATTTCATTATTTTGTCTCTTAATAAAGACGAAGATTGAGGTCTGGTTTCTTTTTTTCCAGATCTTCCAAGAATAATTCTTTAATTTCATTTAATTTCTTTTTCTTTAATATTTAAAAAGAAAATATTATTATTTAATTTTTCTTTAATGTTTTTCGATTTTTTTTATATTTTGTTAAAAAAAATTCTTAGTTCAGTTTATTTCAATTTTTTTAAAATTCTTTTTTATTTTAATTTCTGTTTTTAATTTAAATAGAAATAAAAAAAATAGATCTCCACCGTTCATCTTTGAGATGGACGGTGGAGATCTTTGTTTTTTTTTTTTAAATTTTTATTTTTTCAGGCATAAGACAAAATTAAGGGTAAAATGGTCTTTTCAATGGGATTAGGGGCATTAAGGTTATTTAACAAGTCTGATTAGTCAAGTCAAAGGGTGTTTGTGTGATATTATTATATTTTTCCAGTTTTAATACAATTATTCATATAATCAGGGCATGTAAATGTAATTTGCCTTTGACGTCCGTCCCTATTCCGTCCATTTTTGCCTATTTGTGGGAGTTTGAGGGGTTTAATGCCAGGAAAAAAAATTCAGGGGCCACTATGCGATTTCACTATATGTTCAGGGTGTACTAGTGCTATTAACCCTAAAATATAATGAATAATTAGAAATACATTGCAAATGGGAGGGACGTTGGCAACTTTTCATATATATTATTTAAGTTTTTTATTTTCGAATATATTATATTTATATTTAAATGTTTAAATTAATATCACCAAACATTGTTTGGTTTGGCGGCAGCTGGCAAGTCAACCGACTTCAACTTTATGTCTATGGTTCGATTCTCAACAAGATCATATTTTCAGAATAAATTGATTTTGTAAAGGGCCCAAATCCGATTGGGCCCGAGTGCAATCCAGCCCAGCCTGTTAAGACTTTGGTCTTGAGGGCTGGGCTTAACACAGGTTTTGAAATTATAAGCCCGGCCCGGTCCGGTGCGCATAGTAACTCGACCCGGTCAAAGTCCGTATCCGAAGTCCGATGGGCTCGAGAATTTCAGTCCGGGCCAGCCCGGCCTATCCCCTTTGACACCTCTAATCTAGACACATCCTTATCATCCACTCTTTACACAAGGAGTATCAAAGGCAATGAAATGATCAAGCTCTACAAAAGGAGACCAAAGGGTGATTTCCTAATCTTTTACTTGTCTTCCCTTTGATTGTAATATGTGTAACTAAACCTCCTTTCTAGGGGATTGATGTGAGAACATTTTGATGGGGTATTGCTTAAACTTTAATGTATTTGAATCTCTATTTGTGTTATATTCATTTTATAACAAGATTCTATTCATTATATAATTGACATGTATACTCACTAGTTGATTATACTCTTGTTTAGGATAATTTGTTATAGAAACTATTTAGGATTGACACCCTTGATGGATTAAGAACATAGTGATTATGATAGATTGTTAGAGGGTATATATCAACCGTGATAATCTAAACATTTAATTGTAATAAACTGATCCCGCATTGACCCCCTCTCCTTAATCAGTTAGGCATTTCAGTGGGAAGTTGTTTAGGATTCATAGTGATGGTCTAAACACATTTAAGAATACAATTGGTTAACATTTGCGAGATTGGTTCACTAAGGTAGCTTGAGAAGCATTGCCTAAATCCACTTGCGATCCCATCATTTCCCTAGCAACTCTCTTAATTGTTTATTCTATATATCTTATCTAGACTTGTTGAGCATTATATTTTCCCTATCACATTTTGTTGCTTTTATTTTACATGTATGTTTGATGGTTTGACAAACCATATAACCATCCATTTATCATGAATTACTTTATTGCATTTTAGATTAGCTAATTAATTCAACTAATTACTCTAATTCCCTGTTAAACAAATCCTAACTTACCACTTTGCTAATTTTATATCATAAGTGGATTTCTAGTGGTGAAATTAGTTTTCAAAACGAACACATTAAAACATATTTTGTTGAGTACACAACGACGCTCATCATCTAGTTAACTCAAATTCAATTATCTAATATATCTGTCTATAAACTATATTATCCATTTATAAATTACTTTATTTTTGTCACGAATACAATATATGGTGTGCCTAGTTAACTTCAAATTTGAATCTTCAATATATCTATCTATAAATTACATTATTTGTTTTACGAATTTATTGGCAATGAAATTATAAAAGGTTTGAATGATTTTGTTTGTAATTAATTTCATTGGTTGCAATAATTTATATAAATTTGAAATATTATTAATAAGTAAATAATTTTTTTAGAATTATTAAATTTGTCTTTAATATATTAAAATATAAATATGTAACAAATAATAGTTAAAAGGATATAAATGTAAACTTTTTTTTTTTTTTATCCAGATGTTGTAACTTAAAAAAAAAAAACACAAACTTATTACTTAAATTCAGTTTTAAGTGAGAAAATACAAACATGTTCTTTATTGATAAGTCGGCCACATTTGTTTTCCCCAAGATTAATTAACTCTCTCTCTCTCTCTCTCTCTCTCTCTCTCTCTCTGACACACACACATGTACTCAATGAACCTTTGACATAGATGAAGATGGTGGCTGCTGAATTTGAGTAGAGTTGGCGGATATGATGAAATTTGGATTGGTAGAGACTAGAGAATAAAAGAAATGGCTTGGATGAAGACCACGATTACCGATACTGGGAAAAGCCGGTGAAGATAGTGAAGATTAGAAAGAAAATGACATGGGTTGAGTTTTTGTTTTGCTATTTATTATTATTATTTTGAAATATTATATTAATTTGGGATTTTGGGGAAGGGGAGAGATTCGAATCCACAACGATGTGGGTAAACCACTAGGCCAACTCATCTTGTCCTTTTTGCTTTGTTATTAATTGTTAAAAAGATTAAGGTGACGAGATGAGGTTGGTCCGATAGTAAAACTCTTCACACATGCACCCAAGGTCGGCCCTGACAGCTCAAGGGACTAGAACGAAAAAAACTGTTTTATTATTATTAGGCCTATTTTTAAAAACTAAACCTATTTAAACATTTTATGTCAATTATTAATTTAAACAATAAAATCACAGCACTTTTTATATATATATATATATATTATATTATTGACATGTAATATTCCTTATTATATATTGTAGAAATTATCAAGTGTAGGATCCTGTACGAAATTTTCGTACGGGATCAAGGTTTAACAAATTGTTTAAAAAAAAAATTACACTGTTTATCACATGTGATAAGCCTTGATCCCGCACAAAAATTTACTACGGGATCCCGCACCAAAAAGTGAATATACAATTGTTAATTGAAACAAAAAGGACACAACTTTTTTTATCGACAAGTTGATTCATCTAGTCTTGACTCTCTTTGTTTCCATAACAACAACAGAACCAAACTTACTTCGCAATAAGATGGAAAATGAATTTTTAACAAACTCCATGTTTGTCTACATTGAAAGAGAAATTGTTGGTGCTATTGATCATGAATTCATAATTAATAAGTTTGATCTTTTAAAAAATTGTAGGATACAACTTAATTAGTATTGGATTGTATTTGTATTCATGTTTATTTTATAATTTGTTTTGACTTTATTTTATTTTTTTATAAAATTTGTTAACATATTTATTTAGAATATACATTTACAGGGTAAGCCTTGCTGTGTCATCTTGACGAGGTGTATCTTTATTTTCAATTAATATAATTTTCTCTTATTGTTAATGATCGGTAAAAACAAATTTATTCTAGCCCACCCTAGTGTTTAATCCTGGTTACGTCCCTGATCGGGGAAGCCTTACTCCTTTGGTGACCCCTCCATCGAAGATGTTTCCAACCTCCTCCATAGTGGTGGCCATGGTTTCGGTTAACCGATGGTTTTGTCCGCGGTTTAATTGGAACCGTACGGACAAAAACCGAACTGAAAATCAGAAACCGAAACCGGTGGTTTCGAAACCGGTTTTTTGATTTCAGTTTCGGTTTCGGTTTCGGTTTTGATTTGGCGGAGGTAAAAACCGGACCAAAACCGGCGGTTTTTGAACCGGTTAAACCGCTGGTTTTTCATATTAAAAAAAAATAAAAAAAAATTAACCAACCAATCAGACGCTACCACGTGGCAGTAAAAAAATTTATCGTTGACAGCGACAATTTAAAAATAAAAAATAAAAAAATAACCACCCAATCAGATGCTGCCACGTGGCAACGTCATTAATATATATTACCGTTGACAGCAACCAAAAAAAAAAAAAAATCACCAATCAGACGCTGCCACATGGCAGCGTCTTTAACCAAAGTTACCGTTGACAGCGACCTTTTTAAAATTAAAATAAAATAAAATAAAATAATCCACCAATCAGACGCTGCCACGTGGCAACGTCTATCACAAATGTTACCGTTGAAAGCGACCGTTTGAAAAAAAAATTAAAAAAATTGGACCAATAACAGCTTGACACGTGGCACTCAGTTTGAAAAAAAAAATTACATTTGGCCGTTGGCAGTCATCAGACGACCGTTCTGATGACCACCAACGGCTATCCATATATATATTTTTTTAACCCTTTAATTTTTTCTATTTGCAAAGCCACCCATTCTATTATCCTATAAATATCCCCCAACACTTCATTTTTCTTCACACCACTCTCATTCTCTCAACTTCTCTCAATCTCTCTCAATCTCAAATTCTCAATTCTCTCTACATTTACAATTTTCTTTAATTCTCATATCATATATTAATTATTTATTCTATTTTTTTCTAGCATACAATATATATTTCTTATATTTTTTACCATCATATATTTTTTTCACCACTATTATTCTAACAATATATTTTTTTCAATCATCTATTTTTTTTACTTTGTTACCATTATTATTCCAACAATTTTTTCTTAACATATATCTATATTTTATTATTATTAATTTTTCAATGGCAAGTGGAAGTGGAAGTGGGGGAGATGGTTCAAGAAATTTGAACAGAGGAAAGGGTGCAATGCAAAACTTGTTGGAAACCATTGGTGATGCTGTCACTTACGACGATGTGACTTTTCACCAGTTCCTTCAAGATCGATTTGGATCCGATCACCCTTTTACTCCTAATCCCCCTCTAACAATTCCCGAGTTCGACGGACTCGACCCCACTCACAATACCCCCAATACTAATGAAAGTGTATCTAACCCCCCACCCCCTTCGGATGATTTTTTTGCAGGTGAAGGTGAAGAAGAAAAGCCGACGAAGTCCGATCTCTTCAAAATGCATATGAAGAAAAGTAATTTACAAGATGGATCTTTCCATATACAATGCAATCACTGCACCAAAACATACAATGTTCCAAGAAACTTCGGATATGGCATGTTATGGACCCATGTCAGAAAAACTCACCCGTCAGAATTCGCGAGTGCAAATAACCAAGCCCAAATCTCCAGGTATGCAACCTCTTCTAATCAATTATTTCATTATATGGCTGAAAAAAATAAAGAACAATTAGCATTAATGGTTGCAACTGAACACTTACCTTTTGGTTTTGGTGAGAAAGTAGGTTTTGTTAATTATTGCCAAAATGCATTAAATCCTGCAATGCAACGTGTTCCTAGATCCACTCTCACACGTACACTAAATGCCATTTACAAAAAAGAAAAAAACAATTTGAAAACATTTTTTGAACAATTTCAAGGTCGGGTTTCCGTATGTGCCGACATATGGATCGACAATTTGGTAGTCATTCATATTTGGGTGTCACATGTCATTATATGGACAATGACTGGGACATGCAAAAAAGAATTCTTGCATTTCGTGTTTTCGATGACCCGCATTCAGCTCAAAATATTTTTTGACTCCTTAAAATCATTTTTGAAGAGTATAATATTTTAAACAAAATTTTTGTTATTGGCTTGATAATGCTGCAAGCAATACCGCATCTATTCCTTACTTACGGGAGTTGTGCAATCCCTATTTTGGGGGTAAATTATTTCATCAATGTTGTGCATGCCATGTTTTAAATTTGTGTGTTCAAGCTGGATTAACAGAGCTTTCTGCTTTTATTAGACCAATTAGAGATAGTATTAACTATATTTGGAGGCATAACAAAATCATGAAACAATGGTTAAAGTATTGCTCTCTGAATAATATGCGTCCCAGAAAATTTTCTCGTGACATTACCACTCGTTGGAATTCAACTTATAAGTTGCTTAGTGAAAGTGTTGAATATAAGGATTTATTAGTTTCTTTTATTAATTATAACGTTCCAACAATTTCTCTTGAATTGAACCATTAGGATGTATGTATAAAAATTCTTGAATTGTTACGTGTTTTAATGATGCTACCATTGCTTTATCTGGTGTTTACTATCCCATTACTCATTTATTTCTTACTCAAAGTGTTAATATTGCTAGTGCATTTAATGATTGTAGATTTGATGTTCAATTGAGTCCATGTGTTGCTACCATGAAAACAAAATGGGTTTCATATTATGGGGAGATTCCAAAGATTTATTTGCTTGCACCGTGTTTTGATCCACGCTTTAAATTAAATTGTTTGCAGGATTATTTAGACAATTATTACAAATGTTTAAATTTAGAGGTTGATATTCTTCAGTTATATGCTTCCATTAAAACTTTGCTTTATGAATTATACAATGAATATGTTATAATGTATGGTCAGTCTTTCAACGTGCCGGTTTCACAACCCCAACCCACATCTGGTGGCAGTAGTTCTTCTGCAAAATTTCAATTAAGGGGTTTAGGGGATCGACTGTTTTCCCAAAGATCCAAAAAATTACGAACATCTTCTTCATCATCATCTGCCTCTGAGTTTGACCGGTATTTAGAAGCCAATCATATATTTCCAGATGAAGGATTTGATCTCTAGGTTTGGTGGAAGAGTAATCAACAGGAATATCCAATTTTGGCTATTATTGCCAAACAAATTCTTGGAACGCCGGTTTCTACAGTTGCTGTGGAACAAGAATTTAGTGCAGGTGGAAATATTTTGGACCTAAGACGGTCGGCTATGTCTCCACAATCACTTGAAATCCAGGCATGTGTTGATGATTGGACAAAGGCAAAAATATAGACAACAAGAACTTCGGCCGGATATAGCGAACGACTTCTTCGAAGGTGACCAAACCACAGGAACGGAAGGCAGCGAATAGATTCCGTTCCAACTTCCAACCTCCAACACCGAGCAACTAATAAAGGTAAAAGAACTACGTGGCCTTTGACTCCTCTACATTGGTGGAGGATACATAGGCAGCTTAATTGTGGTAAAAAATTAAGTGCAAGGCTGGTATTTTTTTTTTTTTTTTTTTTTTTTTTTTAATTTAACTTTGTTACATTGTAATATTATATTTGAATTCAAGCCTTCAAGGCTAATTTTTGTTATTTTTTTTTTGTTATTTTTTGTTATTTATTAATAAATGTCAATTTCTTTTCTTTTAAATATTGTGAAATACTTAAATACATCAATGAAAATGTTTGTAAATGTTTTTTTTTTATTTACAGCTTTATGATTTTATATTAGTCAAGATTTTGATTTTATATTTAATTTACAATTTACAAAATACAAACAAGCTTTACCAAAAAAACCAAAAACCATATTTTTTTTATCAAAAAAAAAAAAAAAAACCAACCGAAACCGGTCGAAAACCGAAACCGAAAAACCGCTGGTTTTAAACCGAAAACCAAACCGGTTTTCCGGTTTCGGTTTTGGTGAGTTCCCAAACTGAAACCGACGGTTTCGAACCGAAACCGAACCGTGGCCAAGACTACTCCTCCAAGGAATAAGCCAACCATCAGATGATAGCACCCATCATGATGTTGAGGCTAACCACAAGATGAGAATTTCAAAGCTGATCCAAGGCCATAACGACCTCCTCCGCTAACTAGACGATGAGAAAGAGCGTGGAAAAATAATGAAAGAGATCATAAAGGGGAAAACATCTCAAGGCTGGTGGGATTCCCCTATTGATGACTTGAATGTGGAGCAGTTGCGTCAACTGGATGCAGATTTCGAAAAGCTAAGCAAGACCATGCACAACAAACTAAATCAAAAATAATCTATGAGGTGGAGGAGCATCGTCCTCGTCGCTTCCAATAGTAAAGCCTCCCTCAACAAGGAGCTAGTTTTCCCATGTCTATGGTTAAGGCTTTAATAAACCAATGTTAGAGTTATCTTTTTTATGTTTTTCAAATTTTTCTGAAGTTTTATTTCTATTTTCTATGTTTATATATATATATATATATTTTTTTTTTTCCCGTAATGTTTACATTCTTATCTATTATCTTTTATCTTTTTAAGGTTGATTTTTTTAAATTTTATAGTTTTAGTGACACTTGTATTCTAATTGGATTGACCGTGTCAAGGTAAAATCATAAAACATAAAAGGTTCCAACACAAAATCGTCATTCTAACGCAATCTATTGATTTTTGTAGTTTTTGTTAGCGTTGATTGTTAAAAAACTTATATTTGGAACAATGTTAAAATTTCAGATAAAATTGGAAGGTCATAAATGTAAAAAGTAAATAACTCTGTATTTGTATTAAGTCGTCTCAGAAGAGAAAACAAACATGTTAGAATCCCATAAATATTAGGGCAAATTGCACTATAGTAACTTGAAATGTGACCATAAAGCTTAATATTCAACCTTGATGTTTATTACACAAAGGTACCTCACCGTTGGTCAACAAACAGTCAGATTTAATGGATGACCATGCTTTTATGTTGCAAAGACACAATTACCTATGCCGAAAAATGCTAATACGAGAATTGAACGGTCCATACTTAGAGTTTAATGATCAACAGTCCAATCATAAATCAATAATAATAATAAAAAAACTAAATTATTATTATTATTTAAAAAAAAAAAAAAGAACATATATGTTCCTAAGTTTATCAAGCTTAGTTTTTCATGTACTGGAAAATTAAATTTCTTTATGAGAAAACAAACACGAAGGTGATGAAGTCTCTTCCAATCTTCCACCCATCGATATCATCTCTGTCACGCTGATGGCGCTTAGAGTCAACGTCCATATGTGGTGACACTTCACTATGTTGTGCATCACCACATAGCTCTATAATCATCACTTGGGTTTGTTGTTCAACCAACAAAAATACTTAGTCGAGAGAGAATTTTGTTGTTTTTGGGTTTTCTTCTACTTTCTCCCACTTTCAACTCATTGTTGGAATAGATTTGAGTTTAGGTTGATTTGTGTTTTGGAAATTGATTGATCTAATGATGAACTAGAAGAGTTTTGTTTTCACTTTGATTAAAGAGTTGTGTTTCCAAATTGACTGAAGTGTTTGTATTTCCAATTTGACTGAAGGTTGTGTTCTCAAATCGGGTTTTTTTTTTTTTTTTTTTTTGTTAATAATATATATATATTGACAATAATATTTACTTTGTTATCAGTTTCTTTTTTATTATTTTATGTAGTTCACAACCAACCAAAATGATTTCACTTAATGGAAGGTATTTTTGTGTAATAAAATCAAAAGGTTGAATATAGTTACATGGCCATAATTCATGGTACTTTAGTGCAATTTGCCCTAAATATTTAGACATTTTAGATCTTCATCAAATTAAGGCTATGTTTGGGATTGATTTGCTTAAAATATATATCGCTTATAGCTTAACTTAATAAATAACCAGCTTAACAAAAAGTAGGTAGGTGCTTAGTAAACTAAATTTTAAAATTGCATTGCTTTTGAAAGGGTGAAAATGTATTTGATAAATGACAAAAATAGACATCAATCAATTGGTATAATAATTATATATTTAAATATTAAATATAATTATAATAAAATTAAATATTAAAAATTTGAAAATTTGAAACTTCAAATGTCTAAGGTGGACAGATCTGAGGCGTTCGCCCCTCAATTTTATTTGGTCGTGGAGGGGGCAAACCCTCCTCCATCAGTTCTGGCGATGGAGGAGGCGTTTCGCCTCCTCTTCCAGCATTGGAGGAGAATTGACGTCCCCCGGTGACATTGAATCTAGATTCAGCCTCACCAGAGGAGGTCGATCCTTCTCTTTTATTGGAAATCTGGAAATAGAGGAGGCGAGACGCCTCCTCCGTCATTGGAGGTCAATCCTCCGTTGGCGCCGCCTCCTCAATTTCCAGATTTAATGGAGGAGGCTCTTGCCTTCTCCGAAACTAGAAACATAAGAGGCTCGCTCCTCCGTTGCCGGAGGCGGAGCTAGTTTCCTCCAATGACGTAGTAGCCGAAGAATGCCAGTCCTCCTCCGACCTCGACATATGGCGATGGGCACCATATATAAAATTTTTATGTTTTTTTGTTTTTAATTTTTTATAATATCGTTATTAAATAAAAGGGTAATATTGTCTTTTATTAAAATAATGAAGGTATTGTAACATTTCTTAAGTAAAAATCAGTTTCTCCAATAATCAGCTTCCAAAAGCAACCCCCAACCAACTTCTCAAAAGTTGATTATTGGATGAGCAAATTATAAAATAAACTGCTTTTGGGAAGTTTACCCAACACCCATTTATTCAAATACTTATTTCTCAAGAAAAAGTAACCTCAATCATAGCCTAAAACCATTAAGATTTAAAACAAAAAAAATTGAAAAATAAAATAAACGCCACCTTTATAAATGTGCTTGTTGCCAAGACATCACACATTGCACAGATTTCATGATAATACAAATGTCACAAACCTGGTCTTATTGCAAGGAATGTACTAAGCACACAACAAAACCTTAGACTAGAGCTATCAAAATGACCCACGACCCGTGAACCTGAGGTTGATAAATAGGTTCAAGTTCGCTTTAAACGGGTTTGGGTCATAAATGTGTTAACCCGTTTGACCTGTTTATTATACGGGTTGTGTTGGGTTTCACTAAACCAGGTGGCAGGTGACCCATTCAACCCATTTATAAAGGGCAAATTTATAAATTTAAATTATATAGGGTTATAACTGCAATTTTACATAAGGTATATAATATAATATGAAAACCCTAAAATCTAAACACTCCATCTTTCTTTCTTTCTGGTCTCTGCCTCTTCAACACGCTGACCACATCCATTCTTTCTTTCCCTCTGGTCTTTGCCTCCGTCACCTTGTTCCGTTGCTGAAATCACCCTAAAATTGTTTCCTTTTGGAAATGGAGTCAGATGCTTGAATGTGGCAATCTATGCAAGGATGGTAGCTGAGTCCAAATGTGAGGTTGGCGATTTGATTCAGGACATCCGGTCTCTGATATGCAAGTTAATGCTTTTTCAATTTCTTTTGTGCCAAGGATTGCAACGAGTTGCTCACGAATTGACCAGAAGGCCTTTAAGCTTTGTTAATTCTTTCTCAGTATTGGGTTAATTTCTTTCCCAGTTGGCTTTCTAAGTTAGAAAAGCTTTATTAATTCTCTTCTCTGTATTGGGTTAATTTCTTTCCGGTTGGCTTTATTAGTAGTGGATGATGTTTCCAGTTTTGTTTAAAGAAGTTCTTTTCTTTTCATAAAAGAAATGAGATGCAGTATAAAAACACCTAAGAATAAAATACCTAAGCTTAAATACAGATGAACTATGTTAAAAAATAAAACTAATGAACAAACAGAAGTTAAAGCATCTTAATATTTAAGATGACATAAGGCAGTTGCACTATCAAATAACGATAAAAGATACTGCCATAAAACTATCTTGGCTGCTGTAGGTGATGGTGTTAGAATTCCAATCTTTGGGTCTTTGTACCAGTGGAATTTTTTATTCAGCCAGGTTAAGAGGAAGAGGTTGGTTTATCTTCATAATCTTCAATACGAATTTTGCATGCGAAGCACAATTTTTTTTTTTTTTTTTTGGGGGGGGGGGGGGGGGGGGGGGGGGGGGGTAATACATGAAGTAAAGAGAGAAGAAATACCAATAGCAAAGGAATAGACAGTGTTAATGAACACAACCTGTATCAACTTGGCTAACAAATGATAAACCAATTTCAAACTAAGAAATTCTCCATCAATATCCTCTTTTGAATAAGTATAGGTTAAATTTCATATAACATCACTCCATGAAACATAACTATTTTAGTAAACTCTAGAATATCCATTGCATCCAGTTCAGTTAGTTCATATAAGTGAGGATCCTAATGCCAATTAAAAGCATAATGAATATAAGTCAAACAACAATCAACTAGAAAAAATTTGAAAATAACACCGCCACACTCCTTGAACATTCCACCTAAAGCAGAACTTGAAAATGATATCAACTCTACTGCACTCATTTACTAAACCAAAATAAGATCTTATATGCTTTACAAGCAGTAAAGGAGCCAGGGTAGAAGAAGATGTTGCAATTTTAACCAATGGCATGGTCCTTGGTAGAGAGAAAGACATCTTAGCAAATGAGGTCTGCCATATAGGAGGGTCTTACAATTAAATCGTCATTCTGGTTCAGCCATTTTGAGGGATTTCTATTAAGCTCTAAAGATAAATCCCCTCTTATTCTATTCATCCTTGACCATGAAGTATCTCAAATTTTCCCTAGTTGGTCAACGTCTCTAAAAATGTAGAGTTCATAGCAACTCTCGAGGCCATTGTCAAAACAATTTAGCCTTGGTGCAAAATTATGCATAAGCATTGAGCTTATTAATTCAGGCCAAGTCAGACAAAATGATGAGATAGCTGAACTTGATTGATATATATTTCCACAACGATTCATAATAAAGGCAAGTATCAATTAAAACTTGAACTTAATTAAAGAGCTTCAGCATATTATTGGATGGACAAGGAATGTATTTTTGAAGTTCTTCAAATGTTAAGGTAGGATAAGGAATTTAAGTGATGCTGGAGACAAGTATAGTGCTCGCTTTCCCCATTCATGCTCAAATCCTAAGGGCACTTAACTAATTAGGAATGAAGATGAAAGAGAATCAACTTCCATTGGAAATGGAATCGGAAAAGGAAACTTAATTTCTTAGGTGGGCAGAAGAAATTCAGCCGTGTTCAAAAAATCGGCCTAGGCAGCCTTGGCTGCCACGATTTTGGCCTAATACAAAATGGCGTCATTTATTTTTTTTCAAAACCCCTAATACAAAACGGTATCATTTTTTGCGTCATTTTGGGCTTCATAAAATGGAAGCCAAAATCCCAAAATACCCTTTTTCTTCGATAAAACCCTATTCAAAGCACAGCCCCTCTCCACCATTAGTCCAACCGGCTGCAGCCGCTGCCGTCACCAGTCCCTCGTTTGGATTGGTTTATCTAGATGTGGTCATATTGATTGGTTTTTTATTTAGGAAAAAAAATAAATTAGGGCTGCCTAGGCAGGCCAGACCGGACTAGCGCCTAGTGCCTACTAGGACACTGAAATTAAATTCCCTTAATTTGTGTGTTAGGTTCACTAACTTAATCCGTAAAAGTAAAAGTTAGTAAACACGGTAGACGTAAATCACAAATTAAATTTCATTTCCCTCATTTGAATTCCCAATTACCAAAACACCCTAAAAGCCTCTTTGTTACACGTCTACATTCTAAAATCCTAATTTTAAAAAATATCACACAAAATTCTAAAACCCTGACTTTTATAACAGATCCTCAATCCCTAACTTTTATAACACATCCTCAAATCCCAAACAAATGGCCAATAGTACTAGGAAACAAATTCAAAATTAAGATGCTAGATAATCGCAGATACAATTGATGACACTAAATTCAATTAAAAGTTTAAATAATATCTGTAACATTTCAATCCTAACCAATAATGGGTAATAGAGAATCATAAGCTTATACCTTACTTTGCAAAATCTCATTAAATTAACTGAAAACTCAGTCAGTTAACCACCAAGTCATAGCATAAGTAGGTCAAAGATCATAAAAATGCATAATTCAATGTACCATTGCAAAGACCCAACTAAGAAAACAAAATAGAAATATGAAAATTCACCTAAGATAACCAGGAATCTTAATGCGAATAAAGAGCATATCATAATATAAGCAATGACCACAGACGAGATCCCAGCAGAAGCATAAGAGACCTTGACACTCTTGGCTCTGTTCTATCAAGTGCGAGATCCAGAAGCACAATCCCAATTCCACCAAGCACGAACATGAATCCAGACGAAAGGCCCTCAATGATGTACTGACCGTTGACGCGTCCAGGGAGGAAGACGACGGGGCGGACGGAGCCGGTGGCAGGATCCTGGGTGGAGCCGATGCCTGGAGGCTCCACGATCACGTCGTAGACGATGCCTGAAACAACCATGAAGTAGGTTAGGAGGACGAGGGAAAAGACAGTCATGGGCGACGGAAGAGTGAATGATGGCAGCTTCAGGCGGAGTCTTGGTGGGCGGAGGATGGAGAAAGGAAGGATCTTTAGGATGTAAAAGATTGGATCTATGGATGTCGAAGAAGAGTCTGTCGGTGTCGACAGGGTTTGGGTTGTTTCAGCTTTTGGGGCCATTTTCTTCCCGAAATTTCAAATTGATCTTTCGATTTTTCAGTGTTCGACTCCTTTAAGCGATAACTGAAGCCAGGAAAGTGAATTTAGGCAATTCGATTATATTAGGGCAAATTGCACAAATATACTCTAACTATATGCCTAATTGCACTAAAACTAGAAAAACTAACATAATAACACATACATACTTTCTTCCGTTGGCTACCATTGGTTAGTAATCATAGAGACGCAATTACACTTTTACCTCTGAAGAAATACATTAATTAATTAAATATAAGAGAAATAAGAAGAAAAAAAATACAATGATTAAAAAAAAAAAAAGATTATAAAAAATAAAAAATAATAGTCCATAACCAGCTACCCTATTCAGACCACCAAATTAAAATTAAAAAATAAATAAATAAATAAAACAATTAATTAATGTTTTTTTTGCAAATTAATACGATAAAAGTATTTAAAAAAATCCCTCAAACAAATAACAATCTCAAGCCGTCAAGCATCGATCAAAAAATCTCGACCATCCAAAAATAAAATTAAAAAAAGAAGTAATTACAGATAACCTACCCGAGATTTATCAATTTACACTCAGAAACGACTTTATCAAATATTGACACTCACTTCCCCTGTCATTAGTATTGACCATTACATTTAACTGTTGCCTTTTTCAAAATGCTGAAAAGACGAAACTACTCCTGACAACTATAATTAAAAAATGGTAATTAAAAAATTAATAAAAATGCAAAAGGTTATAAAATTAAAAATCTTTAAAAAAACTTTTAAAAAATTGGATCTCTATCTTTGAAGATTTATCAAAAAAAAAAAAAAAAAAAAAAAAAAAAAAAAAAAAGGAAATAAAAAATTTCCAAATTATCATCATCCTCATCTCTCCACAGCCATCATCATCCTTCAATCACAAAATTTCCAGATTTTTATATCAATTTTTTTTTTTTCTTTCAAAAACAAATTTCATATTATTAAAAAAAAAGAACAAATTTCACAAAAAATCTAGTAACAAAAAAATTAAACAACCCACGTACAGTGTATCCATCCAATAACAACTCTTCATCAAACAAAAACAAATACTCAACCAAATAATTAAAAAAAAAATGAAGATCATGAAAGTTGAAGATCTTCAACCTTACATCCGAAAAGTGAAGATCTGCTCTGATTCCATTTCCCTCGCAAACTTTGTTCAGTGAGCAAGACCAAACTCATATCTTTGGGAAGACTTTTCAGTAGATGCTACTCGTTTAGATGAATATGATGGAGGATGTTAGACGACATTGGTGAAGCTAGAGATCTTTTCCAAGTTTTTTTTTTCTTTTTCTTTTACTTTTTTTTGAAAAAATATTTCAATGGAAGAGATTGTGTGGACAAAGGAGTTGAGGAGATCATATCTTCTTTATTTTTATTTTTTTGTATTTTTTTAAAAATAAAAATTAATAAATGTACACTTTATAATTTTTTTTTTTAATGAATGAGTCTCCACCATCCATCTATGTGATGGATGGTTGAGATCCATCTTCTTTTATTTCGCTTTTTTCAAATACTTTTTTTGATTTGTTTTTTTAATTTATGATTTTATTAAAATAAGGATAAATGTTAAAAGACGATATTACCCCTTGGATTGTCAAAAGTTAACAGTCAAACTTGGTCAAACTTTAATGGCATAAGAGGTGAGTGTCAATTTATGATAAAGTTGTTTTTTAGTGTAAGTTGGCAAACCTCAGGTAGGTTTCCTGTAATTACTTCTTAAAAAAAAAAAAAAAATTTTAAAAAAATGAAATATTTTTTTAGAAAAACAAAAGAAAATGTTGAGAAGATACATGGATAATTTGAGATCTCCTCCAAACTACAGCAGAGATGCTTAAAATTAAAAAATAATAATAATAATAATAAAATAAATAAAAAATAAAAATAAAACATCATCAAAGATGAAGTTTCTGATAAACTGACTCTGATGATCTTTCTGATAAACTGACCACAACCCACCACTACCGCAAACCTCCACCACTACAACCCATTACCACCGCAACCCACCACTACCACTACCAATCCTTTGATGACAAAACCACCACCGCAACCCACCACAACCCACCACAACATCTACGCAACTTTCTTCACATCTCAACCACCAACAGCAACAAACTCGTTATTTTGTTCACGATTTTGTCTTCAACCCACACGTATACAACATGTTAGGTTTATAGTTTGTGTTGGCTTGATTCCGTATCAAAACGCTCTTTGCTTATAATGGTTTAGTTGCCTAGGTGGTTCACGCGATTTCAAGCTTCAAGGAGAATTGTGACTTTCTGAACAAGCATGTCTTCAAGAGGTTGCATCGTCTTAGAGTATTTGGTAATTGAGACCTTACCTCTTGTTAGATTTAGGATACACACACAATATCATGTATTTGTGTCCCTGCATCATTGTACAATATTTATTGACCACACACATTTACTTTATGTGTACATGCATTTGTTCGTAAATGATTTAAAATTCCTAGTTGAACATGTTCTAAGATTTGATCTTAAAACAAATGCATACTTGAATGTGTTGTGCATATTTGTTTGAGTTTTTATGTTCGTCTGTTTTTATGTTTTTATTTGTTTTTATTTGTTTTTATTTTGTGGTTGAAAATCTCATACGGATCCAACCATGTGTGGATCTGTCCCTAGATGAGTTTCAAGTGATTCAGAGACTTGTCTAAGTGTTTTCAGATGTTTCCGAGTCTTTCTGGGTTCACTTGATTCAGCGGTATTTTGAGAAATTCGAATGTGTTTCGGAGGTTTTTTGAGACGTTTGGGACATTTCAAGTTTTGGTTAGAAACCAGATTGAGTTTCTAAGTCGTAGGAATGGCCGGATTCGAGTTTTGGTCAAATTGGCAAACTTGGGATACCAAGGTTGTCTTGGCGAGGGCATTCCCTTGCCAAAATAAGGCTGCTGCCCATGTGAGGCAGCAAGTCATGGCGAGACGCTTGTCTCTCACCAAAACAAAGTTGCTGCCCATGTGAGGCAGCAAGCCTTGGCGAGATAGTTGTCTCACCACAAAGGCGCGAGACAGGCTTGCCTTGGCGAGAGTGTTCTCTCACCAAGTCTCACCTATATATTCAAATCCCGTGCACCGATTTTCATTTGACAATTCAAAAGGTGAGATTTTCGTCTTTTAAAGTAGATTCAAGATCAATCATTTTCAAGGATTAATTTCTAGGTCTTAAATTGATTTCACTCTATTTTGTGGGGATTTTCATCCTTTAATCAAGGTATGATTTGTTCTTCATGTTTATTGATTTGTTTTCAATAAAACCTTGATTTATTACTTTGATGTATGTTGTATGTGACCTAGAATACATTGATTGGTGATTCTATTTTACTTTAAACTAGATTAACATGATTTATGAGCTTAAATGCATCTAGTTTCCATAGGATGATGTGATCTTGCATTTTATGTTGTGTGTTTTTCATGAACACTAGATCAAGCCTTGTAAGGTGTAAAAATCTCAATAAAATCTTGTAAGGATCTAGGTTGAGTGTTGATAATCGTTCATTAGCCAAAGGCCTACGAGTAGAATAGGAGTTATACATGACAATAGTAGTGAGTCATGGAGATTGATCATTTGAGTGTGTACTTTCTATTTAACTAGTGAAGTGGTTTATCATGATCGTGGATTCGGTCTGTGAATGTTTCCTCTTCAGAGGTTTTACCACATAAAAATCTCTTGTGTTCAATCTCTCTATCCTAACTCATAATTGTATATTTGTGCTTAATTGAACATTATATTAACATGTACAATTGAGAATTGAATAAAAGGATTTTTGACAAACACCTTTAGATATGAATTACTTGTGTATTTTACTTGTTAGTACATGTATATGTGTATTTCATTTGTAGTTATAGTTTAGGTGTGGTTTGATTGTGATTTTAATATTGTTTTAGCTATAAAATGAGTTGTTACTAAACAATCCAGAGAGTAGAATGCTTGCATGCCAAGTGTTCGACGAAAAGTGTGAATGTAGGCTACAACATATTCACCCCTCTCTAGGTTGTCTTAGGGTCATTTAACTTTGTATTATGATCGAGCCATTTCAATACTACTATTTGGCCCCCATTTCTATCACTCTTGATTGTATCTCGGGCAATAATTGAGTATTTAATGGCTCTAAATAAGTTATGCATGTAAATATGTTGATTAGGGGCTTTGAAGTGTGAATCCAGAATATTCGGGCCAAAAATGAAGAATTGGAGGGCAAAAGAGTGAATTTGCCAAAAAGGAAATTCGGCCCTCTCATTCAGCTGTTTCTGGCCACCGTTTCAAGCACCGGATCAAAATAGCAAGTTCTGGGGATTAGCATTCTACAGGCAAGGGCATCGATTTTAGGGTGTCGAATTCCTCCAGATCAGTAAAATGACGAGATTCCTAACCTAAAGTCTTCCCATATATAAACCAAACTTCCCTATCATCTAAAAAACACCTTCCCATGAGCTCCAAGTGTCTTCAACCATCACAAACACCCAACCTCACCAAAAACATCATCTTTATCATACATTACCTCACCAACTCACCCAAGACATCATTTTCCCTAACCTCCACACCAAATTCATTCTACATCTTGAAGATTCATTGAAGAGGCAAGAGGAGATTCACCAAGGCCAAAGGATTCTCAAGCACATCAAGGACCAAGAAGAATCTTGTGAGGGCTTTCATGGGTTCATTGTTTAACTTGCTCTTTTTATTTGTTTCTTCAATTATGTGTAACTAAACCCATATAATAAATTGGATTTAATTTGTAATCAATCCATACTTAATTTCCCTAATTCATTGAACTCCAAGTTGTTATCTTATTTTCCATGTTAATATTGGGGCTCGATTTAGCATGGTCTTGCAGAATAGTTCACATTTGATGATTGTGGTTTAGTGTTTGAAGGGCCTTTCAACACATTTTTCAATCTCTAGCTCAAATGACGAGGAAAAGTACTTATAAAGATTTTATTATTTGAAAACTTTGACAAATTGTTCTCAAGAATAGGTTTTGGTCAAAACCCATAGTAAGGCTTACTTGAGTAGAGATTGTAACTTTGGGCTTTTAATTATAATAAATTTTCAGAATAAGTCTTAAGTTGGATTAAAGTGCTTAAAGAAACTAATAGATTTATTGGGTATTCTTCTCGTGGTTCCATCAATTCCTCAATACTCACCATTGTACCTCTACATTACATTTAACTAGTGGCTGTTTTAATTTTAATGGTTAGTTTAATTTTCAAGTTTTCTAAAATTAATCTCATCAATCAAAATGCAACTTTACAACCTCACAAACCAGTCAGTCGATCGTGATCGCCTCATCGTCCAGACGTCTATTAACCATGGGGGAGTATGCTCTCCCTTCTATCGGAAATCAACCATCAGCAATTATCCTCAACAACCTCACAAGAAAGTATGAACTGAAAGGGGAGCACATCAGTCTGCTTCCATCTTTTAATGGATGTTAGGTTTTAGATTTTTGTTGGCTTGATTCCATAATAAAACTCTCTTTGTTTGTATTGACTAGTTGCTTAGGTGGTTCGTTTTTGATATGAGCTTCAAATAAGGAAAGCAACTTCTCATGCAAAATTCGTTTTTCAAGAGGAAAAATGCTTACTTGGATATTAAGGTATCGAGATTCTTTCTCCTCTTGCAAGGCGTAAGTGTGCGCGCACACACACTCACACACACACATACACACACACACACACATTACATTCATATGTTTCCCTACATCGTTGTGCTCAATTGGTATAACACATAAACACACATATTCTTGTATGCTCATGCATTAGACTTAAATTGCCAACTCTTATGAAAATGCATGTTCTAGGAAATGACATACTTGTGTGTCTTTGTGTTTATTTGTTTGTGTTTGAGTGTTCTCAAAGCCCAAACATGTTTCATAATATTCCTTATTGAGTTCCGAACATTTCGATTACTCACTATAAGATTTTCGTGTGCTTTAGAGCTATTTCAAGTCATTTCATGATTCAAGGGTACTTTAGGAAATCCATAATTATTTTGTTTGTTTTCAAAGCTCAAACATGTTTTTTAAAATGTTCATCATTGAATTCCGAGTGTTTTGGTTACTCATTCGAGTAAATCCAAGTTCCGAGGCCGAAGAATGGTCAAAAACGCGAAAGGAGTGCAAATGAAGAATATGAGAAGGGGGATGGCAAATTGCAAAAATCACCTCTCTCCCGTGGAGGCATGTGGCCTCCACGTGCACCTCCACGGGGAAGCTAAGGTGTCATCCTCCCATTTGTTGCTTTTTCCTCTTTTGTTTTCCCTCCTATTTATATTCGAATTTGTGCAGAATTTCTATACAACTTGTCAATTTTTTGTTTTGTTTTGTTTTGTTATATCTCACTCTTCTTAGATCTAAATTTAGTGATTCAAAAACCAAAATTTTTTTTTTTTCAAAGTAGAACAAGTTCCAAGGGTTTCTAGAGTTGATTGGAGTCCATATTTTTTTATTTGCTTTGATTTTCATGTTAGGTTTTAGATGTGTGTTGGCTTGATTCTATAACAAAACGCTATTTGTTTATATTGCTTAGTTGCTTAGATGATTCGTGATTAGATCAAGCTTCAATGAAAGAAAGCAACTTCGCATGCAAAGTTTGTCTTCAAGAGGAAATGTGCTTACTTGGATGCTAAGGTATCGAGATTCTCTCTCCTCTTGCAAGGCATAAGCACACACACACACACACACACACATTGCATACATTTGTGTCCCTGCATCGTCATGCTAAATTGGTATAACACATTCACACACATATTGTTGTATGCACATGCATTAGATTTAATTTGACAACTTTTGTAAAATTGCATGTTTTAGGACTATCTCTAGGAAATGGCATACATATATGTGTTCTTGTGTTTGTTTGTTTGTGTTTTATAGATTTTGGACTTGAATATGTTCTCATATTATTCTTTATTGAGTTCCAAACATTTTGATTACTCATTCATAAGTTTTTGATTCCCGAGTTGGAAGTTACGAAACTTTCCGTATGTTTATCGTGCATGGTTTTCATCCTTATGTATCGAGTCGAATTCTAAGTTTTTGATAAAAGTTTTGTAAACATCCATTTCCATGAGGAAGTTATGGTTCGTAACCTGAAAGTGGATTCAAATTTGGAGTTCAGAGGCTGGAGAACGGTCGAAGAACGTTGAGAGGAGCGCATAAGGAGAAAAGGAGAAGAGAGGTGGCTTTTTGCCAAAACCTCCCCTCTCCCGTGGAGGCATGTGGCCTCCACGGGAAGGCCAGCCCTTTGCCCCTATGGAGGCCATGCACCTCCATGGGGAGCTGAGGTGGCGAGTTGTCTTTGGCTGCCCAAGATTGGTCCCTCTCCACATCATCTTCCTTCCATATATGCTCAAATTTCGTGCAGAAATTTTCACAACTTTTGGATTTTTGTTTTTATCATATCTCTCTCAATTCATCTCCGATTTTAGAAATTCAAAAGCCAAAATTGTTGGTCTTTGAGATAAGAACAATCCTCAAGTATTTTCAAATTGAAATGATGTCCAAATATTTTGCATTGATCTGATCTTCAACATGTGTTCATCATTTTTGTAAGTGAATCATCTTCTATACTTTTTTCTCATGATCAACTTGTTGCATCTCTTGATTTGATTATGAAATTTGTTTAGAATGATTTGGATTCCATTTTTAGACTTGTTTAAGTAATTTTCGAAATTAGCTCTTGTGATTTTTGATTGAATATATTTTAGCTAATTTTGAAGCACATGAATTTGAATCTAGAAAAACTTTGTGATTTGATCTTGATTATTAATTTCTAGGTTTTTGTCACATGCTCTAGAACTAGGATATTTTGATTGTGATCTCTATCATTCAAATCTAGTTCTTGCTTGGTTGAATATGTTGTGGATTTCAAGTGTTAACTTGTTCACTTGATTTCAAAGCTAGTTTTGTACTTCCTATTAAACACTTGTTATTTTAGCTTTTGATTGACTTGTTTAGGTTTCTAGATAATTTTTGAATGATTTTGAATGCCTAATATAGATCTCTAATCACATGTTCATAAGAATTAGTTACATTTGTTTGTGAGCTTGATTTGTGAAATACTAATTCTTCTAGAGTGTGTTTGATCTATATACTCTATTTGCTTGTGATTGCATCATGATTGCATGTTTGCACTTCACTTAGATCATTGCCTTGCAAAAGATGGAAGTCTGTTTTTGAAGTGAGTGAAGCTTTAACTTGAGCAAGAAGACTTAGCTAGGATAGTAATCCGGATAGCCAAGCAAGAAGTCTTAGTTATGATCGGGGTGATCCGAATAACTAAGTAAGAAGTCTTGTCTAGGATCAAGGAGATCCGGATAGTCAAGCAAAGAGACATATCTCTCATCAGAAGGCCCGAGGGTAGGTTAGAGTGGGATAATCCAATAGGGTAGATCATGTGTTAATTGCTTGAGGGTGTACACTCTATCATCTAGTGAAAAATTAATTGCCGGTGGTTGTGGTATCAACCCGTGGATGTTTCCTCAATTTGAGGTTTTACCACGTAAAAATCTCTTGTGTTGATTTTAATACCTTTGGTTTCTTTACATACTTTAACTTGTATTGTTTTAACTCTTGCTTAATCGAATCCACTTTGACTTGTTAAAACTATCTTCTTGTTAATACTCTAAGTGTGTATAAATTGGTTGTGTGAAAAAAAGAGCGAGAATTTGAGCATATACCTATTTACCCCTCTCTAGGTATATTTTACACTATAAGTGGTTAAAAAGAATTTCATGTTGGGATTTTTGCCTTAAAGCTTGTCATTTGTAAATGTTATAAATTCAATAATAAAAGAAGTAGTTATTTCATTCAAATATTGTTAGTAGAAAAATGTTAATGGGGTCAAATTCCTATTAACACAGAGTATCTATTGAAATGGAGGAAATAACACTGTTTTATTGATAAAGAATATACAACTTAAGTGATACAATGATACAGTATAAAAGATGGAGGTCTCTGGGAGGTTTAGGTATGGAGCTTTTGGACACGGTGGGCGATGGCAATCTCGTGCTAGTCGATAAGTGGAAAAAAGCTATAAGGTGTAGGTCAAGAGTCTGATTTTCAATGTCCCTCTCTTTCAAGAGTCTTGAATTATTTATAGATCCCCTTTTTTCTTGCCCGTTACTCTGATAATCAATCAATTAGGTAATCAATGGGACGTTAATGGCGGCCGTGTTTCAAGCGCAGGAATGATTCCCGTAATCAAGTGATTCTGTTTCCTTCCTTGGCGATCTTGACGTAGTTGACTAATCTCATTTAAAGTGGAGCTTTAAAGGTGGCGGGAATGATTCCCGTAATCAAGTGATTCTATTTCCTTCCTTAGCGATCTTGACGTAGTTGACTAATCTCATTTAAAGTGGAGCTTTAAAGGTGGCGGGAGGAGTCAACTTTCCTTATATTTAAATGTTTGCGTATACCGTCTTACTTGGAGCTTGATTCTGGTTTCTTGGTGTACCGGTCCATTTCTTCCTTGATAATCTGAGAAAATAAGAGAATTTCTTCCCTCAATTTTATGTTCAAAACTAGGTTCAATTGCATTTTTTGTTGTAGTGAAGTAGATTTCATCCTGCTAGTCAGATTGTTCTGGACACAACTTTCTACCAATGGCGGAGCAATAGATATCTATGATTGTATATATATATATATATATATTTTATTTTATTTTACTTTTATCAAAGCATTTGTAATTGTTTTCTTTTGTTTCTAGGCACTAGCAAGACTTCGATTCTTTGAAAGTGTTGCTCAGAGTGATGTGCATGAGGCACTTAGGTTAATACAGATGTCAAAGTTCTCTTTGTATTCTGATGATCGTGAGAGATCCGGTTTGGATGCTATCTCTAATATATATTCAGTTTTGCGAGATGAAGCTGCAAGGACTAACAAGTTAGATGTTAGCTATGCACATGCGCTCAATTGGATTTCTAGAAAGGTTAGCACTCATTTTGAGAATGGAACTTACTTTGTGGTTATTGGTTACCTTTACTTGAATTCGTTCTTTCAAATGCCTGGCTAAGGTCAAGAACAATTCTAAATTTCGAGTGTCTTTTGTGTATTGTGTGCAATTTGACATTACACTTTATCGAAACACATGATTGCCATTGAAATTTAACATCCTAGGGTTTATGCTAGAACTGCATTTTGTAAGGGATAAGTTTCATTTAAAGCTGGTTCTAACGTCTAAGAGTCAAATTATCCTCTAATTTTCAAACAGATTTTGTCACCATATAAGTCCCCAGCAAAAGGATTTGTTACTGCCAATAAGTTATCATATTCTGAAAATTTTGATTTAAGAATAAACTAGGGCCGTTTAACAATTTGTTTCAGTATTTAAAATCAAGTACTGTTATATATATCTTGTTAATATATAAGTTGTTTATGCAATGTAATGTACTTGCTATTTTTTTTTTTTTTTCGTATTGGCCATGTTGGGTTGACTTACCTTCATATCTGTAATGTTACTTATATTCTATACCAAACAACTGACAGCTTAAAATGTTTGCTTTGTTTACAGGGATACAGTGAAGCCCAATTGAAAGAATGTTTAAAAGAATATGCAGCATTGAATGTGTGGCAGATACATCCCCATACCTTTGATATCCGCTTTATTGACGCGTGATACAAGTTGATGTAGATCATTTGGAGGCAGCGATTGCTTGATGAAATATAACTCGTTTGGCCAATATCCTTTAGAACAGTAGTTAGCGGGAAGATATAACTTACGTCTTGTTGGAGTTATAATTGAACTCAACATTGCTTCCAAAGGTTCATTGGATTGTTTGAGCTAGTTAGTTTTGCAGACATAAGGAGTAGTTGGTAGGGCTGTTTGTACAGTATTGAAATTCGTGAAATTGGAAGGTAAATGTGGTATGCTACTTGCATTTAAATTATTTCTTTCCTGTTAATCTGAGGAAAATTTTCATTGAAGAAAATCGTGTTTGTGATGGAGGTTAGGTGTTAGTGTTTATTTAGTCAAAGGGTATTTTTGTCTTGTCATAGGTTTAGGGGTGTTTTAGTCTTTCTATGCTTTTATTACTTTCGTATGTTAGGGCTTTAAATACAGCAGTAGCCGCTGCCTTTCTATTTAAGCTTTGAGAAGCTTTCTTTTGTTTTGTATCAGACATGGTTTCCAACTTAACAAAGCATACCCTTCATGGGCCGCTCATATTCTATGTTATTTGCATTGTATTTGAGCTGATTAACGTGCCCTTTGAAATACACGGGTTTATCTCGTAAATGCACGATTCGTATACCATAGGGAAGTGTAATCTGTCGACTATTCTTAATTTAAATAATGAAAAGCATGTAAAAGAGAGCGTGAATTGAGATCAAAAGAAAGCAAGAGGTGAAGGCAAGAGAAAGCAAGAGAATGAGAGATTGAGCGAAAGCAAATGAGAAAGAGATTGTGCATTGAAATGTAAAGAATAGTTTGGGTGCGAAATTGTAAGAGTGAAAAATAAAGCAAGCATTACATGAAAGCGAGTGACCATGAGATTGTAAAAACAACGAAACAAAACTAATAAAGTAAAAGATATAAAATGTATTGGCGGATTAGAGTGAAGCAAAGGGATTGGTGGATTGTCACATGAAATTTATAAAGAAAAAGTTTTTGTTTTATGATTGATTCTTTGCATAATTGCATAGTACATGAAATGACGACTTGATGTGTATGAACATGGTTTAGATTACTTTTGACATTTTTATATATAATTGCAAATAGATCTCTAGCTAGTCCGTTCTTAAATTGTTGAAATTATAATATTATAAGCATAAAAACCTCAATTTTTAAGACTTTTTAGTACCAATATTTATGTCTTAAGTTTTTCTTTATTATATTAACTAGTATGCAGCCCGCACGATGTGTGAGCACGTTAAAACATAATGTAATCGTTATAATTACCGAATTTTTATTTTATAATTTTTTCGTGCTTCCAACCACAAATTTAACAATTTTTAGAAATTTCTAATTCAAATAATTCCAAACCATTGCTTTATACTCTCTAAGTTGATGTTCTAATTCAATCCATGAAATAAGACTGCAAAGATCAAGTTAAACAAATCTATCACAACTTAAAAAGAATAATAATAATAATAATAATAAATAAGAGCTGTATATTGTAGAACTAGAAAATCCTACGGTCAAAATCGTAGTGTTCAGGGTATCGGCAATCTATGAATAGTGCTTTGTCGAATGCTTTGGATTCCCTGTAGAACAAAGCTAAAGGAAGGGGTGTCTTGTAGGAATCTACTCGACACCCAAGTTAGACAATTTATGAACAAATTGATAATTCAAATCAAGAAATAAACCATGTAGATTCTAAAGCAAACCGTAGATAAGGCTTGTCGAGCCCTGGGTGATGTCATTCATATAGCCTTATTTTCACTTGGGCTGAGCGTGGAGATTATTTGGGATGAGGTTTTGGTGGCCGAAATAATGGGAAGAATTCTCTCCTTTCTCTTGGAGAGAAGGGTGATATTTGTAGTGTTCTAGTCTAAACCCTCAAGTGAGGCCTCTTTAGTCGGTTATATGCATTTAGTTTCCATGATTAAAATGTCGTTTAAAGTCATTTTGAATTGGCAGTTACAATTGCTTTGTAAATAAAAGACTTTGTCAATTAGCAATCAAGTCAGCTGGTAACTTGAGTTTGGGTCATAGGTTGGACCCTTGGGCTTGGGCTTTCGTATTGGGCCTAGAGCCTATTTTTCATTATGCTATTTTTGGCTACCATATATATGTTAAAACCTATATTATTTGTATAAATACCTAAAAACAGTGGTAGGTAGAGCTCTGAACATGATCAAATCCTTTGCAAGCGAGTATAGGATGTACAGAATTAGATACCAAAAATAAACATTAAAATTCAAGATTTAAATGGTAAAATAATTTTATAAAAAAATAGTTCATTATTATTACCTCTTTTTGCCCGATCACGTAAAATCACATTTTAATCTTAGAGATTGATCGACCAATCACCTTTGCATGTTGAATACATACATCAACACTATAGTTTTAATTAAAACCCAAAAAAAAATATTTATATGTAAATTAAAAAAAATCCAAGGTGATTTTGCGATAAGCAATACTGAAAATCATTTCTTTGATTGCTCAAGCTAACCTGATTGAAATTTTAAATATGAAGTCAAATGAATATTAGTCGATACAAAACAAATATCAAATAGTACGCAAAAATGCATTACAATGAGATGCGTGACAATATCTTGCAATTTGTATTACATGAACTATACATAAATATATAAAATAAAATAAAATAAAAAACTCGAATACCCAAATCAAATCACATGTTCACTTAGGCTTAGAACCTACAATGGAGATCCATTAATCCTAAATATGCACTAAAAAGGAAACAACGAAATATAACACATCAAAATATAAGTGTTTTAAAAAGATGAAATAGAAAAGCTTGAAATCATAAATGACGAACATTAGTGGATTTGGTGGGTTATGTAGATTTGGACCGATTGTGACCGAAAGAGGAGGAACCCTAAGATGGCGGATAAACATTAACGTGGCGGATAAACATTGGCGTCATAGTATCTTGGATTGAGTGATAAACAAACAAAAATAAACATACCAATAGAAAAAAAAGAAAAAAAAAAAAGTTTTTGACCTTTTATTTTAGGAAGAATTAGCAAGCTTTTCAAACCCAACTAAAATTATATAAAATGTAATAAAAATGAGATAACTGTATAGGAAAAGTTTTATTTATTTTTTTCTAAATTGTATATGAAAGGTTAGCTTGTGATTTTTTATTTTCAATTAAATAATGAGATAATGAATAAAAATGAAGAGTCAATTTCATCACAAATGAGATAATAAATAAATTCTCTTAATGAACCAAAAATAAAATAAAATAACTTACCAAATATTATATATTATATTATTTATATAGATAACTAATTAACATTTTTTTTTTTTTTTGAAATATTACAATTACTTATTAACAATACTTAAAACATAAAAAATAAAACTAATTAATATGAATTTATGGTTTGTTGGCAAAAAAATAAAATAAATTATGGCTTGTTTTTTAAACTTAACAAATAATGTAAGAGTAATGCTACATTGTCCAAATTTAGTACCCAAATCTGGTGCTCAAATGATGTGGCAATACTGTAGACCATTCATTTAAATCATGTAAATCTAATACAATTTAAATGAATGGTTTACAGTGTTACCACATCATTTGGGCACCAGATTTAGACACCAAATTTGGGCAATGTAGCATTACTCATAATGTAATACTTCAAAAAAAAAAAAAAAAAAAAAAAAAAAAAAAAAAAAAAAAAACCTTAATAATTAAAAATCAATTATGAGATTAGTTAAAAGAATTTATTTAATATCTCATTAATTACGTGTTTGACTCTTGATTACCTATAGATTTTTTATTAAGGAAAAAAAAAAATTATTATTTTTTTTTTGAAAGAAGAAAAAAAAAAAAAAAAAAATATATATATATATATATATATTATTAAAACTTATTACAATTAATAACTTACTAAATATTATAATATATATTATATAGATAACTAATTAACAATACTTTTTTTTTTTTTTTGAAATATTAAAACTAATTAACAATCTTTAAAAAAGAAAACCTGATTAATACTAAATTTATGGCTAGTTGGCAAAAAGAAATTATGTCTTGTCTTTTAAACTTACTAAATAATATAATAATTTAAAAAAATAATTAATAATTAAAATTCAATTATGAGATTGGTTAACATAATTTATTCACTATCCCATTAATTACGTGATTGACTCTTGATTACCTATAGATTTTTTATTTAGAAAATAATTATTACAATTAATAACTAACCAAATATTATAATATATATTATATAGATAACTAATTAATAATTTTTTTTTTTGAAATATTACAACTAATTAACAATACTTAAAAAAAAAATTATATATATTTTTTTAAAAAACTAATTAATATGAATTTTTTGCTTGTTGGAAAAAATAAAAAATAAAAATTGTGGCTTGTCTTTTAAACTTACCAAATAATGTGATATTTCATAAAAAATAAATAAATAAATAAATAAAATAAATTAAAAAAAACGAAATAATTTAAAATCAAGTATGATATTGGTTTTGAAAATTTATTCACTATCCCATTAATTGTGTGATTTCCTCTTGATTAAGTATAGATTTTTTATTTAGGAAAAAAAATTATTTATTAAATATTATTACAATTAATTGTAAAGTATATAGATAACTAAATTAGTCGGGGTGTGGTTTGGGCTGATTGCACCGTATGGTGGATCTACCCCACCCGGAAACCGGATGGTGTAAACCAAAAAAAAGTATATAGATAACTAATTAACAATATTTTGTTTGAAATATTATAACCAATTAACAATACTTTAAAAAAAAAAAATTAATACGAATTTATGGCTTATTGGGAAAAAAAAATATGGCATGTCTTTTAAACTTACCAAATTAATAATTTAATACTTCAAAAAAATACTTAATAATTAAAAATTAATTATGAGATTGGTTAATAGAATTTATTCCATTAATTACGTGATTGCCACTTGATTACCTATAGATTTTTATTCAGGAAAAAAATTATATTATTAAAAATTATTACAATTAATTAATAACTTACCAAATATTATAATATATATTACGTAGATAACTAACCAAAAATAATTTTTTTAAAATGTTACAAATAATTAGCAATACTTAAAAAAATAAAAAAATAATAAATAATAAAATAAAAACTAATTAACACGAATTGCATGGCTTGTTGGCAAAAAACAATTATGGCTTATCTATAATGTAATACTTCAAAAAATTAATAATTAATAATTAATAATCAATTATGAAATTTATTAAGAAAATTTATTCACTATCCCATTAATTACGTGATTGACTATTGATTACCTATAGATTTTGTACTTAGGAAAAAAATTATATTATTAATTATTATTACAATTATAACATACCAAATATTATAATATATATTGTATAGATAACAAATTAACAATACTTTTTTTTTTTAAATAGGGGAATGCTATCTACCTTTCCCATTTGCCTTTCCCACTAATTGCTTGACACGTATACACTTTTTATTTAATAAAAAGCTCTCATTTTTTTGCTGCAAAGCTTGTTTACGTTTTTACCCATAATGGCTGCTTCTATCATTTCATTAATAAGGGGTGAAGACGTAAATAAGCTTTGCAGTAAAAGTGAAAGCTTTTTATTAAATGAAAAAGTGCATACGTGTCAAGCAATGAGTGGGAAAGACAAATGGGAAAGACAAATGAGAAATATAGATAACATTCCCCTTTAAAATATTACAACTAATTAAAAATACTTTTAAAAAAAAAAAAAAAAAAACTAATTAATACGAATTTATGGCTTGTTGGCAAAAATAAAATAAAAAGTACGGCTTGTCTTTTAAACTTACCAAATAATGTAATACTTCAAAAAAAACAAATACTTACTAATTAAAAATCAATTATGAGATTGGTTAAAAAAATACATTCACCATGCCATTATTTACGTGATTGCCTCTTAATTACCTATAGTTTTTTTTTTCTTATTTAGGATAAAAAAATATTATTAAAAAGTATTATAATTAATAACTACTTAATAAATACTTAATAACTTTTGGTAAAAAAATTTAAAAAAAAAATTATGGGTTGTTTTTTAAACTTACCAAATAATATAATACTTCAAAATAATAATAATAATTAAAAATCAATTATCAAGATTGGTTAAGAGAATTTATTCACTACCCATTGATTATGGGATTGCCTATCTGTGATTTACGGAAAAAAACAAATTGGCAAAAAAAATAAATATATTATGGCTTGTCTTTTAAACTTACCCAATAATGTAATACTTCAAAAAATAATAATAATAATAATACTTATTAATTAAAATCAATTACAAGATTGGTTAAGAGAATTTATTCACTATCCCATTAATTACGGGATTTCCTCTTGATTAGCTATTGGTTATATAGAAATATTCTATATATTATATTATTTTATAGATTATAATTAATAGGAATTTAATGACAAAGCTCCTACTATTGTATATATAGATATATTATATATTGATTTTATTTTTTTTCACGTGTTCGTCTCTTAGATGATTCAATAAAAAATATATAAAGGTGAAGACTTTTATGGAGATACAATTAGTAGTGGAGATACTTTTTTTATTATCTTACAAAAAAAATTATTTATTACCATTTATATATATAAAAAAAAAATTATGAGTGAATTTCATATATTTAGAAAAATAATCTATTGAATTGAATGCAATAATTACATTTTGAATGTAATACCATTAATATTTGAATAAAAATTAATATTTTAATTTGTTTAAAAAAATATTTATTTATTATCATTTATAAGAATAATTAAATTAAATTCAAAATATTTATTTTTGGTAATAATCATAGTGTATTTAATGCATATTTAATATATTCTAAAAAACCAAAAAGAAAACAAAACAAAAAGGCTAAAATAGTAAGAAAAAAAAGCTGTAAAAAAATCAGTCTAAATTTCCTTTAAAACCAAATCCAGGTATTGGATAGCTGAAAACCCAAGTGGATACAGTGTTTTCAAGAGGCAATACATAAATATAGTGTTAGACTTTGAACCAAAGACTATAACACTAATATTTATTTGTAGTAGTATGTTTATCGAATCCATCATCCATAAGTACAGAGCACCTCACAATTCTCAACCGGTCCCATTGATTTTATACATTGGTGGTGATGAGCAGGATGCTAGCCTTATCGGAGGGTTGCATAGCGAACAACATAATGAACACCTTATTAAAGATTCCAAAATACATCAAAACGATAATCAATTAATCCATAATTATCTTTACAACTACTAAGTGGTTCCTAATAAGAAAATGATACCTGAGAATGGTGTTTGAGAAAGGCCTTTGGCAATCATCGCAAATTGAAAAAAAAAAAAAAAAAAAAAAAAAAAAAAAAAAAAAAAAAAAAAACTAAAAGATTAAAATCATTTAGCCAAATATAAATAAAAATACGTAGAAATTACTCTCACACCCAACGCCATCCAATTCTCCACTGTTTGGGTGTTCTGAGTTTGCCTGTGAGATTATAGATGGTTTTTATAGAGAAAAATGAGGAAGAGGAGAGGGCTTTTGAGTAAAGATTATGATAGGCATATTATGATTAGGTGGTTTAATTGACAAAACTTAAAGTCTGATTTAAAGGAGAATATGATGGTGTTATGGTGTTTTATTATTGATCATTTTAAGTTTTTAACATTTAAATCCAAAGCTCCCTCATGGATAAATTAATAGACAAAGCAAGCCAAAACTAATCCATCAAAATACCGATAAGAATTCCAATTACAAAACTGATAAGGAAATTAATGCAAGACTTAAAATATTGAAATTAAGGAGTATAAAAATGTCCAAATTGATTAGATATAATAATAATAGACAAAACAATTAGTTGATGCTTAAGTTTTTTTTTTTTTTTTTTTTTTTTTTTTTTTTTTTTTTTTTTAAATAAAATAAAAATAAAAATAAAACTAATTAATGGCTCCATTATAAGAGATTATACATAGATATAGAAATAGAAATGAATATATAGCATTTAAGTCCAAAGTTCTCTCACGACGACATGTGGTGCTGTGAGGTTCAGCTTTTATATATTATATAGATTTGTAGGTTATAATGTAAAGATTGTTTCTTCACTAGCCATAATTTTTATAACACCTTACACCCTTACGCAGTATATATCTTTAATGTATTTTAATTAATGGATATATTAATGTACATATTTTCTATTATCAGTTCATGCTGACAATAAATATATCAGGACGAAGAATGTGGACCACTAAATTTACATACTTTGACTCAAAGCGTATGCACTTGTCAAAATTTCTCTATAATTTGTGGTCCACATTCTTCATCCTGATATATTTATTATCAGGACGAATTGACAATAGAAAGACTGTATTAATGTATTTATGGACCTTTGGTAGTTGTTATATATTATAGACCCAAATATCAGGTTCGGGGTTAATAATAATAAAATAGATTTTTTTAAGGAAAAAAAAAAAAATACCAAGTAGATTGATTTATAAGTGTTTTTTTTATATTAAATCAATAGGGATAATTTAGTCTTCAAAAAGATTTATTAAATCTGACAGCAGATTCTTTCAAAATCACTTTGTAAAAGTAACCCACACCTGTTTCTTACAATTGTTACCAAATCAATCCAGATTATCAAATAATCACTTTTGGAAGTTTTACCAAACATATTTTTTATGTCAAAATTATTAAATAATCAGATTTTAACTTCTCTATCTAACGGGGCCTTTGTGACGAAAGTGGCCAAAAAGATTTGGTCCTATGGTATTTAACAGTAAAGGTATCCATGTAATAATACCGTGTCAATTTATTTAATACTTTTTGTTTTCAGTTATTATTGAAATTGATGTAATTGTGTTCTGATGCGCCGTGAAAATTGGGTATAACCTATTCACCCACTCTAGGTTCATTAGACATTAGACTCAACCGTACCCTTTCACCCTTCTATTAAAATATATATTAAAAAAAACTAAAAAAATAAAAACATTTAGAAAATGAATTAAAAGAAAACAAACAAAAATTCAAATCTTAATTTTGATGAAAAACATAAACAAAACAAACGGAAAAAAAATCTCGTAGATCTCCACCGTCTATCTTAGAAGTCAACCAAAGATGAACGGCGGAGATCAACAAAAAAAAAAAAAAATACAATTAGAAAGCTTTTTTATAGAAAAAGAAAAAGGAAAAAAAGAAGTTGAGATCTAGATTGGATCTCCACTGGCCATTTTCAAAAAAAGAAAAAAAGTGAAGTAGAGATCCAAATTGGATTCCATTGTCAGTCAACCCTCTTTCAATTGTCAAATTGCTAATTAAGTAAATACAGTTTTGCTAATAGTCAAATATTTGGTAACCAAATAGATGTTTACAAAGTATTCCAATTGATTATCCAAATATTAAAAGTTTAAAATATATGGTAAATGACAACTTAAAAAGATAAATTCGTGACCTTGCACTAATTTAGAGGTTCTCCTCTTATAAACACATCTCAAATCATACAATATCAAACCAACAAATTTATGTGTTTTGCAGAATTTGTTCGTGATGGCTGAATTGGGCAAGAAAACCAGAGGCAAGCAAGTGATAGAATTAAAGAGAATTGAAGACGACAAAAATAGAGTGATAACATTCTCTAAACGTAAATCGGGGATTTACAAAAAGGCAAGTGAGCTCGCCACTTTAACAGGTGCTAAGGTTGGGGTTGTAATGTTCTCACCATCGGGGAAACCTTACTCCTTTGGTGACCCCTCCATTGAAGATGTTACCAACCTCTTCCAAGGAGTGAGCCAACCATCAGATGGTAGCACACACCATGTCATTGAGGCTTACCGCAAGATGAAAATTTCAAAGCTGCTCCAAGACCATAACGACTTCCTCCACCAACTAGACGATGAGAAAAAACATGGAAAAAAGCTCGAAGAGATGACAAAAGGGAAAACATCTCAAGGATGGTGGGAATTCCCCACTGATGACTTGAATGTGCAGCAATTGCGTCAAATGCATTCAGCTTTTGAAAAGCTGAGCAAGACCACGCATAGCAAAATAAATCAAAGGAATCTTGGAGGTGGAGGGGCATCGTCCTCATCGTTTCCAGCAGTGAACCCTCCCCAACCAAGGATCTAGCTTTCCATGGCCATTGTTAAGGCTTTAATAAACCAAACCATCATGAATAATAAATGTTAAAGTTA
This sequence comes from Acer saccharum, assembly GCA_030490815.1. Lineage (NCBI taxonomy): Eukaryota > Viridiplantae > Streptophyta > Magnoliopsida > Sapindales > Sapindaceae > Acer > Acer saccharum. Next base: position 27,356,121 of record CM059871.1, read on the forward strand.
TGTTCTTCAAATATTTTCTAAAGTTTTATTTATATTTTTAATGCTATATTTATGATTTTATGAGTTTTGTGTTGAAGTGGCGAAAGTCATTTGGTGGCTATTGTTAAGGCTTTAATGAACCAAACCATCATGAATAATAAAATGTTAAAGTTATGTTCTTCGAATATTTTCTAAAGTTTTATTTATATTTTTTAAAGCTATATTTATGGTTTTATGGGTTTTGTGTATGTTGAGGTGGGAAGTGGCCAAAGTCGTTTGGTTCCGTGGTTTTCACCTATCGAGGTTTCCACGTAAAAATCATGTGTTAAATCTCTCTATCATTTTACTTATGGGTGGGCATCTGTTGGTTTGGGTTAGTTTTGGCTATACCTCAACCAAACCGTCATTTAATCGGTTTAGTAATATACAACCCAAAGCGAGCCAATTACATGGTAATTACAGCAAAACCGAATGAAACCAATAAAAATCAGTTTCATTTGACAGTTTGGGATTAAACCTAAAAGGCTAAAATAGTTTGTTTTTGGTATGTTTTTTCATTTACTTGGAATTTATCAAAAAAAAATTATGAATCAAAATTAATATAGCATAATCATTTTTTTTTTTTTTTTAATTTGAACATATAATAATATCTATATAATTATCTAAACTCATACATCAATATGATAAACGATAATACCAGATTGAAATAAGTACAAACACCTAAAACTTATAATATAAAACTAATTCATAACAAAAGTAACTAATTAAAATTGTCTAAAGACAAGGAAATAAAATAAAAAAACAAATGGTAAAAGAAAATTTGGGTTGAGTTATTTAGTTCTATAAAACACAACTCCTAAACCAACGGGTTGCTTTTAGGCAACTCAATGAGTTTATTTTATTTAACAAAATCGAACAAACCCATTTAATAGATTTGGTATGGGCCGGTTGGTCGATTCAGTTTGGATGCCCACCCCTATGACGTAATGTATATAAGTGTACAATACATTACACTCATATGGTACAAAGCGAAACCCACTTATATATATATATATATATATATACATATACATATATATATACAGAAATTCTATTATCAGTTCGAACTGACAAAAGTTATATCAGTTCTTTGCATGTGGGCCACTGGATTTAAATACTTTGACTTGGCTGTATGCACTTGTCAGTCAAAGTATTTAAATCCAATGACCTACATATAAGGAACTGATATAACTTTTGTCAGTTCGAACTAATAATAGAAAGACTGTATATATATATATATATATATATATATATGGTGGTTCTATAGTAAAGACGTCCTGAAATTATAAGTTAAGGACGTCTAATCACAACCACACATTTATATTGGGTGTGAGTATTTGTTAATACGGGGTTGTGGGGCCACTGTGAATGTGTTGTTATGGTTGGACGACTTGAAATTATAAAGTCATGACGATTTTAATTAGAGAAGTATTATATATATATATATATGGACAATCTATAGAACACCGATGTACCCATACATCGTGCAAAAAATATTGCAATTAAAGATTGGATCACACCTTTCAAATTACTATCACAATTTTTCCTACACGGTGTATGAATACACCGATGTTCTATTGCCTGGCCCATATATATATATATATACACATATATACAATTTTTCTATTGTCAGTTTGTCCTGACAATAAATATATTAAGACGAAAAATATGAACCATAGATTATGGAAAATTTTGACAAGTGCATACACTTTGAGTCAAAGTATGTGTTGATAGTGAAATTTGGATTGCCACACACTCAACAATTATATCAACTCAAAGTAAAACGAGAAAATAATCAATGCATGCAAGAGACATATTTTACGTGGAAAACCCTTGAATGGGAAAAAACCACGGCGCCCCAGAGGGCGGAAAAATAATACTAGGCTTATTGCTTTGTTACACACTCAGATCTCTCATACAATTGCTCTTTTCTCTCTAGGTTTTCGAACCCCTTCTTCATCGGATAGATGGTTCTATTTATACATGTTAATTAGGATTTCCCCTTGTTTTTAGCCGTGTTGGTGGTAGGATTCCCCATTTGATTCGTACTAGGATTCCCATGTTGTCACGGATCCGGATATGCTCTATCTCTTTTCCTTTTTATGATTCCTTGTTGTCATAGGTCTTCTAGAAGTTAGGGTTTATTTCTGTGTTTCTGCCGAGTCGGTTTGGTCCCAGTATGCTGATGCAGCGAGCACCTTCACTCCTGGGTATTTATCTTTCGACGACCACGTTTCTACCTTTGGCAAGTATATATCTAACTCTGGAGACCACACCTTTGACTTTATTGATTTAAGACGTTGACATACTGACTGGCCACATTTTCTCCCTTGACCCGGTCAACGAGTGACGTGACAACCTTTTCTTCATCATTTATTGACTCCTTTAGTGACGTGTCTGTTTGGCGAATTTATACATACAACAGTATGTAATCTAGTGGTTCACATTCTTCGTCTTGATATACTTATTGTCATGACGAACTAATAATAGAAAATCTATATATATATATATATATACTATACAATTTTTTTATTGTCAATTCGAACTGATATAAGATATATCAATTCGAACTGATATAAGATATATCAGTTCCTTACATGTGGGTCATTGGATTTAAATGCTTTGACTTGGTTATATGCACTTGTCAAAGCATCTTTTAAATCCAATGACCCATATGCAAGAAACTGATATATTTTATATCAGTTTGAACTGATAATAGAAAGACTGATATTATATATATATATATATATATATATATGTGGATGGATGCCTAGAGTGTTGGCAGGGGGCCACGGCCCAAAAAAATTATATTAAAAATCTTTTTTAAAAAAGTATATATTTAATATATAATTTTATAAAATTTTGCTTTCATCCCCTCAAAATATTGTAATTTATTAAATTGGCCTCCCAAATAAGATTTTCCAAAATCATTTTACTTGATTATAATGTTACATTACATCAACACTTCCTATAGACGAAAGCTAAGTGAGTAGTTTTGACCTAAATTCAAAACCTATAATTGTTTTTGGTTATGGTCGAACCTTAGGCGGTTTTGAAAATCTCTCTAATATAATATGGTATGCCTATTTGATACAACATATACCAAAAGATGTCCTAAACCTTTAAAGTATTTTATAATAAATAAATGGGGATTTATATATTATTTATCATGGTATTTATTTATTTTATTTTTTTGAAAATAGAGGTACATCATGGTATTGAATACAAGTGTTTTCAACGAAAATTGAGGTGACTTAAAGATAAATTCTTAATTCGACAACAATAAGGCCCAATTTGGGAATGCTTCATGAACTGCTTTTGTGGCCAAAAGTGACTCCAAACTGGGCTTAGGGTGTTCGGTTAAAATTTTAAGGAAGTGCTTTTGGTTATTTTTGGCTTCCCCAACATCAATTTTGAGAAGCTATTTTTTATAACTTTTAGAAAACTACTTCCCATGAAGCAGTAATAAAAGACAATAGATTATTAATGTATATGCAATATATATGGCAATAGATAAAATAATAATAATAATAATAATGTGTTATGGTCACACAAAAATAAAATAAATTATTTATTTTATAACATGTTTATGGTCACACAAAAATAAAATAATTATTTATTTTCAAAACATCTTCAATATTCATTTATGTCATTTCCAGTAATTTTTCACAGTTAAACACTTTTTACTTACAGTTTACCAAAAACATTGAATTTGCTTTTGGTTCTCATAGCACTTTTAAAAATCAGTTTACCAAACACTCAGTTGATTATTTTCACAGCAAATTTAAAAGCAATTCTCCCACAACATAACCAAAAGCAATCCCCCCACAACACAACAATGCCAAACTAAGTCTAAGTTAGTTATTGTAAATATATATATAGACATTTACAAGTCACTTATATCAGTGCGTTACATGTGGACCATTAGATTTACATGCTTTAACTCAAGTGTATATGCACTTGTCAGTGCTTCTCCATAATTAGTGACCCACATGTAACACACTGATGAAGTTATATCAGTGCGCACTGACTAGAACGGGACTAATATATATATATATATGTCGGTTAGTGGATTATCATCGACCCTTAGATAAGCTATTTCTATTGATTAAAAGGATGGAAGCTTTTTGTTGACGGTGAAATTTGGATTTCCACATGCTCAACAATTATATCAAATCAAATAGAAAACAAGGAAATAATCAATGCATGCAAGAAACAAATTTTACGTGGAAAACCCTTGAATGGGAAAAAACCACGGCGCCCTGGAGGGCAGGGAAAATAATACTATATTGATTGCTTCGTTACACACTCAGATCTCCCATACAATTGCTCTTTTCTCTCTCTAAATTTTCGAACCCCTTTCTCGTGGAACAGGTGGTTCTATTTATACATGATGATTAGGGTTTCTCTTTATCCTGCCGTGTTGATGGTAGGACTCATTCTTTGACTTGTGTCGGGAATCTGAGGTTGTAACGGATTAGGATTTGTTTCCTACTTGAACTTCTTTTCGTTGAGATTGGTTTTACTCTTCTCTTTAGGGCGTAATTTCCTTACAATCCTTCTTCTGGGTTTGTAAGGAATTTGCTGGATTGGGGACTTCGTTTGAGCTCAACCGAGTAGGTTTGCGCGGTGAACACCCCCAACTCTTATGGTCAGTTTCCTTCGGCGACCACATCTCTGGCTTTGGCGAGTACGTCTTTGACTTTTGCTAACTCGGATGATATGGCCTGATAACGTGTTGACTAGTCCACATTCTCTCTTCGACCTGGTCAATAGGTAACGTGGTAGTGTTTATTTCCATGCCTTTTGACTCCTTAGATGACGTGTTTTATTATCGAACATGCATATACAACAATACCCCCATAAATATTTTGAGCTGAACGAACAATCTGACCTTCCAACTTGTTTACTTCGGCGAGTAGTATTTATTCCCATACTTGCTTCCTGATGCGTTTTGTAATCAATTTCTCTTTTTCCACTTGTTGAATTTGACAGTTGATTCTTCTAGTGTAAGCTTTCGTTTCTAGCCACAAGATTACCTACGTTTTCACTTGCTCTGATGTACTGAGGTGATAGTTTGACTGTTGAGCGCTCCTTGGGATGCCACGTGCGCGCTATTTGGTGGGTGACACTGCGGTTGCTTTTATCACCGTCGTTCACCTTACCAACGCCCCCTTTTTATTTTCGAATTTTGAAAAGCTTTTTCTTTTAACACACCAACGTTTCCCTTCCCTCATTAATTCTTACGGATCCATTAATTCTTCATTTTTCTCAAAACAAAAAGCGTTCCATTGCTCTCCATTCATTCTTCATTTGCTGGAAATTTACAGTAGTCCCTTCTTCCTACCTTCAGTTGCTGAGTGGCTCAACGAACTTGGCTGTGTTAGCTCGTTTGCGTTTCCAACTCTTCTGCGCACTCTCTTTTTCTAGTGTTTTTCTGGTGAGTTTCCATGGACCCTTATTTGCGTTCTTCCCTTTTTAATCGAATGATGCAAGCTTTGGAGCTTGGTGATAAAAGTACCGCGGATAAAATCAAATCATTGATTCATAATTTTCATCTGGATTCTCCCACCCCCATTTATGTTTATGTTCCTTCTGCTCAGGAAAATTATATCCCTGACATTTCTTCTCCCTCGTCTTTTGGTAGTGATTCTCCAGAGATGACTAGGTCTTCAAACCTGGTGGCAACAAACGACGAGCTTCTAGGGCTCCCCGAGTCTCTTATTGGATGCTCAGACGATCATCGACTCAGATGTTGAGAGTCATCAACAGGATAGATTGTATTTCTCATCCGATTGTCCGAGTTCCTTCGATTGCGAAGTAAATGTTGTCGGCGAGAAGGAGCTTCACAAATATAAAAGTCACTTCGATATCCCAGATAGTGTGTCTTTGATGCTATCTAATGATCTAGCGGCGTGGAATCCTCCGTAAAATACGGTCGCCATTTACGGGGCAATGCTTAGTTGTGGGGTAACACTGCCTCTTCAACCTTTTATCGCCAGGTTCCTTGCTGATGCTAAGATTGCGCTCGCCCAACTTGCCCCTAATAGTTATAGGATTTTGATGTGCTTATGCTTGATGTGGAAGCTTAAAGGTTTGAACCCTTTACCCTCCATGAGATTCACCATTTTTATACTTTGAGGCAATCAAGTAGTGGTTGGCACTTATTTTCTTCTCTCTTCAGCTATGGAGAATTGGATTCCTTAGGGTGTAGTGAACCCTGGGCAGGTGGAGGTTTCCAGTGACGAGAAGAAGAAAGGCTTCATCTAGGGCTTTCCTACCTCAAATAAGAGATGGAAGAACAGTTGGTTCTTCGTTAGTGGGGCGTAGGGCAGAGACGTTCCCGCCAGCGCTCGCCATAACCTTTTGGCCGGAAAGTTCCCAGACATTTCACATCTCCCAACTCTTGGTCGAAGACAGTCCTTGCTCTGTTGGATGATGAGATTGCTTACCTCGCCTCAGCAGCTGTTCTCCCCTTGGATGAGAGAGGTCGATCATTTCTCTTGGATGAGGAGAAAATGATCGCTCAACGGATTTTTCCACGTCTTCCTACTAGGCTTCCTCGCTGTAAGTTACACATGCTTCTTTTTGACATTATTATGCTTATTCCGTTAGTAACGTCTTGTCGTCTTTTGCAGTGTGTGACTTTGATACAGTTTGCGATTTGCAAGCCCGGGCGGTGAAGAATTCTGAAGCTGCCAGCAAAAGGCATGCTGCTGGTCTGGCCAAGGAAGGGGTTGCCAGTCCCGATGGTGGTGATCCTTCAGATGGCAAAGATGTCGGTGAGGGCGAGGATATTGGTCATGGCGAGAATGTTGGTTAGCTTCCCGTGCGTCAGAAGGTTATTGTGAGTATCCCCAATCGTAAGGGTAAGGAGAAAGTGGGTGCTTCACGAGCAAAGAACGACATTCCTGTTTTTGATGCAAATGTCCCCGAGACTCCCTTTGATCCTGCTAGTGATTTGAATCCCAGAACTGGTAGGGGAAAGCGCCCGACCTAGAATACTCCTAGTCATGCTGTTCGTCCTCCTAAACGGGCGTCAAGGGTTGTTCAGTATGTGGTTTCATCATATAAGGAAGGTGCTGATGAACCTATAATCGCCGAGGTCGCCCCGGCTCAAAAATTTATACCTGAGGTCTCTTTTGAAGAGGTAACCGCTGTTGTGCTTCCACCTGCTGAGGGGGCTAATGATTCGAATGTTCCTACTTCTCTTTCGGCGGCTGCAGGTGAGCCGAATATTTCTTCCGCTGGTCGACCAAAGCCAGTTGGTCAGCCAGGGCCATCAACACAAACCAGGGCGTTGTGTCTGGTTCGGGTGTTGCCTGTGAGGCTCCTCCTACGGGCTCAATTGAGGCTGGTGGAGGGTCCGGTTATGTTTCTCTTTCGGACTTCTCAGCTACGGAGATTTGTTCACACTTGCTCCACCACAACGTCTATATTGGCGAAGGTTGGGAGCATGTGAAGGACAAGTCATGTAATAGGAAGACGAAATTCTTCTTCAACTGTCATTCTTTGGTAAGTCTTTTATGGCACATTCGTTATATTTTTGTTTATGCGTATTTCCTGATTTTCGTGTCTTCTTTCAGATGATGTCTGAGATGGTGGATAACTACAAGCATGGAACGTAGTTTCCAGGGAAAATAAACACCTGTGAGAGCAAGCCTCTGTTTTGGCAACTGAGAAGCTTTCTACTGAGGAATCTTACACACAACAACTTGCCTAGCTAAGGGAATCAGCTGACGGGTTCCTGTCAGCACAGTTGGCTACTGAGGAGGAGATCCGTTCGCTGAAGCAACAACTGTTGCGAGTCAGGATTTGCTCGCTGCACGTTTTGAGGCTATGAAGTTAGCTGAAGAGGCCAGAGAGAGGGCTGAGCGTGAGTCGCAGGAACTGTAAAATCAGTTGTCCTCTAAGGACGCCATCTTTGGGGATTTGAAGGCTGAGCTAGAAGTCTAGTCAGTTGATCGGTTTAAGAGATCTCCCGCCTATGACGCATTTCTCTTGCACGAATTTGAACGCGGTATGAGGCAATCGAGGAAATGTGTAAGGTTGATAATTAGTGTTGGCATTAATTCCATATCAAAACGTGTTTATCTTGTAATGTTTGGTGGTTAGTAATTGAAGAATTTTGAAGGCGAAGGACATCTCAACCACAACTCATTCAAGAAGCCGGCTTTTAAGAGATTCGGGCATTATTGGTCGACAAAGGTATTCAAGGACCTCTTATCTCTTACAAGGCTAGGCACACACTCACACATATCATTCTTGTGTGTTCCTTCATGATTTAATTTCATTTACATATCACTTTCACACACTTGGCAAAATATGCTCATGCATTCATATTAAGTTGATAAACTTTGTGTTTTGCATTTTCTAGGACTATGTCCGGAAACTAGCATATGTGTGTGTCTTTGTGTTTGTATGTTTCCGTATTTTGTGTTTAGGACTTGAACATGTTCTTATTTAATGCCTTATTGAGTTCCGATCATTTCGGTTACTCATTCATAAGGTTTCGAGTCCAAACAAGTTGACTACGCTACTTTTCGTTCTCATTCGTTGAGTTGACTTCATCGATGATTTCCGAGATGATTTCTCAACCATTTTTCAAAGTTGTGTAGTCTTTGTCGTGCGTAAGAGAGTCACAGTTCGTAATCCAGAAACAGATTCAAAATCGGAGTTCGGACGCCCAAGATACGGGCCGAAGAACCCAGGGAGCGTGCGAGAGGACAGCCCAGGCCGTGAGGCCACTTGGGCTGGCCATTGGTGAGGCGGCCTGGAGTAGCCTCTGCTCCCATGTGGGCAACGCGCCCCCATGGCCAGGGGGTGACGTGGCCCCACTTGATTGGCTGATATGGTCTCTCTCTCTCTCCACCTATTTCTTCCCTCTCTCTCTCCATTTGAAAAAATTAAGAAGAAAAGTTTTCAGTTTTCAGTTTTCAGTTTTCCCGCAATACAATCCTCTCCAATTTTTAGATTTTTAAAACACCATATCTTCCTCATCCAGAGTCGGATTTGAGTGATTCAAGTTGGAGAGTGTTTGTATTTGAGTCCTCTAATATCTCCAAGTGGTTTGGTGGCTGTTTGATCGTGATTGCTAGTGGTTGAACACTGATTTCCGAACCAGCTGCAGAATCCGAGGTAATGGTCTCAACTTTGGGATTTCTTGCTTTTTGACCTTCCATTTGCTTGGGGTTTCTTCTTCTATATCTATGTTTATGTTTGGTAAAAGCTATTGAGAAAGATAGCTTGGTTATCATTCTAATTGAAAGTCAATTTGGGACTAATGTTGACTAGATTCTATGATTCTAGGTTTTACATATGTTCGTGAGTTGTATTGTGATTAAAATGGCATCTTAGGTTGTTTGGAACTTAATTGAATTAATTTTGTGTTAAAATGACCTTGAGATTTGATTTGATCCTTTGATTGATAAAATCTAGGATTTGTGTATTTGTTTGTGATTTAGAGAATATAGGTTTTGATTGATGTAAATCTCAAAACCTTGCTCTATATTTTTGACTAGTATATTGATTGATTTTAATCTCATATATCTAGCTTTTAATTGTATATTGATAGCATCTTGAATTTGTACTTCATGAACATATTGTGATTCAAGTGTTGTGTGTGTGAATGAGACTTTGAGTGTATGTGTAGGTTGTTTCACATGCTTAGGTTTCTATTCATGTATTTTTGCATCTAGACTTGATTACTTGTGATATCACATGTTTAGGTCTATTTGTGCCATAGAATGTATTGATCACATGTTCTATGTTGTATTGATTGTTTGCATCATTTGCATTCACATGATCACACTAGGAAGTCCTTGTAAAAGGCATGAAGTCTTGGTTAGAGTCGGGGTGACTCGGATAGCCAAGCAAGAAGTCTTGCCTAGAGTCGGGATGACTCGGATAGGTAAGTAAGGAGTCATGGCTAGAGTCGGGAGGACTCGGATAGTTGATGCAGTAAATTCTGTGTTCAATTTATTAAGAAAGTTCGTTCACTGGGATCGGCGATTTTATTAGTTAAAACCAATTAATCTAGCAAAGGTGACTCTAAATGCGAAAACTAAATTGCATAATGCTTTTCTTTGGAAAGATTGTTTAACTCTAGGATTAATCTAAATTATGACTATTTGAACTAAAAATCAAATCAACTAATAAACAAATCAAGAATGAATATATGGGGAGAAACTAGGGAATCGATGCACCTCTCTTAGACACTCAATGCTCTCAATTAGTCTCAATAAACACTTCAATAAAGTTTAGGGCTTGTTTTGATAAACAATTAAGAACGAATCTCCTTCCCACCACTCGCACAAGGCCACTCGCACAAAGGCCATGTGTCAAGTGATAGTAATGAAATCCCTATGAACAAAACTCTAAGCCAAATCAATGCCACAAGGCCATGCAAACATTAATTTTCAAGTCTATTAAGCTTATGATTGTGATTCAAATGGAAAGGCCATTCACATCCAAACCCTAATCTCAAAGATAAACTAAATCACAAACTCATATCAATTGAGGCCACAAAATAATATGAATCAATAATATAGAGCAATTAATTCAATAGACAAGACTAAAACCCAATTGATTAACAAAAAGATAGACTAATTGATTACATAGAGTTGTCCAAAATTGGTTACATCAATCCCCTAATAAAGGTTTAGTTACACATCAATGGAGAGAACAAAAAATAGAAGAGATGAAGATAGAACCCATTATGGTGTGATGTTTCTGACTTGCGATCTCCGTCGTCTTCCTGCTCCAAGTAATCTCCTCTGATGGAATGAATGAAAAGAATCAAAGAATGGTGGTCTTAAAAACTCTCTCTGTCTGTCTATATGTCGAACCCTTATTTTCTCTTATTCCCTTCTTTTTATAGGTCTTCTGCAGTGACGAGAAGACGAGGAGGCGGTCCACCGCTCAACGTGCCGCTGGGTAGGCACTTGCATGGGCAGCGGAAAAAGTTAACTCCACACACTGGAATGGCTCGCTTGGCGTGCCGCTGAGTAGGCACTTGCCTCTTGAGCGGCATGGCCGCGGAAAAGGCTTCACTGGCGCCTGTTGCACCGCCGGCGGTGCACCTGCCTGATGGGCGGCATGGGCCGCGGAAAATGGGAGAAAATGCCCTTTCTGCATCATTTGACTCTATCATCTCCAGAATACGATCCGATCAACATTTCTATGGTAAGAGACCTGCAAAGACTTAACAAACACATCAACCCACCAAAAAGACCCAATAAACAAGCATAAACATAAGCAAAAAGGGCAAAATATAAGCATAGAAATAGACTGATCAAATACCCCCAAACCTATCTTTTGCTAGTCCTCGAGCAAAACCAAACATTCCTAAACTGAAAAACTAAATCCTAATAAAGCCACTTTCGCAGGGAACGCGATAGCATTGAGCATATGCTACAAGCCTTTAAACCTCTAGGTGTCCCTAGTAGGAGGAGTGTTGTCTCCTGAGGGTTCTCAGCTATGACACCCACAAACATATCCCACAAAACCAATCATTCGAGATGCAATCGATTAATGCTCAGATGAAACAATGCATGCAGAAGCCAATAGGTAAAGACTAACATTATGTCACAAATTTGAATGCATTGCTTAGTTTTAGATGAAAAGCCCAAACTCAAGATATTCTAGCATCAAGAACACTTTGCCGAACGCCATAGATGTAATTCGCCTTGACTCTAAACCTCACCAGATATCGCTCATATTTCTCACAGAACCTAGGCAAATAAACTCATCAAGCATATGCGAAAGAAGTTATGCACAAGAAATTTCAAATTATAATCGCATATGAATATGTCATTGAAAGAACGCTTGATTTGAATGCAAAGATCTCATGAAAAGAATCGAATCATTATGAGCAAGATAAACACACATACACTTCTACTTTCATAGCAAGGATAACCAGCGGATCAATTTAGACTTTTCATTAGGTTGTAATGGGGCTATTGGGTGAAGGTTAGCAAGGAACGGGATGTAGGAGTTCAAAACCCTAGGATCATTCAGTGAGAGTCTTCAATTACCTTTACGGCTTGGCACAAGCTCTTAGGTCTTCATTGACTTCCTTTGCAAGTGGAATAATGCCACTTACCATTCATTGCTGTCCCCTTAATTCACCATTCACTTTTGCCCACTCCTTCGAGAGTAGATACAACACTTAAGTCCTTTGACATGTTGTGTTCCTTAGATTCTTTTTCTGGCATACGCAACTCACCATTCATTTTGGTGGTACAACTTTTTTCTTTTTTTTTTTTTTTTTTTTTTTTTTTTTTTTTTAGACTAAAAAAAAAACTACAACCTTGCCTCTTACATTTGGATTGAATGCAGCTCATTCTTCATTTGACTCGTATCACTTTCGCACAAATTCTTATGCGAACTCTTCAACCTTCTTCACCATCTCAAAGCATGATCCCAAGTTAACAGGTATGGCTATAATATGGCTTACATGGGTTACAGTAAATGTGGTGAAGAAAGAAAAGGCAATCAGTGTTTGGCTTCAAACAGGGCTATGGAGCACACACACATAGGTAGGAAATATTACAGGCCTTTTAATTAGTTCATGCACACATAGTCTAACATCACTTCCACTGGTTCGACTTACTCAAGATCAAAGATTACATGTGAAAATCTTTTATGATGAATGCTCTATAATGCTCAATGTTCAACCTATAGAGATCAAATCTAATGCTAAGAACCTATTGAGTGTTTAAAGAGTAGAAACAAAATAATCCCTCATATATGTCATTTATGTACGCACTTTGGCTTAGTGAACTCACAGGGTAGTCTCCACTATTAATCATGGCAATCCAACTAGGCATCCTATCCACTATCACATCCAGAGCATGTCATAAATTTTGAAAATGCAATGCAATACTCTAAGTGGCAAGATGTTAGTTTAAACCCAGTGATTTAAGCATATCATTTCAAAGTCAAATACCAAAATATCTCATCAAGGTTATTGCAGGAACGACAGACTCTAAAACACTGAAAAACATGACCCAAGACTCAACATACCCCCAAACCTAAACTCAACAGTGTCCTCAATGTTGACAAGCAAGAAAAGACAGGCAAGAAAAACAAAAGAAAAAAACAAAAGCAAATAAAAGTTCAAAAAGAAAAAGAAAAAAATCATAGCCTGCTAATCTCCATCCTCATCGGAGAGCTGTAAGATCTCGGTTCCCTGATCGGAGTCTATCGTGTCATCCTGCATCTGCTGCTCATCATCAAAGTTCACAATCGGGGTCCGCTGGTCAAAATCCTGCGGCTCGATACCTGATCCACCGGCTGCAAAAGGATCCTGGTCAGGCATAGGGGGCTGAAATGGCACTCCACTCCCACTAGCCACAGAAAACCGGCTAGTCAGCATCCCACGCAGCTCCTCTATGTTAGCCTCGATAGTGTCAAATCGAGTATCGAATCGACCCTCCAACTGCGTGAAGCGCAAATCCATATGCGTCTGCATAGCCTGCAAAAGAGTGGTAAATGGATCACCTCCTGGCTGAGCTCCGCCTATCTGAGGGGCCTGGTGCCCTTGAGGCTGGTCTTGTAAAAGTGCAGCTGCCTCAGCCTCTCTTGCCTCTCGCTCCTCTCTGCGACGTCTTCTCTCCCCATAACCAATAGGAGGAAGGCCCCTCAGGACTAACTGCTGGTTCCAGTTCGTCAAGTTCATCATACTCGGGTCATGTTCTCTAACCCTGCACTCACATCAATGCCTGTCTACAGAAAGCAGTGATCAAACACGGAAAAACCATGGACTGGTCATCGTGTGCACTGGCGTCTTGAATGGCATTGAAAATCACCCGTCCAATATTGATAGGGCCACCTGACCTCAAACGTAGCAACACACGGGCCTGGTCATAAAAAATCTCAGAACGGTGCTGGGATGGCATCAGTGAGTATGTCAGGAAAAGGTTCCAAAAGGCAACATCGGCATGCGTGTCGCGCTGGTACAGCTTCACTAACGTACCCCATTCCGCCTGTCCATCCATCCTAAGGCCTGCAGCCACTCGTCCTCTATAGGGGTCAAGATCTGCAATATACTCTATCCCTCGACCGTTACTGATAGCCACCTCCGGAGCGTCAAAGTACTGATTAATAGCCTCCGGAGTTATATGAACCTCAACACCCTGCACTAAAACTGGTTCTCCAACCAACAGTCTCCCTGGTACAGCACTAGCATAATACTCTGTAACAATCCCCCTGTTCGGCCTTGGTGGGCGTGCAACATATCCACCCCATCCGCGGTCTGTAACCATCTGTGGAACAGGTGTCTGTGCCAAACTCTCAACATCAATTCCCCTCTCAATAATCCAAGGTCGCCTGAGGAAATTGCTGAACCGACTCTTAAAGTCCTTGTGTTGTGCTTGTTTTGGCAATGCCTTTTGTTTCCCCTTATCGGATGTACTGACCCGAGGACGCTTCCCTATAGCAGTCCTTGCCATCTGCAGATAACACAAGCCAACATTACACACAAATTTCTACCAAAAATTCGGCAGCATTTCGTTTCAAAATTCAGTTCCCAATTTTTATAATACCATATAAATCACATGCAAGTCCAAAAATCACATGCAAGACCAAATAAATCACATGCAAGTCCAAATAATCAAATATATTCCTCAAAATCAAGTATGGCAACCATTATTCAAGCAAAGACATTCAAACTCTCCTAAGAACAACAATTTTCGGAATTCCTTATATACCAAGTGAAAACACAACCCAATAAACTTAATCATGCTAAATAGATCAATTTGAACAAAGCCCATTGGTGATTAAGACATAGAATCCGAATTTGAGCATGCAAAACTCTCAATCTCTTCATACCACATTGTAAAATCAAAACTCATAAGTTAATGCCATTAAAGTAAAATAGAAGAGAGAAGAGGAAGCATACCTTGTAGTCGAAATTTAGGAGAGTAGAAACTATGGAGAGCAATTGAGAGAAAAGAAAAGAAAGAGGAGGAAGAGAAAACAATGTGCAGCCGTTTGTGGGTCAAATGAGACCCACAAAACTGCTCTCTTTTTAAATAGTGTAGGGCAAATTGGACCAACCGCTGACGAGACACGCTGCATGGGCAGCGGTCCGGTCAGCGGTAAAGGGAAAAATTGCTTACCTGAGGTCCAAAACGCACCGTTTGCGTAAGTGACCGCCGGGCGTACCGCAGGTCAGGTACGCGCCACTTGGGCGGTCTAGGTGGCGAGCCAAAGTGAGTCCATTGAATTTTGGCCGTGGCTTGTGCAGCTGTCTCTTGGGCGGTCTAGGTGGCGAGCCAAACCAGTGTACTCACGCTGGTGTAACCGCTGTCCATGCACGTTCCTCTTCAGCGGTATGGGCCACGGTAAATGTTGAAAATGTGACAGGCCCTATTTCATCGAGAGCCTCTTGAGCGGTCTCTTGCACGAGCCATTCCAGTGTTGGTGAAGTTGCTCGTACCGTGGCTCAGGCATGGCTGTCTCTTGAGCGGTCTATTGAGCGCTAATTCCCCAATTCGTGCAGTTCTACCTGTTTTGATCAAGGCAAACAACACACACATAAAACATAACTGCACACAGCTCAACACAACTGGAAATCTCGATTCCCCCAAACCTGGATTGAATAATACTCTTCACTAAACAGACGACTCACACTAATTACTGACTCAATTTAATCTAAAGAAAAAAACGAAAGAGAAAAAAAAACAATGTTACCTAGGTGGGTTGCCTCCCACCAAGCGCTTTATTTAGCGTCTAGGCAAGACGTGTGAGAGCTCTACGGCTCTATAAGCACGGAATCCTCCAATCGAACGACAGCTCCGAGAACCTTAATGTAAGGCTTAACCCGATGCCCATTTACCTTGAACATGTTGCCATTCTTCTCGTTTTGCACTTCTACAGCTCCATGGGGAAAAACTTGTGTGACCCTGAATGGTCCAAACCATCGAGACTTCAACTTACCGGGAAACAGCTTCAGCCGGGAGTTGAACACCAGCACTTGCATACCGGGACGAAGGTCTTTATGCACTATCATCTTGTCATGTATCAACTTAGTTTTTTCCTTGTATAGTTTTGCACTCTCATACGCTTCCAAGCGAAATTCCTCGAGTTCACACAGCTGAAGTTTCCTCTCTCCTCACCGGCCTTGTCATAATCAAAGTTCAACTTCCTGACTGCCCATAAGGCTCTATGCTCGAGTTCTACTGGAAGGTGACACGCCTTCCCAAAGACCAACCTATATGGACTCATCCCAATAGGTGTCTTGAAAGCTGTCCTGTAGGCCCACAATGCATCATCTAATTTCAACGCCCAATCCTTTCGAGTGAATTGACAGTCTTCTCTAGGACTCTTGATTTGTCTGTTGCTGACCTCAACCTGTCCTGAAGTCTGTGGGTGGTATGGTGTAGCAACCTTATGCCTTACACCATATTTCTTCAAAAGTGCAGCAAAGGATCTGTTGCAAAAATGCGTACCTCCATCGCTAATGATAGCTCTAGGGGTCCCGAATCTTGCAAATATCGCCTCCCTCACAAATTTCACCACAGTTTGACCATCATTATTCCTTGTGGCCTTTGCTTCTACCCATTTTGACACATAATCAACTGCTACCAAGATGTAACTATAACCACAAGATGGTGGGAATGGTCCCATGAAATCTATGCCCCAGACATCAAAAAGCTCTATTATCAAATCTCCAGATAAGGGCATCTCATTTCGCTTACTTATGCTCCCCGTACGTTGGCATCTGTCGCATGCCAAACAAAACCGGACTGTATCTTTATGTAACGATTCCCAGAAGAATCAAGATTGTAACACTTTCAAAGCTGTCTTTCTTGCACCAAAATGTCCTCCACATTGCAGCTCGTGACAAATTTCAGAACGTCTATCTGTTCTGACTCAGGAACACATCTTCTTATCACAGAATCAGGACCATGAGTGTACAAATAAGGGTCATCCCAAAAGTATTTTTTCGCTTTTGTAACGAACCTTTTCTTCCTTGTGAGTTCAAATCCTCTGGAACTACCCCACTTACCAAATAGTTAACCAGATCAGCATACCATGGTTCACTATCCATTACAGCCAAAATTGTTCATCCGGAAACTTCTCATGCAATGGCAATATGTCTACCTCATCCGGGTTTACCTGTACTAACCTGCTTAGATGATCAGCAACCACGTTCTCACTACCTTTCTTGTCTCGTATCTCCAAGTCAAATTCTTGTAGCAGGAGGATCCACCGAATCAATCTAGGTTTGGCATCCTTTTTCTGAAGAAGATGACGAAGGGCTGCATGGTCCGAATATACAATGACTTTGGCGCCCACCAAGTAAGTTCGGAATTTCTCCAATGTAAAAACTACTGCGAGGAGCTCCTTCTCAGTTGTTGAGTAGTTCAATTGAGCGTCATTTAAGGTTTGAGAAGCATAGTATATTGCATGCGGAACCTTATCTACTCGCTGCCCCAAAACTGCTCTGATAGCATAATCCGAAGCGTCACACATCAATTCAAAGGGCAATTCCCAATTAGGTGGAATTATTACTGGTGCGGTAGTCAATGCACTCTTCAAAGTGTTAAAAGCCACCATGCACTCTTCAGTCACCTCAAACTCAGTTTCTTTTTGTAGAAGCAAACATAAGGGCCTTGTTATCTTCGAAAAATCCTTTATAAATCTTCTGTGAAAACCCGCATGCCCAAGAAAAGACCGCACATCTTTCACAGATTTTGGAGGCTGTAAACTACTGATCACCTCCACCTTAGCTTTGTCCACTTCAATTCCTCTTCTTGAAATCACATGTCCCAGAACTATCCCTTGTTGTACCATGAAGTGGCACTTTTCCCAGTTCAACACCAAATTGTTCTCCTCGCATCTCTTAAGGACTAAGGTAAGGTTGTGCAAACACAAATCAATGAATCTGTAAGGTTGATAATTAGTGTTGGCATTAATTCCATATCAAAACGTGTTTTACTTGTAATGTTTAGTGGTCAGTATATGAAGGATTTCGAAGACGAAGGACGTCTCAACCATTATTCGTTCAAGTTGCCGGCTTTTAAGAGTTTCGGACATTATCGGTCTACAAAGGTATACATGACCTCTTATCTCTTACAAGGCTAGGCACACACTCACACATATCATTTTTGTGTGTCCCTTCATGATTTTATTTCATTTACATTTCACTTTCACACACTTGGCAAAATATGCTCATGCATTCACATTAGTTAATAAACTTTGTGTTTTGCATTTTCTAGGACTATGTCCGGAAACTAGCATATGTGTGTTTGTGTTTATATGTTTCCGTATTTTGTGTTTAGGACTTGAACATGTTCTTATTCAATGCCTTATTGAGTTCCGGTCGTTTCGGTTACTCATTCATAAGGTTTCGAGTCCAAACGTGTTGACTATGCCACTTTACGTTCTCTTACGTTGTGTTGACTTCATCGATGATTTCCGAGATGATTTCTCAACCATTTTTCAAAGTTGTATAGTCCTTATCGTGTGTGAGGGAGTCACGGTTCGTAATCCGAAAACGGATTCAAAATCGGAGGTCGGATGCTCAAGATATGGGCTGAAGATCCGAAGGAGCGCGCGAGGGCGTAAGTGGCCAAGAGGCCACGTGTGGCCCACGCCGTGGGTGGAGCCGTGGGCCCCACGGCCAGAGGGACTCTCTGCCCCCGTGTGGCCCACGCGCCCCCCACGGGGCTGGGCTGAGGTGGCCCTCTTTTATTGGCCAAAAATTGCCTCCTCTCTCCTCTTTTTAAAACCCCTCCATTCCCTCCATTTGTTTTCAAGAAGAAAAAGTTAGAATTCCCGTCAGAATTTTTCTCCCAAATTTTCCCAACTTCCAAACACCATAACTTTCTCATACGAAGTCGGATTTGAGTGATTCAAGTTGGAGAACGTTTGTAATCGAGTCCTCTACCTTTTCCAAGTGATTTGGCAGCTGTTTGATAGACTTTTCTGGTGGTTGCACATAGAAAACCGAACCAGCTCGAAAATCCAAGGTAGTGTTCATATCTTTGGGATTTCTTCTTTTATAACCTTCAATTTGCTTGGGGTTTCTTCTTCTATATCTATGTTATTGTTTTATGAAAGCTATTTGAAAAGGTAGCTTGATTATCATTCCAATTGAAACTCAATTTATGGACTTATGTTGACTAGATTTCATGATTCTAGGTTTACATTTGTTTGTGAGTTGTATTGTGATTAGAATGGCATTAGGTTGTTTGATACTTAATTGAATTAATTTTGTGTTAAAATGACTTTGAGATTTGATTTGGTCCTTTGATTGAAGAAATCAAGGATTTGTGTATTTGTTTGTGATTTAGAGAATATAGGTTTTGATTGATGAAAATCTCAAAACCTTGCTCTATATTTTTGTCTAGTATATTGATTGATCTTAATCTCATATATCTAGACTTTGATTGTATATTGATAGCATCTTGAATTAGGACTTAATGAACATTTTGTGATTCAAGTGTTATGTGTTTGAATGAGACTTTGAGTATATGTGTTAGGTGTTTCACATGCTTAGGTTTCTATTCATGTATTTTTGCATCCAGACTTGATTAATTGTGTTTTCACATGTTTAGGTCTATTTGTGCCATAGAATGGATTGATCACATGTTCTATGTTGAAATGAATGTTTGCATCATTTGCATTCACATGATCACACTAGGAAGTCCTTGTAAAAGGCATGAAGTCTTGGTTAGAGTCGGGAGGACTCGGATAGCCAAGCAAGAAGTCTTGCCTAGAGTCGGGATGACTCGGATAGGTAAGCAAGAAGTCATGGCTAGAGTCGGGAGGACTCGGATAGTCATGCATGGGAGGCTCCCTAGAGGCAAGAGTGCCTTGGATAGGGAGTTGGCTAACATATTTAGGCCTAGGCGTATGGTTAGACATAGACTCCGATAGAGCGGGGTACACGGGATGTGTATGCACTCTTGAGGAATTTCTAATCTACCATCGATGTTCCTGAGACCCCTCTCGATCCCGCGAGTGACTTGGCTCCCAGAGCTAGGAATAAACGCCCTGCTGAAAGCGCTCCTGATCACTCAGCTCGACCTCCTAAACGGGCTTCGCGGGTAGTGCAGTTTGTTGTCTCTTCTGATGAGGAGGATGTTCAGGAGCCGGATGTCGCCGAGGCTCCTCCTGCCCAACCGGAGAGGTCTGCTGAAGCGGAGAATGTGGCGGCGCCTCCCTCTGAGGGGGTTAATGAACAGACTCCCCCTGCTGCTCCTTCTCAACCAGCTTCTCCTCGGCCAGCTTCTCCTGCAGTGGTTGTGGGCGAGCCAGGTCTCAGATCAACCTGGGCCATCTGGCCATCTGAGTCGACTGATCGGCCAGGCCCATCACATCAGGCGGGGACCTCTGCTTCCGGTTCGGGCTCGGCCCGTGAAGTTCCTCCTACCGGACCGGTTGAAGCTGAAGAAGGGAGCGTGTCCCTTTTTGATTTTTCTGCCACTGAAATATGCTCCCACTTGGCTAATAATGATGTATATCGGCGAAGGCTGGGGGCATGTTAAAAACAAGTCTTGCAACAAGAAGATGGAGTTTTTCTTCAACTGCCACTCCTTGGTAAGTTCTTCGCCGCAAATCTCTATGTATTTTATTTTTTATTCTTTTTTCTAACTTTGGCTGTCTTCTTCCTCAGATGATGTCTGAGATGGGCGATAGTTATAAATTCGGGATCAAAGCTTCTCGTGAAATTAAGCGCTTGCGCGAGCAGGCTTCTGTTTTGGCGGCCGAGAAGCTTTCCGCTGAAGAATCCCACGCCCAACAATTCGCTCAGTTGAGAGAGTCCTCAGACGGTCATCTGTCTGCTCGGCTAGCCGCTGAAGAAAAACTTTCTGCTGCTGAGGAGGAAATTCGCTCGTTGAAAGAGCTCCTATCCTCGAGTCAAGAATCCTTCGCAGCGCGTTTGGAGGCTGAGCGGGTAGCGAGGAGGCTAAGGAGAAGGCTGAACTGGAGGCGGCGGATTTACGTAACCAGCTATCTTCCCGCGATCTCATTTTTGAAAACCTGAAAGCAGTGCTGGAGGTTGAGTCTGTTGATCGCTTCAAGAGATCCCCTGCCTATGATGCGTTTGTTGCGCGAATTTGAGAAAGGCATGAGGCAGGCGAAGAAATTCTTTGCCATGAAGGATCATTCCAATGAGAAAGCTCTGAAGCGTTTTGACAAGTCCCTCCAGCAGCATATGGCCCACGGCGTGGACTCGATTAAAGACCAGATGAGACGATGGAAAGCCCACTGCCGTTATAACCGGACTGAGCCTCATCCTATGCATCTTGAGATTCCCAGTAAGCGTACTTTCAACACTTACTACTCGGGTCAGAAGGGCAGCTTTTCTGGCTCTGGTGCTGAGCCCGATTTGGGTCCCGTTGCTGGGAGAGATTATGAGCCCTTCATGCCAACGGAGGATGAGGCAGTCATTTGGCCTTCAGATGAGGAGATCGAAGACGAGGAAGATAGCGAGGGCCCTCCTGCAGCCGGTTGATTCTTCTGTTGTTTTGGAAGACTATAAATTTATTTTTGTCCATTCATTTGTAAATAATACAAAGTTATGAATATATATTTTTCTTCGTTCAGCTGCCTTTGCTGAGTTTTGGCTTTGGCTTGGTTTTCCACCAAGTGCTGTTTTAGCTTACTGTTGTTTTTATTCAGCTGCCATTGCTGGGTTTTCGGCATACTTAGTATTCGCCAGGACGTATCCGACTATATACCAAGTTTTTATTGTGTTTTATAGCTATATTCAGCTGCCATTGCTGTATTTTGGCGTACTCAGTGTTTTGGCAGGTTTATTCGACCATGCCCTGAGTTTTTATCATGTTTTCATCTTTTATTCAGCTGCCGTTGCTGTATTTTGGCGTACTCAGTTTTTGGCAGGTTTATTCGACCATGCCCTGAGTTTTTATTTCTCGCCAGTTATCGCTGCAGCGAGCATAAAGCTCGTTTTCGTGTGATGTAGCTATGTGTGCTGGCGAATGCCTTTTGCGTTTGGCGAGTCAGAATCGAGAATCTCTTAGTAATAAATTACTCTTTATTGAATACTTCCTGCAACTTTATTAACATAGTCATAAAGAAAAAATGCTAAAACGAACAACTTCTCTAAGCTAAATAGAAAAATAGAAGGAATTCAAAAGAATCTAACTTGTCCCTTAAGGATAATATATCTTCAAGTACTGCGCATTGCATGGACGGGGTAACTCGCCAAATCCTTCTCGAGTAATGCGATATGCCCCATGGCCAGCTATCCCCGTAATCTTATAAGGCCCTTCCCATTTGTCTGCGAGTGATCCTGCAGCCTTGTCTCTTGTTCCCGGATTCACCCTCTTCAGTACTAAATCACCAAGTGTGAACCTCCTTTCACGCACATGCGAGTTGTAATATAGCTACCCTCTGTTGGTACGCTGCATTATTTGTGCTCGCTCTCTTCTTTCTTCTAACTCATCTAGGCCGCACTTTAGCATATCAACGTTGATTTCTGGCTGAAAGAGTTGTACCCTTGGTGAAGAGAACGATGTTTCCACGGGAATAACAGCTTCTGCTCCGTAAGCCATGGAATACGGGGTTTCGCCTGTTGAACCCCTTTCCGTTGTGCGATATGCCCAGAGCACTTGCGGTAACTTATCCGCCCAGCTCCCCTTTTTGGTTGCTAACTTAGCTTTCAGGTTGTGCTTGATGATTTTGTTCACTGCTTCAGTTTGGCCATTCGTCTGTGGATGTGCTGGAGAAGCGTAGTAGTTGTTGATGCCATACTTATCACACAGTTCCCTGAATTTCCTGCCATCAAATTGGGTCCCATTGTCTGTGATGATGGTGTTTGGTATCCCGAATCTGTACAAGATATTTTTCTTCACAAAGCTAATGGTTTGCTTCTGTTATATGCACCAATGGCTCGGCTTCTACCCATTTTGTAAAATAATCCACAGCTACTATGGCATGCTTTGCTCCTCCAGTTGCTGTTGGCATTGGGCCGATCAAGTCTATTCCCCACATGGCAAATGGCCAAGGCGAGGTAATACTTTGCAGGAGCTCAGGTGGTTGTCGGATGTTATTGGCGATTTTCTGACATGCTTCACATCTCGCTGCCACCCTTTTGGAGTCGGCGAACAGGGTTGGCCAGTAAAAACCCTGTCTCAATGTTTTGTGGGCTAGGCTGGCACCCCCAGCATGGTTCCCACAATTTCCACTGTGTATGCTTCTTAGGATACCTTCTGCTTCTTCAGGCCCGACACATCTCTGCAGTGCCCTCGAGTATCCTTCTTGTATAGTTCTCCATTGAGTACCGAGTATCTTGTTGCTCTGTATTTTAGCCGCTTTGCTTCCAGTGGGTCACTTGGAAGTATATCGTTGATGAGATACTCTTTAATTGGCGTGATCCAGCTGTCCCTCTCGCCAAAGACTGCCCCGACTTCCTTTGTTTTAACTATACTCGGCTGCAACAGGCGGATCATAGAGATATTGTTGGGCCAAATGTTGATCGTGGCAGATGCCAGTTTGGCTAAGGCGTCGGCCTTTTCATTTTCTTCTCTGGGGACGTGAACAATTCTATACTCTTTGAATCTTTCTAACAGTTCCCTTGCTAATTCCAGGTAAGTGATCATGCTTTCTTCTCTCGCCTGGTATTCATCTAGTACCTGATTGACAACAACTTGAGAGTCGCTGAAAATTTCCACCTCGTCTGCACCTAAGATTGTGCTAATCTTTAAACCTGCTATAAGTGCCTCGTACTCAGCTTGATTGTTGGTGGCTTTGAAGTCAAAACGCAAGGCACATTCGACTGAGTCTCCTTCCGGTGTTGTCAGCACTATACCTGCCCCGCTGCCGTGCGTGTTTGATGAGCCATCAACGCGAAGTTGCCATTTGAATATTTTCTTATTTTGCTCCACCATCATTCTCGCCACCTCTGCTTGGTTCAGTGAACTCTGCTACGAAGTCTGCCACTGCCTGGGCTTTAATTGCTGTCCTTGGGAGGTATTCTACATCGAATTCACTTAATTCGATCGCCCACTTTGTTAACCGACCGGATACCTCTGGTTTCTGCAGGATTAACTTCAGTGGGCAGTTGGTGTATACCCTGATTCTATGAGCCTGGAAATATGGTCGCTTCCTTGCTGCTGTTATTAGGGCGAGTGCCATTTTTTCTGCCGGCGAGTACCTTGTTTCGGCTGGTAACAGTGCCTTGCTGGTGTAGTATACTGGCTTTTGGATTCCATCTTCCTGTCGTACTAGCACGGAACTTGTGGCTGCTTCAGAAACGGATAAGTACATGTACAATGTCTCGGCTGTTTCTGGCTTTGATAGCAATGGTGCCGTCCAAGGTAGTCTTTCAAGGCCTGGAAGGCTTTTTCGCAATCCTCATTCCATTCGATCCCTTTTCCCTTCTTTAAAGCTTTGAAAAATGGTAGGCATCGGTCTGTTGATTTGGCTATGAATCTGCTCAGCGATGCTAGGCACCCTGTGAGTTTTTGGACATCTTTCAGAGTCTTTGGCGAGACCATTCTTGCTAGTGCTTGGATTTTTTCAGGGTTCACCTCTATTCCTCTTTGGTTCACCTGATATCCGAGAAACCTCCCAGATGGTACGCCGAATACACATTTTGCCGGATTCAACTTCATTCCATACTTGACCAGTACGTCGAACGTTTCCCTCAGGTCATTTGCATGTTTATCTGCGGTAATACTCTTTGTCAGCATATCATCAACATAAACCTCCATATTTCTCCCTATCTGTCTGGCGAACATCTTGTTGACCAAGGCTGATAAGTTGCCCCAGCGTTCTTCAGGCCGAATGGCATGACCCTGTAACAATACAACCCCTGATCTGTGGTGAATGCCGTTTTCTCTTCGTCAGGCCTGTGCATCTTTATCTGGTTGTACCCTGAATATGCATCCATGAAACTCAACGTCTCATGTCCGGCGTTGCATCTACTAACTGGTCAATCCTTGGTAATGGGAAGCTGTCCTTGGGGCAAGCTTTGTTCAGGTCGGTGAAGTCGACGCACATCCTCCATTGATTGTTCTTTTTCACTAAGACTACATTCGCCACCCATTCCGGGTACTTAACTTCTCTAATTGACCCTGCGGCGAGCAATTTTGACACTTCCTCTTTAATCGCTGCACTCCTTTCCGGGTTGAAGCTTCTCCTTTTCTGTACTACCGGTTTGCATTTCTCATTCACAGCAGATTGTGGGAAATTGTGCTTCTATCAATCCCTGGCATGTCTTCGTGGCACCAAGCGAAAATCCCCCTATATTCTTTCAACAAGTTCGTCACATCTTTCTTAACCTGCTCAGTCAACCTCGCTCCAATTTTTACTGTTTTATCTGGTTCCGCTTCATCTAGAATAATCGACTCAGTTGGTTCTTCCTTTTCTCTGCTTGTTTTGTCTCTTGGATCTAGTTCGAAGTTTTCCGGATTATCCTCCTGCGTCTCTGTGTCTACTTCGAATATGTTCAAAGTTTCCATCCCTGTTTTATCTTTGAAGATTGACAAGTTGGCGCGGCGAGCCATCTCCTGCGACCCTTTCAATTCTCCGACGCCGAATTCTGTAGGGAACTTTATTTTCAGTGCATGGGTTGAGGTTACAGCTCGAGCTTTGTTAAGAAACGGTCGGCCAAGTAGTGCATTATACGGCCAATTATGGATGTCAACCACGACAAAGTCTAACAGGATTGTTCGCCGGCATGGTGCTGTTCCAAATCTTACCGGTAGTTTCACTGTTCCTAACGACCTAACCTCTGCGCCACCAAATCCTTTCGGTACATGGAACGGTTCAAGATCTTTCCGGTCCAGCCGCAACTCATCATACACTCTGGCACTTAAAATATCAGCCGAACTCCGTTGTCAATCATCACTCGAAGGACATCCCTATGGGCTATTCGAACTCCCACGACTATTGCATCATTAGGCTTTGCATCAATCCCGTCTGAGTCTTCTGCTGTAAACGTTATGGGATCATGTCCTTCTCCCCTTCTTGGGGTTTCTCTGCACAGAATTGACTTCCATGCTTCTGCCTTCATACATCACTTCTCGAACTTCCGACATCCTTCTCGATTGCTCCTCCCAGTGTGAGGTCCGCCGAAAATAGTGTTTATGGCTGCGTTAGGACTGTTCCTCCTTGGACTCTTCCTATCTTGCCCGTTTCCTTGGCGGCTATCTTGGCGACCCCCGTGCTTGTCCCCTTTCAAGGCAAAGTCTTTCAGGTGCCCATCTCTGATCAGGCTTTCGATGTGATCGCGCAACTGGAAACACTTTGAAGTTTCATGTCCATGATCTTTATGGAATCGACAGTACTTGGTTGTATCTCTCCTTGCATTCGCTGACTGCTGTCGGGGGTATTTGGCGAGTCCCTTGTCTTCTACCACAGATAATATCTCCTCCTGGTCGCCATTTAAAGGGGTGTAATGGTTGTACCTTCCTCGAAACTTATTGGCCCGAGTGTTTCCCCTGCTCTCTCTTGAGTATCCTTTTGGCCCTTCTCATCCTTCTGGCGATCACGTGATTGCATCTTTTTGTCGTCCTTATGGTCTGTTTTCAAGTTAGGCTTGTGCCCATGCACATAGCTACCCCCTTGTGCTACTTCTTCCTCCTCTGCCAGTGCATAATCGCCAGCTATTTCCATCATCTCTTCGTAAGTTTTAGGTCTATCCCTTCGCAGGTCAAAAGACAATCGTCCACTTTGTAACCCATTAGTGAAAGCGGCGATTACAGCTACATCACTGGCATCCTCAATTTGAGCTACTTCCTTCCCAAACCTGGCCAGGTACTTCTTGATTGATTCGTTATGTTCCTGTTTCAAGTTCGATAGATGGGCGAGTGACTTTCTTCTTTGGACACTTCCCATGAACTGCCTTATGAATGCCTTGCTGAGGTTTGAGAAGCTGCTTATGGTTCCGGGTGGAAGCCTTCCGAACCATCTAGAGGCGAGGTCGCCGAATGTTTGCGGGAAGGTGAGACACAGCAACCCGTCATTGGATGAATACTGGGCCATGATATTGCGGAATCGGCGAACATGCTCTTTGGATCCCTGTTCTCCTTGTACTGCTCAATAGTTGGCATTCTAAACCTGTCTGGAAATTGGGTGCGAGCAATAGCTTCAACGAATGGGCTATCTGACTCATCATCCGAGGATACATTACGTCCATACCTTCGTGCCATTGCTGAAACCTTTCTTGATAGCTCTTGTAAGGTGACATCTCGCTGACCAGTTGGTTCTCCTGCTGGGTCGAGCCTACTCTTGATTGTCATTCTACCATGATTGCCTCTCTCATCTGGGCTTCCGATCTTCAGTGCTCTCGGATCTTCTCCGCTTCGTTCTTTTAGATCGCAACTCCCTTCGCGGACGAGGACTCTTGTCCTCAGATGAGATGGACCGGTGTCTCCGCCGGTTTCGCTGGTATGTGTCGCTGGAATTGACCCTATGTGCTCGCACCTGATCTCGTTCCTCCCTGGACTCTTCATTCATCACACCCTTTCCCTTCCTCTGTTTTCTCCCCTCGAAATCCTCAATGTGGTCTTGGGGGGTCTCCTCGGTGGATTGTCTTGCTTGATTGTCGGGAACTGTGATATGAACTTCTGACCGCAGCCTTCCGGGTGGATGGGTTCCAGGGGTGGTTAACTCGTAAGGAGATGAGACTCCTAACCCTATGGGAAGCGAAAGTCCTATTTTGCTGGCTTCGCTGATTAGGTTTACCAATGCGGCTTGGAAGTGCTGCAAAATCCCGGGATCGCCGCCCTAGTTCCTGGCGTTGCTGCTGACTGCTCCCCAACTGTCACTGCCCTGTCTCCCATTGGCGCAGCTGGTTCAACAACTAAATCTCCACTGGAGTTACCATCTCTGTCGCTGTCGTTGTTCATGCTGTCTGACTTCGCAAGGGTCCCTCGAAGTTTTTCGTTCAAAACCCCCTCCTTCTAGCGCCAATTGTTGACGGTGAAATTTGGATTGCCACGCACTCAACAATTAAATCAATTTAATATAAAGCAAGAAAATTAAGAACACATGCAAAAGACAAGTTTTACGTGGAAAACCCTTGAATGGGAAAAAACCACGGCGCCCCTGAGGGCAGAAGAATAATACTAGGTTTTCGTTGCTTCGTTACACTCTCTAATCTCTCACAATTGCTCTCTTTCTCTCTCTCTATTTCTGAACCCCTTCCTCGTGGGATAGGTGATTCTATTTATACATGTTTATTTAGGGTTTCCCCTTGTTGATTTGCATTAGGATCCTTTTCTGTCGCGGATTGGGTTCTTTCCTTTTTATGATTCCTTGTTGCTTCTGTGTTTATGCCGAGTCGGTTCGAGCCCAGTGTGCTGGTCCAGCGAGTACTTTTATTTTCTGGGTACTGTATATCTGGCGAGTACACTTCTATATTCGGCGAGTAGGTTTTTGGTTTTGGCGACCATGCCTTTGACTTCCCTCTGGTCTAAGCTATTTTTTCATCCTGACTGGTCAAACTTCTACCTTTTACCCGGTCAATGAATGATGTGGCAACCTTTTGTTAGCTCCTTTGATGACGTGTCAGTTGGGCGAGTTTATACATACAACACCTGTCTATTCTGAACACCTTGTTCATCATGATCCTCTCTTTCAGCTCGAATAACCCGGTCACGTTGCTCACCGTGATCACCCATATCCTCAACTAAAGGATCTAACTCTTCAAATTGTCTAGCAACTCGGCCTACTCGGTCAATCTCGTCGTTAGCAGGGATCAGAATACCTCCAAGCGAACGACGTCCGTTCATACACCTGTAAAACCTGAACACCAAAAACACAACTACCACGAAGTAAGATGGAACAAGAGAATAACTAAAAACTAAAAATAAAATCTAATGACACACACTACTAACCTAAACTAACTAGATCCAACTAATAGAATCTATACCAATCCCCAGCAGCGGCGCCAAAATTGATGCAGTAAATTCTGTGTTCAATTATTAAGAAAGTTCGTTCACTGGGATCGGCGATTTTATCAGTTAAAACCAATTAATCTAGCAAAGGTGACTCTAAATGCGAAAACTAAATTGCATAATGCTTTTCTTTGGAAAGATTGTTTAACTCTAGGATTAATCTAAATTATGACTATTTGAACTAAAAATCAAATCAACGAATAAACAAATCAAAGAATGAATATATGGGAGAAACTAGGGAATCGATGCACCTCTCTTAGCACTCAATGCTCTCAATTAGTCTCAATAAACACTTCAATAAAGTTTAGGGCTTGTTTTGATAAACAATTAAGAACGAATCTCTTCCCACCACTCGCACAAAGGCCATGTGTCAAGTGATAGTAATGAAATCCCTATGAACAAAACTCTAAGCCAAATCAATGCCACAAGGCCATGCAAACATTAATTTTCAAGTCTATTAAGCTTATGATTGTGATTCAAATGGAAAGGCCATTCACATCCAAACCCTAATCTTAAAGATAAACTAACAAACTCATATCAATTGAGGCCACAAAATAATATGAATCAATAATATAGAGCAATTAATTCAATAGACAAGACTAAAACCCAATTGATTAAAAAAAGATAGACTAATTGATTACATAGAGTTGTCCAAAATTGGTTACATCAATCCCCTAATAAAGGTTTAGTTACACATCAATGGAGAGAACAAAAACATAGAAGAGATGAAGATAGAACCCATTATGGTGTGATGTTTCTGACTTGAGATCTCCGTCGTCTTCCTGCTCCAAGTAATCTCCTCTGATGGAATGAATGAAAAGAATCAATGAATGGTGGTCTTAAAAATTCTCTCTGTCTGTCTATCTGTCGAACCCTTATTTCTTTATTCCCTTCTTTTTATAGGTCTTCTGTAATGACGAGAAGACGAGGAGGCGGTCCATCGCTCAACGTGCCGCTGGGTAGGCACTTGCATGGGCAGCGGAAAAAGTTAACTCCACACACTGGAATGGCTCGCTTGGCGTGCCGCTGAGTAGGCACTTGCCTCTTGAGCGCATGGCCCGCGGAAAAGGGGCTTCACTGGCGCCTGTTGCACCGCCGGCGGTGCACCTGCCTGATGGGTGGCATGGGCCGCGGAAAATGGGAGAAAAATGCCCTTTCTGCATCATTTGACTCTATCATCTCCAGAATACGATTCGATCAACATTTCTATGGTAAGAGACCTGCAAAGACTTAACAAACACATCAACCCACCAAAAAGACCCAATAAACAAGCATAAACATAAGCAAAAAGGGCAAAATATAAGCATAGAAATAGACTGATCAATCATCTTATCGGCGACCACGTTTCTACTGTGGCGAGTATGTATCTAGTTCTGGCGACCACGCCTTTGATTTTATTGGTTTAAGGCAGCAATATTCTGGCTCGCCACATTTTCTCCCTTTGACTCGGTTAATGAGTGACGTGGCAACCTTCTCTTCATTATCTAATTGACTCTTTTGGTAACGTGTCCGTTTGGCGAATTTATACATATAACAATACCCCCATAAATACTTCGAGCTGGCGAACGACTTGTTTTTTTTTTTTTCTTCGTTTGCCTCTGCGAGCAGTATTTATACCTATGCTTTAAAGATTTCGGCGCGTTTTATAATTAATTACCTCTCTATTTTACCACGCATTGCATTGATCATTTGATTCTTTCAGTGCAAACTTTTAATTTTAGCCATACAATTGCTGGCGCTTCCACTTACTTGACAGGTGATGATACATTTGATGCTTGGTGACCCCCGAGATGCCACATGTCCATTACTTGGTGGTGACTATCGCGGCTGATTACTGTGGTCGTCACTCACATTAATTGCGTATCCTCTTTTTGATTTTTCTTTTTGAATTTCAAAGTTCTCTATTTTAAGGCTCGATCGTTTCTTCTTCCTCATTTCACTCCTCTTTTACGCCTCCACTGTTTTTCTTAGAGCAAAAAAGAAAAGCTTGAACCTTCGTTTTTATCTGCCTCGTTTCTTTGAGTATTTGCTACAGCCTTTTTCCTGTGCTTTTCATTGCTAGACGGTTCACCGGACTCGACTATTCCTGTCTTTCTGCGTCCCCAACTCTCCTGCGTACCTTTACGAATCTAGGGTTTTCTAGTGAGTTCCCATGGATCCTTCCTTACGTTCTTCTCTTTTTAATCGGATGATGCAAGCCATGGAGCTTGGTGATAAAAGTACTGCAGACAAAATCGAATCGAATCTCTGATTCGTAATTTTCGTCTGGATTCTCCGGTCCCAATTTCTGTTTATGTCCCATCTTCTGAGGATGATTTTATTCCTAACATCTCTCTTCCATCTTCCAACAGTGATTCTCCAACGATGCCGAGATCCTCTAATCCAGGCGGCAGTAAACGACGCGCCCCTAGGGTTCTCGTGAATCCCTACTAGACGCGCAGATGACTGTTGATTCTGACGTTGAAGACCATCAAAGGGACACGCTGCATTTTTCACTAGATCGTCCGTGTTCCTTTGACACGGAAGTTAATGTGTTGGCGAGGACGAGCTTCGCAAATATAAGAGTCGTTTTGATGTTCCCGACTCAGTGACTCTGATGTTACCCGGCGACCGGGCTGTGTGGAATCCTCCCGAAAATACAGTCGCCATTTACGGTGCCATGCTCAGCTGTGGGGTAACCCTCACTCTTCAGCCTTTTATTGCCAGATTTCTCGCGGAGGCTCAAATTGCATCGGCACAACTCGTTCCAAATAGCTATAGGATATTGATGTGCCTGTGTCTCATGTGGAAGCTGAAGGGTTATGGGCCCCCTACTCCTCGTGAGATCCGCCATTTTTACACGCTAAAGCAGGCGGGCAATGGTGGCATGTATTTCCTTCTCTCTTCGCCCGTGGAGAACTGGATCCCTGAGGGCGTGGCGAACCCTGGCCAAGTAGAAGTCTCTGGCGATGAGAAGAAAAAGGGTTTCATCTGGGGCTTTCCACTTCAAACAAGAGGTGGAAGAATAGTTGGTTTTTTGTTGGTGGCGAGTGGGGCCGTGATGTGCCTGCCAGCAGTCGCTGTAACCTCTCGGCGAAGAAGGTTCCTAGGCACTTCACATCTCCTGAAGTCTGGTCGAAGGCAGCCCCTGTTTTGCTAGATAGGGAGATCTCTCACCTCGCCGCGGCAGCTGTCCTTCCTTTGAGCTCGAGGGATAGATCCTTCCTCTTGGATGAGGAAAAAAATGATCTCTCAGCAGATTTTTACTCGCCTACACGCTAGGCTCCTCGTCGTAAGTCTTTATCAGTTTCTCCTTCTATATCATTGTTTTGTTTTATTCTGTTAGTGACACTTGGTTTGTTTTCCTTGCAGTTTGCGATTTTGATACTGTTTGCGATTTGCAAGCCGGGCGGTGAAGAATTCCGAGGCTACCAGTAAAAGACACGCTGCTGGTTTGGCCAAGGAGGGAATTCCTAGCCCGGATGGCGATGATCACACGGACGGTGAGGAAGTTGGTGATATTTCTAGGGAAGGTGCTGAGTCGGGGTGACCCCCCATGCGTGCAGAGGTTGCTACGAGTACTCCTGTTGCAACTGCTGCTGCGACTGCCCCTGCTGCGGCTACCCTCAGCCGTAAAGGTAAGGAAAAAGTAGGTGCTTCAGGGGGGGTCAGTGACATTCCAAATTTTAACGCGGATGTCCCTGAGACCCCTTATGATCCTACGAGTGATCTTGCCCCTAGAGCTGGCAGAGGAAAACACCCAGCTGAGACTACACGTGATCGCGTTGCTCGACCTCCTAAGCGGGCATCAAGGGTGGTGCAGTATGTCGTCTCTTCAGATGAGGAGGGTGCTGGTGAGCCAACTCTCACTGAAACTCCTATTCAAACGGATGCTCACGGGGATAATACTGAGGGGACTAATGCTGCGGGGCCTCCCTTTGAGGAGGTTGATGAATTGGATATGCCTGCTTCTACCCCGCCCCGAACAGCTTCTCCTCCAGTGGCCATGGGCGAGTCTAATGTCTTTTCAGGTCAGCCCAGATAGTCTGGTCAGCATGAATCAGTTGATCGGCTCGGCCCATCGAAGCAAACTGGTACTTCGGCTTCTGGTTCGGGTTTACCCATGAAGCCCCTCCCGCGGGGTCATCTGGAGCTGACGAAGGGAGCGTGTCTCTTTCTGATTTTACGGCTACTAAAATCTGCTCCCACTTGGTTAATAACGATGTGTACATTGGTGAAAGCTGGGGGCATGTTAAAGACAAGTCCTGCAACAGGAAGATGGAATTTTTCTTCAACTGCCACTCTTTGGTAAGTTTTTCACCGTAAATCTCTATGTATTATTTTTTCATATACTTCATAATTTCAACTATCCTTCTTCTCAGATGATGTCTGAGTTGGCTGAGAACTACAAGTATGGGATCAAAGCTTCCCGTGAGATTAAACACTTGCGCGAGCAGGCTTCTGTTTTGGCGGCTGAAAAGCTCTATGCTGAAGAATCCCATGCTCAACAGCTCGCTCAGTTAAGAGAGTCCTCAGATGGTCATCTGTCTGCTCGGCTAGCCGCCGAAGAAAAGCTCTCTGTTGCTGAAGAGGAGATCCGCGCTGAAGGAGCATTTATCTGCTAGTCAAGAATCCTTTGCAGCACGTTTGGAGGCTGAGGAGGCTAGGGAAAGAGCTGAGCATGAGGCGCTGGACTTGCGCAATCAGTTGTCTTCTCACGAACTCATCTTTGATAATCTAAAAGCTATGCTGGAGGCTGAAGTAGTGATCGTTTCAAGAGATCCCCTATGATGCGCTTTTGTTGCGCGAATTTGAAAAAGGCATGAGGCAATCGAAGAAGTTCTTCGCCATGAAGGATCATTCGAATGCGCTCTGAAGCGCTTCGATAGGTCTCTTCAGCAGCACATGGCTAGTGGTGTGGACTCGATTAAAGAGCAGATAAAGCGATGGAAAGTCCACTGTCGTTACAACAGGACTGAACCTCATCTATGCATCTTGAGATCCCCAGCAAGCGTGTCTTTAATACCTACTACTCAGGTCAAAAGAGCAGCTTTTTCGGTTCTGGTGCTGAGCCCGACTTGGGTCCTGTTGTTGGAAGGGATTATGAGCCTTTCATGCCAGAAGGGGATGAGGAAGTCACCTGGCCTTCTGAAGAGGAAATTGAAGATGAGGAAGACAGCGAGGGCCCTCCTGCAGCTAGTTGAGCTTTGGGTCTTTTACACTGTAGGACTGTGAATTTCTATACCTGATGGAGGCATTTAAATTTGTAATGCTCCTTCATTTGTAATCCTTCAATTGTAAATGACATTTAAGTTATAAACTTTTTTTTTTTTTTTTATTCAGCTGCCATTGCTGAGTTTTCGGCTTACTCAGTATTTTCACCAAGTTTTTAGCATATTATATAGCTCTATTCAGCTGCCATTGCTGTATTTTGGCGTACTCAGTGTTTGTCAGGACGTATCCGACCATACACCGAGTTCTTAACATGTTTTGTTTTGTTCAGCTGGCTTCTTGCTTCTAGGGATTCTATTTTCCCGTAATGGCGATCGCTGCTTTTTGCAACTTGGGATTTTGTTTCTCGCCATTTCTCGTTGCTGCTAGTATGAAACTCGTCTTTATGTGACGGTAGCAATATACGATGGCAAATGCCCTTTGTGACTGGCGAGTAAAATCGCGAATTCTCAGTAATAAATTACTCTTTTATTGAATGTTTCCTGCAACTTTTGTTAACATTGATCGCTACAAACCGTCACGCTCGCAATAGTACGAGGTCGAATTGTAGTGCAATGATAGAGTAGGGTATCGTCCCACAGAGACTAAGGGATTTAATGATTACTGGCTTTCGAAGGCACGCGTACTATTTGAACAAAACATATGAATGATTTCAAAACTTATCACTAAATTAATCTAAAGCTAATTCTAAGCATGTATTAAGCAAATTAAGTAAATCACACAAGAAAATGGTATTTGTAATATGATGAAATTATGCTAGAATTTAGAATCCACCTCCCCCTTCTAATTACGAATTTCGATCCGCCTAATCTCCCATATTACGCAAGTAATCGTTATAGGCTTGTGCCCCCTCTAATTAACTCCTAATCTCTTTCGAGCAATAGAAATCGCACCCAAACATACATAATATACTCACGCTAATCTAGCACAGTGGGACAACACACGATCCCTATATGCCGGCCTAGCGATCTCTCGACTTTCCGGTCAAATACAGTGGATATCGTGACGAGCACGTTTAGTGCGTCACCTCTCGGTTCATTCACACAACCAATGAATCAATTACAAGATGATCAATCAAGTAAAAGCATTAAGCACACCAAATATCCATATCACAACACAAACATTTTAAGAGAAATTAGGCAAATCATTAAAAGATTAAGGGTTTGGTGTATTCATAACTCTAGCATATATGTGTTTAGCTCATATTACACATCCAAGTCATTTGAGATAGTAAATTGAAATAAACCATAGCAAATACACAAGATTAAGAGAAGAAGTTGCAAGAAATTCACTAAGATGAAGAACTTCTTCTTTGCAAGCTAGGCTCCAATAACTTGATGTCTCCAAGCTTCCTTTGATGCTCCAAAGTGATGATTGATGATGGGTATGGTATGAAATGGAGGTTTATGTAATGGAGGTGAAGGAATTATGGTGGATTATGGTGAAGAGATAATGGATTATGTGATTTGTGGAGGAATTTATGGAAGGTGTAGTGATGGCGTGAATGGAGTGATTTTTGGATCTAGAAATTATGAAGCACTCTTTGAAAAATTGGTAAAGTTATATTTATAGGTAGGTCAAATAGTGGGTCCCAAAAGTGGTGAAAAGCA
Source organism: Acer saccharum (assembly GCA_030490815.1). Lineage (NCBI taxonomy): Eukaryota > Viridiplantae > Streptophyta > Magnoliopsida > Sapindales > Sapindaceae > Acer > Acer saccharum. The sequence continues at coordinate 27,391,846 of CM059871.1, forward strand.
AGCGGTGGCTGTCATCTTGTAGTACGCTCGTAGTACGCTTTAACGTGGTTGTTTGACGAAACCAATTTGGACAAACTGCCGAAACTTGCGGTTCGCGATTTGGTCTAACGTAGTACACTCTGACGTCCCAACCACGAAAGTTGGCAGCCCATCATGTCTTCAAAAACGTAGTACGAACGCGGTACAGATGTTTTTCTAACGTGATACACTCTAACGAAAACTGGAAAAAATGCTCTTTTAACCCGATAGTCTCGTACTTGCCCGGAAAATCTCGTTATCGCGCGTAGACTCCTCCTAGAACAAAATGACCTGCAAACACATTATTTAAACATTAAAACAAGGTAAACCTTAAGGAAAACGAGATCAAAACATAGGAAATTAGGGGATACGCTTAGCATAAAAATAGACTTATCAACACCCCCAAACCAACATTTGCTAGTCCCCGAGCAAAACCAAGAAAGATAAACTAAACAAAATATTTTAAACAACACAAAAATTCTGCCGAGCCAACTGAAAAATAAAGATGCGACACTGGGCGAACTAATTACAGACACAAGCATGATAGAACCACTGAGAAGTGCAAACCAAGGTGCCTCAACACTAAGGATTTCAATTCCAGACTTCAATGCGACCCTAGCATCAAAGTATCAAACACAAGAGTTTCATGACTGCATTTCGCCTCAACTCTAAGCCTTTCCGGATTTCTCTCATTTTTCACACAGAACTTAGGCTCACTCATCAAACATATGCGTTTTTAGGAAGTTTAAACCCAAAAAGATTTGAAGTACTCATATGAGAAAACAAAAATCGCTTATTTTTATTAGCAAGGAAAACGTTTTGAACGGAAATCAAACACCAAGAGATATATCTAGCACACTGTGGAAACATTTTCAATATCACACAAGTCCCTTCCTTTAGATCAGCTAGGACTTCTTTTAGGCTCATTTGGGGCAATGGTTGAATGGCTATGGTAAAGCCGGGTGGATATGGATTTGAAGGAAACTATGATCATACCAAAACACAACCCACACACTGCACATTATAAACATAAAAGACTTAGGCAAATATTTACCAATTTAGCTTTTAAAAGCTTTTCTAAATTTGTACGCATTGACAAGCATATATACATTGATGTATTCTTTCAAGCTTTGCTTTTTTTTTTTTTTTTTTTTTTGCTGTACACATTTATACTTGCTCATTCCACTGCTATTTACTTGAGCTCCTCTTTATTCATTTCTATACATGATCATATCAAAAGGGGTTGGTCTTGAGTTTGGGAAATTGTGGTGGATTGTGAAATGGGGAAAGCCATTTGTATTTGGTCAATTAAGCACATGGTTATGGGACGTGTTTAGGCCATTTGAATGGTTACAAATATGCCTACTTCATCTCTAAAGGCCTGGGACAAGCGAAAACGAAACCACGACGAAAACTGAACACAAGCTCAAAAGTGTCTAATTAAATAAATTTTTCCTAGAATGCCTAATTGATAAGTGTATAAAGAGGCCAACAGAAAATTTCACTCAAGTGACGCAATATAGGCTTTGAAAACGCGCACGGGTAGTCTCCACTAATGGTCTAAACATCTTAAGCGCGCTACCCTCTTTACTGGGACACTAATTGGTCTGGTAGGATGTGTGAAAGCCATGTGGTGCAGCTTTGGCAAGCACAATCCTAGCGACTCAAAACATGCAGAGCTGTCTGTACAAATTCAACCCAATAGCATCTCAAACGAGCAGAAAAAACTGCTCAAAATTTGACTCGAAAGGCAGAAATAATTACAAAAAAAAAAAAAAAAAAACCAAAACGATTTAGAGCAGGAAAAAGTAAAATTTAAAAAATTTACAATTTCACATGGCAAAAAAAAAAAAAAAATTAAACCAACTAAACCGAAATGGTTGTACCCCCAAACCGAAACCAACATTGTCCACAATGTTATTAACATTTGTTTCAGAAAATTGGACAAAGAAAGTTTAGAAAGGGAAAAAAATTAAAACATCCTAAAATACAATAAAACAAGGCAAAACTGAACTGCATCATCTACAAGTATATACATAACAAAAAGGTAAAACAGTTCAGTTATAAATGACTAAGAAAAAGCTATAAATAAAAAAAAGCAATTAACTTCAAGCAAGCTTGTTCCTAAAAATTAAACAAGAGAAATACAACAAACAGTTTAAAGAAACGTTGCAAGATATCTGACAAGAAAACAGAAATTAAAAGAAGAAAAATAAATAAATAAACAATTAAATAAATTAAAAGACTATAGTGGTGAGTCCAACTGAAGCACAACAGCCCTTATTGCAATAAAAGGACCACAACTCTATTCTAAAGAGACAAGTAAAAACACTGTCATGAAAATGCAAAACAAAAACAAAATTTTTCCAAAAAATCATTCTCATACGCGAAATTATACTAAGAAAAACAAACAAAATACTAAAATATAATCCACAAGTTATAAATATACAAAAACAACTTGCATGCAAGGCAATTAGGGACCAAAGACTCGAAATTCCACCATAGACCAAAATAGAAAACAAATTCTTCCAAGCGAACCATATAAAATTAAAAATTATGGCAATCCAACAAAAAAAATGAAACCCATTCGTTTTCTCCACAATTCATGCTTTCAAAGTCAAGAATTCATTCAAAATCAATCTCATGCAAAAACCCCAATTTTCGGAACCCTAGCTTACTCAATCTTGAAAAATCCATGGCAAAAATCGTTTAATTCAAGAAGAAGAGATGCCAAGATGTGATTAGATGATGAGATGAAGGAGACTTGGAGAGAAATTTCATACCTTAAAGCTTGGGTCGATCCTTGAGAGATAGAGAGAAACCAGTTTTTGATTTAAGAGTGAGAGAGAAGTGTTTGAAATTTTTTTTTTTTTTTTTTTAAAGACATAATGAATGTAAGAACTGATGAATTAGCTGGTGTACAACCAAGTACATCGTTTTATACACAAAAAGAGGGTGCTGTCCCACTTTGACTTTAAATAAATTTTTTTTTTTTTTTTTTCCGTGGTACCTCTTTTGCTCTTTCGTAGTACACTCTAACGACACCAATCACGAAAGTTGGCAGAATCACCCATGTTGGGCTGCCAACTTTCGCGGTTGGGACGTAATACGCCATTTTACCTAGTGTAGTACACTCTGACGAAAATTGGAAATTTTCAATTCTTTCATCTTTCGCGCTCCATTCCAACTCATCTGCAACTACATTCCTTCCCACTCATCTGCAACCTCTCAAAAACTCACAAAGAACATCAAAAACAAAGGCTAGCCAAATGGCTAAAAAAAAAGATAAAACAAATATAATCAAGGCAATTATTCGAAAATAATAAAACGCTAAAAACTATGTACAAGGTGATACCTTCCATCCCTCTACATCTTCAATCTGGTTCCTTGGGAGGAACCATGGTCTTGGGCCCATCACACGCCCTTCTCTCCTTCACCATATGTGAGGCATAAAACATTCTACCCAAAATCCATTTGCTTCTTTATCTCATCAATCAAGTAACCTTCTTTCATTCTACTCCCTCTTTTGTCGAGTTTTCTCTTTCCTCTACCTTAGGTGGTTCCGTGAACTTGTTTTCAACCTTTATCTTGCTCACGACTTGGTTGGTGGTTTTAACTTGTGTTCTTTCAGGATCTCCACCTTTGGGATTTCCACTACAACAACTCTCATACAATTTTCAGCTTGTGGAAATTTCTCGGTGGCTTTGAACACATTGAATATCTCAACTTCACTCCCAACTCTCAATGTTAACTTTCCTTCTTGCACATCAATCAGTGCCCCACCAGTTGCTAAGAATGGCCGTCCCAAAATCAATGGGATTCCACATCTTCTTCCATTTCTAGTACCACAAAGTCTACAGGGAAGTAAAACTTTCCTACTTTCACAAGTACATCTTCTACCACTCCATGCGGGTACTTTACGGATCGATCCGCTAACTGAAGAGTCATGTTTGTGGCCTTGACTTCACCCAATCCCAGCTTCTTGAAAACGTTATACGGCATGAGATTTATACTCGCCCCAAGATCGCACAATGCTTTATCAAAAAGAGAGTTTCCTATTGTGCATGGGATGGTGAATCTCCCGGATCCTTTAACTTTGGAGGAAGCTTGTTTGAATAATTGCACTGCATTCTTCAGTTAAAGCAACTGTCCCAAATTCCTCTAGCTTTCTTTTATTCAATAAAAGCTCCTTCAAGAACTTCAAATATGTGGGCATTTGGGCTAGAGCTTCAGCAAAAGGAATATTTATTTGAAGCTTTTTGAAGATCTCCAAAAACTTTGTAAAGTTGTAAGCATCCTTTTGTTTCTTAAGCCTCTGAGGATACGAAATAGGTGGAACGTAGGCCTTCACTTGTGGTAAGGTTGGCTCATCTATTGTTCTCCGTTGTATGTTGTCTTTCACTTTCTCCGCTTCTCCTTGTCATGGGAAATAGAACTATCATCCAAAATCTAATCTTCCTTCTGAATTACCCCTTTCTTCTTCATCCCAAAATCTGTGGGCAACTCTACTTGCTTCCCACCTCTCAAGGAAATCGCCATACATTGCGCTCTTTGGTTTGTTTCAGTATTGCTTGGCAAAGATCCTTGTGGTCTCTCCTAGATCGCCTTGGCCAACTGTCCCACTTGAGTTTCTAAATTCTGGATTGAAGCTTGAGAGTGTTGGGCAATTTGCTCCATCCTAGATTCTAGCTTCTTTACACTATGGTCTTGCATCTCCATCGGGAATCTATTTTTGTTATGAACTTGGAGAACATGTCCTCTAAAGTGGGTTTCTTTTCCGCTTGGTTGTTCACAAATTGATTCTGGAATCCCGGAGGTTGTCTGAAATTTGCTTGTTGAGGTGGAGGGTTTTGGTTGTCTCTCTAAGATAGGTTGGGATTCTTTTGGTAGGGGTTATATGGTATTTGATTCTGGTTTGGATTATTGGGTTGGTTGTTGAAGTTACGGTTGTAGTTTACATACGCAACTTGATCTGAAGAGACTGAAGCAAACGGGCTTCCAATTGGACAGTTTGAACTCAAATGCGGACCCATACATACCTCGCAACTAGCAACAATCGCCTGACTCGGTCCTGCTCGCAGCTTGCTCATTTCATTAGTGAGTGTAGCAAGTTGAGCTCATTGGTGAGCTCATCTACCTCAATCATACCAGGCTTCTTCTTCGAGAGTTGTCGCTCATTTCCCCAATGGCTATTGTTGATGGCCATTGCTTCTATTAGATCATGAGCTGCATCCAAAGTCTTGCTCAGAAGCGAACCTCCCGCAGCTGCATCTATCAAATTTCTGGTCGAAATTGTGATCCCTGATAAAATGCCTGCAACGTCTGCCACTTCGCTAGTCCGTTGTGAGGGCATCTCCTGATGAGATCCTTGAACCGTTCCCACGCCTCGTAGAGGCTCTCTTGGTCAAACTGTGAGCAGGACGTAATCTCATTACGAAGGCGGGATGCTTTCCCTGGTGGAAAGTACTTGTTTAGGAACGCCTAAGCCAGCTGCTCAAAAGAAATGAACGTATCCGGGTCATGTGCTTGCAGCCATTCTCTCGCATCATTCCTCAATGAGAATGGGAACAACTTTAACTTGATGAAGTCCTCTGGCATTCCATTATACCGAAATGTGTCACACACTTCATTAAAGCTCTGAAGGTGCTATTTGGATCCTCAGATGGCAGCACATTGAATTGAACTGTGGCAACAATCATTGTAATCAGCGCTGGCCTGATTTCGTAATTGTTCGCTGCAATCGTAGGCCTTCTGATTGAGGAAATATTCTGATAAACTCTCGGCATAAGGTAGTCATGTAGAGTTCTCTCAACTTCCACATTAGCTTCACCTTGATTTGGTACTTGTATCGGTATTGGAATGGGTTTGGAACTTGATTGGCCATGGTTCTAGCTCGCCTACGATTCCGGCGATTACTCCTGGCTGTTCCTTCAATGTCTGGATCGAAATCCAATACCTGTAAATTGTTACTCCTTGTACGTTGGTGCATACAAGAGCAACACGCCTGCTAAGAAAATAATAACACACGAAAGTAACAAGGTTTAAAGTAGTAAAATCCAACTATTTCCAATATCAACTATCCGCTAAATCCCTGGCAGTGGCGCCAAAAATTGATCGCTACAAACCGTCACGCTCGCAATAGTACGAGGTCGAATTGTAGTGTAATGATAGAGTAGGGTATCGTCCCATAGAGACTAAGGGATTTAATGATTACTGGCTTTCGAAGGCACGCATACTATTTGAACAAAACATTTGAATGATTTCCAATCTTTTTACTAAAATTAGCTTTAGATTAATTTTAGTGAAAAGATTGGAAATCATTCAAATGTTTTGTTCAAATAGTATGCGTGCCTTCGAAAGCCAGTAATCATTAAATCCCTTAGTCTCTGTGGGACGATACCCTACTCTATCATTGCACTACAATTCGACCTCGTACTATTGCGAGCATGACGGTTTGTAGCGATCAAACATAGCCATAAAGAAAATGCTAAAACGAAAACTGTTCTAAGACATAATAAAAAGGTTGAAAAAGCTCTAAACTTGAAAAGGTTAAGGATAATATATCTTCAAGTGCTGCGCATTGCATGGGCGGGGTAGTACGCCAAAACCTTCTCGAGTAATGCGATATGCCCCGTGGCCAGCTATTCCTGTAATTTGATAAGGCCTTCCCATTTGTCTGCAAGTGATCCTACAGCTTTGTCTCTTGTTCCCGGATTCACCCTTTCAGCACTGTCGCCAAGCGAGAATCTCCTTTCACGCACATGTGAGTTGTAAATTTGGCTACCCTCTGTTGGTACGCAGTATTCCTTATTTGTGCAAGCTCTTCTTTTTTCTAACTCATCCAGACCGTATTTTAGCATATCAATGTTAAGTTCTGGTTGGAAAGAGTTGTACCCTTAGTGAAGAGAATGACGTTTCCATGGGAATGACAGCTTCAGCTCCATATGCCATGGATATGGGGTCTCACCTGTTGAACCCCTCTCTGGTTCGATACACCCAGAGCACTTGCGGTAATTTATCTGCCCAGCTGCCCTTTTTTGTTGCCAATTTAGCTTTCAGGTTGTGTTTTATGATCTTGTTTACTGCTTCAGTCTGACCATTCGTCTGCGGATGTGCTGGGGAGGCGTAGTAGTTGTTGATTACTTGTCACACAGCTCCCTGAATTTCCTACTATCGAATTGGGTCCCATTGTCCGTGATGATGGTGTTTGGTATCCCGAATTTGTACAGGATATTTTTCTTTACAAAGCTTATAGTGTTTGCTTCTGTTATATGTACCAATGGTTTGGCTTCTACCCACTTCATAAAATAATCCACGGCTACTATAGCGTGCTTTGCTCCTCCAGTTGCTGTTGGCATTGGGCCGATCAAATCAATTCCCCACATAGCGAACGGCCAAGGCGAGGTAATACTTTGCAAAAGTTCAGGTGGTTGACGGATGTTGTTGGCAATTTTTTGACACGCCTCACATCTCGCTGCCACTCTTTTGGCGTTGGCAAATAGTGTTAGCCAGTAAAAGCCCTGCCTTAATGTTTTGTGGGCTAAGCTGACACCCCCAGCGTGGTTCCCACAGTTTCCACTATGTATGCTTCTTAGGATACCTTCTGCTTCTTCAGGTCCGACACATCTCTGCAGTGCCCTTGAATACCCCATTTTGTACAGTTCTCCATTAAGTACTGAATATCTTGTAGCTCTGTATTTCAACCGTTTTGCCTCTAAGGGTCACTTGGGAGTACATCATTGACGATATATTCTTTGATTGGTGTCATCCAGCTGTTCCTCTCGCCAAAGACTGCCCCAACTTCTTTTGATTTGACTATACTCGGCTGTAATAGGCGGATCATGGATATACTTTTGGGCCAGATGTGATTGTGGCAGATGCCAATTTGGCCAAGGAATCAGCCTGTTTTCTTCTCTGGGGACATGAGCAATTCTGTATTCTTTAAATCTTCCTAACAGTTCCTTTGCTAATTCCAGGTAGGTGATCATGCTTTCATCTCTCGCCTGGTATTCATCTAGCACCTGATTGACAACAATTGAGAGTCGCTGAAGATTTCTACCTCATCTGCCTCTAGGACTGTGCAAACTTTTAAACCTGCTATGAGTGCCTCGTATTCAGCTTGATTGTTAGTAGCTTGAAGTCAAAACGCAAGGCACATTCGACTGAATCTCCTTCCGGGGTTGACACTACTACCCCTGCCCCGCTGCCGTGCGTGTTTGACGAGCCGTCAACGCGGAGTTGCCATTTGAATATTTTCTTATTTTGCTCCACCATCATTCTTGCCACCTCTATCCACCTCTATGCTTGGCTCGGTGAACTTGCTACAAAGTCTGCCACTGCTTGTGCTTTAATTGCTGTCCTGGGGAGATACTCTACATCGAATTCACTTAACTCGATCGCCCACTTCGTTAATCGACCGGATACTTCTGGTTTCTGCAGAATTAATTTCAGTGGGCAGTTGGTGTATATCCCGATTTTATGAGCCTAGAAATATGGCCTTAACTTTCTTGCTGCTGTTATTAGAGAGTGCCATTTTTTCGGCGCGAGTACCTTGTTTCGGCTGGTAACAGTGCTTTGCTGGTGTAGTATATTGGTTTCTGGATCCCTTCTTCTTGTCTTACCAGCACGGAACTTGTGGCTACTTCAAAGACGGATAATACATATACAGTGTCTCTCCTTTCTGGTTTTGATAGCAACGGTGCCCGCCCAAGGTAATCTTTCAAGGCCTGGAAAGCTTTTTCACAATCCTCATTCCACTGATTCCCTTTCCTTTCTTTAGAGCTTTAAAAAATGGTAGGCATCGGTCTGTTGACTTAGCTATGAACTTGCTCAGCGATGCTAGGCACCCCGTGAGTCTTTGGACGTCCTTCAAAGTTCTTGGCGAAACCATTTTTGCTAGGGCTTGGATTTTTTCAGGGTTCACCTCTATTCCTTTTGATATACTTAATATCCGAGAAACCTCCCAGACGGTACGCCGAATACACATTTTGCTGGATTCAACTTCATTCCATACTTGACAAGCACATCGAATGTTTCCCTCAGGTCATCTGTATGTCTATCTGCTGTGATGCTTTTTGTTAGCATATCGTCAATGTAAACCTCCATATTTCTCCCTATTTGCTTGGCGAACATTTTGTTGACTAAGCGCTGGTAAGTTGCTCCAGCGTTCTTCAAACCGAATGGCATGACCGTGTAACAGTACAACCCCTGGTCTGTGGTGAATGCTGTCTTCTCTTCATCTGGCTTGTGCATATTTATCTGGTTATATCCTGAATATGCATCCATGAAGCTCAACGTCTCATGCCCGGCTGTTGCATCGACTAGTTGGTCAATCCTTGGTAGCGGGAAGCTATCCTTGGGGCAGGCCTTGTTCAGATCGGTGAAGTCGACGCCACATCCTCCATTGTTTTCTTTTTTCACTAGAACTACATTCGCCACCCATTCTGGATACTTAACTTCTCTAATCGATCTTGCGGCGAGCAACTTTGACACCTCCTCTTTTATTGTGCACTTCTTTCTGGGTTAAAGCTTCTCCTTTTTTGCACAACTGGTTTGCATTTTTCATTCACAGCCAGGTTGTGTGAAATCACGCTTCTATCAATTCCGGCATGTCTTCGTGGCACCAAGCGAAAATCTCCTTATACTCTCAAAGGTTGTCACATCTTCCTTAACTCGTTCAGTCAGCCTTGCTCCGATCTGACTGTTTTGTCCGGTTTGCTTTGTTTAAAACAATCGACTCAGTTGGCTCTTCTTTTTCTCTGCTTGTTTCGTCCCTTGGGTCCAGTTCGAAGGTTTCCGAATTATCTTCCTGCACTTCCTTGTCTACTTCGAATATGCTCAAGGTTTCCATCCCTGCTTTATCTTTAAAAATTGATAGGTTGGCGCGGCGAGCCATCTCCTGTTACCCTTTCAATTCTCCGACACCAAATTCTGTAGGGAACTTTATTTTTAATGCATGGGTTGAAGTGACAGCTCGAGCTTTGTTAAGAAACGGTCAGCCAAGCAAAGCATTATATGGCCAATTATGGATGTCGACTATAACAAAGCCAGCAACCATTGGGTACTATATTATTGGAAAGTAAACATAGAACATTCACAAAGTGACCAATCTTTAGCTCACCCAACCTAGTGAAGTCTAAGCCTACCCAACCCTATTGGAAAGTGTGAAATCCTCAATGATGCGAAACCACCATATATTGGACAACACAAAACCAACATCGATGGTAGATTAGAAATTCCTCAAGAGTGCATACACCTCCCGTGTACCCCGCTCTATCGGAGTCTATGTCTAACCATACGCCTAGACCTACCAATACAATAGCCAACTCCCTATCCGAGACACTCATGCCTCTAGGGAGCCTCCATGCATGACTATCCGAGTCCTCCCGACTCTAGCCATGACTCCTTGCTTACCTATCCGAGTCATCCCGACTCTAGGCAAGTCTTCTTGCTTGGCTATCCGAGTCACCCCGACTCTAACCAAGACTTCATGCCTTTTACAAGGACTTCCTAGTGTGATAATGTGAATGCAAATGATGCAAACAATCAAATCAACATAGAACATGTGATCAATACATTTTATGGCACAAATAGACCTAAACCATGTGAAACATCAAACACATAAGCTCAAAGTCTCATTCACATACAACACTTGAATCAAAATATATCATGAAGAACAAGTTCAAGATGCTATCAATATACAATAAAATGCTAGATATATGAGATTTAAATCAATCAATATTCTAGCCAAAAATATAGAGCAAGGATTCAAGATATAAATCAATCAAATCCTAGATTGCTCTAAAACACAAACAAAATTCAATAATCCTAGATTTCATTTGATCATTTCATTAATCAAAGGATCAAATCAAATCTCAAGGTCATTTATCACAAAATTGATTCAATCAAGTTCCAAACAACCTAAGATGCCATTCTAATCACAATACAATTCACAAACATATGTAAAACCTAGAACCATAGAAACTAGTCAACATTAGTCTATAAATTGATTTTCAATTAGAATGATAATCAAGCTATCTTTCTCAATAGCTTTTACCAAACAAAACATAGATAGAAGAAAAAACCCCAAGCAAATTGAAGGTTAAAAAGAAAGAAATCCCAAAGATTAGTCCAATACCTTAGTCAACAGCTGGTTCGGTTTTCAGTGTCCAACCACCAGAAAAATTGATCAATCAGCTACCAAACCACACAGAAATGATAGAGGACTCAATTACGAACGTTCTCCAATTCGAATCACTCAAATCCGACTCCGGATGAGGGAGATATGATGTTTTGAAGATGAGAAAATCTGCTAGAGAGGACTGACGGGATTTTATAAAAGTTTCTTCTTGAAAAATCAAATGGAGAGAGAGGAGGGAAGATAAAGGAGGAGAGAGAAGAATTCCGGGCCAATCAGGTGAGGCCACACCCCTGGCCGTGGGGGGCGCGTGGGCCTCACGGGGGCAGAGAGCCCCTTGGCCGTGGGGCCCACAGCCTCCCTCACGGCCAGGCCAAGTGGCTCACGGCCTACACCAACTTCTCACGCGCTCCCTCGGTTCTTCAGCCCGTATCTTGGGCATCCGAACTCCAATTTTGAATCCGTTTTGGATTACGAACCATGACTCTCTCACGCATGACGATGACTAATAACTTTGAAAAATGGTTGAGATCATCTCGGAAAACGACAATGAAGTCAACACAACGAATGGAACGAAAAGTAGCGTAGCTACATCGTTTGGACTCGAAATTAAATGAATGAGTAATCGAAACGACCAGAACTCAATAAGGAATCATAATAGATCATATTCAAGTCCAAATACAAAAATATGGAAACATACAATCACAAAGACACACACATATGCTAGTTTCCGGACATAGTCCTAGAAAATGCAATAAACCAAGTTTTACCAATATAGTATGAATGCATGAGCATATTTTGTCATGTGTGTGAAAGTGATACATAAACGATGTTTAATCATGAAGGAACACACAAGAATGCCATGTGTGTGTGTGTGTGTCTAGGCTTGTAAGAGATATGAGGTCCTTTATTACCTTTGTTGAACAATGATGCACAAATCTCTTAAATGCTGGCTTCTTGAATGAATTGTGGTGAGACATCCTTGTCTTCTTAATTCTTCAAAATACGAACCACTAAACATATAGAGAAACACGTTTTGATATGGAATTAATGCCAACACAAACTATAAACCTAACACCTTGTCTTTCTCCAGCTCGCTAGGCGCTTTGCCATTTTCATTTGCTCTTCCATGTAGCCTCGACCTCTCTCCCTTGATTGGGCTTCAGCTCCCTCCCTGGCTACGGTCTCGGAGGCGGCTGATGCTTCATGATGGGCCTCCTTGCTGCCTCGCCTCGCCTCGCCTCGCCTTGCCTGGGTGGGCTCCGGTTCCTGCTACGGTGTTTGTAGCCTCGGTACTGCTCCTGATGCCAGATATCTCCTTACTCCATCGTGGCAGGGTGAGCTGGGTGGCTACTGGAGACGGTGAGGCTCGGGGAGCGCCCTACCGATCGGGGCTCTGTGGTCCCGGTGCTACCGTTCGAGGTATAGTCCCGGTGGGCCCCAACCAGTCGAAGACAGCTTTGGCGGGACCTAATCTATCGAAACATGGGCCCGGTTACTAGGTCTGCCTCGCCATGATGCGAGCCCATTAGCTCTTGTCGCAGTCCCTCTAGGAAGTTGGTGACGTGGCGGTTGAAGGCACTTGACGGATGCGGTCCGGGAGAGGGAAGAGCTTCGACCGCGACTGCATTAGCTTGGACTGCCTTCCATCCGCGGTAACGGGCCTTGAGTTGGGGTCCCTTCGGAGGATTCAGCTCCGTAGGTAGCTCTGTAGGAGCGAGGCCCAGATGGGTTGGCCTAATTCATGGATGATCTCAACCTCATGTTTGCTAGAATGACTAGAATGCTTGATGGTAAGAGAAAGACACACGCGTGTGAGTTTCCTACAGACGGCGCCAAACTGTTATCCTGAAAATCTGTCGGGGTTTTCCCGGGATAACCTGGACCGTGGTGTACAAGTGCATCGTAGCTGGTCCGGACTGAGTAGGGTGGATCCCGTCTTCTCGATGCAAGGGGGTTGAGGGAAGCCCTGGGTCCGGTTACCAGGGACCGGTACTATGCAGTAGGACCGGTCCTACACAGCGGAACAGAGGTTGAGGTAGCGTGCTAGTATGTGTGGTGCGACTCGTAACATTTGGAGGGGTAAAAAGGTGGGCCATTTATTGCTTAACAATGTAGTACATCAGACGTCAATTCATCTACGCATCTGGCTATTACAAAGGGGCTTACTAGCTGAATGGGAATACAACATGTAAGAGTTCAATCTAGGCAGGGAAATGACTCAATAGGTTGCACATGGGAGCTCTGTCTAGGCGAGATAGTAGCCAAATAGAGCACACACATAGGAACTTTGACTGGGCGGGGTAGTAGCCAAGTAGAACACACACATAGGAGCTTTGACTAGGCGGGGTAGTAGCCAAGTAGGATGTTTCGGTTTTCAAAGGTCAACCCTTTCCTCTATGGGATGTAGGGGCGTTTATAGTGTCTATGGTAGGGGGTAGGTGGAGGTCGTCGTTTAGGCGGGAATCCCCGGTTAAATCTCCACCGTCCCTCCTATCCACAATGGCGGTCACAAGGAATCAAGGATCAGGATTGCGCCCTCGCTTTGCTTTGGCGGGAGCATTAGTTTGGTAGGTGGGGGCCCTAGTTCCCAGGGCGCAATTGGCGGGATGATCCCAGCCACTGATTTAGGGTAAGATCGAGGTTACCCACGCCTTGGAGGGTTCCGATCGCTCCACCTAGGCCTTAGGTCCAATCAGCACTTCTGTAGGGATGAGGTGGTGAAAAGGTGGCGTTTTCACGAGTTTTGATTGCTCGCAAGGGGTCTTCGTGGAGGTGGGAAGTCGTATCAAGGTTCTGGCCCTGGCAGGGGACAGTGTCAGCGCCTGTCCCGCTGCACCCAGTCAAGCGCTTTCTTCCCCATTTACTTCTTCATGCTTGTACGTTTTTGCAAGTATTTATTGAGGAAACCAGTATCTCTTGCATGTAAGGGATAGTTGACCTTCAATTAGGGCTGAGATGGAACGTAAGCCAGCCGTTAACGTAGTGTGGCTAGCAGACGATCTCGACCATCGGCTGCTGTCTTTCCTCAATCGTGCTTACTATTCTCATTAATGAGTGATGCAGCCATCAAAGAGGACACGGCAACAAAGGTTTGGATTCATGGAGCCGAGGAATCGACTCAAAGACGAGGTGTGCGAAAAGAAGGAAGCAAAAACTCGGAATGTTTTTAACTGTCAGAATGGGCAAATTTCGGGGGCCTTTCAAAGAGTAAACGAACTCAAAAAACATTATAATATGTTTCCGGAAAGCCAAGACGAGTCTACAAATGTTATGAAGACTCCATCCTCTGGAACAGATCACAACAGGCCCAAATTCGGCCATTTAGATTATTGCGCGAAGACTTGAGCTGGACGAGAGAGCTGGAAACAGTGGGCTGGACGAGATGATCCGGGCTGAACTTGTGGACCTCTACAGAGGGAATATGGGATCGGATATCTATATTATAATATGTTCCGGAAAGCCCAAGACGATCCTACGAATATTATGAAGACTCCATTTCTAAACGGGCTCCAGCATGTCCGAATTTGGCCGTTAAGTTTCATGCCGCAGCAAGACAATGTTGCTTAATTATTATTTCCAATTATCTCATGATTTGATATTAATTATTTTATGATTGATTTTATTAAATCAAATTCAATTTCCTTTTTAGATAGGTTTTTAATGTTTTAGGATTCTTTGATTTTAGGAGATTTGATATCTTTTCCATTAGGATTCTTCCGTTTGTTAGGATTTCTGTTAGTCAAGTTTGCAATTCTTTAAGTAGATTGTATTAGGGTTTGTGAAGGACAGCTTTGATTAATAAAAAATAAGAGAATGTTTCTCAATTTCCAGTTACTATTCGTAATTGAAGCCTTTTAACAATCCTCGTGCGCGAAGTGAATGTTATCAGTAGCTTGATATCTGGCATTTGTGCGCGGATCAACAGATAGGAGTAGGTTGTTTCTAATTGTTGTTTGCAGGTTTCCTCGTAAGCTTCCGCTACACCAATGAGGCGACATTAGTGCTTTGCAGGTGTTCCAGCACCTTCTTTATCTCATGTGAGTGGAGGTAAGGGCTGACGTCAACCCTTACGAAGCAGGAGGCGCTAGTGAGCTCCTAGGGGTTCTTCTAGAGATGACCGCTTGAATCGTAGGAAGGTGCTGTGGGGGGTGAGGTAGTGATCTTTGCGGCGATGCTGGTTACTGGAGCGGATCCACTGCTGGAAGAAGGTCCTTCTTATTGGGATGGGGGCAGGAGCCGGATCCCGGAGGATAGTAGTTTGGAGGCGGGCTCCCCACTGGGTCAGGTACCCTTCTTCACAAGCATTTGTGGGAGGAAGGCGGTTCTGAGTCGAGGCAATGCTTAATCCTATCATGCCTGTGAGTTGGCGCGGTTGTGTTAAAGAGGGCCGGGCTCTTGTCCCTAACAAGGCGGGTTGGACTGACTAAGAGTGTCACCGGGTAGGCAATGAAGCGGTCAGATCCTTCAGTGGGAAAAGCTCTTCCTGGAATTAATTGCCTAAATTCCGGTTAACAGATATAATAAAAATAAAAAAATATATATTTTTGAGGGAAAATGAGGGGGAATAGGTTTTGGGGGAGGTCCTCCCACCATCTCCCTATTTATAAAATGGGGACCAAGTTTGCCCC